>OX638111.1:2500-1301250 GCA_951804975.1 Anthophora plumipes
ACCTAACCTAACCTAACCTAACCTAACCTAACCTAACCTAACCTAACCTAACCTAACCTAACCTAACCTAACCTAACCTAACCTAACCTAACCTAACCTAACCTAACCTAACCTAACCTAACCTAACCTAACCTAACCTAACCTAACCTAACCTAACCTAACCTAACCTAACCTAACCTAACCTAACCTAACCTAACCTAACCTAACCTAACCTAACCTAACCTAACCTAACCTAACCTAACCTAACCTAACCTAACCTAACCTAACCTAACCTAACCTAACCTAACCTAACCTAACCTAACCTAACCTAACCTAACCTAACCTAACCTAACCTAACCTAACCTAACCTAACCTAACCTAACCTAACCTAACCTAACCTAACCTAACCTAACCTAACCTAACCTAACCTAACCTAACCTAACCTAACCTAACCTAACCTAACCTAACCTAACCTAACCTAACCTAACCTAACCTAACCTAACCTAACCTAACCTAACCTAACCTAACCTAACCTAACCTAACCTAACCTAACCTAACCTAACCTAACCTAACCTAACCTAACCTAACCTAACCTAACCTAACCTAACCTAACCTAACCTAACCTAACCTAACCTAACCTAACCTAACCTAACCTAACCTAACCTAACCTAACCTAACCTAACCTAACCTAACCTAACCTAACCTAACCTAACCTAACCTAACCTAACCTAACCTAACCTAACCTAACCTAACCTAACCTAACCTAACCTAACCTAACCTAACCTAACCTAACCTAACCTAACCTAACCTAACCTAACCTAACCTAACCTAACCTAACCTAACCTAACCTAACCTAACCTAACCTAACCTAACCTAACCTAACCTAACCTAACCTAACCTAACCTAACCTAACCTAACCTAACCTAACCTAACCTAACCTAACCTAACCTAACCTAACCTAACCTAACCTAACCTAACCTAACCTAACCTAACCTAACCTAACCTAACCTAACCTAACCTAACCTAACCTAACCTAACCTAACCTAACCTAACCTAACCTAACCTAACCTAACCTAACCTAACCTAACCTAACCTAACCTAACCTAACCTAACCTAACCTAACCTAACCTAACCTAACCTAACCTAACCTAACCTAACCTAACCTAACCTAACCTAACCTAACCTAACCTAACCTAACCTAACCTAACCTAACCTAACCTAACCTAACCTAACCTAACCTAACCTAACCTAACCTAACCTAACCTAACCTAACCTAACCTAACCTAACCTAACCTAACCTAACCTAACCTAACCTAACCTAACCTAACCTAACCTAACCTAACCTAACCTAACCTAACCTAACCTAACCTAACCTAACCTAACCTAACCTAACCTAACCTAACCTAACCTAACCTAACCTAACCTAACCTAACCTAACCTAACCTAACCTAACCTAACCTAACCTAACCTAACCTAACCTAACCTAACCTAACCTAACCTAACCTAACCTAACCTAACCTAACCTAACCTAACCTAACCTAACCTAACCTAACCTAACCTAACCTAACCTAACCTAACCTAACCTAACCTAACCTAACCTAACCTAACCTAACCTAACCTAACCTAACCTAACCTAACCTAACCTAACCTAACCTAACCTAACCTAACCTAACCTAACCTAACCTAACCTAACCTAACCTAACCTAACCTAACCTAACCTAACCTAACCTAACCTAACCTAACCTAACCTAACCTAACCTAACCTAACCTAACCTAACCTAACCTAACCTAACCTAACCTAACCTAACCTAACCTAACCTAACCTAACCTAACCTAACCTAACCTAACCTAACCTAACCTAACCTAACCTAACCTAACCTAACCTAACCTAACCTAACCTAACCTAACCTAACCTAACCTAACCTAACCTAACCTAACCTAACCTAACCTAACCTAACCTAACCTAACCTAACCTAACCTAACCTAACCTAACCTAACCTAACCTAACCTAACCTAACCTAACCTAACCTAACCTAACCTAACCTAACCTAACCTAACCTAACCTAACCTAACCTAACCTAACCTAACCTAACCTAACCTAACCTAACCTAACCTAACCTAACCTAACCTAACCTAACCTAACCTAACCTAACCTAACCTAACCTAACCTAACCTAACCTAACCTAACCTAACCTAACCTAACCTAACCTAACCTAACCTAACCTAACCTAACCTAACCTAACCTAACCTAACCTAACCTAACCTAACCTAACCTAACCTAACCTAACCTAACCTAACCTAACCTAACCTAACCTAACCTAACCTAACCTAACCTAACCTAACCTAACCTAACCTAACCTAACCTAACCTAACCTAACCTAACCTAACCTAACCTAACCTAACCTAACCTAACCTAACCTAACCTAACCTAACCTAACCTAACCTAACCTAACCTAACCTAACCTAACCTAACCTAACCTAACCTAACCTAACCTAACCTAACCTAACCTAACCTAACCTAACCTAACCTAACCTAACCTAACCTAACCTAACCTAACCTAACCTAACCTAACCTAACCTAACCTAACCTAACCTAACCTAACCTAACCTAACCTAACCTAACCTAACCTAACCTAACCTAACCTAACCTAACCTAACCTAACCTAACCTAACCTAACCTAACCTAACCTAACCTAACCTAACCTAACCTAACCTAACCTAACCTAACCTAACCTAACCTAACCTAACCTAACCTAACCTAACCTAACCTAACCTAACCTAACCTAACCTAACCTAACCTAACCTAACCTAACCTAACCTAACCTAACCTAACCTAACCTAACCTAACCTAACCTAACCTAACCTAACCTAACCTAACCTAACCTAACCTAACCTAACCTAACCTAACCTAACCTAACCTAACCTAACCTAACCTAACCTAACCTAACCTAACCTAACCTAACCTAACCTAACCTAACCTAACCTAACCTAACCTAACCTAACCTAACCTAACCTAACCTAACCTAACCTAACCTAACCTAACCTAACCTAACCTAACCTAACCTAACCTAACCTAACCTAACCTAACCTAACCTAACCTAACCTAACCTAACCTAACCTAACCTAACCTAACCTAACCTAACCTAACCTAACCTAACCTAACCTAACCTAACCTAACCTAACCTAACCTAACCTAACCTAACCTAACCTAACCTAACCTAACCTAACCTAACCTAACCTAACCTAACCTAACCTAACCTAACCTAACCTAACCTAACCTAACCTAACCTAACCTAACCTAACCTAACCTAACCTAACCTAACCTAACCTAACCTAACCTAACCTAACCTAACCTAACCTAACCTAACCTAACCTAACCTAACCTAACCTAACCTAACCTAACCTAACCTAACCTAACCTAACCTAACCTAACCTAACCTAACCTAACCTAACCTAACCTAACCTAACCTAACCTAACCTAACCTAACCTAACCTAACCTAACCTAACCTAACCTAACCTAACCTAACCTAACCTAACCTAACCTAACCTAACCTAACCTAACCTAACCTAACCTAACCTAACCTAACCTAACCTAACCTAACCTAACCTAACCTAACCTAACCTAACCTAACCTAACCTAACCTAACCTAACCTAACCTAACCTAACCTAACCTAACCTAACCTAACCTAACCTAACCTAACCTAACCTAACCTAACCTAACCTAACCTAACCTAACCTAACCTAACCTAACCTAACCTAACCTAACCTAACCTAACCTAACCTAACCTAACCTAACCTAACCTAACCTAACCTAACCTAACCTAACCTAACCTAACCTAACCTAACCTAACCTAACCTAACCTAACCTAACCTAACCTAACCTAACCTAACCTAACCTAACCTAACCTAACCTAACCTAACCTAACCTAACCTAACCTAACCTAACCTAACCTAACCTAACCTAACCTAACCTAACCTAACCTAACCTAACCTAACCTAACCTAACCTAACCTAACCTAACCTAACCTAACCTAACCTAACCTAACCTAACCTAACCTAACCTAACCTAACCTAACCTAACCTAACCTAACCTAACCTAACCTAACCTAACCTAACCTAACCTAACCTAACCTAACCTAACCTAACCTAACCTAACCTAACCTAACCTAACCTAACCTAACCTAACCTAACCTAACCTAACCTAACCTAACCTAACCTAACCTAACCTAACCTAACCTAACCTAACCTAACCTAACCTAACCTAACCTAACCTAACCTAACCTAACCTAACCTAACCTAACCTAACCTAACCTAACCTAACCTAACCTAACCTAACCTAACCTAACCTAACCTAACCTAACCTAACCTAACCTAACCTAACCTAACCTAACCTAACCTAACCTAACCTAACCTAACCTAACCTAACCTAACCTAACCTAACCTAACCTAACCTAACCTAACCTAACCTAACCTAACCTAACCTAACCTAACCTAACCTAACCTAACCTAACCTAACCTAACCTAACCTAACCTAACCTAACCTAACCTAACCTAACCTAACCTAACCTAACCTAACCTAACCTAACCTAACCTAACCTAACCTAACCTAACCTAACCTAACCTAACCTAACCTAACCTAACCTAACCTAACCTAACCTAACCTAACCTAACCTAACCTAACCTAACCTAACCTAACCTAACCTAACCTAACCTAACCTAACCTAACCTAACCTAACCTAACCTAACCTAACCTAACCTAACCTAACCTAACCTAACCTAACCTAACCTAACCTAACCTAACCTAACCTAACCTAACCTAACCTAACCTAACCTAACCTAACCTAACCTAACCTAACCTAACCTAACCTAACCTAACCTAACCTAACCTAACCTAACCTAACCTAACCTAACCTAACCTAACCTAACCTAACCTAACCTAACCTAACCTAACCTAACCTAACCTAACCTAACCTAACCTAACCTAACCTAACCTAACCTAACCTAACCTAACCTAACCTAACCTAACCTAACCTAACCTAACCTAACCTAACCTAACCTAACCTAACCTAACCTAACCTAACCTAACCTAACCTAACCTAACCTAACCTAACCTAACCTAACCTAACCTAACCTAACCTAACCTAACCTAACCTAACCTAACCTAACCTAACCTAACCTAACCTAACCTAACCTAACCTAACCTAACCTAACCTAACCTAACCTAACCTAACCTAACCTAACCTAACCTAACCTAACCTAACCTAACCTAACCTAACCTAACCTAACCTAACCTAACCTAACCTAACCTAACCTAACCTAACCTAACCTAACCTAACCTAACCTAACCTAACCTAACCTAACCTAACCTAACCTAACCTAACCTAACCTAACCTAACCTAACCTAACCTAACCTAACCTAACCTAACCTAACCTAACCTAACCTAACCTAACCTAACCTAACCTAACCTAACCTAACCTAACCTAACCTAACCTAACCTAACCTAACCTAACCTAACCTAACCTAACCTAACCTAACCTAACCTAACCTAACCTAACCTAACCTAACCTAACCTAACCTAACCTAACCTAACCTAACCTAACCTAACCTAACCTAACCTAACCTAACCTAACCTAACCTAACCTAACCTAACCTAACCTAACCTAACCTAACCTAACCTAACCTAACCTAACCTAACCTAACCTAACCTAACCTAACCTAACCTAACCTAACCTAACCTAACCTAACCTAACCTAACCTAACCAGGGAGTGTGAGTGGGCGGGGCGTGGGCATGGGGCGTGGGCATGGGGGCGTGAGTGGGCGGGGCGTGGGCATGGGGGACGTGAGTGGGCGGGGCGTGGGCATGGGGGACGTGAGTGGGCGGGGGCGTGGGCATGGGGGACGTGAGTGGGCGGGGCGTGGGCATGGGGGACGTGAGTGGGCGGGGCGTGGGCATGGGGTTGGGCGGACGTGAGGGCGTGGGCTGGAGGAAAATGGATGAGAGAGAGAATAGAAGAGAGAGAGAGAAGGTAGAGGAGAGAGAAAGAATAGAAGAGAGAGAAAGAATAGAAGAGAGAGAGAAGGCAGAGGAGAGAGAAAGTGTAGAAGAGAGAGAAAGAATAGAAGAGAGAGAAAGAATAGAAGAGAGAAAGTATAGAAGAGAGAGAAAGAATAGAAGAGAGAGAGAAGGCAGAGGAGAGAGAAAGTGTAGAAGAGAGAGAAAGAATAGAAGAGAGAGAAAGAATAGAAGAGAGAGAGGAAGGCAGAGGAGAGAGAAAGTGTAGAAGAGAGAGAAAGAATAGAAGAGAGAGAGAAGGCAGAGGAGAGAGAAAGTGTAGAAGAGAGAGAAAGAATAGAAGAGAGAAAGTATAGAAGAGAGAGAAACAATAGAAGAGAGAGAGAAGGCAGAGGAGAGAGAAAGTGTAGAAGAGAGAGAAAGAATAGAAGAGAGAGAATGAATAGAGGAGAGAGAATGAATAGAAGAGAGAGAAAGAATAGAAGAGAGAAAGAATAGAAGAGAAGGAGAAAGTATAGAAGAGAGAGAAAGAATAGAAGAGAGAGAGAAGGCAGAGGAGAGAGAAAGAATAGAAGAGAGAGAAAGAATAGAAGAGAGAGAAAGAATAGAAGAGAGAGAGAAGGTAGAGGAGAGAGAAAGTATAGGAGTGAGAGAAGGTGGAAGAGAAAGAGAAGGCAGAGGAGAGAGAAAGAATAGAAGAGAAGGAGAAGAGAGAGAGAAGGCAGAGGAGAGAGAAAGAATAGAAGAGAAGGAGAAAGAATAGAGGAGAGAGAAAGAATAGAAGAGAGAGAAAGAATAGAAGAGAGAGAAAGAATAGAAGAGAGAGAAAGAATAGAAGAGAGAGAAAGAATAGAAGAGAGAGAGAAGGCAGAGGAGAGAGAAAGTGTAGAAGAGAGAGAAAGAATAGAAGAGAGAGAAAGAATAGAAGAGAGAGAAAGAATAGAGGAGAGAGAAAGAATAGAAGAGAAGGAGAAAGAATAGAAGAGAAGGAGAAAGTATAGAAGAAAGAGAAAGAATAGAAGAGAGAGAGAAGGCAGAGGAGAGAAAAAGAATAGAAGAGAGAGAAAGAATAGAAGAGAGAGAGAAAGAATAGAAGAGAGAGAAAGAATAGAAGAGAGAGAAAGAATAGAAGAGAGAGAGAAAGAATAGAAGAGAGAGAGAAGGCAGAGGAGAGAGAAAGTGTAGAAGAGAGAGAAAGAATAGAAGAGAGAGAAAGAATAGAAGAGAGAGAAAGAATAGAAGAGAGAGAGAAGGCAGAGGAGAGAGAAAGTGTAGAAGAGAGAGAAAGAATAGAAGAGAGAGAGAAGGTAGAGGAGAGAGAAAGTATAGAAGAGAGAGCAGTTGGAAGAGAAAGAGAAGGTAGAAGAGAGAGAGACAAACAGCAATGGAAGTAATACGGTAGGTAGATCAGGAAGAAGAATGTTAGCCGAAAGCAAAGTACAGCGGGTATAGGTAAGGTAGAAAGAGATAAACAGGAAATATCTAGCTAGCTAAACTTATAGTAACTTAGAATTTCGCAATTTCTGCAGCTTGAACGATGGAACGTGGTGTCTGCAGCAACTTCCGGCGATTTTTATTCAAATTGCAACTACGAATCTTAATTAAAACCGATTTTAAACGAATTCGCAGCTCTAAGGACATCGACCCGCCATCTAGCGGCGAAAGGCGGGACTAAGCATACCTCGGAAAGAAAATTCCGAGTGCGTCGCGCCATCTTTCGGCGAGAAGAGAAACTACATTGCTAGTACCTATCGCCACCGCTAGATGCCGCTACATCCTACTGGCTATCACTCGCGATTTTTTTCGAAAACAAACTCCCTATTCATCAATTTTCTACGGTATAAATTCCGTTCCTGAACGATTGACAATTACTCTAGACGTTCTGCTTTGTCGAATGTATCAGCACCTGTCGTTTACATTATCCACAAACGTTGAAATTAATATTGTCTGCTGTTTCAAATATGTTGAATGTGCTTTGCTCGCTTATACAACGGTTTCCGTGACGCTATTGGCGCACTTAAAATAAATATAGATCTCTAAATAGATCTCTTAATACATGTATGCTTCCTATTAAAGACAGAAATACATTTCGATCGTCAATTACTTAAAACAGAACTCAAGGTAATCTGTATTAAAATCATAAAGTTGTAACAAAAATTCTCAAACGGAAACAGAAAGTAATACACCTCTAATTCTTCGTTAATTCTCCGTTGTATATCTGGCTTCAGAAACATCTGCAATTCAATTCTGTCTGTGAAACCATCCGACCTATGTTGCTATAATTTTGTAATAGTTGATAGATTGTCAATGATCGACTACATTGTCTTGGTTTCTATATTATGCGTGACATTTTAATACCTTTCTTAGTTTCTTCGGCTGGAATTCCTACATAGTTTACCCACAACCTGTTAATAGTAAATATTTTATTAGAAGAAGATTAATACTTTCGCAACAGGAAACTAACATGTGCTTAACACTCACCACATCGATCTAGATGTTTGATTAACTGTCGTTCTTAAATTCTACTGAAATAAATGTAACGTAATAGTAACACGTATTTCTTTCCTTCCATTCCTTTCCTAATAGTCGTTATTATCGTGCTTCCTCTTCTGACAGCCTTGTACAGAGTTTAGTACAGAATCGTCTCCCATTGACGTTTGATATGCGTGGAAAATAATAAACAATTCACTGTATCTGCTACAAAATTTCACCCACGACGATGGCATATATTTGGAGCAGTTTACAGGATCCCTAAGTATTTATCTACGAAAGACGAATTTGGTGGCAATATTATTAAGCAAAACAATGTAATGTGATATGTTCTACAATATGACATGGAAAATATGAAACAGACCTGTTCTATTCAAATTTTACATCTATACCTTCTCAACTCTTTTTCATTTACACCTCCAAATTTTTGTTGTGCGTCTACAAAATCAATTGATTTCAATACTGCATACGTGTTGCTATTAATTTATACATTAAAAAGAAAAAAAAAAAAAAAAAAAAAAAAAAAAAAATTATTTATTCATATAAACCGAATATGATTTACAACAGCAAATACTTACAAATAACGCTGATGCAAACCTAATACTTAGAAGTAACTGTTACTAAGTTGTAAGTGGTACTCCGATGTGAAATGCTATTGGTCCGCATTGACAGGAAAATAAGAATCCATACACCAATTTTCTATAATTATAATATGTATGAATGGTTCTACGAAATACAAACAGTGGAATAAGAAAATACAGACAAGTAAAAGTTATTATACCTTAAAAAAACGCTTCTCGTTCTTACATTTGCCATAATATCCGATGTCCTACTGATATAAAACTTCTTCTTGCTAAAACTGTTATTATTATGATGCAGGACAACCACTTAGGAATACTTACGTAAACGTGCAGAAACTATTGAACCGTAATCATACCGTACAGATTAAAATTCGAATGTTTCCACATAGATTCAACAATTATCTGCAGGGCATTCCACAGCACAAGGCGTCTACAGCAATTCCCAGCAATTTGTCAGTCAAGTCCAACGATGTACCATAATCGAAAGAAAACCTGATTGATAAATACTTTAGATGTTCTGCTTTGTCAAACGTATTAGCACCTGTCCAACAAATTATCCAGGAACGTTGAAATTATCATTGCTGTACTTTAAAACACGTACAATCAGTTCTTCTGGTTCATAGAACAGTTTCTCTGGCGTTATTCGTTGTGTTTCTTGCATCACTAACAGTATCCTGCAAAACAGGTGCATAAATCTTTGTAAAATAAAAAAAAAATGATGTTGATAACTGTAATTACAACGAATAAGCACACACTACCACCAACCTGCATAATTTCTTCAAATTACCACAATATTTGCACTATGCATAGAGTAGCTGTCTCATCTGTGCATTTTTCTTGATGATATGGTTAACTGCAGCTAGAACAAACGATAATTAGTCTGTAGGTAATGATTACAATGTTGTCGAAAAGATGATCCCATTGCAGACAGAAATACAATTCATTCATAAATTACTTAATGTAAATGAAACAGGTGACACAATCAGCATTGAAATGTTAAAGATGCAACAAAGCTTCTCAAACACAAAGAGAGAATGAAGCATGCCTCTAATTCTTTGGTATAAGGTTGCCTTTGAGATTGAAATTTCATCATTTCACAGAATTATGTGGAAAACATACTCTGCGTGCGATACCAATACATAAAACCTGTTCCCCATTGCGTATCCTCCTTACAAACATTTAGAATTTGTTTCTCTCACTGAAACCATCCGATTTATGTTGCTGTAATCGTACAATGGCTGATAAATTGTCGATAGACACCTGCATTGCATTGATTTCTATATTATGCCTGACGCTTTCGTACCTTTATCTCTTACTCTGTCTAGAGTTCCTGTATAGTTTACCCATAGCCTGTTCGTAATAAATATTTTGTTAGAAGGAGAATATCTTATAATCAATAACATCTTCACAAGAGGAAACTGATATGCGCTTACCACTGAGCATGTAAATCTTGATGTTTGATTAACTGTTCTTCTTAAATTCTATTGAAATAAATCTAACGTAATAGTAACATGTATTTCTTTCCTTCCATTCCTTTCCTAACAGTCGTTTTTGTCGTGCTTCCTCTTCCCACGACTTTCTACACAGTTTTGTAAATAACCTGCTCTGCTTGACGTTTGACAAGCTTAGGTTATGCTCGAAGCACAATGTCCCATCTACCAGTAGGAATTAAAACTAATACCTTCAGCGGAATCCCATAGATGGCAGTAAAGGCGGCATATGATTGTGTGGTGCACGTACGTGAGGCAATGTTGCCATTTAAATTTGACCGCGCGCGCACAGTTATAAAGTTATTCTGATGATGGCTTACTTTTGGGGGAGTTTACACGATGTCTAGTCCATTCTACGGAGTTCCTAGTTCCGAGCTTCCCAAGCGAATTATCTACGAAAGTCGAATTCGGTGGCAATATTATCAAGCAAAAACAATGTATTGTCTTACGTTCTAGAATATGATATTGAACATTAAAAAAAAAAAAAAAAAACACATTTATTTGTATTTTACATCTATACCTTCTTCTCATCCGTTTTTTATTTGCATCGCCAATTGTCGTATGTCTGCGATTTCAATTAATTTAAATATTACATACGCGGCGCTATTTATTTACAGAGAAAATACACTTAGACTAGCTGAATATGATTTAGAACAGAAAATATTTGGCAATATCGTTGATACAAACATAATATTTAGAATTAACTGTTCACCAGCCTTATTCCCATGTGAAATGATATTGCACAACCTTGGCAGGAAAGGAAATACGAAGCTATGCACGAATTTTGTATAAGTACAACATGTATGAATGGTTCTACGAAATACAACCAGTGGAATAAGAAAATATAGACAAGTGAAAGTTATTATGCAATTAAAGACGCTTCTCGTTCTTACATTTACAATTTTCATGATAGTCAACTTTCTTCTTCCATCCATGATATCCGATATCCTACTGATATAAAACTTCTTGCTGAAACTGTTATTATGATACAAGACAACCACTAGAGAATATTTACATAACCGTGTAGAGACTTTCAAACAGTAATCATACCGCGAAGATTAAAATGCGGGTATTTCCACATAGAGTCAGCAATTTCCTGCAGGGCATTCCACAGCACAAGGCGTCTACAGCAAGTTCCAGCAATTTTCCCGTCCAATTCCAACGATGTACCATAATCGAAAGAAAACCTGATTAATAAATACTTTAGATGTTCTGCTTTGTCAAACGTATTAGCACCTGTCCAACAAATTATCCAGGAACGTTGAAATTATCATTACTGTACTTTAAAACACGTACAATCAGTTCTTCTGGTTCATAGAACAGTTTCTCTGGCGTTATTCGTTGTGTTTCTTGCATCACTAACAGTATCCTGCAAAACAGGTGCATAAATCTTTGTAAAAAAAAAAAATGATGTTGATAACTGTAATTACAACGAATAAGCACACTCTACCACCAACCTGCATAATTTCTTCAAATTACCACAATATTTGCACTATGCATAGAGTAGCTGTCTCATCTGTCCATTTTTCTTGATGATATGGTTAACTGCAGCTAGAACAAACGATAATTAGTCTGTAGGTAATGATTACAATGTTGTCGAAAAGATGATCCCATTGCAGACAGAAATACAATTCATTCATAAATTACTTAATGTAAATGAAACAGGTGACACAATCAGCATTGAAATGTTAAAGATGCAACAAAGCTTCTCAAACACAAAGAGAGAATGAAGCATGCCTCTAATTCTTTGGTATAAGGTTGCCTTTGAGATTGAAATTTCATCATTTCACAGAATTATGTGGAAAACATACTCTGCGTGCGATACCAATACATAAAAACTGTTCCCCATTGCGTATCCTCCTTCCAAACATTTAGAATTTGTTTCCCTCACTGAAACCATCCGATTTATGTTGCTGTAATCGTACAATGGCTGATAAATTGTCGATAGACACCTGCATTGCATTGATTTCTATATTATGCCTGACGCTTTCGTACCTTTATCTCTTTCTCTGTCTAGAATTCCTGTATAGTTTACCCATAGCCTGTTCGTGATAAATATTTTGTTAGAAGGAGAATATCTTATAATCAATAACATCTTCACAAGAGGAAACTGATATGCGCTTACCACTGAGCATGTAAATCTTGATGTTTGATTAACTGTTCTTCTGAAATTCTATTGAAATAAATCTAACGTAATAGTAACATGTATTTCTTTCCTTCCATTCCTTTCCTAACAGTCGTTTTTGTCGTGCTTCCTCTTCCCACGACTTTCTACACAGTTTTGTAAATAACCTGCTCTGCTTGACGTTTGACAAGCTTAGGTTATGGTCGAAGCACAATGTCCCATCTACCAGTGGGAAATGAAAACTAGTACCTTCAGCAATATCCCACTGGTGGCAGCTAAATTGACGTATGATTGTGTAGTGCCCGTACATGAGACAGTGTTGCCATTTGAATTTGTTCGCGCGCGCACATTTTCAGAGTTATCCTGATAATGGCATGCATTTGGGGGAGTTTACACGTTATCCGTTCCATTAAATCAAGGATCCCAAAGTATTTATACACGACAGACGAATTTGGTGACAGTATTATCAAACAAAGAACAGTGTATTGTAATATGTTCTACAATATGACATGGAAAATACGAAACAGGCCCCTGTTATTTGAATTTTATATCTATGTCCTCATCTGCCTTTTTTTTTATCTGTATCTCCAAATTTTGCAATTCTACAAAATAAAATTATTTAAATATTACATACGTGGTGCTACTAACTTATGCATAAAATTTATTTGGATAAACTGAATATGATTCAGAACACATACTACTTGAAAATTTCGTTGATACTAACCGAATATTTAGAAATAGGTAGACACCAGTGACAATCCAGTGAAACGGTGTTGTTTACCGTTGGCTGGTAAAGTGGTATCCATCTATCCACCAATTCTTTATACGTATGATATATGTGAATTCTTTCTCAAGAATTTCCACATATTTCCAACAAATGCAAACTTTGGAATAGGAAAATATTTGTGAATAACCGTCATTATCCTTTAAATACGATCCTTTGAGATCGAATGTTTGCGCTGCTCGTTAACAAACTTTCTGTTTCCATCGATAATATCTGATGCTATGGTAACATTGGACTATTTCGTGCTTAAATAGTTGTTATCACACGAGATTGCGACTTGAGACCATTGATATAAGCGAGCAAAGACTGTTCAACGCTAATCATACCGTAAAAATTAAAATTCGGTAATTTCATGCAGAGTATTTGATAGAATATAAAATTTACGTTTACTTCCTTTAAACATCGCCTATCTAAGAAAGAATCTATTGTAACTAAATCATGGAATTCGCCCTTTCCATTAAAGATCATACTTACGCTTGAAAATTGCCTGCCTAATTACAAGTTTGTATTATATCCTGTCTATTTTGAAAATCTACAGGGATATAAAAGGAAGAAAAGAGAAGTGTCAGCAAGATGAGACGAATTTCTTCTTTGCTTCTCTGCCACCTGCAACAGACTCAAATCGAAACGAATTTAGTAGCGAAATTGTACAATTCCCGATATCATTTCCTATTTTCATTTTCAAGACGACTGAATCGAAATTATTTATTTGAAATTGATAGAAAACGGGAAAAAATAAATCTGAAAATCAACCGCGGTGAGTGCTTCGTTTAAATTGCAATTTGCACGTATGAAAAAAAAAATAAAATAAAAAAAGAAAGAAGTTACTGTTGGCGCGACACTAATCATCTATGCACTCTTTAATTTATTTTGTACAATGCGCAACGCTAATAACGGAGAATCCATGGCAGCCGCAGAAAGGGCTACTGCACTTAGCATCACCAGCTTTGTGCAGCTTATTCAGCTGCTTCTGAAGGTGATTCGGAAACGGGAACCACTTCCACCGTGATCTCGGTGGAAAAATTTGGGCATTTCGTCGTAGTCGCAACGCTAATTAAAGTCAAAACGCGATTATTCATGAACGCAACGCTAATTAAAGGAATCCCAATCGATCGAATGAATCAATCGCGTAACACTATTGTTAAAAAAATGGGACAGAAGAAATAGACTGATTTAAATTATATTTACTCTGAATGAACTTTAATATTACTCTTAAAGCAAATAATAACAACTGAATATTGGGATCGAAATAATGAAATACGTGTAAGAATTAAATACATAAAAACAACCGCGTGTAGTAATGGCTCGCAACTCTAATTTAAAACACGTTCTCAATTAATACGCAACACTAATGCAAACCGTACGTATTGACTCGCAACGCTAATTGAAACCGCGATTTGCCCAATAGGAGCGTTGTACCTGCTGAAAAACACAACTACATACTACTCTACAAATACTACACATGCAAACGAGCACAGTGACAAAGTAGTAACAAGAATGACTCTCCATCCAGAGGATGCAGAGCCATTGATAGTTGCCCTCTTCTTTGGCAATTTTGCCGGGCCTCTTCGGCACATGGCCTCTTCTTTTCTTCGAGCGCGATGCCCGCTGAAACTTAACTCTACGCTCGAGATTCCCTAAGCGTATCGCACTATTAAATGAAAGAATGAGTTTGCTGTGACGATAGTTAGTTAGGTAGATGGAATGACAACGAATCGTTGCCAGTACATCCACGCAGAACCTCGAGCAGAATAATTGGTTGCGTTTCGTTTCGTTTCGAGGCCTGTCCTTCCGATCGCGAACGCGAGCGCGAAATTCGAAAAATCGACGTGTGTAGCCGGTGGCGAGTGGCATGCTCCACTCACGCCAGATACACCTTCGATTTTTCAAATCGGATTTCCTGAAACAGGTTGATCACATACGAAAAGATGCCTACCCGACCAGAGACTGTGTCAACCTGCCCGGCCCTACCTACTTACATCTAGCAAACACACCAGAAAATATACTACCTATCCTACCTGTGTCTAGATTTAAAAAAAGAGCAAAACACATTCACACCAACACATTCGCTCCACGGTTCTCACGCAAACACCCGGGCGCAAAGGCCTACACTAGAGAGAACGTCCCGGGACGCCTCCGACGCCCGAGAGTCGATCGTACAACCATTCACGCTCTAATTTACGTACCATTTTCCTGAAATCAGCTGACAAAAGGTTAGCGACCATTGCATTTACGCAACAGAGGAATAAACGAACGCCGATTTTAACTTGGATGCGCGACCGCGTGGTACAATTCAAAATAATGGGCTTACCAGGGAAATATTAATCAGAATCGACGCAATTCCACAGCCTAACCATACACACAAACCACGTGGAAAATACGTCGTGCACGATACGCTAACCCATTGTCAACCGCTGAGAAATTCTGTTATTTTATCGACTAGTGTCATCGTGCCCGTCACCTTTCACCCAATCAAGTAGCACCTGGGCACGTGAATGGGTTCTTGGCAACGAACACGGAAGGGGTTAAATCTGAAAATCCTGAGCTAGAAATGCATTATCATATCATATTTCATCTATTACGGTCTAACAGCTATTATCTATAACCGGTAAACATTCTTCGACAGGTTATTTTTTTAACTTTTACTTTATTTTTTCGAATCGCTACTTCAATTTTATTTCATTATTAATGGAACGATAAAGATATATCGTGCCGGCAAGGAGAAATCTGTATTTATTTATTTATTTCCAATCGAGAGTACTCTAAGCAAAATTGAATTTGAAAAAGAGACTTTAAAAGATTCTAAAAAGTAATTTACTTTGATGATTGAAAACATCGCGTATCAAATTATCCTCGGACGATATCGTCGTCAAAGCAACTTTCACGAAAAGTAACATCCAAAAGTGTCACTTTGACTCCGAAATCTATCCGTCGCATCGCGAGGTATTTTCTTGCACTAGTTTTTCAATTTCACGTCGTATTTCTATCTTTCGTAAATGGCTCGACTTTCAAATTGTTTTCGTGTATTTATCCCGGCCGAGTGGGAACGAAAATGATAACGAATAGGGATGGCAACAAATATTTAATCGTTCGGTATTATTATTGTTGATATTATGCATTCAACGCGTGCAACGTGCATATTTCATCAATGAAATAAAGGGACTTTGGTTTCTATTCCTCTAATGTTAACTATCATCGACGAGATGAAATAATAGTTTTCAAACAAACGAAGTCGAAGGATATCCGACTTCTACTCTACGTATTACGCGAAAATTATTCTACGATCTTTCTCGTTCAAATACAAATCTCTCGTTTGCATACTTATAATTCATTATTTGACAAGTATCCAAGTTAATGTCTTCAATTATATCTACTTCTTGTATTGTAACGAATGGAAAGTCGTCAGATTGTTAACAATAATAAAAGGAAAGGGGAAAGAAAGAACGCGTCGCGGCGTGCAAGAAAATCTATCCTGATTTAAGAAATAAACGACAAAGTAATGTTACTACTCGCGAGTGTGAGATATTTACACACACCCGCGGTCACCGTGCTCGTAAAAAATACTACGTAATACAACCAGTCACCCGTGTCGATTCGGACCAAACGTCCTACGACATGATTGAGTGACCAGAGGAACTTAAAAGCATGCGACTCACATTTCGCAGAATGTCAGGATATCATCTAGGCCACTGCTGCGAACTGCTACACCACCGGAAGAAGTCGTCCAGGACGTTGGCTAAACGAGTTAAACAGCAAAGACAGTCTGAAAAAATCTGTAGAAGCACCGAGTGTTATCATTTGCTTTTGAAATTGAACGATTATTTAAGAATTTTCAAATAATCCGCGTTGAAATCTTTACTACGTTAGAAATTGTAATTTTCAATCTGACAAGCGTAGTAGATATATGTAGAAATATAAAGAATTCAAGAATTAACGACTTTTTAAATGGAAAAGATGGTGAAAAGCGAAAGATCGATGCAATAAATCGTAAATACTTACATTTTTTGCTCTGAGAGCTCCGTCTAGTTATTTTCTTCGACCGAAGCACTGAATTTAATACCGGTAACGAGTTGCAATTACAATGGAAAGATTTCAAATGAAGCTATTAACGCGACCGTACAAATCGTGTCCGACGAACAAAGATAAACACTGACTCTATTTTCGCGTGTTTGATTTTATCGTGAAATTACTGAATTATTACTAAATATTTAAAGAGCAGTACTGCTCTCAAAAACAACAACAAACTGGTAAACAAGTACGTGACAAACACTGACTCTACCGACCGCATTGCGCGCGGTCAACAAGTTCTCTGAAAAAGAAGCTGTTTATTAGTCGAGGGAAAGGGGAGGGTAATCAATCAAAACACAGATGTTTCTTTTCTTCGTTTTTTTGTTTGTTTGTTTGTTTGTTTTCATTCCCACGGAGTATCCGTGACGAAAATCTGCTGTTAAATTTCTTCGTCTCTCTCTCTCTCTCTCTTCTCTTCCTCCCTCTTCGTCCATCAGACATGTTAATAAAGGAGAAATATGAATTTATACACGTGTGAATTGTAAACAAAAATTGTCGCGTTCTAATTAAACATTTTAATTAAACGAATGCAACAAATGTTAAAGTAAAGTATTAATTAATTAAGAGAAAGTAATATGAAAGTGTAGTCCTTCTAAAATACGTAGCACGAATGATAGAATACGAATAGCTCAACATAAACACGTCGACACCTTGAAGCTCGGTATCTGAATGACATCACCTCGTATTGATAATACGGGCATCCGACCGCGGTATACCGAGTGACGGGGGAGAACACGTTTCACGAATTGTTTGCTTTCGAAATATTCAACGCGACTAACAATAAGGACACATTAATTAACAAAAATGCCTCGATGCAGTCGAGGTGGGCGACGTGTTTACAAGTTATTTTGTAACAACAAATTTCACGGTCACGTACGTTGACGCAAAGTCACGTAAAAATAAAACAATCGAAATATTGTTCGATCTATGTAATAATTTATACGTCCGATTCACGTTGAAAATTCGTTTAGCAGTAAGCCGATAAGAAGAAATTATGCGTGTACTTACACAACTGCTAGAAGAAATTGATCCTATAGATTTTCCGCGGTTTCGGTCAATTTCGATCATCAACCGTCATGGCGTTGTTTGAATGTTTCTTCCTTCGAAACTTCTTTAAACTTTAGCACGGTAAAGAAACTGCAACGGAATAAAGAAAAGGTTTATTTAAGGAAAACGATGCAAGTAGAAAATGGGATAAGAAAGGTTAAGAAAGTAGAAGATAAAAAGGAAAGGGAATTAGGGAGAGACAAAGTGAATTTACATACCTTGTTATCAGATGCGTAATCGCCACGTCTATCACCTACAACTTCCAAAAGCGAATGAAAGCGCGCACAGTGTTCTGAAAGTGGAACGGGGCAGGAGTGGGGTAACGGTCTTATCTATGAAGTCAAATGAGCGGTATTTTTTTTTAAATGCGAACATACGAAAACAAGGATATATGAACATAAGAAAATACGAAAATTAAAAGATACGAAAATAATGATTACGAAAAATTGTCTATGTAACTTCCTACTTTTAAATGCTTCCTGTCTTCGTAAGAAACGGATATATCATGATTTCTACATCGCGTATTCTTTCTTGGCGTATTGCTCATGCTGGGAAACACCGAGGTTTACGAAATCAATTAATCATCCAGATACGTCAAAAGCTTTTTCAACGAATTTTAATTGCACGGAAAGACAACTTTTGAAATTGCATTGTCACGGAAAACACTGTCCAAAGTAAAATTGACACAGTTCACTCCCACGTAACGTATGACAGGGTGAATTTCGTCGAATTAACAACGTATACTTTTCACTATCACTTGATATCTAATGTAAACTCGTATAAACACAATTATTTCGAAGATAAACGTTCCTTTTACACACGATTCCTCCTATAGTTTTGAACAGTGATCGGGGACGTTCGGCAACGCTCGGAATAATTCGGTTCGCGGTTGGCTATCCCTAGATTCAAAATAGAAAACATTCACGATAGAAAATGTTTCATTGTTTAAAAATCTAATAAAATTTCTAGTAACCTAAGTCACGCTAAATTGAGATCACTTGAAAGAAAAAAAAACGTACTTTTAGTAATTATTAATTTATTGGGAAAGGAGAATTCACGCAGCCCAGTGTCGATTGTACCGTTGGGAATACTAAGCGAGACAACTCATAGAGGGAATAGTTTAACGAGTTGCTTCAACACGTATTGTTACGAGACTTACCATAGTCCCTTACACCCTGTCCAGACAGGGCGTAACTTTATCGAATTGACTATTTCTGACGTCAACTTTAAACAAATTTCAATCTAGCCTCGAATCATCGTGCTCCATCTACCAGGAGGAAATCAAACTAATATCTTCAGCAGCTTCCGAGAGATGGCAGCTAAATCGATGCATGCTTGTGTGATGCGCATACATGAGGCGCTGTTGCCATTTTAATTTGCTCGCGCGCGCACACTTTCAAACTTATCCCAATGATGGCATATATTTGGGGGAGTTTACAACCTCTTATTCTATCTCGTTAAGAAATAAATCCCAATCTATTTACGAAATACCAATTTCCCGACATTGTTATCAATTAAACAGTATACTGTATTATATTACATTCTACATGGAGGATATGAAATAGATCTGCTGTTATTTCAATTTTATACCACTTATGCATGTCCTCGTGTTTCCTTTATTACGCTTTCCAAATCTTCCAGCTATGCAGAATTCATTAATCGAACAATCGTATACATGATACTGTTATGTTGATAAACTGAATATGATTTAAAACAGTCAAATATTTCGAAATTGTACAATATTTAGAACTTCCCCTTCATCCGCGAGTTACACGTATGTGAAATGGTATTCGCGGGAAACGAAATACGAATCCATACTCCAATGCCATAAAGTAGTATATGTATGAACGATACCACCAAATACAAATACAGAAATAAAAAGATATCAACGTGCAAAAGTTATTATCCCTTGTAAACCCGTTGCGATTGTATATATTGAAATGCTTTAACACAAACTCGGCAATTTCCTGCAGAGTATTCTATAGAACAGGACGTCTATAGCAATTTCCAGCAATTTTTTAGTCAAATTTCAACAACTTGTCTTATTAAAAAGAATTTTTGACGAATTCCATACTCTAATGATAGGAATTCGTTCCGTAATGATTGATAATTATTTTAGACGTTCTGCTATGTCAAATGTATCAGCATCTGCCGAATGGACTATCCAGATTTAATCATCTTAGATTTTTAATTAATGGGACAGACGACGTGCAAACTCCCCCAAATATATACCATCATCAGGATAACTATGAAGTTATGCGCGCGCGATCAAATTTAAATGGCAACGTTGCCTCACATACGTGTACCACTACAGTCATATGCCGACTTAGCTGCCATCTGTGGGATGCTGTTGAAAGTATTAGTTTTAATTCCTACTGGTAGATGGAGAACCATGCTTTGTCTATCTTCCAAGGGAGGGGTAAATTTGTCCCCAGATATAGCAAATTGTTTTTTAATTTCCGTGCCTATCAAACGTCCAGCAGAATCAGTTCCGTAGGAAACTCTTTACAAAGCTGCTGAAAGAGAAAGCACGATGCAAACGACTAATAGGAATTGAATGGAAAGAAAATAGTACATGTAACTATTATGTTATGTCTAGTTTAATGCAAATTTACCCTACAATTAATCAAACATCTAGATTGATGTGGTGAGTGTTAAGCACATATTGGTTTCCTCTTGTGAAGGTATTAATCTTCTTCTTCTTACAAAATAGTTACAATTAACAGACTGTGGGTAAACTATGTCGGAATTCTAGCCGAAGAAACTAAGAAAGGTATTACAATGTCAGGCATAATATAGAAACTAAGGCAGTGTAGTTGATTATGGACAATTTATCAACCATTACAGAATTATAGCAACATAGATTGGATAGTTTCACAGACAGAATCAAATTGCAGATGTTCTGAAGCCAGATATACAATGGGAAGCTGTTTTTATCCATGTATATTGCACACAAACGATGTTTTCCATGTAATTTTATGAAATCACCAAATTTCAATCTTGAAAGCATGAATTTACTGAAGTATTAGAGGTGTGTATTACTTTCTGTTTGTGTTTGGAAAGTTTTGTTGCATCTTTAACATTGTGATGCAGATTATATCATGTGTTTTAATTATATTAAGTAATTTACGATTGAAATGTATTTCTGCCTTTAATAGAATCTATATATGTTTCCAACAATGTTCTAATCGTTGCCAAGAGACTAATTCTCATTTGTTCTAGCTTGAATTATTCGTATCATCAAGAATAATGCAAGGATCAGGCAGCAATGCAATGCATAGTGCAAACATTATGGTAATTTGCAGAAACAATGCAGCTTGGTGGTATTTTGTCTGCTTATTCGTTATAATTATTGCTCTGAACATGTTTTTACAAAGAGATCTATATTTATTTTAGAGAATATAGACAGTGGTCCAAGAAACGCAAAAAATAGTGTTTAGGAAACCCTTCTATAAGCGAGCAGAACTGATAACACCGATTTTAAGCGGCAGAAATAATAATTCTAATGTTTCTGGATCATCTATTCGACAGATGATGATACATTTGACGAAGCGGAACCTCCAAGGTAATTAAGAATCATTGAAGAGCGAATTTCTACTGTTCGAAAGTGATCAATGGCGGTTTCGTTTCGAAAATCGGCGCGCTGTAGCTGTGTAGCGGCGGTGCCATTTAACTTCGGAAAGGGGTACTGAATAGGACACGGTAGGGTAAATTTCAGTGTGCGTTGCGCCATCTAGCGGCCGAAGGACGAACTAAAATAAAATATTAGTCCATGCTTCCACCGTTGGATGGCGGGACATCGCGTTAAATTTTGCCCCGCTACATTGAAACCTTGCCGTAAATTGCTGAATTTGTTTAAAAACAGTGAAATTTAATCTTTACGGTGTGGTTATTGTTGAATTGTCTCCTACACGCTTACTTAAACATTCTCAACTCGTTGTTCTGTATCATAATAATCGTTTCAGCAAGAAGAAGTTCAATATCACTATGGCATTCAGTGTTATCGATGGAAATAGAAAGTTTGCTAAAATGTAAAGGCTAAATATAGGAATGCTAAGCGTCTTTAAGGTATAATAACTTTTACTTCTATGTATTTCCTTATTCCACTGTTTGTATTTCGTAGAACCATTCATACATGCTATAATTATACAAAAATCTTGTACAGATTCGTATTCCTTTTCCTGCCATGGCTGAGCAACAGCGTTTCACATGAGAGTACAGCTGGTAAACAGTTAATTCTAAATATTCTGTTTGTATCACAGATGTTTCTAAATATTTTCTGTTCTGAACAATATTCAGTTGATATAAATGAATTTTCTCTGTAAATAAATAGCGCCCCGTATGTAATATTTAAATTGATAGAAACTGTAGGCGTACAAAATTTGGAGATGCAAATAAAAAAAAACGGGTGAGAAGGTATACATGTAAAATTCAAATAAATGTGTCCTTTTTTTAATTATAAAATGTCACATTCTAAAGCATAAGACAACACACTGTTTTTGCTTGATAATACTGCCACCAAATTCGTGTTTCGCAGATATTTCGCTTGGGAACCTTGGGACATAGGAACTCCATTGAATGTACTGGACACCGTGTAAACTCCCCCAAATATATACCATCATCAGGATAACTATGAAGTTATGCGCGCGCGATCAAATTTAAATGGCAACGTTGCCTCACATACGTGTACCACTACAGTCATATGCCGACTTAGCTGCCATCTGTGGGATGCTATTGAAGGTATTAGTTGTAATTCCTACTGGTAGATGGGGAATCATGCTTTGTCCATCCTCTAAGGTAGGGGTAAATTTGTCCCCATATGGAGTGAGTTGTTTTTCAATTTCCATCTCTATTAAACGTCAAAGAGAGCCGATTCTGTACGAAACCCTGTATAAGCTGTCGGAACAGGAAGCACAATGAAAACGGCTATTAGGAAAGGAATGGACGGAAAGAAATACGTGTTACTATTACGTTACATTTATTTCAATAGAATTTAAGAATAACAGTTAATCAAACATCAAGATTTATGTGCTCAGTGATAAGCTGTTATATCAGTTTCGTCTTTTGAGGATGTTAGTCTGCTCTTTCTAACATCTAAAAATATTTGGGTAAACTATGGGTAAACTATACAGGAATTCTAGCCAGAGAAACAGATAAAGGTATGAAAATGTCACGCATAATATAGAAACCAAGGCAATGTAATTGATTATTGACTATTTATCAACTATTGCAGGATTATAGCAACATAGGTTGGATGGTTTCGGTGAAGGAAATGAATTTTAAATGTTCAGAAGGAGGATGTACAATGGAAAACAGTTTTTATCCATGTATATTGCACACAAACGATGTTTTCCATGTAATTTTATGAAATCACCAAATTTCAATCTTGAAAGCATGAATTTACTGAAGTATTAGAGGTGTGTATTACTTTCTGTTTGTGTTTGGAAAGTTTTGTTGCATCTTTAACATTGTGATGCAGATTATATCATGTGTTTTAATTATATTAAGTAATTTACGATTGAAATGTATTTCTGCCGTTAATAGAATCTATATATGTTTCCAACAATGTTCTAATCGTTGCCAAGAGACTAATTCTCATTTGTTCTAGCTTGAATTACTCGTATCATCAAGAATAATGCAAGGATCAGACAGCAATGCAATGCATAGTACAAATATTATGGTAATTTGAAGAAATGATGCAGCTTGGTGGTATTTTGTCTGCTTATTCATTATAATTATTGCTCTAAACATGTTTTTACAAAGAGATCTATATTTATTTTAGAGAATATAGACAGTGGTCCAAGAAACGCAAAAAATAGTGTTTAGGAAACCCTTCTATAAGCGAGCAGGACTTGTTCAACAGTTTTTGAATGGCAGAAATAAGATTTCAACGTTTCTGTGCAATCTCTTCGACATATTCTGATATGTTTGACAAAATGGAACTTTTAGAATAATTATCAATCATTACGCAAAGAATTCCTCCTGTTGGAAAGAGATTCACAGCCATTTTGCTTCAAAAACTCGCGCGCTTGACGTTGATGTGGCGCCATCTAGCAGCCAATGATGGTACTATACGCTTCATCGTCGTATCAAAATGGTATACTTGGCGCCATCTACCGGTGGGCGGCGGTACTAGACTCGTAAACAACGTAGATGTCACGCTTACCTTTAACGGCGTACATTATTGTTACATCGTCTGATGGCGATAGACGTATAGTTTGTTCCTATAAAATACGTAAATATACGAACGCAAAGGATTTTTAAGGGATAATGACTGTTGATCGTAATTATTTTCTTATTCCAATGTTTGTTTTTGTTAGAATTATGTAGAATTTTTTGTGGAAGAATTCACATATGTATATATATCATAAGTGTAAAGAATTGTTGGATAGATTCATACTCTTTTCCCGCCCAATGCTAGGCAATACCATTTCACATAGGACTATCACCGATGTGTAGCTAATGCTAAATATTCGGTTGGTATCAACGAAATTTTCAAATATTTTCTGTTCTGAAACGCGAAATCTTATCTACAAGTTGATGACACCACATTTGTAACTTTTAAATGAATTGATTTTGTATACGCACAAAATTTGGGGATGCAAATAAAAAGCAAGAGAGCAGGCAGAGATGTAAAATTCAAATAAAAGTGGTCTCTTTTATATTTTCAATGTCATATTTTAAAACATAACACAATACACTATTCCTTGCTTGGTAACACGGCCACCAAATTCGTCTTTCGTAGATAAATCACTTGGGAACCGCTGTTAAATGGACTGGACATCGTGTAAGCTCCCCCAAAATATATGCCATCATCAGAGTAACTTTGAATTTGTGCGCGCGCGAAGAAATTTAAATGGCAACATTGCCTCACGTACGTGCACCACTACAATCATATGCCGCCTTTGCTGCCATCTGTAGAATACTGCTGAAGATATTAGTTTTAATTCCTACCGGTAGATGGGGAACCGTGCTTTGTCCATGTGCCGGCCGAGGATCAGCGAAGGAAGGATTCACGTATCAAATTCTGACTGTTCCTTTTTTTGCTTTCCTTTTTTATTGCACAAGCTTAGTATTCTCTTCTGCGTTTCGACTCAGACTACCTCCCGCTTTCTCCTTCACGCATGTCCTCACTAGCCTAGTCTTACCAACTAAATATCTGACAGACCTTCGTTTCCTGTTCTATCGTCGTCCAATTCTTTTGTATGTTACTCCTACGTGAACACCGACGTGCATCCTCATTTCACCTCATCTCATTCGTACCTTTGCATTAGACGTAAAAAGTCGGCTAGATTCGATCTGTGAACAAGTGATAAATTGACATGTCATAAAGAACCTAATTTAAAGCATAGTTTAAAACAAATGGAAGTACTCGAAATTACTTGGATAAAATTTCCATTGTTATAGTTACCGAATATTATATGTTTTTAAATAAGTTCAGTTACTCCGCATAAATTTGATCAAAAGTGGTCTTTTAATTGTAACTTATACGCGCAATTACTCAAAATAATTAACTTTATAGGTGCCCAATGATAGAAATTCTGAAAATAAAATATTCTAAAATGAAACATTAAATTTTAAATAGATTTGTGTATGTCAGAAATTAATAAAAAGAATTTATTTTCATCTTTTCGACGATATGTTATAGAATTTAATATTTAAGAATTAAATGGTATTATTTCTACGAAATGCGGGTTTCATTGATTTATAATATTTAACATTCTTACTGCTTTAAAAAATTTGTTATTTTGAAGGTGCCGATCATGGTCATGATAGTGATAGCGAAGAATGCTATTCTAAAAACGATAAAGTAAATGACGAAGAAATTGATAAGTTAACTTTTTAAAAGAATACAAATTGAAACTTTAATTTTGAAAGAAAACAATTTTACATAGTAATTTTCAGTATAATGATATAATTCGTTGGTATTAAAATGTTTTTATTCGTTCAAAGTGTAAAGTTTCTTGCAAAGAATCATGGAATAAATACGAAAATACAGTATCTGTTGCTTACAATTTTGACATAATATTACTGATGAAGTAATCAAATGAACAAATGCAAAAATCATTTAGATTTAGATGAAGTATGAAAAACTTAACAATTCATTCTTATTGGATATAGATGTCATAGAAATGAGAGCATGTTTGGGTCTTTTAATTTACACAACGGTTTTTAAGTGTGGCTGTACAAATATTAGCTGTGTATTTGGAACTAATGGGACAGGATTAAATATTTTCAGGTATACTATGCCAAAGAGAAGATCTGAATTTTTATTCTGTTGCCTTTAATTCAACGATGAAGCAACCAGAAATGAAAAACCAAATGTTGGTGTTCCTACACTTTAAAGTTAATATTTTCAATAAATTGATTGAAAACTGCCAAAAACATTTTACTCTGGGTGTAAATGTTTATGTTGATGAAATGCACGTTGTGTTTAATAATAGTTGTCGATTTAAAATTTACATGCCTAAGAAAGAAATCAAATATGGTATTAATGTCACGTGCTTAACTGGTGCCAGATTTGGTTCTTTCCACTACATACATACATATATTCTGGGAAAAAATCTAATTGCATAAGCTTGACTGAAAATGAGGAGAAATTACAAGTTTCTGCATAGTCAATTGTTATACTTGCCAAACACACAGCAAACACAAATAGCACTTTGATTCAATTGCTTCAGTTCTGTGCAACTAGTGCAACAACTTTGAATAGATAGTCTCACGTATGTTAGAACTTTGAAAAAGAAGCAAATGGATTTCCAAACAGTTTTAAACCAAATAGAATAAGAGAAGTTTAACAGGACAATATAATTTTCAAGAAAATATTACTTTATTGCCTTTTATATCGAAAGGTTTCGAACCAATTTTATTATCTTTCACATGTTGTAACAGGAGCGTAAGTTTAGAGTTTGGAAAACCTGAAGTAGTTACTGTAATGTAACAAATGGAATAGTTGATTCTTTAGATAAAAACTGTATTAATTACAGACTTAGTCAAAGAACAAGGCAATAGCCAATGACTGTTATCTTTGCTTTGCTCTATATAACCCATAAATTCATACATATTATACAATAGAGTTGTTTGGAGTATTTCAAACTTTAGCGCAAAGTTTTATTCTAGTTCAGATAACGCAAAGAGCGATCGATCTTCCTAAAGAAATGTGAGACACTGACGAATTCATGGAAATCTAGACAAATGCAACATAAAACATTATTATGCCAAAAAGCGTATAGGAAAAAGCATTACATATTACTGAAATCTGCCAAAACTAAAGCAGAAGATTCAATGAGTATGTACAGTGTTGCAGGTCTCTTTGCTTACAATGCACCTGAAAAATGTTTAGAATGTCGATTAAATTAAATTGTGTGTAAGTTGCTTTGTTCAAAAGTAAGAATTATCATACTTTTATTTTCTTTGTACCTTATACTTCAAAAAATGACAGTGCTTTATGAACAAATATACAGATATTTTTCGTTAGGTGTCTAACGGGTCGCATATTAACTGTTAAATGTTATGGACATTTGATACATGATTCGTTAAATTCTCCTTGAAACGTTTATTGAAAATTCTGTTTATAATAGATCAGATGTATAGAAAAATAGTTGGAATTTATTAAAATTTCAACAAAATTATAAAATTAATTTAGATTACAACAACGTACTGCTTAACGTAAAGATCGTGTAGCAATCGTACGAGGTTATATACACGCTGCAGTAGAAGTATGCAGTAGAATAAAGTTATTCACGGTGAAATAAATAGTTTTAGTAAAACCCAGGAGCTTTGACGAATTCTTTTATACATTTCTTTTTACATTTTGTCTCGATGACTATCTTCTTCTTTGTACATGTGTATATAGATTTCTTCTTATTATTAAGCTTATCTTAAAAAAATAGAATAAAGTTGGTTTGAAAAGTTGATTATTAGTAATAGAACAGACGCCGATACAACGAAATAAATTCAACTATCGTTTAAAGAAGAAAGACGTATCCGTAGAAGAAGCACGAACAAACGAATCGTACGCGATTTGAAAGTGAATAGAGTGAGCAGACCGTAGAAAATCAGGGTTTAATAGTGGTGTAACCTATTGAAAAACAGAGTGATGCTGTGTCGCGTGAAACGTTTGGTGTCGGGCTTCAACAGAGAAAGACCGAATCGCGCACGATGGCTGACGAAATCAGAGAAAGATTGTTGGAACAGGTGAAGGAACAAGGAGAACTTGTACGGAAATTAAAAGCCGCTAAAGCTGACGATAAAGAGGTACGAGGAATTACTTTTATGCTTCGTAAACTTGTATGTTCTTTTTGTCGGCATTTTTTTTAATGCGACAGAAAAAACGATACCTTCTGGTAATGCGAACCTTGCGTCCATGTGGCTTTCGATATCTATGTCAATTTCAATCTTTCTAATTTTGACTTATTGCTCGTGATTAACGTCTGATTTCATGATATTTCGTTCTCCGATCTTTTTTCTTTCCCATTTTCTTGTCGCGAATAAATTTATCGTCTACATCTTATGGTAAACGAATCTTGCATTCGTTATTTATCTTAACCTCTGACGAAGGCAATAGTGTATCGGTTTCCATCCTTCAGGATTCAACAATTTGTTGGGACGTAGAAACGCAGTTCGAAAGTATTAACCATGATCTCATGGATGTCAGTTACGTGTGCGGTTGGGTACCTACCACGAAGGATGCGCTACTTTTTGATTTCTGTGTCACATTTGTTGACAATCAACTCTCTAAATGGCCACACTTGCAAAGATGGTTTGCGAATGTTCGAAGCTTCGATGAAGTTGAACGTAACGCGTTCCCCGAACCGAAAGAGCCGGTTAACTCGTTGGTAAAAAAGGTTGATAAAATATGCAATCTTTGCCTCTCTGATCGAAATGCGATTGACCAAAAGGTGAGGCGGTTATTCGTTGGCAAGCAAAGTTGCTATAAATTATAGAGATTGGTTATTACGTCTTCTTCTCGGTTACATACGCGTAACGTGTATGCATAATAGACCCATCGAATAACGTATCTTTGCTGGAAATTCTTTTCCATTTCTGAGAAACGATATTCGATCAGTTATATCTTTCTTTTGTGTTAACAGCACATGACAGAACGTGAACAATGTAATTCATAGCGTTTGCTTGTTAGCTCACTTATATGGTACTGTTTGTTCTGTTTGGTCGGCTAGTTTGATAATCAACATTGAGGCGGACTTTTCTCTTTGATTCTGGTTCTCTTTTAAATGACTGGGTCGTTTGTGATGTTGTGTTCGATGTGGACCAACGCCATCCAACCTGCACGAAAATATTGCCATGCGACGATGCTTTCGAGGCTAAAGGTATGCAAGTTATATAGGGAATTTTCTTTGGTGAGCAAGGAGAATGGAGAGAGAAAGAGATAAAATTATAAACACGTTCCAGTTTGTTAATATCGATTCAGGGTGGACTTGTCGAACAAGCATCGGTTGACTTTTGCTTAATTTTGCGCAGATAGCAGATGAAGTAGAAAAATTGTCGAAGCTAAAAGCTGAATTGGGGGACAAGAATGCAGCACCTTCCAAACTTCTTCTTAAAACGCCAAAAGGTACAAGAGATTATTCTCCCGAACAAATGGCCTTACGCCTGGGAGTACTGGATAAAATAGTAACGGTGTTTAAAAAGCATGGCGCAGAGACTATCGATACCCCAGTGTTTGAATTAAAAGTAAGTAAAAAGCAGGAACATTACTAATTTTGTGATACATATTACGATAAAAATTGGAATAGAATTTATGATTTGAATTGGCATTATTTCCAACATAGGAAGTTTTGACAGGGAAATATGGGGAAGATTCAAAGCTGATCTACGACTTGAAGGATCAGGGTGGAGAAATTTTAGCCCTTAGATACGATTTGACCGTACCTTTCGCTAGGTATCTAGCCATGGGAAAGATCTCTTCTATCAAGAGATATCACATAGCAAAAGTTTATCGAAGGGACAATCCATCCACGGCAAAGGGTAGATACAGGGAATTCTATCAATGCGTAAGTTTCGAATCCGCGTATTATACAATAGGCGACTTTGCGAAAATAATAGGTGATGATTTTTTTTTCTTTTTTTTTCTCCTTTTTTTTTTTTGTTTTGATGAAAGGATTTCGACATAGCCGGCCAGTATGATCCAATGATACCAGATGTCGAATGCATTCGCATCATCTCCGAAACGTTACAATTGTTGGATGTAGGACCTTATACGATCAAGTTGAATCATCGGTTGTTGCTAGATGGTATATTTGCTGCTTGTGGTGTTCCAAGTGATAAATTTCGTGCCGTGTGCTCTTCCATTGATAAGCTCGACAAGAGTCCGTGGCCAGAAGTGAGAAAAGAAATAGTGGAGGAAAAGGGATTAAACGAGTCGGATGCTGATAAAATTGGCATGTATGTGTCGCGATCTGGTGGAGTGGAACTTATCTCGGAATTAAGGGAAGACGCGAAATTGATGAAATACGAATCTGCGGTGAAAGGGCTTGAATCTATGGAACTGTTGTTCAAATATAGCAACATACTGCAAGTGACGGATAAAATAACGTTTGATCTTAGCCTTGCTAGAGGACTCGATTATTATACGGGTGTAATATTCGAAGCGTTATTAACTAGTAAGTATTTTCTTTCAGGTGGAGTTGAGCGTATCTTTGTGGCGTGTATGTATAATAAAATGAAAATCCCATGGGTTTCGGTTTCCCTGAAAATGATGTTCCGTTTTCTTTTTATTCGCAGGCGATGACATCGGTGTTGGTAGCGTCGCGGGCGGTGGCCGTTATGACAATTTGGTGGGAATGTTTGACAGCAAAAAGAAATCGGTACCTTGCGTCGGTATGTCCTTGGGCGTCGAACGTATTTTTAATGTTCTGGAGGCGAAATTGCATCGCGATGGCGTGAAGATACGTACTACCGAAGTTGAAGTGTTCGTGGCGACTGCACAAAAAAATTTACACGAGGAAAGGATGAAAATCTTATCGATTCTTTGGGATGCTGAAGTAAAAGCTGAACAGTCTTATAAAAAGAACGTGAAGTTACTCGCGCAATTGCAATACTGCGAAGAAAGTGGGATACCGTTGGCTGTAATAATCGGGGAAGGAGAATTGGCAAGAGGTGAAGTTACATTGAGGGACGTTGCGTCTCGTGCAGAAGTTTCTGTTTCGCGAGCACATTTAGTCGAAGAGATCAAGAAAAGGTTACAGAAATAATGAATTACTTTCGAACACGTGGTTCGTTAATTTCTACCATTGAATAATATTATACCAAAAAGAAGAAGAGCGGTTTTCGGTTTTCTTTCTTTCTTTTTTTTTTTTTTTTTTTTTTTTTTGTGATATCACGATGTATTTTCCAGGAATACGTCGCTCGATATGCTACATCCTTTCGACACACGAAAAAGGAAGAAAATTTCTTGCGTTCCTGTGTAAACTAAATTATATGGATAATTTATTACGTTGTATCGAATAAAAGTGAAATTGTTTGAGTAATCGCATCGCTGAGAAATGTGTTGCATATTTATACTATATTTATATGTACTATATAACATGTTTTCTTGTATGCTTTGAGTCGCAAAAATTCCAAATGTAGTTTTGCTTTCTTCACGTTCAGAGATCGTCTGAACCACAAAGGGATGGAGGGGCGGCGGGAAGTGGCAATATGAGGATGAAGGAGAGGGTGGGGATCGGTGAGAAGCGAACGGTAGTAGTGACCTGTTTGTTTTTACATTGTTCTCTGCTCTCTAATTCAACCTAAATTTCACTTTTTTCCCTCCCCGTTGTCTTGTATGCTTAGTGAAACAAATCTGCTTCAACGAAAGCAACAGAATTTATAGATAATTGATCTTAATTATCGCGATTTATTAGATCTATGTCGCAGCTATCTATACTATGGCTAGACATGTTTTCGAAACAGCAACCGCGTGTATCACGATTTACTAATAGTAGACGAATTTGCTTGGTGCTTTTCAATTTTCAATTCTGCGAGATCAGTCGAGTTGTCTGTTTCACCTTTGACGAAGGGATTTCGAATGATATTGGTCGTTGTAGCAGGATTCTCTATTTTAACCTCCATCAACGATTGCTCCGATCCCGGCGTGCTTTCGTCGCCGCAAATCTGTGGACGCGAATCACTGCTGATTTCTAGGTTTCTTCCCCCGAACCGATGAAAATTTGAAGATACCGTTTCGTGGGTAAGAGGCAAGCATCGATTTTCTGGACGGGTCGAGGTTGTAAAATTACGATCCGCCGAACTTTGAACGGAATCGGCGGAGAATTTAGCTTCATCGTTGGAGCCTTGGCGCGGAAAAACATTCTTACAAATAGTATCGCGACGATTACTTTTTTCGTAAATATTCTCTTTAATATCCTCGGTCGCGTGGACATCGGTCAAACTAAAAGCTCTGACTCGGCGTCGAAGATTCATTTGACCGATTTGTCGGTGCAACATGCCGGCCTTCCATCGAGGTATAACTCGGAGCGTAGTTGTAACAGCAGCAGCGTTGTCAGCTGCTCCCATTGTTGAAACTACGTTCTGATTTTGATGAGCGGGTCGTAGAGAGAAACGGCGTCCGTCTAACGGTGAGAGCTGTTTGATCGGTGACGATAAACCCGGCGCTCCTTCCGTTCGAATAAGGGGTTCCCTTGGTGATTCGAACAAGAATGTCGACTTACTTTCGTGCGGTGTCCGCCGTGAATTCTAAAAATGTAAAGAGAGTTTTTGAACGGCGTCGTTCGCACGACGATAAAAAGAGAGCGAAGTAAATTAGGGATTATTCGTTTTACCGGTAAAAATGGCGATCCATTATTCGAAGGTGTCGGAGGAGTCGGAGGACTAATGGGCGTCGCAACAGGTCTTAAAGAGAACCTTCGCGATTTGGCTGCGGTAGGTGCGACAAAGGCTAAACTGCCCCTTCTCGATGATTCCCTACGAGTTTGCGACCAAGGTAGTTTATTCTCATACCAGTTTCCCTTTGATTCGTGCGTGGTGACAGTGTTCTGGTTACTTTGGCTGGCCAATGCAGGCGGGGAAGGTGAAAATAACGTGAACAAACTCGGAAGTTTCGGCGGTGTCAAAGAAGCGGTGCCCATTTTTCTTCGGGGCTGATTTCGGCAATGCTGATTGTCGTTGTAGCTACCGGCATTGTCATCGTTGTCGGCAGAAGCGACGCTCGCGTGAAGAACCGTCAGAGCCCTTAAGAAATCAGCTACACTTGTTTCCTCGAGTAAATTATTAGCTGCACCGCCGGTATGTGTGTAATAATGCTGGCTGCGTTGATTTAACGCTGTTGAATTCGAATCTCGTCTATCGTCGATCGATTTTGTTGACGTCGGTCCTGATACAAACGGTCCACGTCCGCCGTTATTCTTGCCGTTAACGTCCTGTTCGAATTCCGAACTCCTCCTGCTCCTCTTTCTCAAAGAACTCGTTGAGAAGCGACTTTTCCAAGGGCCAGACGAGATCAACGCCTTTGGTACAACGGCTTTTGTGAACGTAAAGTTACGAAGTTTGGAAAATTTCGTTTCCTTAACGGTATGCTCCTTGCTCAAAGACGATTCCATAACTCGTGCTCTCATCAATTCTTGAATCTTTCTTGCAGCCGTTGGTCCGGACCAAGTTCGCTCGATATTCCGATCCTCGTTTCTCGTATCGTGTAATCGAATCTCGCTAGCCGCTCTTGAACGTGGTCTCAAGAAACGCCGTGGCGGGATCTTTTCGTGGCCGATTGTCCAAGTAGCAGCAGCAGCAGCAGCCGAAGCGGGTCCGGAACAAGCTGCGTATGCGGTTGATTCTTTTTCCAAATATTCCTCTTTGCTGTCGCCGTTCTCTTCGATTATTCTGTTACGAGCACTCCCGATTAACGTGGTCTGATTCGAACCATCACCTCCTTCGATATCTTCTGTAGCTGGGGGTATGTAACCAAGAATGTTGACCAATCGCGCCAATAATTCTGCTGGTTGAACCATTGCGTGGGTTGCGAACGTTGCTGTTTTATCGATTCTTTGAAGATCCGTTTCAGATACGACACGCGTGACATGCACTTGTTCCTGCACGAGAATCGTGGAAGTCGTTAAGAATTTTGTACGTGTGTTGTTGTGCTATCTTGCTAATCAGAGAGAGAGAGTATAGAGTTTACTTACCGTTGGTACAACTTCGCTGTTGGCGCGACGTCGAGGTCTGTAAAATTGTACAGAATCTTTCTCTTTCGAGCCGTACAACAGATCCCGAAGATCAGGGAAACTGTTACTGCGGGGAAACTTGGACGGTGGTAAATCGCAATTACATTCATCGACGTACACCCTCTGAAACGTACATCGAATGGCACAAATCAATTTTTCCCGTGGTAGATTATTTTACTCTTGTGTCACATTCGTTCGTAACCGCGTACCTTCACCTTGGAGAGTTGAAGCTCGTTGAAAGCACGACGTAGGTAATTTATCTCCTTGTTGAATTCATTCCAGATTTTACTTTGTGTATGCTTTAAATTCATGGCCAATTTATGTTCGATTCTAGTGATCTTTTTACTACGCATACCTCGAGCGATAAAAGTCATGATCATGACGGTGTATCCCAATCCAAAGGAGATCCAACAGATCAAGAAGGTTTTATACAACATGAAGAAAACTCCGTTACCCTTACTATTGTCCTGTCCTATTGGATAGGATTCGCAAGACCGTTTAATATTTATCTCAAATTGCAAATAACGCGATATAAAATGTATTTATTTGTTATTTTGTAAAAAAACAGTTGAGAAGAATCATGCGTACAATCAATAGAACGAGAATCAACGAAAGAAAGGGAAAGAGAGAGTTAGAGTTAGAGTTAGAGTTAGAGTTAGAGATAGATAGAGAGACAGAGAGACAGAGAGAAAGAGTCTGTTTACCTCGAGATGAAGAATCCTTGCAAGCACATGCGAAGAATATATATATATATATATATATAGATATCTCTACATATAAATATTTAGGTACATATGACTTAAAAATAAAGGAAATCGTGTCGTATTCGTCTTGTACATGTCGCGCGCGCGATACGGTACAATCGTATATGTATGTATGTATGAATATGTACCTCAGCTTCGTTTCATCAAGGTACCAATTAATCGTATGAGTTGAGAGGGTAGTTCAGTTAGTGCAACTTATTTTGCGTTCGCGTTACATAAAGGATCGACGAAGGGTATTCTGACCTGCCACATAATCTCCGAAACCTATAGTCGTCAACGTGACGAATGCGTAGTAAACGGCTTCGTCGTAACTCCAACCTTCGTAGTGAGAGAACAGAAACGCCGGGAAAAAAATGAACATGACGAAGCCTGGCATCAGATGAATGAATATCTGTGCAGCCAACCCAACTTTTCCCGTCTCAAACGTTGTCAATTTTCTGGGATAGTAATCGTTACGGCCATGTTTGTACGATTTATATTTCTGATGCGCCTTTACGAATACATGTCCAAAAAATTCTCCCAATTGCGTCAACAAAATTCCGTTCATAGGTATGCCTACCAGACCGTAAAGTATCATCAGGATGCGACCGAGCATGTTGGTTGGCGCCAAGTTTCCGTAACCTGTATGTGTACACACACACGCACACACACACACACACATATATATATATTTTTTTTATTTCTTTATATATATTACTCAAAAATTATTAAACGATTAATTAACCCATTGCCGCAAACGACGGCTACAGCCGTCTATTTTTTGGCGATATGTAGGCAAATTACGGCTACAGCCGTCCTGCATACTTTCAGTAATAAAAAAGGAAACATCATTAGTACGAACTGTACTAATGCATTTATTTGTTTATTCTTCGGTAATACGTCGAACAAAAATGACAACATTCTTCGCGACGATCATAGCCGTCATTTGTTTCGAGTACAGAAAAAAAAAAAAGGTAATGATAAACAATTACGGTTAGAGCCGCCGGGAGTTTTCTTGGAAAAACTGTGGCAAAATTTGATAGTTTCCACTTCCGAACATACAACTGGCGCTCGTTTCCCTATTACGGTAACAAACAATAAAAAAAAAAAAAAAAAACTGCGTTTCTAGGCACGATTTTAAAACTAAAAGTGTGCGGCAACGGGTTAATGAACGTCTCGCTTCAATGCTATTCGATACATGGATCGTGGTAAAAGTGTTTACTAAAAATTCGAGTTTGATGATCCGCAAATACTTCAGTTTGGGATTTCTGGATCATAAATGCATACGACATAGTATGATACACACAGTATGTATATAGTATAATGTCGGCCATTTACTTACCTACAAGTTGCATTTGAATTTTAGAAGCCTACATATGTACATACATATATGTATGTATGTATATCTTGCTGGGAAGTTTGGCAAAGGTACTGAAGCTATATTTCCATCAGATTCTTTAATCTTCTTGTAAGAATATATGCGATTTAGGAACGATAAAGCAACTTGTACGTAAACGGACAATGGCCATCGGTAATGTAAATACATACACGCGTATACGCGTAGAGGATGACATGTGTCGCGCCGTGTTCGTAGAGGATACTTACCTATTGTACTGACAACGGTGTAAGCGAAATAAAAGCTATTGTAAAAATCCCATTTAACCGGATCCGTCTCGCCTTCGGTGTAATTATAAACTGATTTTCCACAATACCGTGTCAGTTTTCCAAGAATTTCATCGTGATCGTGACTAATGCTAGGGACGTAATGTGTGTGAAGCAGAGCTGAAAAGACAATCGAAGGTTAAAATCTTGATGAATGCTACATACATATATGTATATTAGAATGTGCTTCGTGACGTGGTTGAGAGTTAGAAATTGATCGTAAGGACTTGTCTCCATTCTTCGATTAGAATTCGAGTTTGTAGAATACAAATCGAGTAGGGTGAGTAACCCGATAAGCATTGAACGTTTGCCCGCCGTTATGTCGCTTTTAATTTACACGATGCATCGTTTACTAAACTGAGTACTTGTTTCCGAGTAAATGCCGTTATCTTATCGGTCCTCTTTATTCATTTATCGTTTACGCTACACGCTGTGTCCATTTGCTTCGAATTAATTGCAAGGGAAAAGTGCAAACACTTTTGGTGAGAGTTTGTTTGGGATGAAGGAATATACTACATACATTTGCACTGATGTATATACCGTGAAAGTAGGGAACTTGATTAACGATTAATCTTAATTAATGAAACACGATCAACGATCAAGTTGATATGTGACGATGCAGATTATTCCCTTTTGAATTTAACGTTGATTACGATTAGATGAGATACAATTTCGATATTATCGCGACACGGTCGAAGCGTCGATCGAAGCCATTATCGTGTTAGTTATCGCAAGAAAATCGACACGCATCGAGAATATTGCCATTATTGCCCATGTACGTAACAATTTATCAATTATTGCAAAATAGAACCGTTAGTTTTTACCGTTAATCGACGATTATCTGGATTCGTTTATATATTCCTTTTCAAATTAACGAATTACATACAACGCGCAAAAAGTGGGACCTGCGTTATGCATTCGTCAATCCCAAGAGAGAGAGAGAGAGGGAGGGAGGGAGGGAGGGTTAGATAGAGGTGTGTGCGTTGATGACCAATCCACCGAATATGCAATTAGCTCCGAGGTGTGACACGGAAAGCAAAACGATTTCGCGAACAACCGATTTTGTAACAGTACCAAGGTCACCGACTCGTACGTCTATGTAAATTTATCATTAACTAACTACGATTCTTTGCGAGTTCTCGCGAAAGAAGAGAAGGGGGGAGGGGTGGGGGTGCGGAGAGAGAAAGAGAGAAAGAGAGAGGAAGCCCTTAACGAGTCCCGATCGAAAGCGAAAATTATAACGGAACGTGCACGTGTGTACACCTGCCGCCCGTATACGCGTATCCATCAAGTTTGCAACGGATGAATCGAATTCGTTGATCGATTATCATCTGTTATTAGAAATTGTTGTTACGATATAATGCAAAGATTTGTCCTGCGGTACACGGTTCTAACCAGTCGCGAGGATCGTTCATTAATCCAAGAGCAATTCATGTAACGAAACTACAACACCTATCGATGCTACTTTTTTTCTGTTTTATTTGCACGAGCGATGGATGCTCACCGTTGATCTCTATGCGTTCACGTTTGGCTTCTTCGATGCGTTTCATCTCTAGCTGACTCTCGATATGATAGAAGATGGAAGCACCTAGTAACAAGTAAGTCAAGAACAGCATCAGCAGAACCATCCATTGTTTCTTCGACATTTTTTGCACAAGAGTTGAAAACTACGGCAACAAGTGCATTAGAAGGAAAAACTGCGAGGACGTGTGACGATGCGGTAATAACGACGCAAACTTTCCTCGAGTTTCATGGGGTCGCTCCTTGTTCTTCAAGTTTTCTTCGATTACGTTGTTGCTCGGTGGGTGTAGAATCACGATGACTCTCTACGAGAGCGAATATTTGGTAATGGTGCTGCATCGAGTGATGGTACCTAATTCACAGCTGGGACGGCAGATTTCGCGGATTGCCGACGTGATTCTTATTAGAACAGCACTACACACAGAGGAGATTATGAACGGTCACGCGAGCGACGACATTATCGTCTGATAACTCTTTAGACTCTGATTTCACGACCTTCAAAAGTCACCTTCTTCTCCCTCGATGACGGCTCGGTTAGATATCCGATACAACTTTAAGTGGCAACACCTAACCATTTTATAGATAACAGGTGAGGGATGGTGCTCTTTTCACTTCCGTTTCGAAATTCTTCTCTTTCTTCCGAAACAGCAGATCTCCGGATAGACTTTGAAAGAACAATATCGAATGTCAACCGACTTTCAATCCGCGATTCTCAAATAGCTACCATAGTCCATCTGCTTGAAAAGCGAATCGAACTAAAAATTAAATCGAAATTGTTAAGACCGGCTTCTTCGACATCGGCCTTTCGCGTTTCGTACACTCGTTTCTTAACATAAGGGTGGGAACATAATGTAGGAACATAAAGGGTCCGAACTGAATTACACACGTTACTAGAAACGAACAAATGACAACGCGTTGCACCAAAGATTGTCAAGTACTTGACAATCAGAGATGGATATAGACCAATTTCGATTCTTACCGGCACACGGGAGGAGGGGGGCAGCGAAGGGGCGCCGGAGTAAGAAAGAGAGGCGATTCTAAAAGATTCGAAACAAAAGATTCGAAACAAAAGCGACTTTTGTCATGTTTCAATTGAGTATCTTCTCGAATGTAAGAAACACGTTCTTGTTGTTGGAGAACACCGATCGTTTCGATGGTTGCGGTCAGACTTGGGGACGTTCCCTCAACGAGTCGCTATAATTTTCGCACAATTTACCGTGCGCAGTCGTCGACAAAAATGTTCCCTTCGACGATACACACACCTTCCATTACGTAACTTGCACAGTGTACTTAGTAAAACGCAATATATCCTGTTAGTTGAAAGATCGAAGGACAAGATCGATCGAACGCATGATTTATCGCGTAAAGAATATATTTCTGCCCGTTGCGTTTTACTTATTTTGCAGCCTTGGTCGTTTATTTCTTAGCAATTTTAAGCTTAGTTGCGTTTTCCAGTTTATTCGTTTACCCTACCATACAATATTCATGCCGAATAGCGCGATCCTTCTATTTCAACACAGACAAACGGATCGACCGACAATTTACATATTACCTTTGACAGTGCAAGGAATTTCGCGATATTCATGGTTCACGTACCCAGCCTCGTTTTATATCTTGTACGTACATGTATACACATGTATATGTATAAATTCCGCCGATTATACGGATGTACAGCAGCTTATCTTCTTTACACATTGAGACAAAGCAAAGCAGATGCCGAGTAAACGTAGATTAACTATCCGTATGGTACTAACGAGAACAAAGTATTCTCGATAATAAGCTATCGAAAGCAAAATAATACAGTGTTGGGTTCGATAACGCGCGCGCGCGCGCGCGCGGGCGTGTGCGTGTGTGTGTAGTTTCGAAACGAAGGAAAGAAAATAGACTGTATGTACATCTCGAATTCGATTAGAAGGAAAAGTACGCGTACTTGGATGAAAGTGATACCAGTTTGTACACGTTAAACAGTTTTACCACATACGAATGTATCTACATAAATCTAATATTCCTCGGGTGATCCCTTGCACTCGATTAACTCTTCGATGTCCAACTTTTCACACTTGCTATTTATCATCGTCGATATCCAATATCTTTCGATTCTTCGGTATCTTTACTATCACCACCTACGAATTTTTCTAAAATTACCTAACGTTTAATCAATTGTCGTCGAACGTTACGGTGACGTTACGTAAATTTTCTCGATTACGAACAACGTTAGTTGCGTTGTACGTAACGTTACAAAAACGAACAAAGTTAAAAAGTTGACAATCGAGGTCAGAAATTCTCCTGTTGAGAGATACACTCTGAATAAACATCACATTCAGAATGTCACCTCTTTTCCTCCAAAGGACTCCTGTACTCTTTCGTTGAAAGAATCTATCACAATCTAAGAAGATTACGTATCCGTGCGTGCTTCCACACCGTGATACTTTCTCTCTTCTTCAACTTTCCACCGGATATGATACCTTTTTCAACCACTTGCTAACCGTCCACCATTTATATGATCGATAGATAGACCGTGCAGAAACTAGTACAAAATTACACATTACGCTTACCTCGATAAAATTTTGTCCATAAGCTCAGATTATCGTACTCGTATCTTTTATGGAGAAAACAGGTCACTTAACCATTGTCAACACGTTCATTCAACCGGCGCAACTTGTTCGAACGCGACAACTACGCGTAATAACATCCGAAAATCTCTCCGTTAGTCAAAGGAGAAACAAAAAGTGTTCGCTCCGACATTCAGTTACACGGCTAGAACTACTTTCGGTAGTAACTTTAAATGACCCTTACTCGAAGGTATGCCGTAAGAATCTTAAACGCCAAGGTCAACAGCTTTGCGTAAAAAGGCAATTCGAAAAATGAGTTAAAAGGTACGCGTGAAAATCATAGGTTTTATCTTATCGCTACTATTTAAAAACAAGACTAATTTTCCTTGAGAAAAGTTAGTGAAACGGTAACAATAATAGCAAACTGGCTGGCTAAGAAGAGCACATGTGTATACGGGTAGAAAGAATTCGCCGAAGGTTCGCGTAAAGTGGATAAATAAATGAATAAGATAAAAAATGGGACATACGTAGAGTGGGAGACTAACAGGCAGAGAGAAAGATGACGGGGAAGGACAAGGATGGAGGGAAAGAGAGACAGAGCGATAGAGAGAGAGAGGGAGGGGGAGGGGGCAGGGGGGGGGGGGGACAAAATGGAAAAAGAAAGAGGAGTAAGGATTCAACTATCACGGTTTCCAATGTCGAACCACACGCGTAAAACCAACATTCCGTTTCAACGTTCGGATGTAACTGGTGCTAGTTCTCTTCTTCGAAAAAATCCAAACCTCGTAACTAAAGACACGTTAATAAAGTTATTTGGTTAGTAAACTCGTGCTAATAACGATTGATGCTCTTTTCTGTTCGCGCTCATCAAGTATAACCGCTTGTGGATAATTTACACATCGAGTTTCCTCCTCTTTAACAAAGTAGGCAATCGATAGATCATCCTATTCAACTTTATCACAAGTTCTCAAATGTTGTATCATTTTCGATATGATTATTTTGCGTATTATTCGGAAAAGACGCATTATCACAAACTTTGTCGTTTATTTATGGTTTTACATAAATACTCTTTGTTCGTAACATAATGCTTTTACGAAGAAAAATAAACAGTCTTTGCTTCGCATACCGATATATCTTATTTTCGACGATCTTCGTGAATAGTTTCACCTACACGTACAGCAGTGGAACACAGAAAGAGTTAGGGATAAGGATAATGCAAAAGGAAATTCTCAATGAGATATTTGGTATACTTGGTGGAAGAGCTATGGCAAAGTCAATCGTACTTAGTAAAATCGGACAGACGTGAAAGAAGGTAAAATTCGCTCCCCGAAATACGGATTTCGATACTCGAGCCACCTTCAAGTCCGTACGATAAACAATTCGGCACCAGTTCTTTCGATACAGTATGTTTAAAAAGGTGATAAGAAAGGAAAAAAGGCAGAAAAGAAGACGGTAGATCGTTAGAAACATCAGCTACCCGAGGATTCACGTTTTTGTCGCTCGGTGCTCGTGACTTGAAATTTGAGAGCCTTTTATAAGACGCACACGGCTCTGCGTGCTAGATTCGTGCTAAATTCGTACTAGATCGATCAATCTTTTCCGTCAATGTGAAGATTTACGACCTCGCTACGACCTCCTCCACCAAGTATACAGTGTCACTTATGATCAAAGAGATCGATCGAAAATTTCAATCTAATTTTATTGGCTTGCTAGCGAGCAGCGCAAGCTAGCAATCACGTGCGACGAGATGTTACTTTGAATACATTTTTCTATGTACTAAATAACGAATAAACAATATTGTTCCGTCGCACCTATAAATAAAACCCGGGTTAGGGTATCTCTTTCGATAGGAAAAAACTTGTTACTTTTACTTGGTAATCCTCGGATCAATGGGATTGCCAATCGTATTTTTTAAAAGGCACGAAACAATTCGTGCTTATGTTTGATATTCTCACCGATTACCTTCCTTCTTCTCCTTCAGGCCGTATTAATTCCATCCGAGTTCTATGTCTTCGATCTTTATGTTTAGTTCCTCGAACGATGTATCGATTCCAGGTTCGTCGAATCCACCATTCAGTTCGATTTTCTGCGGACCAAGAAAACCAAGATAACCAAGAAAACACGATCAATCGAATTCAAATCGTTATCGGATTCAGAACTATCGAAAAACAAAAAACACCAAGTTAAAAACTTTAACGAACCTGTAACGCTGCGATATGCGAAGGATCGCCGACCAATAAAATCTGCGTTTCGTTATCGTTTAAATCGTCGATCGCTTTAGAAATCTGAATCTGTCCATCTTTTTCTGTGATCTTCGGTTATAGAGACACGCACACACGGGAACACGAAAGCAGAAGAGAGAAACTTTTTGAAAAAACATTTTCGAAGCGTATTCCAATTCGCAAAATGCCTTCTGAGCTTTACCTTTAACGACGGACTACCATTTTCTCGTATAACATTCGACCTACTACGCTTATCTTTGCTCCGACTAGAAGATTCTTGAATAGATTCTTGGCAAAGAACATCAACGCTGCTGTCATCGTTATCGACTAACGCGTGTGCGGTTCTTTTGTGCATGACAAGGGTACTACTTTGTCTGTATCTCCTGAAGCAAACTTTACATTCGAAGGGTCGTTGTTGCGTGTGAACCTAAGAAATAAAGAAACCTATTTGTACATGGTGTTGACAATATGTTATCTGCCGCTCGTTCGTCATATTTACACTGACAAAGTTACTAACAAGATGATGCTTGTAAAGACTAGAATATTCCGTGAATCGTCTTCCACAGTTTTCGATGGAACAGACATAAGGTTTCTCGCCTGAATGGATTCGTATATGATTCTTATAATTTGTCGCACTGGCAAAAGCTTTGCCACATTTTGGTTGTGTACATTTGTACGGACGTTCACCGGTGTGCGTCCTGACGTGAACCTACAGCACATACGCGGAGCGCATAATTAGCTCGATCAAACGTCAACACCACACCTTTCTTTTGCACCACGTTCTTTCAACACTGTACATTCCATATTAACGTTTACACTCTCACCTTCCTAATGTTACTCGTAGTAAAGGAACGACCGCAACCGTCAAACGGACACAAGAACGGTCGTTCTCCGGTATGCGTTCGTACGTGTTTTAGCAAATCTCCGGAAGTTTTGAAACTTTTATCGCACGTTTCGTTTGGGCATTTATACGGCTTCTCTCCGGTGTGCGTACGTAGATGTGCTTTCAAGCTGTATCCCGTCGAGAAGCTCTTCTTACATTTCGGATGCGTACATCTGTATGGTCGTTGACCAGTGTGAGATCGTTCATGAACCTGATTCAACAATACTGTTTTATACAAGATGCTTTTATAGAATGTTTTTCATTGTAATTTTAACTTAAACCTTGTCACTTTAGAGTTATACAGTTTTATTAGCACGAGCTGTGTCGCTATTACTCTCGCTATTATTCTGAATTCATCTCGATTGACTTGTAATTTTTAATAAGATCGGAAACGATCTTTACCTTGAGATGATGGGGTGTACTGTAAACCTTTGTACAACCCTCCCTTGGGCAAGGATGCCTGACCCTTGATGCTGGTAGTTTACTTAATAAAATCTTGGAATCCTTTTTCTTCAATTTACCACTCTCAATTTCCCATAACTCTTTGCTAACATCCAGATGTCCAGTCACCATATAAGCATTGCCATCGATGAACTCGACGTGTGGATAAGTATTTTCAACGTTTTCTATAGTAGTACCACGAGCTTGAATCAATGTTGCCGGATCTAATTCCAGTTGAAGCGACTTGCCTTCGGTAAATTCCGCTATGTCTCGCAGCAGTATAGTATCTCCATTTTCCAATTCTAATGTTGTTTGTCCTTTCAAATCCACCTCTGCAAATCGAACAACTGTACAGTGTGTTGATAAAAACTTACAAATATCATAGAAGAAATGTTACCAGTTTTACAGACGTGCAAGTATTATTCTTAACATATGCGTCAAACCTTTGCAAAATTATGTACAAATGTATGAAATAGATGGTTAGCTTTCTACATTTTACTATCGACACAATAACATTTCACGAGTGCACTTATCTGGTGTTGATCTATTATATTTCTAACCATCGTCGTTTAAATTATTGGCAACAAATGCTTGCGTTCCATCGGGCAACGTTACAGCTGTCAGGGTTGTACCACCACTACCACCACTGCTACCACCGCCGCCACCACCACCACTGCCCAACAGTTGTTCATCCAATGTTAACTGTTCTGTCTGATCATTTCCAGAGCTATTCTCATTAATTAGAACCGACAGGCACTCCAATATATCCGTACGATTGCCCTGTAAAATAAAAAAAACAGATTAATAAAAGCAAGGATACATTTTGAGTATTGAATATGTATCGATGGAATGCAGGTCTATGAGTAATGTCAGGCCGTGTTGATACCTGTGTCTCGTCTAATATGGTTTCGACATCTCGAGTCACGAAACGATTTGAAAGTTCTGCGCCTTCTGCCGACATATTTCTCTACAAATCCAGAGCTGCGAACAAAGAACGTTTCGCGATGATCGCCGATGATCCACGTCATTATTTTGTGTCTTAGTTTCGTGTCCGCAGGTAAGCATCTGTCTCAAAACAGGGATCATCAACAATTCGATTACGATGCATCGAAGATTCGCGTGTGTTGCACCAAGTTATGTTTACTAGCAAATCGAACTTTTGCGCAAATTTTTTTACGATACAAATATTCGGAACAGATATTTGTGAGAGCTACTCGTGGGAATCCAACGATAGATCGTATCTGATATCCTTGTAATAGATAACACGTAAAAAACATGCACGATACTTTCAATGACGGTAATTGTGTTGCATTGGTGTCGACAGCAACATCTAGAGCCGATGCGTTTTACTATTGCGCTGACAACTATAGAGACGGTTATTGCGAACGATACAATAGCCACACTCGTCGTGCTCGCAGTGAGATGAAACAACCGTACACGAGAAAAACGCCATATTTTTTTTTTTTTTTTTTTTTATCACTTAAATAAATACAAACTACGAGACAGAATTCGAATAATACATAATAGCGTATATACATAAGGTGAAGTAAAGTCGAATAAAATTTGAATGTCTTTTGTTTCTCTCTCCGCTTTTCTTTATCTTTCTTCCTCGTATGACGAATTCAATTTTCAGAGTTTCGCGCAGCCTCGCAATTCGGTACCAAAGAATCTTGGGAAATATTACCCATAAACTTGGACACCCGCGAAACCTCTTGGCAGGCGGTAGATACCAAGTAACGCGAAAGCTAAATTATAACAAAGTGTAAACTGAATGTTTAACAATTTTACGCACCATTAGATAATCAGTTTCGATGGTTTCAAAATTTTTCCTTCCAATCCTACATTATAAAATGAAAAAGAACAAAATCGATAACCTTTCCCAAAACATCCTTGTACAATCACACAGGCTTAATACAGTTGCATATTTCGAGCGTGGTTTCTCAATTCTCGTACTTTGGTTCGTTCTTCACAGCCTCGATATCTTTCGACTACTCTCTTTCGGAACATATCGTTCTACAAGAGAATAGTAGGTATCCTCTTGATTGCGCGACGACTCGTTTTTGAACGAACTTTGTACATTTGGCAGCTCTCGTTTCCGATTGGTTAAGTTTAACATGGCTACGCTTTCGTGTAATACGAATAGATAAATGCTGCTTGTTTCAATTTTTTCCCTTGTTTTTGCTTAAGACAATTGCGAAATTTGCGAATACAATCAGTTCGTTCGCTTAACGTATGTATGCAGGTACATACTTATATACGTATGTAGAAAAATACGTGAGTGACCCACGCATAAATAAAACTATATAAAATGTATACAGGTATATCACGTATCGTAAATACGTGTGTACTTATGTACAAGTAGTGATGTAGGTGGGGAACGTTATGTACAATGTGTCGTTCGTTGATTTAAAGCAAGGTGTATTTAACTATAGTAGAATTAATTCTGTCTGCATATGTACACATATGTGCCGTGTTAGCCCATATTATTAATCATACACAGGTATAAGCGACCGAAACTGAAGGTCGTTCAATTTCATCGATCCGTGTTTAAAACAATTATTTTAATAATTAACAATAAGATGGTAATTTGATTTTGCTTATTTACATTTGAAAATGAAAGACAGTTTTGTCAAAGAGTATGATCCGTGGAAGACAGTAAAGTAACAAATGCATGGAAATTGGTTGAGATGTGTCTCGGGTGACCGTAGGTTATTCGCTGAAATATTACATGACATTTGGTTGCGTGCAAAACTACAGAACAGTAACAGAGTCGATACAGTAATTTGTTCGTTTACATTAATGTGTTGAACTGCACATGTGCACACATGTTCAACGAACGTACAATCAGCAAACCTCGTACAGGCTTGATTGTTGTTAATCGACGTTGTGGTTTTGGTTAACTCAATGTGCAATGTTTCTATTTAACGATATAACTGAATATCAGTAAACAGGTAACGTATCTTTTAATCATTTCTGCTCTTTCCTTACGATTACTATTTGTGTGGAAGGAAATTTTGTTTCTTACATTCTTTTGATATACAAAACTCATGCTAACATTGGTAAATTCAGGCCTAGGATGCACCAGGACCAACGGATAGATGTTTCATTTTGGATAACAAGGCCATTTTTCAGATCTAAAGATAAAATTGATCTTGGCAAAACGCTTAAGATGTTTGCATCCAAGGCACAAACGTCCAACAGCACCTTTTATATGGAATTGGAAAGTGAAGAAGTAGCGGATGAAAAATCTGATTTAAACGCTTCGAAGGAATGTCACGATAAAGATTTCACAGATATTCCATCTAGCTGTTCTAACGTAATAGCAGAAGACAAAAAGGTGGGAGGTTACGATGGACATTCATTTAGCAAAATTGCTTCTTTCGGCGGTTTCTCACGATTTCGCCCATTTGTGATGTCAGCTGGAAGTTCCATGGAACATGTTAATACAGAGGGGGGAGACGAAGAGAGTACAGTGGAGATACCATTTGTTCGAGTATCGCACAGTGTGTTAGAATATAGGAACAGTAGGTATGTGTCTACGTGAAATTATTCTAAGAAATGACTGCGACATAATGTGCAAACTGCGTGATTCCACTAATGCGATAATGTACAGGTATTTAGCAACGGATAGAAATTCTCGTCGATATGCCGTGGAATCGTACACGATTAGCGAATCGGAGAGCGAAGAAGAATCCGAGGGGGTGAAATGTTTGGAAACGGATTCTGCGATACCAGCCGATCGTACCGACGACGACGATTCAGCTTTCGAATTAAAATTAACTGGCAGGACAGATTGTTCAGATTCGAGGAGGAAAAAGGCACGTCGAGTTGCCGAAGAACTGTTGGCTACGGAAAAGAATTACGTGAACGTTTTACGATTGATCGACCAAGTGTTTCAGTTCAAAGTCGACCAAGAGAATAGAGCGCATCCTATGTTCCCACCGGAAACTGTTCAACACATGTTCTCCAATATCAAATCGATTTATAAGTTTCACAATGATTTTCTATTACCCCAATTTGAAGAGAGGATGCAACATTGGGAGTCGGATCCTAGAATCGGAGATATAATGAAAAACTTTGCGCCCTTTCTAAAAATGTATACAGAATATGTAAAAAATTTCGATTACGCGATGAACTTGATACAAACTCTACAAAGTAAAGTTGTCAGATTTGCTGCAATCATCAACGATATTCAGAAATTGGACGTGTGTGCCAAGTTATCGTTGCCTCATCACATGTTGAGCCCTATACAAAGATTACCAAGATACGAGCTCCTACTCAAAGATTACCTGAGAAACCTCACAGAAGAAAGTGCAGATTACGAGGATACTAAAAGTAAGGATCTTTCGAGTTCCATTCGATGAGTTACTTCCGCATAAAGTAATGCGCATCTAACAAGGACCGGCTTCTATTTAAACGTCTGTTGAACGGGGCACGTTTAAATAGACGTCCGTAGATGGCGACGATTGTTGTAATCGTAGAATCAAACGAACAGACACGGCTTTCTTTCTCGTAGAAGCGTTGGAATTAGTATCTACCGCTGCTAATCACACGAATGACGCAATGAAGAAGATTGACAAGTTCAAAAAGCTCCTTGAAATACAAGAGAACATATACGATACGACGGATCTAGTCAGTGCTACGCGGGAGCTAATAAAAGAGGGCCGTATCGTTAAAATTTCAGCAAGGAGCGGTGACCATCAGGAAAGGCATTTGTTTCTGGTACGTACTACGTACAGAGCTGCGTATACCGGTTGTTTTTACATTCGTTCGAATACTTAACAACTACTAGTGTGTATCGTAAACAACACACGCTTAAACATTTTGGCTGATCAGTCTATTATAATAATAGTAATAGTAATAATAATAATTAATAATAATAATAATAACAATAATAATAATAACAATAACAATTCGTCTCCCAATCAACATATCACATATTCGACTTTTGTGATCGAAATGTTCTTCGTTTTCTTTTTTGGTTTTCAGTTTAGCGATTTATTGTTACTTTGTTCAATAAGATTAATACCTGGGCCATTGTATCGATTGAGAGCTAAATTCCTGATTGAAAATTTACAAGTGATCGAAGGCGACAATTTAGAAACGGCAAATACTTTCTATATAAGGGACGAAGACAAAAGTGTCGAACTATACACGCATGCGGCTGAAGAAAAGGCAGCGTGGCTAGATGCGTTGTTTGACACTATGGAAGAAATGATGAGAAGAAAAGCAAGTTTAAAAACCGGAAATGTTAAAACTCTTGTCGTAAAGACCGAGGATGTATCCAGGTGCATGATATGTGAGGTCATTTTTTCCGTAATGAAAAGAAAGCACAACTGTAGAGCTTGTGGAATAGTGAGTATTTTATCATCGTAGTGGCCGAGTTTCTTAATACGAATTGACACTCTACTGCAGCATAATTGACAGAATCGAATATACGTTATCGTAGGGAAATTTATATATAGTTGGACAAACAGATCGATCGTTTCTTTCCGCATAATTTTCTGTAACGTCTATTTTACCCATTGTAGGTTGTTTGCAGCAAATGTTCGAATCAGAAGTTATTGTTCGAGGACAATAAGTATATGAGAGTTTGTCGTTTGTGTCATGCTGCATTAACGCAACCGCTTGTCAAGTCGCCCTCTTCGACATCCCCGTCCGGACCGGTGCCAAGTTTATTGCAAGTTTCAGCAAGCGCATCTTCCGTTATATCCGGATACCTTATGTTGAAAACTCAACCAAGCAAGCCTTGGACGCGACGATGGTTCGCGTTACACGTTGATTTTGTTTTATATACTTTTAAATCTGAAAGTGAAAATATGGCTCTGACGGCAACACCGATGCCCGGTTTTATTGTCACGGAAGGTACTAATTTGTCCGATGAGGATCCTTTAAGTTCCAAGGATAGATCGAAAGCTCTTAAAATGCATCATTCTAGGAAAAGTTACTATTTACAAGCCTCATCGGATGAAGATAAGCAAAAGTAAGTTTTCGTCATTTTCGTGCAGTTGCACGCGTACCATGACTTCTAACGTTTACAAGACCCGTTAAACTTTTAGATGGTTTGATGCTTTGCAATTAGCTACTAAAGCCGAATTACCTTCATTTGAGACAACGGAAAACGAAGGCGCACAAAAAGGCCAATTATTAGTCCATGCGCGATAAAAGGAATATTCGTAAGATCTTGTCGAATATTCGTCGTAGATCAATCTTTTACTGCCGTTATCGTATAAGATCGCAGCGCGGTAAGATAATCGTTGGTAGGTAATTATTATATGAAAAATGACGTTAACTTATGTTATGATATAGTATACAGATACACGCATAAACAAATTGTTGTTGGTATATCGTGGTCCATCTAATAATGACCACATTGCTAAAATGCTTGTTGTATTTTGTACCATTTTGTTATAGTATATTTAAAAATATACAAGTATATATTTACACAAATACGTAAAATGTCGTATATATTACGTATAGTGTACGTAACCACACCCCCTGCGATATCATCAACGGTAACATTATCAAGTTTCTTTAACACGTTAAGCGGCAAGTCTACTTCGTTAAAACTATTTTACTGCCAGGAAGTACTATTTAGACATGTTCTTTTTAATCTTCAATCATTTAATTTTTAATGTAAGAGTATAATTTCTTTAAATTTAGTATCGTCAATCACCAATCACTGACATAGCGCTTAACGTGTTAAAGGGAAATTAGATTTCTTCTTCTTCTTCTTCTTCTTCTTCTTTTCTTCCTTTTCTTTCTTTTCTGTTGTTTCTTCTTCTCATTCCTGCTCCTCCACCTCCCTCTGCTTTTTATATTTTGGTCTGTTTTATTGGTTTTTTTCATTAACCTAATTTATTTGGCTTCGGAACTCGAAAAGGCGTTTCATTTATTTCCGTCGCAACGTAAGGACAAATAAGTACCTAGCATATAAATACAAATAAAATAATATGATCAAATGCTTGAAATTAACTATATTTTGAAATGTTATTATAGATGATTATTATTATTATAGATGTTATAGATTATATGAATAGATGAAATAGGAAAGAACGACATAATTGTACAGCGGTGGAAGTTTGTTATACAGGGTGTTCATAACAGTTGTTACCGAACTTCTGGAGTGAGTAGTACTTGTCAAAAGAAGTAAAAAAGTCTTGATAAACATGGGTCTAAAAGCCATTAGTTTCAGAAATATTAGATCTTTTTGCTTTATACCTGTAAGAACGGTTTTTAATAGAGCATTCTATCGGTATGAGGAATCAACCTAAAGAAATGTAAACATACGTATTAACGTCATTCGGTAATTTAAATCAAAAGTATGTTCAGGAGACATGTAGAAGTGTGTGTCGAAATGAACAGGGAACATATCAAAAGTAAGATTACAATGCTGTAAAAGTAATGTTACAATCAGTGACAAAAACGTCTCGTAATTCCAAAAGTAATGGTTCTTAGACCCATGTCTGTTAAGACTTCTTTTACTTGTTTGGATGAGTACTATACGCTGCTGAAGTTTGACAATCATTTTTATAAATACTTTGTATATACAGGGTGTTCACGACTTTACTACCCAGCGTTTTTCTTGCAAACGGTAAGTACGAGAAAAAAGTATTACTGCTTTGTAATAATAATGGCGTGTATAATTTCTTTTGCGTTTACAAATTGTTTTTTTAGGAAGGAATTGTTACTTTCAAAATTTTGATTCTGTCTGTTACTTTTTCTTTTTCGAAGTATTTCGTTTCATTTGTATGATCCTGAAAGTCATTGCACATGATACATGATATAAAAAAATATGTAGCATTCCAGTTAAAAGAGTGAAGGTCACATTCATTTCTAAGAAAAGTATTGCAATTGCAAAAAAGTTATGTACCGCCATTATATGTTTACAAAAAGCGATCGTATTTTTTCCTCTGTTCATTTTTTTTTTTTCTTTTTGCCATACCGTTCGTTACCTCTTATGAGAAAAAAGCGCCGACTATTAAATACGTAAACACCCTGTAGGTAAATATAATGTGTAGAAGGAAAAGAGAAGATAAATTTACGCGTTTCGAGTTATATATTTAGAAAAATTTTCAAGTTGCGCAGTAAGGTTTTTTCTTAATAATAAATAAACTTTTGAATAAGAAAAGCGTTTACATAGTTTGTACGTATATTAGAAAAGTGAAAATTTTAAATGATATACTAGCTAGGGATTTCAGGTTTCTTATTGTTGCGCCTCTAGTGACGAATATGGACCTATAGTTGCCACAAAGGAGAAGAATAACGGGAAATTGAAAAAGAAGGAGAGTAGTGGGGGTAAAAGAGGTGAGATGTTGCGTGGGTGGTGGGTTATGGAGGGGGAGGAAGGGAGTGAATACTTCGAAACAAATTGCAAATAGGGAAATGTACAACTCAATTGTACATAACCTCCGTTCTTGGGATTCGATTCGTTTCGAGTTTCATGCTTTCATTTCGATGCACCTTGCAAAAGGATAATGGGCAAAACACGCATCGACTGAATGTACGAGGGAACGATGGTTGATTTATAAAGGAAGTTTCAACTTGATTTCGCCTAAAAGTCGATGTTCTTATATGACTTAATACGACACTTTTTGTTGGAAGAATGAGCAATCGAAAGTATAAAGTACAATGAACTAGATATGTTGCCTTCGACTGGTTATTTTAAAGCTATTAACTGTCCATTTTACGAAAGTGGAACGTGCGATAGACCTTATTGTCATTTCAAGCATTCGAAGCGAGGTGAGTGATTATTTATCAATTGAAATTACTTTCTATTCGAAATCATGCGTATTTCGTACGATATTCTGTATCGTATAGGAAACATAGATCCGTTAATAAATACGAATTGAAATATTATTTTAGAAGATGCCGGGGTTACCGCGGAGGCGTCCGAGACGGTGGAAAACCGTTCCACGGGCGAGGTTCAAGAATCCAAAGCTTCTACAATGGTAACATCCGATTCAGACGTTTTACAACAATTAGTAACAGAAGCTGTGAAAAAAGTCCTTGCTAATCGAGGTGTCTCAGATGTAGATAAATTTTCTTGTCAGAATGTTGTTTCTCAGGTAGTCGAAGGGCTAAAACCTACTCTAACCACTGGATCGCCTGGTACACTGGACAACGTTGCGACTAATGCGGTGGAAAGAAGAATAGATGCTTCAGCGTCGATTAACAAACCGCTTCCATGCGTGTATAACCCAACACCAATTGCAGAACTGAAGAAACGTCATATACCGATAGTGTCCTACATGCCAACCAGAGAAAGTAGAGTAGCTGCAAAACCTAAATGTTCTCCAGATGGAATTAAACCATGGTTAAGCTTAGGCAGCGAATCTACGGAAGCTCAAGCTGCTGAAATTAAATACAAACCTACCACGATAATTAACTCGGAAACACGTGATACTATGCAAAGTTACGTACCTACATGTAAGACAGATCCACCTTTGTCGAATCCGTGTAAGGACAGTGGTACGAACGAGTACTTGCTTAAACTCAGGGAAGCATATTATCCAAAGTGTAAAAAGAGGAGGGAGGAGTATGTTCCAAAGAAAGTAAAGACTCCGTTAAAAACTGTCGATGGATTAAATGAATCTGTGTTAGTAGATACGCACTTTGAAACAGAATTTAATACCATGGACGGAGAAGTAGCGACGCGTGCTAAATTGACATCCGATATACTTGAGCCTAGGAAGTTATCGAAAGATTCTTGCACACATTTCGAACCGAAATTTTCAGACGACGAAGATGAGGACAGTAATAGTCACGATAATATCGAAGATTATGGTCACGATATAAACAAAATTGTAACGGCATGTATCGATCGTACATCCTCGGCACAAAAAATTGAGCCTTGTAGGGATGCGAAGAAATTGAATTACTCGAATGATCCAGCAGACACGGATATAGAGTTTTCAGAAACAGCTTCGTTAACAAACGATGGATTCGTCAAAGAAAAGATTCACAATGTGGGAATAGTGAGGTGTACAGCTAGTGACACTGTGAAACATGAAAGATTTACAAACGAAGAGAATTGGAAAAGTTTGCAGTATGAGGAGAAGGAGAAAGAGAAGGAGAAGGAGAAGGAGAAGGAGGAGGAGCTGGAGGAGGAAAAAGTAGTAAAAATTCCGGAGGGGCATAAAAGTAGGAATGAAAATGCAAAAGAAGAGAAAAGTAGAGAGAAAGGTAAAAACAAGGATCATCACGGTACGGCGTCTCATAAGAGATACAAAGATAAGCATGATTCGTACGAAAAGTCGCGTTCCGTCTCTCATAGCAGAAGTAAAAGTAAGAGTCATATGAGACACGGCGGTAAAGAATCGAGAGATAGGAAGCACAGCAGAGACAGGAGTAAATGCAAGGAGAAGGAAAAACACGGGGAGAAGGGAAAGGATAAAGGAAAAAGTGAGGACAGGCATAAGAGAAAGACTGACAGGAAGGACTGTGATGAGCTGGGTAAACGTCACGAGTATGATTCGAAGCATTCGTCGAAGAAGGAAGGATACGTTAAGAAGAATAGAAGCGACGGTAGCAACAAACGTTTGAAGACGGAACACAAATCTGATGATAAACTAATTGGAAAATTGCACGGCCATGCGGATAATAGGAAAGTAAGACGATCAACCGACAGATTCGGGAGCTCTTTGGAAAGCGTTCACTTGAATTTACGGGATGACGACGACGACGAAGAGAACGATGACCGTTATAGTAATATCATCGAGAATGATATCGACGTGGTTTTCAGTACATCTGACTCGGATCATGACGTACAAGAAGAATGTTTGAAAATATTTCAGGTATGTACAATAAATTGATATTTCGTTGATAGGGAATATTTCGAGCGTATTGACGATTTCTGTGTCGATTAGTCTGTTTCGTAACGTTTGTATTGTATTTACACCAAGTTGAATATTGTTCCAAGGAATACCAAGTACCGGAACGAACAAAGACGACGGAATCGTCGAGCGAAGCATCGTCTTTGCGGACGAAAGAGAAAGAGAAAGAGATCGAGAAGGAACAGAACGAAGAGATTGGCAGGAAGAGAGTAGCTCATCCTTCGGCAGCTGGATCTGTTACCAGGCACATTGGGGCTGTTAATCAGGATGCGAGAAAATTGACAAATCCACAGCAAAAGATGTACGAAAGGTGGCGTTTAATGCGAGACGCTGTTACGGAAAAGACAATTGCTGCGAGCACCAGCGTTTCCAGGGATGTACGTCGTAATTGTGCCGAAGGGGCGGGAATAGCAAGCAACAGTGAATTAAAATTGAATGGAAATGGTAAGATGGTCGTTTCTTAGGAAAGTACAGTCGTGTCTCTTTTTATCTAGATACGTTTCATAGAAAATCTCATGTCGAAAATACGTCCTATTAACACTTCAACTGACTTATATTGACTACTTACGAAAGATCTTGGTAGATATTTGGAAGAATATTCCACAGGATATAACGAGTCTCTGTCAAATTAATATAAAAACGTGGTTTATTTGGAAAATTATTTTGAATGTAAAATTTTTAAACATTCTATACAAAGGTAAAGTTGATCAAGACCATTTGGACAAAAAGTTGTCTTTTGTACGTTTTCTCTTATCTTTGATTGGTCCGCATCACGTCTTTTGTTTGAATAACATAATTTACGTGCAAGTCTAATGCTTATTCCAGAAGCATTTTTTTTAAACGGCAATATTATGCTGACAATCATTTTCTAGCTGATAATTCTCTGGAATTGTCTTATATTTACATTCTTCTTTGTTGCAACTTTGTAAACGATCAAAGCATTTACAACTGAAACTCCCAGATAAGTTGTATGCCAAGTTTCCAGCGCCATTTCGTTCCTTTCCTAATTGTAGTTGCATTAGAAAGAAATTGATCCGAGTGATCTATTCGACGCTTTTCCTTATTTTTTGCAAGAACAGCTAATGGTTTCTTCTCTGCTATAGGACTCACTAAGAAATGACATCTTGACTTTTCTTTTCGACGTTGCAAAAAACTAGGGCAGAGATTTTTAACATATATATATAAAACGCTACTACAGCGAAAATATACTTTTTTGAAAAACGAAGAATAAATTTCAGAATCTCTCACTTTCCTAGATGTTTTGTTCTCAAGTATAGATTTTCAACTGAGTGAATGTCCCTGAGCATTTAGGTATACACGTGCTTATCTTCAGCTACCGAAAAGAAGCAACGGGCCCAGTATGTTTACATAGCTGCGTAGAGTCAGGTTTCAATCTTAGAAGTGCGCTTGGTATAAGGGATTCCCTTGCAAACTTGCGACGTAGTTACAGTGTTAAAAACAGTTTGCTGAATGATCCGTGCGACATGCGGTCCAGCGTTGCCCTATGGAATTCGTATCGAACACAGTGTCGAATACGCAGCTTTTCCTCTATCATTTGACTTGCTATTGTTTCGTAAGTTTATTGTCATTAATTGATCATGAACTTGACGTTACAGATAGATCGATATCAACCAAACAATTGAAGGAAAGACTAACAATAAGACATTATCCATAAGAAATTCTGGCTAAAGGTGTATCGAAACCTTCGTTATCAATTACATGTGCCAAAGTAACGATTTCACCTGATAGTGTCGATGTTTTATTTCAGCGATAGCAAATGCGCAACATGTTTTAAACAGTTCAAAATGAAAATTTTTTTCCAAATGGTAGTTATTGTTAACGATTCCCTTTCCATTTTCTCGACTATGAATTGATAAGTGCCCTTAACGTGATATTTTTTAAAAGTAGCAATTACGTCTTGATCTAATAGCTGAATAATGCTTAGTGTGTATCGGGTGGAAAAAGTACTACCTGCACATATGAATGCTCTAATCTGATGCATTGTCGATACTTCAAAATCGAGAGATTTTAGCTTCATATATGTTTTCACTTTTGGTAGAAAGCAATTATCGAACTATTCTGTAAATACAGCAGCAGGCGTTTGTATTTAGCCATCCAATAAACCAACAGGTTTTTGTTTTTCTTTCTTTTTTAATCTTTGCCTTGTAGCATAAAAAGAGACCGGACTGTAGGCGAAAACACTTAAAAGTACAAAGTAGACAACAATTGTTGTCGATTATTTCCATGTACGAGTTTATTTTATTCTCTTGTTCGGGAATATTTGTGGCAGGTCGTGTCAGAATCGCTCATGTGCCGTATGCTATGTCTCTAGCGATAGAGAAAAGGAAAGTACAGATGGAGAGTGCAGCGGGGAAGTTGGCGGATGCGAAAGCAACGGATAATTGTAAAACAGCTGCGCAAACAGCAAAGAGCGGTGTACGCGTTGCTCACGTTCCACAAATTGTGCGTATGAGTCGTTATCGTTCGCGAACTGATGGTAAATTACGCATAGCGTGATAAGTGGCCATACCTTGTATTGTTTCAGGTTCCTCAGCTGATACGTCCCGAACCGTTGCAAGTAACTACGCAAAAGTTTCCTTTAAACGTTCGTCAGTATTACGTGAATATGATGCACGATGTGTGTGTATTAATTTATACGAACGGCGAGGATGCAGCACAGCGTGCGGTTAAAGAGGAATACGCTTGTCACGAAAGATGCAAAGCGTTAACTGTTTATAAAAATTCTTGCATGCTCGCCGCGCATAGACTCAGGAAGGAAGTTGATCAGAATTCGGCGGTGGAGAATAATGCGGTGACAGTAGCAGGTAGCAGTAATAATATGGTGTCCCATGAAGCGGTGCTCACTGGAAAATCAAAAGGTTCCTGGAGCGTCCTTAAAACAAAGAGATCCGTCACGGAATTTCGAGGGCCTGCTCTTTACGGTATGTTGACAAAATGGATAATGACGGAACAACAACTTCGAGATAACAGCTTTCCTCGTCCACACCCGGATAATCAGAAGGTGAGCTAGTGAAGAAACGAAAAACAAGAGCTGAATTTGGCAGATATTCTAATGGAATGTCCTATATGTATGCACTCGTACATGTGTTTGTTCGCTTATGCATATATATCGTGTAAATTACGTTTGATTGCAGGGTCGCGCTAAAGTTTATGTGATCAATTCGCGAAATCAGAGTGTTTTGTCAAAAGTGCCTAACGAAAGAATTTGTAGCCGATGCGGTCAGACTTACATGATAGATAAACAAGGATTTGCTTTGCAACCACAGAACTGTATATATCATTGGGGTAGAAAATTCACGATTAGAGGTGAAGGGAAATACAGTTGCTGTCAACAATATGGTTCTGCAACTGGTTGTTGCGATGCGAAAACACACGTTTGGGATTACACCGACTATGAAAATCTTCGTGGTTACGTGAAGACGTTACCGAAAGGTATATCATCGATATCTTTCTTCTGCTTCTGATTCCAGTTCTTTTACCTCTCTTTTCCTGTTTTACTTTCTTCTCTCCTTTCTATTCTCTTCACCTACTAGCTTTCTTGCTTTAAAAATGCACGTCCTACCACTTTATCGCTTGTTTGTTCTCTTTTTTCTCCTCTGTTTTCTTTTTTCTTTTTATTTTTTGTCAAAGATGCGCCAATCGAAGAACAAGGAGTGTATGCGCTCGATTGTGAAATGTGTTACACGACTCAAGGATTGGAATTGACCAGGATAACTGTCATCGACGAAGATTGCAGCGTGGTGTACGAGACGTTGGTTAAACCGCAAAATCCTATAATCGATTATAATACAAGGTAAAAGGCATCCTCCCTTATCTCTCTCTCTCTCTCTCTCTCTCTCTCTCTCTCTCTCTCTGTCTCATGTTTATTTTATCGACGATTCTTACGAATAACGAACGAACGAACGAACGTTGATATGGTTGATCGATCGACGACTGCACAGGTTTTCTGGAATCACAAAGGAAAGTATGAAGGATGTGACGACAACGTTGTTGGATGTTCAAGCGACGCTGTTGACCATGTTTTCGGATAAAACGATCCTAGTGGGTCACAGTCTTGAAAGTGATTTCAAAGCTTTGAGGCTTTTACACGATACCGTGGTCGATACGAGCGTAATGTTTCCGCACAAGAATGGATATCCGCAAAAGAGAGCTTTGAAGAACCTTTGTTCCGAATATTTGAGAAAGATCATTCAGAACGACGGTTAGTTTACACTTGTTGTTTACTTTGTGTGATCTTTCATTCGCAGAAATAGTTTGCCGCGATTTAATTGTAAACATCTATGTAGATGCAAGACGAAGAAGCAAACTTTATTGCTAATGTTTTAACGCACTGTATTACAGTTGGCGGTCACGATAGCAAAGAAGATGCTGTCGCTTGTATGGAGTTGATACTTTGGAAAGCAAAAGAAGAAGCAAAATTACAATAGCGGTGAAGGAAGTTACAAAAGTGCTCTGTCAGACTGAATCGTGTATGCAGCTTACGAGTTTCGCGATCTGCGTTAAAACGATTATCTCTTTTTGAACTATCGTATGCGTTGTATTATAGTTTTTCACGTATAAATATGTGATATACATGTGTCAGGTTGATCGTTGAATCAATTAATCATAGCGAATCACCGCTCATGTTCGAATTACATTCGCGATTCCACACGATAGCATGTATACACCACGTTCACTCATTCGTTGACGATCGATATTGCAAGTCGATCTAGCGCAATTCGTACTTTTATAAAATTTCGTTATCATTGCGCTTTGAATTTTAAATCGTTCGAATGTAAATAGAACGATGTAGGGGTACCTGCGTTGCATCTGTTTCCTTGGTTGTCTTTGAAACTATACGAGATGTAAACTTATTTTTGGAGGTTAAAAGTCTTGCAATAAACGAACTTGAATATTTTCTACGTGCCGATCTTTTTTTTCATTCGGTACAGAGCGATGGTAATGATTCCTCTCGTTCTTTTTTTCTCTTTCCTCACGAAAATAAAGCTAATTAGCTGGGTTAGGTAAATAAGAGGGACATGGGAACGGAACAGGGCGGTGAATAAAATCTGGAGACAATAGACTCGAAGACAGTACGAAGAACACATTTTGACGTTTTTCTTTTTCTTACTTTTTCATCCAATTTTATTATATAAAACTACATTGATGTTTCTTTCAAGTGTGCGTTCAATCGTTTTATATCAGGACAGCATCGCGAACGTTATCTTACCCTTCGAGAATGATTAACGATCTTTACAATTAGCTCGTTCGATCGAGCTGTATAATCCATTTTGGAACGCTTAAATTTCGACGAAGGACAGGTACCATGAGCTGAATAAAGTGAGCTGCTTTTGGAATCTGTATTTACCTTTTCGCGCACGCGCGTCTCAATATCGTACACCAATTGTATTTCTTTCTTCGTTAGCACCGTATTAAAAATAATCGACTGATCGTATCTCGCTTTCAAGTGCATTGCGTCCGAATTTTATTTTTCCGCAACCCCAACCCCTCTTCCTTCTACTCTCCACGCCACCCTTACCACCTTTATTTCTCCTCCTTCTTCCGTTTAAGATTCAGAAACGATTCAAAGAAACACACTGCCCATCGTTGTTGTTGTTGTTGTTGTTGTTGTTGTTGTTGTTGTTGTCATCGTTGGCAGCACGTATTTTTTTGCGATATTTGAACTGTACGTATCTACGAAAAGATAAGTACCGGGATCGAAACCCGAATTATTTTCTTCTCAACTTTTCCTAGAGCAAAGATTAGATGATCATCGGGATCTGTGTATCTACATATTATATGCATGTGTAGAAGAAGACATGCTTCGTTTGACACGCTTAGTTCGTGTTGGGTAAAAAATAGTCTATCTGCCTCCTTGAAACAAACATTATTGTCAAGATATATTTATAGCCTAATCTTTGGTATGCATTTCCTACTGGTTTTTACAATATTTCTCAAATTAGTTAGGCATACGTTGCGCTCACGTGCGTGTGCTTTTAAAGAGAAAGAGAGAAAATGTGGTATACGCTTGCACGATGATAATTCGACATAAGCATTCTATCGTGAAACGAGGCATACAGAATCTCGAATTAGCCTCTCTCTTTCCATATAGTTTACTGTATCGTTGTTTGAAAAGTTTAAATAAAGCATCATCTTAACGTGTTCTTTTCATTTCTTTTCGTTCTGATCGATATTTTGTGTTGAAAAGTAACGCAGTTGTTGTTTCTGGCGAAAGAAAAGAGGGAAGGAAGGAAGGAAGGAAGGAAGGAAGGAAGGAAGGAAGGAAGGAAGGAAAAGGACAGGTTCGGAAGGTCTCGTTTGTTTTAATCGGATGTGCGATACGAATCGATCAGGTTAAATCACGAATAACGATGATAGAATGCATAAAGGATAATTGTATTACAAATACGATAGACGAGTGAATTGACGAGATGGTGAATCGTTCCGAGACAATGATCGTTGAACAGGTTTGTGAAAATTGCAGCATTACATGGTTTTCGGTGATGCGGGCAGGTGGAAGACTCGCGAGATCAATGGATGGTGTATAAGATGTAGGAATCTGTAAAATATCGCATTTCGAATCTACATAGTTTGAATTTACAGTGATCGAGAATGAACGCAGTAAAGGTGTACCGCAAGCAGAGCCGCAAACAAATTGGTTAGTTTTTCAGAAAGCTTTGAAAAAGAAATGGTTTGCATAGACATTGCTCGATATTAAAATTATTTAATTCCGATCGTCCAAGAAGTAAAGAAATTGGTTGAAAATCGAACCGGCGTTTTGAGTTCTCTTTTTAAATCGTTCGATATGCCAGCGTTTCTAATCGTTTTTCTTCTCTTTTCTCCATTTCTCTGACAGAGCTTTAAAACTCATTGACAGCTAGATAACCGCTTTGAAGTTTAAACAGCAATGTCTCTCTTGTCTAAACTTGGGTCGAATTTACTATCTACCAACTTATCCCCTTGACGACTAGACGAATAATGAAAAGAATACAGGGAGGAGGGTTTTGCGAACTAAAACCGAGTCTAACAAAATGAAGTAAAGTGAAGCGGTGCCGAATCGAATAAAATCGGAGCAAAGTAAAATCGGTCTTTTGGCATGTGATGACGTGAGGTGGAAAATTAGTTTGTTGGCCTGCTTTTAGGTAGGAACGCTACCTTTCTACGTAAGGCGCTACGTAACAGGATGAGTTTAAAGAAGAAAGAAATATGAGAAAATGATCGTAAACGACGATGAGGACGGCGAGAATTTTGATTTGGTTGATTTTGAAGGGGAGAAGAGGGTTCGTTGTACGATACATCGAATGGATATCGTTCGACGCTTCGCTTTCCAGCGAAGAATCGGACAAGACAATTTTGCAACCGATTCGAATGCAAATTAATCCAGATGGGTGGGTGTTTCAGGGAACGATCGCTCGTTCGAAATCTTGATCACCGACGAGGTAGAGGAATTGGAAAGCAATCGCCAACAAACTGATACCTAGCAGATCTCCCATTGCCGTCAGGTACGGAATCGCTGAATTGTCAGGATCAATTTTTCTCTTCCACATCCAATGGATCATGATGTACGCGATGTAAAGGAGAGCGGCGACTTGTAGCATCGCGGCGCACAAGTAAACGAAAACGAAGAGTGGCGTCAGTGAAGTATTGCCATCCTTCATGTAATTAATCATGTAAATGAAAATGACGTGACCTGGTATAACCATTGCCATTAGAACCCTGGTCGTTCTTGCATGAATGCCTAAGAAGCAAAGAGAAGAAAAACGTTAAAAATCGTCGGAGGTCGGAGTGTCGGAGGCGGGAAGGAATTTCAGGTAAAAATAGTATACGGTCAAGTTACCTTTGCCAAAGAAGTTAGCGATGGGTGTGATGAAGATAACAGGATGCGTGTGACCTGGTGGTATTAAAAGTGTTCCTAGTTCCGCTTGCTTGTGAAGTGCCGTTGATATCCTGCTTGCCTGCACAGCTACCAGATTTCCGCCGACGCCGTTGATCACCGGTTGGAATACGGTCAAATTTTCGAATCGTGAGACCATGAATTCTAGTATCAGACCACCGCAACTGTGCATGGTTAGGTTAGGTTTGTGTCGGTTTCTATTTTAATTACGCATACCTTGCCCCGCTCCTTTTCCCCTGTCTTGTCAGACGAAACGAAATCGAGTACTCACCTGCTTATCAACATGGCGATCATGACAGGAGTCCAGCCGGAGTAAAGAACATCGTTGGTGTACTTGTTTCTCTTGGCGATCCATACCCAGAGCGGCGTGACCAGGACGTAGCAGGCGATCACGAGCGGCGCGACCCAATCTTGTTTATTGATCGATTCGTAGAGGATCGTCGAGATCCAGGAGAGCAGAGCCAAGGAGGTGATGTCTCCTAGACTCGCGGCGATCGGTGTCGCAACGTTATCCGGATTAATGTGACAATGGCGGGAGAAAACGATCACCCCCGCGGTTATCAATCCGAGGACGAACGAAGCCACAGATGCGGTAACCAGACTGCTCGCGCACAATAGGTAAGCGTGATCCAACGAAACGGCACGATTTCTAAGCGCTCCCATTACGATCGCCACCACAGAGCCCAGAAATCCGACCACTATCGCCTGGCACTGCCAACACGAACTGATCTTCTTTACACAACATACGAGTAACGAGGAGTGTGTGAAAGAAAAGGAGAAAACGAGAGAGAGAGAGAGAGAGAGAGCATCTTTTCATTTTGCACTGGCGGTTCTCGCTGTTGCATTTCGAATCTCACCTCGGGCAGGTACGCTACCAAACGGCGCGACAAACGACGCGTGATGCCTATTATCGAAGGTCGTTTACCGTTGACGCGCGTTCAACGTCTAATCAAATAAAATCGTGGCGCCAATGATAAGTTGCCAGTCTTAACGTCTCGGTTAAATAAATTTAACGGCCGCGGGTAAATATTGCTTTCGGATTCCATCGAATCGTCGAATTATCAACGATACGAAGAACGATGAACGCGAAGGTCTAAGACGGAGTGAGTGAGAGGAGATGGAATAGAAGGGAAGAAATGAAAGAGATGAAGTAGGAGAGGCCAAGTGAAAAAGTGCGAATCCGACTTACTTGAATCAAGACGAGGTTTCCAACAATCATGTACCACTGTTGTTTCGGCGTGTCCATGTGACCGAGATTTGCTTGCGTGGATAGCCGAGATGCGAGAGTCATTTCCAAATTTCCTTTCAAGCCCAACAATGCTGGCACCAGAATGATCAGTTCGGTGACTTTCTCGAATACGACCCAATGCTGTTTTCGAAACGGTATCGAGCAGAAGAGAAATGAGTAAAGAGAGAGAGAGAGAGAGAGAGAGAGAGAGAGGCAAATAGAAGGGATAAAGGTGTTCGTACTTGAACCAAATCTAAAACTAATCCAGCTCCCACCATGCCAAGGCCGGCAATAAGGAACGGTATGAAAACTTGAATAGTAATGGCCAGGTACGACTCGTGGGGCTCGTCCTCGGTTACGTCGTAAATTTTACTCTCGGCGACGACATCGGGAAGACGGCCGCTATCGGTGGTGCCCTCGTCGAAGATTGCTACTTGGACGCAATCGTCATCTTGGAGGGATTTGTCGATCGGCGGGGGATCGTCGATAAGTGCGGTGGTTGCGGAAGTAACGACGGTGCCGGTGTTAACCCCGACAACGGTGTCCATCCATGCGTTCGCATTGCTGCTGCCCGTTCCCGTACCACTCGCCGTGATCATACTCGCGTCTGTGCTCGACCTTCTTCCTATCGCCGTATTCCCGATCGTTGATTCCGGAGAGGTAGTTCGCGGACGAGCCTGCACCGGTGCTGCTGCTATCCTGTAGAAAGTTTGCTTTTCGGAAAGCAGAGGTTCTTTACATTGATCACTGTTGACAGAAAATTCGTATAAACCGGTACGATATCACGTGCTCGTACACTTGCCTACACTCGCCTACACTCGCCTACACGCACGCATGCACGCACGTGCAAACGTACGGGCGCTTTCAATTTCCCGGGATTTTCAATTTCCTCGGCAATTTCCTTATTAGTTAGATTTTTATTCGACACTTTGCGTATGCGTAGGCATGCGTGGTACATGCGTGCGTGAAATCGAAAATCGAAGATTGAAAAGGAAACGTGGCGCGTCAGAGTCGTTGAACGTACTTTTCAAACTTCTCTCCTGTAGCATCGATGCGAGCGTGTTTGTCGGGAGGTAGTCGTACCGGATGTTGGTGCACCTGGTCCTCCGTCATCTTCTACTGAGGATCCCGTGTGACACGCTGCCACGGATATATAGCCATTCTCCTTTCAGAATGATAACGCTTGTCTGAATGTTCGCTCGTTGTCGTTGTATTTCAGGACAAGAATCGAGCAAATTACGTAACCAGCGAGGGACGATATCTCTAGTCTGATTCGCACGGAAGTGCCACTGTAAATGTCACGTTGAAAATTAAAACGCGTCGACTTTTCGTGACTGTCGTGTCACCGTACTCGGATCCAACCAACGATTCGCGACTCCCGGCAAATGCGTGCTTCTTCGCCCTTATCGAAATTCTTTCCACGATTCCTCCCTCGATACTTGTCATGTCGTTCATTTCCATTTCCCTTTTCCTTTTCCTTTTCCATCCTTTCCTAATATCCCGTTTAACGTCTACTCGTTAAAGAATCGCTCTATTCGATCAACCTACGTAAATCTACACTTGCTTTGTATCTTGCAAGAATATCATCGCCATCACTGAAACGACCACGATGGTCTACTTATTTTATCAATCCGTTTATCCGCCTTTTCCCCACAATTGCACTTTGTTAAATAGTTTTTCCGAAATGTGTTGCATCGAACGTTGCTTTTCATTTGTCGTAACTCGAGAGGGAGGAAGAAGAAGAAGAAGAAGAAGAAGATCAAGCGACGAGACGAGAAACAGAGAGAGAGAGAGAGAGAGAGAGAGAGAGAACGATTAGAACGTTTATTTTGTCGCGATTATTGGATGTCGATTAGCGTCCCTGCTGTTTACGTAAGAAATGCGTTAAAAAAAACGAACGATATCCCGAATCTAACAAAATGGATACCAGACAAAACTCATGCTAAAATGCATATACACGTGTACAGGTATCGATATCAAAGTCTGGTAAGAATGTAACGGAAAGCTACAGATATGTAGATATGTGATAACTGTACCTTTGCAAAGGGATCCTTGACGGTGTATCGAATCTTGACCAGATTCATAGACTCGAGAAATTTTGTCTTTTCGATGTTCTCAAAACTGTGTTGGTTCTGGCAGAAAAAAATCAACCGTCGTCACGCATTTGGCGGTGTAAGGCTGGTGGCCTGCAGCAAGGCCGTTTCACGCTATGGTTACATCGCGACTGATCTCGATCGTGCATCACGCTTGTCTCCTTAAAACTCACTCGGGACGTTTACCGGGAACATACGCCAAACGGAGCAAGCGCGAATTTATCGATCGTCAGTCCAAGTGAAACCCTGATTGCTTTGCCTGCCTGCCTGCCTGCCTGCCTGCCTGCCTGCCTGCCTTACCGTCTGCCTGTCTACCTGCCTGCTTTCCTGCTTTCTTACTGGCCAGCTTATCTACCTTCCTGTTTCCCTGGTTGCTCCCTCGCCAAACTACGTTTCAATTTGTTTACACGTTTAATTGTATCTCTATCTCTCCGTTTATCTATCCGTTTATACCCCTTACCTCGAACGTCCTACAATCTAACCGTTCTCTCTCTCTCTCTCTGTTCCCCCCTCCCCCTCCCCTCTCTCTCTCTCTCTCTAGCTGTAATAATTCATCTATCTAGCTATCTCTTACATTATGTGATTGCTGGACACTGTAAAGAATTGTTACTCTAACCTGTTTTAGATTTAATCATCTCACCGTCGTTCTTCTTTCACTTTGTAAATTAATCTAATCGTGATCAAATCGAACGAATATCTGACCGCTCTTATCGTTCACCGGTACCGTAATGAGAATTGAACGTCGTTCGATGGATTGTTCGCCAAATTAAATGAAACGTATTTTGCTGTTACGGTAGTTACAGACAGGAACAAGTGTATGTACATATATAATTAGTCAAACAGTGCCTCTTAAGTTTCGTTAAGAAATATCCAATCTTACGATACTCCTCGGTCAAGTCCGATGTGTATACGAATATATCAAGTATCGATCGTTCGTCTAGTATATCGGTAAATTTTCCATTGTCAAACAAACTTTGTGTAAAAAATTTCAATTTCAATTTTCATAGTTGTATAATTTCAAGTTAGGAGTCGTACTCATACTGTGTTTATACGTATACCTTTATCATACACACATATGTCATCGTTCGTATCCACTTCCTAAAAAGATGAATTACGTAAGGCCTCTCGCGGATAGACATTTACGAATCGAGTGCTTCACTTTTGACATTGAGACTCGTACTTTACTACGCGGCAACTTTTCACTTATGCAGCCACTCGAATAGATTATTCACGTGCGATTCATGCGATTTTCATGTACTCTTACTTAATTTTCTCTCGCCCAGACGTCTGTCCACAAGATAGCACCGAACAGCTTGGCGGATGTCGGTAACGTTTTAACGCGATAACGAGCTATTCTGTTCATCTTGATATATGTACAATATACAGTTGATGTGTTGACATCTCCATCGTGGTATAGATAACGTCGCTCAGGTTTCCAAATGCGAGAGTTGCGTATACGAAACGTGGAAACTTTTAAGAAATCGAATTACACCAATTCAATGAATCGAAGTTAGGTAAGTTGAAGCAACAGGGTCACGAAGAGGGGAGTGTACGGGGGCGGGGGTAGAGATAGACAGAGAGGAGACGGAGGGAGAAGAAAAGTACCGGTACTCTCGGAGTCGTAATACGTTATGGGTATCGTTCTTGTTTCTTGTTAATCCCCGCAAACCTTTTGCGCCCATTTACATCGAAAGCTTGCATACGAACGTAACTGGTAAAACTGATTCCGAACGATCTCTTGTGACATCGAGTAGGTGCACGTTTCGATAAAAATTCATGTCCGACGGTGTGCTGATTCGTAAAAAGAAATTTGTTCGCATCTATCGACGAATTGAAGGATCGAAATTGATATCGGAGGGTGGTTAGCCAAATAGCGGTACGGACGGTAAACGTGCTGGTTATCAGAAAGAAAGTAACCTGCGAAAAGGGGAAAGCACACGTGATCAGAAATCAAACGTGTCCTGCAACATTCGTGCATAGGCATTTGCAAACATTGCCGTTTAACGTTAGCGGCGCGCGAGTAGATACGAAGCACTTCCGTAACATATTCACAAATTGATAAATTACTCCACGTGTTTAAGTTCGACCATGAGGAGCAATAACTTAACATACGTTTTGATACTTGGTTCCCGTAACTAGCGAAGCGTGCTTTCAATACCATCCCCTTCGCGTTCTCACCCAAGGCTAAGTGTTTCTTTCGTTCCCTTGCCTCAACCACCCGCGCCTAGCCATCGCTGGTGTACAGTATCTGATATCTCGCGATAAACGGGGAGGTGAAGCGATGATGCGAGTGAGAAGGAGATTGTATCGTAATTGTACCTACGCACACGCGCGATTGCAATTGTATCGCGAGGGACGGCGGCAGTGGGTGGGGCGGGAAAGGGGCCACGGGTCGGTAGTAAACAGCAGGGAAAATACGCAAGGTGAGTAGAGATTTCGCGAAACAGAAAGCCGCGCACCCCCGTTAGCGTGCGCGCCGCAAATTGATTATCGTTCCGGTTAAATGATTCGTGCTTTGCGATCGTACCTGTTCATACACCGTCGAATCGGTTGTTTCTTTCTTTTCATTTCAATGTTAAAGGTAAATATGCACTGGCATTATGGAGCTTCGAACAACGAATAACGTTACATGCTCTCCCTATCGAATTGCTAAATAAACGAAGAATAGAGGACGTAATTGCGAAAATCCTCCGGTTTGCCCCGTTCGTCCCGTTCGCAAGGTACGAATAATGGGACGAGAATCGCCTTTGTGGATTTTTATTTGCTTGATCGTCTTTTCGTCGGGTGATAACCAACGCGATGCGGTATATCACGGATAAAAGAAAAATCAACTGTCAAAAATTCTATTCGTATTCTTCCGATTGATATAACGATCGAACCAGGATTCGCGAGCTTCACTTTCGTCGATTCTTATCGAGAACTAGAAAAGCTACCGCGCCGCGACGATTGCACAGAGGCTGCCAGCCAGCCAGCACGAGAGAAAGAGAATAGGCGTTTCGGAAACGGCTCGATCAAGCAAACGCGCGATAGATGGAATCTAAAAGGCTCCGCCGAGAGCGAGGCGATAGTTGCCACTGACAGATCTAACTATTTCATTGACGGAGACGGGGGCTGATGTGTGCCTCTCAACCGCCGCAACTTGGCAGTTTCGTTCGTATACGCATACATATACCATTCATACATATACATTGTCGTTGAGTGACGTTCGTGTGCACATGCACGCGCCGCGGCCTATGTACACATTCAACGCACACGCGCAGATCTGCTTCGCTTACGCGATTACGCTTACGAACTTTTACGCCCTACTCGTAACTCGACTCAACACGATATACCGTACGAAAGAAAGACACACTACTACACAACAGATCGAGCCGAATCGAGCTTAACTGGAACCGTATGTTGCGATGCGACCTACACCTATGCTCTTGTGTTCGCTTCGTCCTTTGCTCCCCTTAGCGTTAGACCTACATATGTATGTACACACACACGCGCGCACACACACACACAAACTACATATATACGTGCAGTGTCTTACGATAGTACTTTACTTTTACCCCGCTACCTCCCCCACACTCACCACATAAACGCAGCACATGCACGTGCGTACGCATACACGTACGGATGCACAAATGAAATCATATTCTTCCTCAATTTTTCTCTCGAAATGCTTCACGTTTTTACTCTTTATCGTAGGTAGTTGGTTTAAGGCAGAAGGTGAAACCTTAGAAATTATGTATTGGACAATAAAGATGCGACAATATTCGTTAGTCGAATTTATTTCGAGTAATAATGTACATTCTTCGGTAAACAAAATATTTGACCTTGTTTAATCAATAGTAGTACGATATGCCGAAACGGGTTCATTCGAGACTGATTGCCGCTACAATTGAGAGGAACGCGGCATCGAATGGCAAACTCTTGTAACATTTGTACGCATATGTTTGTGTGTAAAGAAATATTAAATGCATATTCTTAGTATGTACATTAATTGGGTAGTCCATTCTTAAATAGCCCTTTTTTGGTTGTTAATTTTACCTAATTAAAGAGATTGGAGAAATATTCGACGATAGAAGATAACGAGAAAGAGAGGGGTTGATGGGGGCAGAGAGGGGAGGGGGGAGGGGGGAGAGAGAGAGAGAGAGAGAGAGAGGGAAAAAAGTAAAATGAATAATAGTTAAATTGAAAAAAAAGTTACAACAACTTGATCTCAACCATTGTCGTGTACTCGCGTCGGTTTAAGATATATTTCAAACTTGGATCACGAGAGAAAAAATCGGACTGTTTTCTAACGAGGCCTGAAGCGATCCCGGAGTACCCTTTCTCCAACGTTATAATATAAACGACTTGATTATACGTTCAGTGCTCGGACTGATTCAATACTTGGTTGTTTAACGTTCAGCGCTCGGACTGATTCAATACTTGGTTGTTTAACGTTCAGAATGATCGAAATTCAGAGGAAATCACGCATCTCAGCTACCGAGGGCGGAGTTTTATTTTGGAAGTGAAAAATGGGAGAATAAGAAAATTGAGTATTGGTCGTAGGGTGTTTCTCAAGTAGATGGAGAGAGGGTAAAAAAAAGGATGGTAGAAGGTGGTGGTAGAAGGATGAGGTGACGGGGTTTTGGGAAATTCCGGAAAAAGAGGAGATAGGACATGAGGGAAGGAAGGCACTAGTTCAGTAATTAGAAAATCGGGACAATGGATAATAAACTGAGTTCTGGTGGTGAAATTACCGAGGGTACGCGCTTAATAACGGCCCCGGCTAATGTTATGGGTCGCGGATTCTTCAGGCCCGTCTTACAATTTCTTTAAGCTATAAAAATAAAGGGAGAAAGGCTCGATGTGAAATAGAAAACATGTTCGGTACGGAACAACCATCATGGAAAAGAACATCGGTGAGCATAATGTTACGCTTGTGGTGCGTTTCTGTACACGCGTAAAACATTTCATGTGGAATCTGAACGAAATATACAATTCAGTCACCGACGTCTGAATCTCCATCTCCGATGGCATAGAGTACATGAAATGCGATTCCTAATAGTGCCGTTCCTATTAAGTCGCCTGCTGCAGTTAAGTATGGTATGGCGGAACTGTCTGGGTCTATTCCTCGTCTCCACATCCATACAACCATTAGTTGCGTGATGTATAACAATAAAATAACCTAAATGATCATTGACGTTTTAATCGTTGGAAGGGTTTTCCCAACAATTCTAAGGTAAATGTATAGGAAGATGAAACGTGATTGAGTGTGGTACTACCTGAAGTAAAGCAGCGGTCAAATAAATGATAAGAAATATAGGCGTGAAGGAAGTATGTCCAGCTTGGAGGTAACTGATGGTATAACCAAATATCAAATGACCAGGTATCACCATCATTAATAAAACTCTAGCAGTTCTCGCATGTCCGCCTATAACTCGAACAATCTATATATTTTATGAAAGGCAACTCTATCGGATGTTGGTCTGTATCCAGTACCTGAAACATACCTTTCGCACAGAAAGCGTGGAATAAATTGAAACGAACGACGGGTATCTGCTGAATGCTAGATGGCCGATCTTTATGCAAAGAAGTTGATATTCTACTAGCCTGTACAGCAGCCAAGTTACCGCCAACGCCATTTATCACTAACTGAAATACAGCTATACCTTTGTAACTGGATATCGTGTAATCTAATATTAAACCTCCAACACTGAAATCAATGGAAAAACCGGGTTGCTAAAAGTGATCGATTTAAGTCGAGTGCTGGCTGCTTTAAAATTCGATTTTATCCTCGGTCTATGAAAATACCTGCTAATTAGCATTGCACATATTACAGGTGCCCAGCCGTAGTCCAATATTTCCTTGGTAAATGGATTTCTGGCTGCGACGTAACCCCAAACAGGTGTGACAACGATATGAAATACTATCAAGATAGGAGCTATCCATGGTGCGTATTCTGAAATAGCGTTGCAAAGCTGAGATTAGCAGGATGTCAGGCGGTACTTCTCGGTTAGGCCTGTTGTGTGTGCGTGTATTAGTAATTACCTGTTGCTCTATAGAGGAGAGATGCTATGCCTGAAAGAAGCATCAATGTGGTTAAATCGCCGAGAGAAGCTGCAATTGGTGTGGCTATATTATCTGGATCGATGTTTATCTCTTTGGATAATAATACAACTGCGACCATTAGCAAGCTCAATAAAAAACTTGCTATTGATGCTGTGACTAAGGCACTGGCGCATAACAAAAGAGCATGGTGAATATCGAACTGTGCTTCGGGAATCCAAGCAAGTACAACAGCAGCCAGAGAAGCTAATAAGCCTACTACAGTCGCTTGGCACTGTATCAACGCAAGATTTCCAAGTATCAAAGTCCATTGCTGTTTCCTCGTGTCCATGTGTCCAAGATTGGCATGAGTTGAAAATCTAGAGGCTAATGTCATTTCCAAGTTTCCTTTTAAGCCGAGCAATGCTGGCACCAATATATACACTTCGGATACTTCTTGATACACAGGCCAATGCTACACACAGAGGGAAATAAACCAGGGTACGCGTTTAAAGGTTTCATCGGCATTTCGTTTTCCGGATCTGCCAGATTTCAAAGAAATTCGGTACACGTACGTACCTGTACAATGTCCAGCAATAAACTGGCAGCAACCATGCCGAAACCGGCTAACAAAAATGGCACGAACATTTGTATGGACATAGACCAAACGTTCTCATCTTCGAGATGTTTAGATTGAGAATTTCGAATGATCGATTTTTTCGTGTTATCACCGATACATTCAAGATGATGATCGATCGGCGATGATGGTATAAGTCGTCGCGTGTGTTCTCCATCGCTTTCTGTTTCTTCCTCAGATTTCATTTCTATTTCCATGCTAATATCGGAGATGTTCGAAGGAAGCGATTCATCGCTGCCTAATCCGACCATTTCATTCACGTGAAATTCCTTTTTTGACTTTCTATACCGTATGTTTGACGACAAATGATTCGCATGCTGCCTCATCCCTATAATATCGTTAAATCACTTTCCACACTGTACTGCACCATCGATAGAACTGTAAGGGGGGAAAAAATAAAAGAAAGTTATCGGTACGATTCCTTGTGGAACTTTGAACGAGAAAGAAATTGTCCGATCTTTAATTAACGACCTATCATTCTTTGTTTTTGTCTTCGTCTTCGTGTTCGTGTTCGCATCGGTGTGTTGTATGCAATTAGATTTGCAATGCGTATAGTCTCCGGAGAAACAAACGGATTTTCTAGTTTTCATTTATCTTACAGTTTATTCCTCGAATAAACAAACAAACAAATAAACAATCCTTCGATGCGCAAAAGTGTTAAAAGAGATCTAGCAGCAACATCGTACACAAAAATACATGTATTCTGTATGGAAAAAGGTATTTTTATCCTGCTTCTTTCATTCTGAAAGTGTTTTTTCTCCCTACTTGACACGCAGAAATGTTTGGATGGATATACATATACAATACGTATGTACGAACGTATGTATGTCGACGATCTTTTAACGATCGACATTGATTTCTCGAGCATGATCCATTCGGAATGAAATGATACACACTATTCTACTTGTTTCATAATGGATCGTTTCTATGATATTGATAGAATCGAAGATTCAACGAGAGAATTTCGAATAGAAGGAAAGGAGAAAATTCGAATGTACATAGACGAAAAAGTAAAAGTAAACGTGAACGTAAGGATTGAATAGGCAAATTTAGCATGAATGAAAATCATATGAAAGAACAAGTTTGAATAAGACTCGTAAAGAAATTGATAAATTCGTCAAGATATTCTAGGCAGAATCTTACGGAATAAAAGGTAATAAATGGCGGTGAAGAATGAAGGAAGACGAAAACCGTGGAAACTTGGTAAGAATGTATGAATATAAGAGGAGGTTTTAATATCTGAATTATCGTGCGGCGAAAAAGTATGCTATATTAGAATATTTGAAGAGGAAAGTATCGTCGAAGTAAGGATATCGTAAGTAAAAACAGGGTGTAGTATTTATTAAGCGAAAAGAATATTTCCTTCACGATTGACGTTTTCAATATTACGTACGAAATTGAATGGAACAACTGGCGAAAATATTTCGGCTGTTAGTTAGGCTTTTATAAATAAAGATTATGTAGGTAAACGAGAAAATACTGTATCACCAAACTGATAATACGCGATATCAACGTGAACAACATAACCTCGAAACTGTACGGCCTACCTTGAGCACATAGCGATACGGTTCCATGTTTGTTCGTTGTTCAACCACGTGGAGGCGCTCTGAGCCGACGGAAAAGATTTCAGATCGTGACCGATAAATAGTATGAGTAGTATTTAAGTATACTATACTGTACATGTTACGCGTAGCGTCTGCACATTAGAAAACGATAATGTTGGCCCGACTGAAGTACCTAGGTTCGAATTGAAAATTTCAGTATTTCGAACTTTGCAGAAAAGGAATTAGTACTTGACGATAAACAAATCGTAATCACGATACGAATGTAACAGAATAAAGTATCCATTTAACCAATTATTTCAAAGGTAAGCCGAATGTTTTTCTTGGATTTATAAAAGTACATAAGAGAACGGTGATTGATTAGCATCGGTGATAATCAGTTGACGCAACGCGGGAGCTGAGTCTACTTTGAATTTGTTTTGTTCGTGAAAAGAGAAAAAGAAACGAAACTATTCATATTACAGTGTTTCCCGTTTCTTCTCACCCTTATCGATCATGTAAAAACTAGAACAAGAACAATGCGAAAAGAATGGGCACCTAACCTGCTCTTTATGTATGCGCGTACATACATGTGTATGCATACATGTATACGTGTATGATGTGTGCATACATATATACGTATACCCATGTTACAACGGTTTGCGATTTAACAGGAGTTACGTTTTCACGAAAATACATAGGAAGAAAGGATAAGGTATATTTAATAGGAAGGCAAATACAATTTGCCTTCAGCGAAAGCAGCGACGCGCGACAACTTTAACAAGAATGATTGAAGAAATTCGAGAGAAGAAGAAACAAGGAAGGAACGAGGAAGGAACGAGAGCGACTTGACAAACTGATTTAGACGAACGAAGTCTAATCGATTTAGATCCAAGCTGCCCTGGGAGCAGAGGGCACATATCCGAGGAGTAGTGCTAGAAATACCTTTGTCTGGGCAATGGGCATAGTGCCCGCAAGCGAGTTTTGCACTCTCGACAATACGCGTATATTACGCGATGTTGACAGACGGACGGATGTATCGATGCACGGCATCGTATTTATTGCGCCTGCTTGTTTCGATGAGAATCGAGTAATGTAATCACTGATTGTTGCAACAAATATCGTTTTGAAAAGTTGGATTGAGGCTTGTTTGATCGTTGAGGCAATATTTGAAGGTATGTATGTATGCCTCAACATTTTTTCTATTCTTTTTCCTTCTTTGTCTCTCTGTCGCTTTTCTCGTTGAGAACGAAATACGCGTATACATAAGTACCTTGCACATGTTTCGGGAATGGATCGAAGGTATTTTATCTTTTGTCGTACGTTAAGGTGAAATTATTATCGATTTGTACGTGGAATTTGATTGAATCGTGTCGCGTTGTTGAGTTCATTTAGCATTTGAAAAAGAAGCAAAGAACGCCGGTAACCTGAAGGAAGCGGCGAGGTAGAGTGTGTGTAAGTGTATGGAAAATGTGCGAGATCGGTGATTGATTTGTACTTTTTAAAAAGGTGACGACTTGACGGTGCGCGCTACGACGAGTTTCAAGATATGGGTCGTAGGAAAGGTCGAAGCAAAGGGAGTGATTCGCGGGTAAGGACAGAGAAAGGTGATCGTTTGACTTGTAACGGTTCAACGGCTCGTCGTCGCATGGGACACGGAGACGGGGCTGCAAATAGAGAAGCGAAGGAAAGTGAGAAGGGGAGGATGATAACGGAGGTGGAGGATCGGAAAGAGGATGTACCGATCGGCGTTCGGTCCCGATTGACGTATCCTTTGGTTCGGCCGTTTTTATCATTGACCAACGAGTCCGAATCGCGGTCGAACGAGAGCAGCAGCGAGAAGGAGGAGGAGGAGGAGGAGGAGGAGGCGGAGGAGGAGGAGGAGGAGGAAAGGATCGAGTTAAAGATTAGACCGCGGTTTGTATTCGTGTCGAGTCTTTGTTCGACTTGCCTGGAGAGATCAAAACTATTTTGCGAACGTTGCCATATGGTGTCTTATTGTTCGTCGGCGCATCGAACGCAGGGATGGTCGAAGCATCGCGAGTTGTGCGAACCTCTGAGGGAAATTCGTTCGTTGCTCGGTTCGACGCTCTCGGGCAATAAGAAGAACGGCAACGACGTAAATTACGGGGAATCCGAGGGGTTGGTTGGACAACTAAACGCGGAAGAATACCGCGTTTACAGATTAGAGCTGCTCGCGATTCTAGAGTCGAAGATCAGGAGGCCATTGGAACTTTGGGAGAAAGAGATTATACTGTATCCCAGGGTGTGTCGCGTGTGTCGTCGATTCGGCGAGAAGCTAATTTGTTGCGCACGTTGCGGAATGGAATGTTTCTGCAAGGAGCACAGGGACGAACATGAGAAGTGGTGTGACGGTTTTCAAGTGTTGGAAAGAATTTTAGTGTTTCAGCATAGGTATGGTTGCGTTAATCCAAAAATACCAAAGGTGCGTGGAAAGATGTGGGAGCTGAGAGAGGTAGATTTCGACGAAGCGATTCACCGAGTTTACGGATTTTCCTCGTATTATCGTGAAATGGATTGTTACACGTACTCGGTACTGTCTCACGTATCTACGATTCCGTTGACGGCCCTTTATTCCATGGAAATTTGTTGCCCCGAGTGGCAGGATAAAACCGATTGGACGATACACGTGGTCGGTGCAGAATTTCAATTCGAGGGAATGAATTTGGAGATGTGGGAAAAGTTGTTCCTTCACTTCCTGCCCAAGTTGAAGAGGGTTCGTGTAACGTTGGTCGGGCCGGAATTACATTTACCGAACGGGGTGCCTTTGGAACTGTTGTCGAGAGTGAAAGTTTGCAAGGATTGCAAGTCTGCCGGTAAAGAGGTAATCGTTTCGTTCCGGCCCGAGACGCTTTACCACGATTTGTTTCGCGGCGCGTCGTCAGAGAGCGTAATTCAACCTGCTGATCTGATTTGCGCTTTCAATCCTGGCCTTTATCGAAAAACCGGATTCGCAGGGAGAGACACGTGGGCCGGAACGATACGAGAGTTTTGCGAACGAGCGGTTCCTGTTGCCATTACATCTTACACCGCGGACGAGATGTATTGGGATATAGCTCGAATAAATTCAATCGCAGACGTCGAGATCGTTTTGCAACCCCGACGAAATCCATTCGCATCGATCAAGCCGGATCGAAATTTTGTCAGCGACAACGCTAACCCCCTTATTTATAAAAATTATTACATCTCCATCGTAAAGGGCAAGTCGCCGAGTTTATTGTAATACGCAATGGCGGTCTGCTGTATTCGTCAGGTATAATAGTTATTTAGCAAAACGTTTGTTCAAAGTGTTACGCAATTTATTTTACCGCGTAATCGATAAACCGCGTCGTTTTGCCTGGGACGTGTGTGTATATTATAGCGTATACGATACAGTACTTGTAGATTCTTATCGCTAATAAAAGATTCTCGACGATCACTGACCAAATCAAATAATATTCAAATCCCAATGCGCTCACGAATTGTATCGCGAGGTTCCTTGTAACGTTGGAAAGTTTGGGTAGAAGGGAAAAGTAGATTTTACCATTTCCCACAACCTAACCCTTTACGGGGGTTCGATAGAAGAAAGTTTCGACCTTGAAAAGGGTGAACAGAAAGTTGTAGATCCGAAATTATCTATCACAGATGAAATTGTATATATGTACATATTATTAATCGAATAACCTTCGCGTTGTTCCCGCCTACGGAACTTTTACGTTACATCCTATTATATGTACCTGTAATCACGCACACACCCTACAAGCATGCGTATACAAATATAAATACATACATACATACATACATACAATATATGCATACGTACATATGTTTATACGTATATATATGGGAAAGCGAAAATTATTTACAAAGGATCAATCACCATACTGTAGCTCATCTTGTATGCATGTGTACTATGTATCCATACGTATGTACACGCTCTGTACACCGTGCGATAGTTTTTGTACTGTGCGTTGAAAGTGAAGAAGGAGAAGGAGGATGAGGCAAGAAGAAACGAGGGAGGGTGTGTGGGAGGGGAGAAGGCAAACGTGGCGGGAGGAGGAGAATAAGAAGAAGAAGAAGAAGAAGAAGAAGAGAACAGAAGAGAATCGGTTAATTGTTCTCGAAGAGAACGAAAGGAAGCACGAGGGTGAAAAGGGAGACAAGAAGAGCCGGTAAAGAAGAAGCGACTGGTTGATCGACGGAGTTGGAGAGCTCGTAGAAGTAGCGATTGTGAACGTTGTCGCAGTGAGAAGGCCAGTCTTTGAAGCACGCTGCATACGCTACTACGTGAGCGATGTAATTTTGTTCGAAGGTACCACGAATCAAATGTGAGTACGGACCTGAAAGAGAAGTTGAAGAAAGTTGATCGAACGGTGGATATATTCTACGCGCGCGCGTATGTGTGTGTGTGTGTGTGTGTGTGCGTGCGTGTGTAATTGGGTACATAAATAAGTACCTATCGCATAGACGCCGACGTCTTCACCTCCGTGCGTTTCGTCTTTCAAGTACATGCCAGCCATATGGTTGTAAAACGGTTCACCGCGGGTCTCGTCTTGATCGACGAGTCTCCACGTTTCGTTGACGTTGTTACTGTCGTTTCGCCTGTGATAAAAGAAACCTGGCCCGTTGGCGTAACTAAGCGTTTCGTAGAACGCGACATCGTTTGGCTTGGTTAGGTCGTTGGCGAAACCAAGGATATCGTTTCCTCTGCTCGGATAACCATTCATGGTGAACGAATGCGAGTGATCAGCAGTTACGATCACCAGCGTTTCCTCCAGCTTGACTTGTTGCAGAGCAGCCAGTATTGCTTCTTCCAGCTCGGATACTTCTCGCAACGCTAGCTTAGCATAATTATGGTGGTGGGCTATGTCTATTTTCCCGCTTTCTACCTACACGTACGAACAGTATTTACTGTAGAAAGTAAGTACCCAAGTGCTCTTCTCTAATCCTAACATAGCGAGATACTTTTCCTTTCCTTTTTCAATTCGATTACCTCTGTATCGTATATACATACATGCTACATATCTACATACATATGTAGGTAGATAACTAGAGTAGGAGAATGCGATAAAGAGGAAAATCCGGAGACACTTACCATTAAGAGAAAACCTTTGTTGTTCTTTCGAAGCAATCGAATTGCTTGCGTGGTCATGTTGGCTAAGCTCGGTGTCTGATCCGTTTTGACAGCGTGATAAGGAAGATGACTAGCGGCGAAAACACCAAGAAGTTTCGACGTGTTGGCGATATCGACGGAGAACAGTTGCTCCGTATCGGTTACTACCCTTCCCTCGGGATTATTTTTCGCCCATACTTCCGCCAAGTTTATTCCGTCTCCTCTGACGCAGGTATCGTCGTCTATCGGTTCCATCGGTAATCCCAAGTGTTGCGCTCCTCCACCCATGATCACCTGCCCGTTGAACGAGTATACATGTACGTAGATGATAGGTAAGGAAGGAGAAGAGAATGTGTAAGCGCGCAAAGGTGAGAAGAGAAGAGAAGAGAAGCGAAGAAAAACGAGGAGAACGTATTACCTGAAACTTGTTTCCTGGTGCGTCTTCGATCAGTTGTCTGGCTATATCCTTTACACAATCTTTGTATCGTTTCGGTATCGAGGTATCGCATTCCCAATCGCGATTGTTGGTATGAGCGTACAATCCGGCTGGAGTGGCATGCGTGATCCGGGTTGTGGTTACGAATCCTATTCGTTCGATCATTCCTTAACGGTTTCGTCCTTTTTCTCGCTTTTCGACGGATCAACGTTGAACGATCGCGTTGGCTGCTGGCGTAACGCATCTGGTTGCGCGCGCGTGCAACGCGTTACGCCCTAGATAAAGCGGAAGGAAGGTCGACACTCGGGACGTGACCTCCTCTCTGTCGTGTCGTTTTCGCGCTCGTTTCGACAAGGTCAATTCGATATTGATGTTTAACGTTTAACAACGGTGAACGGGGTATAACTGACCGTGAGATTCGGTCGTTGTTGCCGGCAAGTCACGTTGACGCGCATGCTGCTTCTATCTACACTGTAAGTATGCACGCATCGAGCGGATTCGGTTTGTATATATATATATATATATATGTATTCGGTATGTATCTAGCGACGTAGACACGTGTTAAGCGTTACGCGTGTCCGTGTAATCCGGGTATTTTATTACTCTCGTTTAACGCGCATCGTCGAACTCCTTCGAGACCGATGGAGCGCAGAGCGTATACTATTTGTGTGCGAGAATAGAAAACGAAGGTGTACTGTGTACAAAGAGGAGGACGGGTGGGAGAGAGAGAGAGAGAGAGAAGACGATGCGACTTACCGGTGTTCATGTCGGTTTGTTGCGCCCAATCCGCGATCGTAGTCACTTTACTCGCTTGATCGACGAGCTTGTCGCAATGATTAAACGAAGCTTTGGTATCCAATCCGATAACCTTGAAACGACATTTAACGCCGGAAAATATCGCGGTCGCTGTTCCGGCCGAATCGGGCACCTGCTTGTCGGTGTTGTACGTCTAGAAAGGATGAAAGAAAAGACTCTTCGGAGGAAGGAGAGGGCCAGAATGAGCGAGGGGGAGAAAATGGGGGAGAGCTGAGGGCCGGAGACATACCTTGGCGAATGCGGTGTTGGGAAAATTTTCGAAAGCCAATTTATATTCCTCACCGGTGGTACCCTTCATTTGTCCTTTGTATATACGACCGGCCGTAACCGTCGAAATTCCCATACCATCTCCGATGAAGATGATAATATTCTTCGCGCGGTTCTCGTTGTTCCGATAAGCCAGATTCCTCAGAAGGTTCTTCTGGCCAGATTTCAACCAAAAGGACATGTCTGAAGGAGAAATGCACGTTCGAGTCGTGAGATGAAGAGGACTAGTGGCTGGTAAGTCAGGTGGGTGGCGAGCGGAACGATAATCAACGATGGAGGAGAGAGCTTCCTGATCTTTGAATGCAAAAGCGTTGGATTGTTTTACAAGGGAATACGCGCGTGGTAGAAGCAAGGAAACAACCGGTGATGGCCACAGTCGATTCGTTCCATGTATAATACGTGTGATTCTGTGTATGTGTACGTGTTGCGACGAGAGAGGACGCCTGTATAAGCGATAATAGTAATAAATCGTGGCTGACTTTGAGTTCGAAATGAGAAGATGTGGTAAAGTAGGGAGAAGATACGAACCTTCGTAATTGGTCGTGTCTCGTGGCAGAGCGTTGGGCAGCTCGAGAAATCCCAATAGAGAGCAAAGCAATGCCAGGTGTTTCATGTTCGTCGAACGTATAGATCTGCAATAGATTGAGAGTGGATGCACGGTGGAATAGGTGGATGCCGGAAGGAGAATGTGTGCGCGCCGCAAAATGATGGTTAGAAACGAGAAGAGGAAAAGAAAATGGATATTTAAGGAATATAGGATCGCGGTAGTGCGACATGTCGAATGTGATGGCGAATAACTGGACGTATACGTACTCGTACACGCATGTACCTATGTCGATATATGCGCGTAACAACGAGTAACTTGCTATTGTAAGTTAATTGTGACTGTTCGTTCGTTAGTTACCTACAATTCATAGTTTGTTTGATTCGTGTGTATACGCCGATTGAATAATTGGATCGTAAACGAAGGATCGGAAGTGTCCTTTCGACGTGACAAGAGCGATTGTTCTCGCGTTCGAGTTTGCGTCGGACGCGTCGGACGCGCTTATAGAAAGGTCAGGGAGGGAGAAGCGGGGAAGGAAGAAGGGGAGATGATGCTATTCGGGTCAGTCGGCGGAGGGCCGACGAAAGCGAGTACACCGACATCGCGACTAACGTGTAACGTTTGCAGCAAGCGCGAGGCAAAGCTGCGAAGGGTGACTGGCATGCTAGCCAGTGTAGCGTAGGGTGGTGTACGGTTGGCGTCGCGACGCGATTGTATGCCACGATACTCGGTCGCGGTCTAAAATCGTCAAAGGAGTACAGCGATTGGTTGGCGTAACGAACGGAGAAGAGGTTGGGGGGGGGGGGTGGCGATACTGGTGAAAATTACCTACCCAAATAGCTTAATGCGTGAATAGATGATGGTAGACGAAAGAAACGTCTTCTTCCGTCCGTGGTATACGATGGTATCTTACGGCGTGTGTGTAATGTCGTCAGTGGCGGGTAGGCAGGCAGGCAGGCAGGCAGGCAGGCAGGCACGTGTTTCGAGTCGAATCACCCTTGGACGGCGTTTGATGCGAAAACACACCGAGAGAAAGAGAGGGAGTGTGGAGGAGGTCGAGCGAAGATTTGAGACGGCCCGGTTACAGCGTTTCGCGAGCAGGCGCGGCAGGCGCGGCAGGCGGCGTAGACCAGAGCGGATGCGTTGCCTTCGTCCCCGTGTTGGCAACCACGAGGTCGAGCGACCGATTTGAAAACCGTCTATCGTTTTTCACTTGGTTCGTTATCCGGCGGTTAGGTTATTAGCCAACCGGATCGTGGTCCCGTATTAACGCCAATACAGCGCCACCGAGGAAGTTCGTCACTTTATATAGTGTTTCAAAGGCCCTGGTAGATTGTGCACGAGGTGGAGAGCGTGCAAGGGACACTGAGAGTATGGATTCTGGAGGAGAGAAGTGGCCGGGGGGAGAGGGGGAACCCCTCGTGCACCGCTAATCCGAGCGTAATTGAGCAGCTCGGTGGCATTATATCTTATGTCCGCGAGAGATTAATCCGAACGCGGCTTTCGAAGCATCTTGCGAGCCGCGAATTCTCTCCCCGCCTGCCTTTTCGTTACTCAACCTCTCTCTACCACCCTCCTCCTCCTTCGCCTCCTCCCTCCTCCCTCCTCCCTCCTCCCTCCTTCTTCCGACGATGTTCCGCTTCTTGGAAAGATCGTTGCTGATCTCGTTGTCGCGTTGGTGAATCGAAGGTGAAAATGTTGTAAAAAATGTGTGTAATCCGTCGCTCGCATGTGTGCGTCCTTCCTGATAAATTCACTGAAACGGATACCATCGCTCGAGCAGCGAGCATCCTTGATAGGGGCATGAGGTGCGACGGAGAGCTGTGCGCGAAGGATCGCTCGAACGAGAACTCTCCGAAAATCGAGTTCTCTTCCTTTAGCTATTAGGCAGAAACGTGCAGACGCGTACAGACGTTCCAGATAATAGCTCGCGCCTCGCTCCCGGTTTATTGCATCGTTTAACGATACACCGTGTACAACGTAGATACATCTGACGAATCGATTCGGAAAAGGTGAGGCGGTGAGCGGTACGGGTGTATCGCGTCGAAAACAATACGTACGTGTAATCACGTAAGGAAGCTAGGAACGAGGGGAAACTGGATCGACCAATCGCGCTTTCGAAACAGTCTCGAGCCTCGAGAGGTGAGACAAAAGTTCGAATCTTGATTCGTTCGAGCGATATCCAGCCGCGTGTTCGCCCGAGTCTCGGCTATCCACGATCTGTACACGTGTCAACAACAGTCTGTTACGTTTGCCTTTTTTATCGTATCCAGACAGCGAGTAACTTGGAAAGTTCTTGTGTTAGATGCGTGATCGTTGTTCCAACTCGATTCACTTACACCGACGCAACGTCGTGATCACTGCCTGATAATCACCTGGTGTCTTACAATTAGTATGGATTTACCTTCTTTCTTCCCTCACTCCCTTCCCTCCTTTCTGCTTTCTGCTATCTTTCGACATGTGCTTGCATACACGTGTGGAAATAGGTATACCCTGCGTTCTTCTTTTTCTATCCTTTACTTCAGTTCCACTTCTTTTTCTTTTACATGCCTTTTCTTCTACTGGCCTTCCTCTCTGGATTGCTAGTTTCGGTGTTCGTCGCGTAAAAATACCGTTGCATTTCAGTTCATCTGAACGACAATTTCTTTTTTTTTTTCATCTTTGTCTTCCTTCTTCTCCTAATGCTGCTCAACAAGAGCATAGATCGTTACCGATGTTTGATAAAGTAGAGAATATCGAGATGGGGATATGATAAACGAGAGAGTATTGCGGGTGATTATTTGCGTCGGTAGTTTATCGAAGATAGGTGGTGATAGGTGGTGATTACTTACGCCACGTTGTTAATGCAACGTAAGCACGTGCGAATACGTGTGTACAGATGCAAGTCGAACGTGTATAGATGCTCGTATTGAAGGAGATGCTAAACGTGTAATCCATTACTCGTATTTCGGGGGTCATCGAACGATTGTACGAGAACGATTGTATGAGAACGATTCACGGTCGATGTATTCAATCGAAACGACCTATATACCTTGTGTTTCTTTACCTTCGAAAGAAACCCATGAAAAGAACTGAAAAACCCGAATATGCATATTACATATTTTGGTATGAAACATCATTGGTATATACACGATTGGTACACGTGTGTGGTCTCGATCTTTTATCGTGTCCGTTAACGATACCTATGTCTAACAGTACGTGTAATTTAATTATTACTTCCCGAATTGTCGATGTACGTACGTAAATACGTTTCGGCAAGCGCAAAGGAAATGAGACGTGTAAGAAAAAAAACAAAAAGCAAAAAAACAGAAAGGGAAAAAACCAAAAACATTTCTGGTGTAAGTTGTTGAATCGCGTGTGATACGTATGTACTTTTCAAATGTCAAGATCACCGGACGAAAGTACCGTCGTCACTCGGTCTTTCCGCTTGATAAAGTGTATTTCCAGCTCGGGAGGACAACGGTACTCGGTTTGAAAATGAAAATGAAAAGAAGGGAAAAAGCCCTGTGAATCGATAAACCTAACCTAGCTACGTAGCTCAGGAAGAAGTGGGCAATTAGACTAGGGTAAGGAGCGAGAGAGCGAGGGAGAGGGAGCGGTTATCATCGAGGACCGGTGGCGATGGAGGTGGAGGTAGAGGTAGAGGTAGAGGTAGAGGTAGAGATAGAGGTAGCTCGTTACATATTCGTAGGGGACGTCATTTGACGTGTAAACGCGTCACGTTGTCAGATATAAGAGGAGGAGGAGGAGGAGGAGGAGGAGAAGCGACAGAAAGCGGAAATAGTGGCCGCGAGCTCGACGGATGCGACGATCCGTATTCATCGCTGCTACGTGAATCTGGTACGCTCACGTGACCGACCGTCACGATTTTCTCCGTTTCGGACGTATTCGAGGTCGTTTCAGCGATACGTTTAATCGCGAGTATCATCGGCGTTTCTCTGCTAATGGCCTCGAAATGCCACCACGGTTCCAATTCCACCCGTAGTCCAACGTTACTACCTTTCGTCGCTACATTGTTCAGCTCCTTCGCGATCTACGCCAGAGGAGAAACGTCGCACGCGCGCACGCGCGCAATCTACCGATCTCCATTCTCGAGATGATGCCGATCTGGGATTCGTGGGGAGGAAGGAGAGGTGGTGACCGCCTTACGAGATTCGCCGATTCGCATATCGGGAGGATAGACCACCGATCGATCTCTGGTCCTTTCTTCGGCAATGCTGGGAACATGTGAATTCTCCCTTGGAAAAGTTTGAACGATTACGTTAACGACGATGGTTGGAAGAGTAACAACGGCAAGATGGTTAAAGGGAAGCAGAAAGAGCACGAGCATGTGAATGCTCTCTACGTGGGTAGTAGTGGTGTAGACAGTAGCGGTATGTATAATATACAATCCTCCCTCTGTCCCCTTAATAATAGTAGCAAAAGAAAATAAATACAGAACGCAACATTTATTATCAAAAAACTAGGTTAAATTGAAGAATAAATTAAAAATATTACTCCTAATTTTTATTTTCAGTGTTCCGACAGTTTCTGAATTTTTCAATAATTTCGTTACTGCATTTTATAAACTTGTAGGTAGGATCTCTTGATTGCGAAGCTTTGACAGACAAAATTCTACGCGATCTTTCATTATTCTTTTCTCTAAGGAATGATTTTGAAACTCGTTTTATGGATTTTCCTTTTTCCAAAATTCGGAATAACGTAGATTTGGGAATTTCAATAGCTTGAACTGCTGATCTTATGGTGCCTCTTTTGCTAAGAGGAATATGTCCAAGTTTTTCAACTTTTTCTCCATAATCTTTGCATTTACGTTCACAGTGTTGTTTTTTCAAAGAATCAACATTAGCATAAGATTCGCCTTGGCAATTATTTTCGGAAGCACGTTTCAAAATTCTTGATATGGTCATTCTGTTGCACTTCAATTGTTTTCCAGCTAACGTAAATGCACCTTTCTGCAACTTTTCCTGTTTCTTTTGACGCATCAGAAACTGGACAATCGCAACTCGATCTTTGCTTGAAAACTCTCTTTTTCTCATCTTACTTTTACAATGGATTGATATCCAGCTGAAATAAAACAATTGATTTCGATCAGCGGATAAAATTAGAAAAATAGTTATAATTCGTAACAATTAGGTTAACCTGAAAATTGAAAGATGTGTCAAAACAAATGACGGATGTCACGAAACATTGGTTTGGATCGAAGGTTTCGCAATTTTGCATTTTGCGCTACAACATAAGTTACAGCTGCATTCGCCAGTAATTCCCGTTTAAATATTCACTTGCTACTATTATTACGGGACAGAGGGAGTAGAATATAAGAAAGATACAAGCCTTAGCGATTACGGTCAAGGTGTTCGAAATAGTGACAAACGATGGATATTTACGCTTCTTTGGATATTTACCTCGCATTTGTACCAACCCTTAACCTGATCGTTTCCTCGTCGTTTCCTCCTCCCTTCTGTGACAAACTACAGATGAAAAGCCAGAGCTATCGACACGGTGAAACGCGACGAACCACTTGCATCTATAGGTATATGTACATATATGTATTTATACCAGGCTGGAGGCAAGTAGTCTGTATCCCGGGATTATCGTCCGATACGTAGCGAAAGAATTCGTGATCGTCCTTGTACCACTTGACCGAATACAGTCCGCTTCCTCCGGAAAGTTGCCATTCGCATCTGAGCTCGATCGAAGATTCTATTTCAGCCTCCTTAGACACAGTTAGGTGATCTGTACTTGGACGCCTCTGGCTAATTGTAAGATACAATTGCGCGACACTATTTTTCAACAGCGAGAAATTCGAGAAGAGTTTTCTCGTTTTTCACCCTTTTCTTTTTTACCGCAATTTCTGATTACCTCATGTGACATCGAAGTGTGTCGATCTAAGGGGCAGGATATGAATGCCACCGTAGGCCAAGCGTCTCGCTGTTGTGTGTTAAATGTGCGTGCGTGTGGTGTTGCAAATTCCGGATAAGTACAATTAGAACGGAGCCGAACGATAAGTTGGTACAGCTAAACTTTGATTCGTTAGGATCGAGGGCAACGGCGGTGGTGGCTGATCGACGATCATCGACGATCATCGACGATCAACGACGGTCTACGTTTCTCGAATAGGCGAAACATCCCTGTTTCCCTCATCTCAGAAAGTAGAAATTACGATACGCGCATCTTATTTCTGCATCCTCCTGTCGTCAACGTTACAAAGGTGGATTATTGTAAAGACGGAGAATTTCTTACACGCCAATATACATATGTATAACATTACGTATAACAGTTGATTCCTTCACCTCTTGTTCTTCGCGTCTTTTCGTTTCCCTTCTACTCTTTCTATACTGTTTTTATATCCTGTTTTACGTACGTTATTTACAGGAAGATTGTTTATGCTCTGGTTTGCTCCCCATTCGAACGAAATCGTGCAGGTTGGGCGAAACCAGAAGAGATGGTAAATGTTTGTTATTGAACCATACTCGATTTAGAGTTGCGGTTGAGGGCCAATTGTATCAAATTGTTTGGCACGGTACCAATACGGATCGATTTTCCAACGTAGATTGACAAAAAAATATTGCATGGAGTATCTAGGATTAACCCAAGCTTTTTCGCCGCGTTTGCTATTACATACAGGTATGTAAGTACTTAGATCTGTACGTATGTATGCATGTATGTATGGGCAGAGACAAGGAGAGACGTGCCATTGCGTCTTGATATCGACAATTGCTGTAAATTGTAACGTTGTGTTTTACACCTGATACTTTTCCGAAACGAGTTGACAAATGTTTATCGAATAGCGACAAGGATTCGAACATCAGCGTGTTTGGTATCGCAACTTTGCCATACCTTTCTTCTCCCTTCTCCCTTCTCCCTTCTTTCTTCGCGACATTCGACCCGGTTTTCTTTGCGTTGCTCTGCTCTGTCTTTTTACAGGTTGACACTTACCCTTCTCGAATCCAGCTAGAACATTGGATCGGATGAATCGCAAAGGCAGTCGAGAATATTGAATATGTTTTGGAAGGTGCCGCAGGAAAGCAGTAGACGATGCAATTGAAAGAATGGATGATTTCGAAGAAGAGCAAGAATTCGGATAATATCGATATTGGAGTCGATTCGAGGATCGAGGCGGGAAAGGTTCAGCTGTAAATTATCCTGTATATTACTTTGTCGTACGTTTTCGCCAACGACAGAGACGTTGACAAGCCCACCGAGCGTTTTCATTCCTTTCGTTTACTGTTTCTTCTACGATACGTTAAGTACGCTGCCGCGAAGCTTTCTGCTTTCTGCTTTTCGTGGGTAATCGGCTCGTCGTATCTACACGGACGAAGCTTTGGATAGCGATTAACGGGGGAAAAGAAAATGAGAGGTGGAAGAAGATGGGATGCTTCGAGTTGGAAGCACCGTGTCGTGTTCACCTCCGGGAAAAACGAATTAGGACGCGGTAGCTTGGACCTACGCGGAGCAAGGACTCACGGTTAGGTTGAACTGGTCGAGCTAAGAAGATATTATTGAGGTTTTCTACCGAGGGCTCTACTTTCTGGTCTAACTGAATTCTGAGAAGACAAGGGCTGCGACAGACCACGATGAAAGGAAACCGACGAATGCGAATGATTGTCGAGGAGGATATTTAGAAGCCGTTGAAATTAAGATCAAAACGAAAAAGGGATATAACGAAAAGCGTGCATCTCCATTAGCGTTCTCGTGTCGAAGGGGAGGTGTTTTCGCGTCGAAACATTGAATGGTACTGACACGAAGGAGGAAGAGGAGACGCAGCCGCAACTGCAGGCGAGGCCAGGCAAGATGATTACACTTACATACGTATGCTTGATACATATACAGGGTGTTTCATAACTCCTGTAACTCCCGGAAATCGGGGGTTGCTGGGGTGACTGCATGCACGATTGAGTATAACACCGATAAACGTTCATTTGAATAATTAACGTAAATTAACGAAAGATTCGTCATGAAAAATGGAAGTTGCGCGCTACATAAATGGATTGCCGCAGTTTCGTTCTTTACGTGTTAATTTACGCTACTCGTCGAGTCCTTGCCAGGCGACGACTTTTACATTACACGCGTACACCCGCGGATCTACGAAAATATGAAATTGTTCGAATTGAAATGCGAGCAAGTTTCACGTTGATTGGATTGTCAGACACGCAACTTCCGATGAACACTTCGTTTGGCACGTTAGTCGGTAGGAAATGTCGGCGGGGATGCACCGAGGTGAGCAAAGCAACGCACCCGTCGTTATTTATGTAGGTGTATAAACTGCACTGGTATCGTGTCGTTGACAGGAGAAGGCAAGGTCGGGCGCAATCGGGGAAAGAGTGGCACATGCACCAACAGTCGTCAAGTCCACTCCTTAAGTCCACTAAATTAACATTAACAACCGGTAACTTAACGGCCATTTAACGTATTTATGTACTACATATATAATACTGAAGTTTGAGCGGCACAGTGCCACGCTTCGTTTCTCTTCCCCGTGAAAGAGCTTTCGACCACGTTACAAATTCACTGAAAGATCGTTTCGGCACCTCCTTCCTTCCTAGAGATCGCTCGAATTCCCCCAACTGAGGAATCGAGTCATTTTCCAATTCGACAATATCACGAACCGATTCCTCTCCTCCGTTATTACCCTTCTCTTCTTACGATTCTTGTTTGTCGCAGGAATAGAATAAGACATCGGGAAAGAGAAGAATCATCTGGAGGAGGAAAAGGAAAAGGAGAAGAAGGAGAAGCGTGAAAAAAGTAAACGTACCGTTTTTGTAACGTCTCTTTATATACTCTGTAGTTTCTCGCGGTCACGCTGGAGAATGATCAGAAAATTCTCGCATGCGATTTCCGTGGATAACAGTGAGCGAATAATACGCATCAACGTGGTAAAACGCGATTTTAATATACGCATTAAAAGGATCACAGGGCGACAGGAACGGCGGCATTATTCACGAGCAATCGTACGAATAAACAGGCTTCTTAGTTTCGTCTCTACGATTATACCAGAATTATCTCGCGAATCTTCTCCAGCCGTTTCCGACGCAAAATACTTGAGAAAAAAAATACACGCACATACCTTTGCACACGGCCGCGCGTGTACACGTGTGTATTTTGTTGCAAGCTTTCTCATCCTATACATGCATACACGCATACATACATACATACATACACCTAGTTCACGGCACACGTTCGTTTTTATTCTCAGTTTCTCCAATAGTTCCTTCTCTAATGACAACGCTTCGCGTTCGTTTAGCGCGAATGCGAATACACATACACACACAAGCATACATACATACGTCGATATTTCGAAACGTGTTGCGTGGCACGTCGCGTTGCGAATCCCTGTCGGTGTCGGTATTCGACTCGAGGAACCTTTCTCTAAGAAGGAACGAACAATTATCCTGCCGAATTGTACGGAATCAGAGACAACGAGAATAGAGTTGATCTATCTCAAGTCGGACTCTCAACGCTCTCTCTAACTCGCGATCCCGCGACTTTCATCTCGACTTGTTGTTCACTTTGTTTGAAAGCGACAGGAGCGGGGGGGGAGGGAGAGAGAGAGAGAGAGAGAGAGAGAGAACGCCGTGGCGCGTGACAGAATCGAAGAAAAGTTTATGAAATACAAGGAAGCGATCGACGCATCTCTCTGATATTCTACACGAGTTAGAAAAGTATTTGATCATTTTGTTCGTTCGTCGAGGAAATTGCGACCTGCGCAAGTATCCGTTATCCGTCATATGCCATACCAGCTGCGTACACGTATTCGAGGCCTATGGAACATGAGCTTGACCTAGAAACACTCTGTGGTCCGCGATTAATTCTAGGTAGATTGTAACGCGACGCACGGTCACGAACCGGCGTCGAATTTGGAATTGTACATACTACTAAATATCCATTCGCACAAAGTTCGAACGTATAGGTAATAACGGCCAGCCGTTGATAAGACAAAGACAAGTAGGACGCGTTAACGGTGAATGGAAAGGCGAACGGTGAGGTTCGCGTGTCATCGTTTCTTCTAGGATGTCCTTCGTTTTTTCGCTTGCTAATACGATATAGTTTATCGTTGCGGTAAAATTGAAACACATAAATTCCGCCACTTGGTGCGTTCTCAGGATGTGTAGTCGCGGCGAGGAAGATGACGGCAATGAGGAGGGTGAGAATGGTGGCGCGTTATCTTCGGAGAGGTCAGCTGGTGCTACGCGACAATGTCCATGTCGGAGGAAGAGTTGGGCGTGGTCGGCGCCAAACTACCGAGGGTGTCTTCGTCCGGTAAGCCGTGTTGACAGCCGGCGGGTGTCGGACTCAACGGTGGAAGATGCGGCGACGAGAGCATCGGATCGCCGCTATGAATCGGCCCGCTCCCATCGTCCTCCATCAGATCTTCGAACTGCGACATGCTCAAACTTGTTGCTTCTTCGGCAACCAGTTCCGGAATTTGCTGAAATCAAACGGCAGCCAGTATCGTCAGACAAGGGGTTCTAGAGGAAGGAAGAAGAGAGTACAGAATTTCGTTTCTCGGTCTAAGAGCAACGAGTATATACGCACTCTGCTCGCCGACGTTACTTCTTTATATTACATGCAGGACGATTTCTAACGTTATCGGTGTTGAAGTGTTGAAATGTTGAAATGTTGAAATTTTACAACGCGACGAAACTGCTTGCACACCGACACGAGACTTTATCTCGAGTAATTCATCAACGATAATTCACAGAGACCCAACGTCGGTACGCGCACCCTCTCCCTCCGCCAGGTACATACCTCTACACGTATTCGATTATGTATTCAAAATGTACCGTATGTTAAAATCGAAATGAATACCTGCATCATTTCTATAGTTTCCGTATATCCTAAATGAAGTACCGGGCGACGAGACCAAAGATATGCAGCCGAGGGAGAAGGAGAGTATGTCGCGATTGTGCGAGGAAAAGAATGAATGAGAAAACGGGGAGAATGGAAGGAGAAGCGGAGGTAGGGACAGTGGTCCGGTGGTGAGTGAAGCGGGTAATGGAAGGGGTCAGCGAGTGTGGGTGGCGGGAGAACCGACGAGTGGATGCGGAGGGAGCTGGAAAACGCGATGTACATATATATATATATATACGTGTTTCATAAAGTATGCCTGTTCCTATGCGAGCATCCATGTGCGCGCGCGCGCGCGCGAGCCAGAAAGAACGAGAGAGCGAGAGAGCGAGAGAGCGAGAGAGCGAGCGAGCGAGAGAGAGAGACAGCGAGGACGTAGAAACGAGCGATTTCGTAGCTGGTAGTCTCGTAAGAACAGATGCGGATTATGAAACCAGTCCCGGGAACGAAGCAAACGTTTATTCGGATCAAGGATCGTGAAACGATCGGCGCTGCATATCGGCGCTGATCGGCGTAACCTTGGGAACATTTCAAACAGTTTCGCGATGCGTTTCGGATGCACAGAGGTATCGAGCGGAGAGGAGAGGAGAGGAGGAAAATATGTATCGCGATGCATGCGTACCTTGCGCTGTTCGAGCTTGTTTCGAGGAAAGGCGTTCAGCATGTTAGCGGAAGTCGAGGCCCAATTGAAGTCGGAAACCGGAAGCCCGTGCGCTTTTGCTTGCAGCTCGAGCTCCTGAACGCGTAAAAGTAGACGACGATTTTGGTGTTCCAACTGCTTGTGCCTGAGCTCGTTTTGCTTCATTCTTGTCAACTCGTTTTTCAACAGCTTTATGTACTCGACCGAGGACCTGAGGATCGTGCCCTTGTTCGGTCTGACATCACGGACGATTTCGTAATATCTGAAACAAGCCAAGGCGGCGAATGGATTATGTCGTGTTATAAGTACATACACGCAACACACTTTCTATCAACAGTTTCACGTCTTTGCTCTTTCCGTCGTGCCGTGCCGGCGTGCCGCGCAACAGACGTTTTCAATGAAACCAAACCAAGTATACATATACGTATATACTTGCGATACATCGAGACTTCTGGAACAAGCGGATGAACCTTGAAACGCGAACAAAGCGCGAGACTATAAAATTTTCGTCCATACGTCGAATCGAGCGCGTTCTATGCATCCGAGCAAAACTAGACAATACTATCATCGCGAAGAGATATGCTGCCGACAGAGAGGGAGAGAGAGGGAGAGGGAGAGGGAGGGAGAAGGAGGGACACAGAAAACGGTGTCGCCTAACCTAACCGGCGTGTGTTTGCTATAGTTGTTAGATCAAGGCTCGTTTCGTTATCGAAGAGACGATATCTCGCTCTATCTGCGAATCGCACGTTCTTCTTTTGCACCGATACCGATCTTGGAAAGACCGGTATCATTCACTTATTGTTACTCACCTCCTCCGTGAATGTTACTCAATGGCTGCGATAGGGTTCAAAACACCGCAATCCGATTCCGTGGCAACGTGTGTAGCGCGCGGAGGAGGAACCGAAGAAGAGGATGAGAAAAAAAGAGACAGGAATCTATTTAATTTTTAAGAGTCTCGACACGCTGACAGTGACAAATGGATAGAAGGTTGGGAGGGTAAACGAGTGGCAAACAGGCGGATGGAGCTTTCGTGCTAGAAAACGCTACTCGTCAGCGATTGCTATGTTACGTGTCTGTGAAAAACACATTCTCTCTCTCTCTCTCTCTCTCTCTCTCTCTCTCTCTCTCTCTCTCTCTCTTGTCGGTACTAGAGGAACACAAACCGAACGAGATTTTTACTATTTCGTTCCTTTAGCTTTCAACGGAGACAACGAGGGTCTCGGTGAGGGAGAAGAAAAGGGAAAGAAGAAAATGTACTCACGGGTCGTTGGTTTTAGGCAAGAGAGTGCCGAGCTCCTTGATTCTGTCGTTGATGTTGAACCGTCGCCGTCTTTCGACTGAAACATACGATAATTCGAATTAGATCGTGGCTCGATGGAAATGGTCGTTTTTTGCTCTCGTATCTTTATGCTCAAGCTTGTCCAAGGAAGGAACGAAAGGAGAAGTGAGCTCGATGCACGATGCGACGAACGAAAAATCGCGCGTTAGGTTATATCGAATACCGTCGACGTGTATTCAATTGGCAGCTCGCGATTGTGCATCAACATTAGGCGTGCTACTTGATAAATACAGTTCAGTTTCGTTATCGTTACTCGGTGATAGAAACGACCGTTTCTGTTCGTATTCTAGCGAAACGACCATAAGCGAAACAGACGCGTTAAGGTTTTTCACACGCGGCTAATAATTAGTGGTAATAGAGTAGCGCGACGCCAAACGAGGCGTGGCGAGGCGAGGCGAGGCTAGGCTAGGCTAGGCTAGGCGAGGCGAGGCGAGGCGAGGCGAGGCGAGGCGAAGCGAGGCGAGTTGAACCAACGATATACGATCAATCATGTCTCCTACATATGTACTTACTCATGTTATGATTGTCTTTCTTTTGTCGGTCTTTGGCAAGGGCGTGTATCTCCGCTTCCGTAAGCAACAACGGTTCCGGCTTGATTTGTAACTCCGGAATATTGGATAGACTCGCCGATTGGCTGTCCTTCAAATTGTCGCCTAAAGAGCCAGCTTCGAACGACAAAATGTCATCCAGGAGATCTTCCGCCTGTAATCAAAAGGAACGATTTCCTTGAAACGTCGAACACACACGGGGAGCGGCGAGTAAGAGTAAAAGGTAAAAGCACAAGGTTCGGCGGACAGAGTACGAGGGGAGGGTGCATCGTGAGAGAAGGAAGGGTCGCCTTCTGATTCTTCTTACGCCGATGTCTGCCCTTCCTACGGATGTAGGGTCGCAACGGATGTCGCGTTAAATGACACCTGCATCGTGCATCATGCAGCTGTCCGTGTTTAGCGACCGAACCTCGGCTACACGTACATAAAGGGGTACGTGGACACATATTTTCGCGGAGAGGAGAAGTTGATTCGAAGCGAGGAGATTCTGAAAAAAACTCGGATAGTACGAATCCGGAACAAACGGAAGAAAACGCGTGCGCGCGCGCGCGCGCGCGCATACACACGTGCACGTTCAGCCCACGTCGCTTATGGCTATCCAAGTTGCGTACGTGTAAGTTACGTAAACATTACGTAACAATAATAAGCGACGTCTGTCCGTGGAAGAACGCGTGGATGGCGAGCCGTGTGTAGCGCGGCAGAGGGGCAACGGTGGTAAGGGGCTGAAAGGAAATATAGATTCGGGCTGCTGGTGAGAAAGTGGTCGAAGGGCTAGGGGCGAGAATGAAAAAAAGAAAGAAAAAGAAAAAGATAAAGATAAAGCAGAGGTGCAGGGATTTGATTGAACGGGATTTACGGGATATTTGCAACTTGTGCGAAAGAGAATGCATCGTTATCTGAATCGTCTGGAACTATCGTCAGAGTCTACGTCGTGGTATATCGTACGGATAAGACGGTTATCATGAACAAAGTCGCGTCGTATCGCGTCGCGTCAGGTCTTATCCTGTCGCGCCTCGTCTCGTCTTCTCGTCGTATCGCGTTTGCATCTGTATTGTCTAAGTGAAAAAAGTAACATCGCGGTTGCGTTCGGTACATATCGTTTCGTTCGTCTGTTCGTCCGATCGGCTCTTTTTCTCGTAACGGGAGCGCACCACGATCGGCACGCAACCTACACGCATATTTCGTGAAACGGAAACTGTCCTTGGCATGGACGGCACGGCACGGCACGGCAAGGAGAAACGAAATTGACCAGCTGAACGGTCCAAGCGAGAAACGGCCAGAGGACGACCTCCACTTTTCACCTCCACTTTTCCGTCAACTCGATATCTATGCCGGCGTATTTTCATTTTCTATCGCAACTGGTAGAGACTCCTTACTGATCCGTCGTTTATGTCCGTTTCCTCGATGTCCGTGAGGACGTCGTGAAAGCTTCTCGTGATTATTACATCCACGTATATATATACATATGATAAGTGTGCAGCATCGTTTCGAAACGTTCCTACCTTTTACGAATTTTTCACCTAGATAAGCGAATACGAACGCATTCGTCAACTCTTATCTGTTATCCCGAACACCATTTTCTTCCTCGATCGGGCAAGATGTTCGTGCGGTGGTCTAAGCGATCGTAAGTATTAGCCGCTTATCGCGTTTATCGCGTCGCGAAGATCTACGCGTGATCGAAGAGCAGAGAAGCGAGAACATGGACGCGTTTAGACGGCGAATCTGTGATCAATTCGGTGATCTGGCAGCTGGCACCCGGTGATTTGCCACGGTTCTCTACGGTTCGTGATCGGAAGCGATTAAGCGGTCTCTACCGCGTCCGCTTCCATGGTAAGTACGTATACGTAGGATATGCAACGGACGAGCATTCAAGGTGCGCGTAATCCGCCGCGCCGGCGGGAACGTGGATAACGAACGCGATAAACGACCTTCGTGGATCAAGGTCCGATCCGTGGGTTTAATCGATATCGATACGCGACGAGTTGCTGTGGAGAGGAACCGCGTGAAAGAGTCGTGTCCGATGAATGAAAGCACATTGATCGCGAGAGGGTAACGTGTCTTTAAACGAAACAAAACGGAAGAAAACGAAAGAAAACGAAAGAAATCGAATCGAAGCAAACACTCACCTTACACCTTCGAGTTATTATATTGAACACTGGCATGGTGTCGTTGCTGGCAAGAAAGTGTTTGCGCGCGGTTTCTCTAAAAATATGATAGATGCGCACGCGCACGCGTGCGCATGCACGCACGCACGCACGTGGATGATAACGCACTGTCCTTCGTTCGCAGCTGCAACGGGCTGCAACGAGAATGGAGAATCGAGAATCGAGAAGAGGTGCGCTATCTGTTAGCACTGACTCGCGATTTCAATTAAGCGTCAAATCCGATCCGATTCACGTTCTTACGACACACACTTCTTCACCTTCTCCTTTTCCTTTTCGAAAGACGAGAAAACGGTCGATGTGGACTGTAGATCTTGATCGATGTGATTTTGGTGTATCCACAATCCTTTGGCTTGTGGTTTCGGTATCCTCGATGTCTTCGTCGACGTCTTGGTTGTATCGGCGAGGTATCACAGTTCTTCTTTCGATCGAGCCTTTCTGTCTCGTTTCAATTTCAAATTGCACCGCCACGTGACAATCGAAGCACTGAACAAGCAATAGGTGGAGAAAGTAGGCGAAGAAAGCGGGAACGGGAAGGAGAAAAGAAAGGAGACGGATAACGAGAAGAAGGAGCGCGAGCAGCGAGCAACGAGCAACGGGCAAGGAGCAAGGACAGAAGGAAGAACGGTGAAAGAACGTAATCATATCCTCGATACGAGGCGCGTACGCACGGGGTGAAGAAAGACGTTGGCCGATCCTCGTCTTTCGACGAATCCTCGTCAGGATAACCGCAACAAGACGGATGCGACGATGGCGAAAGCGATTGATCGATCGACGAACAAATGCATTTTCAGGGCTGTTCTTTCGAATGTGATGCCGATACGAGCCTGGTTCGTGGCAACCTTGCGTTTTCTCCTCGTACTACCGTTCCGTCGCGACTCGCTACCGACCGGCTACCAACGATTAAGCGCACCTCAAGGTTGCGGTTACCCAATAACGTATCTCTCGATCTCCGCGGGGCGTGGAGGGAAGCCGAGTCACAACGGAGGAAGACACGGGAACGGAGGGAGTGTACCGGGAGCAGGGAATGGATCACCGGTGGCGGGAGTCGAACAGGTGGAGTTTACGAATGCCGCAAGATGATAACTGCCGCGCTAACAAACAGCCCTGTGACGTGTTACGCGACCGATCGACCGTTCACAAGCAGCGTTATCTCGAATCGGCTCGAAACGTCGATAAACCCGTCCAAGAGTTTAGTAACCGCGATTTCCTCTACCTGATTACAATCCAAACATCCTTTTTCTAATCACCGTGTCGATGCGCAACAAGTTGTAAACGTCGTCCCGTTCCTCCTCGTCGATTGAACGTCGTCAGCTTAAGGCGTTGCCACACGACGAACACACGGGTCGATCGCGGTGAATCGAGGAAACGGGACGGAACGTGGACGAGGAACTAGAATGGACGAGAAAAAAGAAAAAGAAAAAGAAAAAAACACGCGATCCACGAAACGCTTCGGTAAAGTGTTGGTTTCGCGCGCGCAAACTCGAAGAGGTTTCTCGCAGCGCGGCACGATACGGCGTGGCCCGGCGTGGCGTGGTTTGGCGCGGTTTGGCGCGATCAGCCGATCGGCTCGTCTCGGTTCTACTCGCTACTATTCGAGTGCGCGCCACGCGCCACGCGGCCACGAGCTCCGCGACGCCCCACGCCCGCTACTATCGACGACTATTCGCTTCCCGCCGCTTCCACTCGCCCGCGTTATCCCCACATGCCAGCCGCCGTAACTTTACCATACCTCAGAGTCTCTCGAGCCCTGTCTCTTCTTTCGTCGCTCTGCTCGTGGCAACGGGTTACTTGTACGCGTGCCCGCTTACGATTACATATATATACGTATAGGCGCACATAACACTAGCTGTAGGTATAATATGTAAACCGCGAACCATCTTACGCTCCTTCTTCCTCGTCGACAGTTTCCTCCTCGGCTCACCGCACACCTTCTTTACCTAAATATCGTCCAACGGATGTTGACGCTCGCGATTAAAATTTCTCTTTTCGTCCGGTTCTATTACGAATTCCGCTCTCGTAGCTGTTGTCCCGCTTGCCTCAGGTATACCGAGTCGTCGTAACGGAGTTGGTTTCTCCGTTAACCCGGTTCTACGTTAGGTTCTATGTGCAGTTCCATCTGACAATGAGAAGGAAGTATCCGAGAACGAACAAACGCACGCACGATCGTACGTCAGCGTAGTTCAAAGAAACGACGCGGAAGCTTTGAAACTCGAGCAAAAGTAACTTGCAAGTCGATTAACTAACCTGAACGTGACAACGCGCCTTCGATCCTCCTTCTTCGTCTAGAGAGAATTTAACGTGTCACGCGCATCGCAACGTAGCGATTCTAATTAAAATGGGAGGTGAACGTCCTGGAAATCGTGGGGTCGTATCGAAAGTAAGAGGAGGACGATGCGCTCTTTTTGCTGAGACACGCATATGTGTTTAAATGTAAAGTCGTCGAGCGACCATTCGTGAAAAGAACGATATTACCGTTTCTGCGTGACTCGGCTTGCGAGGCGAATAACAAAGAAAAAGAAAGCGGTCGATCGATTCGACCTTCAGGCTGACAAGCATGCTCGCAATTACGATTTCGAATCCATCTTCTCTCTCTCTCTCTCTCTCTCTCTCTCTCTCTCTCTCCCCCCTCTTCCCCTCTATATCTTTGGCATTTCTGCCTTCTCCCGTTTCGCCGTCCAGTTTGGTTCGGGAAATATTCCTACGTCTTCTGCGCATCGTGCGTGTCTGACTGTTCGATAAGAATTCCTGGGGGTGGTAGGATAGCTAGGCTGGGTGGGGGTGATCGCAGGTGGATTACCTCGGAATTGCTGGTTGCGACACTGGAGAGTCCCGGTGACATGGCGCCGGTGATTGGATCCGGACTGGCCGCAACAGGGTTCACGTGTTGCAGCGCCGTGGGAGCGTGTGGATACGAGGCCAGATGAGGATGCTGCGGCTTCGGATGGTGTACCGTTGGCCCTGGTGGTGCACTCTGGACCACCATCGGTGGTACGGTTTCCACGGAATTTCGCCCGAGAACGCTTTCATTCCCGGCGACACCGCCACCGCCACTGCCACCGTCGCTGCCACCGCGAAACGATTCGTGAAGGTATTGCCGCACCTGATTCTTCTGCTTCTGAACAACGTGGTAGCGTGTCGGATTTTCCAATAAGGTGCGTACCTGCGAACAAGAACCATTCGGCGATTAACCTCGATTCCTCCAGGCGGCCCCCCTCCCCCCCCCTCTCTCTCCAGATTACGATAAAGGTATCCGTTGAAAATTTTGTTGACCGAATTTCAAGGGAAGTATGCGAAAAGAATAACCCGATAAAAAAGGGACGAGTCTGTCGATCTAAAACAAGAGGGGCGCTTCTCGAAACTGCGCAACAATCGCATTTTAGAATGGGTTTGTCCTTCTTCTTTATCAGGCAGTTTGATAAGAAACTGACATAGGTATCTGCTATCTCGTTCTAACCGTAATACCTCGCCGCGAATTCTTGATACATTTTTTAGAAAAAAACTAAACGTTGAAAATTTGGAGCGGGGTGAAGCACGCGATAAAGCACGTGTCACATTACCTTATCCACCAGTGTCATTTTCATGGAATCGTGTACGAGTATAAACATATTTGATCGCACGCGCATGCGCGTCGCGACAAACTATCGTACACTTGGTTACATACATACATATACGCGACTTGCGCGTCACACGTAAGCATGTGTGTGGGTTTTGTGTGGTACACAGTAAGGTAGAGAGAGTGAGAGAGACAGAGACATGGAGGGAGGGGGCAGGAGAGATGGTGGGGCGGATGCAAGAGAGAGGTGGCGGGGGGAAGAGAGAGAGAAGAAGAGGAATGGCGATGGTAGGAGGATGACAAGAGGACGACGACGACGACGATCGTACTTGCAAGACTTGTGGTGGCACGTCTACCCCGATAGTCGACAGTGGCGTAGAGGGTACTGGTCTGGGAGGGGCAGCCGTTGGTCTCTGTTGTTGCAAGTTCTGACGAAATTCTGCCTCTCGCCTCTCCTGCTCCTGCAGCTGCTCTCGCATCAGCTGGAGCTTCAATTGTGTGCGCGAAGTGGGCGTCGCTGTCTTAAACGTTGGTGGACTGAAAATCATCGAAAACAATTTGATTTTATACGAGAGATCTGTTATCCTTCCTCTTCTCGCGCTATTACTAGAGTCGCTCGCTTCCCGTCGCGATTCACACGATTCACCAAACTCTATCGAATACGCTACTTGCCCGTTTATATTTAACTTTAAGCTATGCTTATATCTATATTCAGCTTACGAGCAACGCGATAGAAAGATGGGAAATTACGGGGTATCGCGTATAGTCCTCTCGACTCTGTACTCTTACTGCATGTAGTAAGTATGTACGGTTCTACGCGCATTTCTCTTTCTCAGCCGTTTTAACGGTATACCGTAAGCGTCGCCACGACGCTACTCGACGATAAGCGTCCGCTGTTCGGAACGATAAATTATACGGGGTGTGACCTCGTCGGTGGTCGTTCGCGTTCGAATCAAGCGGCGGTCCATCAATGTCACCATGATACAACGGTCTCGACCGGCGCACAGCCGGAGAGAGCTTTTCGTTTTTCGAGAAGACGAGTTTCATGGTGGTTCGCCGTTGCGACATCGCGTTCGCATTAAAAGAATCGAGCTAGAGATGCAACGTTCGAAGCATCTACGAGTGGAGATACTCGTCGATGCTGTACGATAGCTGGAATCGACTGATCGATGGAGGTAACCCGTTCGAAGAGAAGGAAGGGCGATAATATGATTATTCCTTACACATGGTGATCGCGGTTAAATACATGCTACTATCTTGCTCGTTTAAAAGGTATTCCTGATTTGGGAACGGGGCCAAGTTATGGCCATAAGAAAACGAAAATAGAGGGATTGCGCAATTTGGATCGAGATTCGATTCTTGTCTCCCCAGACATGCGTTCTTTCCTTTCGGACGTTACACGTCGAGAGTATAACGCGTCCGCCAAACGGTTCTCTCGCTTGTTCCGAACTCATCGAGATACCCCGTCCGTTTTCTGTACATATGTACATATGTATCTCACAACTGTTGCGTGTTACATAATCATCTCTCTGGCGAAAAACTAAACCGAGTAGCTCGTTTCTCCCTCTAAAATTTCCTCCACTCTCTTTTCCTTTTCTCGTTCTTTCTCTCTCTCTCTCCCCCTTTCTCCCTCCCTCTCTCTCTGGCTCTTACGCTCTTATTTTCCACCTACATATTGCATTTCTATGTCGTTCGAATAAGAAAAGTCAGATGCGACGAACAAATCCTCGACAAAAGAAAAAAAGAAGGAAGAAGAAAAAGAAAAGAAAAGAACGAACGAACGAACGAACGAACGAACGATATTTCTTATGAATTCGATTGTTTCGCAAAGGAATTTGCCAGCGGGAACGTCGCGCCGTCGGTATATCGTCTCGTCTTCGTTCTGCGCACTTGTTGATTGACTCTCGATGAACACGAGGGAACCGATCGAGTTTGTCTGCTCGCTAATAGGATAAAACAGCGTGGTGAAATCGAGGCGAGAGGAAACGACGAAAATCGAATAGGAGAGATACTCCCGATATATCTACTATGTATGTAAGTATATCGCGAGGTTCACGAAACACGTCTATACGCAAGAGCCAAGGACGCATTTATATTTAGACGCAATGTTTACGGCCGCCGAGAAGGTAGACGTGTAGCGGTAAAGAGAAGCGACGGCGACGGACATAGACGTGGCGGACTGGCGTTCAGCTAGGATCACGATTTCACGGAAAATGTCGGTATTGGACGTATACGCGATAGATGTAGATATGTATGTATGTACCTACATGTTAAAAGCGAGACGGAACACAGGAAAGTGGAGGAGGAAGAGGGTGGAGCTGGTGCGAAAGAATGGCAACGAGGAGAAGCGCGACGCGATACGAGGGAATCAAGTTGACGAATAAAGGAGGAAAAAGAAAAAGGGAAAAACAAGCGATTAATAACGATGGCGATAACGGTGAACGGGACGGAAAATGATGCAGGTGCCGCGTCGAATTTTAAGAAGCTCGAACCATTTGGACAGTTCTGTACCAGCCTTGCGAGCGAGTAGATCGTAACGGGCGTGCAAACGCAACGTGACCGTTGCTGCGAGAATTGCCGGGCAATAGAGAGGAAGGCGTGGTGGGCATTCCGTCGACGATCGACGGATCCATTTCGAGGATCATGCGCAGATCCTCGTCGATACCGATGTGAACGCGCACGCGTTGCTCTTGTTGCTCTCGTTTCTCCCGTTTCTCCACCTTCTCCACCTTCTCCTGTCTCTTCGGTTCCTCTTTCGCCGCTTCCCCTTGTTCCCAGTGACGATCCGAAGTAGAAAACTTGCCGGCTTCGATGTTCGAACACGGGCACGATAACGACCAGTTCGCCGTTTGCACGTAACGTCGTGAGAACGGAATCGAGTTGAACGCCGACGTTGCTTGTTCACTGGATAACGGCAACGACGTCGACGTCGTCGCCGACGCTACCGCCGACGCCGACGCCGACGCCGATGTCGATGCCGGTACCGACACCGTTTCCGCTTTCGCTTCTGATTCCGAGGCTGTGGAACGCGGAACTGTCAACCAGCCAGCACTCGTCCAACTCGAAAGTGTCTTTGTCGTTTTCGTCGACGTCGTCGTCGTCGTCGTCGTCGTTGTAACTATTGTCCCCGTTGTTCTTGTTTCGGTGACGGTTGCGGCCACGTTGAAGCCGTTTATTCGATTTAATCGCGACACTAAATCCTCAAATTCGACGATTTGCCGCACTGTCTCCGAAATTTGCTGTTGCATGTCCTCCGTTGGAGGTAGAAACGTTTCGCGGCCAGGCTAATCGAGGTATCGCGACGCTACTAAAGCCAGATGTCGCGACTTTCCGTTGTCGCGAACATCGTCGAAAACGAAGACAACGGCGACGGCGACGACGGCTGCAGCGACGACGACGGCTGCAGCGACGACGACGACGGCGACGACGACGACGGCGACGACGACGACGGCGGCGGCGGCGACGACGGCGGCAGCAGCGACGATGATGACGATGATGATGATTATAATGACGACAACGACGACGATGACGCTACCAGTTACGAAAAACCGACGCTTCCAATTCTAAACTTGGATACATCGCATCTTTCTTTTCCCACCGTTTCGAATTCGCTCTCTGCTCGCTCGCTGGCTCATGCGCATGGCTTCCGCGCATTCGCGTACCCGCGCCAGATCCCGAAATTCGACGAATCGGGAAAGAGGAAAAGCTAAAGCGATATGCGCGCCAGTCCAATTGTTTCCATCTTGGTAACGTGAATATTTACGCGAGAACGCGTTTCGTATGTTTTCACACGTACTCATGTTTCAATTTGATTAATCCTCCTACGTGATCAATCTTTCCGACATTTCGCTGAGAAGGAGAGAAGAGATGGGAAGAGAGCGAGCGAGCGGGAGAGAGAGAGAGAGAGAGAGGGAGTGAGAGAGAGAGCGACAGAGAGAGAGAGCACTTTCCTTCTTTTGCAGAAATGCCAGTCGCATGGTCTTTAGCATTTTAATTGATTCCCTTCCGAGATCAAGATCGAGAGTACGAGAATATATGGTCTATAGATCAGCCACGAAACGAGCCGAATGTGAGCCGAGTCGAACCGAAGTTGGACGAACCGAACCGTTTCGAGCCGAACAAAGCTAAGAACGTCCAAGTGACGAAGGTAGAAACGGGCGTAGAATGCAACTCGAATTCGAAGAAGCTGCAAACGGTAGATCATCGTTGAGATGCAGCCGTAAAGTAGTTGGATTCGTCTGACGAGAAAAAACATGAGCTTCGTGTTCCCTCACTCGTGTGCCGTAAGATCATCCAACGTATTTACCTGTCGATATTTGGCGCTCGGCTCTTTAATTCGTAGTACATGATGTCTTGCAACGGTGTCGATAGAAAGGATAAGGCTTGCTCCCAGTCGTCGTGATTGTTGTTGTCATTTCGGGTTCCGTGTTTCTCGCAGTTACCGTGCTCGTCGATACCAACAACACCATTTTGCTTCTCCTGACACCTACGATCGCACAGACTCGCCTCACGGTGCTCCAAATCCGCAGTGATTGCCGCCAGATCAAAACCCATGTCGATCCCGGACTCCTCCATTCTTGCGGGCAGCTTTTAATTTCGCGTTAAGTAGAAAAGTGGCGCGACGCGGCACGGCACGGCACGGCACGGCACGGCACGGCACGGCACGGCACGGCACGACACGACACGGCACGGCACAACACGGCACGGCGTGGCGTGGCGCGGACTGGGGCGTCGCGACGCTACTCGACGCCACTCGAAGCGGACAAACCAAAACCTTCCGCGTGAATTTTCCCGACGAGAAACGATCGCGGTTCCACCAGACAACGAGATTCCTTTCCAAGTTTTGCTTTCTAGCGTGGCGCCTCCCCACTGGTAGAAGTTAAGACGCGCGTGTCGAATGATAATCGTAGCGAGAGATGGGAGAGACGGGAGTCGAGAGTCGCGCGAGAACTGCTATCCGGCCGGTTGGAGACGAGCGGGGAACCCACGTTCCACTCGCTAGTCTCGATCGACGCTCGATGCTCGACGCTCGATACCCGATGCTCTCTCCACCGTGCTCGAGATCATCTTCGTTCGATGCTTGCGAGCATCTAAGTAGACGGGACGAGGGGGCGGCGGGACGGGTAGGTAGATCACGAGTTTCTCACCAACATCCGCGATCTTCTGCTCCCTGCCCCTCTCACCGCCCTTGCATTCCCTATCCTTGCCAATGCGTGCGGCCAGAGAAAGTGGGCAAACGAGAAGCATCGAGGCTTGGCCAATGACCGGTCACACACGCGCATACCTACTCCGGTGATAAGACGATCGTGGAACAAGTTTGTACGTCTGATAGGAGTAACTTGCGCGGAAAGCGATATCGTTACCGTACCGTATATAATACAGTACCAATGTAGTTGATCGTGAATCGTCGTTTCTTCGACCACTCCACATTCTTTGCGCGTTATTGAACAATTCTAACCGGTGGTAACATCTTGTTTAGAAAAACAAGAAAAGTTCTTCTTTCAACGAAAAGTAAGAAGAAAATCAACGACACCTCGTCTCCTCTTCGCTCTAATTAAAAGAGCGCGGCTTTCACAATGGAAAGAACCTTACTTTTGTTCTTCCGAATCATGGTCGCATGGGTGTCGAGTGAAATGTCGAGCCCGTTTTATCGGTAAAGAAGAGCACGCGCAATAACTGACTGCCTGTAGATTTCTTACGAGTATAGCCATCTTACAGCAAACTCTAGAACGTGTAACGAGTCGATCGTAAATCGCGTCGATTTTCCATCGACGTTTTTCATTTTTTCAGAATCCTCCGTACGAATGTATGTATATAGGTAGGTAGGTAGGTGTGTAGGTGTGTATATACCCCGCTTGAAGAGGTATATACGCGTATTTGTGTAAATACAAACTCGAGTAGAAGGGAAAGAGGAAACAGAGGAGGCAATTAGTTCCTTTGATGTCTACTCTTACGAAAAGTTGTCGAAAGTTTAAACACTGTAGAGCTACACGAGTAAGCAATACATCGTGTATCGTTGTTACGCAAAATACTGGAAATGTTATTGTATACGCATATACACGACGAAGATGGCGCAATTTCTATGGTTTTACATCTGTTGCGATTGCTGCCAGTTTGCGAAATTTGCAAAAAATCGCTGACACCTGCTCGACTCAGATCTGAGAAATAAGGAACACTTGCGAGTCAGTTCGTCGAGTTTCAGAAGAAGCGGCAAGAAGGCTATTTCTGACCCGATTCGATTCTCACCGTGAATCCACGATGTATCTTTGGTTTTATATACTTGTGGTTGCTTTGTCGATTACGTGGAGAATCGATGGAATTCAAGTGTTTGAGAAGCAGAATCGGTTTCCTCCGGAAGTAGCGGAAAAACTGGACGAATATTGGAAGGCGTACAAGGTAGGACGATGCATCTCGCTTATCGTCCCTGGTAATACCGATAGCACTGTGACGAAATAATTCCCGATATAATTATTTATCGGCATATAATATTTCCATACCGCAGGTTCGTTACAATAAAAGTTACTCTGGAAACGTCGAGACTAACCGAAGGCTGATTTGGGAGGAAAATTTAGTGACGATTTATAAGCATAATATGATGGCAGCCGCGGGTCATCATAACTACACCTTGAGGGATAATCATATCGCCGATCTTGGAACGAGACAATACATTCGGGAAATGGTTAGTACAATCGATCGTTCGACTTGGACTGATTTGGACTGATCGTCGTGTTCGGGAACATCGAGTGGTGGCATAGGTTTATGCCCTGTCGCGGGGTACGCGTTATTTTTGACAAAGACCCAGCAGGAAGATTTACAAGACCTTGCTGGTACGTTGAAACCGGAAAGTCTCGGCTCTCGAGGGTTCTAACTTTGCGATGGTCAACAGCGAACAACGAGTTATCAACCATGTGGTACCCACTCGGTAAAAACTGTCACTCTTTGCGCGGGGGAGGGGGGAAGAAAGAACCGCGAATTTTAGGAAACGGAAGGTCCGGTCCAATCGGACGCGATATTGTAAAGATCGCTATTTAGTTAATGTATCAGAAGGGACCGTCCCTTAATAGACACGCGTCAAAGACAAATACAGTCCAGTCAATCAGAGTGCTCGATCGGATGATCGGATGAGGCGTCAGCGTGAGTGTTTTCTTACAACATCGGCCTGCAAGCTCCGCAGAAACCGGAAGACGTGAACAACGCCGAGTAAATTAATTTCACGATGTTTCTCCTGTTGATTCACAGGTGAAACTCATACCCAGTCGTAAACGGCGCGTATCGAAGCAGGCGATGGTTGGGGCAATGTTACACGACCCCCGTCGCGTTCCACCGCAGTTGGATTGGCGCGAGGCGGGATTCAAGACGCGAGCGGAAAATCAAAAGGACTGCGGAAGTTGTTACGCGTATTCGATAGCTGGGAGTATTCAGGGACAAATCTTTAAGCAAACGGGCATGTTGATTCCGTTGAGCGAACAGCAACTGATCGATTGCAGTACGTCTACCGGAAATTTAGGTTGTTCCGGAGGGTCCCTGAGGAACACGCTGAGGTATCTCGAGAAGGCAAACGGCTTAATGGCTCGGACTCATTATCCGTCGAAAGGAAAAGTACGTTGCTTCTAGAGGCCAGTGGAACTCGCTTCTTCGTCCTTTCTCTTTCCTCGGGTTTTCCTCTTCCATACGAAAATCGAACGTTGTTCAGAACGTTGTTGCAGTTTCGTTCTACACTATCCGTTTTCCTCGTTCGTTGGAAAAAGGGGAACGTGCGAACGAGTTCGCATACTGAGTAGCCTCATCGAGATTTCCGATATTCTCTCCTCCCTCCCTTCCACCCTCCCCCACCGTGAATTTCGTAACGCTTATCTTCGAGTGGCGACTCAAGCGTGTATTTTCTTGGCTGATCCAACGAAAAAATTGTCACGCGAAACGTACACCTACACATGGAGAATTCACGAGCGTCAACAAACGTTACGTAAAGAAGCGGACGTTGAAAGAAAACCGAGCGATATTGAATTGAAATTTCTTCGTATTATTTCCGAATGACATCATCACCGGTCTATATATGCATATGTGTATATTCTGACACGTACGTACACGTGACGTGTTCTCCGTGGACATGTACATATGTACCGAAGTTGTATGTGTAATACACATGTGTAGAAACAGTAGCCACCTCGAAGATGAACGTAGGAGAGGAAGCCGAGAATACGAGAGATATCGAACTGGACTCGATGCACGCGTGTTTGATTACTTTTCAGCAAGGCCCGTGCCATTTTCGAAAGGACTTGAGCGTAGTGAACATTACTTCCTGGGCAGTTTTACCAGCACGCGACGAGAAAGCTTTGGAGGCTGCCGTAGCGACCATAGGTCCCATAGCTGCTTCGATAAATGCCAGCCCGAAAACGTTCCAACTTTATCAGTGAGTATACCCCAGGTATAATATATTTCGTTTTCGTCGGTTGTTTCGCGGGAAAAGAATTCGCGGCAGGATTTCAATTAAAAAAAGTGCGAGGGTAGGTTCTAGGGAAATTCAGCAACCGCGAAGAATTGCTGACACGCGATCGTCTCGTGTTCGGTCGAATGTTTACGCAAAAGATGAGAATACGAAAACTCGTATCATCCCCTTCTGACAGATACTCGAAGAAATTGGTCCAGTTGCGCGATAACCTTTGGTGCATCGTTCACGCGATGACCCTGAAACGGTAACGAACCGAAGTCACTGAACTTGCTATTCGGTTTCGGAACCGGAACTACACCTATATACATACCTACCTCTATTTGAAAAGAGCGAAAAGAGCAGACAAATTTTTCCTTTCTTATCTACGCCACTCTATCGTTTAGGTTGCAGTATGCCGCGACCGCGAACAGAATCTCTCTCTCTCTCTCTCTCTCTCTCGCTCTCTCTCTCTTCCCCCCGCCTCTCTCTACCTTCCTGCTGACAATATTGCATGAGAAATTTCACGTTCTTCCATTCGTTTCGGTTCGCAGCAACGGGGTCTACGACGACGAACTCTGTAGCTCGGACATGGTGAATCATGCTATGCTGATCGTTGGATATACGCCCACCGAGTGGATCTTGAAGAACTGGTGGGGCGACGGATGGGGTGAAAACGGATACATGCGGCTGGCTAAAAACAAAAATCGATGCGGCATAGCCAATTACGCGGCGTATGCAAAAGTTTAATTCGATCCACATATTCTACATGCTGTATGTTTGTTTTTCCTTTCCCCTGAATACTGAAAAGTTCGAAAGTGTGATAAATGAAACGCGCAATGATAACGGGTTAAGGTCTCGGAAAAGAACGAAACAAAATTCGAGAATCGTTTTCGGAAGCGACGGTAGTTTGCCCCGGCCTTGAGGCTCTCGCTTAATTCCTGTTGTCGATAATTTCTCAAGTATATGTACATGTATATATACCTATCTATAGCAACCGAGTTTAAGACGAAAACTTTTAACGAGAGGTAAGCGTTTTTATCGGAAGCAACATATGGCGATAGGCACGGGCAGGCATGGTTAAGTATATAAGCGAGAACAGCTGTACCGAAAGGGGGTTTGTGTGCAAGTAGAAGTGAGAGTAATTAACAAAGAAACGCGAAGATCAGGTGAGATGCATGCTCTGCGTTTTATTCGTAGCGAAAGAGGGGGTGAAAGAGTAAGGCGGGACAGGAGAGATTTGGAGTAGTCTAACGGGATGTGTGGAGACGTTGGAAATATGGGTGAAAAGATGACAAGAAAGAGGAGAACGGTGAAGGAAGACTGCGAAGAAAAGCATGTTCGTGGCGCGTGTTTCCACCGACGATATCAGCACGGTTCGCCTCTGTCCAATCCGCTGTATCCCCCGCTCACGGAGCAAAGTTCAAGCTGCGTGCTGCGAACCGATGCGTGACTAAATCAAGCCAGACGATGTATCTTCAGTCTTGCCGGATGTGTTGCGCTTGAGTGGACCGATTGGCGAATAGACGAAATATCGAAACGGCGAAACAGTGCGGAGCGAGTTACATTAGGTGTCAATTAGGTGCGGTAATTCGAGCACGTTCGTTCATCTGAAACGTCATCCTTGGACTGCAGGACGCGAGGACGATTTCCCGACAAAATCCGGAACGGAGTGACGAACAGTAGAGCCTGAGAGAGAGAGAGAGAGAGAGAAAGAGGGGGAGAGTGAGCGATGTGAGAGGGTGCCGAGGGGGGGAAGGAAGACAGCAAAATGCGAATGAACCAGGCGAAGCTGCAGTCACAAGCGAACTCGAATTCGCCTTAGTGGAATCGCGACCGGTTCTACTCGCGTTCCATACGCCCGATGATAGTACCGAAACCTGACCGAGAGAAGATTCGATGAGCCGCTCGATGGAAAAAGAGTGGATGAGGTTCCGTGATCGGCGTAATTCTTCGAAAGAATTCCTTCGAGGAAATAGCCAGTGAAAGATAGAGGGATAAGGTGAGAGGGAGGGTGGGAGGGAGGGTGGGAGGGTGGGAGGGTGGGAGAGGGAGGGCCGAATCGAAGGAGAAGTTGACGCGAGTGGAATACCGGTGGTAGCCAAACGCACGTACGCACGCAACCATCAAAACGATGCGTCTCGTTGATCAACTGTTGCTGCTTTCCCTTCTCCTCTCGCTGGGTAATCAGGTCGAAGCTATTTGGCCCAAGGTCGTAAACCCCTTGTCCTCCGTTTGGTGGAACTTTTATTCGCGATCTACCAATCCCACCCCAGCGAGTTCCTCCTTGTCCTCCTCGTCCTCCTCGTCCTCCTCGTCCGTCTCGTCGTCGTTCGAGGAAGAGGATTGCGTCGGGTGCGCGCAAAATAAAGTTAGCCTACTTGCGACCGATACGATTTTAACGGAGATAAGGGTCGAATACGTGAAGCAACAAATCCTCAAGAAATTGCGGCTCTCCAAGCCACCCGAGATATCGATGTCGATCTCGACCTTGCCGAAGCCACTGATAAATGGTCGTGTGCTCGAACTTCGACCCGGAGCGCCGCTCGAACCGGAAAGATCAGTCGACAGTTTCTACGGAAAAACCGATCAAATTGTTGTCTTTCCAAACGAAGGTTAGTCCCTGCGAAATCGTCCCGTTTATCGTCGATTTCGCGATACCTACCTGCCTATTTGCTTGCCTGCACGCGAGGGAGAGGGCGAACGAGAGTTCTGCACTTATGATACTTTCTTCGCACCTACCTACTATAACACCTTGCCTTCGCATCGTTCACCTTAGTCGTTACGGAAAAGGGGTCAACGGCGAATTCTACCTATTCTCGGGGAAACGAAACGGTCACCCTTTTACAATAATCTACACTCTTCTCCTTTCGGAAGAAGGCTGAATTGAAAATAAACACGACTCCGGAAGATACGTACCATGTACGCCTCTTTTTATCTCTTGAACTTTCATCGTTTAAACGATTACCGCCATCCGCAGTTATTACGCTAATAAAAATTAAAAAAAAGGCTGTAGTTTTCCTTTCAAACTGTCCCGTTCCTTTTTGTATGCACGCGCACGCGAACGCGTACATACGTCAAGTCCAATAAGAAAAGTTGGACGAAGAATAGCGGACGATGGATAGACAAATGGATATGCGATAACGAAATACGTGAACGTTCGTCGGCTAAACGCGATTACATGTGCACAAGGTAAAGACAAATTTGCGTATTTCAACGAATGACAAACGTTTCAGGTATTGCCGATTCGAAGAAGTGTCGGCAGAAATCGGACCATGTGACGGGGTTCAGTCCTGCTGCCTGTTTCACCTTTTATCTACCGAATGAAATGCAATTCGTCGATGTGACCACAGCGCAACTTTGGTTCTACAAAGAGTACGACGAAAATGACGACTTGAATCAAACGTTCGTGCTCTCCGAGCTCGATCATTGGGACCTAAGTGGAAACTTTGAAAAGAACACCATCATGGCGATCTTCGAAACCGATATCGGAGGTAGGTGAATTTCTGCATCCACGTTTCGTCCTCTTCTTCTTCTGCTGTTTCTCTCGAGAACGCTCATCGTGAAGCAAATCGGATAGAATCGAATTGACCGATTCCTGCAAATCTTTTCACACTTTTGTCGTCTATACATTCTCGGTGAGAGTTTGTTATTTGAAACGACAACTGACGACTGCTCTGACAATCGAGGCAAAGTCTACGTCGGGACACTTTGAATGAAAACATGAAACGAGGTGAGCGAGCGAGCGAGCGAGCGAGTGAAAGAGTAAGAGAGTGAGAGAGTGAGAGAGTGAGAGGGGGATGAGGGAAGAAAGTGTAAAGATGCACGGGACAAGTTCCTTGAGCGGAATACGCTCTGCGAAGATAATACGGATGATTCCTACGTATATATGTATATACATACATCTGTAGCCACTTGGTTAGGACTTTAGACTATGAGGGGCTATGTCGGCGAAAACGCAACGTTCTTGTGATATAAACTTTATGCTCTGCTATTGAAAGATTACGTTAGAAACGTGTTTACCAATATATGCAAGTATGCTATTTTCGAGTTTGGAAATTACCGAAACGTTGCGTCTTCTGTACGATTGAAATATTCACGCGAATATAAGCAGCGTGCCCTCGGCATTGAAGAATTTAAAGTAAAACTGATTAAACGAGGAATGACCGGTCGATGTTTCAGAGGGATGGGTGAAGACCGACGTGAGCTTCACGCTGAAGAAATCGGTGAAAGAGCTTCGATTGAACCACTCGATACAGATTGCTTGCAGTACCTGCTCGATCGATCGAGTTACCGCACCCGTATCCGTCGAGCAAACGCTGAAACCTTTCCTCGTGATGCACACATCACCCTTACCGCAGAAAAACAGACCGAAGAGAAATTCAAACTGCTTGCCGGAAATGAAAGAGTGCTGCCGGGACGAGCTTTACATTAACTTCGAAGACATCGGCTGGAACGATTGGATTCTTCATCCGAGTGGATATCATGCATACTTTTGTCGTGGCTCTTGTTCTACCGTGGCTTCCTTAACCATCAGTGGCTCCCCCTACAATAACGTCATCAGGGTAAACATTCTTTCTTTTCTCGATACCGATTGATCACATCTCGATTTCTACGTGTATATTATTTCAGGGCATTAACTTCCCCTTCTTTTCTTTCTTTCTTTCAGAGATTGTTGACAAACAAATATGCTACTGGTAATACGATGCATCGTAAAAACGAGATCGTTCCATGCTGTTCGCCAACGCAATTATCGCCAATACAATTGCTCTACGTCGATTCGAACAACACGATCACGCAAAAAACTCTACCCAACATGGTGGTCGAGGCCTGTGGTTGCATGTAATTCGCAAAATATTAACCAGAACTCCAACGACGAGGCTTTTCATCGTTACAAACGACCTACTCTGTGTCGCGATTTAACGAACTAAGTACGAACGAGCAATCCCGGCGGCAAATACGCGTGAGACCTGCAGCAACGTCTAAACGTTCCAAGAGTCCACGTTATACGTAGACATCTGTTTGCCGTTTCTTTAACGTTTCACTGAAACCGATAATTATTCAAATACAAACTCGTTTGCATGCAAAGTTCATCTGTGAACGATCGAAAGAAACAGTATTCATTCTCTAGCGGTAGGTAGGGTGCTGCTTGCGCCAAAATCCTACGTTTAACCTAGTTATTTCATATTTAACCGATTGAAACGCAAACGCGTAATAGTGTAATCGAGTTTGATGATACAATTTATTTATTATTGAGCCGAATCAATTATATACATAATATTAATTATGTATGTACGAACAGCCAAAGTAATGGATCCAATGAACAAGATGATTCATTTTTCGGGGAAAATTAAAAGTTCACTTTCCATTTCTCCTATTCTCCCTCTACTTGCAAACTTCACTGTATGTATGTGCAACCGCAAACGGGGATGATACACAATCATCGATTTTCTGCAGTTCCTTTCTTGCATATGCATATATTCGAGCTAAACGTCACGTAACATTGGATAATGCCGATTCACATATTACAGTTCTTGACATTACCGACTATCGCTTACTACTTAGCGGTATTATGATAAACTAGATACATACACTGTGAACATTGTGCTATTTTTTGTTTTATATCTAATTTCATCTTCTGTAAAGAGCAAGAGTGAATGAAACGAAACTAAAACATATATATATCTTGTTTTCTAATAATCCAGAAAGATAAAACTGAGGTTTGACATGATGAACATTTGTAGGAGCGGGACAGGGCTTGTGCATTTTTTGAATCCTCGCAAGATTGAAAACAAAACGGCACGAGATGCGATCGATACAATCAACCGTTGGAAATGAGCCTGAATCTTGACTTGGCGTACCTACACGACAAACCCCACTTTTGGGTCTGTTTTCAAAGGTGGACATTATACCAACATTGTGTTGTGTGTGCGTGTTGTGTTTGTTTGAATCTTCGCAATGCTGTCTGAGGTTGACGTGTTCATCAGCAATTATACTCTCGTCGATCCTGACATATATCAACTTTGGGTCGATGGCCATTCGTGTAAGTTTGTTCGGTAAAGTTGTATACAAGAATTATGTATCCCTGATCAAATAAAGCTGCACCTACCTCAAGTGTTTGGTAGAAACGTAAATGTAATCAACTTAACCGTTCTTTGCACATTCAGCGAGCGAAGCGGTTAACATTTTACACCAACGGGGAATATGTCACCAAACGAATGCTTCGATCGAGTTAGTGGCTTCCGATATTCTCGATCATTATCGGACGTACGCTTTATTAGAAAAATTATTACATACGCCTACCAAATTGGCGAGTGAACAACTCGCCTTTCAGATCGAACCTCAAACTAGTCAAATGCTTATCGAAATGTAAGTATCCTGTCCAATGGTTTACATAGGTTATTTACATTTCTTTCACGAAACGCGAAATTACTTTTTAATCGAAATCCGCAGGTATTACGAATTCGACGACGTTGTCATTAGAGAATTGTTAGGTAAGAAGATAACGTCGAAAAGTAGAAAGGATATGGACGAAGTGTCAGAAAAAACTGGTATCACGTTGAAGAGTTGTCGTCGTCAGTATGACAATGTGAAAAGAGTGTTCAAAGTTGTTGAAGATCTGCCAGGTTCTTTGGCTGCCAATATCGAGCAACATTTTTTACTATCCGAAGACCTCGCCAAGTAACCTTGATAATAAAATTATTTTTACGTGTACTTTAACTATATACACGTGTATGTGTATATAAGTTCATGTTAATATCTATGATTGTTTAGACGATACGCGGCTGTGGTATTTATAGCATGTCTTCGATTTGAGATGAACAAAAGGAAACTTCAGTTTTTAACGTTTCCTGATTTATATCACTGTGCCAACAGCATGATGTCTTCATGGACATACCGGTGCGTTGGATCGGAATACTTCGATACCGACCTAGATAGGGAGTTCTTGCTGGAATTAGCAGAATGTAGGGTACTTTTGGAGAACGACAAACATCACAAGCAGTATGTTGATGAATCCATCTGTTGAATGGAAAAGAATCGTAATTATGGAATGCGTAAAGTATTCTCACAAATATGCATTGTATCCTGTTTTGTTGCAGTTTAGTATGCATCAAGCTGAAACCTATGCTTTTAGAACGCTCGTATCAAGAGATAGATACAAATTTTCGTTCGTATACCAGAGCTATTCTAGGAATAGGATGTAATCTTCACCGTTCCAGGGATCTACGGTTTTTCTTTCTGGAATTGGTAGAAAGATGCATAGAACCATGGCGTCAAGCAAATTGGACACACACAGATCTCAGAAATTTCTTATCTGTTTACACACAATGCGCGCTTGATATGGATGTACTTAGGTAAACATTAACCATATGATCTTCTCTTTTATGGACACGTTACAATATTTCATTGTATTTATCGTCGTAATGTAATTCATCTACTAGAGACAGCGAACTGAGAGATGCATTCGAACGTTACATGACCGTTGTTACATGCTGTTTGTTACGTATGCACCATACATGACTATTAACCGAAGATGAAGACGGTACGCAAAACGTTAACACAATTGGCAACGACGATAAGTGATACATGGAAAATAATGTAAAGTCAAAGAAGTGTCTGTATACTGCAATTTATTAAGTTTCCGTAATAAATAATTGATAAACAAATGCAGCGTGTTTACTCGTCCGTTTCACACATGTCCAGAATTTAGAATTTTACTATTTCACCTATGCATCGAGTACATCTGAAAGTAATCTTTCTGGATATTTTAAAACGAGAGATGTCACCATTAATAGCGTTAATTTGTACATGTGTGTGTGTGTGTATATATATATATATATACATACATATACACCCGCACACACACACATCCATACTTATATAAATATATAACGTACGCACACATACACCCACACACACAAAAAAGGCACGCGCGCATGTAACGAAGGTATTGAGACTGTCAATTAAATTATGTAAACACTATTAAGGTTCTGGAACGATCGAAATATTCGACCCCTCTCGTAAAAAGGTTATCTCCTTCTAAATTTGCGCAAGTACCCTGCGCATACATTCCACGCGAGTCGTATACACGCTTGCACATATTAAGTTAGAAGAACACATTGGTTTTTGAATACGCGTCGTTTGCGAATCACAATCTATATGAAACATTGTGAGTTCAACTTCTTTTCTGTCAACGAAATAACTTCTTGCTAATTATGAATTTTTACGATCAGCAAACTTTGTACTTACTTAGTATCTACCTAAGGAGAAAATCTACGGAAGGCCGTATCGGGAAAGGGAGTGAGGATCGTGAGAACGTTGAGGGGAAATTGTAATGTTACCTAGAATTCTATACAAAATAATTACTCTACCAAACCTAGTATTTTATTTACCGCTAACACTATGTCGGTCGTTTGCGGTAAAGCTGCACTTTCCAGCGTTTTGGCATATGGCATAGGCGTATCAACACCTGTGATACGAACTACCGGCGCATCGAGATGATAGAACGCTTCGCCTGAAAAAGAAAGGGAGCAATACGGTAATTAAAAATTGAGCAATCAACCGAAGAAGAATATTAGAGATAAATTGATCGGAGGTAGCTTACTTTCGGAAATTCTGGCGCTAATCTCCGCTCCGATGCCACAGTGTGGCCAACCTTGTTCCACAGTCAAAACATGATTCGTTTTCACTACCGATTGTACAATGGTATCTATGTCTAGGGGTCTTAAGGATCTAAGATTTATTACTTCAGCTTCTATTCCTTTTCCCGCGAGTTCATTCGCTGCTTCGAGAGCTTGCTCGACAGCCTTGGAATGTGCTACTAACGTAACGTGCTTACCGACGCGTTCAATCTTCGCTTTACCAATTGGTATGAGAAATTCTTTCGATAAAGCTTCGTCCGACATAGGATATTGAATACCGTATAATATTTCATTTTCTAATACGACAACTGGATCAGGATCTCGAATAGCTGCTTTCAACAAGCCCTTTGCATCTTCACTACTGTAAGGTGATACTACTTTTAAGCCAGGACAATGACTGTACCAGGCACCGAAACACTGAGAATGTTGAGCTGCTACACCTGCAGCTGCTCCATTTGGTCCACGAAAAACAACTGGCACATTCACCTTGCCAGCAGACATATAGAAGGTTTTGGCAGCAGAATTGATAATCTGATCGATGGCTTGCATAGAGAAATTAAACGTCATAAATTCGCATACAGGACGTAAACCAGCCTAAAACATTGGACATATTAGAAGGTATTAAAGTGAAAGGAAAGGAGAAGTAAATAAGGACTGTATATTGTACGAGAGAACATATTCACATACCATAGCAGCTCCAACAGCTATACCAGCAAATCCTGCTTCGGTGATTGGGGTATCGATGACGCGTTTATCCCCATATTTTTTCCAGAGGCCCCTAGAAACTTTATACGCTCCGTCGTACAAAGCTACCTCTTCACCAAGTAAAAACACCTTCTCGTCTCTTTCCATTTCTTCATCCAGGGCGGAGTTCAGGGCATCTCGCACAGTCATCTGCGCGATCGGAAAAAGGAAGAAAAAGACGCGCGAACGTTTTTCTCATTTTTTGTTCTTTTTTCAACGGGTAGCAGTTTAGTTGTGGTAACGATCGACGCGTTGCGTGAAACGTTATCGCAAACTTTAATTACTACAGGTGATCGATGAATAACTGATATCGAAAATGAATGACCTTTGTCGTCCTTCAGCATGCACCAGCCAGATCGTATGTTTCACCGAGCGAATGAAATGAACGAAATTGAAGTCGCAGAATAGAATAAGAAGAAAGTAAGGAGGGTAAAATGCATTCCTTAGGAAGAATTAAAGCACCCCCTTTATACGACGAACTGTACGCGCGATCGTGATCTTGTCAAAGGACGGAGAGGTTATGTTCGAAATATGTCGAGAGTTACGTTCATTATAGTAAAAGGTAATTTTTACCTGCTGTGCGGCACTCCATTTTGATGTAGAAAACGAACGTCGAACAACCCTCCTCGCGACTGACTAGAAACAACGAATAATCAATAGGGTAAATTTTTCATTTTTGCCAAGCATATGACATTCGTCATATGTTCTAATGAAATTGAGGCTTGAACTTGCTCTCTTTTTGAATGTTGTTTACCGAAAACATTGTAGGCCGTCCGATTATTTGAGAATCTTCAACTTTCAAGTCGTTTCAACTTTCAAGTCGGTCCTATTGCTCTTAGTCGTGATTCACGTGCGTCACCAGGGCCTCTGGTTCGTGATTTTGTCTTTGCCACAGATCGAAATGCGGAACGGTACCGGAGGAGCTCAAGGTCAATAGGCGAACTCTTATGAAACGCGTTTAGTATGACTTACATCTTTGCACGATGCTCATTTACGAGTTGAATCGAAGAACAGAAATCAGATCGTTCTATCGCCGTTCTTTTACTTTTTAAACATTTTTAGAACGTTATCGTGGCTCGCGGAAAATTCTATGAAATTATAAAAGAATGGAATATTTCGTTGAATTTGTAACGATAGCAGAGATAAGTAGGAAGCGCCACTTTTTCTAACCAATGGTACGCAGCCGAGTTTATGATCTAGCCAATCGTGGCATGATCTAACGAACCGGTTTTTTTTTTGTCGATGGACACAAGTAAAACAGATTCGCGGTTCATTTGGAATAACGTGGGCGCACGTGACATGGAAAATGTGTAGAGAAAGTGGTAAAAATGATCCAAGTTGTATATCCAAAGATAAAACGATTTATTTCTTTATCTCTTCTTAGTTTTGGCCTTAGGCCGGTTTACTTTTCGACATTACTATTTTCAACATAATATATGTAAATAAACATGTATACGATACTTACTAGTCTCGTTGTGTCGTCTATCGTCGTCTGGTGAATTTGTGAAAAAGCGTAGAGAAATTGATGGAAAATGTATGTATACGTACATACTAACAATTTGAACGGATGTAGAAAGTGAACGCCTATGCGACGCATAGGCACATATGTATACATAAACGAACGATAGAATGAATAGAAGGTGACGAAATTCAGAGGAAAATAAGGAAGAGAACGCAAATAAAGTAAAAAAAACGGTGGTTAAAAACCGACGAGATTCGATCGATTCGAGCAACTTGAAATAACATTTAACGAATAAAATTTTCCATAGAATCCTTAGAACAAGGAGACAAAGTACCAACATTAGCATATTATTTATTTACAAAAAGTATTCGCTCTTGATACAATGACAATGCTACATGAAACGGCGTGTCGCGTGCGTGCATGAGGATTGCCTTTATAGAAAATGCTAACATTTAATAGAATTTGCTAACATTCGTACGGGAGGATTTTTATGCGAAGAAAGTTGCATCGTGATTGTGTTGTTGGTATCTCGTTCTGAATATGCATATGTATGTATTATACGTCCAACCTGGCGAGAAACGAAGCAATGGATATCGGGTGTATAGCAATGGTAAAGTTACCGAGGTACATATATGTACATGAACGAATGACAATGGGACGGGTTTCGCGCATCGGTGTCACGAGAAGGAAACGAAGTTTGGGTATAGTAGGTATATACGTGATCTGGACCGTGATATTCTTCTTTGTCGGACTTTTTATTAACGAGAGAACAACAATTGCATAGAAGTTTAATCGAGTAAAACACTAGCTAGAGTAAAAGACCCTCTGCTTGATCGTTAACTAAAATTATGATAACACAATTGAGGTCAAGTGAGATTAGGGAACGAAGAGAGAGCCCAGAGTATGGGAGTGTATTTTCCTTTCCGCATACCTGTATCTGTATACCTGTATACCGGTATCTGTACCTTTATATCAGCGTTTGCACCTTTATGTAAGTACGCGTGTCTGTTTTATTCTGTATGTGTGTGCCTGGTGTGTGTACGCGCGCGCGCGCGCGCGAGTGTTTTTCTGTGTGTGTGTGTGCTTGCGTGTATGCATCGGTGTGCGCATATACACTGCGTGCGGCTGTAGAAAGACAGGCAGAGGTCAAGGAGAAGTCGGGAAAACTAAAGAATCTTGATGGAAAGCGATGGTGGGAGGATCTTGGACAGAGAGAGAGAGAGAGAGAGAGAGAGAGAGAGAGTGAGAGAGAGAGAGAGAATGAGAGAGTGAGAGAGGGGGAAGGGGTGCACGAGTACATTCTATCGTCGGAGCGGAAACAGACCTTTTCTTAATCGTTCTAGTCTCATTAGTCGTAGGTTACAGGAGAATTGTCAATAGTAAGAATAATAATAGAACGACAGTTAAGTGTAGTAGTACCGTTAGCATCAGCTGTAAGTATGCTACAAAGTTTTTTTAACTTTAATTCTGATAACGACCACTACTCTCTTTTGTTGTATAGGTTCGTTCTTGTTTCTCGTTGAGAAAAGGTTTCGTCGTCGCAAACACGTCGACACAGTTTTTCGATTAAATGATAAAGATTGAGTTTGTTCAAAGGCCTCGGTTAATCGTACTTTGCGCGTCTTTCTGGCTTTTGTTAGTTTTTTCGAACATTGAAGCACAGCAATTTGCAACGGCGACGAACGATCGTGGAACGAACGGAAGCAAAACACATTTGAAAGAGAATCGAAATCTCGGTCGATTTTTACCGCACAACAGGTATATAATAGTCAGAATGTATTTACAAAGGACGCGACCTTATTATACCGAGAGTAAGAAAGACATCTCTGAGACGAAATAACGAGGCGTTAGTAGGCGAAATAGCAGTCGCGCGTTTCTCTACCTGTTCATTGTATACGTATCTACCCGTAGAAAGATTCTGCCGGGAGAAAGAGAATAAGAGAGAGAGAGAGAGAGAGAGAGAGAGAATTTGAGAAATTTGGTTTTTGTACACGAGTCGAATCGAACAGTAGAGTTTGTCGGCTGGCGTGTCGCCGAGACGTGTCGAATCGCGCGACCATAAGTACATTGTAAGTATAAGATATCGTACGATTCGGCACGTTAAACGACGCGCGCTAATTTACACACGGATATAAAAATCTCCTTTTCCCTCGTATCATTTTCTCGCTACAGTATGTACAAAGAAACGTCTATCGATAACTGTTGTTGCCGAGAATGCAGCACGCATTCTCCCTGAACAAAGTAGGTATACCTACATGTTATTTAAACGAAGCTTTTCCGCTTTTCATTCGTCAACGTTTCTAATGTTAATGACAAGCGTTTACCGTCTCGTGCGCAGAACAGAAACAAAACGATTAAACGTGTGTTTCCTTCGCTTACAGTCAGATGCCAAAATACGGCTGACGTTTGGAAGACGGATCCAGGAGAGATCCTTTTAGCGTTTTGTTCCTTCGATCGTACGTTCGTTCGTTCGTTCTCGTTCACAAGCTGAAATTATCTGCGGCGTCAGTTACGTATTCGTTAGCGAATGATTTGAGGTAGATAAGAGATTCAAAGTGCTAGATAGTGGATGCGCCGTTACTTCGACCGTTGATAGTATAAAGATCGAAGAAAGATAAGATGAAACGATTAACGAATCGGTCAAAGTTGCATTTTGCAAAGTGATAATATCTTCGTTGATCAAAGCTTTCGCTTTTGCGCAGCGAAACAAGTTTTATATACATTTGATCGTGGATGTGATCAATTGGGACCGACGTTACGGATTATTCGTGATACAGTGTCGATGCGGATAAAGATAAGAAGCGAGGAGGAAGATTTAGGGAAAGAAATAAAGACGAACGGGTAAATACGAGCAGTAGCCCGTGTCCAATAGCGCAACAGCCAGTTCCATCATCCAAAGGGTGACGATCTCGTTAAAGAATAGCGGTTAATCGATGCAGAGATGGTAGAAGAAAGAAGAGTAGTAATGTAAAGAGATCCTGCGATCGTAAAGAGGTCGCGTCGTTTACGTTTGCAAGCCGGTGACGTTTCTCTTGAACGAACGGCCGAACGTAAGTAGTCGAAGAACGTAACGAAATTTCGTCAGAGGTCCATACACGGTCGATGGAAACGAAAAAATGGAAACACACACACACACACACACAGAGAGAGAGAGCCACGAAAAACCACACACGCACATATCCATACATACACACACACTGTCTGTGCCGTAACGATAAGGGTCATTGTTTCGATCGATCGTACCGTACGACGATTCTTTCTCGAAGAATCCTAGTTCAAACTCGAAACTGCTAAAATGTACTATGGACAATCCTGTGTCGTCGAAACTCTCGTTTTGTACTATGTACATATGTATAGAGACAAAGAAAACTATTTGTTGAATATAAAGTTACTGGCCAAATAGTAAAAGTAATAATGGCTATAGTAATACTACTTGGTGGTGGTAATAGTAACAGCAATAGTAGTAGTAGTAGTAGTAGTAGTAATAATAATAATAATAATAATAATGACGATGATGATGACGGTAATAGCAAGAGCTGCAACTCAACAGCAACGACAACAAGACTAACGAGAGTAACCCAGGTAATATTAGTAACAATAATACCGACTACGAGGATGATAACAGTGACGAGAAAAACGATAGTAACAACGATAATAGTAAAAACCAGAACGAAAATGGGAGCATGGATGTGAGAAAGTAACGGGAAGAATAGAAATGACGAAGAAGTAAAATAATAGTTACGAATATTAATAATAATGGAAAGAAGGAGAAGGAGAAGAAGAAGAAGGAGAAGAAGAAGAAGAAGGAGAAGAAGAAGGAGGAGGAGGAGTAGAAGAAGAAGAAGAAGAAGAAGAAGAAGAAGAAGAAGAAGAAGAAGAAGAAGAAGAAGAAGAAGAAGAAAAAGAATTAGAACCAGCTAGGTCCGCCAAATTTTGTCGTAAGGCCACCGATGCCCTTGCCAAACATGCTTCCAACTTTGGACGTAACGTTGCTGATTAGATTCGCGTCGTCACCGGCAATCGTTTCGACGATCGTTACCTTCGCCTTTGGACGTTCTACATCCTCGTCGTTACCGTTCTCCGAAAGTCCCCTGCGAAATGCGAAAAACGAGAAAGGAGAGGGCGAACATGTTTCGTTCCGAGGAACAGGGGGAATATGCGAGAACGCAAAGGTCTAGCATCGGTGTATACTCACTCTTCGTTCTGAACGCTCGTTAAGGCACAAGTCGCTTCTTCCGTTTGCATCCTCTTAAATATAGTCTGATATGTCGTGGAATTGAGTTTCTCCTCTATGACACCTTGCAGCTCGAAATCCGAGTAAATTTTCTTTACGATGTGGGCCAAACAGGTACACTGATAGAGGTGTAAACTGTGATCAAGCCTCTCCGAGAGCCAGGTGCAGAGCATTTGAATTTGCGCCATGTACCATTGCTGAAAGAAGAGAAATTGTGAAGACGGAAGGAAAGAGCGAAAGTTTCTCGAAGCGTTGTAGAAGAGTCGAGTACCTCGAAGAAAGTTAGAATCCATAGGTCGTCGAGTACTTTGCCACGAATTTGTTCCATACAGTTCCGGGTAAAACTCACATAGGCCTGTCCCATTTCCTTTCCGCTTCCCGATACCTTCTGAAACCGATTTCAAGTGAAACGAGTGAAACGAGTGAAGACCTAAAGAGCTGCGATGCGTTTTCGAAAGCGACAAACGATCCGAGAAGAATAATACAAAAGAAGGAAAAGGCGAACGAAAAGGAATAAAGTACCGTGAAGCTGAGGATGGAACCTATGAAAGATCCTTCGTCGTAGCGAGACAATTTGGACAAGGTGGTATCCAGAACCGTGACTAATTTGTTGATCATCCCCTGGGTCATTGCAGCGGACGTTTTCTCTATCAGGTCGTCGATCTTGGCGTGATACTGGTGCTGAAAGGGAAATTCTCGCATGACGATGAGGATAATAGGGGTTCGGGTTCCCCCCGATCGAAAGGAAGAATGTACGGCTGGTTAGAAGAAAACACGGCTTACCACATCGACGCCGTCGATGGTACAGAGTTCAAAGTTTCTATTCTTGGCGTCTACGATCACGTTCACCATCACGCACATTTCAGAAGGTATGATGTAGTCGGTCGAGATAAAAGTGACACCCTTTTTCAGCCACTGTTGGAACGCGGCATCTGTTCGTTGGATACAAGATTCGATCATATCGTAGGCCATTAAGGTCAATCTTTGTTCGAGATGTTGGCGAAATTCCTGATCGGGCCAATGAAGGTCACGGATGAAGGACTGAAGGGCGTCCAGTTTCCAGATGAGTTCGTTGGAAGTGGCGCAGCCGTTTCCTTTGATCTCCCAACGTTCCTTCTCGAATCCCTTGTGAATCGACTGCGCGATCGAGGTTTCCATCAGGTCGACGTAACGCACGACCATCGGAGCGAAGGTGTCGCGGAGCTGATGGTGAAACTTGCCGTTTTTCAAGTTATCTGTAAAGGAGAATCGGAGAAAGGTAAAGAAAGGTAAGCGAGGTGAGTGAAGAAGGTGAGGAGAAGAAGGAAGAAAGTGGAAAGTGGAAAGTGGGTGGGGGGTACGTACCGTCTTCTCTCAGGTAGTCGTTCATGATTTTGAAAAGCGGAAAGCTCTCCCAAGTGTCCGGTGGTTGTTCGGCGAGAACCTTGTCCATGTCGACGGCGAACAGGGACCAGAAGATCTCGGCGTGCTCCACCATCAGATCGCTAAACCAGGCGAACGCCTGCGGTACAGTGTAGTAGGAGCGGATCGTGAAAATATTGGACGTCACACATATAGACGACGATTAGTCGGTATTCGGGAGGGGGGGGGGGGGGGGTATCGGGGGCATATCGTTGATTGTTCTCGGCTCAGGGTGAGGGAAGAGATCTCGCTCCGAGCCCTGAGCGGAGAACCCTCGAGTAGAGTTGCGCGGTACGCTCTATTCAACAACCTGTATATGTTTATACCTTTCCTTCTTACCTTCGTCTAGAATATTTCTTCGCTCTGTTCTTTCTGTCCTATTCGAACCTGAACCACAACCACGATTACTTATATCCTTTTTCTCATATAGGTTCGATAATTCTAGGCTTCTCGGCGTGATTAGGAAAAGCAACGGGTTGCGTGAGTTAACACGACCAAATCGATTCCTCGATGGTTCGAGCACCACGAGAACCTAACTTGCCGAGAACGCTAGTGAAAAAGTTGGTAAAAGCAGTAGTATATGACACGCGCAGAAACGCATGTTCCAACGGTAAAATGGGGAAAGAAATTGCAAAAGCGAGTCTCGAGGGTCCCGAGGAGAATGAGACATTCAGTTGTAGAAACCCAACTAATACCTCCGAGTAATGCTCTCCGTTTTGTTGAAGCAGATCCACGCACATTTCGGCCAAATGTATCAGATCTTCGAGTTTCTTGCTAGGCGGGACGCAAACCTCGCCGCTGAAGTCGTCCTCGATCTTCGCTTCGGCGGAGAGTTTCGTGTAATTTACGAGAGCAGCGGTTTCCAAGCAACTCTTTATCAAAGCCTTCACTTCTTCCTGGGGCACTGTGCCGACGCCGTCCTTCATCATGACCCTCTCCAAAAGGGACAAGGTAGCCCTTAACGCGCCGTCCGGCCGACCGAACGGAAAGCTGTACCTGTATGTACCGGGGAATATGGCGGGAATATGTTGTATATCTCGGAAAATTGGGGGGAGTTGGCTATCATCTACTTGGGTATATAGAATTTAGGTAAAAGGTTTACCTAAAGTTCGTAATTTGTTTCTCGAGAATCTGCCGGAGCCTCTCTTTGATCTCCTGAAATTTCTCCTTCTCCTCGTGAGTGATGGAACCGACTCTGTCCGTTCGGTTCCCGTAGACGTGGGTAGCGCAAAAGGCGAAGCTGTAGTGTATCAGGGTTGGATCGATCATGAGTCCGCGATCGATTCTGTCCAGTAGATCGCTGAGGTAGCAGAGGTGTCGAAAGCAGCCGCGAACACCGTACCTGTGCGCGGAGTCGGATTACAGAGAATCTCGAGAGATATTCCCTATTTTTTTGTTTTTCTTCTTCTTCTTTTCCAAATAAGAGAATTTTTCTAATATACCTCGCGTAATATTCGTCGAGAACAAACAGTTGTCCCGGCGAGAACCAGCCCAACGAGCAGTACGGATCGTTCAATCGATAATCGAGAATCAAGTTTTGCAAAAATTTAAAGAGAGCGTGATGATCGAATTTGCAAGGGTCCGCGCTAATGTAATCCTCCATGCCGTGCTTCTTGGCTCGATCGGCGTCACCCTGTATCTTGCTGATGGTGGAATTTTTGTCCGTGACCGAGACTGGTGGGGTGGGTTTGTGGGACTGGCCGGTAGCTCGGTACATGACCATCACCCAGGTCTGACACTCGTTCTCGTCGTCCGCGGCGAATACGATGTTGTCCCCTTCGCGAACCGCGTTGAAGTAGTACCTGTGAAAGAAGAGGGTGGAAAGATGGTGCGTGAACGGAGGTGGTGGGGAGAGGACGCGGGTCTACGTGTATGTAGGTACCGTCCGTCGTCTAGGTCCATGCCGACCATCAGATTGGCGGAGACAGGCTCGATGTAGTCGACCGTGTAACCGTCTAGCTGCATCATCTCGGAGGGTTCGCCTCTCTTTACCTTGTACGAGCACATCGCGAACGTGCACTGGGAAACTTGAACCAACACGTGGTACCGTTTCTTCCACTTTTTCCACACGGACTTGCCCATAGCGTACAAATAACCACAGTGCTTCATGTTGAACGGTTTGTCCATTCGGCAGCTGATCTTGATGTGAAGATCTCGGTCGGGACAGTTCTTCGGCACGACCATTCTGTACCATTCCGGTTGCTTGCAAGAAGACGGGGTAGGCTCGAGGATCACTTTGCCCAGCTCCTTGTCCTCGAGCGCGAGCATCGCCGAATTCTCGGTGTAGAGTCGAATCTTGACCACCGGTAGCGGATGCGTGGTGGTGAAATCGCCTTGCGTGTCCCACCTGTGAATCGGAAAGGGGAGGGGGACGCGAGAAAAGAGAGAAGCGTGGTAGAGAGCGTGTAAAAACGTTGTCCGAATATCCCCTCTCGGCGGCGTAGGAAAATCAACGGTTAGGTTAGGTTAGGTTAGGTTAGGTTAGGTTCGGTTCGGTTCGGTTAGGTTCGATTAGGTTAGATTGGATTAGGTTAGGTGGGCCGAGGGGGATATGCCTGCTACTCACATAGGTTTCGAAGCTTCGGCGTGATCGGTCTGCAGCTTTTTGCTACCCTCGACCTCCAACGTGCAGTAAACTATTTTGTTCGGTGGCAAGCTTTTCAAGCCCCTAACTTCGATGACTACCACCGCTAATTGAAAGGTCAGGGCCACGTCCATTTTGGTCAGCTGGGGTTCCGTGTCGGCGGAGTCGCTCTCCAATTTAGCGAGAGAAACCTGGCTGCGGTAGCGGGAGCGCTCGCGACGATGATTGTAGCGCTTCAGCTTCTGCAGCCCGTATTTGCTGTCTATCGAACCTTTGGAGACCGGCAACGACTCCAAATTAGCCATCAACAGGTTGATAGACGACTTTAGTTCCTCGATGTAGAGCGACTCCATTTCTTTTAAGAGGAACTTGGGCATGAGCTTGCGATTCTACGCAGCAACAACAACAACACAGGAGGAGAACGTGAGATGACCACCGAGTGGAGAAACGTGCGCGAGGGGAATACCAAACTGATCGATTCGTTAGATTGAACAGACAGATATTATTACGCATATGTAACAACAGGTTATAGGTCGAAGAGGGCAACTTTCAAACAGAATTATCGCTCTGCGAAAGCAGAAGAGGGGTGGGTGTGGGTGGAGGGTGGAGGGTGAAGGGTGGAGGGTGGAGGGAGGGAGTAGGGAAGGGGGAGGAGTGAAAGCGAGGACCTCTGGAAAGCTAGCTACCTTTTCCATCTCGTTGACCTTCTGGAGGCGACCGTCCAGCTCCCTCCTGATGGCGGCAGCCTGTTCGTCGGCTGAATCCAACAGGAGGGCATTGAACAGGAGCTGATGCTCGAATTTCTTGATGCCGAGTATTTGCTGAAACATGTCGTACAACTGCTCCTTCGACAGTATCATCTCCGAAATCAAAGACTGTTGTTGCATCCTGGAGGATCTCTTGGGCTCCTCGTCACCCGTACCTTTCATGATACAATCGAACTTGGCCAACCAGGACGTAAGTACAGTATCTTTGCTCAATCCCTCGATTTCCGGGAAGCGTCGAACACGTATCTCTATGTTCTTCTTGAACACCTCGCGGAAGTCGAGTTGCGAGCAAGCACCGCTTTGCACCATTTGAACCACTCTGTCCGACGTTAGAAACACATCGTAGTAATTCTGTATCGCGTTGCGGAACGCTTCATCCGCCATTATCTGCGTCTCTCCCTTCAGGAAAGCCTGCGAATCGTAATAAAGAAATCGTCTCTTTTCGTTCATGCCATCCCCTCGCCGCAAATTATCTCGCATCGTTCGGACCAGCCTCCGCTAACCGAAGGCGAAGGTTACACGAACACCAGCTAGAATTCGTCCGCGCGTAACCTAACAACCACGTGTACGGCTTCTTCCATCGCGTTACGTTTCCGTCCAAGGGTTTCTTCCCACCCCGTTCCTCTCGATCGTCCGTGCAACATTACGAAAGAAGCGAGATAAGTTGCCGCCTAAGTGCCGACAGTGAGCCGGCCGCGAAGGAAGCGGGATTACGAAATAGACTGAATGAAACACCTGGAAACGGGAGCATATAGACTCGAGGGAATGTTTGTTCACTTTCAGGGGACGTTTCGTCATGTCCAATGGTTGTTTGGCGTTGAACGGGTACGCGATGCATCTCGAGACGAACACGTACAGCTGTATCCTGGATTTGCGCTCCTCTTCTTCTCGCTCCTGTTTGTCCTGCGGCAAGAGAGAGAGAGAGAGAGAGAGAGAGTAGTAGTAGTCAGAGAGAGAGAGAGAGAGTGCAGCTATGCGTACAAGGAAGAGAGAACAAAATAGAATATTACCTGTAGGTCCACCTCGGTCTTCTCGCTGGCGACCGAAGGCGAGGGGCTGGTGGGCCTTTGAGCGTAACTGGCCGCGTCCTGAGCGGCAGACATCGAGGGGGACAAGGAATTTCTGGCGGCGGCAGCGGGACCGGACGCGTCCAAACCGGCATCCTGACCGGGCGGGCCAGAACCTGCGGCCCGAGGGGTCCTGATCGGCCCGTGGCTCGAGCCTCCGGGTGAGGCTAGCGAGCTCGCGCTGCCCGACACGGGACCACTCGCGCCACCGAGGCCTGCTCCAGGCCCGATCTGCCGCCGAGATCCGTACGAGTTACCGCTCCCTGCTCGACCGCCTCCACTGCCACTGGCCCCGGCACCTCCAGAACCGCCGGCATGCTGAGGGCTCTGATCCTCCTCGCTCTCCGCCTCCGACGAGCTCGGGTCTATCATTCTGCCACCTTTGTCCCACCGGCCGGTTACCCGCGCTCACACTTCTTCCTCGTTCCAGCACCTGTGCTCCAACCGATTTTTTCTTCTTTATTTTTTCCTTCCTACTCGTCGTCCCTCTCTAATCTCCTCTTCGAACGCGGTACACCGGTTGGTGAAAAAGAAACGGAAGAAGGAAGAAAATGTAACACGCTACGAATATCGATTACCGAACCACGTTCGTGGCTCCGCTCTTCTCCTCGATATGTACGATACTTGGCGTCACGCTCTACGCGTTTCTTCTTCGATCGAGAATTGACTTGCGCGCGAGCTCGTGCCGACCCTCGATTGTGTCTCTTCGAACAACGTTTCGCAAACATATGGCGAACAGTGTAACGTGTCGGCTCGAAAAAACCGCCTTCTAGCCCCTATGCATGCCTCCGAACGTTTAACCCAGATATGGAAATGTGTGTCTGGCGCAACTAAACGCAAGCGATAAGCTCTGCCCGACGCGAATCCGTTCCTTCCCTTTCCCGTCCTTTCCCCGTCCCTTTTCTCTCCGTCACCCGTGCACCACGTTGGCCCACATTTCCGCCTCCACGTTTACATTTCCGCGCATATGTCCTCCTATAAATAGCGCGTGCACGTGCTTCGAGTAGAATAGGAAAGCTCCCTTCTCGATACGTTTCATATCGATTCCACTCTCTCTACGCACACCGTATTACCTTAGCCTGTATTGTTGTACACGTATATACGCGAGCGATCGTGCATCCTAAAAACAGAACTTTGATGTCCGAACTCGCGGTTCGCGAGTAGAAAAAAAGGGAGACGAACGTGTGTTTTCGGTGTTGCAGGGATATTCTCGTCGAGAAAAGAACGATTTCTACACACGAACGCTACGACATCGACGCACGATTCGTGCAGCCACCGACACTTCTAATCGACGAGTGAAATCGCGCGCGCAGCTACCGGTTGTAGCACTGGTTATCGCCGCATATATGGACACATATATCTATATATATATATATATATGTGTGTACATATACTAACATGTATATATAGATATACACATTTCCTTGCATCTCGTTACGCCAATACCGCCAATTTGTTCGTTCAACGTAACCTTTCGTCGAGCGTTCAGATGGATGGTAATTTCGATTCTCCGCGACGTGACACGATGGAGAGAAAGACGATTCGCGTTACAGCGCGAGTCCAACGAAATCGATTCCAGCGCGGACGTTATCGATTCGAGGTTAGCTCGAAAAAAGTAACGGGGAAAAAACGAATCGAACCTAACACCTAATCGTGTAGTTCTGTAAGTAACTCGATGGTTGGGTGTGTCGTGAGACCGTAGAATTTCAACAGCTACGAATCTACTTGTTGGAGCGAATCCACCCTCGCTATCTCCCCCTCGCTCTCTTTCGTGCATGCGCACGTGGTACCGTCTCTCGCGATCGTTATTGCGAACCGTATCAAACGAACCTTTTTTTCAAACGATATGCAGCCACGATGACCCTGAATGTCGGCAAATCATCCTGTCTTCATATCGTAACGTTCCGACGCACTTGGGAATCTTCTTAGACTTTCGAAACGTGGGGGATAGCGATGTTCAAATCAAACCAAAGACCCGAGAGTACCAGAAAGAGAGCAGAGTAAAAGGACTGGCCGATTGCTTTTTGCGCGGCTCGTCCCCGAGGTCCGACAGACGATTTCGTCAAACGCGTACAAACGAACGGTTCAAGAGAGTGGACGGATTGAACTCTCCACGCAACGTACTCGACCGCCTCCGTTTGTTAACTGACCAACCACCAAGGCGATAGCGCCGACGCCGACACCGACGCCGACGCCGACGCTGTTGTCCACACAGTTAGGGAGACGCTCGCAACGACAAAGACAGAACACTGGCGGAAGAGGGAAATGGCGATAGACGGATCGACGAGCAGCCAGACAAACGGATAGATAGATAGATAGATAGATAGACAGAGGGAAAGGGAAAGAAAACGCATCTATTGAAAACAAACAGCTCTCACCCACCCTTTCCTTCACCGACCGATCGGCACTATGACAACTATGACAACAGCTACATACATATGTCTAAACGTCCCTAGCGTAATCGAGGAGGGATAAAAGAACGATTACTTTGGTAAATATGTAGATAATCGTTCTGTAAAAGAAACAAACGTTTTTCACGTATGCGATCGTTCATTTTCTCGCATGCTAGAAATCGAAACGATAAATAAAGAGCGATAAGAGGAACGAAAGAAAACAAAGGAATAGAGCAAAGGAAAAAGATAGGAAAAAAAAGTGAAGCTTTCGAAGGGAAAGCCGACAATCGAGAGCGAGAAGTGAGAAGTATGCGAAAGTTAGTGAGCTCTGGTGAACGGCGAAACGGGAGAGCGAAACGAAATGGAAGAGAGAATGAAATGGGGTGTGTCGAAGGAGAAGAAGAGAGAGAAGAGAGGTAGGGGGAAAGAAAGAAGGATAGGCAGGAACGAAGTGGCAGTGGGCCATCGATCGGATGCGCGCGGTTGTCAATGGAGGCGGTCAGCCGGTTGTACACCGCCGCCGTTCACGATTCGACGCCGTTCTCTCTTCCAATACATTATACAATATACATATATACATACGTTATCAAGTCAATACGCTTTCTCGTTTTTTTACTTCTTCCTTTACATTTCCCGGTATCGTTACACCGTTACATGTGCACAATTTTCCTCCTTTCCCTGTAGTTTAGTTAAATTACACCGACAATCGTCACCAAGCAGTCGTTCCCTAATGATTTTCTCCAATACCGAGTGCCACCCCTCCCCCCTCTCTCCCGCTCTACTCTCGTTGTTTTCAAAACGAATCAGACACCTATGGTAGCGACAAATTCGTCGGTTGGTGACTGTTTCGGGTCAAGTGGATACTCCGTAGATAGAAACAGCGCGTTTGTTTCAGGCTGCTCCTACAATTTCTCACGTTTCTTGGCTCGCTTACGCGTAGGCCGTCGTAAAACGTAGCTATGGGAGTAAAGTCACTTTCGATCGACTTTTCGGTCGCTTTACGATACCACAATACGAAATGCACGAAAGGCGCATTTACGATACAGGGGAAGGACACGTGGGAGATTGAGATACCGCGGAAATATGTGTGTGTGTGTGTATATATATATATATTCCGTTCGAGAGCAATATCAAATCACGCAAGCTCTTGGTATATGTATTATGATATCGGTGTATTTTCCGAAAGTACATATATGTATATTTACATCATGTGGATATCTGCCGGAAAAAACGTAACTTGGCTCCATCTCGTAAGCATACGTACAGGGTTTGAAGAAGAAAGAGTCCGATATTTGAGGAGCTCGCACTATTCGTCGGGAAGAGTAAAGAAATATCTAATCGACGTAGATCCTAAGAAGTTAAGCCTTTTAGGTTCTTTCGAAGTACCAGTGTTCGATATCGTAAGTGAAATTAGTTTAAAAGTACATCAGCTCAAGTTTCTAAGCACCAGATGATTTCGGATATCGGCACATATTACTTTATAGACGCAAACTGTAAGTGGAGGAAGCGTTATTCTCATGCTGTTAACAATGTTCGTTTTTAACGTGAAAATGGTAAACTTAAAAACTTTGATCCACTCGTCGCCAATAAATAATAGGAGATTAATTGTACGAGACGCGGAAGGAACATTTGAACGTCGATCTATGATCCGCAGACGTGAGCTTTGTGTCGAAATGGAAGAAAAGACATATCGAACACCTACAAAGAGGCTCACTTATGATATTGAATAGTATTTATTGTCAGTAAACGACAAAAGTTGATTTTACGTCGAAAGGATTGCTTAGGATCTACTGGTATATGTCGATTAAACATTTTTTTTTACTCTTCTCTTGTTTTAACGCTCTCTACATGTAGATCGATATTCAATGGAACGCATATTACTAATCGATAAATTCCTATACACCTGCATACGTATATACGAATAGGTTTTAACAATTGTTAAAATAAATTCTTTTTCCAAGCAATTCCGTCCCGCCGCCAATATTATCTAGTAACTTTGAAAACACTCGTGACCTAGGACGAGGTTACGCCGCCATTTGCTTTCACAGATTCAGCGCATTTGCTTCAAATTCTGGCACTCTGCCAACTACGGAAAAATAGGTTATCGATCAATCGCTCTAACTTCTTACTGCTTGTAATCTCCAACCCCCGACGAACGACGAAGCCTCGCGCGATGCTTTACACAATTCGTTGGTCATTCCCTTCTACTTTTCTTCTATCTCTTTTCTTTTTCCCCCTTTCTCGTTTCAACATGCCTAAATATTGCCATTGCCTTTCTTACAACCGACGTGGCTGTTTTTTTTCTGACAAGTTTCGGGCAAAAATTATGGATCCGAATCCGAATTTCTCTAACCGTTGGCAGAACACGCAGACGCAGAGAAATCGATTAATCGAGTGACAGATATTTCTTTCCGATCGATTAATCGTTGTTTCCCTGGTCACGAAACGAACGAACGCTTTGAAGCGCCTCGAAAAATTGTAGCGGTAGCGACATCTCGAAGGGTACAAAGGAAACGCGGTTGCTAGTGTACACCGCCTACCTTCTTTTAGAGTTTTATGGATTACTCGCCGAAACCCTAGACCTAACACAAACGCCCACCGGTGGTGGTTCTATGTGAAATGGCGTACGATGCGTACGATAGTAAAGGGCTTATATACGATGCCATTTTAAGTACAATCACTGTTGTACCTTTGTGTTAATTCTACGGGGTTCGGTAAACATCGATGAGACACTCAACGTCCTAGACAATGCTGAGGGACAAGCTGTTGCTCGAGAGATTTAGTCTGCTGTTCAATCGGATTGACTCGTGCGAAATGAGTTTCGAAATTCTGCAGATGAAGTCGACGGTGATTGGTGAAGATCGACTAATCGATCATTTCAGATGTATCGATATCGTGCTAACGAAGAGTAAATATGATGCTAGTGATGACGACGTGGCTGATGAAAGTTCTGCTTGAATTCACCTGTGTCTACCCGTTTTACGTAGAACCGAACAACGTGTGTATACCGAGTTGTGTATAAAATGTCATGTCAAAGATTCACGTGTTTCCGTTGAAGGTTAAACACGAAACTTGCGCGAAGAGAATCTCAACGACCATTGTACAATCATCTATTCTAAACATGTTTGTCTCGAGTGAGTAACCATGGGAGAATCTGAATACATTCCGTCCGTCAATTTCAAATGAAGCAATATAACGATCGTTTATGTGAAATATTCATTTTATACATATTTATTTCAAATACCCGCCGATTTACGCTGTCCACCACGCTGCCGTTTGCAAAACGTTTTGAAGAACGAATCGGTGTTCGAGTTACCGGATGATATAACAACGATGTAGAAGAAGAAAAGTTCAATCTGGAGGAAATAAACGGGTAGTAAAAGAAAAGTCATGCATCAGTTACTACATCTTTGTAGTCGTCCTGTGCGAACCCTTATTCTAGGTTTGATCGGCTTGACTTTGTACGCGTATTATCGTGCCACTTATTACGGTGCCACGCAGTATACCATACCACGAAATGTTAGTGAGTATTGTTGCGAAATCAAATTAATTAGCGGTGTTAAGTTGTCACCGTCTCTTTGCGGGCGTCGTCGTTGACAGGACGATAATGCTAAAGTACTATACTTCTGCTTAGGTCAACCACCGTTTCAAGAGGTTTATAAACAGCACGCGAACGCTCGGGTAGACCACCATGTAGCACTTTGCACCAGCAGAAATAATTCTCCAGATCCATCTGTCGTTGGTGCATACAACTCACAAAATTCTAGCAATCTTTCCAGCTCTGTGGTAACCATAGAATCGACATCTTCTAGCTCTCAAACTTTGTCTTCTGTGAACATGTCGATTGCCACCTCTAAGCAAACCTACGAAAAGCCTTCCGCACGAGTGGAAAAACCTGCAAACGAGTCCAAAGAAGTCTCTGCGCTGGTCAATGGGTATTCGGCACGTGCTATTTACGAAGCTGGTCATACCGTACCCATTCCGGAGAAGTGTCCAAATTTTGGTAAAGAAATGGATCTGATTATAATTGTAATGTCTGCTCCGACCCATCTGGAAGCTAGGATGGCGATACGACAAACGTGGGGTCATTTTGGTCAGAGAAGCGACATCAGTATTTTATTCATGTTGGGTGCAACTACGGACTCGAAAGTGGAAGCGATACTGAGGAAAGAACAAAAGACTTACAGCGACGTGATACGCGGAAAATTTTTAGATTCCTACTCCAACTTGACGCTTAAAACAATCTCTACCCTCGAGTGGGTAGATAATTATTGTTCCAAGGTTAAATTCCTTCTAAAGACTGACGACGATATGTTTATCAATGTTCCGCGTTTGCAGGCTTTCACAGTTAAGCATGCTAAAGATAGGAACGTGATATTCGGTAGATTAGCCAAGAAGTGGAAACCAATTAGGAATAAAAAAAGCAAGTACTATGTCTCTCAAGCGCAATTTAAGAATGCCGACTTTCCAGATTTTACCACCGGTCCGGCGTATCTCTTGTCCAGCGATATCGTGCGTAAACTATACGATGCTGCGTTAGAACAAATATACCTCAAACTGGAAGACGTTTTCGTTACTGGTATAGTCGCGGACAAACTAGGAATCACAAGGTTGCACGCTAACGAATTTTTAAATAAGAAAATATCGCATAGTGCGTGTAACGTTCAACGAAGTATCAGCATCCATATGGTCAAATATAGCGAACAGTTTGACCTTTGGAAAAAGTTACTCGACGGCAAAAGCGAATGTAAATGATAAACAAAACAGCACCGATGATCGATAGGTGCTCGAGATTTTCAAATCGCGCGGCAAATTACTTATCGCTTCGGCTCGTACACGATCGAAACTGTCTTCAATATTATCCTTCTGGTCGTTTCGTTGCACATGTGTCGTTCGACGATTGATCGAGGTACTCGCTCTCTCTCTCTCTCTCTCTCTCTCTCTCTCCCTCTCCCTCTCATTCTCTGCACTCGGTTTTATAGATTCAACTATTTGTAAGATTTGCTTTTTCATTCGAATACGCAGTTCATGGATGATCGCGCTCTGACTTGAACTTATTCGAATACTCTTCTCCCACCCCTCGCTCTCTCCTTTGCTCTGATAAAGAGTAAACCTAAACTTCATGATCTGATATAATAAATCTCCGATCGGTAAAACGACGTACTCGTTGCATTTCGTCGTAGCAATAAAAGTTTACAAGCGTGAACAATTGTACAGGAATGAACGATTCATAATTTTATGTTCTAAGTGTGAAACACTATATAGCGTATTTTAATAATCGTATCGGGACAGGTAAATTTAAGTCTGTAAAATTATCCGAAATATCAAGGAAACGGGTAATACGGCATACAATGAGGGACGACTTAACAATTACCAGTATAATTAAATATCTTCCGAGATGACCGATATCGACTCGTACTAATAATATTCTATGTACAACGCGCGTACGATCATCATTTACCTACATTCCATACACTTGCTGATCTAGTTACTATCTTCGAATGATTTGCATTTTATTTTTATACAATTCCATTATTACATAAATGTATAGCTCGTGGAATTTGCACAGAAACGTGTAATTGACACGCAAATGATAAGTCAGTATGGTAATTGTTGTTGTTGTTGTTATTGTGGTTGTTTTTCGCAACAATTGTATTCCAATTTATTAAAATTAATAGTGAAAAGATCGAAGATGAAACTGTCATCGTTTTATAGGTTGTGTAAGTACATATATATATACATATATGTATATATGTACACAGACACACACACACATATATATATATATACTTTGTAATTTTCTAACGATGATACTCCGCTACTGATTTCTATGAAATATTACCAACCTTTCATTCGAAATTTTCATACGGCCAGTAATCTTCACACGCATTGTTTCAAATGCATCGATATTTGATACATTTTGCGTCAATTAGATTTGCCGTAGTGAAATTGAAAGGGAAAGAAAAGGAAGGATACCACTTGTCGATAATAAATGATACAAAACCTGCCATATTTTCTAGTATTTTTCAACTGTACGAGGTATAATTGAATATGTTTACGTAACTTTTGTGCATTGAAATTTCATTGCGAATCAAACCTTTCCACCTTGCATGAAATCTCTTTGTACGTACGTAGATATTATACCTCGTTATGATATTTTACAAGATTGACATACATAGCGGGAAACGAGAAAAGAGGAAATAGATTCTTTCGTTCGTATTACGTATGTAATAAGTAGAAGTACTAGCCACGATAAAATTCGTTTACGCATACGCGTTTATGAAACTAAACGAATGAAAATGATTACCGATGCGGTCAAAACTGATTAGGTCTCTAGATTTTTCAATGTAGGGTCGTTTAGCATACATAGTTGGATAATCGTGCGATGCAATTGGAACAGTGGAAATGGAAAATTTGTCGCGTTTAAACGCGTTGAATGGATGAGAGAATTTTCCTCGCTGTTAATCGCTATAAAGGGACGATTAATTATGACAATAACAGCCATCTAGTGACGAAGGAACGAAAATAATTGGTACATAGACTGGGTTTCGGGCAGTATTCTAAATTCGCGGCCAACTTCAATATCGTTGGCTGAATCTCGGTATATATGTAGGTATATATGTATACAGAAGGTGTGGAACGTTAGTATCGGTCAGTGGATGGAAAATGGCGACGTCGAAGAGTCAGCGTTGGATGGTAGATTCGGGGATTCTGCGTAAAAAAAATGGAGAAGAGGAACCACAGGAGCTGTTGGTGTTTGGATATAGCTGCAAATTATTTCGAGATGATGACAAGGCGAAAATGATTGATCAAGGAAAGCATTTGATACCATGGATGGGCGATAGCACGTTGAAAATAGACAGGTCCGTTTCCCTAACCTAGACAAATTTATCATCTAGGATATTTATTCTTGCATAAATGCACCGTACATGTAATCTTTAGAAGAACGATATAACTGACAAAAAAAAAACTGAGGAAAATGCAGCAGTTGGAAAAAAAAAAAAGTCAAGCGACACGAACGGTTAAACGATAATTGTACGGATAAGCAATCTGGAGACTGTTTAAGGTTTCTGCAGGTGTCTTGGCTGTGAAGTAGGCGGTGTGGATGCGCGATATACGCGCTCTACACGGCCGTAGAGCAACGTACTCTCGTGACGTTGACGTTTCTGGCTGACCGTCGGCGCAGCAGCAAGGTGAGACACAGCGTAGAGAGACAAACGGCAGCTGACGATTGTAGCTGACTACAATCGTTCAGCATGGTATGTATTAGCGTTTTAGACTCGGCTGTACCCCGGCATAGAGACACGCAACGCGCCGGTTCCTGTTTTGCTCGCCTTCTGCCTTCTGGAACCACGTTGAACGATATATCGAAGATAACGATCACGGTCGCCCGTAGTCTGTCGCGGTCGATCGAACGATAGCGTGAAAAAAGATCCATAGAGTTCAAAGATCGTGGGGAAATTGTACTTGCAAGAAAGGGTTTAAGCTCGTATCGTTTACGTGTGGGTGTAATAACGTTCGTCGCGCGTAACAATTTTACATTCACCGATCTGTGTACGGACGGAATAGGATACAACGAGACGAATGTTTAAGTAAAAAGTATATTACACCGAGTGTTGTGTATAATTGAGTGTTCTATTTCAGAGGATGTTTGACTTTGACGCAGGGTTTGCTTCGTGACATAATTTTCAGATGCCGAGATCAAGCAAATTCTCGAAAAATTCGTATCATTTTCTTCGTTTAATTAAATTTATGTATGTGTATAGATACGATGGACGCGGCGCGCTGGGGGACTTACGGATATACGAACCACCGACAGGTGGGTTCGATCAACGAACAATTCTGACGGAGGACGAACTGAAAGTGGAGCAATTATGCGACGAAGAACGTTATCGGTCCCTCTACAACAACGAAATCGAGGATTCTGTGTATCACGGTAAGTTGAGATACGATCGTGCCCCCCGATATTTTTGACCTGTGCGAGCGGGGGGGTGTGCGCGATTAACCAGGAACGATCTCTTTCTTTTTTCAGAGGAGGAAATGAAAAGATTGCATCAGGCGCTAGATTCGGAGACCACGTACAGTCAGGTGGCGTACGATTACAACGAGGAAGCGAACGGCTCGAAAATGGCGTGCGACGATTCGCAAAGTCCAAAACGATCGGAAGGTTCCCAGGAGGAGGATCAGGCATTTGTTCCACCTCCAGAGCTGAACATTCCAGAGGGTATTCCACTGGTTGGTAACATAGTTGAGATAGGAATACGTTAGTTTAGCCGGTTGAATTTATCAACGTTGTCTCCTTGTTTTTTCTCCCCTGAACAGCCGGAAACGCAAAAGCTGAACGCCATCATAACGAAAACGGCGTTGTTCATAAGTCGTCAAGGGGGCCAAATGGAGATTCTGATTAAGGCGAAACAGGCGAATAATCCACAGTTTTCCTTCTTGTCGATAGACGGACGGCTTCATCGATATTACAGATTCATACTGGATGCGATCAAATGTGGAAAATACAATCCTGAAAAACAACCCGAGAAGGAGGAATCTGGTACGCATATGGTTTCCTTTCGTTTTTAGCAACATGTTACGGTTACGTTGCCGAATGTGATTGTCGTGTTAAAATAATTGAGGAGAGTTAAAGCAGGATTTTGAGTAGCCACATCTACTTTGATTCTACTTAGTTTTGTCCGTCTGTAAGTATTTCTACGTTCTATTTGTTAATCTATACCGTTCATCTCTGTGACACATAGGAAGCATTAGTAAGGCTGTAGAGCTGGACGTTCTATTTATTTGTATTCTTTTCAATGGTAGAAAACGAAGAAGAATCGGATCAAGATGATGAACCGTACCTTCATCCAAGCTTGGCACCGTCGTTCACCAAGATAGAAGCGGTACGTAAATTGCGATTCTACCAACACGAACGAACGTAATCGACGGTGATTTTTAGGCTCCCAGTATTCCAAGTATACAGTACAAACCATCGGCGGACTGTGCTTATTCGATGCTAGTAAATAAAATAACCGGAAAACCGCCACCTTCGAAAATACCTACCCAACATGTCGAAAACACGATTCAATCGTCAGCTCCTACAGGATATTATCATCCCGTGTTGGGACAGGTAAGAAATTCGAGGATCGTAGATTAAACGTAGACTAGACGTATATTGGCCTTTTATTTCTTTGCAGGGCTACGGTTCTTATCCGGGCACGGGAGTAGCGGCAGCGGCAGCGACAGCAGCAGGTACGGTATCGGTAACGTCAACTGTGACGGCAACGGCAACGGCAGCGGCAACCACCGCACCTGTACAGTATTCGCACGGGCCGGTGATATACGGACCAAACGGGCAGATACAATCGACCCTTCAAATCACCGCGGTGAACGTATTATCGGCAGCGAACGAGCCGATCACGTCGCACGTAAACGAGTCGTCGACGTCGCAGCCATCGTTGGTACCATACGGATCCACGCCACAGAAGCAATTGAGCAGACCTTCTTTCATCGTTCCACCGGCGGACGTGCAGATAATCATCGACAAAATGGCTAGCTACGTAGCGAAGAACGGTAGAGATTTCGAGGCTATCGTGAAAAATAAAGGCGACCCGAGATTCAATTTTCTGGAATTGTCGCATCAGTATCATGGCTATTACGCGCACAAATTGACGATATACGAAGGTGCTGTGAACCCGAGAGTATTGACAGAGGAGGAGTTGTTGCAGAAGCAAGAGCCGCAAGAGGAGAAACAGAAGAAGCTGGAGGAATTGCAGAAGAAGCAACAAAGGATGGAAGAGGTGCAGAAGAGGGTGAAGATGATACAAGCTAAGAAGAAGTGCGAGCCAAGAGCGAAACAGGCATCGGCAACGAACACGGTGGAAAGTGGAACGAAGCAGGTGACGACAGTGTCGTTTTCGATTAAGAAGCCAAAGGACGGAGAGAGCGGTGTAATCGAGAAGCGAAACGCTCTACCGTTAGAGGAGAGCGACGACGAGGATGCGATGGAGACCGAGAGTGGAAACAAGGATGGAAACTCAAAGCCGTGCTCGCCGCAACACACGACGGGTGAGCAACAACAGCAAAACAGTAGCTCGACGGTGAGCATTCACGGAACGTCTGGAACAACGGTGGACAAAGAGAGTGGAACGTGGAAGCCGGAGAAGAAATCGAAGAACGAGGAAAAGGAATTGCTGGTAGACCTAACCGATGAAATTCTGGAGGACTGTCAGAAAGAGATTAGGAACAAGCAGGCGGAAGATAGAATCAAAGACAAATTGGTAGCGGCAGCGCGAGACAAGCTGGCTGCAACCTCGAGAGAGAGGCAGCTTCAGTTGGAAAGGAAGAAGAAGGCGGCTGCGTTTTTGAGTCAGATACAGAGCTCTGTGTTGTCGAAAGGTGGTGGAGCGACAGCAGGTGCAGGTACGGGCTCGGTTATCGCGAATCAGGGACCAAGGAAAGACGATTCAGACGAGGTACACTCGGTTCCGTCGCCATCGCCATCGCCATCCTTGGACGATGCGAAATCCTCTTGCGACTCGAGGACACCCGGTGGAAACTCGTTGATGGAGAGGCTGAAGAGCGCGGACCTGACCGGCAAGCGATCTAGACCACGATCGAGAAGTCCAAGTGGAAGTCGAACTTACAGCGATAGACAAAAGTTTCACAAGAAACACAAAAAGAAGAAAAGCTCTCACAGAAGGTACGCGAGTATTTCGATCGATCACTAATCCCACTATTCTCTTTCTCTCTTTCTCTCCACCTGTTTGCCCCCCACCTACTCTTTTCTCTGATTCTCTTTCTCTTCTTTTCGCATACGTTTCTTTGTTGTACAGCAGCCACGACAGTCCGAGCAGTTCTCGGTCGCACAGATCCAAGAAGAGCAAGAAATCCTCCTCGAAGCATAGATCGCCATCTCGAACATCGTCACGGAGACATCAGCATAGCGCGCGGCGAAAGGGGAGCAATTCATCTTACTCGGATTCGAGTTCATCTTGAAAACGTGTTGCTCTTATTTCAAATACCTTGATACGTGTCAAACTGTATATATAAACATATACAATACGCGCGCGCGCGCGCACGCGCATAACCAATTCTATATATATATATATATATATATATATATATATAGAAGCGGTGGTATATAAGAGTGTATATAAGTATGTATGCGTTTGCGTGGGCGTGGGCGTGTACGTTTAATTAAACGCGTCGACGATAATTTGAATACAACTTTTGTCCAAGAAAGAGAAGAAGAAACGGAAGCAAAAGGTTGAAAAATAAAAGAAAGATTTTACCAAGATTGTACATGACCGGCCGTAATTTATTTATTGGTTCATCCCTCGTTGCGATAGTCGAACGGAGGTTGAGGCGGCAGCGACGATACGAGAGAGCGTTAGATAAGAAAGGAGCGTATCGGGAATACGGAAATGTACCGAACGTCGTTCGACTTGAACGTACATACGTGATTTTGCGTGAAACTTTTGAGTGTAATCTCCGCCAGTTGAATAAGCGTCGGCGTGACGACAAAGGGAGCGAAGGAGAATAAAAAAGAAAGGAAAAGCTGATACGCGGCCGCGATAAGGAAGAAAATATTTTGCTGGTCGACCTTGAAACGATTGGCAAAATCGATTACGAAAGAGTACATCGTGCATCGAATGTTCACAGGAAAGATACGTATCGTTCACGCGATATCGAAGATTATCGATTGTTAAGTATTTCGTGTACGCGGCGTCGATCGATTCAACGCTACCGATACGTGCCTGCGAACGAACATTCCCGGGTATCGAAGATGTCGGACGCGAAGATTGTCTATTCAGCGTTCTTTAAGCCTGCTGCTCTACTCTTCGCTTCCCCCACCGATCCAGATCTTTATCGTCTAAATAAGTAAGCCAGTAGCTGTTCCATGGTGATCCGTGGTATGAAAATAGCATCGATGCGTTATGCATTTAACACCGGTCGAATACAAACGGCCCCGAGGATTTATTCCTTTTTGCGCGAAATCAATTGTCGCTTAATTGAGTTTAATAAATCGGGAACGCGTCGTATGAAGTGCGCAAAAGGCGCGTGCGACCGTTGAAGAGGCGTGCGGGAAAACCACCTGTGTGAAACGGCAGCGTCGTTAATAAAAATCAAACGTGATTTCTGTCGTGTATGTCGGAACAGGACGAGGGGCGGAGGAGAAAGAGAAAGAAATGTAACGTTTGGTTAGACTGCGCAGTTTGTTCGACTGCGTATTCCATTACCGATTCTGAACCTAAACCACGTTATCTCCCATTTCCTCCCCCCTCGGCCCATTATACAGGTTAAACGTCCCCTCTGCCTTAGCACCCGCCTCCACTCCCCCCGGGGGGGGGGGGGGGACGATATTCGCGGATAGGTGAGCATTTGATCCATCCTGGAATAAACCGGCTTTTCACAGGCTGACAGAAAAATATGAGTAACGAGCGCTACTTTTTCGTCTGGTTCTAAGAAGAGTCCGCAGTATTCTTTTTTTTCTTTTTTTTTTCCTTCTTCTTTTGACCGTATAAAGAATGCCATTCATGAGAGTGTAAACGACATCTTTGTGCGTCCTATGGTTTTGACGCGGTTACGTTCAGTTACGTTCTTTGTTGCCCATATCGTGGTACTCGTAAAAGTGGAATAGCGAAATAGAATTTGATTTTCATGGAAAATTACTTGTAGCTCCTTTGACGGCGATATCTGTTAGCGTAGATGGAGGAAGAGGAAGAAGAAGGTAGTTGCAAAAGGGAGCGGGAAGAATGTGTAGCTGATTCGAGTTTAATAGAATCATCGAACGAATGAAAAAGTGGGGACGAGATTAAGAGGTTTTCGGTCAGGTTGGTCAGCAAATACGAAAGAACGTTGGAAGGATATACAAAGGAAAAGTCGCGTGTATGAAAGAGACGAAAACGGGCGGGTGGGGGAACGGGGATCTCGATCGTATCTGCCTCGGTAGCCTGTCCTACTGTTGAATCGTTAAATTCCACGATATATTTTTTTTTTTATCTGTTGCGTTTGTCTGTTTATAAACGTGCGCGAATATGTGTTGGGAGGAGATAACGCGTATCGAATATTACACACGTGACCATACTTTGATGAGGCAGAGGTCAAGGGTGAATTGCCTCAGATTTATAAGTTAACTCGATCGCATGGGACTAGTCAGTCTGTGTTGCATACTGAATACCAGTCGGAATATAGCTGTGTAGACAGATGTCGGCGAAAACGGTGGTAAGTATCGAGAGGAAAGAATTCGGGCAAGTATACCCATGTAGCAACCGAGGATGGTCGGTTTCCGTTGCTCGATCGCGTTCCGCTCGTTTTCTTCGTGCTCGATCGAACGCTCTTGCCCCCTTACTTTTCCGTTTCTCGCTTATCTCGCGGATCATCCTCTTCCGTCCCTCCTCCATTCTCTGCTGTCACACTCCTCGTGTCGCTCGGTTTCCCATATATCGACGTACGAGTTCTCCTTCGACACCCTGTTCGCTCTTTATTTTCAAGATCCTCGTGAGACGATACTCGTGAGAATGCAGAAACGAAAAAACAAAAAAACAAAAACAGAAAGACAAAGAAAATGTAACGCGTAATCGTTTGAACGATAGGCACAGCCGCAAAGGCAAGTTACTGTCCTGGATCCGTCCGACAAGTATAGACCGGAACCCGTTTACGCGGGAAAATTGGAGAGCAAGTTCAGAGATTACACGGATGATCCGACGGACCCGGTGAAGGAGCGAGTGCGGAACACCTATCACAAGATGCACGCGAATCAAACAGTCGAGTTTGTACAATGTGAGTATCGATAGAAATATCCGTCGTGATCATCCTCGTTTTCGTCTTTGCCTTGTCATCGGAACTAACGGAGCGCGATTGATCGCGTTTGTTCTCGAAGCTCGCATGAAGGAATGGCTACGATTCGACAAGTTCAAAATGACGATAAAGGACGCTTTGATCAAGTTGAACGATTTAGTGGACGAGAGCGACCCCGATACCACACTGCCGAATATCGTGCACGCTTTTCAAACCGCAGAATCGATCAGAAAGAAGCATCCCGATTTGGATTGGTTTCATTTGACCGGGCTACTTCACGATCTAGGCAAGGTGAGAGAAGGGATGGTATTGTATCATAGTAAGTCGCGTGTCTCGGTCACCTAGAGCTACGGTTCTCTTTTCCTTTCAGATAATGGCGTTCTACGGGGAACCGCAATGGGCAGTGGTTGGTGACACGTTTCCCGTGGGTTGCGCTTGGGCCGACTCGATCGTCTACAGGGAGACCAGTTTCGAGGACAATCCGGACGGCAAAGATGCCCGATACAAGTAAGGATGACGGCGATAGACCGATTGGAAAAGGAATAAAACGAGGGAAAAGGATGCAAGTTCCTTTATCGTTTCAGCACCAAGTACGGTATGTACAAGGCAAAGTGTGGCATAAGCAATCTGCTGATGTCCTGGGGACACGACGAGTACTTGTACCGCGTTCTGGTGCACAACAACACGAAATTGCCAAAGGAGGCTTTAGCGATGATCCGCTATCACTCGTTCTACCCGTGGCACGCTGCCGGCGACTACATGCACTTTTGCACCTCGGAGGACATTGCGATGCTGAAGTGGATCAACGAGTTTAAGTGAGTATCACCTTCCTTCCCGGTTTACCCTTGACTAGAGAGAGAGAGAGCGAGAGAGAGAGAGAGAGAGAAGGATTCGAGCGTTACGTTTTTCAGCAAATTCGACCTGTACACCAAGAGCGGCGACATCCCTGACATCGAGAGTCTCTGGCCGTATTACGAGGTGTTGATCGACAAGTACATTCCCGGAGTGTTGGAGTGGTGAAAGCCCCCAACAATACGATTACGATTACGATTTACCGATATAACGACCGATCATCGTCTACTGGCCATCGACCATCGACCCTCGCCAGCATCGACAGCACGAGCAACGCAGATCGAACGGCACCGTGTATTTACTTCCTTACTTGACATTGTATGTTTTACCTTTGGCGTAGAAATGTTCGACGTGTTCGGTTAAGAGATCGGTCCGATAGTTTTTCCCGTGGTGACTAAGGAGGGGTGTGCCGTGGCGGGGAAATTGATCGAAGGAGTTTACCATGAGTGGATGAAAATGTTTGAAACGAGTAACGGGGAAAGACGGTGATGCGCGTGGCACGATTCAAGGACTCGCGAGAACTTGACTCACCCCGCTCGAGCGGCACGCGAGCCGTTTCCACAACTTTGCCTCCTTTCGCTTTTTCGATTTTGCAGTAGGAAAAGACCTTTCCGACCGATTGCCACTTCTCAATTGATCGATACGTTCTTTTCATTCTGAAAACGAGAAAGAGAGAAACTTTGTTCCCACTTTTTAGCTTTTATCTCTCAATCGACGCTTTAAATTTCCATGTTGCTCACATTTACGCTCTGCCAGCCAGAGTCCAAGTACCCTCTGATTAGGTTCGCAAGATCAAACCAAGTGCGAAATGGCAGGAAGAAACCGTCTTTGGTGTGCGTTCTCGATAGTCGATAGATAACATACATATGTAACAAGTATCTTTGTCACTAGTCTTTTGTCTACGAATAAAGGAGAAATTTGTCGTAAATTGTCCACACGAGGAGTGTTTATCTCCCGTCTCCGATCGTGTTCGTATCGTAACGTTCGAAGAGCAGCCGAAGGAAACTTGGAAGAGGAGACGGCGGCGGCGGCGGAAGAGGGAGAATTCCTTCGTGGTAGAACGCACCGTCGATAGCGAGCAAGCTTGCCACGAGAAGCACTAGAAAACACGGGTATGCGTGGTTTCGCGGGTAATCGAAAACGCGTCGACTTTCGAGAAGACCCATCGTGCACACCGTGGAACGTTACGGAACGGGGTTATTCGGCCCGTCGCGTCCTCTCGTTCCCACGTGACGATTAGGGCATCGCTGACATTCTCGATCAAATATCTAGAACCCCGGACTTGGCCATCGTTCGAACGTCGCGGAGAAAATATGAGCGTTGGTTGGCGTGAAAATGAAAAGCAGGTGTCTGGTTGAAAATGGACGTTTCAGCGAAAGCGCGAGCGAACGGATTGTGACAGTAGGTGGTATATAGACGTATACGGGACGAAACGAGTCCGAGAAGGATGGGAGAAAGGTTAGGTTAGGAGAGCCGTTCCTTTCTCGCATCGCGAGGAGAACCGCGTGGTAAAGTACTCCGTGGACGGAAAGGAGGTTACACGGTGCGCCGCGTGGCTCGAAAATCTTTATAGATCCAACCGTTTTCTTCCGATCCTCGCGTATAGGTTTAAATAGGTACGTCTATACCGACGTAAACTCGGTACGTAGGATGAGTCGACGGATCGTGATGGCTTGGGAACGGTCGGGCCGTATCGTTCCTAGAGTTCGTTGGACACGAACGGGAAACACCGGTATGAGGCTTCTTTATTTTTAGCACGATTCATCGGCATTCCCGTGTCTCTCGGTGTGTACGCGGCCGCGCGCCCGCGCGCCCGAGCGCTCTCACGTGAGGCCGATATATATTCGAACGGAGGTGCCACCGCGCACTCGAAGCGTCCAAGTAAATCGAACGATCGGAGAATTTTCCGTTCACGTGGATTGATAATCGCGGACGAGGCGAATCCCGGTAATCGACGCGCCGTCGCGTAGGTTGCTGCGGGCCGAAAGAATTTTACTCGCGAAATTGGCTTAGTCATCGACGTATTACGGTACATTACGAGGCATTAGGGGGAGGAGACAGCCCACCAACAGTTTCGTGGAGAAGCACGAGAGGCGAGTAGAAAGGACCGGCCGTCCCTGGTATTCGTGAATCATGCTCTACGCTCTAGGAGATCACCGGTTCCAGGAACGTAAACTGCGTGGCAAGGCGGTGGGACGGGGGGTTAGGGAGGTGGGTGTATCAGGTAGGATAGGTAGGATGTGAAAATAGGCTAGGTACGGCGTTCCTATTCAGAACGTTCGATTTCGAACGACACCTCGGGGGGGTTCGCGAGATATCCCGCGTAGGATGACGCGCCGTTCCGGTCACGCGAATTTTTCGTTCCGCGAAAAAACGTGCTAGCCTCGGGGAAAAGGCTAGCGAAAAGGCTAGCGCGAACTCGTTCCGGGGAACAATCGATTCCGTGAAATCGAGCCACGCGCGACGCTTTTTACCTCGCACAGAGGCGTTTTTGGGGAATTTGCCGCGTAACCGGTTATCGGAAGAGCTCCCCTGACGGTCTACTTTCGAGGGGGCAGGGGAAAGAGCGGGGATGGTTCGCGAGCAAAGGAAAGGCGTTGCGCGGTGCCCGTTACGAGGTGACTCTTGACCCCGCGCGCGATTACTCGAATCACTCGACCGACCGACCGACCGACCGACCGACCGACCGAGCATCGTCTCTCGATTTCCTCGTCTTCGCGTTCCATTTAACGCCGGTTCTTCCGGTGATAAGCGCCGCCTTTTCTTCTGTCGCAGACCCGCGCGGTCCACCCCGCGTAAAAAAAAAAAAAAGAAAGAAAAAGAAAAGAAAACAGAAAACTAGCAACGCCGCGCGGCTAGGTAAGAGTATAGCAGGAGCACGCGAGGGCCGTGTGACGTGCGGGCGAGGACAGTGGTTGCGACGCGGTGACGAATTATATAGACGGCGAGAGATTGGAAACGCGACCGGCGGGGAGTAGTAAGCGGGATATATACGCGAGCGTGCGTTACCACGGTACTCGACAGTCGACGCGCGACGTCCGAACGGAGCGGGTCGTGTTTCTCGTCCCGTTCCGTCTCACATCGAATCGAATCGAACCGAATTCGTTCGCATCGCGTTATCTTCTCGCTGCACTCGGTCTCAAGAGGAGAAAGGGGAGCACGCGCCACGCTCTTTACAGTTTTTGAGAATTCTCGGCGATCATATATGTTTGATCGGTTCGCGTTTTAAGATGACCGCCTCGGCACTGTTTTCCTCGTTTTCCTCTCTCTCCTTTCCATCCCTCTTTCCAATCGCTACCGTTTCGACCTCGTTGTTGTCGACATTGTCGCCGTGGTTGCCGCCGCCGTCGTCGACGTCGTCGTCGTCGTCGTCGTCGTCGTCGTCGTCGTCGTCGTCGTCGTCGTCGTCGTCGTCGACGTCGTCGTCGTCGTCGTCGTCGACGTCGTCGCCGTCGCCGTCGCCGTCGCCGTTACCTTCTCGCAGAAGGAAGAAATTAGTAAATCGGTGGACGATCGATTGCGATCGATGTTCGAGATTATGCGCGAAGAAGAACCGCTGAATCGACGAGAAACGAAAAAAAAAAGAAGACTGTAAAAGTATTTAGAAACGCTCGACGCACGTTCGAAAGTCTGAGCCTTGGTTGATATGTCGATCGACGCGTTCTTCACCGATTGACCAGAGAAGAGAGGCAACAGAAGGAAAAATCCCAAGGAGAAGCAAAGAGAGTAGACTGAGAAGTAGGAAGAGGCGAGGAAGGGAAAGAGAGCGGGAGAGCGTAAGAGAGAAAGAGAGAGAGAGAGGGAGAGGCAAAGGGAAATAGAAGAATCGGCGCAAGGGAGCACGGTAGCGAGAGGAGGTGGTGGTGCGTGCGTGCGGTCCCTAAGCCGGAGATACATCCCGGTGGATCGGGCGCAAACTCGTGGATCAGGAGCCGGCTATGGGAAAGCTGGCAACGACTGGTCGACTCGTGACCCGTGACAACGAGGAAGAGCAGCAGGCATTTGTAAAGTTGCTCGAGCGCCACAGCAGCAGCGCCAGTTCCGGCCGCGCTCTCGCCGCAGTTCCTATTGGCGGGACTATCAGCAGGACTGCTCCTCGACCTGGAACGGTCAGCAGAGAGGACGAAAGGAGAAGAAGAAGAAGAAGAGGAAGGAGGAGGAGGAGGAGGAGGCGGAGGAGTAGCAGCAGTAGTAGTAGTAGTAGTAGGAGGAGGAGAATAGCCGTAGTTGGATTTACGGAAGTATCGTCGGGATTACGTTCTGACGAAACGGCAAGAACCGGTGGCGAGGGTTTCCCTCCGGACAGAGGAGAGGAGCGTCGCGTCGAAGGTGCGGTTGGCCGCGTGTGGGAAGGGAAGGAGGAGCGTGGAGGATGCCGGTATCGGCGTGGCTGCCCATCCGGAAAAAGAAGTTCCTCCTCCCTGGTGGTGGTGCTGTGCGGAATAGCGCGGTTCGTGGCGGTGGTGGCAGCGGCGACGGCGCTTTGCGTGCCCGCCGCGTCGATGCCGTCGCGAGAGGAGAATCCGCTGCTCCGTGGAACCGGTCTCGAACATCGGCACGACCTCGACCGCACGACCGGTCTCGAGGACGTCTACGAGGACGGTTTCGAGGACGGTTTCGAGGACGGTTTCGAGGACGGTTTCCGAGAAGAGGAGGATCGACCACCTATGGCAACGACCACGAGAACCATTCTGGACGAGACCGAGCTGGATATCATCCGAAGAAGCATCGCGCGAGGTCTTGGTCTCGAGAAGATCCCCGACCCTTCCAAGGTGAGACGCGCGTCGTTTTTGCCCCCTTTTCTTCTCACTTTCGCTCCTCTGCCCCGACGCCCTGTTCTGACCACGTCGCTAGTTCGGAAGCCCCGTTCGCCGCGTGCGTCTCGTTTCGTTCGAGCATTCGTAGCCGCGTGTCCAATGTCGTTGGTAAAAAAAGAAAAAGAAAAAAAATGTCCAAGAGACCCGTTAGGCGAGGAACGCGACGCAACGGTGAGGCGGCAACACCGTCACCAACGGATGACGAGCAGGGGAATGAAAAGTAGGGGCAGGTCTACGGTGATGTAGGTAAGTACTATGCAGGCGGGAATATAGAGACGCGAAGGAAGAAGAGAGAGAGAGAGAGAGAGAGAGAGAGAGAGAGAGAGAGAGAGAGAGAGAGAGTGAGGATCGGTGTAATCGGGGAGGAAAAGGTTGATGACTGTTACGTGGCCATGGTGAAGGCGGCGGTGACGGTGGTAAGGAGCGTAGTGGTGGTAAAGTTTCGCGGAGGGGTAGAGGCAAGACGAAGGATGAAAGGAATGAAAGGGCGCGGGAGGGTGGAAGGGAAGGAAGGAAGGAAGGTGAAGGAAAGGAGGGCGTTCGCTGGTGGCCGCTCAGCAGGTGGTTTCTTTTACGCGCGAGAGGAGAGTCCGAGTTTTTGTTCGAGTGCGTTGCGCGTCTGCCGGTGAAAACTCGCCGAATACGTATATATGTACGTTTCACCTGTCTACGAACCTGTATGCGGGTGTACACCTACTAGATGGATTGTCGCGAGGTGAAAAGCGAGAATGGGAAAAGGTAGGGTGTGGGTCGAGAGAGAAAGGGAACGGCAACGGCAACGGCAACGACAACGGTACGATCGGGTGCGAGGCGGCGAGCGCGTAAACAACGTCCTGTCAAAGACGAGGAACGTGGGTGGTCCGCGTTACTTGCTGCCCCACTTTCGCTAACGCATGCAAGAGCACGTGCGCGTTCCTGCTAGTATGCAAAACCGGCTATCCACGTGCGTACGAGAACGCTCTTCTTCTCGCTCCTTTTCTCCACTTCCCCTTCCTTTCTACTCGCGGTTCTGCAATTCTTCGCCAAATTTTCTATTTCCACAAACGCTCGACGAAAGATTAGCTAGTTGCGTCGTGGCAATGCTGGATCAAAGTTGGCCAATTGTTGGCCCAGGTGTTTCAGCGGATCGCGAAGAGAACTGGAACGAGAACGCGCTCGCTCTTCCGAGAAGACTCGCTTCGATCTAAATTCGGAACGTTACGCAAACGATCGATCATCCGGAAATTCCCAGGCGATCGGTGAAATCGGAACTCGGAACGCGCGATCGATTCGGTCGATGACGATCGAACCGGTAGAAAAGAAGGAGGACTGGTCGGTCTCGTTCCGGATCTTGGAAATGACGAGTGCCGGAGAAATGGCGAGGAGGACGGGAACACCTGTTGTCGTCGTAGTAGCAGCAGCAGCAGCAGCAGCAGCCGTAGCCGTAGCCGCTATTGCCGGCAGCGTTGCCGTTATTCCTGCACGCGATAACGAACGTCGATTCCCGCCTGTCCTCGAAACTCGAGGACATCGTCGAGGAACGTGAGAGAGTATGCGAACGCGCCTTTATACCTCTAATGCCGAAGGGAACATAGAACCAGTTATCTTTCTCGTTCCATGTGCGTGCGCGCACGGCCGTGTACGCACACAACATCCTTCTCTCTTTCACTTTGTTCGACACACTCTACGCATACCATCTATCGCGTCGACATGGTTTTTAACGAGACGAGACGAGACGAGACGAGACGAGACGCGTTGAGAACCAGCCGTGACAAGAGGAGATACACACACGTCCTACACGTCAAACGACTTTTCTTTTCTATGCGTCACGATCGACTGACAAACGTGCCAATTCATCGTCGTCCATGTATAGGAAGAAGCAGAAATTGGAAGTAGGCTCGAAACGGAATGGAGCTTACGAGAGGTAACGAGAGGTAACGAGAGGGCCGCGAGGATCTAAGATGTGCGAAATGACGAAATAGAAAGGTTCGGCAACTCCGGTGTGCAACCGCGAGTGCAATCGCGTACGAGAAATCATGCTCGAATTTTTGCCTCTTCGATGGACTTTCGCAGCGAAAGTGGCGAAAGAGAATCGACCTCGGGAAAGAATGGTGCTGTTACGCTTCGGTGAAGGTGACACAGGCGACGGAGAAAGAGAAAGCGATCGAGGGGATGTACCGTACCGTAGTCCGGCGAAATCGATTTGGATTGGGGGAATCTTAGAAACTCGTATATACGCGCATTCCTGTCGCCTGTTCGAGCCAGAGGGGCGGCCGATGGTTACGCGAAGAATGTGGCCAAACTCGTCGTCTCGTCGGTTGTATATATGTGTACGTACATCTAGACACGGTATACGCGGCTTGCGAAAGATCTTTCTTCGAGCCGGAGCGTGGGAGGCAAGCGAACGTACACGCGTTGTTGCGCGAGCGCCGTTCCTTCAAGGTCATCAGCATCCACGGGAACGTCACTTATCGAATGCCCTCGATGCCCTCGGTGCCCACGATGCCTGCGTAAACGTGCTTGAAAGCTTCCTCGAGGGTTTTCACCTTCCCGCTTTCTTGCGCGACTTTCCGACGCGAATCGAACTTTTACAGCAGAATTGTACAGTTGCTTTCGATGGAAACGACTTGTGCCTTGCTTCTCCCCTTCTCTGCTTTAGCGGCAATCGTTGGAACACGTTCGAGCCGAACAGAGCCGAGCCAAACCGAGACAAGACGAGAGAGCGAAGAACGCGACACCAATGACCGACACTGACCGACCTTTCGGGCGAGTCAACCGATTACGTAGAGAAGTCAACTCGCTTGGGGTCGACAGACGACCACGACCACGACTACGACTACGACTACGACCACGACGTCTCGATAGATTTACGATTTGTCGTGACTTTTCGATGGGTACACGAGGAGTATTTTTGCGGTCGCAGTGTCGCCTGAATCAGCGAGGAAACGCCGTTACAGCAGGAAAAAGAAAGAGGGTTGCGGGGGTATCGTCGTCTCGACGAACCGGAACTTGCTCGAATCGAGTAACTAAGTAACCGACTTTAAACGGTTAACCAAGTTTGTTCCCGTCGCTTTGCGGAGGCGTTCGCGTGCATTTCCGTTCCTCCTCCTCCTCGTCGCGTCGTCGTCGTCGTCGTCGTTGTCGTCGGTGACTCAGAATGAGGCCCCGGTGGGGCTTCCTACGTCGATGCGCCCCTTCTTTACTCCCTTCGCCGCGTCGTGCGGCGCTTGCATTTTTCGAACGTCGATCACGTTCGAGATTTCGGGCACGAAAGTTTCAACAGCTCGTCGGGTTTGCTCGACCGTGTTATCGTGCTGTGCCTACCACGAGTTTCGAGTGGCCGCCAGAACCCCGCATATATCCTGCTTAATTTTACCGGAAACGTCTAGCGTGTCTGGACTTTCTCACCATGGGAAATTATATAGCGCGACGATGTGAGAAAAGTAGGGAACAGAGTGAGGCTCGAAAGTGGAACTCGTAAATCGCAAAGATGCTCGACGAAGCGACAAGGAGACTGCGAAGAATAGGCACAGCAAGCAGACGACGAGTGTGGATGCGAGGAAGAAGAGTGTCGCGAAGCCTCTTCGAGCTCGGAAAAATCCTAGATAATACCCTCGCCTTTTCTTTTCCTTTTAATCACCCGACCTCGTTCTTTTCTTTCCAGGCGAACATCAGTCAAGCCGAATACGAGAGAGCGCACAGAGAGTACCTGAGGAAGATGCAGTTGTCGCTCGACGAACGGCAAACTTTCGGAGGCAAGAAGAGGTTGCACGTGTTTGATGCTACAGGTAATACACTCGCGCGCTTCTCTTTCCCCATCTATCTATACCTACACGTATACATACTAAACGCCCGTTTTACTTACATACGTATGCATACGTATCGGTATAGGTATCGCCGCCGCGTGTCTACGATCGTCGACTTGAGAAAACCGAACGGATTCTCGAAAACGCGAAATTTCGGGCAGCCTTTCTGAAAAAATATACACGCGCTTGCTATAATTACTACCCGTGTAAACATCTAGCCTTCGAGTTTCCGGCAGTCGGGCAACGCAGGCCCGATTGCCGCCATCGCGTATACACTCAGGCGTACACGTCTACCTACATACGCGTAATACATTGTACGCGTGTGTATTTAGAATCGACGCGAGTCGCGCGTTGCTCGCCCGTCAACCTTTCGCCGCCACCTCCCTTGCTTTTTCTCCTATTTTCCTTCCCTTCTTCGTTCTGCATCGTTGCGATTGCGACCAAGAAGAGATAAGTTGATTCGTTTCATCGGCAACTGAACAAAAATAAAACGGTAGTTGACGTCGGTGACGCGACGGGCCGCGATTCCATCGACACACGACATGCCTCTTGCCCGTTCGCCTCGGCTCCGCCCCACTCCCTATTATACGTATGTACATATGTACATACATACATCGCTGTATACTCTGTCCTACTCGTCCACGTTATTACGAAATAGAAATTCCGACCGCGATGGAATGCCGAGTAACGAGTTCCCGAATGCAAAAAGAAAAAAAGGAAAGAAACGCCGAGGAAGCCCCGCGGACTAGTTTGTTTTCCTTCGGCGCGAGCAACGCGTCTCCTGTACGACGGCTCTCGCGGATCTCGCAACTCTTCTCGGGGAGAGAGGAGGGGTTTGCCGATTCCCCGAAAGCTAGCCTTTTCGATAACCTCGCCGATGTACAGAGGACACCTACATATTGGATTTTCGAGGGCAACACGGGCGTTACAAGGTATAACCTATAACCGGTGTAAATTGGTAGGAGTGACGAAGAGGAAAGGCCGGCGAAAAGGAACCGCCGTGACGAACTCCTTTCGTTCTCGTTCGGTCAGACGAGCGAAGAAACGCGCGTGCTGCTGCTTCTCCTCTTCGGCTTACACTTTGGTTATAGTACATATGTACATATAATACACAAGCTGCTGGAATACCGAAATACCACCGAATTCTCGACCGATTTCTCGCCGAGTTATTTTCCGTTCGCTAGCTAAGTTTCGCAAAGTTTCTCGCAAATTCCTGCGTTCTTCTCGAATTCGCCGGTGCCTATATTTCAACCGCGAAACTTTCCGAATCTTTTCGAGGAGCAATAATACAGAGGCGATCACGTTCGGGACCCCGGCCGTTCGTTCTATACAAGTATATATATGTATATATATATACATGGCGTATCGTCGTCGACCTTCCAGTAACGAGATATCGAGATAACTTTCTCAGCAACGCGTGTTTCGTCCCATTTTTATTGGTTATTATCGACAGATTTATTATGTCCTAGGATCTGTAACACGAGCTCACCGTTAGAGCTACACGATGTTTTACGACACCTACCGAACCCGGGTCTCCATCGGTTAGGTTTCCCTTATCAGACGTTTCTTCCCGATTATAATACACTCGTACCATACCAAAACCCAACTCTGTCCCCGAATATTTTCTCAAGAAACGAGGATATAAGAGTTCGTGCCTTCTTTTTCCCTAGCCGCCGCTGACGAATTCAGAAAATTCTTCGAATTTGGTAATCACGTAGGCATCATGCTGCGAGGGCTTAGACACCTGTACATACATATATACGTATGAATGTTCATGAAAGAAACACACGTGTTGTATATGCGTATATATGCACACGAATACACGCGAAAAGAATTAGTCAACGAAATAATTCGTTGACGAGTCGATGAAAATGGAACGAATTCTCGTTTTCGTTCTCGTGCTCCTAAACCGGATACGCGTTGACACGGTGCCGCGTCGAATCGGTCGCATCCGTCGCATCCGTCGCCGCATCGAGAACACGCGTGAAACACAGATGCGTGTGTCTCCGAGTTACATACGACACGAGTTTCCCCATTTGTTTTCGCGAATCGAATACGAAGGAAAAAAGAAAACAAAAGGAAAAACGGAAAGGCCGAAGAAGGAAAAGGGAGAGGAGGACAGCTGTGACGCGACGGGGATGAGAAGATCGTCGAAGCCGATTCAAGGTTTTTGTAAGGTTTACGTAACGTTCTTCTGTTTGTCGTGATTGTTACAGCGTATCCTGGAAACGAATCGAGCCAGCTGACCGGGACGGGAGGGAACGAGAGGGAAGCCCGTTCGCGTCATCGTCTGTTCTTCCCCGTGGAAATACCTGAAGAGGATACGGTGGAACACGCGACCCTACGCCTGCTGCTTCACGGTTCGACCACCGAGCCATGCCCCGTTCAACGAACAACGACCCATCTAGAAATCCTGCTCCATCTTCGAACGTTTAGTGGTTCGAGAATGTTGATAACTCGCAAACGGATCGAGGTGCGTGACCTGCGAGACTCGAGATGGCTCGACTTAGACGCAACCATGGCCGTGTCTTCTAACGACGATGGCCCTCATCCTCTCCATCCTCATTTACCCCTCGAATTGGAATTTACGATTAACGGAGAGCCGGTGCGACGCACCTTTTCCTCTCCAGTTCTCAACATTTTCACCGACAGCTTCGAGTCTGAGACTGGCAAACGAACCAAACGATCCTCCCCCGAGGAATTAATGTCTCTGCACAAAGGTCGTCGAACGAAATGCAAAGGCGAGAGCAAAAAGTGTTGCAGACACGAACTTACCGTTATGTTTAAAGATCTGAAAGGCTTCGAATTTATCGTTCACCCGAAAACATTCGACGCCGGATACTGCAAAGGTCGATGTCCGCCTAAATACAACCCGGCTCATCATCATGCTCTTCTCCAAAGTCTTCTCTGGAAGGAGGACCGAAAGAAAGTGCCTAAGCCATGCTGTGCGCCGAGCAAGCTCGATCAGTTGATGATCGTTTACTTCGACGAGGACGATGCCACTCAGTTGAAAGTCTCCTATTGGAAGAACATTCAAGTACTCGAGTGCGCCTGTTCCTGAACATTTATCCGATCTTCCCTTCCGAACGATCCGCGACTACGAGCTACCAGCAAATTAATAGACTGCATGTGTAGTGTGCGTGCCTGCCTGCCTGCGAACGTGTGAACCTAGTGACGAGACCGAACGAACGCTGCGGTTGCATAACACGGGAAACGGGACGAATTTAAAAAAAGAAAAGGTTAAAAAGTGACGAAGAAAGAACGGTATATAGTCACAGACGACTCACCAAAGAATCGTCCGAATAACGTTCGGTGGTGCCACCTCTCCGTCGTTCTTCGCGATGCACTGATCACATATTATATATACTCGCATATATATGTGTATATATATATATTGATATATACATACGCGTGCGCGCGCGTATGGTGTGTGTATACATACACACTCGCTACTGTTTAGCGAACCGCGGTAAATTTTCTTTCCGCGTCCTACTTTTTCCCTATCTACTTGCAACATCTCTTCTCGATCGACGAATCGATCGACGAAACGCTCGTGTTTAAATTGACGGCGTATACGATTTTTTTTGCATCGTCGATCAACGATCGATTCGATTCGAGGTATCGCCGAAAGTCCAAACTCCTACGAGTCCCAACTTTCGTATTGACTGTGATACTAAGATATCTGACGACGTTACTATTTCTAACAGTCGTATTTCGTACCCGTTCAATATTCTTTCTCCCATCTTCCTTACCTATCTCATCTCAGCCGCTCCATCGTATCCTTACGCTCTCTTACCTACTACTTTCCGTCTACTTTCTCCTTGCATGCAATCCCTGTTTTTCTATTTTAATTATAAGCGCGAATCGTCGTGTACGCGAGCATCGTCGACGTAAACGACAACGGAATACCTATCTGGAAACTACAATAATGATTTTCAAATTATTACAACAAAAAAAACATACGTCGCGTACAACTCCATCTTCCTTTTATTTATTCGTATCAAGTATCGAACAATAGAGATCCTCCGATCGATGATGTTTTTATCCAACGATCATTTACCGTATATTTCCCACATACTTCCTCTTCGTTCCTACGTTATTAATGTCACTGTGCTGATCTTCGAGAGATCCTATCTGCTTCGTTATCGACGAAGCGTTACATCGAATAGCACAGTTAAAGCTCGTATATTTCGAAAAATTAACAAGACGCGACAGATCTGTATTTGAATATCAATCGAATTGCTCGGAGTAATCGATGCTCGCAGATTCTTCCGCTTCTTCCTTCGGCGTATCCGTATAAATCAAACCCACGATCGAAATCCTACTCTGTACTAGCCCTGCTCTATAACTGCAACTTAGACGCGTTATTATATCTCGTGAGCAAACATGTATCGTTCGCGAACCGAATTTCGATTACGCACAATGGCGCCGTAACCCCGGGTTACATGTACTCTACTCTCTAATCGACTATCGAACATGTAAAATAAAACCTTATTCGTTATTTATAACCAATCTGTTCTGCACCGATTTGGCGAAATCGCTTTCAGCATCTTCCATTCTCCTTCCAGCTTTCCCAATCCTCGTTGAGTTACTAATTTTTGCTAATAGCAACACGATAGGATGCAACGTCGTGGTGGTGCTGCCGGTGGATGTTGCACAACGCAACACGAGTTCTCGATATCGGTTACATGGGAAGAAAAACGAGTTTACGAACAAGGCGAACTCTTGAATAGTACCGTGGTATATGGTAAGAGGTTATCTTTCGACGACAGCAATAAACTTTCGCCGAGCGTTTCGTGACGTTGCTTGCTTGCCCTGACTACTGGAGGCCGGAGGTCATCCGGCCGACCGAATTATGTAATCGGGGACAATTCATTCATATTGTCATGCGATATCTTTCGATGAATTTAACTGTGAATACTCCAGCAAATCTTACGATGTAAAATTCCATTTCTCTCGTTCATCCACATTTATTTACGTAACGATTGAATAACAAATCGACGACGACGACGCCACCGAAAGCGACGCAACGTGACGACTCGATACAAATGCGACGGAGACGATAACAATTTTTGAAAAAGCAACAACTTGGAAACATTATCTTCTGTCTGTCTTGCCGATGCCTCGTTTCCCCGAGAACAAATGCCTTGGCATTTTCGTACCGATGAATCGATCTGCTTCTCCTTTCAAGCCCTTCTTCGCTATCTTTTTCTTTAAAGCTTTGTGCGCTATGTTCTTTAATTTCGTTTTCATTGCGAAATCTTTCACACCCATTTCATCGCGCGCCGGTCTCGAGCTGCTTCGAGCTCTTGACTGAGATACAGAGTCCAATCTCATGCGTTTCCTGGCAGGTTGCGACAACGATCTCGAACGTCCTCTAGTTTTCGTGAAATGCGCCTGTAACAAAAATACAAAAAGGATGGAAACACGCACGAATGTTACGCAATTTTCAACCCTTTGATTGCCAATTTATAGATCAAGATTATACATAAATATTGGCAAAGGTTACTCACGTTTTCACTCTCTTCCATATCGACACCCAACTCTTCCATTTGTTCTTTCAACTTCGACACCGATCTATCTCGAACCTTAGCTGTTGATGTACGCGGCAATATAGGTTTCGTGGAAGCCTTCTGTATTCGAGCTTCGTCTTTCATTATAGCTTTCTTTACTCGTATCTGCTTAGCCAATTCTACAATATCCCGCATCGTCTCGGACAACTCCGGCACCTTGTAATCGTATATTCCCGCCTCTTCTCGAAGCTGTTCTTCCCTCTCCAGTTTATTCAATTTCTATCGAAACGCAACGGCAATAAAAGAGAGAAAAATTAAAATTATATTCAAACAGAGCATCCTGCGCACGCTAATCTACGAATAGACGGAAAGAATGAAATACAAACATCGAATATTTCTGGATCGATATAATCAGCGATATTGTGACCTTCCCAAATCTCCGGAATAATATCATATTTCTGATCGCCCTCGATGTCGTAGTTCTTCTTCAAATCGAGCATATAATCGTCTCCCATTTCTTCCTCTATTTCTCGTTCCAGTTTTCGTTTCGGCTTCGATCTTTCCATATCTTGTCTCTTTTTCAAAATACTCTCTGGAATACAGGGAGGGCGAATTTTTTCATCCCTCGGTATCGGTTGTGCAACATGCAAACGATTAAGCAGTCCCTCTACCTACGATGAACATAAATGCCCGATCATTGTGCCTATGATCGAGGTGAAACTTTATTTGAAATATTTGAAAACCATGTGGCTTACCTTTTTCGTTCTTATCTTTTGATCGACTCGGAAAGCTAGGAGACGTTCGCATGCTTGTATTTTCACGTCCATTACTCCAAAATCCGTGATCGTACTCATTTCTAACACGGGCACATCTTTATCCTCTAGCGATTTCAAGAGGGCTCGTTTTTCAGCCGAAATTTCTTCCAAACGTAAAACGTCCACTTTGTTTACCACTACTGTTAAAGGTTTATTAGCAAACAAAGGCTTAATCGATTCGAATAATTTCACCTAGAAGATAAAAAGAGATATAACCAAGGCAAATTACCACCTCACCCAATCTTATCGCTTACCTGTTCCTCTAAATTATGACCGCATTGTTCCGATATATCGCAAAAGTAAAGTACGGCTGCTCGTAAATGCGCGAGGGCCGTTATTGCCTGCATTTCTATCACGTTTCTTTCTTCCAGCGGATGATCTAAAATTCCAGGTGTGTCGATTACTTGCCATCTCAAGTATTTGTAGTCTGTATGACCAACGTATAACGACTTCGTTGTAAATGCGTACGGTTGTACCTCGACATCGGCACGAGTGATCTAAACGTGGAACAAAACTAGATTGTCTATGTATTTCCTTAAATAACATTCGCATATGCATAACATGATCATAATTATACCAATGAAATTACCTTGTTTATGAAGCTACTTTTACCGACATTTGGAAAGCCACATATTATTATGGTACGTGTGTAGGGGTCTATACTTGGTAAACGAGCTAAATGTTGACGGACTTGCTCTAAGTACGCTAGATTTGCAGCTTGTCGCTTCATAATTGTCGCCATGCGACCCAAAGCAGCTTTCTTCAATTGTTTACATCGATACAACGAATCGCCATACTTCATTAAACGAACATAATCCTTTGCTACACTATTAAGATAGCACACGTGAATATTTCATATTAGGTACAAGGCGATGACACACAACAATTGCAATTGACATATGATATACTTACTTGTCGATTAAATGCCTCGCTATATTTATTTGACCAAGAGCTAATTTGTAATGATCCTTATCGTACAGGATGTTCATCAAATCGGCATAAAATGGGTGAACATCGTCTAACTTGGGAAATTCTTGTATAATTTGAGATAGTCTGTCGTGAAAATTTTGTTGTGTAAATTTCACTTTACGCACGTAAAAAGCGCGTATTCTTGTGATTTTATAATTCTTATGTACAACGGTTGGAGTTTTACGCTGAGTTTTTGACAAGATTATGTCAATAAAGTCCTAAACAAAGCAAAACATTCAATTCGTTAAACGGAATAATTACGAAGAGACGATCGATGGCATAATTACTAACCTTTGCGGCAGGAACAACTGCTATTTTCTTGAAATTGTACAAACCCATTATTGCCTATGCCTTTTAACCTGTTGCCAAATTAACAATATCTTGTATTTAACAAGAGCATAAGTGGACTGGTTAATACGCTCGAATTTTATCTTCGAGCAAAACTTTACGAATCCGCGTAATGCACGTAACCACGTGCACCTACGGTGACGGGGACTTCACCTATGAATACAAATTGTATTAAGAAATTACGATGTCAGCGCCTAAACGACAAAGGTAGGAGATTTTCAAGGTATCATTATTGGTTATTCACATGTTTAGTTACATTATCGAACAGCAGTGATGTATACGTTACGAATGCAAATATGAAATTAACATCACACTTTGTAATCGCATTTCGTCTATGTAACTTTCTATATATCGGTTTAATTCCATGAAATTTCTTCGGCACAGATTTTTATTGCGATACAAAGAGTATTTCTATCCTGTGAATGTTTTACGTAAATCTTCTCCATCCAATAGCCTTTAATAAACGGATAAAGTAGAAACCTTAAAATGTATTTTCAATGAATTGTAATTCTTCAATTCTTCCAGTTTAGAATTCAGTTAATATTAATGTCAATTATTTTATCGAAGAGGGAATGAATTTTTATTTAGAAATTCGTCTCTTTTCGTTTAGTTGAACATTTGATAAAAAGAGGAAGTAGATATCGAACGATAGTAGGAGAATATTTTTTACTAGAGAAGCGCATGCGCAACAGCGAGTATACTTGGAATTGGCCGTGACTGATAGAGAAGAACGGTTGAAGAACGGGGAATTTTAATAACTTCGAACTCTTTTGAATTTAGTTATCGCTGCTTTTCTACTATATCAATTAGAGGGAAATGTTAGACATTAACGTGTCATGATCAACGCAAAAAGAATTGACACACTAGAATAGTGGATACAGAGTATAAAGAAGAATATATCGCATCGGAGGTACTGTAGTTTGCAAATGATCGTAAGCTAAGAAGAACCGAACCGATACATCCCGCCATCTTGAACTGTACCGTACCCTATCGTTGCTAGATATTTTGTTCAACGAGGGAACTGTCAGTATATGTATACATACATACGTGAATTTATGTTACGCGTGCCTTTTCGACTTCGAACGTCGAACAAAATAAGGACTAGATTTTCAATCGAAATGTTATTATTTTCACTATTTACAGCATATTTATCTACTTGCGTAGTAAATTAATTTTTATTAAAAGAAACACGTAGGTTTGTGCGTTTAAATACATATTCGACTTAAGCCCTTTTCAATTGTTAATAAATATTGCGAGGGTAATTAGAAATGTGTTTCCATTGTAGCATTTCTATTCTTGAACTGTTCGATAAAGTGGCCATTGTAAAAGTTAGATTTCAAATAACGTATAAATCGTGAGTTATAAATCGGTGTTTGAGAAGATTTTTGATCGAGTGGAGCATCTGTCCGAAAATAGGGGGCAAGAAAGGTCGTTCGATCGTCTTGGAAGATATTGAACAGGTATATCGTTGCCAATCGTGTGAACTCTTCCTATCTTCCGTTTTCAAACGTAATTGCCATCTTTCATTTTTTTCCAATGTCTATTTTCTATTCGTTTAGCGTTGTTTCCACTCTTTTAACTACATTTCACAAAAAGTACAGCTAACAAATTTTTCATTTTATTTACAAATCACACAAACTACAAAAGTTTTTCTACTTTTCTTCTTTTTACATACTTACATAGCTGGAATTAACTTGTCCCTCCATTTCTCTACAAGTTCTAATATACAGAGACGCACCTATAAAGTTCCACGATACTTGAGATTGGTCTACTATCGATTATACCTTCTGTATGCGTACAAGAATATAGAACACATATACATAAACATGTTGTAAACGTGTCTACATATCAAACTGTTTCACTTACTTGCATATAGTTGAGAAAGAATAATTACTTGTAATATTTACATGTACAATAAATCGACAAGGAACTCGAAACATGATTTCTTTTGTTCTCCAATTTCTATTACTAATTCATTTTGCATACCTTTTATACTCTTTTATAACAGAGAGTGTGCTGCATTTGTGATCGTTGACCATTGATATTTTATATTGCAAAAAACGAAATCTGCAACTTCTAAGAGGATACTTTTCTACGCAGAATTACCAAAACTGCCAAAGAGCTTTATAATGGACACGATACCTTGAATCTATGTTATGTAAAAACAATGCAGATACCTTTGAAATCATGAGATACTCTACGTTGCAAGTACAAGAATTCGGGGTACCTTTACCTCAAAGCCGGTTATCCAGTGAGACGAATGAAAGCATGATAACCGATGCAGGTACCATGGAATTAAAAAATAATCTTCTAGAGGAAGGTTCTGTGGTATCTAATCTTCCCCTTTTATTCGCCAATGGACATCCAACGTCATTGGAAACAATTACAGTGGTACAAATATACCTTCTCTTGGATACATTTATATATTAGTTGTATTGAAATTTTATCAAAAATTTTTAATTGTAGACACAGTTGGAACGTTTCGTAACATTCATGGTTCAGTGTTCGTTAGATCATGATACTTCCGAAGCAATGACCGAACCAAGGTGGTGGCCGAAAGAAGTTAAGTTTTCAAACCCTTTAATAAGACCCAAGAGGATTAACGATGTAAGTTAATTATTAAAGTAGCATTGCATCTATACGTGCAAATGTTTAAATTTTTAAACGAATGCTGTGTTTTAGAATTGGACAGCTAATTTGAAAAAATTAGTATTCAGGTGCTACACTTACCACAGAAGCGAATACCTTTTACGCTTTTGTTCATACCTTGCGCGATATCCGAAAGAAGATTTAGAATATATTAATAACTGGGATTCGACGACAAGTTTATACCACAAAACTACTGGCAAATTATTAGTGACATTTCGTAATGAAAATATGGTTAGTTGTTATGGTTAAATTAAACGTTGGTTTGTGGAATTTGAGAATTTTATACAGTAAAGAACGAAATGATTTTGCTTCCTCCTTTTCTTGTTCTTTGTCTATGCAGAATTATGACAAAAGATACGAAAGCCCACGAAAGAAGTTACTGTCTTGTAGCGGAGTGACTTCTTGCTACTCCAATAAATCGAAACAACAAGATCATTCCAATATGATGGTTCAGCCATCAACAGGAGATATTTATTTATGTGACAGTTGTGATGCTGAATTTATTGGCCTAGAGAAAATGAAGGTACTGCATTAATTATAGTAGAAAGGATAAATGAATTTAATTATAACTTGATACTACTCGATAGGAACACGAACGTGTGTGTTGCGAGCAAAGACACGCCGATCGTAATTCACGACCCACAACACCGGACTTACCGTCTACGGAGCCTGAATTAAGGCAAAACCAGTTTTTGGAATACTTTCGATTGTGTTCGGTGAACTCAGAATTGAAATCAGTTGAAACTAATAACGGTGTTACAGTTAATAATAATAATAATAACAACAATAATAATAATAATAATAATAGTAATAATAACAACAATAAAAGTATCAGTACACATACCTCCCGTCGTGTTCGCGGATCTATCAATTTTACGAGGTGTTCGAGTATTCCTTTCTCTTCACCTGCTGGTATATTATTAGCCAAAAAATCAAAAGCAATGACGGAAGAAACGCAACAAGAAAGGCTAGAAAGGATAGAGAGACACCTTATCGCTCCTGTTTTAAATAGTTCATCTAGACCAAAGTGGCTAGAGGCGGAAGTTGATCACGATAGATGGGTCGTTACATACAAACCAAATCGAGATAAATCAACGTGCGATTACGTGCATCAATATAAATTTATGAACTCTGTTAAACGAAAACCAAGTGAGTATTCGATACTTGAACGCATATCCTCTTCTCTTCTCTTCTCTTCTCTTTCTTTTTTCGGTTTTACAAAGAAAGGATGGCCGCTTCAAAGGCCGTATTGAGTTTTACATACGAAATTCCTACAATACAAGAGCTATTTCTTTCTTTTAGTGTTGAGCATACAATCACAATTATTGTACGTTGTTTGTCGACCTGTTTACGTTCTTCTGACACGGCTAACTCCAGAACAAATAAACAATCATAAGGGAGATTCACCAAAATATCAGTGTCTTGTTCGGAATGTTTTAGCCGATAACAAAATAACGATGATAGAAAATCAGGACAATGCAAGGCCAAATGTTTCGTCGAAACGGAAAGCTCCAAGTGACGAACAGGACACGAACACCGTGGAGGAAGACGAGAAGACAGTTACCAGTGAGGCTGATAACGAAAACTTGACCGCTCTTGAAGATAAAAGCGTTTCTGACAAAAATAAGCCAGCTGTAATTACATCGTTAAAAGAGAAAACTATGTACGTTCAACAAGACGCGATTACGGTAATTGATCTTTGTTCCTCGGATGAAGAAGAAAGTCCGCATATCAGTGTGCCTTCGGATGAAAATAGAGATCCGATGGATTGCACGACCGGGAATGTAACGAACTTGTTGCAGAAGCATTCGTCGGTTAAGTTTCATGTGAAACCACATATCTGCTCGACGGAACAGAAAGGCGAATGTTTCTCGGATATCATTTTGAACGACGACAGTGAAAATTGTACAAACAAGTACCACGGTACAATGTTAAATACATGTACAAGTTTATCCTCAATCCTTAGACCAGCACCGTAAAACGTCAACGTGGTGCATAAAATCCGTCGTATATACGTTACATTTGTTACAGTATTTATTGTTTCTATTTTGTACGATTATAAAATATAGAGAAAAAGTTACATATATCATTTTATTATGTGCAGTGCATTGTAGTTCACTGAAGTTATAGCAAAAAAAAAAAAAGAAAAAAGAAAAAAACTAAAGGAAAAGAAACAGTCTCTTTTTGTAAAATAACGAATTGATCAAATTTCGATGTTTTCAAACGAATTACGTTCGATCGCGTTTAACGTATAGCACATAACAATACGCATTTTTTATATATTATATATTGTTGCAAAGGGACTAAAGAACAAAAAAGGAGGTAAAATTGAATAAAATACAAATAGAAATCGTATTTTTTTTTTTTTTTTTTTTTTTTTTTTTTTTGTTATAGATCGATCTTGCTTCTTTGCGCACCTCGTAGAAATGTGACTGTGTTTGTGTTTTCATATTTTTTTTTTCTCCTCTTAATAATTTTCGTTTTAATTAAATATGCATATATACTTAGAACCAAATATAATAAGTTGCACTTTTTATTCCTGTTTTTTCTTTGGTTTCACTATTCTATTCATTATAAACGAAAATAACATCTCCTTCCAATCCATTTCAACTCGTTTCAAAACTAATCTCTTCGTTGAAATGTTATGGAGTGGGCCAAATGCTAAGGCAACTGCAGTACACGCTAAACAAAGTACGTTGTACGGCATACTGAAGTCAGGTGTCGGTAGACTAATTAATATAGATTCAGTTCTCAACTGTACCACGTATCCCTCTCTTGAAGCATTAAAACTAAAAGTTTCGTTAAATCTTTATTAAAACATATTAAAGTTATGTACGTAATACGGTATTTGAACAAAATAACGAATTTCAACCTTGACGTTATAGTACTTCCATCAAGTGGTAATGCGGTATAATTTCTTGCGATTGGAAGTAACGCGGTAATTATAGCAGGGCCCATGTAAAATCCATGATTAGCATCCGGGGGATACTCTTGCCACTTAAGAAACGAATAATCCATTTCTATGGAGAATTTGGTTACCGACTGCGGTGGTAAGCGTAAGATCAGCTCCAAATAGTAAGGACTTTTTCTCTCTTTGCCTGGTAAATAACGCTGCACCACTACAACATAAGTCGTATTGAATGGAATCGAATCGAATCGAAGCAACGAAAAATAATTCAGTAAAGCGGAAGCATGACAATCGTTCACTGTGGATGCAACTACTCACATGGTACAATACGTTGTGCTCCACAAGTTATCGTGACAGAATGTAGATATACTGGCAAATACCATGGAATATTTTCTAATAAAACAACGTCGAGTGGTTGCCAGTAATTATTGTAAATTTTCGTTATTAAACTACCTCTTTCTTGTCCATATCCTACGCAACAGAACTATTTCTTGCTATTTCTTTCTATATATTTATTATAATTTAAATGTTCATACACACCAATGATATATCTGTTGGCATACAAAATTGACGGATAGTATAAATTAGCTTTATAAGTGATGTTATGAACAACTCCGATATTAAACATTCCTCTCGTGGAATGAGATCTAATATTATATACTGCTATTTCATTTAACTGTCCTCCACGGAGACTGACGATTTTAACACTTGGAGCAGGTATTAATTCGTAAATGTGATTCGTATTGTTACTGGATACATCAATATACACGTTGCTCAGTGTAGCAAGAGGGCAGGCTCCTCTGATTCCTATTCCAAAAAATTTTCGAACTGACCAGTCCTGCAAAACGAACTGTTCGAATAATAAGAATTTTTTATAACACTTTGTCAAAAATTTACCTGCGATACATCTGTTGTGATGTCATATATCAATGAAACAGATTGCCTTAACTCTAAGGACGTTTTAGTACACTGTGCGTTGGAGCATATAACTCGAAAATGAATTCCAATGGAATGATAATTTGTGTTGTGAATATAAGCGGAATTTAATAGGGTTGCCAATCCTTTCTGTAAAAGCATCATATAAGGTAATACAACTTTTTATGCAAAGTCAAAGTAAGACTCTATTATCTGTACATACCTTGGAGTTACACGGCAGTAACTTTTTGAACGGAGTTAAATTTTCAGTGCAAACTATTTCTCTTGGTAACGAAGAGTAACGTAAATGACTAGAATTGACGCTGTGCTCAACCACACCTGTGGGTCGGAATGTGAATTCTGGAGACATGCTATTGGAAGGATTAACAAAATTTAGAGAGGCACAAAATAGGCCTGCTAGAGCATTTGTTAGACCTTTCCACTCGTCGTCGACACTGTGATAATACAACAAAATTTTGTTAAAATTATTCTTGTTGTACATGTTGCATTTATCAAGTTTAAAATTGTGTCTTACTTATCGACATTTTTGTGAAACCATGTGGATATCTCAGCACCAGGAGCAGCATCGTGATAAGGATATCCCCATTTTTGGTAATTCCACAATCCTTTGGTTAACGTAAGGTGTAACTCGTCTACATTATGACGACTTATAATTTCACCAAGTCCTCTCGGAAATAAATGCGAATGTTGAACTAAAATGTCAATTTATAGTTGTATAAAAGAATAGTGAAAAGAAATATTGTCCACTGGAGAGAGATGCTTCCTACGTCTCACAACTTACACGACTTTGTGTCCTTTGTCGTTTCCCAGATAGTAGTAAATTGAAAATATGCGTAAACATGATTACTCTGTAACGGCTTTAACATTAACTCTTCGTCGAAAAAATCATTTTGCGAAGACGCGAATTCTATAATAATACCGATAAGTACGAAAAACAGTACAGGCAGTTTAGAATACATCACGTTGGATGAAGATGGAATACTTTCGAACGATTCGATATATCTTCAATATTGTTTCAACTGTAAAACAAATTTCTTAGGTTTTATAGTTGTCGTTACAAGCAGTTGTACAAATTAGAATCAATTGAAAAAATATGGATTTTATTACAATCTACGAATCATGTGTAATTCATCGGATTTGGCGGCAAATATCGACGAGAGGAATATAATCACGAAAAAATACATGATTCAACGTTGAAAGACAAGTTGTCGAGTGTTTTTCAATTTTTTGCAAACGTGGAATTCGAGGAGAAATGTAGAAATTTAAAGACAGATATTTGACAATTGACGATAGAGCCTTTCAAGGGATTTAGCGATAGAAACAGCAGCAGAGTTAGAGAATTAGCCAAAAAGAAACATCGCGCGACAGATCGGTGTATATATTTATTATCAACGTTCCCGCATTCTTCGTTTACGGGTGTGTTTTCATCGTTTGCAAAGAATTACAAAAAGCAGAAATAGCATACGCGAGGAAGAAACGTTAGGTCGCTTCGATGAAAACTAGCTCAAAAGATCGATAATTTTGACAGGGTGTTATTCTATGTACATGTGTCAATTAGGACCGATCGAGCGTTAAATAAAGGAAAAGAAAAGAGCGATTTGCACCGGGATAGTGATTAAGTAAATCGTCAATTATGGAATCGGAAGAAGGCGAAGCATATTCGAAACAGGGAACAACGATGCGCAGCGAAAAAAATGCAGTTATCGACTACGATGAAGACAGAGTAAGGTTAGAGTTAGTAAATCCTGTGTAAAGATTTGAGTTTCTTTATATATATATACATATACAAAGTGTTATTAATTGCGGAATACAACACCGAGAATACGAATCGTTGTCGTTTCAGCTGCACGAGATGACAGCATCTTATTCGGAAATATCATTCGACTCGCAATCGTCCCCACCTATCTCGGAGTTGAGATCGCTGATCGATTCGCCGGATATCGATGGGAGAAAATTCTTGGATGGTAGCTTAGAAAAGATGAACGGAATCGGTAGTAGACCGGATCAGTTGAATTTAAGAAATAGAGAAAGTAGCCCGATCGAAGACGAAGACATAGATCCGCCAAGTTATCAGAAAGCCATGGGATATTTGCAATTAGAAGGGACGGTGATGCAAGACGGCGACATGATATTATTTGTCGCGGAAGATTTAGAAAATAAAATTAAGTTGTCCAGTCCTGTGACGAAAAAAGGCGATACTCCGTCATTTCCGGGTTCCCGTAGTTCAACTCCTTGCTTGTACAGGCAGGCTCTGACACCTCAGGTGCCTCTTCTCGATCATAACGTTCTGAACGAATTAGAAATGGAAGCGAGGAAAGTGGCTACTTCTGTCGATGCGTTAACAGAAAATTTGGCTGCCATTTTGCACAGCGTAAATTACCATTTAAACATTTTCTTTTTTTTCGCCTTTCAGCCCTTTACCCTTTTGTCGTAACGTTTCTTCCTATCTCGTATCGCAATGTTTGCAGGCATCTGCGCTTACCGTTGGCTGCTTAGAAACGTATAGAGATGCCGTTTGTAAAACATGCGACGCGGTGGATCACAATATTAAATCGATGTATCAGTTGATGGCAAAATGTGAAGAATTATCGAAATCGATGGGACCTGTGTACAAACTAGCAGAACAAATGCGAGTATCGAAGCATTTATCTGTATCTGCATGCTCATTTCGTTTTCTATACTAACTTAGTGTTCTCTTTGAAAAACTTTTAGTAAAGAGATGAAGAGGATGTTGGAGTTATTTGAGAACGCGATGAATCTCTAAATTCCATACACGGAACATGGAATTGTTGTTTACATATATAAATATAAATATAAATAAATCAGTAAACACACATATACTATATGTATACATATATAGTATAGTTAAAGATTTTGTTTGTCTGCATTTACGATATATTTTTGATTGTTTCTCAAAAGTATTTTGGAATCATACTCGCGATGTATAATTAATTACCGCACAGTCGTTGTTCGTTAAATGTATATATCGTTTAATTAAACGTTAGCAATATCAACAGACTTGAGAGCGTGTTGTTTTTAACCATTGAACATGTCAGTTGGCAAAACTGTGAAAGCGAACGTACGAATGCGTGTGTAACATGTAAAGATTTCTGAGGGACACAACGGGGTTTCGGTAGCGATGGTAAAAGCAAAGTCCAGCGAGTTACTTGGATTCTTTCTTCTCCTTTATCCGTACGTAGACACCTGTGAACTGTTCGTTGGTTAGTCTTTGGAAAGGGCGGTTCTTCGCTTTCAATGCAACGCACAAACTTTATTAACATATGACACGTTTTATGTCTGCTCCATTCTGAGACGGCACAATGTTGGGGAATAATTGGCGCGTATTGTCAGGTTCGGTGGTGGTCCATTGTAAATCGGAGCTGGTGTAAATAACGGTATCAAAAAGCGAGAGTGAGAAACGCGTCGCGTCGCGCCGCGCGCCTCATTTAACGCATTCGGTCGGCGTAATTATTAAAGACAGGATGATTTTAATCCGGCTTGGGAAAAGGGTGGTGATAGCGGACAAACACCTCGTTAATTTATTCTCCTGAGCGCCCGGCGCCCATTCAGGTTGCGGAAGACAGGTGTGTACGTCTACCTTCCTGTACCCACTCTCTACAAACCTGGCCACACGTTCGCTCTTTTGCACGTTTTCAATTCCCGTCGATGAACACCGATTCTCTCCCTCCCTTTTCTCTCTGCAGTTTGCGCGCACGCTCTCGCTTAGACCACGTTCCTCATCCTGCTCGGGAAAACGCTCCGGCTCTACTGCCCATGGATTACAATGGATACAAGTCTAATCGACGCGTACGGTATTCTACTATCGGATATTTATCGCGTATCGATCTCGGCTCGATTTCGCATCCAGGCGACCGCGTACGAAAATGCAAAAAGCGTCGAGTACTCTGTCTGCAAAGAGAAGGAAATCGTTTTCTTTTTCTTTTCTTTCTTTCTTTCTTTCTTTTTTGCCTCGAAAGATGGGCAAGGCTGGGGGGGGAGGGGGGCACATCCGGAACGAGGAGCGGTTCTCAAGGTGTGACCGAGCCGCGATCAGTCGAGCACGGGGTACCGGTAGAAATTGGGAAAGAGAGAACGAAGCGGGGAGGAGAGGAGAAAGATGAAAGGGGGAAAGGGGAAAGGAAAAATGCTCGGCAGATCACAGACGGCCTAATTAAAAGGCTCGCTGCCACGCGGAATCTTCTTTCTTTCGTTTCAGCGAGAGCAGCTTGCGGTAAGAATTCAGGAAGCCGACGTCTCTCTTTCCTTTTGTCCTGTCTTTAACCCTGTCTCGCACACGTATCTATGAACATCCGTTCGTGCTTGCTTGGTAATGAGTCGGGGTGTCCTCTTTCGAAACGTTGTTGCCCCTTCTTGCAGGAACAAAGATAAAAGAGGTGTACACGCGGCACAAGCGCAGGCAGAAACTCTCTGACACACGCACATAGGGGGAGAGAGAAAGAGAGGAAAGGCATTGATATTTGCGTAAGCGTCGCGCTATCTATACCCTGTAACCGAGGTGTATAACGCTTTTCTCTTCTCTGCGAGTAACACGTTTCCGCGGCGATCGAAATTTTCTTCCCCCTACGAATTCTTTCCAGTCTGCTTTCGTTCGATCCCAATCGAAATGTTAAATTACGCGTTCATATTGTTGTTTCCGCGAACAAACCGAACCAAGCTTTCCGTAAAATCCAGCTGCTCCGCGAAAGACAAAGTTTAAAGAACCTTCAAGAACTGGCCAATTAAATTGCGATTCGCAAATTAACTTTGGCAATTACGAGTAGGCTTCGAGAGCGGTACGATGAGGAAGGGTTGGGCAAAGCTGGGGGATTACAAACGAGACGGCGCGGCGGGAACTTGACAACTTTTCAGTCGCTTTTTATACAACTTTTCTTGTTAAAATCTTGATTATGAATTTTCTATTGGATTACCCTTCCGAGTCTGTTCGTGACGCACTTGTTTGCTTTTGCGATACCTTGGTAAAAGCAGTTGGACGAATCGTTTTCGAATGTCACGCACGTGTTGCTTCTCTTTGTTCGCGTGTCGTCTCTCTATCTTTGCAACATTTAAGAGAGGCTTTGCCGTAATCGCGTGAAACGATCGATCGATTCGTAGAGATTCGATAAAACGGAAAGTGCAGAAAAGTAACAGGAAGCACGAAATACGAGGCACGTAACAACGTATGACGATATACGAAGCAGGATAGATAAGGTCGTTCCAGGAAAAAGTTATCGATGTTTGTGTATACCTGCGCTATCGCAACGGTAGCGTTGCAAACGGTACTTTCGGATAATCAGCATTTGTGTAACTCTCTTTTGCTCTTCGTGTCATTCGTCCGTCTCCACTGGTCGAGGTATCTCGTTCCATTCCATTCCGTTCCGTTCAATCCCGGCGACGCGTCCGTTTCTCCTGAATCCATGTCTCTCCTCGCCGCGCCCCCCGCCGCTGTGCCGGTTCGCACCGCTCAACTCACCAACAGTTGCAACCAGTGTGACTATGGTCTCCGACGGCCGGTCGCTCATCCTTTCGCTCCGTCTCCGTCGAACACGCGGAAACTATTCTCTTCTCTCCCACCCTCTCGCTCGCTCTCACGTCTCTGACCGTCTCGCTTTCTCCACTGTTCGGTGTTCTCGGTCGCGATAGCGTAGCTCGATCTCGTTCCATCGCGCACTCGAGACACGCCTCCCAGTTGTGGCGCGCGACCGCTCTTGGATTCAGTCGACGCCGAGCCGGCACGCGTGTTGTTTCGATATTTTGTGGCGCGTCTCGTCGCGTTGTGCCGCATCGTCTTGCCTTCGTTTGTCTCACCTCACCTCACCACGTCCTGCCTTGCCTTGCCTTATCTTACCTTGTCTCGGCTCGCCTCTTGTCCTGTCTTGTCTTGTCTCGCCTTGTCTTGCCTTGTCTTGCCTTGCTTCGCCTCACCTCGTCTTGCTTCGCCTCGCCTCGTCTCGCCTCGTCTCGCCTCGCCCTGCCTCGTCCCGCCTCGCCGCACTTTGCCTTGCCTCGCCTCGCCGTCGTGCCTCCCTTCGCGTCCAGTTGCGAGTTTCTCGAAAGTCTCGTTGTCAACGCGTGCAAACGGGAAAGTCGGGAGTCACGTTATACCGTGTGTGTACGGTTTTCTGTTTGCCTGCGACCATGGACCCGCGAGGACGCGCGCAGCGATGCTAGATCGTTGGAGCGACGAGGATCCAGCCGCCTCCTCGTGCCGCGTGTGAGTGCGATACTTTTGGCCGTTTCGAACAAGTGGAAACAAGTGGAAGAGTGGAAGGTTCGCCGGCGTAATTGCTTTCGTACGGTTGCCGTTTCATTCTCCGTTTCTTTCAACGAGTTCCCCGTCTTGCTGCTTCGTGATACACGCAACACGTTCGGAGCAAACTTGTCTTCGGCTATCTTTCGTCGTTCTTCCCGATAAAACAGCCCTATTAGACATGGATTTCGTGATTTTGAAGGTAAGCTGTTTCCCTCTATTCTTTGCCTCGGTGTACACTATTCGTTTACACATAGGTACGTTCGATGTTCGATTGTATATTCGACGGCAGAGATGCTTTCTCATCCGTATCGTAACTAAGATTGAAAACACCAGTCGAAAAGGTATCGAAGCGATTTTGCGCTACTTATTTCGAAACTATTGTATACGCTCCGTTCTGTAAGTTGAAATGTCGCGTAGCGATCGTAAAGCAATAGCATTCGAGGTATTGCACAGAACGTATCTTATCGTTTGAGACAAGAACAATAGCAGCAGCAACAACAACAACAACAGCAACAGCAACACCGGGAAAGTTTACAGCTTGCGCGAACAGTTTTTGTCAATCGAACGACGAACAAGGAACCATGACGTTTGTTTTGTTGGAGAAATCTTGGCTTCGACTAACGGCGAGAGAGACGGCGGGGACACCGTGGGGAAAGGGGAAGGGGGGGGGGGGGGGGCAGAGGACGAGAGAGAATCGGAAGAGCTCGTAGGGACAACACGGTTGAGCATTCCTGGATAAAAGTTCAACTCTCGGCTATTCTACGATATTCCCATCGTATTTCTTTTCTCGAGGATTCACCAAAGTGTCTACAAATATAATAATTGGGGTTTGTCCGACGACCTAGTTATCGCCTTATTCCTATTCAACTTGCGCCGTTCGACTTGGAGCTTCAAGCCGACGTTTCGAGGTGATTGATTCCGGTAGCGATACGTTAAAGTTTCCAAATTGTTATTTGGATACCGAAGGAAGAGAGAGTGGGAGGAGGGGAAGGGACGATCCTAACCCGAGACATTGAGAGGACGGTGTCAGCAGGCCGATTGAAAATCGGATTTAAATGGTATTGTTCACCGAACGAAACGGTGAAATTTCGCATTCCTTTCGCGGCATTCGAGTACAAGTACAGTATACGTATAGGTGGGTAGGTAGGTGGAAGCGTAGCAGAACGCGTGTAAGGTCGTGGACCTTGTGTGGCGTGATGCGAGCTCGAATAGGAGAAACGTAATAACAGGTCCGCGTGCAAAGCGTGTCGTTGGACGCACCTGCGTTTACCTTTTGTTCTTATCGCTCGAACTGGTAGGGCAAGTTTGCGCTTTGTAAACAGAACGATAAAGGAATTTGTAGGAAACGGCGTGGTTCGACGACGTGCGTTTACGAAGGTTATCGAAGTTACCAAGCGTGTATATACCAACGGTGCACCCTCGTTCGTACGCTGTCTGTTTAATTTTAGCGCTCGCGATGCGATCTAGAGGATCACGTGTATTTTTTCCTTCCGGTTTCTTTCTGATTTCGAACCGCGGGATCCGAACTAACCGTCAGAAACAAACGTTCTTTGATCGAATCGTCGAGATTGCCTTTGATCGAACAAATAAGATACTCGCGTGAAAGTCTGTTGGCAACGATGGACAGCGCATAACGATGGAACGAAAGAAAGGAAGGAAGAAAGGAAGAAAGAAAAGGAGAGTACAGTGTCGTTTGCGCGGAGGAGTGGAGAGTATCGCGTATATACGTATGTAGTTGACGCGAGCGATTGGCACAGGAGCGAGAGAAAGGGCCGCTTAAGAAGCAGCGGTAAGCGTGAAATAATAACGGCGCGTCGTTGAAGAACGTCGCCTCGGGATGTTGGTAAAATGTGTCCGTGCGTTTTCGAGCGTACGAGCGTAAGTATATAAGTCCTCGAGCCGTTGCGGATGATGACGGAACGCAGACCCTCTTGTGACAAAAGTAAAAGCATCCTACGTTGTCGAACCGATCATTACCCGGTAGGAATTACCCAAGTACTTGGGTAATGTTCGGGGGGGCATCTTACGAATAATTTCGTTCCAAGCATCGGCGAAGACGCTGTGGCATCGTGGATGTTTCATGTAGGAGGTATATACTTGTACATTCTCCGATTTTTTTGCTCCGATTATACGGATTTGATTAGCACGCGCGTATCGCTTCAATGTCGGAGGTTAATTGAAAGTCGTATCGCGTGACACGATGCACTCTACCCGACCTCCGCTTTCTTCGCCTTCCTTGACGCGTAAGTACCTAACAAGTTGGCGGCGGCGGTTCATAGTAGATGAACAGCTCTCTTCCATCGTGCTTGAAACATGGATACCTACACACATAAGTGCATTCTATTTTGAAAGTTGCGCTTTATCTTTCGAGATACAAAGGCTCGGACTTAAGCTCGGAAGAAGGCCCTTATTGTCCGTGGTATATGCATATAGCGTATATTCTTAGAGATGTTATCAAGGTTCAAAGTTGCCTACCGCTTTTTCCGAGCGATCTCGAATATTTGTAACGAGGTATATGGATAATCGACGCGCGGGGAGAGGCGAACAGGAGAAAAGGAGAAATGGAGAAATGATGTATGCTAGTATCGCAAGGTCCGTGATGTATCGTTGCAGCCGTATCACGATACTCGCGCGATTTCCAATTAGTTAGCTTGTAGGCAGCGTCTTGTTGTAACGAGACGCGATCGCGTCGACGAAACGCGTAAAGTGTTCATTACAGAGAGTGGAGAGCAGAAGGAGGAACTGGAGAGAGATGGGATACTGGAAGGTAGGGGAGGAGTGGAGAGGATAAAATCGTAAAAATTACTTGACAGCTGGGAACGGTGGAAATATTTTAATTCTTTCTCCGAACACTCCCCGCACTCGAGATAATTGCCATTTGCGCCAATAAAGCCGGAATCTCGGGAGTTCCTCCTACCTACCCCTCGAGCCGCTCACCCTTGTTTTCCCCTTTTCCCTTTCTTCTCCGTTCTGGGCAGCTGCCACCCCGCGCTAGCATTCCTTGCGTTTGCTTCCCGACATGCTGCCACCTCACTCTCTCTCTCTCGTCTCCCCTCTCCTACCTCTCGTTCACTTTCTTTCCTCTTTCTTCTTTTCTTCCTTCCACTCTCCTCCGTTCGATCCTATCTGGCTGCATCGAGAGATTCTACGATCGCCGGTTAACGACCTTTTCTTTCCCAGCTGTCTGACAATCGTCGAAAGATATTAGCGAGAGGATTTCTTTATTTCCCTGTAATCGGGCTAGAGCGAAAGTAGGCGAGAATGAAAGGAGAGACACGTATATACCTGCTTGCGTTGTCCACTTTTAATTTTGCCACGGTTAAATGATTTTTTGATCTCGGGATCGCCTGAACTGGGATGTTGACTAGGGATGTGTTAACCCTTTTAGTGTCGAACAACGATATATCGTTGTTAGCTACACTTGTGATAGTAATAATTTTGTTAGAAATAATTGAAAATGCAGTATTTATGCTTTATACTACGGATTCTGCATCAAACTATGATCAAACGATGATTTTACTTGCAAATACTGTTTATGAAAGAAAACTGATCTTTCCATTTTTTCGAATAATTTTGAATAAATATTATTAGTATGAATTTCAATAAATATTGAAATACAATTGGCATTAATTCATTCTCCCTTTATGTTCCTCTTTGGATTTTGTACATATCATTCTTACGCCTTTTTTTGTAACTTTTTTTCTCAAACCTTACTAAATTACGTCAAGTTGGTTCGGTATTCTTCGCCTAGGTACAATTCTTTCGGTCGGCACTAAAAGGGTTAAGAGAGGAGGAGGGAGGATCGGTGTCCACCGCGGCACTTGTCGCCGCTATGTTTACAGCGTGGCATGTAAATGTAGTTGTTACTCGATAAATTGATACAGGATGCAGCTTGACCGTACGTACGTGTATTTTTATCGATCGTTGGTCGCGCGCAGCGTAACAGCACCGTTCCCATCGTAAGTTCGTCGGGACGTTTTAATTAAACGACCAGCAGCAGTTTCCGATCGCGAATATTAATCGCGTAATTTTGAAATCGTCGATGGATATTGGGAATTGGCCGCGGAATCGAGCAAATCACAGCTGCGCGTCACCTCTTCCTCGCTTCCTCGACACAGCTCCCTTCCCTTTTTCCTACTTTTTTCATTCGTAGACGGTTTCACCGGCCGTTCCAGCTTTGATCGAATCGTACAAAGTGTCGTCGGTGTGGTCCATGTCGCCACTACGCGTCTTATCGATTCGTTCTATGTTCCATCTTGTCACAGGACAACCACGCTACTAACGGTGGCGTTGATTAGATCTCGAAGCGTCAGCGAAGCGACAAAGGCGGATGGAGACACAAACAGGCGAACCTGGCAGGCTAGCTAGCAGGCAGACAGACAGACAGACAGACAGATTGACTGACTGACGGGGATATAAGCATGGGAGGAGAAATGGTGTGTGAGCGAGGGGGGCAGGGGCAGATGGCTTAACACTAAACCTACCGACATTTCACATATATATACCTATTCCTACCGCGAGTGGTCCAATGACCGCTTTAAAAAATACGTGTTTCTTAATATAGAGTGAAGATTATGAACAATTAGATAGTGAACAAAATATTTTCTTACATTTAAAAATAGATAATTCTTACTTTACTCTTTTTCACCGCATTTTTTTTTCCAAATTATAGGATTCTTGATTGTACATTTTCCACATACGTATTTTTCACAGTTTAGAGTCTGAGTTGTTGATTTTCCTGGTCAACTTCGGAACAACCTTCCTCGATGTTATTTATGTTCTCTAATAACTTGATATTTTTTGAATATCTTGGCATTTGTTGGGATGACTATACAAATGATGATATAAAAATGTAGATCAAATTGGGTAAAAAAAAAAAAAGAAAAAAAGAAATGTAAAAAGGATCGAACTTAGTACAAAGTACTGTTAATTTGTTCACTTTTTCGAAACACGTAATGTGTAAAATAACAGTAGAATAATAATAGACTGGCAAATATGCTCTTTGTAGCTTTCACGTTTCGATTCTCTCTGTTCGGGTCGCAAGAGCTTACTAAACGTAGCAAGAAGACGACTAGGCTATACTCTCAAGCCACGGTTTTCTTTACATCGTAGATAACATAATAGAAGATAAAGATCGACTCATGCAAAGAATATAAATCGTTCAAGCGGTGAAATGACCGCTCGCGGTAGGCAAAACAGATTACAAATTTTCTCCGGAAAATCAACGATAAGAAAAAGAGTGAATATTAAAAAATGCATTGTACGTATTACAGAAGTTAAATGGCGATAGAGTAACGTCATATGCAGGAAATTCAAAATAAAATTTTCAAACCGGTCATTTGACCGCGCGTGGTAGGTTTAGCGTTAAACGGAAATGTGGAACCGATTTGCCGGTAGATGGTAGACGACGTTGCATTTCAGGATAAACGTAATAGTAATAATTAGCTACGGTTGCTAACCGAGATTCGTCGATGTGAGATTATGTTCTCGTTGGTGCGAAAGGTTCGGGTAAAAATGTCATCGAACAACGTATATATATAGCTGTGAGAGTGCTCCTCTATCGGTGGGTAATTTTCGTTTCGCTTCTCGAATTACGTGAACGTTTGTTAGTTGTCGAAAAGTGGGCCGAGTATACGTATATGTACAGCTGGGAAAACCGAGAACATCGAGGGCTGGTTTATGTGTTAGCAACTGAACGGGAAACAGAAGGAAAACTTTTCAGCCGAAAGAGGTGTATCGTGTGACCGGAGATTGGCGGAGGGGTGATGGTTGGAGATTGCCGGTATGTACGTATGTATGTACACGAGTTTGCCTATCTCTCCCTCGCGTTTCGTGTTTCATCGACGTCGCTAGACCGCCAGGATGTTTCATCCCGTCCCTCGCATATTGTTTCAATCGAAATTTTCTGAACGCACGCGAAACATTCGTGCCCTAAGAAGCATCGATTGTTTCATTCTACACTTAGCACGAATAAGTATTAGAATAAAAACGGCGGCGTTGATACCTAGTTCCGGCGAGATTGCGATCGGCACGACCTCTTTCTCTCTCTCTCTCTCTCTCTCTCCCCCATATTTTTGCTCGCGTTTTCTTTCCTAGTTCCCTCTGTTGGTCGTTCACGGTGCAGCGTATTTGTACATATGTAGTTTACAGCAGACTGCAACCGGATATTTTTGGAGCGAGCCCCAGCGGTGTCGAGCGAGCACGATGTCTGGGGGATGGATTCGAGGACGGTTCTGCGAGACAACGGGGGGTGCTGGTGCTGGTGCTGGTGCTGGTGCTGATTCTTTTAACCTCGTTGCTTCGGCGAACTTAAGCTAGACGTTTTCCGTAGCTTGAACGAAACAAAAGACAGACACGTGTGTAACTTTCCCATGTTTGTTGCTGGTTTGCCCCCGTTCATCCGAAATATTGTTTGCTCGGTTTGATTTGATCGTACCATTAATCACTTTCCGCGGCCATTTTTCTTCTTATCCGTTCGAGAAGAGGCATCGTTAACTGGATATCGATTTTGCGAGCAACCGCGTTCAGCGTTTATCGAAAGTGGATTCGCCGTGGTCGGAGCTCGTTAGCGCGCTAAAACTCGTTTAGTAGCGATAATAATGCGTGTCGAGCCGCGTGGAAAATGGTCGTTGGAACAAAAAGAAAGAGAAGAGAGGTAGGAGAATTCTAGATATTTTTCTGAGAATCGGCCCTACTCGATTCGGCCTAACGATCGTTCGCTTGTTCGTTGGTTCGTTCGTTGGTTCGTTCGTTGGTTCGTTCGTTCGTTCGTTCGTTCGATAATCCGTGTATGAAAGATGCGTTTAATGGTGAAAACAATAAGTGAAAATGAACGATCGGAGAGGCGAGAGAGAAAAGCGGAGCATAGCTGAATCGCGGCGGGGTTGGAAGTTGCAAAGCGTTCTCGAGCGGGGTGTGGGTCCGGTGATAAAATTCATCACGTTACGTTCGAGACGTTAAACGTCAAAGTGAAATAAAAAGAGTCGAAAGCTTTGGTTGGATGATGGTGGTTAATTTTTCGTAGGGAAGCGCGCGTGATTCGTAGGGAGAAATGGGTCGCCCGAGAGCGAAGGGAAAGAAAAAAAAAGAAAAAAAAAGAAAAAGAAAAAAGAAGAAAAAGAAGAAAAAGAAGAAAAAAAGAGGAGAAAGAGAAAAGTGAAGAAGAGAAAGAGAAAAAAAGGAGGAGGGGAGAACCGTTTGCACGTGCAGAGATGCATTTATCGTCTTTATTACGAGCGTCGGGAATCGTACGCGGTTATTCAGTAACTATATTCGAACACGAAATCATTAAATAAAGTGGGCTTAACGAATGCACGAGTGCATAATCGTTTCGCCTCCCGTGCTACATTTGCACGCGTTTCCTCGTTTACTTCCACGCCCGCGACACCCTCGAATCGCGTCAAATTAATTTCGTTGAGCGTCTCTACCTTCCATTATCCCGTACCTACCACATATTCCCACGGAACTAGAGAACACGCGAACGAACAAGAGGAAACCAGCAGAAAGCTGTTCCCCGAGCCATTTTCAGTCCTCGATTATATCGCGCATCGACGAGTCCCCTCGATTCCCTCGATTCGTGATTCATCTCGCGATCGATGCGAACAATCTCGAAGCCGGCATCTCGGTCTAGGCTATTTCGTCCGAAATTTTGCCAAGTTTTGCCAAATTTTGCCAATTTTGAGAGGACAGTCGCTGGGGGGCAAAGAGAGGAAGGAAACAATTAACGAGTCGAAAGCGGAGAAGAGAGGAAGCACGCGAGCGCGTATCATTTCCGTGTGTATGTGTATGCACTTACATATGTATATGTATATACGTAGCTAGGTAGATGGAAAGGATGGCTGGAAAGTTGTCGCGCGGAATGAATATTCCGTTGATGTCGATGGTGACGCGCGTGTCGTTCTTTCGAATAGGTATTCAGCCGAATCGGCGCGACGCGGCTGCGGATACGGTGCACGGGAAAAGGAACGTGTTCCCGTATTCCGTAATCCACTTTTCCCGCAAGCATTTGCCCTTTAACGGTTGCTCGTGAATCTTCCTGGTCCGGTATCGATCGAGAAAAATTTGCAGAGGACGTAACGCGTTTCCCGCACACGAGCAAACTGAAAGTTTCGGAAGATACGGTGAAGCACCGTTGTCGAGGAAATTCTAGTTTAACGGCGAACTGGGAAGAGCCGCGCCGAAGGAAGAAAGGAGAGTGATCTAGGAGAGTCGACTAATCGGATCACAGGCTACGCGGAATGCGCCGACGTTTCGAGTATACATATAGACACGCGTCGACTGTTCGAAACTTTGAAAGTACTTGGACCGTTGCCTCGTCGGCATAATTTACGGACATAGTTTACGAATTATCTTGTAATCGTGTTAACGTTCCGGACCGTGTTCGGTTTACCAGACATTCCGGAAAGGAGTGCTCCATTTCGAGATATGTGTTTCGAATCGGTGAATTTCGCTTGGCTGGGTGTGCCACGGTGTATCTTCTTGCTCGAAGGAGGATCGTCGCGAGAATGGGAATTTTTCCGGAGAGGATTTCGCGTGGACGACGGTAAGGCCGACGGTCGCTGTGACGCGACACGGAGCAAGTGGGAAACGGGCGAGTGGGTTAGGCGGAGGACGGGGAAGAGTGTCGTTAGAGGGAACGCAGAAAAGCAGAGCGGTGTCCGGTGGTGTGTGCGTTGAATGTGGCGCATTCATCGAAAAGAGGCTCGTGGGCCAGGCGGCGGAGACCGGCGGAGACCGGCCGAGAGATAAACCGGAAGATAGTATCGTCGCTTGAAACGGTTGAAAAGGAAGCGAGGAACGACGACGCGCCGTTCTCTACCCTCCTTACCCGCGCGAGATCGCGTTCGATATCTTTGTGAGTTGGCGTCAAATTAATCCGAATTTTCGATCCGTTCTCTCCCGGCGTCGCCCCGTTGCGTACCGTCCACGCCCATTTCCCCGTGTAATAAGCTAGGGCCTCTGGAATATTCCCTGCGGGATTTATGGTGATCGACGCTTCCGACGACAAACGTGCTCGTACGATTCAAATACACATTTCCTCTCCTTTGACGCGTTTAAAAATTCGCGGTTTCGCGGAAGATTTTCGCTGTGACCATAATAATCGAAGGAAGGAGAGAGTATTTTATTTTTCGCGATGAAGGAGTGGCGAGAGACGCGAATCTCGATCTTTGAAGGGATGTTCGCCGAATGACCGCGTGATCGATACGCAGCAGAGTGCATCGAATAGAACACGGCTCGCGAGAGCGTGGCGTGGCGAGTTTTGCGGTTGGTCGCGACGTCACAGAACGGGGAATCGGACGATGGGTTGTGGGACGTGACGAGTGAACGAGACATAAAGCGGTATTCGGTGATTTCGGCGAGGAGCACGGAGACAAAGGGGAACTGGACCGATACTGGCGGAGGAAGGGGACTCGTTTCGAATTAAACGAACACAGCCAGTCGAGAACGCGTTAGTGGGCTAACGAGCATTTGGTTGTTCGTAGGGCAATTCACCTACAGCCGATTAAACGGCGCGTCACAGCATCGGCGTCACTCGTCTGCGTTGCTACGTTAACAGGCAGGTGGATCTCGTTCTCTATCGCAACTTTGACTTTTATTCCGATTCCGATTCCGATGCCGATATCGATTTCGATTTCGCCACCTGTCCGCTAATGGCAGCTTAGAATGTTCGGCCAATCGGAGTGTCGCAAGGTGAGTAGCTTTTGCGCTGAGAACGATTACGCGTAGCTCTGCCAAGCTTTCCGCGTACCTTCTCTTTTCGCTTTGTCGCAGGAAGCTGAAGCGAGAGTAGCGAAAAGCGCAGCGCCGAATGAAAGGCAGCTAGGGAGGGACGGGGAGAAGAAAGGAAGGAAAGAAAGCGTTGCGTCGCGTCGCGTCGCTTCGCGTCGTTCCGAGCAGCCGCGAAATCGTACTATGAGATCGCGCGTAACGCGCGCATTTTCCTCCTACCATCCCTCCATCTCTTTGTTTTCCGCGGTCTTTTCCCTACCGGTGTGTTGTCTCTTTGTCTAACAACCGACGAGCGTGGCGTTTCAATTGCGCGAATACCCTCTGCTTCCCCAACTCTGTTCTTGCGAGTCGCTTGAGAATGCTTGCCCACGTCCTACGCGTCCTACTGCCTAGGTATTATCCAGTTGAAGAAATCTCCTCGTTCCTTCGAATATTACGATAGTAGATGTTGCAAACCTCCCGATAAACATAGAAACGAACGAACGACGAAAGAAAGAAAGAAAGAAAGAAAGAAAGAAACAGCTGACACGACGAACGAAGGAGTGCGGTAGCAACGAGCAAAGCGCGAGGGTCGAATGTTGAACGGAACTATTCGCAAGGAGACGACCGCGTCGCGTAGTCCAGTTCCAGAGCTGCTCGGTTTAGGGGTGTACGCTCGGAACGGAGAAGAGGCCGCTTGAGTCTGATTGCGATCACGTATTATAGGCGTAGTCTCGGGGGACCTGTTCAAAATGTACCACCGTATCCCACACTCGCCTCACCGCCTCGCCACAACACTTCGTGCCGCGTCCCTCGGCTCGCCTACGTACACCTAGGTGCACCCTTGAATCGTTCAAGGAGTCGTTCACTATCCCCTATTTTCACTATTCCTCTTCGTTCGTTCGTTAGTTCGTCGTTTCACTCCATCCAAAAGACTCCACCTTGCCCGACTGTTCAAACTTTCTCTTCTGTCCGCCGGCACGCAAAAGCTACACTGCTATCCACTGCTATCCTTCCGGTGCGTAGCTTTATTTGATTTTAATTAACGGGCAACGGTTGATTCGACGTCACCGAACGCCGAGTGCTGATAGGATGTCAGCGGTGACAGTAACCCGCGTTCTCTTTTCTCCTCCGCTCGAATTTATCTCGAAATTGCTCATCGTTAAATCACACCCTATCCCTCGTTCCCCGCTGCAGTTCTTTCGAGCCTACTACCCCCTTGGTTCTCGCCCGGCCGCCCCTCCCTCCCCCCCCCCCCCATGAAGCTTTTCCCATCGGACAGCTTTCCTCCCTAATCGTGGGAACGTACCGCGACCGCAACCACGATCGCCATCGTTCTCGAATGTTTTTTGCCGAATTGTACGCAAAGGAGAATATCAATATATTATAACGGTAATTGGTACAAAAGTAGTATATGATATGTACAATGGACTTACTCGATGTACAGCTGTATCATCAGCTGCTACGATCTTCTCAAGTTTGGACCTGAACTGGTTAGGTTCAGCAGGCTCGCTTGACCTCCTCCTTGGCCATGTTCGTCGTCACTTGCACGAGAAACTTTCTTTAGAGAATTTTTGGTGTTACGTGGGTTCGCATTTTCCTTTGCCATAAGTCGGGGGGATCAGTGATGACAGAGGTTTCCGTGAAGCCAAGTCTGCCTCTTTCTTGCCTTGCGAGCTGGAGCAGAGTCCTCTTGAAACTTTATCTTGGTTCTAGGAATCCTTGAATTTCTCAACTAGATCGTATACTACGTTTCTTTTGTTTGTAGCCAAACCCTGGAATTATTTCCAAGGCCGATTTTCCGGCACGAAACGATTTGACTGTTGTCGCTCTTCTCGGTAGTATTCGAGGGTTCATGGTTCGACAAATTCCAGTCGCAGTTGTCGATTAATCAGTGGTTTCTTACTGAATCATCGTACCGCGAACTACTGTGTTCATATCTGCTTTGTTTATATTTTGTTTGTAGTACTTCACTGAAACCATTCCGGATTTACCTCGACGGCCCTGTATAGTGGGTGAACGGTGCGCGCGATTTCTTGGAACGGGGGAACATCGATCGAGTGGAAAACTGGTATCGTTCCTTTGGTCGATTGGAGTCGTCGAGCAAACGGCAAACGGTAGAACAAAAAGCGACAGACCGTCTTGGCTGTGGTTAAAAGAAACGCGCGAAAAGACATCGGTGTCGTTTCATTTCTCCGAGAACTGTGAATATCTCCGTTTGCAATATCGGAGATAATTACGAGGACGGTTTTCAGAATAAGAGACCAGGACGCGCAGACATTTCTGCTCCGCGAACGAAAGAAAAGGGGATTCGCGGTCTGGAATCTCGGTCAAGATTCTTTTTTCAGTTAGCGGTGAGTGAGCCGATAGAAAGAGACGTATTAGCGTCGCGAGAAGAAATCAGGAAACACGACGGATGAGAAAGAAGAAGGAGGCGGAAGCCGAGCTTGCACGTCGATCGACGAGCAGCGGTAGAGATGTATGCAGGAGCGTATCGCGAATAGCAGGGCGAAGAGAGGGCAAGTAGTGCAGAGAGAAAGTGGAGCATATTCCGACGATGCGATGGATGCTTTCATTGTACCCTAGCCTTTTCCCTCTTCCACATTCGCGATATCTCCTTGCTGGATACTATGGCCTTTGCATCAGTATCTCGCCGTTTCTCGCGCATTTCCTCTTCCTCTCGTTCATTTTTCCTTTCTATCTGCAGTTTCCCCAACGTCCTCGTCGTCGTCACCGTCGCCACCACTACCACTGACACTACCACCACCGCTGCCGCCGCCGCCGCCGCCGCCGCCACACCCCCAACCCTTAACACAAATGACTCGATCTCTAGTTGTCGTTCTCGTTTTCGTTCGTTCTCATTCTCATTTCCATTTCCGCTTTTCTCCCTCTTGTTGCTGGCCCGTTCGGTCTTTTCTTTCCATCTTCCAGAGACGACTTTGGAGTAAAGAGCGTCGCCACTAGCAATTTTCGATTACTGCTGCACACTGTAAGCACGTACATATATCCGGCGGACATGTACGCAACTGTGTCGGTTCGAATGACCGAAAGGCCTAGGGCGATGATGAGACGAGGCCGAGTGGATGGATTCGAAACGCGTAGGTACCTATATGGGTTACTGCGAACAACCTAACCCGAAAGCTTCTACGCTGATTCACCGTTCGCGATATTACTTTGCCGCGCGATTTTCGCGATCGGAACCTATCCCCCACGCATATACACCGTTTCATTACATCGGAATAGTAAAGGGAAAGGGAATGGGAGAAAGAGAGACGGAGAGTCGTTCGCGATATTGGATTTGAGTGGAAACTTTCCTTTTCCCATTGATTCTCGTTGCTCCATCGAATTCCGATGTTTACCGTTTTCTTTCGTTCACCCGTTATTATACGCGTGCAATAACTTCCTTTTTTCCAACAATCGCAAAGGGAATCCATCGAATTCGGCCGACTTCCTCCACCGACTTCCCCGCGGATCATTTCCGACAATTATTTTTTCAGAATGATCCTGGTCTATGTGAATAGATGAATAAATACAGGAAGGAAATAACGATGCCGTTGGAAGGGGCGGCGACAGGAGGTTTCGAACGCAGCGAGGCCAAAGGTCCTATTGTAATATAGAGGTACACTTAGGTACGTTCTTTCTGTTTCTGTTTCGAAGCGCGTCTGGTCGCGCGAGGAGGAGACACTCGAGAGGCCGTGACCAGGAAATGCAATTGGGGAAGTTCTGCCGCGTATTGAAGTCTAATTTTTCTCGGGGAGGGGAAGAGGAGGGGCGCGGTTAGGTATTCTCTGGTACGCTGTACACCCCTTGCCGCATTCAACCCTTGTCCAGTGGCAATGCACATTGTTCGGGCGATACGAATCCGCGTCTATTGACGTTGTCGTTCGTCGAATGCTCTCCCAGCCTCTCCGTGTCTCTTTTTTCCTCCTCTTTTATAACGTTACGCCCCGTCCCACTTCTCTCCGTGCACTCTGCACCCTCGCCACCCCTCGCCCTCTCCGCCCTCTCCGCCTTTCCGCCTCTCTCTGTCGCGCGAGCACAGCCCAGCTCTGCTCTGTCGCCACCCTTTCCTCGCTCGTCTATTTTTCTCTGTCTTCGTTTGCCGTTGTAACGCAGCGGCGAGCGCGACTTTATTAGAATTTTATTGGATCGCTGCGACCGCTTTCATTAAGCTGGATGTAGCTAATTGAGTCGAGGCTTTACTTCCGCTACTCTTTTTCTCAGTGTCCCACGAGCCACTCCATCTCTCGTCGACGTAGGTCGATCCATACAAAACTCGTCGTAGCCTACAGCGCGTCGGCCGACGAAATGCCCTGCCGCACCGCACCGCACCGCACTGCCACCCGAACGGTTTGCACGAGCCCTCTCGATCTATCTGAGCCGCCCCCCGTCTATCTATTTCCTTTTTATCCTTTCCCATCCCACCCACCTCTTTCTCACTTTCTTTCGCTCCTTTCCCGCTGATTTCTTCCTCGTCTGGACGCGCCGACGAGGCCGTTTAACCTTCTGGAAAAATGAATGCGTCGGCGGGGATGGCTACCGCGAACCTTGCAAAGGGCACACCCTTTTTTTTTTCTTTTTTTTTATGTCGACGATAATCCTCACGTCGCTGGTGCTCGCCGTCGCTACTTCACGCCCCATCTCGTTCCGCGTTGTCTCTTTGCATTCATCATCCTTTCCATCCTATAACCGTCACCGTCGCTGCTACCGTTACAATCGCACTCGCTGTCGCACCTTTCCTCCTGTCCAGATAGCTCGCGCTTCCTTCCGCGAAACGGACTACTACCACTGCTACCCTACTTTGTTTCGTGTAATATCGCCGCGGTTCTTTCTCGATGCCAGTGCAAATGTACAAAGAACAAGATTTCCATCCCTTCTTCCGCGAAGAGAGGAAGGGCGAGAAGGAGGGAGGGAGAGAGAGAGAGAGTCGAAGGACAACGGAAATTTTCCGCCCTTGGTAAAGATTCCATTAGGGGAAGCAAGCACTTTGCGCATTCCCAACCTCGTTTCATCGATGCCGGTACGATAATGCGTGCACGATGTGTGTACTTAGGCCTGGAACGTAACGTTCCATGGCCGTGTACCGTCAAAGGCGCTCTCTCTCTCTCTCTCATCTCGAGCGAGTGAGAAGGGTCGAGCGCGTACCTCTCCACGCGTAACTACGTCGATCCTGAAGCAGCGTGCATCTCCTTCACGAGATAAGATCTTCGTACACCGAATCTAATGATTTTCTTGAAAATCGTGCAGTAAATATTGGCTAGGCACTGCTGATGGTCCGTTCTCCTAGCATGTTTTCAAGAGAAATCCGATTTTTAGTTTGCCTTCCGCCGTGCGTTCTCGAGGTTTCCCCCCATCGAAGAATCCGACGCCGACCGTCTCTAGGTTTCGAAAGACTTGGCCGGCGACGAACGAAGCTCGGAGGGGAATAAATCGGCGGGAACCGGTCGTTAACGATAACGGGAGCGTTTTTTTTTTTTCTTCGACTGATGGTTTCTTCCTCGAGAGAGAGAGAGAGAGAGAGACCGGAAGGGATGCGGCTTGAGGGAACGAAGGAGGAGTTGAAAGAAACCGTCGAAGAAGATTGTGGTGGTGAACGCGGATGAAACCGATCGTAAATTATTCCGCGCGTTTAGGGGGTTAAGCGACTCGCGCCCCTTTCAGCCACTGCTGCCAGTCTCTCGTCCCTTTTACTCGACGAATCCACCCCCTGCCCATCCTTTCCTAACCTTCTTCGCGTACAGATGCGAACGGAAGGAGTAAATGGAGGGTGGAAATGTACGGTGTCATTAGCATGACCCTTCCTTCCTTCCTTCCTTCCTTCCTTCCTTAGTTATTTGCTCCTTTCTTTACTTATACACCTACCTACATCCCTCCAATCTTTAGTTCTTTCCTCTTGGTCAGTCCATTTCGAGGCTACTTTCGTCGGTTGTCAAAATTTGAACATTTAACGTTTGAACCGGGACTGTTCGACGAGTCATGCTGTTTGCTTGCGTCACAGCGCCGACGGGTATTCTCGCGACGATAGGAACTGGTAATTTTGTCAGGTCCAGTGAAGCCTGTCGAAGGATGCGATATGTATAGTGGGCTGTATAATTCTTTGGATGGATCACACGCAATATTGAACAACCATATATATATTTGAATTAGAACTAGTTCAACAAGATATGTTACAATATCGATGTATGCGTCGAATGTGTATAATATAATGTATGAAAGTCAAAGTTGAACGTTTGATGTGTATAATAATTTGTAGAATTGGCTGTATGTTGACGATTGTATATGCTTCTCCTGTAGTCTGTGCATGCTATTTTATAAAGTTGGTGTGCGATTCTATTTGCTGTTTAAACGTGTAGTGGTGGAGGTGGTTGAAGTGCGTTGATTGGTTTTTTGAGTATTCCGGGGGTAACTGCCGTGTCGAGAAGGTAGGGAGATTGTTAGTTAACTAGTTGTTACATCGTAGGCTGCCGCTTCTGGTGGCCAGATTAGAGAGTTTCCAGAATTTGCTGTGATAAATGTTAATTTGCAAGCCGTGTCGCCTAAACCTTCGCTTGACCAGATTGAGGTTTTTACAACCGAAGAATGCAACGTCGATTAACGTCGTACCTAGCGGAAAATTTCAAACGCGTTTCCAGACGTCGCCGCATACGTCTGTGTTACCGAAAACGAGCTTTCTTCTACGTTCCTTCCCCTCCGCAGTCTTTCCTTTTTCCATCGAATCACGGGGGAACGTAATCGTCGCGTTTGTATCCTTTCCTCGAGCAATTAGATCCAGTGGACCTCTTTCAGAAAGTACGCGTAGTTGAGCAAAAGCTGCGAGAGCCACGATAAACGGGTTTTCATGAAAGCGTAGCTAGTAGTTGAGGTTGCTTTCATTTCTAACTACTGCTTCAAGACTTTGACTCGGCTGAGGAGTAGCGCCTCATTATCCTACATACCGACTCATTTATACCCGATGTTCTCGAGTTCCTTCTAACTCGGGAGGCTGTTTTACTTTTTCACCCTGGCTTTACTCTGCCCCATTTCCTTCCGCTTCTGTTTATTTTACGTTTCGAATAGAAAGTCTAACGTAAGATCGATCCGGCCGCGCGCTAGAATCGAGACGACGTCCTCGGCGTTACGAGCGAGGGATTCCGGTGTTTAGGTGGTTGGAACGCGACGTGGAACGCGACGTGGAACGCGACGTGGAACGCGACGGTGGTTACGAGTCGGAAAACGGGAGAAAGGGTGAATTGGGATCGTCGAATCGAAGGTGGCGGGATGGTTGTCGCGGTGGGGTGGGAATCGGTGGGAAACGGGACGGGGCGCGGCGGGTTACTTTTGTCGTGGTTTGTCAGAACGACGGAAGCTGCTTACCACTCGACGCTCGGTCGTAAAAGCTTTCGCAGACAGTGTCGGGGAGGAGGTCAACCGATCCCAGCGGACGTATATGCGCTTAAGTGCTCTGACTCGGTGTGAGTTCGCTGCGTCGCGTCGCGTATCGCCGCGTATCGCCGCGTATCGCCGCGTACATCGCGCTTCCAAGCCTTGAAATGTCGTCGAGTAACGCCAGGATTCGCCGCCTATGGAAACGCGCGCGACAATTCCCTTTGCGACAACTTCGTCCATTTTCCTAGAATAAATTTCCTCGAGGCTGTTCGAAGCACAAGGGGTCAATGTCAGAGTCGATACCGCGGGGGCACATCTTATCCAATTCTATTTTGCCGCGATCCAATCTCAATCTCAATCCCAATCTCCATTCGGAAGCCAGTCCCGAAGCCGCTTCGCAGTCTCGACGCGATCCTATTCGTGGCATTTCCGTCCCTCGAGCGACGACCGTTCTTTTCCTCTTTCGTTCCCTCTATTCGAAGGCACACACGCGGCCGCTTTTCTTCTCTCCCCCTTCTCGACGTCGCCCCTCTTCCTTTTTTTCGCTTCGACGATCCACCTTTTCGACGCCGCACTCGCACCTATCGCACACGCTCTCTCTCTCTCTCTCTCTCTCTCTCTCTCTCTCTCTCTCTCTCTTTCCCTCTCCCTTTCTATGTCTCTGTTCGCGCTTTCGAGTCCAGGGCCGTTTTCCTCGAGGGATCGAAAGCGAACGAGCAACGTCCTCGAGAGTAGATGGTTACTGTACTCTTAACCGAGGCGTGCAGAGAGACGGAGAAAGACGATCGGTGCGCGTTTACTTGGACACGACACGAACCCCTTTCTAGCATCGATGATCTAGAGCTCTACTCGAGCCGTTGGTCGTGCCGTGCTTTATTACTTTTCTCGTAATCGGCGGCATTGCCGGCACCGTTACCACCACATTCACCACCGTCATCGGTGTCGTTCGCGATCGAGAGACCAGAGAGAAAGCGTCTGGGTTGGGTACTCTTGATTGCCGATAAGCCGGAAAAAATACCTCGTTAATTCGCACCCTCGACGAACGGGGAGGCGAGCGAAAAATCGACGGAGACGAAAGATGGGTAGGGAGACGGATAATGTTTTTCTCAGAGAGTGTTCGTTAACTGCGCCAATGTCGCGGCATTAATTGCTCGGAGAGCTATTCGGGGAGATTTGCCCTCGCGAACGAAGGAGGCGCGTGACCGATCGATCGATCGATCGATCGATCGATCGATTTCGCCGCACGGCGCCTATCTTTTGTTCCCGACGCCCGACCAAACAACAAGCACCCTGGGACACGTGAAACGTGCAGAAATTAGTTTGCTACCGATCGACTCGTCAGGCATATCCGAGTATGTGTATGTACGTATATATGTACGTGAGAATTCACGGAGGATCAGAACGACGGAAGATGATGGATGCTTCTCCTTGCATTCGAATGGAAAGCGCGTTGCGAAAGTGCGAGCAGATAGGTTTTGCGTGTGTGTGTGTGTGTGTGTGTGTAACTCGACAGCGGAAGCGCGGAATCGCGTGACGGTCGTTGAAAGAGCCAGTGGCCGGTAGAAAGGAGATTTCGCGCTCTGAAACGGTCTCGCGCGGCTCTCGCGATAGTTTAGATCTCCGGAGCGCGATAATATTGTGTGTCGAAGCCAGTATTTGCCGAGGGGACCGTCCGAGCTCGGTCAACCGTGGTCAGAGTTACCCGCGTCGCGTCGATTCGAGTCGAGTCGTAGAGAGAGAGAGGGAGAGAGAGGGAGAGAGAGGGAGAGAGAGGGAGAGCCTTTAGAAACACGGAAACTTGTTTCATTCGGACTGCCGTTCCCGTTTATTTTCCTTTTTCTCGGGTTGCGATCATCGTCACACACCCTCCTTTCAGTAGATGCAGCAATTCTCTGCTCTCTTCCATTCATCGTCCCGCTTCTCCGCATCCCTTTACTACCACCTCTGGCTACGATCGGTGGTATGCTCCGGTGATGGCGTCAATCGAGAATGTCGCGGCGATCGGTAGATATCCGATATCGTTTATCTATTCACGGTAGTGGATCGCGTGAATAGCTCTTTTAGGGCAGTATAAATCCATGAATGGATAGAGAAGGTGATCCGCGATAGATGCACGGCATGCCGTCAGAGAGATATTCCGCGACCGGTTGTTCAATACGATCGCAGCACGATAAATGGAATGAAAGCCGGAACTCGACCAACATTTCCCCGAATATCCGGTTTTAATAGTACAACCAATCGAATAAATAGCTGGCAAATAGGGAACAAATAGATGCTCCCCGCGTGTTAAATAGTAATTCGAATCTATTTCCGTGATCTAGCGACTCTTTGATCGCCTCAACTTTTCCCTTAATACCGTTCCTTTCATCTTTCCAATACCGTTACTAATACTTTTCCGATGATAATGCTCTTCCGCACCTTATGCGAAATTAAACTTTTCGTATTTTATGCCCTCGGCCCCACTCCTAAAGGGTCCGAAGCTTCCAATGAAAATTAAGGTCCGCGTCTACAGATCGAGATGGGGTTTGTTTGCGAAAAACGACCTGACTCGAGTCAGCGCGGGTTTATCATACGTAAATTGCTATTGAGATGCAGGAAGAAACTCAAGATCCTCTGCCTTTGTTAGGGGTTTGTTAACGAAGGAAATTGAATCAAGAATAGCGAAGAATCGCGGAAATTTGATTCCGCGTTCTCCACCGACGACGATCCTCTTGACCATCTCGTACGAGACGATTGGAGAGAGAGGAAGCTCGGAGAGGCGTGGCGCATTGCGCGCGTTCGTCAGATATCGCAACCTAACTAGCCGACAGGCATTCCTAATTGCGAGAAGCGGTAATTACTCGAAGGGGCTTTCGGGACAGCGGTGCTCCATGCTACCCGAATAGATTCGAAATTGTTACGTTCCGTTGAGTTTACGTAGCAGCGGGGCGTGTAATAGAACGGAATAGAATTTGTTTGCCGCGTGGATTGTTGGCAGACGACCGACCACGAGGAGAATTGAAAGCAACGCACGCGTGCCTGTGCACGAAACGCAGAGGGTTGCAGGATAGAGGTGAGCTGAGAAGGGCACAGACCAGGTAACATTCCGCGAGATTCGGCGTAAGGTGAAGCGAGAGACCGAGATTGAGGCGGTTGAGGCGGTGGCTGTGGCGGAGACGGAGGTGGATGCCGGGTGGTGAAGCCACGGAGGATCGATGGGTCGGGGAGATCGCTCCATTATGCAAGGATTTGCTCTCGGCGACGTTGATGGGATTTCGGTGGTGAAAGCAGGAGGTGGAGGGTTTCGTTCGGGTCCGGTTGGTAACGGTTTAAATCTATCGCTTTTCCGCTCTTTCCCTTTTGCCACGGGAAAGAGATTGCGACGCCAGGGAAGATCGTTTGGGCAGGTTAGAGCGATGCTGAAAGGCTGAAGGATAATCGCTGGTAGAAGATATTTTGAAATTGGTCAGGACGGCAGACGAAGCGGAACGGTGATACAGGTCTGGCATCCAGGATTCAACGACTCGCGTGTGTTCGATCCGTTTCGACAACCACTCGAGAGATTCACCTTGGAACCGATTTCGTTTCCCGTGCCAGCCTCCACGAGATGGAGGAAACTGGAGGCTGGAGAAGAAGCCGTTCGTTGCTCGTCGGTGTTGGAGTTCTCGCATGGTCGAACATCGGTGCTCGGAAATTGCGCGCTCGACGTCGTTTACCCGTGCCGGCGACGATTACCTTCCGTGTTCGCCCCATCGAGAAATACTCTTTCGAGCGTGAAAACCGAAGGATTACCGGGTGTCCTTTGCCTCTGGCTTTTCCAACGGTCTTCTCGGACTTGTGTCGCGCGTGTTTCCTTCGTTCCTTCGTTTCTTCGTTTCCGAACTGCGCGCCGTTTGCTTCCAAGCAAATTTCGATCCGTCGTAATCGATCGAAACGAAGGTTGTGTCGTTGGTTTTCCGACACGCAAGGGACGTCTCCTCTCCTCTAGAGAGAGGAGGGAAGAAGGAGGGTGGCTTTCTCTTCCTTCCGTACGAAAAGTTTCTCCAGTTGTCGAAGAAACGATAAGATTCTCCTCGAAGCAGAGAAAGGAAGAGAAGGGAAAGGGAAAAAGTTTGAGAGAGGTTTCGACGAGTTGTTGTTGGTCGAGCTAATTCGCGATTCCTCGAACGATCTCGGCGTCCGCCAACTTTTCTCCCCTGGGAAAATGATTAGGAGGGAAGTCGCTTCTGGCGACAAAACTCGAGCGAAAGTCCTGCGTTCCCGACTACTCCGTACCTCCTACTCTCAGATACACTCGGAGTAGGTAAGATATAGCGTAATAGAGAAAAGAATTTCCGGAGAAACAGCCTACTCGGCTATCGAATTTCTTCCGTGCCGTTCGTTCGTTGGTATCTCCGCCCGTACGATAGCTGAACCAGCTAGAGATGAAAATAGCGAAACGACACGTTTCCACGTCTATTTTCGAAACTCGACGAATACGCGAGGATCGACTGGATCTCGTTGTTCGATTCGTCCTTTGGGTGACGGCGTGGAAGAAAATTGTTGCAGACGGATTCGAACGTTATAGAAAGCTGCGGTGGCGACGGCGGCGGCGATGGCGGCTGTACGATTCGGGATCTATATCGCCGGTTTGGGTTGCCGCTAATTACGCTTCCGTCGTGCAAACGTTTGAATGGCGATCGATGGAAGGAAAGAAAGAAAGAAAGAAGGAAAGAGCACGGCGAATGCGAAGCGATGAAAGGTGCGAGCAAGGGTGGAGAGGAAGCGAGGGAGTTGCGGAGGGAGGGTGGGAGAACGCGGGCGAACGCGGCCGAACGGGACAATGGTCGCGAGTCTTTGTCTCTGGTACTTACGCGTCTTCTCCTCGCTTCTTGGCCGAGGACGATTATCGCGATCGCGATTCGAATAGGAGATCGAGTGGAAGCGTGGAAAGCCTGGCAAGTCTGCGCCACGTTGGTTGCACGACTTTTTGGATGCGATTCGAGCGAAAACACAGGGATGGAAAGGGGCGTGTGAGTCGGGCGGTGGATGTTCGTAGGGCAACAATGGTGGACCGTAAAGGAGGCGCGAGTCGACGATAACGAGCAGGATGGATTTGCGGTCGATCTACCTGTGTGCGTGGGTGCACGCGTGTAGAACGGCCGAGGAAAAAGAGCGAATAGGGCGGACAGACTTCTGGCGGGGTTCGATGGATTTTCGAAGGGCGCGAACAATGGTCGATAGCGCGAAGCGATCGGGACGGGCCGCGCTCGCGTTTCAACGAAATTGGATCGTGTCTGGATGATGGTCGACCGACCGACAAAAAGCGAATCGCCGCTACATATCGGCCAGTCGAAAGAGAAAACAGCAGAGAGCGTGGCGCGGTCGTTGGCATTCGCAAAAAGGATGATTCGCGCAAAGGGACCAAGTCCCTTCTCCTGCGTTCGTCGAACGATCCTTTTCGTTTTTTACTCCCCACCTCGTAACTAATAGAGGGGCGGGCAGGGGTGTGGGGCTCTATTACCGTAGTGGAGAAAAACCGGTGGAACGCGTTGTTGACGCTGTATTCGATTCGTTTTCATTTTCGCTTATCTGGTTAAAACGATCGGTGGCCACGCGACCGCGCTTCCTTTCCATTCTCTTCCCCCGCTTGTCGCGTCGCGATCGCAATCGCGTGCTTCTTTTCTTTTTTTTTTTTCTGTTTTCTTGCTTTCTTTCCTTCGGAGTTTTGGAAATTGGTACGGACGTGGTCACGTTGCTTCTCGCTTTCCTAAATTATGTAATTACCGCGAGTCGAGAGGATAATTAGGGAGGATAACGATCCTCGTGATGTCGAACTAGCACCGAAAGGGGAACCTAATTATCCCGATATTTCTTTCCTCCATCGGCAAACGTGACGAACCGAGGGGAGGGGGCTGAGCCGGCCCGCGTCGGCTATCCCGGCTATCCTACCCCATTCCGTTCCATCTTCGCGACTCTCCCTCCACGATTAAGCTATAGAACTCGCTCGCTCTCTCTCCCTCTCTCTCTCTCTCTCCCCCCTCCCCCCTCCTAGCCCGCCTGTCTAGCAACCACCTTTTCACCGACCGATGGATATATAGCAGGTAAAGTTCATTTCCTTCGGGCTCCGGATGATTGCTCTCGATCGTCGACCTATTACAGAAACTCGTCGCCGGTTTTTAGTCGGTGTTCCAGTCTAACCGACCAAAGGAATTCGGTGGTTGAAAGGACGATGGTTGGTGGTGTGTGCGTACGCTAGGAGAGCTCGCGAGAAGAGAAAGGCGAGAAGGGATGTGAATGGAAAGGAAAAGGAGGAGGTGGCCAAGCGAAGGAGTAGAAGAAAAAGAAGCAGAAGGAGAAGGTGGTGGTGGTGGTGGTGGTGGTGGTAGAAAGAAGGGTGAGTGGCAAGAGGGATGGAGAGGGAGAAAAGAGGAAAGGCACGGTTGCCGCAGGGGACGGCAAAGCGTGAGCCGTGGACTCTTTCCCTCTCTCTCTCGGTTGCTCGCTAAGCGAGAATATTTATGCGAAGTGGCGCTAACAACCCTATTAGTAAGAAATTCTTGCTCTTCTCCCTTCGAAGCGGTCTCGGCGGGTGGCTGGTTGGCTGGCTGGCTGGCTGGCTGATCTCTCTCTCTCTCTCTCTCTCTCTCTCTACTCGCAATCCTTTTCTCCCTCCTACCCTCCTTTCTCCTCGTTTCCTCGTGTGCCGCGAAGCTCGATAACGCGAATGCACTTTTCGCATTCCGACCAACGTTACGCGAAGCCTGAACAGTTTCTGAAAGGATCTGTGCTCCTCTTTCCGTCGAGGTGTCCCGTTCACGGCCGATTCCTCCAAGTCTCGTGTCCCGGAAAAAAATGTCTTCTCTGAAGTGGAAGAAGGAGGGGGAGCGATGAAGCGTGACGAAAACGAGCGCGGGTGGTTCGAGAGCGACGGCCGATTCGCCGTTTCGCGAAACCAGTGTCCACGAACTATTAGCGTGGGATCGAAACGAATTTTCGACGCGGAGATTGCCAGAGATTTCGGGGACATGTGTTCGTGCTTGTTCTCTCTTACCGTTCGAGTACGAGGCTACGAGAGGTTAATGGACGGTAATAGAGTCCTTAATCGCATTTAACTTCACGTGCGAAATTAACCGCGCTCTCTCGAAACTGCAATCACGGAAACGCGATATTGAACTCGTCTGCTGGTATCAGATTAGGGAGCCCCGGGCAGCCGCTGAGACGAGCGACGATACCCTGACAAAGCAGTACCTACCAGCAGACGTGGCTATGTAAGTACATACGTATATACGTCCCTCGAACGATAGCGTTAACATCCTCTTCTCGGTGTCTCTCGGTTTTTCGGTTTTTCGAATGAAAAAGGGAGAGGGGGAGAATAACGAATTTTCGAGAGAAACGACGGGGAAAGGGGAGACGTAATTGAAATCCTCTGTATTCGGCGCGACGGTGTCTGGACGCGGTGCGTATAGCGCAAGTAGGTATATACTACGTATGTACATTTGGTGGGTTTCCGTGGAGCGACGATAGAGAAGAGCGCGTGGAAGACGCGCAACGAACACGGCAACTGGAACGAACGAAAAGAGGGAGAGAGTAGGCGCGCTCCAGACGGAATAAATTAATCGAGAAGCAAGCGCTGGCAGAACTCCAGTTAGTCGCGTTTCCGTGGCAGTTGAGCCTCTGTTCCATCGCGGACCCTCGCGAATCCTCTCCTCGGCTGTGTTTCGAGAACACCGCCGACACGCCAACGAAACAAACTCCCCCCGATTGTTCGTTCACGCGTCCAGGATAGCCAGGGACTCGGCCGGTCGGCCGGCCGATCGTTTCAGCACGGATGACCGAGCGGAAAAGTAAAGTTATCCGCTTCGTGACTCGACAAAGAAATCGTAACCGCTGGGACGCGTAACCGTTCGAGATACTCCGTTACATATATATATATATATATACATGTAGGTGCATAACGATCCGCGTAAAGGTTGATCCGCTCTACGGTCCAGCACAGTCCCGAGGGCAGAGTTTTTCCGATTCGAGGGAAAATCATAGCTGCGAATAACTTATCGACCGATCTCACCCTTCCTCTTTCCAGCGCTCGAACTTTCACGGCGGCGGCGGTGACGAAACGCGCGTCGAGGATAGGTTTCGTAGGTTCGAGGGTCTTTGGAGGGTTTATGGGGCTCGAAATACACGTGGAATCTCGTTACGGTTCGGTTCGAGGGTTTTTCGGTTGGACGCGATCGCGCTCGCGTCAAATTTGCGCGAGCACCGCACACGTTATCAACTCGCGCGGGAGGAAAGAGGGATCGAGGAAATCCGATAACGAGATGGATTCGAAGTAGAACTTTCCGCGTAGACCGAACCGATGGGGGTGGTAGGTATCGAGGCTGGAGAAAGAGCGACAAAACCGGGAAAGGAGCGATTCGCACGACGCTGAGATAGCGGTAAAAGGTTAAGGTTCGAAGGAGCCCTTTGGAAGAAGAGCCACTTGGCTCGTAGTAGGAAAAAAGGGTAAAGTTTGCACCGAATTGTACTTATTATTTGCTTCGGCACTTGTTATTTGCCGCGGAGAAGGGTCGAAGCGAATTCTCGTCTCGTCTCGTCTCGTCTCGTCTCGTCTCGTCTCGTTTCGACGAAACCCACCGCGACCGGCCAGGGTAAAGGCCAAGGGAGAGGAGGCAGGACGCGAGAGCAGCGGGAGATTTTCCGTTAATCCGAGACTGGAGTCGAGTTGCTGGCTCATAGGCGAACGCGATCCGTCGACGTTTTCATGGTTCTCGGCCTGTACTATGCGAGCACGCGTTTCTCTGCTCGTTCAATTTTCTCACTCGTCTTTCACCGTTGGCGCAGCTATTTTCATCTTCTCTCTCTGTCCCTCTACCCCGTCCGGAGCATCAGCGGATTTATCGCCGTAGTCTTTCTGTTCGAAGAATCGACGTATCGATCGCAAAAGCTTACCGAACCGTGCATTTAGCCGCGCACTAATAAGCCTGTACTAGCGGAAAAAGCGACGGATGAAAGCAGCAGGCAAATGGACGAGGAACGGAGAGAGGAGGCAACGGCGTAGAACGAAACATCGACGAGGATGACATGGTTGTCGATAGTTTGATAATAGGTTCGTCGACTTGTTCCGAGTTATTGCTCGCTTGGTACACGACTTTCGCGACTCGTAAGCGGCAAGGGTGTCGAGATGTCCGGTTGCCGGTCGATCGTTCGATCGAGAGTCAACTGAAACGGGTCATCGCTTTCTGCCGCTTCCTGCCGCTTCCTGCCGCGTCGCGTCACAGTGTGGTACGTTTTTAATTGGCAGATGAAGAGGTTCGACATCAATCGTTGCCACGTAAAGGCAATACTCCCTTGACTTTCCCTCTATTCGATACCCTGCTCGTTGTCTGCGATTTCGAGCAAACGCCAGTTTTTGCCCCTCGTTCGAAATTGTCCAACGACACGCGAAATGGGTAAATCGAAGAAAAGTAGCAGTATGCAGCTACATACCTATCGTAGATAGGTACTTGCGTGTGTATGTACGTACCTACCACAAAGGCAACGGCAGCTGCGCGGTTGGACTTTACACAGGATGAGAGGAAGGATGAGGGATGATCGTCAGGTTGGGCAAACTGCAGATCCCGCGCGAGTCGCGACGCTGGGGAACGCAGCCAGGAGGAGGCAACGAAGCGGCGCGACGTGGCGCGACGTGGCGCGACGTGGCGCGTCGCGGCGCCGCCGTTTGAGATACGTTCGGTAAACAGCGGTCCGCCTGCGGTCGCCCCTTGCCGACAAATTTCCATCGCATCGCGGACCAGTTCCGCGACCTTGACAACGTATAAATAACGATCTCTCGAGTGGATGGTGGATATGGGGGAGATGGGGAGAGAAGGACGTCGCGTCGGCGGGGTGATTAGGTGGAAGATAAGGTGGTAAGCGCGATTTGAAATTAGTTGGCTGGCATTTGTCTCTGTCCGCGTTTAAGTCCGACGCGACTGCCAGAAACCGATTAACGCGTCACGCTGGAACGACGGTTACGCGTCGTTGCCCTTTCGAGTGCACGAGTCTCGCATCGCGACATCGGGCAAGTTCGAGGCTCGAGAAACTTTGAAAGTTCCGCCGGGTTAATTTACGAGCGAATCCGGGTTGCGTTTCGGTGGATCTTTATCGTGGGGAAGTATTATCCGCGGCAGCCGAGAAACGAGAGGGAATCCCCTCCGTGGTGTCGAGAAACGAGGGAGGCGGAGTCGAGGCGATATCTCGAGGGAAGGAGAGCGAGGCTCGAATTTACGCCGGTTATTAATAGTTGGGACGGTAGAGAGCGAGGAAAGCGAGGAGAGCGAGCGCGTGCCATGCCTGAAAACGCGTATGCTGCTGCATATGCATATATGTAGGTGAAACTTAAACGAGCACGCGTTTTCCGGCGATCTCAGTCACAACGATAATTGCGATCGTCGTCGTCGTCGTCGTCGTCGCCTTCGTCGTCGTGGCTCTCCCGTAGTCGTCGTCGTCGTTCGGTAGTCGTCGGTGTTCAAAGCCCGAGCACTTCAGACTTCCGTGTTTACGGAACGCGAGCGACAGCTTGACGGCTCCCTTTTTTCTTCCTTGTACACGATTCCTTCTCCCTGCACGTCCCTTGCCGGCTGCCTCACAATCCGCGCTTTGCCAGCAGAAATGCCTACCTTCGCTCGCCCTCGCCCTCTCCCTCTCCCTCTCCCTCTCTCTCTCTCCCCCGCGTCACCGTTTCGCCTTCTCCCTTATCCCCTTACCTTTGCCCTCTTTACCTTTCTCCCTCCCGGCCGTATTCCTTCGCCGTCTCATCCCTTTTTCCTTTCTAACCTCGCGCGGAGCCAAACGAACCCAACCCACCCCCTTTACACTCGGGGCGTATCGCGCGAAAGAAATTCGCGACTCGCGATCGCCATCCCGTTCCGTGTCCTGACCGATTCGGTCGGCCGGCTGGAGGAACAAGCGGTGTGGGAACACCGAAGCGACGATTCGTCCTGTCACGGAGACAGATTTACGCTTTAACCCTCTTAGTGCCGATCGAAGGAATTGTACCTAAGCGAAGAATACCGAACCAATTTGATGTCATTTAGTAAGGTTTGAGAGAAAAAAATCAGCACAAAAAAAAGTAAGAATGATATTTAGAAAATTCAAAAAGGAATATATTACGAAATAAGGAGGGAATGAATTAATGCCAATTGTCTTTCAATAATTGTTGAAAATCATCCTAATAACATTTATTCAAAATCATTGGAAAAAATAGAAAGATAGTAAGAAGAACCATCGGTTGGCCATAGTGTTTGATGCAGAATTCGTAGTATGAAACATAAATACTGCATTTTCAATTATTTCTAACAAAATTATTCCTATCAAACTATACACCTGTTACAAAACAAGTGATTCGTGTAACTAGTGTAACGTCAGTGGAAAATAACATTCTAGTATTATTACAGATATTTATAGTTATCTGGCTATTGAAAATACGTAATATTTACTTACTATTACTCGCACAAATAATTGATTTAGCACTGATGCGAATAGTAAGGTGTGATCGCATTCGCAACGATATATCGTCGTTAAAGTCTCGTCGTAAGCAGGAAACGTCGCGATGTAAACGTAGAAAGGCCACCGCCGATCGATTCAGGCTTGTCGTTTATTTGCACGTTATAGATTCGCTGAAAAGTACCGCGAGCAAGATTGGAGATATATACACGCACGGGATATCGTCGTGTAACAACGATTCGAGTCGAATCGCAGACGTGCGCACCGATCGTTTCTTCGAAGCGGAATAAAAAGGGGCACTCGAGTGTTCTCCGTAAAATGGTCGAAAGGATCCTTCGACCGCGACTAATGGAACGAAAGGACGAGCGGTCGGGCGATTGAACGAACGAATTAACGAAAGAACGAAAGAACGAACGAGCAAACTATCGATCGAAAAATTACGAAGAGTGGGTGGTTCCCCCGTCGCCTCGTCGCGTTCATCCGTATTTCCTTGGCTTTTCCTTCTGGCAATTCCCCGGTGCTTAGGTAACGTATCGAAAAGAAGAAACATCGACGTTGTCTCGGTCGACGAGTCCGATCGGCTAATCGCGCTCCGTAGCCACCCGTTGGTTCGAGCACGCGTTTCTCGCGTTGCGGAATACTTTTCAAAGGATGTGTAAAGGGTAGAACCTTTGAAAGGATTAAAAGGGCGACGAAGAGGAGGAGGAGGAGGAGGAGGATGAGCTGACCCACCATCCGCCGATACAGCCAGACCAACCACCTCCGTCTCGTTAATTTTCGCGGTCTGCCGCGAGAAGAAAGCCGTACCGCGATGAACTCGTTCGTTAGCCGAACGATGCGGAATCCGAATAACGCGGATTCTCTTGTAAAATCGTCCCGCGTTGCTATCGATAGAGCGCCCTTTAATTACTGCTCGCGTTCGCGACGAATGCAACCTAACCCGAGGACGAATCCTTTTCTACCAGGCTCTCTCCTCTATGTGGCCTCCGATAATGCGGATCCTGTGGTATCTCGTCGAGCGACAGGTTGACGGGGACATGACCCGGTGCGTTGCCGGTATGGAAAAGTCGCGGCAACGTTCCACGGTAATACCACGACGAGAGAGAAAGAGGTCCCTTCGGAGCAGCCCTCTTGGTTTCGCGTAAAACGGCAGCCACCACTTGAAACAGTAAATAACCTAACGATTCTCGTTACCAACTCGAAACCGACGGAAACAAGGACGCGACGAGTATCTGTAATTCCGTTAATGGATCGTACAGAAAATTCGTCCTAGAATCGTCAAAGAACCGCCGCCCGCCGCCCGCCTCCGCCGTATCTCTCGCATTTAAGCGTCTCCCTTCCTCTCCTTTCTCTCGACGAAAGAAGAGAAAAGAAAAGTCAGCTGCCGTTTTCCTTTGCACTCTCCTCAATTGACCTGGTCGGCTGGCCGCGCTGTGCCGCGCTGTGCCGCGCTGTGCCGCGCTGTGCCGCGGCGTGTACAGTTCGTAAAAACAAGCAGGATTTTGAAGAGGAACGTTTCCTTTTCATTCGGTTGGCCAATACAGTTCCTCTACCCGCGATATGTTTGCTTCGTGGTCGGATCTGACGAGAGACGGCTTGCTGGTTGCAGGTGAACGGCCAGGACGTGTCGAACTCGAGCCACGAGGACGCGGTACGTTGTTTCCAGTCAGCCCAAGAACCGATCATCGTCGAGGTGCTGCGGCGACAACCGGCGTACGGCCAGCGAACCGAACAACCGCCGAACAAACGGGAGGAACACACGGACGACTCATCCTCCAGTCTGGTTTCGACCGCGGTGCAAACCGACTGGGCCGGTCTTCTCGAGCCCGAGGAAGGGGACGAGGACGAGGAGGAGGAGGAGGAAGAGGAGGAGGACGAAGAGGAAGAGGAGGAGGAGGAGGAGGAGGAGGAGAGGGAGGACGAGGAGGACGGCGAGGAGGAAGAAGAGGAGGACGGGGACGGGGATGGGGGAGGGCTGTTGTTGCCGATCTCTCTAGGAGTCGACGGGCAACCAAACGATAGTTTCGAGGATTTTCTCGCGCACGATATGGACTTCGAGGTATGCTTCTGTTTTCCAGCTCGCGGTTGCGAACATGCCGCATCCGAGTGTCGGTAATCGTATGCAACGTCGCGATTTCAGGAAGTGACGTTACGGAAGGCGGGGAGCGCGGAGAAGCTAGGACTGACGGTGTGCTACAGTTCCGGATCTGGCAGCGAGGACGCCGATACGGAAGTTTACATCTCCGAAATAGTTCCGGAGAGTCTGGCGGCGCGGGACGGTCGATTGCGGGAAGGCGATCAAATCTTGAGGGTAAGTAACACGCGGATTACCCGCGTCCCTTGGAAACGAACGAATGGGAAAGCGAATCGAAGCGGGCAAGTTCATTCGATTAGGGGAGAAGGGGTTGGGCGCGTTGGTTCCGTGACAGGTTGCGAACGAGCTCTACTCACGATCGTTTCCTTCGAACCTGCTACCCTTCTAATCTCGTTAGGCGGACCGTAATTGCGGACAAAGAGTGTGACGTCCGACTCGAGGGAAATCGGATGGAAAAACGACCGCGACCGATGCTCTGCCGGATTTCTTCTTTCGATCTCTCTCTCTCTCTCTCTCTCTCTCTCTTCACTCCCACCAAATATATCCCCATTCCGCTTGAATTTCGTTCGAGCGACCGTTGTTCACACCGTCCTTCTTCTTCTGCCCGTTTCAGGTGAACGGAAAGGACGTGGCGAACAAGGAACAGACCGAAAATCTGTTCGCCGAAACGAAGAGCGCGGTAACCATTCTCGTTAGCCGGTGCCTCTACCAGGTAAACAACCTTTTCGCCTCGCGCGAGTTTACGATCATTTTCCAATTTCTTTTCTCTGGTTTCGCAGGATGAGGAATACGAGGAGAGGCGCGCGTACCGCCGGGTGAGTACAAGTTCAAACTCGCACGATAGTCGCGGATCGTCTCGAACTCGTTCTCTCTATTCCCAGAGCTCGCCGTCGCTTTCGCCGGAACATCTGCCCTCCTACCAGAATAGCTTGATCGAGCAGCTGATTCGGCAGCAGCAGCAGCAAACGGAGGAACGCACCAAAGACACGGATGAGAACTGTTCGACGTTGAGGCCACCACCGCCACCCCCACCTCCCGTTCCCTCTCACACGTCCCAGCCGAACGCCTTCTCCGCGAGCAATACCTCCTCCTCGACCTGTTCCTCTCACACCTCGCAAAAGTCCTCCGGGAGAAACGCCGCTTCGCCGGCACGGCATCCCGATCACGATCCTCAGCGTAAACAATGGATACAAGACTGCTCGAAGAAGATGGAAGGTTTGTGCGTGCGTGGCCAGCAGCCGGGTTGCGGGCCGACGGTCAAGCTGGCCGACGCCTATTCGAATCACGTGTGGAGCGAGACCGAGCACATTTACGAGACGATACCAGAGTCGGATAGCGAGCCGATCTATTCCTCGCCGTACGAACACCGCCACCACCACCATCACCACCACCACCACCACTGGAATTCCACTCACGCGAATCACGCGTCGAGCAACGCGGCCACGCTCGCCACCGGGAACGTTACGATCGTTCCATCGCCGCCGAACGCCGTGCCACCGACCACAACCGCCAATAATGCGACCATCCCACCCACGCTGATTCAGGGAAACCAGCAAACCGGCACCAGGTGGTATTGTTCCTCGAAGAGCAACAGCTCCGGCGAAGAGAAGGACAGCTCGAGCGCGTACAACACCGGCGAGTCGTGCAACAGCAATCCGCTCACGCTCGAGTTGCACAGAGGGGAGAGAGATCATCACACGAGCACCCTGGTCCTCTGTCCTCCGAAAACATCGACGTTGCAGCAACAACAGCAACAACAGCAACAGCAGCAGCAGCAGCAGCAGCAGCAGCAGCAGCAGAGGCTCGGTTGCATTTGTCACACGTTTACGAACAAACAAACGAGAAATCAGTCGAACAGGAGAGCCTCGACTTCTCATCGTTACCGGGAACGCGCGCCGGATCCGACGAACGCGAGTAGTACCGGCTTACCTGCCGACACCATGTACACCAACATGGCGAACCTTCAGCAAACGATGCTTCTGCAGCAGCAGCTCTTCAAACAGGCACTCGATCGAAGAAATTCAACGATCGCCGTTTCTAGAAAAACCGGTGGCGATGGTGGTAACGGCACCGCGAAAAAGTCCAGATCTCACGGTAATTTTCAGGCACCAAATTTGACGCGGTACCAGTTCGTCGGCAGCCAACAGGTTTGCGGCTCGAATTCCTGGATACCGCCGGAAGACAAGGCGAACGAGGTGCAGATGGAATGGAAGGTGAAGAGGAGAGCGGACGGAACGAGGTATATCGCTCGGAGGCCTGTAAGAAATCGCATCCTGAGGAACCGAGCGATCAAGATATCGGAGGAACGGGCCGGGCACAGCACGGAAGACGACACCATGTCGGAAGTAAAGGTGGTCGCAGCTTTCTTGGAAGAAGCGCCCCCCTACCTTCTCGCCTCTGTCATCATCCTGTTCTTGCTCGTGTTTCAGGTTGGCAGATACTGGACCAAGGAAGAGCGCAAACGGCAACTGGAACGTGCTCGTGAGCGCAAGCAGAGGCAGCAAGAACTTCAACTGCAGCAACAGCAACAGCAACAGCTTCAGCTGCAACAGACCAACGAGCTGTTGGCCTGCGAACACGGGGATGACAAGCTTGCGAAAAGACCTCTGAACATCGTCGAGCTCAGTCATAAGAAGATGGCGCGTAAGAAAAACACCTTGGACGATTTCACGACCGTTCAAGAGATGTTGGTTCATGGGAACAGAATCGGCGGCTCGACTGGACCCGGAACGGGAGGCAAATTGATGGGACTCCTGTCGGTGACGACCGTTTGAGCCGCGGAAACCGCGTCGCGATATCCTTTGTGCTTCCTTCTCGCGTCTCGCGTCTACCCGGAAATCACGTCGACTGCTTTCCTCCTCGTCCTCCTCGTCCTCCTCGTCCTCCGTCACCTCCGATCACCTCCCCGCAATTCCCTTTCGTCATTTCCCATCCGTCGTTTCTTACACCCGCGCCCATCCCTCCACCTTCTTACATTTCCATTGCCAGTTTCTTCTTCACACCCTTCAACTACGAAAACGCTAACCAAACTTTACGTTACCCCCAACGAAGCGAAGCGAGTCCTGTGTCATTGTCGAAGTAGCGTAAACACGAATACAGTTGTAAATAGTTTTCTCATTACGACACACACACGCACACAAATGGGTGTAGATTATTTTAAACAAGCCGAAACTTTTCTGTGGACAAAGAAAATAGAACGAGAGTACGCTTCTGTAGATATGTATAAAATAAACGTAACGATGTTGTACTACGTAAAAGACGCAGACCGTCGGTTCCTTGTGTGTAGCGCGACGTTTTAAGCGTTTCGATATACGATCGACGAAAAGGAAAGGGGATGTTTGCGTTGCCTCGCGACAACTTTTCGACGCGCGTCGGCGTAAAGTTGCCACGCGAACACCACGAAACGGGTAATACATGCGTCGTAAAAGAAACGTGCGAAGAATTATATATTTTATTACGAAATTTGAAAATCTTATCATCGATATATGTGTATCTGTTCTATCTATCTATCTATCTATCAATCTATCTATCTATCTGTTACATGAACGATGCGTTGATGTTTAAGCTGCTTAAAACTTTTCGTTCCGGAATATTCAAATGCTGAGTGTACAGTGGAAAACAATAATGGGTTGAAAAGTTCAACAAAAAGTCCCTAAGATATTGACTCAGATTCAAATGATAAATGGAATCTTGCAGCAACTCCGGATCATCTTCGTCTTCCTGGGCTGCGTTCGCAGCTTCTCCTAGCACTGATCGATACGACGAAACAGCGAAAGAAAATTGTTCATACTAGATTAGATAGACATGCTAATCAACATTGGAAAAATCTCAAGCTACACTTACTCAGCATAGTTTCGTAGCCCGGATCTAGGAAAGCGTTCTCGCCCTCGCTGTCTTCGTTGTCATCGTCGTCGTCGTTGTCGTCGTCGTCATCGTCGTCGTGATCGTCGTCGCCATCCTCGTCGTCGTCCGCGGCGGCGGCGCCGACAGAATCCTGCGCGTTAAAAACGAATACTTGAAATTGTTTCGAAAGCAGGATGGAAAATACTCAAATACCGATAACGAGAATAGTGCCGTTACACCAATACTAACGTTCGTGTCCTGATTCGCGGCGACCGCTTCGATGTCGTTGGATAATTCGTTGATTATCAGCTTGAATATCTTGGCCAAAACAGGTATCGTGGTCCACTGATAAGGCTGTGATTCGGCTTTACTCCTAGTCCTCACGCCTTCTTCGTTTCCTGCGTATTCTCCAATTTTAATTAGTCACTCGTTGCTTTTATTTCTTTTTTTTCGAATACGTTGAGAAATTTGTGTACCGATTCAAATAAAAAAAGGAAAAAAAAAAAAAAGAAAACGAAGAAACAGAAGCGAGCCAAAATCTTTCCCTGAAACGGGCTTTTCCTTTGCGCCGATATGCTTATATATTATTTATAGAACGTCCCGGCGAATGCACCTGCGCAAATACGAACCTAAAAATATTTGATCTCCCTTGACTGTGATCTCGTTCAAACGACTGTCGCCGTGAGTGACGCCGTACTCCAAAATATTGCACAGAGCAACCGTTGCCACCTTTCGGTCGTATCTACCGAAAAACAGGTGTTGCCTGCTGACCCATTCCGTGAGCACGAAAGCGAGAGCGCTCTGTCCTGTCGGACCGGGTACGGTTGACAGAAAATTTAAGACGGCGTCAAACTCTGTGTTTATGAGATGAGCGTATATCATGAGCAAACTCTGTACCACGGTCAACGTCTCGGCTCGTTGCATTTTACTCAAAACCGCCTTCAGTAACAGATCCAGATTTTCCCCCAACGTGTTACCCGCTTTCCTAATTAACGTTGTCACCAATCGCCCCACGAACGTCGCTGTAAACTCGCTCGACTACAAATCCGACATGTCTCGTTAAAAAAACAAATAATCACCACGTGTCTTGATCGTGGACCGAAGAAGTAGCACTTTACCTGTGGATTCAACAGCTGAGCCACAATCTGCAATATGTACTGCAAACCCGTTTGACCATCGCTGTCTCGATGTACCGTCACTTGGCGGGCTGCGACTGCTAGGTAAGTGCGTATTACTTCGCCACCGCTCTGCAACGTTTCGTTGTCCTCCGAATTCAAGATGCAATGACATGCTGCGGGGAATGCGGTTTCGACTAACGCGCTGCTCAAAGGTCTCGGCGAGTATTGCACCAATACTTGTAAAACATCCAGAGCCACGTCTCGACATCTTTCTGTTCAACAAAGCCGTACGCCGCGATTAACGAATTCCATTCCACTTCATCCCTGTAATTCTATCGTATCGTCGAACGAATTAACGTAGCTTACCGTTTCTCGATTTATCCATGGGTGTAACTGCCATCATACTCGTTAACGTTGGTATCAAACGAGTCTGCAACGGTCCTATACAATCCGGATTTTCGGACAAACTTATGAATATGTCCTGACACAACTCCAAGATCTCCGGATCGCTGTAGAACTTCAAGAATACGGCGATGGTTAATGGGCAAACTTTGTTCTCTACCGAAGCGGTGAACGCTTTGTCCAACTACGAACACCGAAGAAAATATATTTCATTGAACGAAGATCGACCAGATATACGACAAGAGTGAGAAGGATTATGTCTCGATCGTTACCGTCACCAACACTTGCAGCGTTTCCATCGTTAAAGTTAAGATTTCCGTGGACGGTTGATTGGCTAGATTGAACAATCCTTGAAATATATTTCCCAAGTGAGGTCGTATAATATTGCCGAGAGTACTGTTATTTTCTGTCTTCGACGCTTCGCAAAACCAGTAAATGGCCTTCACAGCACTGATACGAATACACGGAAGTTGATTCTCCTGTAGCCCATTCACCGTTGCTTCCAAGAAACGTGAACTCATTTCCGGTGGCATTATTTCGGCGTACTTTCCTCCGACGCATAAACACCGACCAAGAAGTAACGGTGGTGCTCCTATTGATTATGATTCCCAACATTGCATAAAAATAACAAACGAATCAAACATCAGAAAGAATCCGACAGGAAAAACGTATTACATTTTTACTTTCCAACTGTTTTCTCGTTTGCAAACGAAATATCATTGAATACCTGAATCTTTTAAGGTAGCTAAAACGATCGTGTCCAAAAATCGAACTATATCGAATCGAAGCACCCCAGCTTCTTGCTTTCCCACCACAGCGTCCTTTATCTTACTTAATGCCAAAATAGACGATTCGCGTAATTTCCACCAAGTTGTGTTGCTCTCCCCTCCGCCGCTTGCACTTTGCAGTCTGCTCGACGCTTCGATATGACGCGTCACGACCTCGTAAAGAGCGTTCACCGCCTTTTCTTCTGAATAATTTACTAGAGCCTGTATACAAACAAATCCGCGATAAAGTAGAATCCAATTTGAATCTTCTTCTATTATTAATATACAACTGGACTTACCGTTAACAACTCTTGCGCCGAAATACGAACATTGTAAGCAAATACATCGTCTTCTTCCACGAATTGTTTAGGATTAGTCGTCCATAATTCGATTTGATCGTCCGTTATTTGCATAAAAATGACCAAGTAATACATCATTTCTTGTAGCAAATTATCCAAGAGATTTGAAAATCGTTTGCGGTCCACTATAGAGTGCACAAACTCGAATATTGCAATGATCAAATTATTAAAGTTAATTATTTCACCTGCAAAAAAAACGGATACGTCGAATCGATGAAAAAGAAAAAATCCCATTTCTAACTACATCTCGTATTTACCGTCCGAATCAACCTCCTTGTCGTTCGAATCTATGTCTCCGTTTACGTAATTTTCTTGATAAATTTTCGCGCTTTGCGTTAAAGTTTCCCACACTGGCGGTAGCATCTGAGGTAGAAAATTTCTTACGTGCTTAGGTAAATTGCTAACTAGACAATTTATTGCTTTGATCACGTCGGTTTTAAGCCCGCTGCTGCTAGTGGGGCCATCAGGCACTCGTAAACATTGAACAAATTTCTCGCAAAACATGGGTATTACCGGCTGCAAGTATTGCTCCGTAAATCCTTTCTGATACATTCCTGTAGCGGCGACTAATGTCGTAATTGACGTGAAAATTTCAACTGCACGACCACGGGTTCTAACGGAATATTGCTGCAAATATATCAATCGATGTTACTATTGCCGTTGTTACGTCGCGTAAACGCTTCACTCACGGAAAAAGAATAAACAATTTACGTTTTCGCTTTGAAATATTCTATACATTTCTTGAAGAATTACTGGTCCCACATTAGGTAACTGATTATCGGTAAGGTCGGAGGTAAATTCTGTTAAAACTCTCATTGCTCCATGAACGGCATACTCACTTTCTCCGCTTAAACAACTGACAAGTATATCGAACAAGCCTGGCCAATTTTCCGGCCAATCCCAATGTGCGATCGCCGATATCGCGTAAGCTACTGCTGTGCGTACCTGAAGTTAGTAACACGATAAAAATACTTTTACACCTGCTGATGTACATAACGTTTAGTTACAGAAATGAATTACCTTACTAATAGATTCACGAAGTCCTAATGGCAGTAATTCTTTGATTCTCTCCTTTACAGCGTGCTTTATTTCAGGAGGACGAAACTTCTCAGCCACGGAAGACCAATGTGTCTGCACATATTGCTTTAACAATACAGAAGCTAACTGTCTAATAGGTAAATGTCCATTCTGATCTACTACAAATTCTGTTAAATGTATGCCAAATTCTTCTGTAACTTCTAACGCTTGAATCCTCTGTTCAGCTGCTTGACGTGTCTCCCTATGAGGAGACAGAATGCCGTTCAATGTTTCGTACAGGGCTTCTCTCAGAGAACATTGCACATCCAATGCCATTGTGCTCGTTGCAATAATAATCTTGTCTTCTCTTTTTTACTCTTTATCCTCTGCGCATGAAATATTTTGTTACACCCTGATTCAAATTTGTATACTTATTGTACTTGTTTGTTTAACGTGACACATTTACTTACTTGAACACATATCCCATATGAATGATTATTATATTACTGCTAGTAGAAATGTTTCTTAACATTACCAGCAGTTTTAACCCCTCAAAATTGTAATTTTTCTGCAATTAACACAGATACAAATATTAGAGTAGAGAAACTAGAAATTACGATGTCCAGAGAAGTAAGAATTCGGATAATGAAAGATGCTACGAGTTTTATTGTACCTACGATAACGTTCCCAACGACTATATTGCATACATATATACGTAAACTTAGGTCACACTAACCAATAATTTTTTTAAGGGTTCCAATTGCTTACATCAAATGAACTCAATTAATTTCGAGACGTATACAAAATAAAAAAGAAATTCGGATAATGCGCAATTTATTCTGTTATTTATACATTGTAATTCGACAAAGCCGGCTTAATGGAATGACACGACAGGTTAGATCATTCCTGAGACGATACAAAAGTAGAGATTAAACGGATTTTAATTTTAATTGATACTCTTATTCGTTAAATCTTCATTTTTTCTGGAACATTCAGCTATACTTATTGTTGATAATTTTCTCGACCTTTTTAAATAAAACCAAGCGTACCCTGTTGAGGTAGAAACACCACCCCGAACGTTACTCACACATATATCGTATTCGTCACGGTAGGTATGCATAGGTGTGTGAGTGTATATATATATATATATATATATATATATATACATAAGTATGTCGCATGCAACCAGATACAGCATATGTATTTTGCATTTCCAGATCCGAGTAGAATTCAAAGGGTAAAACAGGCAAGACAGCGATATAATTAACGTAGAGAGATTAATGGAAAACTCATTAAGGGATATCGTACAAAGGCGATAATGGACAAGAAAGCGGCACTTTAATTATACGTTTTTGTGCGTGATCGTATACTTACGAAGTATAAAATATACACGCGCAATTAAACATTTCTGTATGTACATTATTGGGACGATAGATTTAATAAGTGTAGCACATGTGTCGGGAAAAGAGCAAAATGAAGGGAAATAGGTAAAACCGGATGCGATTGCAACAAGTTTAATTAGAGATAAATTACTATTTATTTCCGCTCTACCCCTCTTTTTATATTCCATTTGATTCAGAATTCATTAATATCAGAAGTGACGAACCGTTCTAGAAAAAGGATTAAGAATTATGTAACAGCATATCACATAATAAAAACGGGTTAACAGAAACTGACAATGCCCGAATCAACAATAGCAATGCTATTGGCACCAAAGAATTTTTCTTACAGAAAACATATTTTTCAGATGCTATTATTCTAAAATATCTTCGGCTCTCTTTCCATTCCATTGCATCAAATCGGAATGAATTCTAAATTGCAACCTGGATTCTAGTAGATATCCAGAAAAATTTTTTCTGTAACAAATAAAATAAAATAATTAATTACCGATTAAACAAGGATACTAATATATGAAATCTGTCTGGACGAAATTTAATACTTACTTAGCGTCCTCTAAAAGTTCGATAGCTAGTGGTATATTTCCTTGATCTTGTGCTAACAAGGCTAATTCTACTGTTGCATAAGGAAGTAAATACGTGTCTTCCTTGATCGATTTATCCATCTCGAGGACGCGTTTCAAACAATTTTCGGCTAACAGAGGATGTTTCATTTGTCGTAAGCAAGCTCCCTTTAATAGCAACAGGAGTGCTTCGTTATCCGCGTGAAATTCATTTTTCCTACGAAACATTTAAAACCTTTTTGATATCGCTTAAGAAATTAACACTTGGACTAGAACCAAGTATGAAATCGATCGGGAAAGGCTTACGATTTGTTTGCAAGTTCCTTTTCAGTTCCTTCGATTACTTTGAATACACTCATTATTAAATCTTGTCGTTTGCCCAATGCGCGAAATAAATTCCACAGATACATGAGTTCAAACATAGGAAGGACGAGGTCTTTCTTTTGACTAAAATAACGTGCTGCTTTTTTAATTGCAAACTTTTCCATGGGCAACGACTTTCCCGCGATACGTTGTTTATAGTAAGGCACTATCATCATTAGCGTATCTATATCTTCCTTTTGTGGCGGTGGTTTTTGCATAAGGAGTATCGCAGCTTTGTGATATACATAAATGGTACGCGACCAATTTGATTTCTTCATTAAAGTATGAGCAAAGGTCGCTGCTTCGTCCCATTGTTGTAGAGAACAGTGCGTCCACATTAGTTCCCAATAACAAATGTCATGAAATTCAGGCCATAGATCCTGACTTTTCCAAGACTTGGTGTACCAGTCTATAGCATTCTCGAAATTCCCTCTTGCTAATTCATATCTCCCCTTGAAAAATAAAAACAATACACCGTTTGGATAATGACTTAGTTCTTTCTCCAAAGCTTTTTCGCACCAGTCTAGATCACCGTCGTGATGACCCAGAGCGAACGATATTAGTAAGTTATAAGATAAAAGAAATATTGCACACAACACGTGTCGTAATCCTCTTCTTTCGCCATACCCTGCCTCTAATTCTGACAACCCGTACTCCTGTTGATACAAAACGATTTTATACCATGATAAACTGTAACTTCCACAACGGTATACTTTTACAAAAGTATATTACCTTATCCCCCGAAAATCCAACGAATTCTAACAGTTTAATAATTTTTGGCGGCAATAGAGAGATCATCTGCAATAATACAGGAAAGAAAAGAAACAAGGAAGATTGTTATTATTATGCCTTATTACACGAATGATTTTATGCGATAAAAATATGTTTGTATATACCAAATTAAATGCACCGATGCCCGTGCGAACACCGCTTTCAAAATGTATTTTATGCTCCTCACTTTCCCATTTACGACTATTTAAGATTGTCAAACATTCCCTAGAAAAGTACAATGTACGTAAAATGAAATGTCATAAGCATTTCAATATCAAAATAGATAATTCACGGTATTATTTGTTTACTTATACGACAGAAAGCAGGTACGAATTTTCAATCCACCCTTCACAAAGCTGACGAAACTCTCATACTCCACAAACGTGAGCAACGCTCTTAAAAGGAGTGACTCGGCATAACAGAGTTCCGCATGCACCTCCTCTGCAATATTAAATCTCTATCATTCCTTGCATGCTTTGTACTTACTAAAGACACTGATGCAACGTGTTATAATATGTCAATAATTTGATCGCTAGAAACGAAAAACTTGGTTGAAAATGACAAGACTCTGTTAATTATCAAACTATTCTGAATGATGTATAACAGAAAACAAATTATCCTAATTACTCTTACATCTTTGACGACAATTTAATTAGACAAGCATTTATTAATTTAGAAGGAAAAGGACATGTAAGACATATTCCGGTAATTTGTACTAAGCTTTCAATCTGTGAGAATTTAGTTGTTAGTTTACAAATTGCTTTATATTACGACGTTGCATGCTTTTTAATACACTATTTAGAAGGTACAATATGTATACAAGAAGCGACACGAACAATTTGACTAAACATGCTGTATCACATTGATATATCTCTATACGTTACCAATTGTATAATCATCGTAATTAGTCTTCTTCACCATTTTGCCAATATTTTGCGTTAGTGTGACATGTTTACGCTGTTTCGAGCATACACTCATGCACTGCTTTATAAGTCCAGCTGCCTTGTCAATGAATTTCTAAGCAATACATATTACAATGTATTATTCAAATACACATGTTCCAAATATCACAATTTACTGTGATTTATAATACTTGTTCAAAGGTAAGAAAAGCCTCGATGCTTGCGAATACGCTCGTTCCCAAAGAATGGTACATGCTACTGGTTGCCCATGGCTCCATGATTTTCCTCGCTGCTTCGAAGTCATTGTTAAAAAAATAATACGTCGCTTTCTTTGCGTCCATTATCGCTGTATCCAGATCCATGGATGTATGCCTTGAAATGAAATACAATTACAACATACATGTGATAATATACGTAATGCGTACATGTTTATACATGTCGGACAAAAAATATTCATACTGTACTTACTGCGGTATGGTTTCTTGAGCATCTTGAAACTAAAACATCATAGAAATCACAATTCCATTAAGGTACTTATAATTAACATTGGCAGTAAACAATTTTATTCTTAACATTACACTTGTATGCATACCTCCTCTTCTTCTATGTCCGACATGTTGAATTAATATTTGAGGTACACTTGAAAAAGATAACACTGTATATTATTATTTGTTGCATTAATATTTATAATATGTATATATATATATAAACAAAATATCCTCACATTCAATAATTATTCCACATAGAAATCATATATTTCGTTAGATGATCCCTTTCTGCACCAGATATGTTGATGATTAGAGGTGAAAGTTATTCCTCAAGACAGATTTCTCAAGTGTGCTCCTTCAAGTTTAGGTCATTATTTCTCTAGTTTCACAATGAAATTACATTTTATAGACTTATTTAGAGAAAACTGGCTACAACAGAGGAAAAGAAAAGAACAGAAAGAAAAGATTTAACATATTGTTACTTCTTTAACATACACGTATATGCTGTGAATTATACAATTGTGCATAATTGACCTTGATGATAATCTTTATATCCGATACGTTTGTAGATTAATACTGTTAAGAACAATATGATAAAGTCAGATATCTCTGAACAATATTTAGAAATTTTTTCCAAAGCACAACATAATTAGTAAACAACACTTAAGTATCTACCATGTGTTACAAGACAAATTTGCACCTTTATTGCAAAATTTTATTACTATTGCATTTTCAACTTTACAAAGTAATAATGTTTTCACAAATTATACTCAACAGCATAATGATAACAGAACGATATGCTAAAAATAAAAATAAAAGTATACACATATGTACATGAATTTTACTGTACTGAAAACATATTACATGACTTATGTTTGTTCTCTGTAAAATCAAGCGTATTTTATCGAAAATTCAGAATATCATAAGGTGAAAAATGCTGATCCACTTAACGAATCGAAAACTATTACCGTTATTAATTATCGTTAAAAGTGTATGTAAGAAGAAATAGAAAGGCAAAAGTGTGAAACAACCTGAGTGGAAACTTATTGCTACGGTTATTTATTTATTTTTGCTTTTAGAAAATAAAGCACCACCTACGAAGGAAAGTAGACCGGGAAACGATTTAAAGTACAGTGTCGCTAAGAAAGTATAATTGAGTTAACGCGACGTATACCAGCAGGCCTATTTAGATATCTCGCAAATTCACGATGAAATTACAGTAACCAATAAATTCAACAAGTTTGACAACTGTTACAATTATAGAATCAATATATCAGTCAATTAACAAAACACAATGTTTCCCGAAATTCGCTACCGAGACGATATAAACTGCGCGTATTTTAAAGCAACTCACCATCAGTTCGCGGTACGTCAGGTCACAGACGAATAGAGCCAATGTATTTTCCTGTCACTTCCAACGTTACCGATTCAGGGTAGAAAAAGATTGCAATATTATGTAGCAGTGATTGCTGTTGAAATTAAACGTAATTATGAAATTATAAATACAGCACAGGATATCTTATAATTGCAAACGATGCACGAGATTTTATATCTCCATCACAAACCGGGTATATATGACATATATACTTCACTCTGGTCTAAACAATAGGAGAATTGATTCACGGTAAAACGAAGAAATTATCAATCGTTTGCAGGCATTTCTAAGTTAACATAATCTGTCTCTGAAACGCGTGTATATTGCAATATAAGCAAATTATTGACATCGACACATTTTCATTAAAAAATAGCAAATATTTTGAAAACACACCGCTACGAACATAACGGTGTCGAACACGCGCAACTGACTGACGGTATACTGATTATGTCGGATCAACATACTTGCTAAACTACTGTAAGTACATACACGTGACATTGCCTTCGTGCATGACAGTGATGCTCAATGTATAATCTTTATGTAACGCTAAGAGGACGATTTTGATGGAAAGACTCGTCAGAAATGTTCGTCGCAAATCTGTGACTAATCCACATGATAATTCAATTGTAAATTGGTCGAGAATGATCTTTGTTGCCTTTCGTTAATACTGGTAATAATAATCGAGTGCGACCTTTCAAGAAATGATATTTAATTATTAAAGATTAAGAGTCACTGACGATCACGCGTTACCGATGCATTTGTATAACTGTTCCTTGATCTATGGAATTCTACAATAAGTACACGTACATACATACTAACGTCTGTACAACTTTATCATGTTGTGTCCAGTTTCTCGAGGCTAACGTAAGATAACAGATATTCGCCCACAATTTGACGATAAAATATGAAATAAATCGATACGAAACTTAAGTTGTATGTGTTAAAGAAGTTTTACACGAAATATTTCTGGGCGATGAGAATCGCTGCATTCTAGCAGACTACTATTCTCTACCGGGAAATTTTATTTAGCCCAGAAATTTTTATCGTTCCTTAGGAAAAGGCATACCTTTATTAGTAATATTGTTGCGACTTATAACATACGTATGTATCACGCGAACGCGTTACGTTCCGTTTATTCTTTGCTTATAATTATTTTTATAATTATATACGATATTCGGCGTAGGATAAGGTTTATTCTTAAAACCTTATTTCGTATTGTTTAATTAAACATCGTGGCAAAGCTGTCGCTGTCGTAAACAAAAATTGTAATTTAAAATTATTAGGGGGGATGGTGGGAAACAAAAGTTTTAACAGGAAAGAAAAGGTGTACGTATTTGTGAGATAGATGATACACCAACAAAGGATATGTATATGTAGAAAAAAAAATAGTTTATATGCAAAATTTAATTTAGCCATTTCTTCGATGGCAGCACCAGTATAGACGTCTCGTACGTCAAAAACAGCGAGCGTGTATGCATACATCAGCCGAGATATTTCTACAATTATCCGTTGCATTATCGGTAAATTTAAAAAAAATCATCTTATGTCATATATTTTGCGCCTACAGTCATTTTCCTATGCATCGTTGAAATTCAGTGAAGTGCATTAAGAAAAAATGGAATTACTGCTAGGCATTTTGCGCACAGTGTTCCATACTTTAAACGCTATTTAAGGATACATACTTCTTTAGTTTCTTCACGCTGATGACGCAATTATACTGTTGCGTCAACATTTATAGACGGATGTAAGTTAGTGTCATTTCCTTCTCTTCTATTCACCGATTATGATCGAAACATTTATAATGCGTAACATAACCTGTTTGTAACAAGCGACAGCATATAATTGTAACATCGCACCTCTCTTCTCTTTGTTTTGCGTTAATTTTCCATCCTAGTTTACGCGACAATGTTACCTTTTAATTGTTACTATAATTTTCATGTATACACAGGATTACACGAAGTAAATGTTTTTCTTACTTTATGTCTACATATGTACATTACAGTTGTTCTGTATTAGCTTCAACTGACAGTTCTTAACTCTGACCAGCCGAAGAATCGTTAAATCCACATACCATACATGTTTATATTCATATGTATGATATACAAAAAGTAATAAAAATTAAGAAAATTAAATGGTTATATTAATTGTGATAATGTCCGCTACTTTTGTTATTTGCACACGATCAAGCATCACGATCTTTGTAATTTGATATATTTAACACAGGTATGGTAATAAGACAGAGGTGAATGAACACGATGAAATATTTGTTTCAGAGATTCTTTTTAGGGAGGGAATGAGGAACTTGTATTGCTTTTTCAATTATCTTGGAAAGGTGGCAGGTGCTAGTTAACATAATTTATAATAATTATGGAAAATCAGAGTCACCACAGTCAAGCTTACCAGACCCATCAATCGTTTTGGAAAAAGAACACACGTGCTGTTCCAGGCAGGTATGTGTATGACATTGTTGGCATTCCAACAACGTTAAAAATAAATTTAAAATGTGACACATGGTAGCTTTAATTATTGATTGTAATGATATTGTTATACATTTTGTACGCATAATAAAAGGCCGAGTCCGAAGCAAGATGGTAAACTTGGTAAAATAGGTGGTACTGCGTTGATGTCCGGCAATTCTGCCAATACCGTATCCAGCAGTAGCGGAGGTATATCGGGAGGAGGTTCTACGTCGTTTCAAGACTTTCAAGAGAGCGTAGACGATGCTTGGGATTCTGGGGACGACGAATTTTGCACGGTTTCCGATGTAAAAATATCGAAACGAGTTAGCCATTCTGCTGCTATCAGCGTTATCAATAGCCATAGATCGAGGAAAATATGCTTAGATTCAGGGACAAATGTGAAATGTTCGCAACGCGTTCAAGAAATAATTCCCGAGGAGAAAAGGGCAGAGGCTCTCCAAAGATTAGCCGTTCAACCGTTGCATCTGAGAAATGCCAACTTATCTACGCATATTCAAGTGAATAACAGCCAACATTCCACGGAAGATACAGATATAAAATATGGTGCTTCCCCGCAACATAAGCCAACGCAATTCCCAGGCAGGCCGCAACCGTTGAGACAAACGAACGCGCCTATGAAATTTTTTATACCTTCGAAAGAGCAAGGTGCTTATGGAACAGTTTTTTCTATTCATTCGTTTAGAATCTATCCTAAGTTATGATCTGTTAATAATTGTAGATGGCGAAAGTAAAATAGATAAATTTCAGTCCCTTTTGGAAGCCTCTGTGTTAAACTTAGACGAGCTAAGACAGCTATCGTGGTCAGGTATACCTGCGAGATTGCGTTCCGTTACATGGAGGTTATTGTCTGTAAGTAAGAAAGGTAAACTATACCGCAGCTTGAACGTTTAACGAGCAAGTTCCGATTGAAAGAAATGTAAACCTACCGTTTCTTTGTTTGCCGGTATGTAACGCAGGAATATTTACCAGCGAATTTAGAACGGAGGCAACATGTGTTGGAACGTAAACGTTTAGATTATTGGAATTTAGTGAAACAGTATTACGATACTGAGAGGGACGAAGGATTTCAGGATACATATCGTCAAATTCACATTGACATTCCAAGAATGTCGCCGCTTATTTCGTTGTTTCAGCAAACAACGGTGCAACTGATATTCGAACGAATCCTCTATATCTGGGCAATTCGGCATCCCGCTTCTGGATACGTTCAAGTACGTTTACGCGCGTCCCTGGATCTTTCTCCGTGTTACGACCTTTGAACTTGCCTCTTTGCATTTTTCTTCTCTTTAGGGAATGAACGATTTAGTGACACCTTTCTTTCTGGTATTTTTGCAAGAAGCAGTACCTGCATCGGTATGGCAGGACTTGGAAAATTACGACGTTGCGTCATTGGGGAAAGAGCAACGGGATATTATAGAAGCAGATAGCTTTTGGTGCTTGTCTAAGTTTTTGGATGGTATTCAGGATAATTATATCTTTGCTCAATTAGGCATTCAGCACAAAGTGAATCAACTGAAAGAACTGATACAGAGAATCGATGGTACGTAATTGACTGGCTCGAAAGTGTGCTCCGTTTTCCTCTTTCGTTGCCACCTTCTTTCATTGTTGTATCGTCGTATCTTTAATCGTTCATATATGTAATTTTTTCTCCCTCAGCACCATTGCATCAACATCTACATCAACATGGTGTGGATTACTTGCAGTTTTCATTTCGGTGGATGAACAATTTACTAACGAGAGAAATTCCCCTTCATTGCACGATTCGTCTCTGGGATACGTATTTAGCGGAATCTGATCGATTTGCTTCGTTTCAACTTTACGTATGCGCCGCGTTTCTTCTTCGCTGGAGACGTCATCTTTTGTTACAGCCTGACTTTCAAGTAAGTTCGATTTGTAATATCCCGTTACAGTTGATTCTACGTTTTCGCATTGCTCGTTTGGGAAAAAGGAGAAATAGAGGTGGTTTGTTGTTGCTGTTTAGGGACTGATGTTAATGCTACAAAACCTGCCTACTCAGAATTGGACAGATTCCGAAATAGGGATACTGGTAGCGGAAGCATACAAATTAAAATTTACATTTGCAGATGCTCCCAATCACCTGCAGGCACACGATACCAGGTGACCATTTTGCAATGCGTTTAGATAACAATATCGTAATTGCGGCCAAGGATATTGGCACAAATGATTTTGTGCTAGGTTTATTCGTCTGTTTCTACAGTCATCGAGTGTATGTTATGTAACTCGATGCACCGCGACCATATTAGGTTGTTTCGGATCTGACGATTGCAAGCTATTTTACCGCTCTGTTTTGTAGCCTTTGGAAAAAGCCGTATGCTTTCGTTACGTTTCTTCGAGACTCGAACGGTCTTGACAGATTTTACCTTTACAATATATTATAATTATTAACATTATTATTGTTATTATTATTATTATTAATATTATTATTACTATTATTATTATTATTATTATTATTGTTATTATTATTTTTAAGTAATCCAAATCGATACGACAAATTTATTCGCCATTTTTCAGTTCGCCAACGACGTAGATGCAAGCTGAAATACGAAGAATGTAAAGCGAATCGATCGCCACTCATGCGATTCGTATTACATTTGTATAATATGTTTAGAATTATTATATACACAGGTAATAAACGAGCGGAGAATTTTATGAAGCAGTTGCAATTATACGACTGCAATTTTACGTAACGATCGCAAGTTTCCTTATAGGCGTGTACATTTTCGAATTTTATGCTTAGAAGAGGAATTTTCTTTTTCTTTTTCTTTTTTTTTTCATTTAAACATATATGTATTTACGTCTGTTTACAAAGGTTGTAAATGTTGCAACAGTTTGCAACATAACGAGGATACGATACACGATTTTTATTCTTGCTTGGTGTTTGATGCAAATATCGTACAAATGACAGCGGTATCCTTTGCGTTTCAGCTGGCCTTTTGTGTTTAAAAATATTTGTTTAATTATCATTGGGAAATTAGAATCTCACGTAAAAAAAATTATTTTCGTCTAAATCTCTGCCATGCTTACGCATTGCCATAAATTAGAGACGTAAATGGGGAAATCTTTCGAATATCCTTAAAATATCTGTACGTTTGTGAAATATACTTAAGTTACTTTATGGCCATCTTCGCGAAATGATTGAAACGTATAATATTTGATCAACAGTTAGCGATACAAATACCTATCGAACGAATGGCACTGCGCATTTATGTACGATACTGTCTCGATCAGGCCGTAAACATACCCGAAAGGTATAAATCGTTGATAAATTAGGTATTTCGGAAAGGACCAATCAAAAGTTATTTAAGAAAAGGGAAGAAAAAAAAAAAGAAACGACACGAAACAGGTGATGCGTTGCAATCTTAATCGTATGACACGAATTACGATTATTTGCTGGATAATATTATGTTCTTTTCTCTTTCATTTCTGTTTTGTGGATTAAAACTAAAATAGCGTAATGTTTTTCCATTATGCAACTCCGATTTTTTAATCGAAAACTTGTACACACGTGTAACGTGTAACGTCGTTAAATAATAAAAAAACGAGACTGTCTCTTTCTTATTCATGCGTTCGTACGAGCATAAGATTCCTGTCGATGTGTTGCAAATTATGGGAGATGTGCTGCGAAGAGGAGAGGTAAAGAAGAGAAGGCACGTCGATGGATCATGTTGAATCCAAATCCTACGCGTTGATTTGGCACTTCAGCTATCGTCGACGTCGATTTGATCGTAATCGAAGTTGAACGGCGGCTGTAGCGGGGTGTACGAAGCGTTCAGATTAAACGTTTCCTGTAGAAAAAGAAAAAGAAGAAAGATTAGGACGAATTGGCAGAATGGTAGAATATAACGTGGAAACTCACGTAATCAACGGAGATTGGCGTCGGATAGACGCATGGGATGCATTCCATTCGCGGGACGCCATTATTGTCAACGGTGCATTCGCAGTTTTGGCAAGGATTTGGCTGCGCGGTCAAAGCTACCCGTTTGGAGAAGACGCTGGCGAACTTTTTGATCAGGGGCAATTTGTCGAAGCGTAATTTATCACCGGTAAATACGGTGCCGTTGATTTCCAATGCCAACGGTGTACAGTAGCCGAGGATGGTTTTCGAAAGTTTCACTTGCCTCCGTAGATCAACGTCGCCGACTAGCGTTCGTGCGTCCTTTTTCGTATACGATTTCGTCGCGTCTAACCCGTAGAAGATTTTGTTCAGTCTCTCTTTCTCGAATTCAAAATCACCGTCCATCAATATATGAAGAGTGATATCTTGTTCTAGCAAGACTTGGTGTATGACCGAATAGTCCAACTAAAAGGAGAAATTTCATGGATTAAAGAGAAAAAGGAGAGCAGAGAAGAGAAGAGAAGAGAAGAGAAAAGAAAAGGAGATTGTTTACCGTTTGATTTTCCGGCTCGCAGTGCGAGCAGGGCATCAGAATAAAGGTTTTCGACACGCCGGCTCTGAAAACGAGTTTCGAGGCGTACGCGATCGCTGCGAAAATGTCTTGGCTTCCATTACCGATCGGAACGTGATCGAAGTAATCGACAAATCGCGGTGAACTTTTTGTGAATATCTGCCCGTCGAAAACGATGCTTCTCGGACGATCGAACACTCCGTCCGCTCCGAAGACAACTAAAGACCACCGGGTGTTCACCAGACCTTGATCCCTGAACTCTTTCGACAATTGTGCAACCAACTGTTCGATGCTACGGTTTTCTTTTAGAGCGTAGTTGCACGCTTTCCCCTCGACGATGAAGACGACGTCGGTCGACCTGGGTACGCGATCGCTTTCCACCTTTTCGAACTGACCTTCGGCCACTTGTCTACCGTCCATCATGCTGCAGCTGCTACATACATCCGGTATTCGAAGATGCGTCTCTCGGAACATGCAGACTTGCATGTACGATAAGGCGAGGGTACAAACTTCCGATTTACTTCTCGCCGTGTTCAAGCAGATTTTCGCGTACTCGTTTGGCTCTACAACGTCGAAGCAGCTGCCAAACTGGGAATATTTGTCCACGAACAGCTCCTTACAGAATTCCGAGACAAGCGGTTGCTCCTTGTCCACGTCGAAGTTACCGGTGACCGTGACGGTGGTGTTGTTGGAAGGAGGATCGATCGAGCAACGGTGTTTGTCGTTGTATCGGTCGATCGACCAACTTTCGGCGAACCTGGTCACGTTTCCTTCTACGATACCGTTCGAGGCAAGGGTATCGTCTGTCGGCTCGTAGTTCATCGTTCCGAGAATGCCGGCGGTCTTACCGTGATACCATCCGGACAGTTTAAGCGTGCACAGATCGAATTTCAAATTGCATTCGAGTTTCAACTGATTTTTCTTGCGCTCGACGGTAACGACGCCATCTGTCTGATATACGTACGTGGTTCCGTTCTCCAGTTCAAGCGGAAGGACCAAATTGCTCTCCGTCTTTGACTCGGTGACGAGTTTGATACTCTGCATGGAAAAGAGAGAATAACATTAATGCTTATTACGAAAACGGCAGCAGGGGGTGATGGAAGGAAGGGAACTAACGTCGTTGAAGATGTCTAGCTCGAGGGCGTGGTTTCCGAGCAACACGGTGATCTTATGCGTTACTCGATCGGCACGCGGTTCATACTGGAGGAGGATGGTAAAGGTATCTTGCACGAAATCATGAGCCAACAAGTACGTGCAAGGGCGATCGACGAAGAAATCCAGGTGGCGACCATCGAAGGTGATAAAATGGCTGGAGCCGATGATCATTGCTTGCGCTGAAATTCGTTACGGTGAAAATGATATCGATCGCGAGATATCGTGGGAGGAGAAAAGAGAAAGGCAAAGTGTAACCGTAGTTACCTTTGAACGGTGGTAACCAATTGACGGGGTCGGCGTACGACTTGTATCGGTAGAGACTCCAAAAGGTCATGTTCGAGGAAACAAAGTAGGACTTTAGATCGGTGATGGCCCTGAATTCGGGGATTTCGTGAAATTCGGGCGTTTGATTGAACGCGTGCCAGGACATGGGTAGCTTTTGTTCGAAGCACATCATCCCTTCGTTAGGATCGAAGATGAACATTGTTTTTGCTTCCCTGTATCTGTTCTCAGCCTGAAGAGCCGATTGACCTACGTCCATTAGCTTCGAATGAATCAGCCGAACTACGCTCTCTATTTTCGCCCGTATCTCGAGGTAGTCGTAAACATAGTACGCTCTGTCGTACACCTGTTGTATTTTCTCGCAAGCGTAACGTATAGTGGGTAATTTTTGCAACTCCATCAGCTCGTTGACGATCTCGTCGACAACGTCCCTCAGTTCTTTCCCGAATGGCACGAACGTGAAGTACTTCTCCTTGAGGAACCTTATCACCAAGCCCGAGTATTTCTGGATGTTCGTTATGATGTCGTTCGCCTTGATGTCTCGGTAGAACTTGTCTATGTCTTGGGTAAAGTTGGAGAAACGGTCGAAATAAGGGGAAGCGATCAGATCGTTTCCTCGGTCGTACAGGAAATCGATCACTTCCTTACTCGCCTTCCAGGCCACCGTCTCCAAGTAGTGAATGAAACGGATAAAGAGCGGCTCTATTGCTAGCAGAAATCGATTCCATTGTTGGGAGATCGATTGGGAAATCTGGATCCAAAGGTTCTCGATGTACTTGATCAACGACACGTGAAGATCCTTCACGAACTTGTCGTACTTCTCGAGCAATTTCTCGATTATACTCGCTACCTGAGTGACCGAGTCACCCCTTAGAATAGCGGCGACGATCTCCGAAACTTTATTGAACGCGTTCTTGATGGCTTGGATCACCGAGAGCAACGAATTCCTGATCGCCTCGCCGGATTCACCCATCACTTCCCATATTTCGTTGAGAATGTTCGGCAAAGATTGAATGTGATTTCGCAGCGAGAGCTCGTCGATCACGTATATTCCAAACGAGACGAAGTCCTTTATGTAAAAGTCGTTCGCGTTGTAAGAGTTGTTCAGATAAATCTTCAGGTCGTCAAAGTCTGTCTGAAGCTCCTTCAGATTGCTGCAACGCGAACAAAAAGCCGATTACACGTTCTCCGTTGCCCTACCACTTAGTTACGCGTTCTCTACGTTATTCTACTAACTTCCAGTCGTCGAGAAATTCCCGTAGCTCTTCCTGAGCGTCGTCCCAGACGTCGGAAATCACACTGACAGTTTCGCTTTTGACGTATTGCTTCCAGTAGTCGGCGTCGTTATTTATACTTTCGTACACATCCATCACCGCCTGTTTTACGATAGCCTGCAACAGAAAAGGAGCGGGTTTCTCTTAGGAAGTTGAAAATAATCGAAAGAAGAAAAAAGATAAAGAAGAAGACAAATTGGCATACGACGATGTCGTTCTTGAGCTCGGGTCTCCAGCGAAGAGTCGAGCTGATCAGTCGAGAGTGATTGAGCTTGAGATAAAACGATAGATCGGATATGGAAAAGTCTTCCTGGTAAGTTCTCCAAATGTTGAACACGGCGTTGCGAGCGTCGGGAATTCTACCGTGCATCCGTAAACTCTCGACCGCGTCTGTCGACAAGACACAATTGTACGTTAGTTGAGCGACAAAGGGAGAAAGCGAGAGGCGGATCTCGTTTACATACCTGGAGTGTAGTTGACCATCATCCACGTTAATTTTTCATTCGGATCGAAGAAGAAGGCGCCGGTGCCGTTCAAATTCGGCGTGTTGACGAAGCTACCGTTGGCAACGTGTCGTTGGTCGAACGTGTAGTAACGAACGTTCAAGTATTTGGCCGCCTCGTTGTGCTCTCGTTGGAACAACACTTCGATCTTGTTAAGAAGATCGAGCCGCGCGTTCAGTTTTCCGGTATCACCGGTCACGAACCGGCGCTTGTAGTTGCCAGCGTTGAGCGTCTCGTAGAGGGTGCTCTCGTGCCTGTACACATGTCCTCGGACGTCCAGGTTGAAACTCGTGCTCGGATGTTGTCCCGTTGCCTGATAAATATACCTTCTGGAAATCGGCAGGTGACTTTCGTCCTTCAACGACGCCGACACCGTGAGCAGCTTATCCGGATCGGTCGAGTAGTCGGCCATCAGGGTGAAGTTGAAGAAATCTCTGGGATCGCGTTTCGTCAGCTCGCCTTGCAAGTAGACTTGTTTCTCGAAACTGGGATGCCTCAGAGCGAAGACGGCCCGTTGTTGCAAACCGTTCCTCGCATCAGCGTTCGACGAGAGATTAGTCCAGTTGAACAAAGCTCCAACGGTCCTGGGCTTGTCCGTTTCTCGATCCCAATCGAGCTTCATCTCGGACTTGAGCTCTTCGCTGGTGATCCAGTAGAAGCCATCGAGACTAAAGTTTCTTCGAGGATAGGACACGTTCAGTGTGAGGTACTGGTTGTCCACGTGTTCGCTCGTTTTGTTCAGAATGTTCACGTGGTACGATATCCAAACGTCGTCGGCCAAACTGAGCCAGCTGGTTTGATCGAATTCACCTGGTAACACTTGATAGTCGCTCTTCAGTTGGACGGTTCTGTTTGCGTGTATCGCCTTCAGATGAATATTCTGACCGGTATGCGTTGTTTTGATTCTCGATTCACCGATCACGTTGAACGCGGTTCTGTTGTTCAGTTGATATACGTTTGCGTGCTTGAATTCGACGGTCGGATAGTTTGTTCCTTCGTTTCCTGCGCTGTACTCGTACTGATTCACGTAGAGGATCCCGATCGGTTTCAACGCGTTCTCGATCGTGATTTCTATACGGTCTTTCTCGAATCCGGCTCTCGACTCGCTCTTCGATTTATAGAGGCCTTGGACAACCTTCTGTTTGTTATAGGTCAATTCCGAATGACCGCTGGTCAGTTGTCCTCGTTTCTCGTAACCGTACGTTAGATGACCGATGTGCCGCGTGCTCAGAGGAAGTTCCGCGTGTACTGTACCTTTCAGATCCGAGTCTAGTTTTTCACTGCGATAACTGTACTCGGAATCAACGATCGCGGTGTCTTGCGGCCAAAACACCTTGGCGTATCTTTTGTTCCGTTGCCTGTGAACCAACAAAGTCGTGACTTTGATCGTTTAACCTTAGAAGAGTTTCTACTACGTTTCTACTTAGAGGAGTGGACTTACAGAGTGGTCAAGACGACGAACTGACATCCAAACTGGGATGATGTATTGGCCAGAGGTAAAACGGCGCTTACGGTTCCGTTTACGTTCAGCAGGCTCTCGTACGATATATTCGCGGAAGCTAGAGGGATGTTTGCTGGACAGAAGATGTTCGCGTTTATCGCCCGTCTCTCCTTATCGAGCGAAGCGTCATAATCGAACAGTAGTACCAAAGTTTCTCGTCCTTCGAACTTGGGAGTGTGCAGCCGATACTTGAGCCCGAGCTGCTTAGCGTCGAAGCTCACGTTCAACATATTGGAGTAGAACTGTATCGGTCCCCAGGCGCGAAGATGCGCGTCAACGTTTCTCGGGCCCATCAGTATCTGTATTACACGAATACGTATCGCCCGGTTAATTTAAGAGACGTGTAGTCATCGTCGCGTTAATAATAAACAAAAAGAAAGAGAGAGAGAGAGAGAGAGAGAGAGAGAGAGAAAGATACAAACCGAACCATCGGAAGCGTAATCCAGTTTGTCTTCTTTGGGGTAGTAACGGATCGCGTAAGACGAGTTTTTGACACCGCCGTTGTTGTGATATATGGTGACGAGACGATGATAGTCGTGATGGGGTTGCGGTAACCTGAGGGTGTATACTCCGTGGATGTGCTGGAAGTTGGTGAGACCGAGGTTTGCGTCTCCTGCGAAGATCCATTTTTCAGGATCGATGTTCAAAAGGAATCCAAGGTTGATGTTTTTGAACGCCCGAGCAGGATTTTTAAAGAACAGCCGTGTGTCGACGAGTTTATCGTGGTTCAACGACGGTGTTTGGTATTGAACGAACACCCTTCCGAACAAATCTGCCGGATCCAAGTTCCATTCAAAGATCCCACGTCGAACGTCCTGATTGAATCGACCGTTTGCACGAACGTCGCCAGTTTTATTCGTCATGAATACGTTTCCGGTGACGGTGACGTTTTGAATATCCGTGAATGGTGTTTCCGCGTGAAGGTACAACGTTGCGTTCCCGTTTACTTGAACGTTCGCGAACGTGCTAAATCGCAACCGATCTATCTTCCCAGTTACTCTCAGAATGTCCGTGTTCGCTCTGACGTCCCAATTCAAAGAGTTTACAAAGTTCGCTCCTATCGTTCCGTTTATACCGCGACCCGTCAAAGTAACGTTCAAGCGGTATTTTTCCCTCCTGATGCTAAGAAGCAAGCTGTTGTTGTTGTTCGCGAGGGAAAGATCAGAGTTGCTAGATTGATTTGGGCGTATCGTCATCTCGAGGGCGTGCAACGAGCCGTCGCTTCGTGTCAGATTGACATTACCGAAAATAGCGTATAGCTGTCGATTCGCGTGGTTCTGTAGTTGACCGTTTAATACGAACGAAGAGTCGTCGTTGTCCAGTTTCTTCACGTCGCCGTGAAACTCGAAATGCGGCATTTTGAACGACGTGTAAATTTCAGCGTCGATCGTTCCGTTGCTGTGATAATTGCCCGACAATTTGTACCTCTGATCGCGCTGATGTCTCAGATAGACGGTTACATTCGCGACACCGTTGCTGCTCCCGATCATATTCAAGTAAGAAAGGTCGATTTCGACGTTCCTCAACGGCTCTATCCAAGAGGTGAACGCGACGGAAGCCTTGCCGCGATCTTTGTGCAGGTACCAGTCCGACTGAACGGAGAACGATTTCGAAATGGGTTCGCCCATTTCCCCGCTTATCTTTACGTATCGTTCTCTCGAAGTGAAATCTCGTTTCGCGGTGAGCCTAGATTTCGGAAAGCTTACCAACGGTGCGTCGATCTCGATCATAAGTGTCGTGTCGACGAATGCCTCTTCCGTTTCAATCGATCCGAGTAAATTGATCGTGCAGTTCGGCGCGCGAATGCCGACTTTAGCCCTGTAAAAGTTCTCTTGGACCTCGAGACTGGTGTTCGTGTCGAGAAACTTGATAAATTCTAGCGGAGTTTTCATGTTCAATCGTAACGCGTGCGAGTGCGGTTGGTCCGTTTCGGTTTCGCGGTAAACGTACTTCATGTCCATCCCCGTTTCGTACCACGTCGCGTTTCGTTTCACGTTCACCGCTATCTGCATAGTGTATTCAGATTTCTCGAGGTCGACGATGAATACGTTCAAACAGTCGAGCTCTTCGAGGAAGTGAAACGGAAGGACCAGTTTCAGTTCGTTTTTCATGTTGAAAAGATCCTCCATCCATAAAGTATCGTCCAACGATATTTCTCCTTGCACGTACTGCAAAGTACCGGACACTTTGCATTTCGATCCCTCGTTGTCTATGTCCAAATATCCCGTGATGGGCTCGATAATCGCGGTACACACTTCGATGTCACCGTGCCAATACAAGTTTGTCGCTTCTTCTTCGTAATCCAGCGACGGTAATTCTTCCCCCTCTTCGTCCGGTTGCCCTTCGCCGTCAGCTACGCCACCTTCCGAAACTCCTTCCCCGTTTGGCAGTGGTTCGGTGTAATTGCTCGGAATTTTGATCGGTATGGTAACGGTAACGGGTGGGAGCCTCGGGCCGATGTTACCTTTGACACCGATCTTCACGTTGGACAATCTCACGGAGAATTCCGTATCGACGTTCAGATGATCGTTGTCGGTGCGCGTTACGATCAATTTGGTGATGACTCCGCACTCCTCGAGGCCGCTGACAGGCGTGAACAGTAGGTAACTGTAATGGAAATCGGTGATGGTGCGATAGTGCCAGACACTTTGGATACCAACGAGCATATCGTTGTACGCGACACGAAAATCGGCCTCCCGGTGGTTGTTGAACTTGGCGACAACGAGCGATCTGCGAAGCAGTTCCAACGGAGTTGCCAGCGACAGGCGGACGTTGAAGTTATAATCGGCGGTGAATAATTGACAGAGCGCCTCGAAACCGATGGTACCGATGCCGGTATCCGGTGTGACCACCTCCGCGACTACGTGCCCCTCTCTCTCCGATAAACCGAACCTGCCACGGACGAACGAGAATTTCTCCAACGGAGTGGTGACGTTGAACTGGACCATCGACTCTTTCAAACGATGAAGATCACCGGTTAACATAGCCGTGTAGGTTCTCTTGTCGAGATCGAAATTAGCCGCTCCGAGGAATTTCCATTCCGGCAAAATCTGCAGCTGGCATCTCAAGTCGCTCTTTCCGTAACGGGTGATCGGAGACTCGAGGTGCAAATTCCCGGTCAAATTGAACGTGTCCTCCGATCCTCTGTCCAAGTACCACACGCTCCAAGCGTTGATCACCTTGCCTGGATTGTATTTGACGAATAAACGGGTATCCACGACCTGCGGTGAATCGGCGACGATTCTGTGTGTCAGATTCAGAGTGGTCGATAAAATCGAACTCAAGGAACTGTTTATTCCGCAATTCACTTTCCATTCTTGCGCGTTGCCGTGCTGCTCCGTGCTACCCTCAACTTCCGCGATTAAACGCTGCGAATCCTTCCAATCAGCGCTGCCGCTTACCACGATTTTATTCTCTTTCTGCAGGTATCTGCAACGCGAACGAATCGACAGATTAGACTGCTGTTTCAATAGAGCACACAAGGGGCAGGGGAGAAGGTAGGGCAAAAGGAATAATTCTCATTACTTGACGTTTAAGCCAGTTTTCCTCCAATTCTCGAACGGCGTGACCAGTCCAGTCTTCAAGCTGATCGACCTCAGCCACGAGTGATCGACGTTGTACTCCGTAGCGGCGAACAGCTCTATCGTTTCCTCCGGATTCCACTTGAACGTTGCGTGCACGACGTAATCGTAATGGTTGCGCGCGGAAACGCGGCACGAGGAAACGATGAAGCGACCCGGATAAGTCAGAGTGATCATCACGTTGGTCATCCTCTCGGCTCCTCCTCCTTGTTGCTGATTCCCCGAAATCTCCAAAGGACGAACCGTCGTTGTTGTCGTCGTCGTCGTCGTCGTCGTTATCGTTCGGTCCAACGAAAAGAAGACCGCTAGCTTCAACGCGGGATCTCGGTTCGCGTCCCACTTCACTTCCGCGAGGAAACCCTTATTGTTCACGTCGTTGACACCAAATGACCAAGTGGTCAACACCAAGTGTATATCTCTCCATTTGTCCAAATGTATTTCCATCCGAGTTTCTCGTTCCGTATCGATGGCGGTCATCACCGAGTATACGTTACCTTTGTACCTTCCTTCGATGTACGAAACGAAATTCGTCGGCGAGACTACCGTGTGATTCAGGATAAACGCGTATTTATTCCGATCCACCTGCTCCTGTGTCACGTACACGGTGACACTGACGTCGCTGTAATTTCTATACAATTTACAATTGAGCAGAACGTCGTCGGCGAAACTTGGAGACTTGAGGTACAACTTCAAGTTATGGTTAATCGCGGACGCCTCGGATCTGTCCGTGTAGGTACCTCGTGCCGTCAAATTATGCCCGCTAAACCAAGTTCCCGCGAAATCCAGCTCGTACGTTCGTCTCGATCTCTCGGTGATTCGCACGTCGATCAACATCGAACTAAAGTTTGGAATTGTCATGTTCGCGTGCCCTTCCATGGAGAACATTAAACCGCGTGGCTTTATCAGATTCACCGTTAAGCTGATATCTTTTCCTAAATGAAACGAAGAAAGGGAAGAAAGAAAGAAAGAAAGAGAAAATGGTTAACGAGAATCGAGACTAGAGAAGAGTTTTTCGAGTAGGATCGTACCAACCTGGAGCGTATCTTATCAACAAGCTCGTCTTCGATTCCGGGCCTACGGCGTAGTGATTGATTCCGATCCTGTTGTCCAAGTTTTGGATCGGTTTCGTTATGCCTAACATCACGCTCACTTTCGTCTTCTGATTTTGAAAGTACATCCTCGAGTAAGAGACGACTAATTGAGCGGTAAGCTTGTGACGATCGTCCATAAGATGCGGACTCGAATTGACTTCCACGTGCAATTCCAGGTGACCGAACGCTTGCTGATACCACGCAGCTATCACCGTGTTCAATTGAGGATATGCTGTAGAACGTAACTTCAAGTCGGCGGTTTTGTGTGTGAAATGTTTCAACGAACGATTAGAGAGGGACATCTCGAATCGAAGGGTTTCCTTTTTCGGCATTTTTTGTAGCTGATACTCGAGTTGAAAGTCGCCGGTTAAGCTAGTCATATTTCTTCGAACGATGTAACCAACCAATTTGCTCCAGACCCTCTTCGTTCGAAAGGTCAGATCGATATCGCACTGTGACACGCTTTTCGCGTTGTTCTTCCAAGAGCTCCTTATCGTACCTTTTCAAACATTCGAGCAATTCGGTAAAAAGGGAGAAGAGCTTCGCATGTAACGATAAATAACGCGAAATAACGAATGGAGAATCGAGAAACCTGAAAGAGCGACGATCCGTTCGTTGTTGACGATCAGATGCATCTGTGGGCTAAACGTGTAACCGTATTGGAACTTTTTGCTCGCGTAACCGAAGCTGGCGTCTAGATGCTTGGTGCCGTTTATATCGAAACCCACGTCCACGAACGTCTCGTTCTCCGTGCTCTTATAGGTGCCTGAAAAAGACGAGAACGATTTCTTCTCCTCGTCTCTTGCTTCAACGGCGAACAAAAGTTACCTTCCGCAACCAAAGAATTCCCAGCGGATCGTAACAGAACGGTCACGTTATGAGTCTTCACGTCGAAGGAAATTGTCGCGCTCAATTCTCTGCTGACCTGCGAGCCAGGAGTATCGAACGCAAACCTGAAAATATTTTCCTCCTGCAACGAAACAAGGGTATGTACACACGTAGATAGATTTAACATTTTCGTTTACAACGAAACTTAGATTACCTTCGTCTTTGTCCATTTGTACTCGAGAAGATAGTTTTTAGCTGTAGGATCAGCTTTGTTCAGCGAAATCTTGAAAAGCGCCGGCCCGCTCAAAAGAAAGTAAGGCTCGCTGGAATTTTTCGTTACGTTCGACAGCTGATAATCGACGCATAGTTTCAGTCCTATCAATTTATCGAGAGCGGCCCAAGTGCAGCTTGTGTTGCTAATGATGTTTAACGACGGAGACGAGACCACCGAACGCATGGAATGTTCAGAAGGCTGGCTCCCAGCGATTAATACACCAAGCGGTTTCTCCTCGAGATCGGCACCGTTGCTTTTCGTTAAAAGTACGTCCGTACCGATCGAGAACACTTCCATCTTTTTATTCGGTAAACCTAAGCTCAGTCTGATCGAGCGTAGTCCCTTTACGTCTAAATGAATTCGAACCGCCCCGGACGAGTAGACGTTCGTTCGTAATTTAGTTCCTGCTGTCTTGTAAAACGCATCCACGGTCATGCTGCCGACAACGTCGACGCTCATGCTGTTGACGAACAATAGAGAGAGGCATACGTATGTATGTAAATACAAACGCAACAATAAGAACGTTGTCAAGAAGTAGGTGCGTGATAAAAGAAAGAAAGAAAGAGGGAGAAAGAGAGAGATAACACACGTGGGCGATGTAATCGTACCTAGGCGCAACGTTGCTGACCAGTTCGATCTCTCCGTTGGAGATTCCTTTGGTATCGAGTAACCCTGACATCTTGAAATCGCACGCCGCAGAGCCAGCAAAATCCAAACGCATCGGTAATCCCGATGTCATTGGCACCACGTAAGTGGAATCCAAGAACATCGCCACGTTTTCGTAGTGAATTTCTTTCCCAGAAGTGATTCGCTTCAACTTCTCCCACGGATCCAAACGCGTCAAAGCTTCTCTGATTTCGCGGTCGCCGTTCAGCATTGAATATTTTAAATCGTTCCCAAAGACCTGAAAACGGGGAGAAATGTAAGCGGTTTCACGATCACACGAAAGATCCCTTACGACGATCGATCCCTTACCCTGTAGCTCAAACTGATTTTCGGCTCGTTGAAGTTGTTGTCGATTACGTTCGGCAACCGTTTCACGCGTTTCCAATAGGACTCCTCCTCCTGTTCGTCCGGAGCTGCTCTGAAACTCCTGAGGAACTTTTTAAAAAAACCAGATACCTTTTCGCTACCCTGTGGCAACGATCCGTCCGGTCCGAAGAACTTTTCCGCGTAATATTCGAGTCCCTCCAGTCTGGTGGTTACTTCGAAAACATTCACGGACTCGCCGAAGAGGTCAAAGGTGAGATTGAACGTCGCAGATCTGGGTATATACGACTTTGGTGAAAAGATCAAATTCCCTTGACAGTTGCCACCGAAATTGTACTCCTCCGAGAAAAACGATCCGTCGTAATTTCGCGAGAACTTCCTTCTGTCGCTGTTGAACTTATCGTCGAGGTCCCGATCGGTCAGTAGGCTTTGAATCTCGATTCTGGTCGGCGAAGCGGACTTGTACAAGTTGGTCAAGTGACTCCAAACGAACGTCCCGACTGTGAACAAAGTTCAGGTGTCCTTCGGTGTTGATTTACCGATCGCGAATCGCATCTATATATGTAGATAGATATTCTCGACAAATACCTTGGTTGATTTCCTCGAATTTTAACGTGTGCTTGATCGTTTTAATAACGTTGTAGTCGGGACAACGCATCACTTGCAGATAAGACGCGACACGTATTTCCGTGTCCAGGGTGAAGTTACGATAGTAGTTGAGGAAGTAGAGATCCCGCGTTTTCTCACAAGACGGCATTCTACGGTGAGCATCGATACTCGCCACGCGTACCTCCATTGGCAAAAATCCTCCCACGTCGTCCACGCATTCCTTTAATCGTTCCAACAACGTCTCCGTCTCCAGGCCCATATTCCCGATCGCTTTCAACGTTTCCAAAGTCTGAAATCGATACCGCGATTTACTCGTTAACCCTTTCGCTACGAGCGCCTACTATAGTCGGCATCCACGCGACGACCTGTGTATACGAGCGCCGATATTATAGTTGGCTAAAAGATTCTACTGTACACCTGTAGAGTATCTCTTGATTCTATTCACCCGTATTGGATTAATCCTACTGAAACTGTAGTTTTCTGGACGACGAAACAAGTTCCTTCTGTTTTTTCTATTCGAGAATGGAGTATTTGTACGGTGCAAAAGTATTATAATAAAAAATCCTTCTGGAACCGTTTCAAGAAATTCGAAAAGAGCGATTATTGGTACAATTGATTAGTATTGCAATGCGCAGACTTTTCGCACCGGTGCCCCGTTCAGTGGCACTACTCCAGCGGAGTGGACTTTCGGTAAGGAAAGGGTTAAACGTGTACGTACGTACCTCTTTCACCGTGGAAAGGTCGTGCGCACGGGGTGCGCAACCCTTTTTCAGTTTCTGCTCGAGATACGAAAGAAACCGCGCCACCTCTCCGACGTTACCGCACGCTGGTGCTTCGTAGGTGGAACAGAAAGCATAAATCGTCGTGGAATAGCTCAGAACGAATTGGCTTTCTGGAAGCTGATCACTTAGAAACTCGAGGAGAGGTGAAAGAGCCGCGATCGTGTCTCGATTCGGTCTAGGAATTAGCGCGAACGCTGTTACCCACTTGTCGATCGTCGATTCTTCCACGTTTCCCTTTATTATCAGATCCTTCATCATGTTCACAGCCGCGTTGCTGCCCATGAACGGCAGCGCCTCGATTATGTGTTTCCTGTGTACGAAAAGAGACGACGATCATAACGCGCGAATATAAAACGCGAAAAAAACGCAAGCCTGCTACTCACTTGCCACTTTTACATATACCGTTGCCTCTGACGAACAGTTGGGACAACGATGGATAATTGAGAAACCGGGCGGACTGAACGAACGCCGTGAACGTCTCGGAGAATCGTTGCTGCATCTCGTCCGTACTTATCCCAAGCCTGCACAGCATCTTCAGGAGATCCCTGGCGTTCCTTAGCTCGCCGGTTCTCAAGGTTTTCGAGTAATCGTAAAGCAAATTCGTCCTTTTCCCGCCTCGTCTATTCTCTTTCTCCTGTTTCTCCTCCTCGTCCACGTCGCCGCTCTCGGTATCCTCCTCCTCGTATTCGTCCGCGTCACCACGATCGTCCCTGGTCTCTCCGGTCAATCGAAGGGTAGCGATAGATTCGGTTCTCGCGCCCGTATTGCCGCTCGAGAGAGGCTGCAATCGATGGAGCTCCTTGCAAACGATCGTTTTGTAGATGTTACGATCGATCGTTAGCTCGCATTCGCTTCGCGACTCGACGACGGGATGCCGAGGACCGCTAGTCCCTGACCGGGGACTTTTATAAGGTTGCGACTGAATCATGGAGAAATGCTTCGGCCCGTTGCTGCAATCTGACAAATTTTTCTCCTTCTTCACGAGCAAACTGGTACGTTTCGCCTCGTAGAGACGATAGGTCGTCTCGCAAACGCCGTTCACGTCCAGCTCGTTCGTCCGGCGGTCCACGTCGAATCTGTGCATGGTGTTTTGAATCATCGATAGGAAGCCTCTCTTCAAGTTCAACGCCCAGACCGAGTCTTGCTTATCCGGGCACAACTCGTCGATCCGACCGTCGTCGTACGCAAACCTCAACGTGTAACGTTCCAAGTTCACCTTGAACTCTGCGCCGGCACGGTCGGGAAATTCCGGATTGTATTTCCGAGGATCGTGGCTCAAGCTCGCGTTCTCGAATTTCAGGGTACCCTCGCAAGGGCTGCTGAACCGAAGGATCACATCTGCGTCTAGTCGTAACGTTGACTCGTTCCTGGGATAGCTCGACCACCATTGCAACCAAGAGGACGAATTTCCTCTCCCCAAATTTGTGCTCACGTCCACCGAGTATCTGTACCAGTACGACACGTTCTCCTCGTACTTGAATTTCCTGCTCTCTCCCACTGCAAATATCGTCGTCGTTCGATTACGATCGAGATCGCTTCGCGGATACTAAACAACATTGAATATCGTATACTTTTTACCTTTGCATTTCGTACGGCCACACGACGTACGATCCTTCCCGAATTCTGCAATTAGATTTCCCCGATCAAGTTAGTAAGGTAGAAAACATATACAGAGCGAGACCTCAGGGGCGTTTTTTTTTTTCTTTAAATACGTTCTACGTTTCTCGCGAGTTGCCAATAACGATAACGAGAACGATATCCATGCGCCTGTATGCGATGCACATTCTCGGAAAGGAAGGTTGAACAACATGCGCGACAGATAGCTGACCGATTAAAAAAAAGTTTCACACGATACCGATAAACGCATAATTATGCCCGCGATCGAACGCGATCGAACGCGATCGAACGCGATCAAACGCGAACGCCGCCGAGAGCTAACCGTCGTTCGTCGAGAAAACGTCGAGAAAAGGTCGAAAATTACCTGATTGTACAACGGCGATCGTGAGGCAAATCGTCGCGAGAAAAATCGCCACGCGGCACCATGATCGCTGTTGATTCAAAGTCATGTTGTCGCTCGTTGAGGTAACACAGGGGGTTGATTTACGTCTGGTTATACCGTTCCTCGATCTAGTAGTCCTCTCATCACCTTTACATTCGTTACACCTTGCCGCTTGCAGAAATCGACAGTTACGCGGGAATCGACGCACCTTGTAACGTTCCTCCTTCGAGGAGAAGAGAAAAGGTAAGAGGAGTCGCGCGAGCGCGCGCGCGTCACCAAGAGATCGTCGCTGTTCGAGCGGAAAGGCTAAACTGAGGAGGAACGAGATTGGGGTGCGAAAGAGGCCGCGACGGCCCCTGTTGTGCTACGTGTGCACTGCGCTTGATGGGAACCACGGCTACGCGATAGATCGGTTAACTAAGTACTTCCTGCCACGACCGAATTCACCGAACGAATGGACTCTACGCGATATCGAATCAGCTACGCGCTATTCTCTTTACGCTAGAGGAGAGAGGATCGGTACCAAAGGTCTTCTGACCTTTCGTGTTTGCACGGGGTTAGGGGTCGTAACTAGATAAGATAAGTAAGAAAACGATTCTTACCGGGCATCTAAGATACTTACGTTGCGTTCGAAAAATATCTCGTTCATTACGATCCACGCTGTTCAAACTGCGATAAACCGTTTCCACCGTATTTTCTTTCTACGAAACATTTCTCCCTTTCCCTATCTCTACCTCAACATCATCTTCGATTAGACCATCGAACGTCGGTTTATCGATTAAACTATCTCGTTTTTTCTTTTTTTTTCTTTTCTCTTTCCTTTCGCTGTCTTTTAACTTTCCGGCTATTTTACGTACAGTTACTATTGCCGCACACTTTTAGTTTTAAAATCGTGCCCAGAAACGCTGTTTTTTTTTTTTTTAATTGTTTGTTACTGCAATAGGGAATTGAGCGTCAGTTATATGTTTGGAAGTGGAAATTATCAAATTTTACCACAATTTTTCCAGGAAAACTCCCGGCGGCTTTAACCGTAATTGGTTTATCGTTACTTTTTTTTCTGTACTCGGAACAAATGACGGCTATGACCGCCGCCAAGACTATAGTCATTTTTGTTCAATGTATTACGGAAGAATAAACAAATAAATGCATTAGTACAATCCGTACTAATAAGCTTTCTTTTTTTAATGATGAAAGTATGCAGGACGGCTATAGCCGTAATTTGCCTACATATCGTCAAAAAATGGACGGCTATAGCCGTCGTTTGCGGCAATGGGTTAAATCACTCCCTATCCTCCACCACCAAACAGATCCGGTTCGACGAACCACCACTTCGCTTTATGAATATGCCAATCAACGTGTCTCACTCTCAATTGTATATACGCGTGTTTAAGTGTAGCAATGGAACTTTTAACACAAGCCACCCTAATCGTGACCGTTTTTGGATACTGTTGGATGAAATCTTTAGCAATCGAACAGGATTCAACTGCTGGAAATAATTAACGCATTTATCGGATAAGATCGACAACAACCAGTTCGAAAAGAAAACGAAGCTACGATTACTTCGAACATACCAATCAAGTAACAAAGGTCGAAATACATAATCTATGTACGTAAGCAACTTTTTCTACGTATCGAAACGTCATTTCTTCCTTGAATATTCTATCCATTCTGAAAATCTGAATTTATATAGAAAATCTCGCACACGAATAAAGATGGCCAAACATTACGAAACAAACCACGACGTTTATTACTTCACAATTTCATACGGAATGATAGAATCATCTTTGGTCTTTCACAACTTCTATATATGTCCTATGTATATATGTTTTCAAAATTACTATCCACCTGTCCCCAGTGAACAATCGTTTACTTCGAAATACTTTCGACGCATGATCAAAGATAATTCGACCGGTGAAATATCGTTAATCGAAACTGTTCGTAAAAACGCTTCGATTTCTAACATTTAAATCATAGCCGCAGCACCGTAATCGCTACGCCTCGCGATACGTTGGTTTCCAAGAGCCAATCGTAGGTTAGTTGCCGGGTGTCCTTTGGACGAGACGTATGCATGTATGCATGTATGTACATGGTTCTGCAAACTCTTTGTATCGTACGGCATCGTTTTTCGGTGATTGGATGTTGGAAAATGCGATACGCTTCTAACGACGAATCACAGCGAGGTATCTTCTACGCAGCAGGTCGAAAGCGGTGCTGTGTATACTAAACGTTTGAAGAACGTCGCGCCAGGGATGTGAAAAGTGTTTTTTTCACAACCTGTGACTAACTAGCCCGTTTTCTTTTTTCCTTTCCGTTGCGTCTCGTTGGATGCGCGTCGGGCACACAGCTGTGTGTACGGGTATGTGGCAAGAAAGATGTTTTCATGCTAAATAATTCGCGCATCGAATTTTCTTCCGAAGCACGAGCTGTCATCCGTTCGAAGACCAAAACGGACCCTGTTACGACTTGCGGCGGAAAAATAAGCAATTTCTGATGGAGACAGACCTCGAGATATCCCACGTCAAAGTTATCGCGATCGCTTAATCGCGACGTTGGGATTAAAGAATCGAACCAGGCTGTTGGTGAAGCGCGAAGCTAAAACTGACGTTCCGTCAAAATGGGAAATTGTTTGAAGCGTGCTGGAGGCAGCCAACAGGACAATACCACTTTGCTAAGTAACAATCCTGATCCTCCTACGTTGACTAGCAGTTCTCAGCAGGAAGGCCTTGGACCTCCGATACCTTATAATGTAATTTCATTTTTTTTCTCAATTACCACCTACTTTCGTCGTTCTATCTTTCTTTTCTTTACTCTTGCCGTACCTATTCAATCTTTTTCCTCGTTTTCCCTCCATTTTCTTTAGCATTTATTACGACGAGAACATTTCTTTGCGAAAACAATATTGAAATTTATGTTTTGATTATCGTAACGATCGATTTTTACCATGACTTCTAGTCGAATTCCTTTTGAAATCAATCGTGATTTACAGAAACGAGGAATAATTTAACTTTTAAGCGTGCTCGATACATTAGTGTTTCTTCTGCTACAAAGGGTACAAAGTTTTTAGTTGCTTTTGATTCCACAGGAGGTATTTGGCTCTTACTATCCGGCAATTGCCAGGGTGGAACGTCACCTTCAGTCGACAAATTTCAGTTTACCTCGTGGAAGTACTATCCGTGTCACTTTAGGACCAGGCACTTTAACCGAAGAGCAACAAGTTAGAATTGCAAAACGCATTGGACTGATCCAACATCTGCCGATGAGAGAGTACGATGGGACTAAAAAGGGAGAATGCGTGATATGCATGATGGAGCTTCAGGTGGGGGAGGAAGTGCGTTATTTACCCTGTATGCATACGTATCATGCTCTCTGTATCGACGATTGGTTGCTACGTTCCTTGACGTGTCCATCCTGCATGGAACCGGTAGACGCAGCACTGATTAGTTCGTATCATCCGACCACTTAACGCCATGAAAATGAAACCTGGAGTAGCTAATCGGTAATGAAACTATACTATCGTGCTGAACAGAGCAATCCAAATGAATCGTTGATTTTACTATCGCGTAAAATGGCTTCTAACTAGCAAAGGGGCCTTCTCTTGTTAACAGGCCAATCATATTTACCATTGTATTCGACATACTTGCTCACACGCTAAGTAATAATAATACCTGTATTATGAAGAGTTGCAAATGTCTTCTAAATAGGTCGTTCCCTCTTACAGGGTAATGTTCTGCACACGGATCATTGAGAAAAAGTAAAGCGTATTTATGATCGAAAAGCAATCCTCATAGTTGATTAGTTTTCTGCTAAATCTAATGTAGCTTTTTTTTCCTACAACTACGAAAGATGTTCTATTTTATGCTCGAACGAGCGAAGAAGCAACTGAAAGATGTAAGATCTTGCTAAAAATATTTTCAGTTAAATAAAAAGTAGCCAACCTACTTGACTTTGCTGGTTTAGTCAAGTAACGACAGACAATTATACGCATTGTGAATATCATGAGCAATATTATGTACCACAAAGTATCACACTATGTATATTTTTAACCATAGTTGCGATTCTCTCATATTTCCAGATACTAAAAACATATTTTCGGAATGTATCTTATGACGATGAAATTAATCTTGCTGTTTTTAAATAGATTATCTATTATTTCGATGTAACGGTATCTTAAAATGTGGATAATCCTTCGAAGAAGAAGAAGAAGAAGAAGAAGAAAAAGAAGAAGAAGAAAGACGACGACGACGATGATGGTGATACGATGTAATTGAAGAAATTGTAATGCAGAAGTATAGGCATTCCAATTTGGTGATTTATATTCCGAATTATTTCACATGAAGAAAATGGGCTGTTTCTAATATTCATATATTTACGTTGTTATCTACCTTCCCTCTACATGCAGTTACGCTAGATTTAAATTATTAAACAAATTTGCATGCATTAGTTCCGTTCGGAAAAATTTTCACGCGATTAGAAGGGAACTTTATATGTACATCGCGTTGTTGGTGCTTTTGTCTTGAGCACCGACAATGCAATTATTTTGTTCTCGTGTTTCATTATTGACTTTTCTTACTATTAACAACAATTACATACCGCGGTACATATCTACGAGTAAGAAAGTCGTACTTTATTTTTATAAAGATGTTCATAACGGATGTATCTGAAACTTTTGTTGCATCTTACCGTTAAAGTTTGACGCAATTTCGGAAAAAGAAGAAACAACGGAAATCCTGTAATATTTCAAAACCAATCTATTCCAGTTTGATATAATCGTAGCATGTGCAAATAAATTGAATAAGGTATTTAATTTAGATTTCCACATGAACTTAAAGCCCGTAAGTAAAAGTTTCATAACGACAAAAGTAGCAACGGTTTATCATTGATTTCTGATGTATGTATAACGTTGATGAAGATTTGACGAATCGATTGGTTTCACACGAGGAATATAAATCTATGTGCGCATTTATGCATGATGTATATACACACATGAATATGCATATTGTACATACATTTCCTACAAAGGTAAAAATATTTTAATGTTTTATGGAAGCTTCAAATGTAATGTTACCGATTTGTTTGAAAGAAAAATTGATGCTGTGAAATAGTGATTTATTGACAAAATACAGATATACACATAGTGATTTAATACAAATATAAATATTTAGTAACAATTATTGAATTTATTTTAACAATACCTACCTTGGCTTCCGAATAAATTTCGTTCAATTTTTTTTCAACGATAATAAAGAAAACTCTTAGTTGAAGGTACAACGGAAAAAAAAGTTGCGAGTAAGTAAGCAAAAAATAAAAATATATTAACATTCAAGGTTAAACGAAACTAATAAAATAAGACATTCTGTTTTTTCTGTTGTATTTCATTTGATACTTGAGTGATTTATGCGGTTTTATTTCGATTGCGCGAAAAGTATTGAATACACTATTTCGTTAAATAAGATACATGTATAAGCTACTTTACGCTGCTTTTCCTACGTCAAGCTGTTGCTTGAGTATGATAAAAGACAATAGGACAACTTTCTTCGCTGTAAAGTAGTGCAATATTGAGGAAACAAAAGTAAATTACAAACTGTATTTCATGTCATAAATGTAAATTTCCAAATTTGACTAAATAAAATATCTCTAGCTAGTACGTTAACTTCTAGTAACACGAAGGTTGGAACGTTGTAGAGAGAAATAGAAGGAGAAAGAAAGAAAGAAAGAAAGAGAGAGAGAGAGAGAGAGAGGGAGAGAGAGAGAAAGAGCAGTCCGCGCAATCAGTGAGGGAGACTTGGATCGGTCTGCTGTTGTAGGCGTCATCATGGTGTGTGGGTAGAAGCGTTTTTGAGAAGAGAGTTTGTTTTGAATCGATAGGACGTGGGCATTTTTATTATTACGGTGATGGTTTTACAAGGAGTGCCGTCGCTGTTCTACGAGTCGCTATGGCGAAAACCATCGATACACAACGTATAGTTACGAAATAAGTTTTAAGCGGAACGATACGACAGTACGTACGATGTCGAATTCGAAACAAGTTTTCCTCGTACGTCGACTTGTGTGGAAATACAAATGGACGGCTGTTATATGTACGGTGTTGTGTGTAATTCTATCGAACGATGCAAAAGCCGACAGGATATCGCATGGTGGTACAAAGTGTCCCGTTGAGTGTGCGTGCCTTGGGAATGTGGTGGACTGCAGTAGCTTACAATTGATCGGAGCACCCAGCAGACTACCACCATGGACAGAGAGCTTGTAAGTAAATAATCGGTCGTTATCCTATCAAGAAGCTGCATCATCATGGGGTATATATTATATACCGTGCTTCATTTCATTCGATTCGTTTCAATTTCTTTCTTTGAATTTTATACGCTTCGATGTTCATTTATTTTTTTTTTTTCTTTCATCACTGATTATTATTTTAAAATCGTTCACGATCGCATTTTTACATTTCTTTGATTGAATTGCAATCGTGCAACGTAACGTTACATGCAGCTATCGTTAAGATTTAAAGTTAAAACCTACGCATATTCACTGTAACATGATCTAACAAGATAAGATAGTAAACACAGGAATTTGTAACAGAAATATAAATGTAGGCGATAGTGGTAGCGGTAGAATTTAAATCGAACCGGATAAACAAATAAATTGTTAAGCAATATTTTAGATATTTTATGGTAATGCGTATACATATTGAATAATTAAACATTGCTCTTTCCATGGTATTCCATAAGGAGTAATTTGTTAATTCAATTAAATTTATACAATTACTCATGATTTGAATGATAAATAAACGAGGATAATGCAAAGATTAAACTTCAAGCATAGTTTGTTCCTTTCAAGTTTAAAATTAGTAAGGATTCTTAACCGTATATGGAAATATGCACTGACATAGCCTATCGAGACTCAATGGTATTTGAAGTCAAGGAGATCAAGATTCAAATGGAAAAGCCTTATTTTCAATGTCTCTAGATCACTTGTATTGTCTATCGTATAGTTTGTATATGTAAATACACATATAAAGAATAGAAGAGAGTAACTGATCAAAGTAAAATGTAAATGTGAAAATGTAGTAAAAAGAGTGGTATCGTAAATTCTCTTTATCCTTTACAGAGAGTTAAAGGAGAATAATATAGTTAACTTAGAGCCGGATGCGTTGTTACACTTAACTAGACTGAAAGAATTGTAAGTACTTTCTGTAATAGTGTTCATTTCAAAGATTCATAAGTATTTGTTGTAAAAAGCACCTGTAAACTTTAATTAATTCGTTCATTTTCCTTGACAATTATTTAAGAGACCTCAGCGCCAATAAGTTTGGAGATAATTTTACAATCGTTCTGTCTGAAGCTACGCAATTACAAGGGCTTAAAATAAATAAAAACCAATTAACACGAGTGCCAGATATGGTTTTCGTCAAAAACATAACAAATCTTGCATTGTAAGTATACCTTTTTGTTACTCTGTGTTGTAAGATCGATCGTTCTAACACAAAAGATAATGTTTTTTTTTTCTTTTGCTTTTTCACAGAGCCCACAATTCGATTAGCGATATAAACGGAACCGCGTTATTCACGTTGCAGCACCTTCAAAATTTGGATATCAGCGGAAATAAAATAAGTGTCATACGAAATGGATCTTTTCTTTCTCCTAATAGCCTTACACATTTGTACGTTACTATGTCTTTACGCATTTAACGACACATCGTCGTATACGTACAATTTTTGTAACAATAAGGATTACCCTGACAATATACTTTTTCTCTTTTCTTACAGAAATTTAAATATGAATCAAATCAAGGTAATCGAAAATGGCAGTTTGGATAATTTGACCGCATTGGAGGAATTACGTTTGAATAAAAATCACTTGACCCAGTTAAAAGATCTTTTCACGAAACTGAAAAAATTGCGTATATTGTGAGGAATCATGTTTCATATAATCTCACCAACCAATGTTGCTTACTATATACATAATGATGTATAATGCACCTCCCCCTTTTTACAGAGAAATAAATCGGAACGAATTGCAGACGATCCAAGGACTTAGTCTTCTAGGTTTAAAAAATTTGAAAGAGTTGAGTTTAAAGAGAAACAAGATCGAAACGTTAGGCGATGGTGCATTTTGGCCTCTCGAAAATTTAATAATACTTCAACTTGATTTTAACTTATTAACTACGGTGAGAAAAGGTGGTCTATTTGGATTAGAGCGTTTACAAAAGTTAACGTTGTCGCATAATCGAATAAGCACGATCGAAATGCAAGCATGGGATAGGTGCAAAGAAATCGTAGAATTGTTAGTAATATTTTTATCTTGCAACGCATAATAATATGCAGATTAGAAACAGTAGTATTCGTGATGTCGATGGAACTGTATCGTTCAGTTATGATTAAAAATCTGCTTGCAGGGATTTGTCGCACAACGAAATATCAGTTATCGAACGAGATACTTTTGAATTTTTGGAAAAATTGGAAAAACTGAAATTGGATCACAATCAGATTACCTACATCTCGGATGGTGCATTTCGTTCAACTCCAAACCTTCAGATATTGTATGTATAGTGTGCACGTATGAAAACGGCGCGAAACTCGCAAGTTTCTCATATACGTTGTTTTTGTTAAAGGGAACTTAACTTTAACAAAATTTCGTACATGGTGGAAGATATTAACGGCGCCTTCGATCCATTGGGACAATTATGGAAACTGGGATTGGCGCACAACAGGATAAAATCGGTAAACAAGAACGCATTTACCGGATTGAGTAGCGTAACTGAACTGGATTTAACTGGAAACGATATAACGAGTATTCAGGAAAATGCGTTCGTTTCAATGACTAGTCTAACGAAATTGAGAATGAATTCGAGTACGTACACAGAGATAAACGTGTTTGTGATTTTACTATACGTTTATTGTTATCTCATTGTATATCATTTTTGGACATGTGTAGGAGCTTTAGTTTGCGACTGCGGGTTACAATGGTTAAGTATGTGGTTACGCGAGCATAGATATAGCGATGCGGAAGCGTATTGTGGATATCCGCATTGGTTAGAAGGAATGTCGTTGACTCAGCTTCATCATAAGAACTTCACGTGCGGTTGGTATAATGCTTAAAATGAAAACTGTAACTTATCCACTAACCTATTAGCCTACCAAAGCCTACCAGTGAATCTTCGTTATTAATAAATATGTGTACGGGCGTATTATAGACGAGTATCCAAAGCCGAGGATTATCGAAGAACCTAAAAGTCAGATGGGCATTAAAGGAGATAATGTGACGCTAGTTTGTCGAGCAACGAGTACCGCCAGCGCGCCGTTAAATTTTACATGGAAGCACGATAACGTTGAAATGGAAGACGCTAATTTGCAAATAAATACCGATTCTACGGAGAGCGGCGTGACAGAGGCATCTTCTATTTTAATTCTTACCAACGTCACTCACGCAAACGCCGGGAAATATCAGTGTATGGTGACTAATACTTATGGAACAACGTACTCTACGAAAGCAAAGCTGAGCATTTTAAGTGAGTTTTCACACGTGCCGTTTCGTAGCACGACGAGCTGATTTATTCGATTTCTCTCTCTTTCTCTCTCCCTCTCTGTTACTGTTTTAGTTTATCCATCATTCTCAAAAATTCCACACGACATACGTGTAATCGCTGGAAGCACTGCCCGGCTCGAATGCTCCGCGGAAGGGCAACCGTCTCCGCAAATAGCGTGGCAAAAAGACGGTGGGAACGACTTTCCAGCTGCAAGAGAGAGAAGAATGCACATGATGCCGACCGACGATGTACTATTCATCGTTGATGTGAAAACCGCCGACAGCGGCGTTTATTCGTGCACCGCGCAAAATCTTGCTGGCCTTATTGTCGCGAATGCCACTCTCACTATACTAGGTAAGTATCGCCAACATTTTCTATTGCTGTTTTAATACGCTTTGCGATAAAACTGTGTTCCCTGTTTTCTTTTCCTTCTGTTCTTTCCTTTCCCCCCCCCCCTTTTTTTCTTTGCTTTCATTTCGTTTGTTTCTCAAAGAAACACCGTCATTTGTGAAACCGATGGAGAATAAAGAAATAACCGTCGGCGGTTCGATCGTATTGGAGTGCATGGCAAGCGGTACACCTAGGCCGAAACTATCCTGGCGGAAAAATGGAAATCCTTTACAGGCGACCGAACGTCATTTCTTCACCGCCGAAGATCAACTGTTGATCATTGTCGATACGAAAGCTGGAGATGCTGGTAGTTACGAATGCGAAATGAGTAATTCGTTGGGCAGCGTAGTCGGCGCATCTCATCTTACGGTGAAGCCAGGTAAAACGCATTTCACGAGCTAGCTTTTTTCTCGAAAAGAATTTTCCTTGCAATAGATTCAATCTAACACGGAAACGCGTCGCTTGTTTCACAGCTCCGACTTCTACTCCTAGTCCCGCTTCGGTAAACGAAGACGACATACTAGGTTTGATAATAATCACCGTTGTCTGTTGCGCCGTTGGTACGTCCATAGTGTGGGTGGTTATAATCTATCAAACTAGAAGACGCTTGAACGCTATTGCGCAAGGTAGAAACGCACAACCGTCCGCGGTTATCGCATCTACGGTGCCGGATACGCAAACACATTTATATTTGGAAACGAGTTCTCAGCACAGCAAAGATAGCGGTACAGGTGACAGTACCAATCCTAGTAGCGACCAGTTGCAATTATGTCTACCCGGTACGTGCGAATCTCTTTTATTTATCGCATCTTCTGTTTCCCTTTTGACTATCACCTTTGCTTTTCTCTTCTAGTTCTTGTCACCGTTCAATCGGTATAATTTTATTTTCAGAGGAGATCGTTACGTGTTCGGTGAACAACGAGGAAGAAACGGGTGCCGTGAACGTAGGAGCTCCACTGTTGCGGTACACAAACCACGAACGACACGTTCGAGAGAACGAAGACTGTGCGGTTTAGAAGCAGACGATTTCTAATATGCTTCTTCTCTCGGGATCACGCTTTATGCACGAACGTTTGCGTACACTAAATGTGGAGGAGGAATGATTGAAAAGTCATTCGTAGCTTGTCAAAATAAAAAGGATCAGAAGAGAAAAGCAGAAAGGCAAGCAACCAATGAACGCGTCAAACACGATCGGAACGGTGTCGTCACGATCGTTGTATAACACAAGCTATTCGGTACGAGATGCGTGCAAACACTTACCGTGATAGCGATGGACGCCTCGTTCTCATATTTATTGTGAAAGAGTTTACCGTGCGAATGAAACGTAAATCAGAAGGTACTAGTGACGCATGATTTGTAAATACTTAGGATAAGAAACTCGTCGTAACTTTGTGTAATTCAATATTGTCGAGGAGAGAAAGTACGTAAACACGAGTACGTTGACACTGGGAATTACCATAAGCCGCAAAAGCCACGTATATTATAGACCAGTCTTTTGTGATAGATATTTATTTTTAGGATTACGTAATTACTATTAGACGTCGGTTATATTTATAATGCCCAACGATGTAAGTTTGCCTAAAGAAAAGAAACGAAGAAAAAGAAAACAAAAAAATAGGAACAAGAAAGAGAAACGTGCACACTTACACAGGTTCACGCACGCACATTTTTCACATATAGAACAAACGCGTTTAAATGCATATGTACGTTTATTTCTGCACCAAAGTGCTGATATATAGATACTTCGTGATTTGTCTTCCCCTTTATTTTTTATTCGTAGTTAATTGTAACGCCACCTGGACAGAGAATAATTTCATCGAACGATAATGGCTTTCTCGCCGATACTTGTTATCGTTGCTTGTATGAACGAGTTTCATTTAGTATTCGGTTTTCTAAAGTCTGTAACGTTCGTTCGTATAACAGAATATCGTGTCAATTACTTTTCGAGATTTTTCATTTCATGGGACGTCGTCGCGAACATGTTCTATCGTCACTTTGATCAGGAAGAAATGCACAATAATACGATACACTTTCTTCCCCCTCTTCCTTCTCATCGATATTCTGACATGCAAGAAAGTTCATTTCAATGGTAAAACTCTCATGACTCTATCCGTTTTCGTACTTCCCCGCGATATCGTAGATGCGAAAAAGTAAGACTTTGTCAAGGTACGTGCGAGGATAGGTGAAACGTGGTTACACTTAATCGATTAAGCCATGCGACAAAACGACTGTCTGCATCGTAAGATTTCTTCTGTAACGGTTACTATTATAATTTCTGTGAGTTTAATTTGTGATATATCGCGTAGGTGGTTTAAACCTATCGAAAAGAGGGAAGCGCGAATCTTCGATCGAACGTTCGACGTTGAAGAGATCGTCGTTGCAGGTAATAGCGACGTTAAAAGGAAATTTTGCATATACATCTATATTTTTCTAGATCTTATATTTCGAAAGAATTTTCGGAAGGAGAAAGTGGTGGATCAACGAATACTGCCATTCTCGTTTGACCGATCGTTCAAGGTATCTGAAATTGTCGTCAAATCTACTATACACGATACACAATACGTTCGATAGATTGTCCAGATAGATATGCGAAACGAACGGAAATGAACTTGACGCATAGTTTTAACGCGTTCACGTACGCACAAACTATGTTTGCGTGCTTATCTTTCGAAAAAGTTGTTACGGATTCGAAAAGCGGTTGGGTAGTTAGTAGCGCGTTAGACGAAGCCGAGACTGTTGGCGCGATTATTCGTTTAATGCGGTGGACCGTGTGTGTATGTGTGTGTTGGGGATATCTTGCCGTTTCGTTTCGCGAGAGGAAACTTCAACGTACCGGTACTGAATCGTGATTCAACGTCGCGACGACCAATGGTCTCAAGCAGGTCCAACGACATCATGGAAACTCACCAGTGACAAGTATTAAGAAAGAAACAGAAAAAATGTATTTTGCCAATAAGCGAGAAATTCTATCGCGGAAAACGTTGATTTGCTCTCGTGCCTGTGTGTGATACATCAAATAAGGTATCCCCGTTTAATTCAGTATTTTTCCTTGTTGTTACGTGGTTAGGTATATACATATATATATATATATTGTAAACAAATACAAGTAGTAATCTATCAAGACAGTGATCGTTGACGCGTGTTGCCATCGAGGAAACAAACAACCCCCGACATTTTCCCTTCTTATTTTTTTTTCACTTTATTTACCAAACGAGCATACTTTGTTAGAATATACAATTGCTGATACATGATACATGTACATAGAAAAAAGGAAAAAGACGGATTCGGCAATTTCCTGAAAACTTTCGAACGATACGCCAGCGTATCGCAAGTATTCCTTTTCTTTTCCCGAAACGAGTATGTCCTGCGCAGCGTACGTATAAATGTGTATATATATATACACACGCATGTACGTATTTCGCATAATCGGTGTTACCTATAAATTTTGATATTCCTACCTATAAGCTACACGATGATCCTTGAAAATCGTATCACGAGTACAAATAGGCACTCGAGAGTCTATTTCTCAGATTAGAAAGAATTACAGGATTCATTTGTATCGAAGAGCGGTTCGATTCACATTCGAACACAAGTTCAAGGAACTGAATATTACAACTTTGTTGCGACTATCGCGTAAGTCAGCTATGAATCGTCGAACGATCGAGAACAGAGAATACCTTATTCGACGAGCTCGCGATTCCAATCTTTCTAGATCGAGCAAGATTGAAAGTCAAGAGGAAGGGAGTTTGAAGTGAAAAGAAAAGAAAAAAAAAAAGAAAGAAGAGACACAAAGAGACGTGATATAGGAGAAGGATACGTAGGTAGCTACTTATTTCAAAGTATCGAAAACAATCGAAATAATATATATTTACAGAGCAGGCGCGTGCGTATGTGTGTCTGGTCAGTTAAGATTCTCGTTCGACGATTCTCGTTGTTTGTGCGAGGATACAGAGTTGACCGTTGGTAAGAAGAAACGTAGGTCGCGCAAACCAGCAAGCAATCGCGTGCACTTTCTTTTTTCTCTCGACGAGATTCGTGCCGACGCGACGCGACAGCAGGAAGCAAGCGTCGTGACATTTCAGAGGGCGAACTGTATAAATAAATAAGTAAATCGAATAAGTTAGCTAAGAGAGTAAGAGGCTACGTTTCCAACGGTAAACCCACGACGCGAACAATTCCTTGGACGTTGCGTTGTTCGAACCGAATTACTGTGACGTTCGAAGGCAGAAAGAGAATCGTTGCTCGGCTTTCGCCTTTTTGTTCTTTCGCAAGTTCTGCTCCGAGTATCCTGCTGCTTGTTAGGAGAAGGTACGCGTCGTAGCTACAGTCGGTGTAAAAATAGTGTCGCGTACAGTTCTTGGTTTCAACGGAAATGCTGTGAAAAATCGTTAGTTAACAAAATTTTAACAAATGAAAAATGTATACATATTCTTCGAAGTCTCCACAATAATTTCCATAAAAAAAAGGGAGGGGGGGGGGGGAGCGATATTGAATGTTGTGGAAATGTTAACAAATGTCTAGAAAGTGGCAAACATATATACGTGATTAGTATTACGGTTTAACAGAAAAACCGAATAAAATTGAATTTCTAAAGGGCAGGAAATCGCTATGGAAATTATCATGGAGACTTCTACGAATATATATGTATCTTTTATTTGTTAAAATTTTCTCAATAAACGACATTCTACAACATTTTTGTTGAAACGAAGGACTGTACGAATGGTTTTTACGCTGACTGTAGATACGCGTAGCGTCGAACATATCCTACATGAACGGCGCATCCTTTTTACGGTTCCCTTTTACAGCGACGCGAATTTAAAATAAAAGATTGATCGCGATGAGTAAAATATATGTATAGTTTAGAGGATGCCCCCTACGGTTTCGCGATGCGCGCACGCGTATATTCGTAAAACGACCTCGAAGAATATTTGGTCACGGTGGCAATGAAAACAACACCGAACCACTCAAAACATTCGGAATATCTAGTCTCACTTTGACTTTGCGACGAACGCAAAAGCGCGTTTTTCTATTATCTAATCGCAACAAAATTCTCTATTTATTACACCTTTCACGTGTTTAAAATAAAAACTAGAATGGTTTCGACAGTAAAAATCGTTAAAACCGAATGATTCGTTAATGGCGATGTCCAGCGACGATTAATCACACTTATCGAAGAAAGGAAGGCCAGGGTTACCCCTTCTCGAACCGAGTGCGTCCTCCTTTCAGCTGGCGTTCAATGTTTTTCGTAAAATTTTCTCCAAACAATTACCAGCTACAGCCGGAATAACCGTAAAAGTTGCGTCGTGGCTTCGACCAGTCGTTAATGTTTATTTATTTATTTTTCTTTTTCTTCCAATCGAATTACGATCGACGGCAACGGCGACAACTATAACAGCATTACTATTTGCAAGGAAGGAATACATCGGGTGGAGAGCACCGAGTCCATCAGGAAAACGATTTCATCGGCTGTTCTTGGACGGCGGCACGTATCGTACACGAGTTTCACTCGAGAATTCCTTCCGAGAGGTTTGATCGATTAAGTAGATTAGCCCGAATAATGGTCAAATGTACAGATTTACCGCGAAAACCAAGTGACGCGTGCACGATGCCGGTTAAACGAATTCCTTTGTATAAAAATTATATCCGCGAAAAGACGATACTTTTACCGAGAATTTAATCTATAGTGTATCGATTACCTAAACTTACCTATAAATAGTGTACGGACGTAGAGGTACACGCAACGATTTGTTTCCTCGATCATTCCTACCACCAGCTAGCGTGACTCGTCGAGCAGCCGGCGCGCGCGTTTTTCACATGGATCAACACACGTTGGTTAGGCCTCGCGCGTCCGCGGGAGTAAGTAGAAAAGGGATGCGACACGGGGGGTACGATAAAGACGCGCAGGCGTGCGCGCCAGCGAGCGAGTCTCACGTATCGCATCGTGACGCAACGCGACGCGTTCCAGATCGTTTCACGGTGTACCACCACACCTAACCACCGATTCTCTTCTTCGTTTTCTTCTTCTTCTTCTTCTTCTTCTTCTCCAGTGTCCCTTCTCGTTCGGAAATGTCAAGTTCGCGTCGTGTTGTTTGCACCGTTCACCTTCCCCGTGAATTGAACGCGACTGTGACCTCGACTGCGACTGCGACTGCGACTACGACTGCGTCTCGTCTTGTTGTCGAACGAAATGGCGGGATCAATTTAGTTAGAGGGGTGGTGGATTACTGTGGGGACGATCTGGAACCGCGATGAATTTGTCTATCTGTTTGGAAGAGGTAATAGAGACCGGCGACGAGTTCCGCATCGTTTACCGCTCGCGCGGTTCCTTATATCTACCACTTGAGATTTATTTTCTTGTCGCTTCAGAGTCGGTTTTAACGAATCACCCCTCTAAATGGCCAACGATCGTCAATCGTCGTTCATGTCCTTGAGCTCGGTATAAGCGATCCTCTTCCGGTAAAGATTTTCACTGGGTGAGATCACTTTTCTTTTGTTCGGCATCGTCGACGGTCCAGGCACGTAGTAATGTCGCCTTTTGTACACCACCATTCTGTAAATGCATTAAACAACGTTCGATTAGTCGATCTCACGTTACCGCGGGATCTGCCTACTAGTTTCTTTTCCTCTTATTCGACTTTTACACCGGAGAGTATCGTCGTGTCAGTCCGCGCGAGCAAACGTCATCGTTTCCTCCTTGGGCGAGCGCATCCTTGAGAAATCGACTCTCTGCACGAGCTCGCGTTAAATACTTGAACGATGTGTTCCTGTCACGTCCATCTGCGTCTGCTTATGTGTCTGTACGCGCACGCGCACGCGCGATCTCTCGCGTATAACCGCGATCGAACCGATAAACGTTCCCAACGTTCTACGACGTTTCGAGTTAGGAAGAGGACAGAGACCTAGCGTTTACTTTCGTTCGACGGATGTTTTATGATTTTCGATTCGGTGCGTCAAGTTTGCCGTACAGAGTACCGATAAAGTGGAAACGGTTTCGTTTTTTTTTTTTTCTTTTTACGTGAGAACGATGTACACAGTGGATTCGAGTGAGTCGTCGTTAGCGAAGCGCACCGCGTTACGTAGATTCACGAGTCGTTGCGTGATCGCGGCTTCCGGTTTCGGTTCGTCTTTGCTGCGATGCTTCTTTCCAGAGATTGCGATTCCAACCTTCCTGCCCCCTCCTCTACCCCTGTCGAATCTCTCGAGGATGTTCCGCGGAGAGATTTTCAGCAGCAACAACCGTGTTGTTTGTTCAATGATAACGGGATCCGATAGATAATACACGGATAAAGGAAGAGCAGAGGAGCCGTGAGTGAAATTACATTCGCAGCAGATGTACATATACCTACGAAGCGTCGCTCGGTAAGCCGATCTACGGGGGATAGCTACACTCAGGAAAATTATGGAAATTTCCGATCGATTTTCCTCCCGTGCTCGAACGAGGTTTCGAAACCTTCGGTATTTTGTAAAATGCTCTAAACGAGACTGTACTTGAAATTTGTAAACTATAAAAAGCGACGCTCCTTAGGTTATGCACGTGCGTATGAATTCGATACGGAGATGTTTTCTAAGGAACGGATTAGGTAGATTTTCAGATTTATACACTTTATTTAAAAGTCGCCACATAGATAGGCAAACGTAGGTAAAGGAAAGCATTGTCGGTCGAAAACAATCTAGGACGTTACCCCGTTTACCATTTTTTTTTTCTCTTTTATCTACGTTGACACATTGTCCATCTTTTTATATTCTGTCTCGTCTTGTCCTGTATCGTCTTGTCTCGTTCTCTCTTCTATCCTATTTTATCTTAATCTATTCTATCATATCCTATCGATCGATCAACGACCCGCAAACCGACAACGTGTAACAGAGGCACACAAAATGTTCACGGAAGTGACAAAGAACGAATCCGTGTGCATACGATAAAACCGATTTGATCGTTGCCGATGTAAATATCGAATCGGTGGCGTTTCAATTACTAGCGCGAACGCTCCCACTTCGCCACATCTTTTAATAAACATAACAAGGATAATTCGTTTAATAACGATTGCCGTATTGCAAATGCAACGTGTCGGATATTTGAAGGGAAAGTTGGGCGTTAGTGTATATCTGGCAAAGTGTATATCTAAAATCATCCTACGGCGATCGGGAAACCCTGTGCGGCGTCCATTGGCGATAAAGGTTAAAAAGAGGTGAAGGAAAAAGAAAGAAAACGAAGAGAAAGAGGGGGGGGGGGTGCGGGGAATCGTCGATTGTTGGATAGACCACCGTGTATTTAGATGGTCGTAGGAAGGCGTATTTTTGGCGGTGTCTAGGATTCCGTACGGCACTCTTTGGTATACACGCATAGGTACACGGCACGGTGTGTTACTCTGGTTGGTTACGCGGTCGAAATGACTAGATGAGAATCCCGCACCGCTACACTCTTCTCGCTCTTCTCGAAATCCTCGAGCTTCGATCGACGACGCTGAGGCAGAGGAAACACGATCTCGAGGATCGGGCCAAGATGGAATAGGGATCGATGTTTCGACGATATACCCGCACCTCTTTTCTCTCCCGTGTTACAGTCGATGCAGAATAGCAGGAAAAGTTTATGGGGAAAAAAGATATTTCCCGATAGGTATTTCCCGAAAGCATGATTAAATGCCGAAAGATCGGTATCGCAGAGACGCGTCCTCGACCCGCGAAGAAGCGCTTCTCTCCACGAGAATCACAGAACGGTACGCTATTCGCGACGATGGAAACGCGGCGTGGAATCTGGTTGTCGCGACGTTTCGTCGATAATAGCGGTAAAAGTTTCGGTAAGAAGGGACACGACGGGATGCGAGATCCTTTCTCGGGTTGCAACAGCTCCGCGGCGATAACGAAGGTAGAAAGGGAGAGAGGGGAGAAAGCGAGAGCAGCAAACACCGACGAATTTCGGCAAACCTCGCCCGCGAATATTACTGCTACTGTTACTATTGCTACTGCTAGTGCTACTACTACTGCTCCTGCTGCTGCTATTATCGATGACGACGACGATGATAATAATAATAATAATAATAATAATAATAATAACAACAACAACAACAACAACAACAACAACAATACACCGTAACGACAACAACGGTTTGCTTTCGCAAAGATCCCCCTCTACAGATAGACCGCAAAAGAAGATATCTGAAACATAAAGCAAAGGGAAGAACAGAGAGAGAGAGGGAAAAAAGTGTTATCGTAAAAGTTGAAATGTAAGTGGGGAATGCAGGTATACGGGTGCCGAGACTCACCTCACCCTATGAATCCCGCGGCTAACGATATGATCAGAGCGAGAATTCCCGTCATCACTTGACCAGCCGTAGAGACGACAGGCTGCTGCGGCGCCGAGCTTTGCAGCACGTCGTCGCGTACAAAGTGATCCTCGGCGGTCAACCGGTCGCCGTACTTGTCCAGCAAGTCCATGATGACTCCGTTGCTCCAGCCGAAACCGAGTTGCACCTCGTACTCGCCACCACCTCCGTGCCCGCCCGACACCGTGGCGTCGTACTATGAACCGAAGAGATCCGCGATTTAGCCCGGAGAAAACGAGTCGGCGAGGAGGAGAGAGGAGAACGTTACTACCTTCTCGAACATGCTGTGCGTCTCGTTGAACGCTTTGTAGTTGCTACGGATCCATCGTTGGCTGATCTCGTAGGCGAGCCTCTGAGCCCACGGATCGTCGGTGTTGTTCAACGCCATGACGACAAAGTACTGAAGGGGTGGCCAGGCGTTCGGGTAGTCCCACTGTTCTCCGGAATGCTCGAGGGTGGTCGGTATGCCGCCCAGATTCAGCATAATCTGATTCTTCTCGAGATACTTGAGCACCTTCGACACGTATTCCTCCCGCTTCGAAATGTCGTAGCAATCGGTCCAGAGCGGCAGAATGTTCGTCGGGTAGAAGTAGTCTCTCTTGATGTCGTTCATGATATCATAGTCGAGCCAAGTGCCGACTTCGTCGTGCCAGAGCACGGCCGTCACTGCTCTCTTCCATTCCTCCGCTCTTTTCCGATAGTAGGCGGCTTTCGTTTCGTTGCCCAACCTTAGATTGAACTGTGCCAGCAGCTCTGCATTTCGATATATTATCGAGTTCAAATCGACCGGGATAATGTATCTCGTTTTCAAGTTGGTCAGGTTACCTAAAGAAGAAGACTCCTTAGAGCGAGCGCGTCGTCCCAACTCCGGCACGGCACGGCGCGACGCGACGCAACGGAACCGCGTTAAAGGACTCTGCGCTCGATGTTTCATTTTCGCTTTTACCTGGAAAACGGGACAGCGATAGGGGCGGAGAGTATACGGGGGGGGGGGGGAAGAGCGCCTTGAACGGTACCAACCAATCCAACGCTAACCTGATATCGCGAAGAACGACGACGCGTTTCGCCAAGTTTCGCCGTGACTGGTGTTTTGGTCGAAAATAGAATTTCCAGCAAAGAGACCTGGCCGAACGGGGCGAACGGGGCGAACGACAGAACGACAAAACGAATCGCGGAGAAAGTGAAAGAACTCGTCGCGCCGCACGATATGAAACAAGATTGCATGGTTCCGTTCGTTACCTTTGTTCGTGCCGTCGAGGATGAACCACCGACTGGAAAAGTCCCAGCCCGACTCGGCGGCGGTCTTCAGTTCCGCGTAATAGTTGTCCTTCTCTTCGGCGGTGCGGAAGCTTTGGCTGGTCAGATAATCCTCTCTGGTCGCAGTAGAAAAAAGTGGCCGTTACAACGCGCACGTGAAACAACGAGCTAACACGAGGGGAAGAGAATTCTTACTTGTACGACTCTGGTCGTGGTCCCGAAGATTCCTCGTAGTACCTGGCCAGGGTGTACTTTGTTCCGTCCATTTCGACCTCTACCGTCCGGTTCGTCATCCAAAAGTCGAACTCCTTCTCGAGGAGATAGAGATTCTCCTCGAGCCACTGGTAGTCGTTGGTCGCCTGCACGTAGACGTCGACCATCGGGATCAAGAGCGGGGGATGGGATCTCATGGTGTAGTAAATTCTACCGCCGTTCGGTATGAAACCGATCTTGTCCACTATCGAGACAAAGTTTGACAGCATCCCCTTCGCGGTGACGTACATTTCCGAAAGCAGCAATCCCTTGATGATCCAGTAAGAGTCCCAGTAGTAGAACTCTCGGAAACGACCGCCGGGTACGATCACCGGATTCGGCACGTAAATGATCGAATACTGATCCTCGTGGAGCCGCACGTCGTCCTTCATCTTTCGTCCGAGCATCTTCCAGATGAGATTCAGATCGGAGGCGAATTTTCGAAGGTCATCGTCGAGGATCTTGTCGAGGAAGTGCGGATGGCTGATCCAATCCGCGGGGTCCCATTCTTCGAACTCGGATCCCTCCGGATCGAACGTGTCGTTTACGAATTGCTCGATCTGATGCCGGGTGGGCATGTGATCGACACGTTCCATGAATTCCCGAAACAGCTGCAACGTCTCGTTCGGCGGGTGTTTCATTTTCATGTCGACGAACGTCTTGGAGTCCTTGTAGATCGAGGCCATCTGTATCGTGTGCAGCAACTCGCCGTGACAGTAAACGTCGCTACAGAGACATACAGAGAGACGCGCAAATCGCAACGGTATCTGTGATCGCCACTACTTACTTCTTACTTCTTACTATCGTACGTCTCTTTCTTTTTCTCCGTTTCTCTCGTCCCCGTTTGCGATACCGATTCGTGCCCCGACCCCGACGACGATCGCGCTACTTTTCCTACTACAGCCTGGCAATGGCTCGCGGCGTTATCTCTAGCATCCCGGACGAAACACCTGCTCCCCACCACCTAACCTGATCTTTCAACCTTCGACGCGAAACCACATCGACGATATCGATGCAAACGACGGGCATATCTAAACGGCGTTTCCCTGACGTAAGCATCGTGCTCAAACAACGAACGTAGAAAAATAGAGAGCCGAATATTCGACGGCGAAGCAACTGTTGGTTGCGTTATCGCGATGCATCGTCGCAGGATTTCTCTTAATCGGCTTGGTATTTACCGTAATTAGCGGGCAATCTTCTCTAAATATCCGTGCGTTAGAGGGACAAAGCCAGCGACCGCGACGTCGCCGGAGCATGATCTCTTTACAGAGATAACCGGATTTTTCCAAGAACGCGTCGCACGGAACGAACGATTCGAAAAAGATCTACTTAACCCATTTTCCCGGGCAGCCGGCAAATACGCGCATACCTACACCACCTATGGTGAGTCTCTCCGAGAAAGATAAGTTGGCGCCCGGCTAGCGACGATTCCGGCATCCTGCGAATACGCGCGCGAGTCGCGTCTCGTCGCGGTAAGGTCACGTTCGCGATACTCGCGGAACATGATCGTTTAGAAGCCTGCTCTCTCTCCCTGCTCGAGGCACGAATCGTTTCGCATTCGGTTCATTGTTAAGGTCATCTTTCTCTCTCTCTCTCTCTCTCTCTCTCTCTCTCTCTCTCTCTCTGTAGTTGGATTCGGCGGCAGGTCGCATGCATGAATCAGCAGCTACAGGGGAGCCGCACGGCCGTCTTTTGGCAGCCGAACGGAACACCCTATTTTCACGCGACAAATCTGTCGCGCGTGCTTGGTGTTTTCGAAAGGAAACGGGACTATTTTCGGGGCGCGTGACGCGCGACTATCGCGAGCGAGAATTCTGCGTTCGAACGGTCGGGTTTCGCGAGTCATCCGATTGCGCAAGACGCGCGCGTTGTCGGGATGACGAACGATTCGATCGTGAAAACGTGACGAAAGGACGCGGGGGGCAAGGTAAATGAGAGACGGAAGGAGGAGAGAAAGGAGGAAAAGGCGAGATACCAGCGGCCAAAGCGCGTCGCGATGTCGCAACGCTGCCTCGTCGGCGCGACCTTTACGTGAATTTTCTCTTCCTTCGCTTCTCTAATTTTTTCTTTTGCGTTTGCTTGGATTCACTTACCTTGGACAGGGGGGTGGTTTCGCGAAGCTTGCCTTTTCCGCGTTAGTGTCGCAACATCTAAGAACGACGAGGAAGACGAAGAACGTAGCACTCAACAACAGACGGCTATTCGTCGATACGCAGCAGCAGCCCGTCGAACTCCGGGCCATTTTCTTCTAACACCACCCCGCCGATCTTCCAACTCCGCTTTTCCTCGATCTCCTTTCTCCTCTTCCTTCGTTTCTCGTTCGTCTACGACCGACTCTTTCTCTCCTTCTTGCGTTGTCTATCGCCTGTTAAAATAAAACCCTACAAGGCGCCAAACTTCTGTGCGCTCTTTCTCTCTTTTCCTCCCTCGCGCCCCCTTCTCGCTCTTTTGATCACTTTCGGTCACTTTCGAGCTCTTGCCCACCTGCTGACTTTCGTACGTTTCGTCGTTTCTAATAGCGTATATAGTTTTAGCTTTACAACGACTCAGCTTATTTTCTCTAGCACGAGTTTCGCACTCTTTAGACGAAAATCAGTTCCTTTTCCTTCTATCTTTTCTCTCTTTTTCTCTCTCTCTCTCTCTCTCCCCCTCTCTCTTTTTATTTTAGCGTTCCAGTAACGTGGAAAGGATGAGATTGCGAGACGATATTAGAGCTTTTCTTACGTTTTGGTGATCGGTCGCGGATGCGGACTTTCTGTCTTTCGCAGCCTGCGAGGCGGTCTCAGCTCCAACAGCGAGGCCGCATCTTCCCTGTAACAGACGATGTTGCATCGTGAATCGACTGAACCGCACAGACTTTTTGACAAACTTCCGTTACAACCTAACGATCGCGTTAGAAGATTATCGAAAATCCACCTGCCTGAGAAAAGTCGAAAGTTGCGGACAATGACGGCGACGCGCGACGCGCAACGGTAGGCGGAACAGGCGAGAGAGATCGTGCCGCTGGTTCTATTCGCGGCTCTGAATGGGAAGCAACGAGATTTTGACGCAACGACCGCTTAAAAATACCGAATCGGCTGACGACCGGTGACGACCGGCGACGACGCGACACTATTCGTAAACGCGCGCCCCATTGGGAGATCATCGAGACGGAAGGAAAGTCGATCGTTGTCTGGTGACCGCAGAGGGTCCGTTGGCTCAATGCCAACAGTCTCGAGATTAACGACTTGGTGGGCTGCTCTCCTCGCGGCGTAAACGATCGATCGATGATTTCGCGCGCGATTGCAGGCGCATTAGGTCGATTGGGGAAATTTCCGCGTTGCTGGCCAAGTACGGACGGAACACGTCAGGAATCGTTCGCGCGATTTATCGCCGTACTACGGGGCAATCTCGTTGATGGGATCGAACGAAATTACTCCGAGAATTATGAAAGAATCGCGAAAGATTGGCTGATAACGTAAACCAAACTCGAGGACGTTGCCGCGCGCGCCCGTTCCACCGTTTGCGTCACATTTCTACACGACGGACGATCAAGTTGTTGGCTCTTGGACGACTCGGCTGTTCGGCAACTCGAAATCAACGACTAAATTGCAGCCTATTTCCATTCTTGGCCGATTAAGCGTCGCAGGGAGTAATTTACGCGCGGTTCTCTTGTCACGTGGTCACCCCAGTCGTCCGTTTCGCTTCTGCGTTTAACAGAAGCGCCGCGATCGTCCGCAAGATGCTACTCGAACGAATCGCTCCGAGAATCGTTAACGTAAGCCGATCCTTATCGCGGACACGCGATAGCGTAAGACTATACATTTTCGGCGCAAAAAGGTCGTCGTTGCAACGCAATACCTTCACGCGCGTCACGCAAACGAGACTCCTTCCTTCGCCACCTCTTCTCTTTTAACGATACCCTTCTCCTCTCTCCACGTTCCCTCCTGCCCCCTTACCGGCGATCGAGACACGTGCCTTTGAAATAACCGAGTAACGCCGAACGAGTTGCCTTCTTGCTGGAATCGGTTGCTAATCCTCCCTGCTTGTCGATCGTACTCGCGGCGTTCGATGCAATCTCCGGGAGAATCTCGAGAGAAGGAAGCCCGAGAGAGTCAGAGTCCGAGTCAGAGTCGCAGTCGCGATCGCGGTCGCGTGCGGGGAAGGTGCGCGCGATGTTCCGCGTGAAGTACGGCTCGCGACTAAGTTGGCCGAGATAGCACGCGGTCGCTTTATGAGCGCGCGAGGATACGCTCGAGCCGAGCCCACGGTACCGCGAATTCCGATTGGTCCGCCTCGATCGACCCCCGTATCGCTACACCTCCTTCGCTCCGAGCCCGCTGCTTCCTTCCTACCTTCCTTTTCCACACTTTCCGCGTATTCCCACGCGCGCCAATTCCTCGGCACCGTCAGATCTGCCTCTACCGCTGCCCCTACCTTCGTCAGATTACACGATAGATTCCTTCAAGGACACGGAACTGTGCCTTGTGGCCCTCCGAAAGTAAGGTACTACCGCGCGTTGCATGTATGTAATCGCGATTCGTTTCAAGCCTCGTGGAGCAAAACGCACTGAGCAAGTGGGAGGGAGAGGGGGGGGGGGGGGGGCCTGGTGGTGGTGGTGAAGAAAAAGGAGAGGAGATTGCGAACGTTGCACGCGTCGATGAGAAAAGAAGCCCGGGCGAAAGCGAGGCGAAGCGAGGCCGAAGTTCAGAGTCGATTGGATTCTGACAAATTGCGCGCGTGCCTTGGTCCCGTGGCCAAAGTAGGGTCTAATTGATAAAAAAAAGAAAAAAAAAAGGGAGAACACGACGGAGGAAGGGAAGACGAACAATAAAAAGTGGAGGCAACTGCGCACGTAACAAGTCGCCGTGCTGACTTGCGATACGCCGTGACCGAATAAACGATCCTTTGACCATAATCATTCTATTGGCTATTTTTAGCCCGAAATAGGTCAGAGTGGAGGGATCGCGATATTGAGAGAGCGTCTTCAATAGTTTTTGACAACAAGCATCGTCCGGCGATCGAGGACTTTGCGATCTCTTTGAAAAATATCGTCTACATAGTTAGATGACAAAGTGGAAGGACGCGGTAACAACGGAAAGAGCCACGCGTAATTGTCGATCGCCACGGTCGAATACGAGAAGCAACCAACCACGAATTAATTGCCGTTCGCGTAACGAGCCTGCCGTTTTATTAGATAATTCAGGAATGTGCGTTTTATTCGAACGTACAGATGTACGTAGCTGCACACCTGCGCCACGTGCACACGAGAACTTGCGTTCCGAATAATCGATCCTGATCCGCGAACGTCATTCTCTTCCCTTGCTCGACGCGAATACAACGTACTCCGACGATCCAAACGCGCCCCCTATTATCGGTGAACGTGACCAACACTTCGCGGGTATTGGCCTTGACGATGCTCTGGAAAATTTCAAAATAGATTGTTCGTTACTGCGTACGCACCGGATAGAGATTACCGAATATCGAATGCGACATTAAACGCGAAAGAATGCGCATACCGATCTTACAACCAGATCGTTATTTCCTAGTACGTGCGTGACGATCGTCCTGCTTAACGAGACACTTGGATGGAACTTGAACGATAGGGAAATTTCTGTAAAATTACAGCTTCCTCGAATGTGTCGAAAACGTGGAAAGAGTAAAAGAATCATGTATCAATTGCTCGTTCCTGCTCGTAATTTTTACTTGTCGCAGAAAATGCGCGAGAAAAGGTTCGACGAGCGTGACGAAACAAAAAAAATTGCCGAAGGTATTGGTGCTTCCATCTTTTGGCGGGAGAATGTAACAGAATGCTCGCGTTGACGATAGTATTGATGGTAGGCAACAACTATGGTCGATAACGCGAACACGACTGTCGGTAATACGAATTATTCACGAACAAAGGGATAAATTTGTAAAATGTGAGACCGTGGATCGTCGAAGCGAATCAAATTGAGATAACTGATATGGTATCGCCGGGAGCTACACATCGCATCTCGCGATACTCCGTGGATCCACAGAGTATTTTGAGAACAGTATTTCTTGCCTGCTTCGAATTTCAAAACGATCGCGAGGCGTGTATCCCGTCACGTATATGCTCGAAATTTGTTCCACAAAGTCCCGTGTGTAACGGATACAGCGCGGACGCGTCATTGAAAGACCGAAGGGAAGAGAGCCAGCCACACGCGCGCACCTCGGTACGATGCGAAATGATGCAACTGTTTCATCTTTCGCCTCAACGTTGCTTATTCTTGTGGAACCGTTGTCGTCGTTATCTCTACCGAAAGTTTCCTTCGATCGAAAATCTCTTTTTACTCGACGGATGGAAATAGAAATCGAGCCAAGCCAAATTTTCTCGAACGAACCTTAAACGGGATTGGTTTAGTAGCTTCGTTCTGCTTCGAAACGGTTTAACTGTGGAACATTTTTATCGCAATTCCGATTCGTCTGTCGATAAAGTCTAATCGCGATCATTCGGATAGCAGGGCCGACTCGTAGGGAAGGAACGAAATAATAAAGCGCAATTGCGCGGAGCAATAGCCTTCAATTATCTCATTGCACGTTGACGTCAGGTTACGCGGCGACCAATCGCAGCCCGTCTACCGACGAGCCCCTTGCGAAAATTCACCGTACACGTACCGCGCACCGTTTCCTCGCCGATTTTAATAATCGACCAGCTACATGGAAGTCCGATATTTAACCTTGCGCAATGACACGTTATCTCTTCACCCGAGATTTCCGACCTCCACCTTTTCCTGCGATTCTGCCACCGATATGTCGATGCGAGCGATCGATTCTCGACTAAATCAAACACGCACAACAGTCTGCGAGTTTCGATACTTGGTATTCTTGAATGTCGGAGGAAATGAAAATGGCGTACCGATGAAAATTGTCGGAACTGCCCGATTAATTATCTACTTGTTCGTCAGATCTGAACCCGTGACGAGTTTTTTTCCTCTACCTAAACACCCTAAGTTTTCTCCCTAGTCATTGTTTACCCGAAAGTGATGAAAATGTTACGGTTGAATAACGAGTTCGAAGGAGGTGCGTGTAAATTGGAATCTGGGCCAGTGACAAAACAAAACGAAGGTAGAGCTGCCAACTTGTACGCAAATCTTTTCTCCTCGGTCGAGGTTCTCTTCTGTGAACGACCGACCGAACCGGCCTAAAGCGTCCTTCGCGTGATTCTCCGCACGGTACAACACACGTAGGACAAATTCCTATTTCACCGGATCACGTACGTAAGTAAAATCGCCGAAACTACTCTGCGACGCTTGATTCTCAAATGGTCTACTTGGATAAACGAGGTACGAGAACGCGAAGAATCGTTCGCGCGTCAAAAAGTAAAACGAATAGCCAACGAATGATCACCTCGATTTTAATCGTCATCGAGTTGATTCGTGTTTAATTTCATATGCATGCGACGCGCGTCTATCTATGCGGCTACATGTGTATCAACCGAGCGTCTCTCTTTTATTTACCGATACACGGCAATTTAGCGCGTCTAAGAATATCGAATGCGTAGCTAATCGAGTTTCGCCTTACAAATCCATAGCAACGCGTCCAAAGCGAATGTTATTACATCTGTACTTTACTAAATATTTTTCGATCTAACCGTTTACCTATCTATACGCCCATCTGTTAATTATGTTTTCTCACCTCTTCTCTTTACTTTTCTTGCTTTCCTCCGTAAACTAGGACGCAGAATCTTCGGTAGGAATTCGTAATCTTGCGAATTGAAGTTGCCGCGGACGAAACTGCAACGTCAGTGGACGTTCCGTCTCGTCGTTCGAGATCGTGCAAAGTCTCCTAACGCGTCTTATTACGTCACAAGAGTTAAAATAACTTGCTGGTTACTAGATGACCGGAGTTTCGTCACGGCCGCGCAAAATGATACGGCCCCCTCAAAACACGTGGGAAATGGTAAAACCAATAAACACTCGATAGCATGACCTTTCGAACTTGACATCGTTACTCGGACGGTAGGCGATACCTCTGTTTAGAATTTGTAGACGTGCACCTTAGCCTGACGACGATTACAGAGGATCGTGATAAAAAGGAGGATACGAAACGAATTGTAGATCGTTACATGCAAAGATCGGTAGAGACGCGAAGAAAGTGAAGGAGAAAGAGGAGAGGGAATGAGAACCACTGACGATCGAGCCCCTTGGTCGATGACCAATCGCGAGTCGACTTTGGACCAACGCCTTCGCTTTCAACCAATCGGAGTTTAACTTCTTCGAAGGCGCGTCACATATCCGCTTTCTCTGAAGCAACGTGCACAACGTACCGTTGACACATGACGGGAGAACGGCGATGCGAAATCACCAATTTCACGATCGTTCTTCGCCGATCGACGCATCCGTTTGTTGGTTTAAGCAGGAAAAAACCGAAAATTGACCAAGTATCACCAAGCAACGTGTGATACACAAGATGAGATTCACATTCGTGTCAAGTAGACGAAAACTTAGTTTCATGGGGGATTCGCGAATCTTTGCTAGAAAATAACTTTACAACGCTAAACGAAAATCTAATAATACCATTAGGTCGACCCTCTAACTTACTTTGAAATCAATTCTGGCAACTTCTCAATTGTGACACTGCCATACTAACATTATAACCCAACATTACTTAAGACAACGTGAAATCTCATCTCTAGAATGATATAAGCCGTATCGATCGCGCGATCGATTCCATTTTCTTCCATTCTGAACGGTGCTGGAATCTCGATAGAAAATAAGCATCGTTCCTTTCTTTTCTTCCGAGGAAAATATAAATAACATTTCGCAACGTTTTCATGTTAATCAAAATTGTATCGTCTCTTGGTTTTTTTCTTTCTACTATCTACTTTAAGAGTGGCACGATTGCCGAGACGAGTAACATTCCAATATGACCCTGCGAGTAAACACGTAAAACTCGAAATACCAAATTCAAGGCTACACCAGGCCCTTCACATTTCCTATACGAAAGTAACGAGGTGTACATGTACGTGTTAACGTTAATTCGTCGAACGACTATTTAATCACGTGCAAAATACTCTTTGTTCGATCGCGTTCGTGTGAATTCAAAAGTAAATTCGTAGTTGTTCTCCTTTCAAACCTGTGTAAGTTTATCTTGGTTCCGCGGTGATACGTTGCGTTAAAGCTCACCAAAAAAGCATTATGTAAGATGGTCGAAATATGAAAGAAAGAGGAAAGAAAGAAAAACAAGAAAGGATCGTTTCCATAACGGCCGTCCAACGAGGATCGAATTCGCGGCAACGTACGTCAAAGCACGTGTCACCGAATGGAATTTGGGAAAACGGCTAGAAAAGATCGAGGATTTATTTTTTTCTTAGAAAAGTCGCGCGTACCTTCGTCTAGTCCGTCGTTGAACCAGATGGAAGAGAAAAGGATTAGCACGCACTAAACTCACTCGCACCCCCGTTTTAATCACTTTTGATATCGGAACAAACGAATCGCGCAGTCTTGAAAGCGAAAGCACACGCGATACGAAACCAACCAATGGAATAGCACACGAATGTTACACACGTAGTATATTCAGCTGATGACGAAATTAATCGGTTCGTTGCAAAGGAACGAAAACGTGATCACCGTACCGCGTTACGTATGTGACTGACCGAGAGTATCCAAGTGAACCTCCACCGTTCTGACGCTCACCCCCTTGCTCCTCCTCCACCCCCTTCGCGGTCCTTCATCACTCCTGCTCTCTCTTTCTCCCGCGGCATGCTCGCTAACTCCCGCCCTCCACCGTTCTTCACCACTCCTCCTTTTCCCGACTTGCCAAATCTCTCACTCTATCTACGTTTTTCCTCCGTAGAATTAGTGGATACATCTACCATGTGTCTACAGTGTTTCGAACGAAAAGTGTTCGGCAAATTAGAGTAAACTTGCGCCCGTTTTTTCATGGAGAAAGAAAGAAAGAAAGAAAATTGAAAGAAAAACGTTCAGAGAAAATAAATCAAACATTGTCTCGATAAATTCCCATTTTCCATCATTTTCCTACTTACGCTCAAACTTAATCTAGACTCACGTACTACCCGGTATGAACTGGTTTGCATCGATGTGTATGTATGCACGGTGGCGACTAGCCAGAGAGATGTCGGCTTTGCGCGAACATCGGCGAAAACAACCGAATAGCAACCACGTGTCCACCAAGCGAATCATTCACTAATTTTATCTTGACCATAAACGATCGACATTTTCATTTTCACCCTCGCGGATTCATTCATTTATATGCTCATTCCGCTAATATATCGTTGAGAAACCATTCCAACAAGAATCGTACAAATGTCATTTGAATATAATATGCTCAAAGTTCGATTGGTACCGAATATATTCTCTTATTTCCATACGGTAATTACGACAATGCGAAAATTTACTACCGATCTTACACAATTTGATAACCATTTTATACATGACAGATATATCTATACGAACCGACAATGTGAAATATTTAGAATAAAAGAATTTCGAAAGGCCTGAATTGAAAGTTCAGCATGTATTATTCCCGATATCGAGCTCTTCGATCGTGATAGTATAATCGACAGTATTAACCTTATACTTTTCTAGAATGGCTGACTTGAGTCAACGTTCGGATGTATCCTTGTGCTATGGTTATACAAACATACCGTTTACCTCGACTATCCCGACGAGAAAATGTCCTTTTGAAATACAATTCGACGATAACAACAATCGATTTCTTTTCTTTCTTTTTTTCTTTTTGCTGAAAGACCGTAATCTTCGGATTGTCGATAAAATGAAGCGCGCGTAAACAAAAAGACAGCGCAACGGTGTAATTGAAAAGTATCTCTTGAAAGAAAGGAAGGAGGCGTGCTTGTTTCTCAATTGACAATGAAAAGCATCGTGTATATGTGTAAGTACATACCGTTTGAACGACCTCAGTCACTTTTTCGAAACGTCCTTAACCTCGACACTATTCCATTGAAGAAAAAACCTCTCATAAATCGAACCACTATAAACACCAGTTTCGAGTCACCTGTGTTTTCACTGAGAAAAAATTTCGTTTCACAAAGTTCAGCACCGTGTAATTTTAGATCAAGTAAGCATGTCGCAAGAAAGAATCGCGTGCATGCTAAACATCACACGATTTCGATACACGTGACTTCTCGTCTATAACACTGTTGAATGTCTCTTGTCAACAGGCTACTAATACTTATAGGTTAGGTACACTTTACGGTTACTCTTTCACGCGGTCCAGACCACCGGACGATCGACCGGTGGGAACGAGCACTAAATAACAGACATCCAGTAATGACGTTGCGTTTCATCGAGAGAAATTCACCATAACGATGAAAATAAGAGATAAAAGGTACAAATAAAATGCGGCGAAGCGTATACGGCACTGAGATCGATAGAGCACAACCTTCGAGTGTTACGAACGTTCAGACGTGGCGTCCAATTGCTCACTGACGCACCGGCATGAATCGGGCTAACTTTTATACTTACCCCTCTATCGATACATTTCGCCAGTAATTATACATCTTCTGCGACCGACTGCAGTAAATCCTTTTCTCTGTTACTCTCGATGAACGATTCTTTACAGTTTCATTATTAAAGAAAGGAAATTTAAACATTTTTTTTTCATTATTCTCCATTTATCAACGGTTAATAAAAATTGCATAGATAAAAGTAAATAAAAACTCCGACACGTTGCGCGTTGTTTCCTTTTCTTTTTTCTTACCTCATATAGATTTAGTCACAAGTTCGTGTCGTAACATATTGTACACGTGCAGATGGTAAAAAAAAAAATATAGTAAACAAAGTACATAATACGTGGCCATATACATATTAGCCCCTTCCCCCTACACGTTCCTCGCTTTTCACGCGACTCCGACAAATCTAAAACATTTCGATACGATGACAAACTTTTGAAACGGCTCCAACGAATCGAGAGAAACAAATTGGAGTACTAAAGGATATTCAACGTTAGCCTTTCAACGTCATTGCTTTTCCTGATGCGATGCAATTACAATTTGGTCACGTGGCCTTGATTAAAACGCGATAGCCCGCTTTCGGTGCACGCGGTTTCCGTTGTGTACGCGTGATTTCATCCTAGTTTTCTTTTTTTAGCCAATCTGGCAGGCAGCGGCATAGAAAGTGATTCAACGGTAATAATGTCTCGACGTTAGATTCCGCTCAAGCGAGAAAGTTGATTGGCTGCACGGAAAGATAAGCGGCGTCAGTTTTAGCGAGTTGCGGACCGCTAATCGTTCCACGAACGCCTTTACATTTTCTTGGTAAAGTGGTTGGGGATACCACGTGCATGAAATTATCGTGAATGTTGTAGCAATGGTTTTAGTAGTGGAGGACAACAAATTTTTCCACGATTAAACGATTCGATCAATTGGCGGCCGGGTCAACGAGAAAGAGTGGAGGATTACTCGAGTCGTCGTATATACGGAGTACGTTGACACAATGCCCAGAGTTCTTTATGCGTGTACTCGCGACTCCACATATATGTACACAATCAGGCCCGGGTCTAGTCTGTCAGCCACCCGCGTGTTAGAAATATTCGACTATCCCCATATATGCGGATTGCGAGCAGACTCATAAACTAATCTAGCTCATGAATATTTAACAGGAATTAAAAAAAAAATCCTATTTAACTTTACTCCTTAAATCTTCCTATTTGGATTTTATTATATTTTCTTGTAGAAATCGCGTGTACCAAGCTGCAGATTGGTGCAAACCAAATTTGAAAGTTATATGTCAATTTTGAAAATTGAATCCGAAAGCGCGTAGGCACTTCTATACTCAGCAGGATGAATGAAAATAGTAAATTAAAATTTGTTTAAGCAAAACAATTATATCATCCTATAAGTTGAAAGGTTATGATAAAAAATTTCAATTATGCGTGCAGAAAACAATATTCTTATCGTTGCGTCTCTGTCGCCACATACCCTACTCAAATAAAAATTATCCACCACGTTATTACGTTGCTTATTCTCACGATTTGCCAATCATAAATAGTAAATATATAGTCAGATTAACTAAAGAAGTATAAGATAACGAATATGTATGGCACATATCGTTGCACGACAGGATCATAAAAATTCACTGGGACAAACGTGTTAGGGTTGAAAGTGTTAATGTACTTTATCGGCCGCCCTAGGAATTTAGTCACCTGCGTGTACATACACGTATTGCACACCTATTAGAATCGCCCGTGTACACAGTTGGACGACAATAATGTTGTGCGATTTACTAACGCCAGCGATCAATTGATTTCAACTGCCGCAATAGGCATTTACGTGCATTGAACCTTGGACCGAAAGATTAAAAAAGCTATTCTTGTATTCTCTGTTAACCATTAACCGTCGAGTGGCTTAATTCGCATTGAATAGTCCGATTGGACGAAAATTAGAAACACTCTTTCGCGGGCAACATAGAAATAACGGGGAAACAACAAATGCGAGAAAGGAGCAAAGAAAAAAAAAAAATAAGAAAAGAAAAATTAAACGCGAACGAATCTCTTTAATAATCTAAATTAGTCTCTTTGAACAGTTTAAACATTTATATTACTTATTCTTACTTCGTGTCAAAAGGTCGAAAATAAGAGGAAAAGAAAGACGAAGCGATTTGAGGATTGCGTTAAATCGACGTTACCAGAAGAAACATGAACCGTCCGAATTCGGACTCGTACCAATTACGAATCATGGGACTTACCGAGTTCCAACAAGTTGATATCGATCAAGCTTATCACCGACTGAGCCACGATGACGACGCAGTTGGTAGCCTTGATTAGTGCGCTGCCCGCTGCAACTCAGGCAACGGCGAACTCCTTGCCAAACAACCAGCATCACTAAACAATCAAACGAACGACCCTCAACTTTCCCATCAAGTTTAAACTGCACGTGCGTACGTATATCTCTTTCGATACAAAAGAGGATAAATTTGAAATAAGAAGGTCGTATTAGCGTCTCGTGTAATTTCTATTGCTTCGTGTTCGTATATATTAGCAACGTGTGTGTTAAGACAGTTTTGTGAATAATTGTGAGAATGAAGGGGACTAATTAGACAGGATATTGGAAAATATCCGATAAAGTGTTAAAATGTTTACCTTAAATCGTATCGACGCGCCAAAATATTATTTCAGCAACATACATTTCCGATCGAAGGTTTTTTTCTCTCTTTGCCTTTTATCGACAAATTAGGATCGAATGTATCTTATATGGTTATATGTTGATCAACAGTATTGCGAGACATGTGTGTCGAACGTTGTATTTGAAAATAATGATACGAGTCGTCTACTGATATCGCGTGATTTTCAGGGAACCTTGAGTAACTTTTAAAATATGTAACAAAATTGACCATCTACCACGAAACGACATTTCGTTAACTTTTCTCGAGTTCACACGTATTGCCACTTGTGGATTTTTTTGGTACGTAAAAATATAAAGGAAAGGGAAATATATAAGAAAGAACGCTCTTAATACATCTTGATTCATTTTCTTTCTTTTTTTTTTTTTCTTCAAAACTGTTACGTCTCAATCTGTTTAATCACTAATATACGTTTCTCTATATATTAATTATAGACGTTCTCGTGCAATCGTTTTGTCTGCTCATTACCGATAACAAATCCGCGAAACATTAAGTGATATATATATAACGGCAGCATGTGATAAATCACGGTAAAGAATTTTAAATGTGGTGCCAACTATATAGATTAGAAGTAGGATGATACAGGCGAACATATACATTACGAATGTAATTGCCTATATACAATAAGGATGTTTGACAATCATGCAAACATAAACTACTATTCTGGTGTGTTAATTTAATTGAACTTTAACGCGTTACGAGTTTCTTTACAAAAAATAGCACTCATTACTGTAAGTTGGTAATGCACACTATTACACTTCTGTTTACCACGGAAGTTTCTCAGTTTCTTTCGCAATAATTGAAGAAGGCTATGTAACAAATTCACAAATGCTTCTACGCACATGTGCGTGAACGTTTCATTTAACATATTCGTTTCTTACACAGAAAATACATAGATGTTTGCCTACATCTTTGCATTATCATCTAATAATATTTCGTCGCAATACAGTTGGAGAGTTTAATTTTGAACGTGCCAACGAAAAAGGAATCCTCGTGACGAGTCTATTTTAAGTTTCAAGCAATAAATTGTACATGCATACATAGAAGTATTGTTGCAGTGACGGAAGTCGCCTGTGTTACGGATTTGTTAATGATAGCTTCTATTTTTCAAAGACTCGATTATTTCAACGGCACACAGTTGCAGCGGAAATATTCTACGAAGCAGGGATTAACGCTTAAACTTTCCGTCACATGGTGAAACGTTCAAATTTTTTCCAAATTCACGAGTAAAGTTCAAGAAAATTAAGGGATAGTACTGCGTGATTCAAATAACGGGCGCATGTGCCAAAAGTATGAGAACTTGAATTAAGCTTCTCTTTATCCGAATAATGTAAAACACGTCGTTTCACCTTAAATATTAAAAGACACGTGCATTTCACTTACCTTGCGAACGTTAAGTACACACGATGGCGTCTTGAATATTCCACGCGATCCAAAGGAAATAATCGAATTCTCAGTCGATATTATCGCGCATAGCAATTTGTTTTGTTTTTTTCTTTTTGACTATTGATGCACTATTTCACAATCGTACGCTTTGTACACTCTTTTGTATTCGTATGCGTACGTACATCATCGTGTATCAACTAAACAACGAACTTTGAAGAAATATTTTTTTTTGAAGAGAATACGCAAAAACTAGACAGTGAGTAAAACACAGATGTTATAGATGGAACTGAACGGAAATCGACGAAATATAAGCTAGAACACGACATTAATGAAGGACATGAGCGGGCATGCAGTCGATGAAAGTTTTCGTGAAAACACGTCAGGTTAACATAGAGTTTGACAAAATGATCGATACCTTACGAGTCACCGTTGAACACTGCTGAGTACTGACAAACTCACGCATGCGCTTGGATTCCTTTAGGTTTTATAGTGAGCCGGAAGTACGAAACATCTCTTTAACCCCGTTCGTCGAATTACCAGTAAAATGGAGATAAATGGAAACAATCGGGTAACAACATAAACAGTTTACACGTGCAATATTTGTATTCTTTTGTCGCATATCTATCGATAGATACAACGTGATGAGAGATATACAAAAAATGTTACATATTCTATCGGAATAAAAATAAATCATACTATGAGACATGTTATGCTCTCGCTTTTCTTCAAAGTGGAGAGAAATTCTGTTTGATCCGATGAATTACTAAATGTTACTGTGATTCGAAATAAACATAGTAGTTCGGTTATACTTTGAAGAGATATGGGTAAGTACAGAGACATCGAAGCAAGGAGAAATATATAATCTGAGCAAAGTTTTGAATAAATTTGTCGAAAATAAAATATCAGGTGTATGGTCACTTTTACTAATTGTCATGCAGCTATTGTGGCAAAACAAAATTCATTACAACTATTAAATAGTTAATTTAAAAAGATTTAATATGCTACAGCCTCTTTACACTTGTATAGATCGACACGGTTGTTCTTCTGCGAGTTGTTATGGAATAAATTTTTTAAAAGCAAATCGTACATTTAGGAAAAGCTTCAGTAAGTGATCGCTATAACATAAATAACGTCTTACCGAAGTAGTCAAGTATCAAAACATACTATATATCATCTTAAAATTAAAGACTGTGATAATAAATATAAATATTTCATTATAAAACGATCATAATTTTAAAAACTAGATTCTTAAGATAGATACACTACCTTAACAAGTTCGATATATTTACATAGCAATGTACACCTATTATATGGTTTTTGTACACAAATGAAGAGAATGATGTGATATTTAATTTGTTTTGCTCCTTATCCATTTGTTATGCCTAGTGCATCATTTTATGGAGTTTCAAGATTTTTCCCAAACGCTGCTTAGCCGTTTTCATTCCTTTTTTCGGCTTTCGTTCTGAAAATTAAGGGACATTGTATAGTTGAGCATTGATGGGACCTGAAAGAAAAATACAGAATAGGGGGAAAATGCTGAAACGCAGAAATGTATTACCAACTGGAACCGGGGCTGCCAATTTAGCTTTAACATCTTTAAGCCTGTTCGGGCTAGTTAATATCGAACCAAAGCCGATGCTCGCTTTTGCTGTATTTTCCGAAGGCATAGTCGATGTTCCACTTGTTGAAGTTACAGGCGAACTCTTTTGCTTCCTTTTATTATACGTCCGTTTAGTTGTATTCTATTATGTTACACGAAACAAGGTTAGACTAACTTTTCCTTAGGTATTGTTCGACGAAATGGAAAAAAAAAAGGATGAACAAGAGTCGCAAGTGCAGTTTACAAACATTTTCGATAAAACAAATACTACTAGCTGTGTATCAATGGGTAATATAACGAGTGTACGGTGTATTTATTTGGATGACATTATAACGCTACAATGAAATACAGTGATATTGAAGTGATATTCCGAATACATGCAACAGGTGTTATGAAACGAAGAGCGAAACCGTAATATGCCTACCAATTTCTTCTTGGAACCCTTATCCATGTTGTTATCCAGATAATCGTCCTATGCGATATGAGTATGCAAGAAAGAAATAATTATGGACATGAAAATGAATGTAAACATAAGATCGCGTGAAAAAATGAGTTAATTTGTACGTTATGAAACATAATGTACATAACCTGTATTATTCAATGCTAATACGGCACATATTAAATTACAATTCAATTTTATGCAATTAATATAAATAACAAATAAAGAGAAGAAAAACGGGGAAAAATATGAATGCAAAATGAAATCGATTTTACACACCGATTGTTTCGCGCGTTTCGCTGCCGCTGCTTCGAGTCCCTTTTCGACGGATGTTCTTTTAACACCTTCTCGAGCCGGTCGGTTCGTTTTTGGCAAGAGAGGACCCACTCTAGCTTTCGGATTCCATGCCTCGTCTATTTGACTTTTCGCTTTAGGTTTGAAGATGTAATCTTCGTCGTCAGAGGCGTCTAAAGCCGGATAAACTGTACCAAAAGAATACACGATAGTAACTGTTTACGTAACGATATTCATACAACGGAATAATGTTTTTACGATTCCACATACTGAAATCATCATCCTGATGAACCTTATCGATGTTTTCTATCGACTGATCATCGTCCTCGTCAGGTTTCGTTTTAGCGTTTTTCGTAGATTTCGACGTGCTGTTCGACGTGGTTGAATAACATTGTTCGCTGAATGACAACATCCCGGCGATTGCTTCCCGCGTCGATGGAGATGCCCTGCCAGAACTGGTTGTTTTCAATTTATAAATACTAGGACACCAAAAACGTAAAACATAACGGTGCTATTACTACAAGCAATATACTGCGCTTCTATACTTTTCTGACATGATAATGAAAGAAAAAAGAAAGAAGGCTAATAACACGTAACAGGAACATAACGTTAGGCATGCTTGTACGGTGACATTTTTTTCTTTTTTTCAAGAATGTCAAATTTTAATGTAATCTTACCCAGTGGGCGGTGGCATAGGCTGATTGTATTGTGGACTTCCTGCGGCCCTATAATTAACGAATGTTTTCAGTTAGTTACGAATACTTTTATTCGCTGAACGACTAATACCTACGTCACATCTAATCTTTGTGTTCCATTTCCCAAAGTATAGGCTGATGCCTTTAATAACTCTTCGATGCCATTTTTCGGTACATCGTTTAAAACATCAACGTCGCCGTCGTAATCACGTTTTAATCGTTTCTGTGCATTAGTCCTGGGTGTTCTTTTTCGTTTCGGTGATTCGTCGATCGTGAAACGACCGTAATCACTCTCATTACTACCATCGTGAAAATCGTATATAGAAGTCTGTTTCCACGTTAACTCTTTAGATGGTCCAAGGGTATGTTCGGTGGTTAAACTATTGTACACATTTATGTTGTCATGCGTACTTCTTACAACTTCGTTGTTGCCGAGTTTAAATCTGATCACGGTTGGACTTTGCTTTCCTGGTTTCGACGATCGTTTGTTATTAACGGAGGAAGCATTTTTCTCTTCCAACGTTGGACTTTGAGTCTTGACATAGGGATACATGATGGGCTTAGGTAAAGTTAGTTTCAACGGTGGTCTTCCCGATGACGGTGAATCGCCGATCATCGAATCCACCTTATTCGTCGTTTCCTTTAATGTTGCTTTGAACGGATTATCAGCCATTCTATCGGCAACATCATAGTCTACAAAGTCTTTATTTAATGGTTTCTTTTTCTTACGCTTGCTCTCCCGTTCTGGCTTCGGAGGGTTTAAAGATATTAAGTATCGTTCCGCGTGTCGAATTTCCTTGCTAAAATCTTTCAATAATTTCTGACTATTTATGGTTTCCGGTATTTGACCCCTGCTGATCATATTATACTGAAATAGAAATAAAGTCTGAACTGTTCGTCAAAGGGGATCTACGGCGCAACGATCTCGACCACGAATGCCATGAACTTACATCTTTATCTGTGTTCCACTGCTTGAGAATACTAAGTAAAGCTTTAACACCCTGTAAAAGATACGCTGGACATTTCTTTCCTTCGTTATTTAATTCTTTCAGTTCTTTCAGTAACTTTTTCGCTGCAAACCAGTTGATTGTCTCAAAGCCGGGATATTGAAATTTGGCAGGGGTTTTCATTTTTTTTTCTAATTCATATATTCTATAAAGTACGGAGATTAAGTGACAGTAATCATGATTACCAACTATGCTTATATACTCACTGTATTTGCATCGGAATGTTAAGACTATGTACAAAGTTTCCGCCAAAAACCAACGAATCGACCGGAGTTAATACAGCATGTATCCAACCCGTCGGAATCATCATGGTCTGGCCTTGCTTTATAACGCATTTGTAACAGGTGTCGGCTTGATCTCCGAAAAAGGTTTCACTTTGCGTCGAACTGCACATCCAGTGTTGATAAAGTTGTAAATTTGCAGACGTAGGCCTGATCAAATAAAACACTTTCTCGCCGCGCAGCACATGGTACCATACGGAAGTACCACCAAAATCAACATGGAAATCTGTGAAACTGTCTTTGACCCCCATTAGGCAATACTTTTGCACTTCAGGACGTTTTATGTCACTATCCTCAGGCCAATCGCGCGGCCAAACGGAATTAACCCAGTCGAGTTTACGCGCGATGTATGGTGCTTCGACCATTGGTGAAAGACTGCAACGTTTATTTGTCAATTTATACATATACTTCCTAGAAACATTTAAAGCCATTATGTGGCAAGGCAATTAATATTGGTATACCCAGTGTTTGTAAATTCAAGACTAATCACATTAAGAACCCTTGTCCTGCAAGGAGAATTGTAATATTCGACAAAGTCTCTTAATTTCATTCTTATGTTACTTTGTCTAGTAACGTCGATTACATCCATATCTCGATCTCCACCTGAATCAAGAGGCACCAGATTTTAGTTGATGGAAACTTTTAACATGTAACATATCGGTAACATCTACATTGGTAGACAAACAGAAAGAAAAAGAGAGAGAGAGAGAGAGAGAGAGAGAGAGAGAGAGAGAGAGAGAAGTACCTATGTAACTTTCCACATCGTAAACACTGAAATTTGGAGGTGGAACAGTCATATCGAGTCCATCTTTTCCATCAATTATAATGGGTGTTTCGAATCCATTGGTTTGCAAATATTGAAGAGTTAATTGTTGTCCTCTGACATGTTTAACAACTTCGTCAGCCTTTGGAAAATGTCTGGATTTTAACTCTCTTATAAATACAGGAGTGCCAGTTTGAACTGGTTTTGTATCTGCGTCAGCCTCAGAATAATCATGTCTATGCCAGTTCAATTTTACTTTCACTGAAGTATAATTATTACTTGAGTAACAAGAAATATGTTATACGTTAAAAAAGAAATAAGAATAAAATAAGGTTTCTAAATACTCACTAAGCGAGGGTCCGCACATTGCTTCGCAACGCGGACAGTGGTATTTGTCGAGATCTATGGACATATACTCCTTTACAGATACACAACTACAAAAAGGAATGATAAAAGTTAGCTTAAAAATGATTATCTACGTTTTGTTGTGCGTATAAAAGTATTCGTAAAATATATTTGACTGTGAATAGTTTTTCTCGGAATGCCTAATTCGTTCATGAGATACGATTTTCCATAGAAAAAGAGAAACACAAACATTCGTTTCGTCAAAATAGGTTATGTAAGTATCAACAAAACCTATTTGATTTTCCGCACAAGCCATTTTACACCTACTACTACTTATTAAATAGAAAACTATGGTAACTAAATCGTGGAAATGTAGAAAAGTCATTTAAACGTTTCTTGTGGAACATAAATAGAAAGATGTTTGTATTTAACTAAATAAAGCATAATTTTGCCACGGTGTTTAGATTGCTGTTTCTTCATTGTTCGAAATTTCAAATTCTCACCCTCCATGATACCACTCCTTGCAGACGTCACATTGTATCATAAATTGTTCAAAATCGTAAGAACGGCCGCATAAACAGTATGTAACTGGTAACTCCATTTTCTGCGATTATTAACGTTGAACAGAATTTCGTGACTTTGCGTCGTTAACATTGGATGGTAACTATAGTAGCCGTGATGCGTCGCTGAAGAGTAGCTTCCGTCATCAGTCATTAAAATTACATTAAGGTTATGTTTTCATTTTGACTGTAATGCGTACGCTCCTTTAACGGAAAAAAGTTAAATGAAAACGCAATTCTCGTAGCAAGGTATGCGTTATTTGAAAACGTTGCCCAAATGGTAGGTCATGGCAAGTTTGAGGTTAACCCCCAAAAATGCGTTCCCCGTCGGAGATTTAACCCTTCTCGTTTCATATGTAAGGTTTACATAACATAAAGATGAAAACAACACAAATAAAAAAATTAAAGAGGGGAATTCCAAAAGGTGGCACGAAACAGACCAAAGCGTGAGTAATCATCGCAGAATTAGAATGCTCCTTGTTATATGTGCAGAATGCTGATAAGATCTGATGATATCGCATTACAATTTTACTGAACAATTATAATCTTTGGTATATAGGAAGTTACCACAGTACAAAGCGAAAAGCAAGCTCGTTCAAAGAAAAGGAAAAGTGTTTGTGAAATTTTCGAGTATGAATCCTTCGTGTATGAGAAGCAAAGATGTTGAAAAGAATTCGTCATGCGAGGAACAATTAGTACCAGGGTATAATTTAAAACGGAGAAAGAAATATGTACCGAAGAAAGAGACGCAACGTAAGGAATAATCTTTATGCTCCTTTAATAGTAATCTATGTAAAGTCGTTTTTGTTTGATTTGTAGACCGGGATAAACAGCGTGCGCTATTTCCAGGTTGAAGATAATGTACCAGTATAATACTTTTATTCGCGTAAAGAACACCATTATGAAAAGGGATTGCTTAAATTTCAGATTCTATGGATCGTTCTTTAGAGAAAAGAGTCGATGCTACGGCGAAGGCACAGTTTCCTAGAGACATAGATGACAAGAGGTACCATGATGTTTCAGAGCAGAGAAACATAGGTTCACCTGTAATAGTCCAAGTGTTTTCAAAAGACTTATCCTCTTACCGTATACCTAAAGTACTTAGAAATACAAGTCAGAGTGTACAAACGAAAAAGGACGTTGCGAAGAATGTTTCGTTACATAAACAGACTATAAAACCCAAGAGGGATGAAGCGTGTGTCATCGTCGGTGAATTGTTACATTCAAATTCGAAAAATTTAAACGATGCTAGAGCAGCGTCACCGTTAAAGACTAATTGTAAATTACGAAAAAATGGTGAACCATCGCAGAACATTGGCGATAATGTTCGTCGTAGTCAACGGAAATCTAACAAACCGTGTGTGATAAACGAAGAATGCATCGACGCTAATAGCGTTACTAACATTCATGATGCGGGCGTAAAGGACAATACGTTAGAGAAAAAAAGTTTGGGTAAACCTGCTAACGCGACGAATGATCAGGGTCAGATACGATTCTACACTTTGAGGAACAAAGTTGTCGTTGTAATGTCAGACCGAGCAAAATTTTGTTTTACCGGCAAATTAGTCGTGAGAGTATTGTACGGAGCGATAGAAGCTTATGGATACGTTATTACGACGGAGAACGATTCGATCGAAATATATTCACCAAGAGGATACAGTAATGTTTCGATCAAAACCAGCGAGAAATGTTCTGAAAACAGTAAGGTGGACATATGGACAGCGCTTTCTCTCGAAGGTATCGATCGATACGAGAGGAACAAATTGACCACTGATATCGAGCAACTTCAACCTGGCATGGCGGTCGCTGTGTTAACGAATTTGGAAAATAAATTGACTAGATTTTTAAAGATTTATTATCCATTTAGACTGTTCCCACGAATAAGAAACCCGTCGTATAATTGTTGGACGAATCTGAGAAGAGCCGAAGAAATATTGCAGTCGAACGTTTACATCGATGACGTCGCGTGCAAAGAATTAATCGCCGATCCGCGCGTTACGCAAGAAATTACGGAGAAAATGTTGAATCGTTGGCGCGCGAACGAGTGGTCGTGTGCGTTAATAGCTGGCGGAAAAAGTGTCGGGAAATCAACTACGACACGTTACTTGATAAATAGCCTGTTACCCGTTTCCAAGATGGTAGTACTAGTGGATGTTGATCCAGGTCAAACGGAATGCACACCACCCGGCTGTATATCGTACAGTGTAATCGAACAGCCTTTAACGGGACCAAATTTTACGCATTTAAAAATTCCGGCCTTTCAATTGTACATCGGAGACGTGAACGTTTCACGGTGTATCACACGATATATCGAAGGTATGAAAATGTTGATGGACAGATTGTTAAATTGTCCGATCTTATCTCGATTGCCAGTGGTTATCAACACGATGGGTTTTACCCACGGTATTGGCTGGGATATTATTATGTTCACCGTCAAATTGATTCGACCATCTTTCGTGGTGCAAATTATGTCTGAAAAGTCGAAGAATAACTATGTTGGGTATCTGAGCAAACAAGTGGTAAATCGACAGGTAATGGATGGTTATGATTTTACTGTTTCTTGTAATGGATAGTGTCGTAAAGGTAGACATGCATATGTACCAGCGAGGGAACACGTTCTTTCTAGGTAGTTCCATGGGCACCGTGGAGCACGAACGTTGGCGATTGGAGTGAACCGTGTGACCACGAATTGATCGTGGTGCATTCGCAAGCTGAACGTAAGAGTGCTGTAGATTACGAAAATTGGAATATGGAACCGTATCAACAGCGGGAACTTGTAATGATCTCTTACCTCAGCGAACTTGGGCAGAAATCTAAGAATGCAGCGTAAGATATATATCAGCGTTAAGATATTACGATCGTTTTCACGATTCACAAATAAACATGTTGGTTTTCAGGGCACCCTATGACAACGCTACGTCGTTCGGTATCAACGAAGCTGTACCATACGTGTTAGTATTTGTTTTTTGCACGTATCAAATAGTCCATATCCCGTCCTCCTCTACAGTTACTGGTTTCTTTCTTTTCATTATTATAGTATATCTTTCGAATCGTTGTTTATTTCGATTCCACGAGCATCGGTGCCCCCGCTTTACGTATTGAACGTGGTGAACGGAAATATAGTAGCATTGTGCGGAATCGACGTGGAAAGCGACGAATCCCAAGAGTTTGAAGTCACGTCTGGTCTTCGAGTATTAAACAAATCACCTCTTTGCACTTGTTACGGATTCGGTGAGCATCTCGACGTACGCGTTCTTCTTCCACGATAATTTTAATTAATAAACGCCCGAACGTTGTTTCTCTCACAGGTATCGTTAGGGGAGTTGACATGGAGGAGAAAGAAATATACATAAGCACACCATTACCGATTTCTATGATCCGGTACGTAAATTGTTTGGCAGGATGTATACCGGTGCCTATTACGCTTCTGCAAACCAATAAACAAAACCACGTACCTTACACCGGCGAAACCGACGTCTTACCGATGAGTCGAGAACATCGCAGAGGATACTTCCGTATGAGGTACCAGAGGGTACAGAATAACGCTTGACGAGGATAATGACAACGATGGGAAGCCATCTGTCAGTGTTGCTTATATCACTGAGGAAAGCTGCACAGACACGTACACACATACACACAGGCAGCATACAAGACGCGCGCGTGCGATCGACATTTACTACTACCGCCTGAAAATGAACATTTATAAGGTTTCTTTTTTATTGTTTGCCAATTGTGCCAAGGAAACCAAGAATGTATAAAATGTACGATATTTCGAGATGTGTGTAAAATATTACTTACAGTTTACAATAAAAGTACAAAGAAAACGTATGCGAAATGGGATGGATCTTTAAACAAAAGTATACGAACGATATTTAAAAAAAAAAAAGAAAGAAAAACAGAAAGTAAAGGAAAAGAAAACAAATACTGTTCAAAAGTTGCTGCCTTGATTCGAATAAAGTTAAAAAAAAGAAAAAAAAAAGAATCGATAAAAATTTATAAAACGATTAAAAATAGTTCGTTTCCGTGCATTCTCCATTTACGGACTAGATGAAACGAAATTTGTAAACGCTCGGTCGTTCCACAATTTGTTATGCAAGCGTCCCCTTAGTCTTTTCTTTCGAACGTGTCACCGATCATTCCGTCCGAATGGTATTGCACTCAAAAAATGGGCAAAGAGATCTTAAAATGGCAGTGAGAGTTTGCACGCTCCAAGATTTCCCTATTAATCTCTGGCGTTTTGTTGCGGACAAGTTTTTCACGTCCGTATAGTGACGCGGGAAGCCGAATATTTCTTCGAGTTCGGTTATCCACAACGAGTCGCTTTGGTCCTTCATCAGAATCGGTTTTAAAGCCAGCTTGCCTACGAACATCGTCGAGAAAACATCGGGAATCGAGTGCGGGTCGCTATTAACGGTTTAAGGCTTACGGTTAACGGTAAACGGTTACGCGGAACGACAGTATATCCGAAATACCTTGCTTCAGCGAGTTCACTTTCGTAGTAACGGTCCGAATTTTCTTAACGAGCGCGTAACGCTGACAGTGCGGCGTAAGTATGTCCTGCACGTCCTGTTCGTCTTGGAATGACAAAGAGTGCGGTTCAATCGGCAAATTATGCCAATATAGTCTCAATCTGTGCTGAGGAGAGAAATCTGCCGAGTCTATCGCATCGGGTTCTTGCCCTAAGTGCCTGCGTATGCAACAACGTTTCAATATTTTCGCGACGAACGAATGAAGAAAAGAAAAAAAAAAAAAGAGCGAAAAGATATACATACACGATGCGGTTACTTACTTGTTAATCTCCAATCTGTATTCGCTTGGCATCGAAGCAACGTTTTCGTACAGCCAAAACAAGTGACGTCCGTTGTTGATCTTTCGCAGTAGGTCCAAGATTCGACAGTACTCGAAGAACAGGATTCCCGTTCCTTTGGGATCTGAAGCGAGAGAAAGAAAGAAAGAGGAGAAAGAGAGAGAGAGAGAGAGAGAAAGAAAAGGTGCCGTGAGGCGAGGATTCGCGTAAAGTGAACGATCGTTAATGAGATAGTCGCCGAACCGTAGAGGCCGAGTCGCGCCGGGTTAGCCAGGCTCAAGTCGTTGCACGGCGATCCACCGATCAGTAGATCGATAGGTGCTATTTCCATTATATTTCCCTTCGTGATATCCTTCACGTTGCCTAAATGAACGATACGATCCCCGAAGTGCGATGCGCTGACCATTAACGCGTCTGGATCGATCTCGCTCGCGTAGTAAACGTCCACGACCAAACCTAACTTGAGAAGCACCAGCAGACCTGAAAACATTCCCATTCGCTTAAAGATCGTGATACGCGACGACTAAACGATACGACGAGAATACGGTGGAGAAAATAAAAAAGAAAAATAGAAAAATAGAAAAAATGCTGTGCGTTTACACGTACCTGTACTCAGGCCATCGAACAGAGACAGGACGCGTATCTTTCTCTTAGGCTGGTTACGTTCCAGCTGTTGCACGCCATTCGAATTGCAATTCGTACGGAACATGTCGATTATTTTGTCCTTCCAGTCCGTTCGCGGTGTTACGATCGCGTCGGAGAACGAACGAGGCTGGCCCCTGCAGAGGAAACAATTCCAAGGATCTTCCTGCAGCACTTGTTCATAGGTCTCTGGACATAGCAGGTGTTTCATGCAAGCGGTACAGTAAACCCTGGAAAACCAACAAACATTCGGAGGTTGATCGACGGTTCTCTGTTGCTTTTTTTTTGTTTTCTCTTTCTTTTTTAAATCAGAATCGTGACGGTTATTTTACCTCGGACAATCCTCTTTGTCGCAAATGATCACCATTCCGGTGGCGGCGCAAACCGTGCAGTAAAACTAGCAACGTATCAATTTTCGTTATCAACCGGCTAAACGAGACGATCTGAAAAACATACTTACGCATTTCGCGTCATTTCCAAAGACAAACATGCACGGTTTGTATCGGTCCTGAAACGAATTAAAAGCATGAAAACGTTTGACGAGAGGAAACGTATCGTCATACGGTGTTTTACCATACCGAACAGTCTTTGCAGAGAGAGCCCTCGAAGAATGGATGAATCTCCGTGTCACCGTCGGGAACCCTTAGACACTTTAGGCATAACGATTCGAGCGCGACTTTCCCGCTTAACGCGGCACGTAAGTCGTCTACGTTGCAAGGAGAAGGTTACGTTTAAAGGGGGAAAAATAAACGATTTTCGAGACGCATTTTTCACAACTTCCTAATCTACTCACCGCTGCATTTTATATCGTCCGCTCGTTTGTCGTCGATCTTTGGATCATCCTTCAATTCGTGCAATTTCTTCCCTATACAGTCGGAATATTTATCGTAGATTTTAACGGAGTCGCCTCTTTTCGGAGGGTCGCACGGCGTTTGGGAACCGTCCATTTTCGAAAAACACTCGAACACGTTGTTCAAAGTCCAGCCGTTGGTTTCGAATCCTAGGCGAAGGTAATAATCCTGAAAACCAGGAAAATAACGATGCGAGGGAAATTTCCTCGTGCAAAAATTGGAAGGAAAAGGACGGGAAACGTTTTGATAAATACATACCTTCGAGGCTTGGAGAACTCCGACGAGATAAACGTGTTTTTTCGTATTGTTTATGTAGTCGCGCATTTTTTCGATGCCCTTGTCGAATCTCAAAAACAACTGATGATAAACCTACCGCGTGATCAAAAAGTGTTCTGCAATAACGTAGCTGAATACAGATTGCATCGCGTACGGGATTTCGAAAGGGGAAGAAAGAAAAGAAGAAAAAGAAAAAAAAGAAACAATAAACGCTAGTTAAATTCCTTACGGTACCGCCGCGTTTCACTTCCCCTTTGTGTGAAACAGAACGTTTAAAATAACGTTCGGTAATTTTTACCTCTGAAAGCTGGTAGTCGCCGTACCACATAATCCATTGGCAACCAAAGCTTGGCTCCCGCATGCAACAGTCGCGGTAATCGATAATCATTGCTACGACAAAGGGAGACGGAATTTTTTTAATTCGATTTCGAAACGTTCAAACGCCAGTAGAAGAATACTCGAGAAGGAAATACGGCACACCAGCTTGCACCTACTGACCGCTAATTACTCGAGCGTGCGAGCTTTAATCAAGATTTGATAACTATTCGAAAGAACGTGTCATTTTTGGTTATACTATTAATAATAATAATAATAATAATGAAAATAATAGCAAGAACGAGAAAAGTTTGTACGACTGGAGGCGTGTCCTGCGTTACCTGGCCACCAGTTGTGTCCGGCAATTTTTGCCCATGCTATAACTCCAGGTTTCTGTTCCTTCAACGGCAACCGCGTTAAATCCGTGTCGCTCCGTCGCGGCGTCTCTTTCGACTTTTCGATCAACTTTTTCCCTTGATTCTCCCCTGTCGAACAAATGCCGAGGCGATTAATACTCCCGATAACAAGGTAGAAAATGACGAAAGCGGGAAGAAAGCTACGTACGCTTTTGATCTAGCAAGTACTTCTCGGTGACTTTCTCGTTCATCTCCTTCAGATCGTCTAGCCTGCGTTGGATGTTAGGGGGATAGGGGTAAAACTTGATTTCGTCCAACACTGTATAAGAAAAAAATAGATCGTCCAGTGTAACGGGGGTGGTGTTTCGGAGGGAAAAGGCGCCGTTCTTCGTCACTTACTTTCGATCGCGTCCGAGAAACAGTTTTCGATCCACGTGAAGTAAGGCTTCGTCAAGGTGCAACCCAATCTTTTGCGCAGCATCTAAAGGAATCCGACGTTGAATTTCCCGTGCGTGTCGAGAGAGAAAGAGAGAGATAGGAATGGGAAAAGAAAACCTGCATAGTCGCGTCAATGGCACGGCCCCTTGCTACGTTCAAGTTCTGCGTCAGTCTGGACTTGAGGTTGGACGAGAACGGTTCGATCTGTGTCTTTTCGTTTAGCTAAAATCGAGGTAATAACTGTGAACTGTGAGGAAAGCGTTGCCCGTACAAAGGTTCGATAGAAATAAGCAAATAAATAGAAATGCATATTCACTAATGATATACGAGCTTCTCCGATCCAGTAAACCCATAATTTTCCTGCTTCGGACAACATTCCTACATGGACGGCATCGATAATTAATGCTGTAATATCACATAGAAACGTTTACTTAGGATATAGCTTGTATAGCATCGATTTAGCTGGTCTCGCGGAATCCCCTTCCCCCTCCCCCCCCCCCCCCGTTTTCTACGCCAGCCTTTTTACGCAGCTGCCTTTCGATAGGTCGATCGAGATCAATTAGATCAATTAGCGGGAAGGTGAATCAACCGATAAGCACCGATTAAGCAAAAGGCAAAAAAGAAAAACGCGGCTCGTTATCGTTCAGATAGCATAAGCGAAATTCTTGCCTGGCCACCATCCCGAGCAACAGCCCCATATCAATTTGCCAATGGACAGATCCCTGCTGATTTTCGTCGATCCTCGCGTTACTCTTCTGACCTCGTGATACTGGGTCATCAGGAGTGGTAACTCTTCCGAGTCTTTTTTCCTCGCCACTTTATTTCGTACCGTGTCGCTCTTCGGAGGAGACCGGCTCTTCTTCGAACAACACGCGTTCTGCTCGTTTTCGCCGGAGGATCTGCTTCCGTTCGAAGAGATCCTCTTGACCAACGGAAGCGTATGAACATCCTCGAATTTCATCGACGAACCTTCGACCTTGGGGTCCGATGGCGGCGGAATTGACGAAGTCGAGGGTTGTTCGTTCTTTGGCTGTTCAGGTGGCTCGACGTCGTTGACGTTGTCGTCCGATAATAACGTCTTCTGATTCGTCGACAATAATAAAGCATGCGGCTTGTTTTCGTCCGTTCTCCAGCAGACGCTTTCCTCGTTAAGAGACGTTTCTATCTGAGTCGCATCCAGCTCGAGACTGTCGCGGTCTCTCGTATTTATTCGGCTCGTGGTTCTCTTTGCACGATTCTTCGAGTCGAGCCTCGACTCCTTTACGCGCGGTAGCTTTTTACGGACTCGCGAGAAGCCTTTTCTCCGCGGGACTACGGCACCCGTGTTACCCCCTCGAATACAATTTGGTTCAAACGGCAGATTTTCGTCCTCCACGCATTTGCGCTTAGAAGAAGCGGAAGAAGCGGAAGAAGCTTGTCGATACTCGTCGAATTCTGTGGAGGTCAAATCTTGCCTCCTTTCCGAATATTGGCTAGCTCGCACCTTCCCCCGTGCAGTCCTTCTCTTGCAGGATTTCCAAAATTTATCCATCGTCGAATCGTTCGCGTCTCTTCGCCCGATCTTCGCGGCTCTCCCGGCAGGTGTAGCTTTACCTACTCGCCTTCTCCTCGTTGCTCCACCGTTGACTAGCTTTTGCGATAATTTCTGCGAGGTTCCTTCGATGGGTTGCAAAGGTGTTCTCTTGCTGGAATTCTTCGTAGAAGCATTCGCGACACCGACCCGGCAGTTTTCTCTAGCGAAGGAGGACGATTTGGCAGGCGCAGCGATGTCCTGATGCGAAACGGTGTTTAGAAAAGGGTCCGATATCAAGCCCATTTCCATGGCGCACACCAAAGACCAAACGCTCTTCTGGGGCCATTGGTGCAACGTGTGTTTCTTCTGTGGATTCATCGTTTCGGAGACGACCTGCAACAGTGGAAAAGGAAATCAGGCTCGACGGCAGGAGCGCGATTCTCGAGGCGCGAAAGGATAGGGAAGGCCGATGCAGAGATGATGCTCGATAGGGCGAGAAGGTTGCGCGATGAACCGAGAAGGATAGATTGAAATCGCTTTTTAAACAGCACCGCGGAGGGTTGGGAATAAAAAAGGCGGCAGGGAGAAGAGGTTGAGGCAGAGGATGGGTTGGGGGTGGGTATGCGATCCACGTGGCGCCTCGAAAGGCATTTCTCGAGGTCGCGGCGTGCTTTGCCGGGGTCGACCTGATGAATGGAAACGTCGGTATTATTGTGTTTACACGCGGGACACACGGGGGCCTCTCTCGCTCTCTCTCGCCACACTTGGCGTGGAAACATTCATTCATAAAGCGTTCCGCGCGTTCCTCTCACCACCGGTATCCCTCCCCCCTTGGGCCGCGCGCCCTGCCGCCAGCGGCACCGACCGCTCTCTCCCCAACAACCGCCCCTAGCCCCTCTCTTCAGCCGCGCCGCGGCGTTATACCCCTCTACGCGAGGGTGCACGACCCTCCGACCAGTGTAGAGGGGTAGTACCAGTGACGTAGCCAGAATTACGACAACGACCTGCTGATTCGCTTATTTTATTGTCCCCCACAGACCGTCCTGTGTCCACCGGGCAGCCGCCTCCTAGTCTGCTCGATCTTTCAACGCGCGATACTTGAAGAGCGAGTGGCTCTTTTCGAAACGGTCGACCGGCCGGCCGAACGTTACCGGAGAATCCTCCGGTGGAATTTAGAAAAAAGAAAAAAAAAAAAAGGAGGAGAGCGTTGTCGATCGACCGCTCGCTCTCTCTCTCTCTCTCTCTCTCACCCCGCCGTAACGTTTAAACGTTAAATTGCCAGGCATTTTCAAAGATACTCGAAGCTTTGGAATTCCAACGCGCACGCGATCCTGCGTAGCGCTTTTTAACCACGTAGTTTCGCGATCTCGCGTGACCGGCTTCGCGTTACCATCTCACGCGAGAAGTTTTTACGCTCGGTTAAATTCGCCCGTCGAACATCGATCGTGACATACCATTGCTGCCTTCCCGATTTTGCTTTTTCGCCGGTGTTTATTCTCGCGCGAGAGAAAAAAAAAAGTCACGGGTTGAACGGAGCGGGAGGGGGGCAATAGCGTGATCGCGAACGAACACAACCGTGTTTACGCGTACTCAGCTGATATGAATGGACTTGGAGCGCGAGCGAGTGTACGTCGTATTTGTGGATTCGGTCATGTCGACTTTCAGTATAAATTGAAACTTCTCGAGGGTGTCTCGTCGCCGGTGGGAGAATGTCAAGGGGCGGAGGACAAAGAGAGAGGCTGTTACACGGCCGAGCATCGAACGAAGACGAAAAGAAGGAGGAACGGCGAAGGAGAAGGTTGGGAAGGAGGGAGAGCGAGCGAGCGGGCGAGTAAGCGACCGGCAGACAGAGCGACAGAGAAGGAGACAGATCAGCGAAGGGTACAAAGCCACGAGGCTGGGTCAGTTCCGTTTAGTACGAGGTAGGCTACGAATCCGTTTGGATCGGAGAAGCTGTGTCGCGCAATCGCCTACCACCGAGCTGAGAAAACCTTTATCCCCCTTTCTATCTCCCGCTCTCTTTCTCTCTTCCTCTATATGTATTTTCAGACTCGCGACGCTGTTTCTCTTCCATTCCTTTCCTATCTACGATGTTTTCGCCCTCCCTGTACCACCTTTATTTAGATGACTACACGAGACGTTCGAAAGACGTATCCATCGTGTCTTGGAAAATGAGAATGCTCAGAATGGAAAGAAAAGGGAATAGGAACGGAAGGAAGGATGAAAGTGGTGGCAAAAGAGCTAGGTAAAGAGGCAATGCACGGACGAACGAATCGTCGAAGCGTTCGTTTCGTAGAAAAAATTGGCCGATTCGCGGTTCGCTTGTGATTTTCTCCGCGAATCGTACCGCGGTTGGTCGGCGCGCGCTGTGTTTGCTTGGCGAGAAGAGAACAGGGTTGGGGAAACACGCGCAAACAGACGATGCGCGAAGAGAGAAAAGGGAGAGAAGGAAAGCAGACAGGCAAGGCAGGCAGGCAGGCAGGCAGGCAGGCAGGCAGGTAGGTAGGCAGGCAGCCAGGCAACCAGGCAACCAGGCAGGCAGCCAGGCAGGAAGGAAGGAAGGAAGGAAGGAAGGAAGGAAAGAAGGAAGGACGGAGGAGGAACCCATGGAGAGAATGGAGAACGAGGAAGAGAGGGCTTCATTCGCCTAGCGCAGCGTGGGCTTTTCTTGTATTCTATTGATTTTTCCGAAAGTTCGCGTGGTGGGAGTCTGGCAGGCAACGGTGTGCGAGCTTGCCAGGAGCGTGTTTGCGTGAGCTTCGACGACGGTATCGTCTTTTCCTTCCCTTTCTCCCTCCCGCCCCCTCTCGGTCTCTCTCACTCTCTCTCTCTCTCTCTCTCTCCCTCGCGTTCGTTCCCTCCGCTACATACACATACTTGGAGAAACACATAGAATATGGACACGAATAGAGAAACGCTAGCTAAAGCCGCGCGCGCGTTCTTTCCCGCTCGAGCTCCTCCTCTCTCATTTCCCCGTTGGTCGTGAGCTGCTCGCCTCTCGCTTGGTCGAGCGGTGCACACCGGCTTGCCTCTCGCTCGCTCCCCTTTGCGTGAAATTCACCCCCGACCCCGCTCGCTCGCTCGCTTGCTCACTCGCTCGCCCGCTCGCGCTGCAATCCGTTCTCTGACGTACATACACCTACACACACACGCGCGCGCGCGCGCGCGCATATATCCATATATACACCTATGCCTGGTCATCACGTGTGCGTGCAAACACACACGCACGCACACACGTGCACACCGGCTATTCAAAGCAGGAACGTGTTAAGGAGTTTGACTTTGACATTATTTACCGCGACCACGATCGAACTGTGTGTTCTTCTAGGCAGAACCCTCGCGTTCGTTTCTTCGATCCTCTGGTTCCTGCGGGGGAGGGATACGAAAGGAAAATTATCCAACGAATCGATTCGGCCGTGTCGAAACGCGTTTCTCGAATTTTGCGTAAAATCGCGGCGACCGCTGGTGTCGAATTTAGACGAATAGGCTCTGTAGAGGAGGGGTTGAGAATCGATGCGCAAAATCGACCGAGCGATCGTGGAAGGGAAAATTTGTGGTGAAGAAATGGGGCTCCACGAGAGAGCGAAGTTGAAGGTGCGCGATACGGTTTCTTGGTACAGCCCTGGTATTCCATCCACCTACATCGCGCGGCAGGGTCACCGCATGCACCACTACGCCGCCGCTCGGCAACGCATACGTGTGCGCGTACGTGCCCTTATATACCTTGGAGCTCTCTCGTTTTCTCCGAGAGATACGCGCGAGCGAGGAGAGTGCGCGCGCGCACCCTCAGCCGGAGGCTCCCGCGTCCGCTCCCGCTCCCTCTCTCACTCCCGTTCCCACTCCGCGATACACCCTCGCGGCGGACTCGGTCGAATGGATCCCGTGTACGCGTTACACGGACACGCGCGCACCGAGCCGCGTTTCGACGCGTGCATGCACGTACGGTCGCGTCACGGTGAAACGCCGCGAGCGAGCGAGCGAGCGGGCGAGCGGGCGAGCGGGCGAGCGAACGGGGGAGCGCCGCGCACGGTTCACCGCCGCGGCCAGCCATTCGGCCAGCGAGCTAGCTAGACTAGCAGGAAATCGGCCAACCAACTGCCAACCGTCCCCCTATGCGATCGATATTGCCGATCGATTAACTCTCCCCGCGGAATCCGCGAGCCACGGTCTCTCGACTTGTTGTCTCTCGCGGCCGTTCCGCTCTACGCGCGGGAATCCCAGAGTCCGGGAAACGTCGTCGAGCGAGATCGAATCGCGGCGGGAACCGCCAAGTCGTTTCGATCGGGGTTCGTTCGATGGTTCGCGGGAGTTTCCAACAGTTTTCAACTCCGCAACGAGGAAGGAATATCGCGTGCAAAGTTTCTCCTTGAGGCTTGAACGCGATTGCGTTGCGACATACCGGCGATCACGATCTTGTCGCGCGATTTGCATAATGCCGTCGGTACCACCGCGAGAACCAACGAGGACAGGATGAACGGCGAACCTTGTTGCAAATTCGTCTGGCGAAATCCCGAGCCTTTCGAAAACTTGCTCCGAAAAAAGTTATCTTACGAAAGGCAGGGATCGATACGGGCGAAGCCATCAGTCAAGTGGCGCGTCTCGATTTATCGTCGATCGGCGAGCATCGATTAGACTCGGCAAACGCGAACACGTATATTACACCTGTTAGAGAGAAATGACAGAGCGCGAAGGGAGGGACACGGAAACGGCGAGGCAAAGGGAAGAATTTTAAGAGAGAAACGGAAGAAGGCGAAGAGAACAGAGGAGAAGAAGGAAAAGCAAAAGGGAGTAGCCGGGTCGTTGTAAGAATCGTCGAAAGAATCGTCGTAAGAGTCGTCGTTTTCGTCGGCGCCGTTGGTCGTCGTTGCCGTCGTCCTCGTCGTCGTCGTCATCGTCGTCGTCGTCGTCGTCGTCGTCGTCGTCGTTGCCGGTGGCAGCGTCGTTGGTGCCGCCGCCGTCACCGCCACCGCCACGGACGGCGGAAGGCTCCGAAACCGAGCGAGACCGAGAGTAGTCGATAGAGGTCGGAAACGCACGAACCTCGCGGCTCGAGCGACCGAGCCAGCGACACGACCAACCAGTGCGGTGCCGACTCTTGCTGCCGCGGTTTCAGCTTTAGTGTTGTGTGTGAACGCGTGTTTACGCTACGGCAGATTTCTCGTCGAAACCTATACGGAGCAAGACGTACGCGATAGGATACGGATAGAAGGAGGAAAAGAGTGGGAGCAGGGTGATACGACGAACAGAGTTGGACGGTGGATAAAGGCGAGTGCAGAGCTTAGGAAAGAGACGACGAATAGAAGGCGCGTTCGTGGTCAAGTTTTATCGTCGAGCCGTACGAAGTTTTAATAGGAACGGTACGCCGTCGTGTTATTCCGAATAACGCGACGAGTCGTTCGGTCGACTGGTCGAACGTACGAAGGAACGAGCGGGCGAGCGAGCGAGCGAGCGAGCGAACTAACGAACGAACGAACGAACGAACGAACAAACGAACGAACGAAGGAAGGAAGGAAGGAAGGAGTGAAAGAGCGAGCGCGACCGACGCTTGTCCAGGCATAGAGAGAGAGAGGGAGAGAGAGAGAGAGGCACGAGATAGAGAAACAGTAAGAGAGTGGGAGAGAGAGAGAGGGAGAAAAGCTAGGGAAAAAAGAGAAAACGTCGTGGCGTGTTGGTCGTTCGGGGCGTGGGTGCACCGAGCGAACGCGAGCGCGAATCCCTCGGACGTGGAGACGAAACAGTTGCCGCGAGCGAACGAACGGGTGGGCTAGAGGAAAGGAGGAAAGGAGATGATCGAGGACGGTACGGATCCGTCGCGAGAGCCGAGTCGAGCCGGCTTCTCTCTCGTCCGAACGACTTGAGGAGGGCAGCGCGCAAAGACCAAGGCCAGCTAAAGGGGGACGAGGCGAGAGCGGGAAGGAAGAAGGCACAGCCGACCGTCACGGAACAGGAGAAACTTGGAAAAGAAAGTTTTCAGCTGGGAGGAGGATATTCGGCTCGGCGAGCGATCACCGTCGCGGTGCTGCTGCTGGTCACGTGTAGCCGCGCGCCGCTCTCAAGTACGGAGGAGAACGGTTTCTCGCGTAGCGGATTCAAGCCGAAACTAGCCGTGGCTCGGCTCTCGTTCCGCGTTTTCTTTGGCAACGCTTGTCAACCTCAACCTCACCGTCACCGTCACCGTCACCTTTGTCCACGTTGTCCACGTCGTCCACGTCCACCTCCAGTTGCACGCATCGCGGCGCTCGAACGTCCGACGGCCGAGGATCGAGCCGGCGCCAGCGAGGAGACCGGCCGGATATCTTGGAGAAAGATGACGACAATCACAGGGAGGATCGCGAGCGGTAACAGGAGGACGAGCAGTACGAGAGGCCTCGATTGAATTCCTCGATTGGATACCGTTGGTCGACTGACACGTTAAAGCCGACGAGCGTCGCCGGCGACCGACCGGGCTTTCACCCGGGCTTTCGGTCCCGTCGTCGCCACGGTAACACCAATTTCTCACCAATTACCCAAGAGTGACAGTGTGGCAGTGAGTGTTGGTGAGTGTTGGAGTACTTACGTGATAGCAACGGGATCGCGCGCGTTCCTCCGGCTCGCGTTAGCCTGCCGACGGCTCTCGCGCTTCCTCCGCGAAGCCGTCGGGGAGAGCTGCCGACCTGTCACTTTCCCTCTGCCTCTCTTTCCGCCTTGCCTGCGCCGACCTGTCCCTCTATCGACCGCTCGAAAATCTTTCTCGCGGTCCGGAGGATCCCCCGCCGTTTTCGGACACCTCGTCGCTCGCCGACGGGGTTCGCGCGCGAGAGAGAGAGAGACTGGCAACCGAACCCGAGGAACGGTTAGGATCCACGGTTTAAAGTTTCCCCGAGTTGCTTTCGTGTCCCGCGCTAAACGTGATCGTTCTCGTCTGGATATACGCGAGGAATAATCACTCAGGATGCAGGTGGCAACGCTGTTTAGGGAGAGCGCCACCCTGCTGGGTGCCTCTAGCCTGGATCCCCCGCAGACTCACCATCACCAGGCCATGCACCAGCAACAACAACAGCAGCAGCATCAACAGCACCAACAGCAGCAGCAGCAGCAGCTACAACAGCACCCTGCCGATCTGCATATGGCCCATCACATGCAGCATCACTACAAGCTGTAAGTACCTCCTTCCATTTCCTCGATCTTTGCTTGCCCCCTTTTCCACCTTGTCGCTTCGACGCGGCGTTCGCTCGAGAGAACCTATGCACGCGTACAGTGTCTATCGTAGGACCAAAGTGTCCAACGGTAGCGTTACGCAAAGGAGAGACTTTGGGGAGTCTTGTTGGTGTTCCGACGGGCGCCAGAGAACGTTTCAAGGCGTTCCTTCCGTTGTTCGAAGGAATTCACCGTTGTTTCGGTGCCGGAAACGCAAAGTACAAAGCAACTCCATGATTGTTTACGATTGGAAAGTAACGACGACACGGACGACAACGAGAGGAAGAAAACAATTGGACGCTCGAAAAAGTCGGCAACTGCCGTTCGATCGCAGCGGGCAATCCGGCTGCGCGTCGAAGGTTTCAAAATAATCCCAACGATCGAAGCTCGCTTCTTTTTGTTTTTTTCCTTTCCTTCTTAGGAGTTACTACAACACGGCTCGCGTCCAGTGTGCGATCGCGATGCACGCGAATCTTGTCGATGTTTAGTCTGCAGCTCCTTTTGTGCGAGAACGTCGTCGCGTTATCGTCTACGCGAGCCTCTCTCTTTCCTCTCTTCTCTCTCCCCTCTCCCCCTTCCTTTCAAATTCCCGGATCCACCCTTTCTCTCTGGCCTCGGACTTTTCACGAATTTCGTCACGCGCGCGCCTCCGAAGGGACGGGGAAGCATTTGTATTCGTTGCGCAAGGTCCGGTCGTGCCCCCGTTCCTTAAACCGTATAATTTGTTTGACGTATCCCGAGGTTGACGTTACAACCGTCGTCGTCGTCGTCGTCGTCGTCGTCGTTCGTGATCGATGTGCGCAACGAACGAACGCCGCCGGGAAGGTGGAAACGACGAGTTTGCCAGAGTGGTTCCAGCGAAAGAAAGTTAGCTTGCGAAGCGCACCGTACCCGTCCTGATCGCTTCTCTTCCCTTCGAATCCGCGAATCTCAAACGAGCGTTTGTCCGTTCGAATCGAAACCGTGGTCCACCCCAGCCTGGAGAAGCGGAGACGATAAATGGGTTTGACGCGGTCTCTAGAGAACCGAAGCGAAACCGCGAGAACTTTGGAGCAGACGCCGCGTTTCGAGGCCGCCAATAGGTCAAGGCTAGATTCTGTGCTTCGACCGCTGTGTATCCGCTATTTCTCGCCTGGTCGTTCCCCGGCAAAATTCCAACGCCAACTTTCCTCACGGTTGCGGGGCGACGCGACGCGACGCAACGTCCACGTCCACGTCCACGTCCACGTCATCAGGTCAGACCTCGCGATGATGGGTCCTCGCGATCGGCTAAAGGTTCCTCGGGAACGCGGATCGCCGAGGACGAAGACGCGTCGGGCATTGCAGCGTGCAACGGCTGAGGCGGTGAAGCGACGGATAAATTCCTCTCGGACGCGAACTCGATCACGGCGAATCGAGGAGGCGAAGGTAAACGAAGTCACGTGACCGAAGGACGTGTTTTGGCGTGGATAACGGGGAAACGATGCGACAAACGATTTCAACGTGACCGCTGCCTCCAAGTACTACACGCGAAAAACGAGGGAAGAGGACACGAACGCGGTCATGTGTCGCGGATAAATCGTGTTCCGTCGATAAAAATTGACCTTATCGATAAGATCGAGACCAACCTCCCTTCTCGCTTTCTCTCTTCCTCTGCCTCTTCCACTCGTTTGCTGGCCTCCTTCGACTCGCTACCGGTCGCTCTCGACCAAGTTATTCATGTATTCCATAAGTTCGGAATACATAAATTGCCTACGAGATGCAGGTATCTGCGAATCCTCTTCGATAAAGCCGTATTCTTTGCTGCGCCAATTTAACGGCGTTTAAGGTTTCTCGCGGAAAAAAACGAAGAAAAAAGAAAAAGAAAAGAAGAAGAAAAAAAAACAGTGAGCCGCTCGCCGTCGATGCGCAACGAACGGGTAACGATGCTTCGGCGCGCAAAATACGTATTTGAAAGGTGCGTGAAGTAGGAGCGACCGAGCGGTTAAATTTTAATCGATTCTTTCGCGGTTAGTTCCCAACGATTCGACCCGTTTATTCGTCGTTACGCCGCGGAGAAACGTATCGGCGACGATTATGCTCGAGAAACTCGAATCTCGGGCGATTTCGTCATCGTTTGAGAAGTCGCGAGTACACGGCGAGCATTTTCGTGCAAAATGGGTTTGTTCGTAACGCTCTAGCATCGTCCAACTCGCTGGAGGTGGCGGTATTCGTCATTCGTGACACGTACCTGAACGAGAGAAGAGAAAAAAACTGGCGATGCGTTTTTGAAGGAAGCTGCCATGCCCGTCGATCGGTTAGATTGTTTCGCGGCGTGGCGTGGTGGACGAGAATGGAAAAAGAAGAGGAAAAAGAGAGAAAACGGAAAGACCAGACGCGCATGACTTTTAGAGGGAACGCGCGCGTAAATCGCATTCCGAGTGATGCGCGAAACTCTAGGCCCGTGCGCCTCGAGACTCCACCATCTCCGCTTCCTCGCGCGTTTGCTGCTCCTTTTTCTCCCGCGTAGCTTTCGCGCCACGATCTTTCTATTCTTTCCTCCTCCTGCTGCTGGGACTGGTGCTGTTCTGTTGCTGCTGCTGCTGCTGCTGCTTCTTCTCTCGGTGTTTGTTCTTTCGTTCGTTCGTTCGTTCGTTCGTTCGCTCGCCCGCGTTACCTTTTCTCTCGGTCTTCTTCCTTCTTCGTGGCGATCATTTTACTCGGCTCCTTTGCGCACCGTCTCCATTTTTTCCCTTCGACTTTACGCACCCCGCTCTTTTTTTCTTTTCTTCCTCGCTGCGGCTTCACCGCCTCTCTTTCCCTCTCCTTCGGGAGTCTCTCTCGTCGTCTCTCGTCGTCTCGTACGGTTATCTCCCTCGCGTTTTTATTTTAGCCCGAAGCAAACGTCGAGGTGGAAACGGCGAGCCGGCGGGAGGTGAGAGGGGTACGGAGACGGAGAGTAACGGCAAAAGAGCAAGAAAGAGGCAGAGGGAATAAACGGGCGCGAGAAGGAAAAGTACGAAGGTGGATGCGAAAGACGGGACGGAGGGTCGGGTTGAGGCAACCGACGAGGAGACGGCAGAGGCGGCGGAGGCGGAGGAGGCGGGGGCGACAGGAGGAGGAGGAGGAGGAGGAGGAGGAGGAGGAGGAGGAGGCGGCTGGGGTCCGCGGCGGCGGCGGCGGCGACGGCGGCGCCGGGAGGAAAGGTGGAGGAGGATAGAACACAAACGGCCGTACGAAGAGAGCTCGTCGAACGGGCTCTGCTCTCCTCTTCTCCTCCTTCGGCTCTCTCGCAGGCTATGGTTTCGTAACACGCGTCTTTCCCGCTCTCCGCCTCTCTCCTCTTCGAGCAGCGTTCGTGCAACGCGTTCTACAACGCGTTCGGATACGCGTCGTTTCAAAAGTAGGGGATCCACGGACTCGTTCTACCGTTGCGAAACGACCAAACGAAACGAAAAAGCGTTTCGTTGAAAAGGCGCTGTTACGCGGCGAGATTCCGTTCGAGATGACGATACCACGTCGCGAGAACCTCGCGAAAATCAACATGGAGAGATTCTTATTGCGTCCTCGTTCGAGAATGCTTCCAACTGTTGCGAGCTCACCGCGCCTCTTTCCGGAGGTTTTTGTCGATTCGCGATATCGTCTACACCTCTTCCGGGCTTCTCTGTGCTAGCGAAACGAGAAGGAAGAACCAGAGGAGGAAACGACGACGCATCTCCGAACCAGCGACGCGCTCTCGCTATGCCAAACAGCACCTAAGACACCGTCCATACGGATCTCTAGGGAGCTCCGTGATTATTCCGGGCGCAAATTTATTTTTATCAGGCTGTGTACCGGTCTGTTCTCGCTCGGAAGCCAGCGTTGCCGCATTACAACTTTTTCCCCCGATTCAATTCAAGATTAATCAACTTTGCTGGAACACAGAATTCTTCGCATTCGGCCAAGGTGAAGAGAAATATCGTTGGTTCGTTAAAAAATGACACTCCGCGGAGCTCGTCGCGAGGCGATACGCGCGTTTTCGGTATTTTCGTTGGCCGACTGAAGCGCTGCCTCTCTCTCTCTCTTCTCTACTGGCCAAAGAGACACATCCGAGGATTTCATTTTTTATTTTCTTGGAACTGAGCACGAGAGCGAGCGTAACGAGCGAGATATTTGGATCAGCCGACGATTCTCTCTAGCATCGGAGGTACTGTGGGTTTTAGGGACTTTTAGCGAAGAGTCACGGAAAGTGAAACGAGGATTACTTGCTCGACACGCTTGAGAAATAGAAGAACGGATCGAAAGACAATCGTGGGTTTTGCGAACGCTCGATGCGTTGTAGCTTCTCCCGTTACATAATTCCATTAACGTCTTCGCGGCTCGAAACTCGTTTGAACGGCGGTGGTGGCGGCGACGTTGTGAATTTCCAGTGGAATTTCGCGAAATGGCGGCTACGGTGACCGGCGAACAACGGGTTTCAGCCAGGTGACAGGTAGTTTACGGCAAATCGGAGACGAAGGACGGTTAATTTTGTCGGGGTCGAAGGAACACGATGGTAAGGGCATCGAGGATGACGGCGAAGGGATGAAAATTTCGCTAGAGGCGAAGGAATTTTCGGATTTGCGATCCGGTGACCGGGGCGCGCGGATGGTTCGGTTCTTTCATCCGAATAGATCGAGACCGCTCGTAAATAGCCGGGCGCACCAGAGGCGGTCGTAAGGGTTTCCCTTATCTGCGTCAGCGTTTCTGCTCGCGCGATTACCTACGGTTTTCTTCGCGTACCAACCCGGCGAGCTCTTCTTTCTCCCCCCAACCCCTGCCTCACCCTTTCTCCCTTTCTCCCTTTCTCCCTTTCTTTTCAGTTTCTTCTTCCTTTTGCTCCCTCCTTTTTCTTCTTTTTTTCGATAATGATCCGCGCATAGGTGCAGCTCGATGGCGTCGAAGCAGCGGAGAATAGGCGCGCGTGTAGCTCTCTCGTGAGCGCTCGGCGCGTTTCGGGCTTCTCCGGCTTCTCCACGGTTTTCGCTCTTTCGACCTTTTCGTCCCGACAGAGTCGATGTAAGCAACGCGGCCCGCTACGTCTGCCAGCCGAGAATCGTTCGCTGGCGTAAACACCGAGAGTTTTGTCCGTCTGTAACTCCACCGACGTATCCACTCACCTGTCTCTACCGACAGCGCGCGTAAGCTTCTCGAACTTTCTAACGCGACGAATAATGCCCTTGGACGAAACGTCGAGGCTCGTTCTCGCGCACCTGCACGCTCCGGAACGAACGGGAGCCTCGAAGAAGCGTTTGGAACGCGCATTCCCGACGTAGCGAGTCGCATGTGTCGCTGGTGAAACGGTCGAAAATATGGCAGGGAGAGAGAGGGAGAGGGAGAGGGAGAGGGAGAGGGAGAGGGAGAAGGAGAGGAGAGGAGAGAAAAAGAGGGAAAACGTTGGAAAGAGCCGTTTCTCGGCGTTAAATGCGAAACGCATCGGATAGCATTCGGCGAGGAACGCGATAGCGAGCGTTCAGTGAGTCATCCTGCTTATCGAACGCGAAACAAATTGCGAAAAGGTAGAACGAAGACGTTTAATCGCTGCGTATGTACGTTCGAGTACCGTTCGCGAGTTATCCTCTGTTTAGACGGTCGCCTTATCTGCTAACGCGCGACGATACAGCGTACGGAATAAGAAACGTCGCCGATATAAATTGCTCGATGAACCGGTTTCGGTACGGATCGACGGAGGACGTCGCGTCGTTTCTTTCGGTGAGTTCGTAACCGACGACCCGAGGAAACGATAGACACGAAGAGGAGCGACGGGGGAGGGGGGAGAGGAAGGAGAGGAAGGAGAAAAGGAAAAAGGAGGGAAAGAAAGAGCGGAATGAGAAAAGGAGGACGAAGACACGTCCGTCCGAATAGGGAGGAGGACAGTCGGAGACGCGGTCTTATTAAGACCGCAATTAGGCCGTATTACCGAATTACGTTACAATTGAGAATAACGAGCACACGCGGTAATAAATTACAACGGCTCGCGTAATCATTACCTCGGAGTTTCGTGTAACAGCGTCCCTATCAGTTTACGTTCGACTTTAATTGCATCGCGGTACGTCGGCGCGGCTTTTTGGAGCGGCAGAGTCGCCGCCTCGGAGCGGTCAGATAATTCTAACGATCCGAATAATTAAACGCACTTTTCACAAATTACTACACGCTCGTCACCGAGTAGACATTTTTCCACACAACGGGATGGAATTATCGGTCGAACACGACCGATATCGATCCTACTCACTCTGTTTCGCCGATCTCGTCGAGCTTCTCGATCGCGGGGAACAAACGATCGTCCGACGGGAGTGTGGGAGATGAGAGCGAGAAAGAGAGAGGAACACGGAGAAAGCAGGTGGTTTCCCGAAGCCTGCAACGTTCGATCCAGCTTCTTTCTTCGACGCGGAAAGGAAAAGAGAGAAAGGATCGAGAGCGAACGAACGAGCGGGAGAGGGAGAGAGAGTGAGAGGGGGGGGGGGGGGAGAGGTAGAAAGGCGCTTCGCGGTTATCGTATAATGGCGCAGCGAACGCGTATGCATAGAGAGGAGGCATACAGAGGAAACATGCATCGAACGCGCGCAAATGAATGCTTGCATATGCGATGCGTGCGTCTGGTGTGCGTACACGAAGGTGTGCACTGCCAACGGTGCGTAAGCCTGTGCGTGTATGTGTGTTTGTATATGGAAGCGCATGCATATGGATAGATGGTGAGCGCGCCAATCGCGCTCGTACGAGAAAGAATGCGATCGACTTTACTTCACGGCAGAAGGAACCGTGGCATCGAATTCGCCAGTTACGTATTTAACTAGTTGCCGCGTAATCGGTGATCGGTGCTTCAGATGGAAGTTGGTGCGCGTCCTCGATAACGTAGCGTAACTTTTCTCGTAAATCTAGCGCACGCTTAGAACGTGCGAACCTACCGGAATCTCGGACCCGGTGAAGTTTCACACCGACCTATGTAATCTTGACGTTTGTTCGGAATTACCAGCACGCGGCTCTTACCGCTCGTTACGCCAAACTTTTTTACCACCGTGTCTAATCCTTTTTCACGCGCCGGAAACGTCGAAATTTCGCGGATATTCTTCGGTGGCGTGACCGACACCGAACAAAACCGACGAATTCAACGAATTGCGAATTGTACTACGGACCGAAACAGCACCCTGCAACGACACAGCTTTCCCGAACATCTCCGGATCGCTATCTCTCTCTGTTTGTAACTCCGTAAGTGGGGATTTGGCTGGCGCCGTGCGTGCCAGCACACCAACAAGGGGCAAAACTTTCCGGAATTCCGCGAGAAACTGGAAAGTTCGGAACACGCGCGCACAACCCTCCCGCGTCCCTTTCCCCCGCTCGAAGAATTTTCGGAGTGGTTGTTGACAAGTTTCGGAAAGTCGCCCATGAATATCTTGGACCGGTCCTCCACGCGTGCGTGCACACCACCGAGCAACTTTGATTGCTGGATGCTCCCAAGTATTTTAGCTATGCTTCCTAGCTACCACCTTCGGGAGAATCTTGTTTACGCCTCTCATCCCCCATCCTCCGTTCCTCCTCCCCCGATCCTTTTTTTCCCAAACATAATGCTCCATAGAGTCCGCCATGCTCATCGAGAAGATGGCAATAACAGCGTGGAAACGTGAAGGGAGCCATGGTTATGCTTGCCAGCCGAGAATCTCCCGCGTTTGGTCCCCCAAATTTTCCCTCGAATTCTACAACGGTCATCATCATCTGTTGATAACAGGTGCGTCTGAGAACCTAAACAGGTACATACTACATACCATGCATGGATCGACTAATCTATACGAGGGACGAATACGCGAAATTTTTTGTTCTTTAGTTGCGAAAGAATGTTCTCGAGTGTCTGTTTTGGGGTATGAAAACGAGGGAAAGAAATGTCGCGGAGAGGAGGAGGGAGGGGGAGAGGGAGAGAGGGAGAGATCGAGAGCGAATCGCGAAGCGTGACTGGCAAACTTTTGGCACGGGCTACGGTAAATGGTTTACTGACGGCTATGCGAGAAATTACGAGGCAATGCGAGGCGATACGAAGGCGGAGGAGGCGGAGGAGGTCGTCTAGGAGGGCTCGACGTGCTCCACTCTGCTCTCGGTTTTCCTTACTCCCTCTCTGTTCTTCTTACTCTCGCACCCCTTGGCCCTCGGGCCGCACCGTGCCTCCCCCCCTCCCCACCCCTCCTACCACCATCACCAGCAGCCTGCTGGCTCGCTCTCTCACCCTCTGGTTCTCGCGTCGGTGTAGGAGTCGCTTCAAAACTCGGTCAAAGTCTCGTCGCCGCGCCGTGGCGTCTCACTTTGGGGATTCGAAGGAAGGGTCGTTTCTCTTTCTCTTGATCTCCTTCCCGAAGAGCTCCGTTCGCTCGCGCCTTTCTTTCTTTCTTTTCTCATCGCCTCTCTTCTCTCCTCCTTTCTCCTCCTCTCTTGATTTGCTTCCGTCGTATCCTCGGTGCACGTCTCTTCTCGCTCGCTCGCTAGCTCGCTCGAACGCAAATATCCGGCTTGGCAGAGTCGTGAATCGTAACCAGACGCGCAACGTCTGGCTTCTGCTTTTGGATTTTCGTTGTTCGCTCGCTGCTGCTGCTGCTGCTCGTCTTTTGGGTCAAACGGACGACCCCGTTTCTCTCCGGGAAACGTCTTATTGCCCGAATCCGAGCATCGGAGATTTGGAGCGTGGAAGATTTTCGAGAAGGAACTGTCGGATTGGGACTGCAAATTTTCACGAACGCCGGCGAAACGTTTTCCGAGAACGGGAGGACTTTTTCCAGTCGTTTAAGCTCGACGCCATCGTTGTCGTCGTCGGCGTCGTCGCGCCGTCGCCGTCTTACACAAATATCCATCTCGCGTCTTTCCTGATACGTCTACAATCGCATGGGATTCCACCCATTCCGAAGGGGCGAAAGATATTACGAGGAGCGTGTATTCGACTCGCGATTAACGAAAACTTGTTAACTGTTTGGAGTAACGACCGCGTGGTTGGAAGAGAGGGGGAGAAGGAGGGAAAAGGACGGAAGAAAGTTTTCACGATCTGGTTCGCCGTTCGCGTATTTCATCGGCGTTACGCGCGAGGGGTGAGGGCCTGCGAGTGAGAGAGGGATGGGCAGAGGGGAGATAAAACGAGCCGACTAGAGGGAAAAAGTTTAAAGCGTCGAATAGAAATTCGATTTATTGACTTTCGAAGTCACTCTCCCTTTTTTTCGTGGAGGTCGATGGGCGGGGAGAATCGGGATAAAAGTATAGAGGGTTGGGAAAAAGCAGCGAAAAGAGCACTATCGGTGAAACGGGTGGCGGTAGGTCAGGATCGCGAGGAACGAGATGGATACAAATCATAAAATTTGATTGGACCGACCTAGGCCGGGGGAATACCAGCTGTGTGTGTATCCGATATATTGACTCACTTCGCGTATTCTCCGCGTATTTTTCACTCGCCGTGGTGAGGGAGAGGAACGGGAGAAAGCGAGAGGGAAGAAAAATTGCCCGCGTTCAGAGAGAGAGAGAGAGGGAGGGGAGAGGGCACGAGCGGAACGGCGCAATTGGTCGATTCATTCATCCGCTTTTTCTCTTCTTCCCAACCAAGATAGCCGACGGTAGATTACGCGAAAGCTTTTAAACGCCGCGGCTGTTCCGCGCGACCAAATGACCCACCGCCTGCTACTACTACTGCTATTACTACTACTACTACTACTCGGCTTTTAAATACCATCCAACTCGTGTCCCCTAGCATTCGGCGAAAATTCCTTTCTTCCTGCAACGATTTGTCAACGCCTATGATTCAGGATCGCCGCGGTTCGAGAAGGTTGCACGCGGAAAGTGGATCGATCAACTCGAACCTTGGACTGGAAATCTGAAATACGTCGGTTACGCGATCGAAAATTGACAGGCAGAGGGGCTAATTAAAGATTCGAAATAACGTTCGTTGGGGAATTTTCCATTTTCTCGAAACGAGTAGACCGCGAACCTTGAATTAAATCGAAGCAGCCAACCCACGGCCAGTGGACGGCAGCGAGAACACGATGCATCGGGACTCGGTTTTGGTCTGATGTCTCAGCGAGTCTCGTCGAGGACGGCTCACGGTTCATTTGAATTACATGAAAATCGAGCACGCTTCTCGAGGGGCAGCCATGAGAGATAGATAGGTAGATAGATTCGATAGAGAGGGAGAGAGGGAGGGAGAGAAAATCCTCTCGATCGATCGAGACCGTACAGATTCGAGGCAAAGATTATCGCGCCTCGACCGCAAGAGTTGTTGCTTCTCTCGAACGGCTAAGAGAAGGAGGCAGTGCGCGCGCGACCTACACAGATCGCGCTTAGCTTCTTTGTCTTCAAGTCAGGGGAAAAGAGAGACGAGACCGTCCGAAGTCGAGAGGAAGAGCCAAACGATGCGGATTATTCTCGACTCGGCTCGGCTCGATTCGACGACGACGTAGACGAAGACGACGACGACGACGACGACGATCGCGATAGACCGCCGGATTAGCTACTGGATGCGACTAGACGAGGCCGAAGCGAAAATCGATTGGCTGGATAAGAGAGTCGTCGACGCGCCTCTCTTGGATCTTTAACAAACGAGCGGCACGATGATGCGTTATTTTCTCGCTCGGTGCTGATTAATATTCGTTCACATGCTTCCGTATGCGATTCGGAATGGTCGCGTTATGCGTGGCATCGGGCGATACAGGGAGAACAAGTGGGAAAGGCTAAAGAGGGGAGAGTGTTTTAGAAACAGCGGTGTCCTTTAGGGGGTTTCCCGATGCACGTGCTACGGCTCGAGGATTTTATGAATGGGGACCACACGTGGTTCGAACGCTCGCTCCGATACGCGGTGTACCGCTCCTGCGAGCCAGTTAGGCGACCAAAGGGAAGAAAAAAAGTGTTGCTGGAGGGGGATGTCGAAGAGAGGCGAGAGAAAAAGGATCGACGTCCGAGGGAGGGAGGGACAGAGGGAGAGAGAGAGGGGGAGAACGAGAGAGCTCGGGGCAGGAAAGAGGACGCTGCCGTCGACGTCAGACCGGAGAAGAAACGGTGGAACTCGGTCGTCTACCCTGTAATTTATAACTGGAAACTCGGAACTACGACGCGACCTAAGGCGATACACGTCGATTCCACTCAGGGGAATCCCCCTTCTTCGCTTTGCCGAAGGTCGTTCGACCTTCGACTAGAATCGATGCCCAGGCCATCCGTCGATTCACGCTCGTTTCCCTTTTCTCTGTTTTTCGCCTCCTCTCCCTCCTCTCCCTCCTCTCCCTCCTTTTCCCTCGCCTCTTTTATTCCGTGCGTTCCCCCCGCCCCCCCCCCCTTCTCATTCCTGTTCCCATTCGCGCTTTCGAATACACTCTCGTCGATGGCATGGGCTAACTTTTCCAATTGCGCCCAATCAACGATTTCGAGTCCAGTTTGCAATCGGGATGATAACGGCGAATCGACGACGTCCGCTTTCCGTTCTCTACACGCGGGCTATTGCTAACTGCGTCCGTTCGTTTCCTTGCTCGCAGCCAGCATCGCGAGGAGAACGAACGACATTTAGACAGTGCCGAACGAACGAACGTCGACGTGAAAAATCAGTTGGCCCGCGCCGGTTCGTTGACGCGAACGTGGTCGAAAGAAAAGAGGCGCCACTTGGAGCGCCTCCAAGTTTGGAAACGCCGTCGAGCCTTGCGCGACCTCTCTCGGATTATTATTTGGCTCGTAAGTTTTTATCGCGCACGCAGGACGCTCCTTTTTTACGAGGGCCATTACGTCGTTGCCACGTAAGGTTGCGCCAGCAATTCCTTCTCTCCTTTGCTCGTCCCTCTTTTTCTGCCCGATACTCTCGAGAGGCGCGAGATGAAGCCTCGAGGTAGAGACGGAGGCCCGAGAGAAATCGCTATTCCCGATCTTGGTTGTGCACCGACGATCAACGCGCCTTTAGAACCCGACCACAGGCTCGAAGCAACGTCGAACCAACGACTGCTTCAGAATGGAGGCTTCTCGTAATAAAAGGTCTCGAATTTGATCCGTCCTTCTTTGTTCCTGCCTCGGTCGCGGTTTCGAGGACGTCGCAACGCCAAGAAGCAAGCATCTGATGGGGTCACGCGTGGTATATAAGCGTGCTCGTGAACCAAGTCTCGCTCTCTCTCTCTCTCTCTCTCCCTCTCTCTATCTCCTCTCTCTCATACTCGATTCGAACTTGCGTTTCTAGCTAGCTGGCTGGCTGGCGGAGGCAACGAAATCGTTCCCGTGCGGCTCGTCCCTTTTTTTTCTCTCTCTGCTATTCTTTTCGTTTTTCCTCTGGACCGGCGGCGGACGGCTGCGGCGATTCGTCGTCGTTCTCGGTCCACTGGGAAAAGGTTTCGGTCGCGGTGTCGCATTCGCGAGGAAATCGTCCGTGAAACGAGCCTTCTCGCAGGCTCGGGGAAGGATTTTCGAGGATTCGACGCGCGGTCCTCGTAAACGAGCGGAGAGCCACGGCTCCAGAGTCCGTGGAATTTCGTTTCTCTTTTTCCGCGCATCGAAGGAAACGCTCGATTTTTTCCCGTGCAACGAAATAGTTTCTCCGGAAGCTGATTTCACCGTGCAAAAAGGGAAACAGCTCGCGGGAGGAACGGGAAAAGGTGAAAAGGGGGTGGAAGGGGGAGGTGCGGAGGGAGGGGGGCGGTTTAAAGAATAGAGGAGAAGAGTGCTCTCGCGGTGGTGCGCGCGCGAACGATCGAGCTAGCGAGTGAGCGTGCAAGCGAACGTGCGAGCAGCAGAAGAGAAGGGTGGAAGAGAGAGAGAGAGAGAGAGAGAGAAAGAGCAGTGGTTTTTCGTTATCGACATTTTCCAGGACGCGCGGAGGTGTGCGTGAGCGTACGTGCGTTAGCTCCTCTCGTTGCCCCCTTTAGGCCGTGTCTGTGCGTAGTTGTAGGTGTCCCTGGCGGTGTATGCGCGAAAATTTGTATGGGTATGCGTGTACGTGTTGGCGGGCATACGGGCAGTGTGTGTGTGTAGAGTTTTCTGGAGGTTTCCCCTAGCAACGAGCAGCAGCACCAGCACCAGCCACAGCCCGGCTTAGGGGTAGCTACGAACCCCGCGCGAGACCTCGCCTCTTTGCCTCTTCTCTCTCTCCTCCTCCTCCTCTTCCTCCTCCACCACCTCCTCCTCCTCCTCCTCCTCCTCCTCCTCCTCCTCCTCCTCCTCTTCCTCCTCCTTCCCTCTTCTCTCGTTACTTTTTCCTTTGCCGCAGATTTTCGCGAAATTCTGCGCGCCGGTTTCGTCCTTCGATCGTTCCGTGCGAACGAATCGAAGAGAAAGGCTCGTAGATGATAACGCTCTGAAGCGTACCGCATGTAAGCCTGTGTATGCCTTTGCATTCGCAAATAATGCTCTCTCCGTCTGCTTTCTCTCTCCCTTTCTTTCGTTCTTTCTTTCTTTGAGTCTGCGTGTTCGCAAAGGAGCCAGAGAAGACGGAACGTTGAGAGAACGCGAACGACAAACTATCGGGGTGACAGATTAGACACGGGTGATCGCCGCGAATCACGAGACCGAAAGTTTCCCAACGATCCAGGCTTGTTTTTCCGTTCCGCAACGTCCATCCTGGCCGTACATCGCGTTGGACGTCGACAAAAAGCACGAAGGTTCGATTTCACGAGGGAAATGTGTAACTTAATCCGAGGAATGTTCGGGTAAAAGCGTTGCATTACCAGCGACGCTGCTACTCCTCTGATCCTGAATTATCCACGTTCTGCGCGAACTCTACGACGAATTCGATCGAAACGCGTACCGATCCAGTTGCTGCAAATTTCCTACTATTTTACCAGAACGCCGTGTATTTCGTCCCCTTTCCGAAAGGGACTTCGATCTCGTTCCGAATCGTTTCCTCGCGACACGGAAGAACGTTCCCAACCAACGGCTCGAAGCTTTCCCTACGAAAGAGGAGCGAGCGAGCGAGCGAGCGAGCGAAGCGAACACAGGCAAAGAGGAGAGAATGAGAAAGGGAGAGAGAGCCGGAGAGGGTCGGGGCGCGCGGGGAGCAGCGGGTGCGACGGGGCCAGGGGGCAGAGGCCGTGGGCGGGCGCACGAGGGGCGGGGCGGGGGGAGGGAGGGTGGTTGCTCGGGAAGGCGAGGCGTCGGGTGGGGTGCGGGTGCGGGTGCGGGCGGGCGGTCGGGCGGAAGGGGCGGGAGGGAGAGGGTTGAGAGGGGGGTGGGAGGGGGTGGTGGACGAGAGAGACGGATAGAATCTCTCCATTCCCTTGCCCGCCTCCCTCGTCTCGCCCCCGTCGACTGCCCTAGTCGTTTCCAGCAAGTACTTCTATGTACCACCATCTCCTACACGCTACCCTTATATACCTTGTATATTTACCTTGGTGGCATATACGCGTACCTATGTGTATACGTACCATCGGGGCCCGCGATACATAGGTCCGAGCGCCACATAAAAAGTACATAGAAGCCAGTAGGTATAGCTCCGGCTGAAAATTATTCCGAGTATTTTCGAATTAGCGTGCAAAAACGAGCAACGGTGCGCGCCGAGAAAGAAAAAAAGAAGAAAAAAAAGAAAGAGAGAGAGAGAGAGAGAGAGAGAGAAAAGCTCGACTACGAAACGTAGTTTTCACCGACGCACCCTCTCCTCCTTCATCTCTACCTTCTCGTCCGTTTCTTGAGCGCCCCCCTGAACACGAGGTAATTCCTCCTCGAACCTGTCGACTTGCTCCTCTGTTTTTCACCGTCGTCATCCTCCAACTCCCACCCCCTCCGCCGTTTAACTGTATTCGCACGGCGAAGCGGACATTGCACGCGCGCGTTCAACGGAAAAGCGATTCGCGAAAACAGGCGAAAGCGTTGCTCCTGACTGTACACCTTCTCCCGGTGGCAGCGTTGTTATTCTTTCTTCGGGCGGATCGGTTTATCGTTGCCGGGAAACTCGAGAGGAATCTGCGTTAGGACCGGTTTTTTGCCCAATCCTTTATCCTAGGCTCGGTGGACGCCTCGGACGAGTGTAGGCTGTAATAATAGAAGGCTGCGACGCACAGTCTCGAATTTTTTTGCTTCGGCAAGGCAACAGAGTCACTTTTACGACACCTACGCATTTCTCTGCTTCTTCTGTATTGTCATAGCGACGCGGTTCTAGTAGCTAGTGCGTAGTACTAAGTGCGCCGAAATAACGGTGATACGTGGCGCGGTGGAGCGAGGGTGGTTGTAGTGGTGCTGATGGAGAGAGCGAGAGAGAGAGGAAAAAGACGAAGCGAGAACCGTAGCCAACGACGAGCTCGGAACCGGCGACGCCAACGGTTCCCTTAAATACATCCGAACGACCGTTTTCCAGTGCGCGTTGCACCGTGAATACTCGACACGTCGATAGCACTAGCAACCAGTGCATCCCATGGACTTCCTACCTTCCCACCCACTCAATCACCCACCCACCCACCCACCCACCCACCTACCTACCTACCTACCTACCTACCAACCTACCGTGCCACTTTTATCGCGGCTTCCTCTTTCCTTCGCTTTCAAAGCCTTTCCTCTTCGCGTCTTCCATCGACTATCGCCGCGGCGCGAAAATGAATTTACCACGGATATCCGCGGCAACGGCGCGATACGCGCGCTTCTCCTTATCGACGCGTCTGCTCTGACAACCTTGTGAACTTTCTGCCAACACAGACCACGGAATATCGGGCGAAAAAGGTGCCACTGCGTTTGCCACAGTCAGTCCGAAAAAAATGTAAACCACTTTGCAGATGCTGCTTCTCCGTTCTTTCTTTCTTCTCCAACCTGTTCGTTGCGAGTGTCCGAACGTGCAACTTTCGAGAAATCTCGCCGAATCACCGGTTCCGCGAAATTTTCCTCGATGCGACAATTGTAAAAGGCTCAGCGAGTGAAAGCGGCGAACGATTAGAAGAAATGCATTTAATTCCGCCATTTCGAGCGTTCTCGTTCGATCGTAAAGTCCACCCATTCCCGTGTCAGTATCTGAGAGATAGATACTTTACGTAACTCCTTCGTCTTGACGAGTTTTTCTGTCGCAGCATCGCTCTGTCTTCGACAGCCGCGCAAACGTTTTTTCCCCTCGGGAGCGTATCGAGAGAAAAATACCGCTCGCCCTTTCGAATCGACCGAGCGGCAGCACCGCGACGCGTTTTAAGTTCGTGCCACGTGACAGAGAAAGGTCGATGCTCGATCGCGAAGAAGAGGCTTCTTGCACCGACTTGCGTGCCGATTTGGTATCGCGAAAATGAAGTATTAGATACCGTTTTCCCCCCAAACCCTACGTAAAATCGTTCTTGATTACGTACGCTGGTATAGCGCGGCTACTCGGACGTTTCGAGCACGAATCGGTTGTCCGAGAAACATGTGAACGCACGGCAACACGTACCGGATTCGACTGTAGCGATAACGGTACCTATCTAGATTCGAATTACTGTGTTGACGCGATGTAGCTTTCCCGCGTGGACACGTAGAAGCATGAAAAAACCGTCGGAGAGGATAAAAAGACCGCGAGCATCGTGGGAATTGGTATCGAGTCAAGTGATATCGTTCGCGGAAGTGTCGCAAACATCAGAAAGATCGAGTGGGAATGCGTATACGCGGCTGCGTAAATATTCACTTGATATTTTAACCCTTTTGTCAGGAGCTTCGACAAACGTATCGGGAGGTCTGTAATTTTCAATTTTAACGGAAATAACGCAGCTGGGCTGCATTATGCCGTTCCCCATACGGTACCGGATTGTTTGTATTTAGTCTCGAACGTAATATCTGTACCATGAAGCGAGAGCCCATTACGCAGGGCGTATCACGAGCGTGCGTGTACCTACACCCGCTAGAGAGAACGTTCGTCCTCCGCGCCGCCCTGCGATTCACGTTCACGTCCGATGACTTCCTCCGGTGTCAAGTAACGCAGCTTTTAGACTCCATTCGTATGACAAACCGAACTCTCACCGATGACTTCAAATTCGATTACAATCGCATCTATTACTCCACCCGCCACCCCAGCTATGAGAGAAACTCCTTCTTGTTGTCGCGTGTGCGGCGCAGAAACGTCGAGAGCTGTGCGGATATAAGAATACGCGTAACAGTTGCTCGTATAATGGATTCGAGGGAATGCGAAGAACGCGAAAAGAAAGAAGAAGAGAAAGAAGAAGAAGAAGAAGAAGAAGTAGAAGTGGAGGGAGAAGAATAATCGCTCGAGTTGCCGCGGACGTGAAACTACTTAAAATCGATCCGGCGGCGGTGGCGCACAGCTGATCGTAATGGTTTCACTTGTCGAGAAGTTTGTACGGCTACTCGAAACTAGTAATCTCCGCGACGATTCCGAGTGATGGTTGGAATCCATGTTGCACAGCTCCGCGTTTACCAGGATCTATTTAGGTAGGTGGCAGCGTCACGGAGGAGTGCCGGAGAAGGTGCGACTTGACACGGCTAAAGTCGGAGCAATATCGCGTATGCTTGTTGTTGTTGTTGTTGTTGTTGTTGTTGTACCACACTGTGTCATCCACGCATGTTCGTAATTCGCGCTAAACGATCCCAACGTGTGTACGGTTCACCTACGGTGCGCCGCAAAGCTTATCGGCTCTCATAATTAGTCGAAAGATGGATGGAGCTGGAGAAAGAGGAGAGAGAGAGAGAGAGAGGGAGAGGAAGGGGTAGATAATAGAGGGAACAATCGTAATTGGCGTGTGCTTATAGGGAGTACGATCAATTGAACGGGGTGCACGCGGGCTTATGCCCTCTAACGGCAGTACACCTGATTACGATTTTCCACCATTCCTCTCACCCCATCCTCCTTCTCGCGTGCTTCTTTCAAACCTTTTCACTGTTTCCTATTCGAATCGCCGCCGGTGTTACGTCACTTTTTGCGCTATTAAATCACCTGTCGATTTGCGTAATACCGATACCGAGATTGGGCATTTTTCGATTGAAGGTGTTCTCGTTCTCTGTGCGTTACCGTTCGAAACGAACGTCAACCACAAGTTTGCGTTAAGAAGTTTCGAAAGGAGAGAAGATGCCGACGGAAAGTTTCGAGCGAGTCCTTTCGGGATGTGTACGAAGAAAAACGAGGAACGCAAGGTCGCTGCGAAAGGAAGGAATCACCACGAAAATCTCTATAGAGGACAGTGATTAGTTTCGCAACGATGTTTTGTTAAAAAAACAAAAAAAATGGGGAGGGAGGTGGAGCAAATAATTCCCACGATTCGTTCCTTTTGCAACCTTCTTGCGTTATCAACGGATCAACGAAAAAAGAAACGAGTATCATTTCGAATTGCGTTGCAATTACCTGTTGCTAGTCGAGGCGTGCAAAGACTAGTTCGGTTCGCGACGTTATTTCTGTCGAAAGGAAAGAAAAAGAAAGGGAACAGTTTTAGCGTGATTCTCTCCGTCGGAGAGAAAAAGGAAGCGCAAATCTGAAACAAAACAAAAAAGAAAAAGAAAAAAAAAAAAGAAATTCCGAGCCCTGATTTTTCGCGACTTGCCTAAGATTCGATTTTGTTCTCTGTGCAGATCGTACCCGTCGCCCGTGCAAAATGGAGGGCCAAATGGAACGACGATGAATTGCGGCGCCGGTTCTCAAGGTAAGGAGGAGTCGAGGAAAGAACATGGATAAAATCGGAATTGGGCGTATCGTGATCGGGTGTAGAAACGGGAAGCGGAAAAACGGAGCTCGTAAGCGTGGGTTCCCGTGCTCCAACGAATGTGTACAATTTTCGGTATTTCGCAATAAAGGCAAGAGCGACGATGAATATAATCGGCGCAGCGAAAAATTCAGCAGAAAAGTTCTGCGTATTAAATTAGCGTTGCATTCAATTTATTGGCAGAATTCTCTTTTAAAGATCGGCCTAACAACGACTCCGATATTTCAGAGGAAAGTTTCGCCGCGATAAAAAAAATTGCCCAGCCCTGTGACAATTCAATATCGCGTGATTACGCGGACAAAGGTATAACGAATCAAATATCATTTTAATTTTGTATATTGTACGTTGCAAATGCTACTACACATTCACGGCCGGGCGTTGGTGATTCATGCGTTTGGCATCTCGCAAAAACCTGGCCGCCCGCTTATCCGCGCGCACACGTTCATTTTCAGATTCAACCTGCCGCCGCCGCCGCCGCCACCCCTCGGTTTTCCGCGATTGCTTTTCCACGGGACGAGGTTCTTTCGAAAGATCGGTGTATATATTCGCCAAGTGACACGCGATCGAATCTCTTAACACGCCCTATTACTCGGAAGCTTTCGTTAATTACAAAAAATCGTGCAACAACGTGAACAAGATTTCGCGGATCGGCTCGGTTAAAGAACGCGGGAAAAGGTATTTGAGAAAAATCGGGATTTTGCAGAGTACGCAGACTGCACCGGAGATATCACCGGTGGTAAATATTTTTTCCCGGATTCATTGAACAGTGGCACGCGTCGTTGAGCGGCGGTTGAAAACGCGTTTCTCGCGTTCAACAGAATCCTGAGATTAATGCGTTAACGAAGCTTACTTTTCAACGGTCGCTTGGCGTTTCATTGATTCGCGATATCGCGCGTTCGAACGAGGCGAATCATTTCGCGAGTACCGCCGCTTCTTCTCTCTCTTTTTTTTTTCTTTTTTTGGTCTCCCCTCTCCGGGAAATGTCACACGTGGGTTAAAAACAATGGAAACACGCGAACGAGCGTGTATACGTGGGAAAGGAGAAGCTGAACGTGTTACGTTAATAATATATTTTTCGAGCGGTAACGGCGGATGAAGGGAAACACGGAGGGGGGAGAGGAGGGAGGAAAGAAAAGTAATCGCGAACGAAGGAAAAAAGGGTGCAGATAGTCAAGCGCGATTTACCGTACGGCATGCAGAAACTTTTATTCAAACTAGCGGGAGAGATATGGTTCGCACTTGCGAAAAGTTGACTCACGGCGTAAAAATATACCACCGGGCGATAAGCTCGTAGAAAAATAACGCACCGCGCGTTTCGGCCGTGTTCAATATTAAAAATATTCCAGAGTGGCGTAAAAAGCGGGCGGTGTCGCACCAACAGAAAGAGAATGTCGCGGTTGTTTCGGAAGAAACGAACGCATTCTCTTCTCGACTACGCGTCGCGATGCGAATACGTCAGTTTCGACGCTGTTGATATTCGCGAGACTGATTACGAGAGAACGAAACGCCCGGTTACGAGGAGACATGAGAGAGAGAGAGAGAGAGAGAGAGGGAGAGAGCGAGATCGCGATGTGAAGCTCTGTAACGAACGAGCGGAGAAGAGATTGAAGCGACATCGGCGGCGCGATGCCTTTTTCTGTGCAGGAGTGATGGTAAAGCAGGAAGCGAGGGATGACGGTTACGAGACAAGTCCGGACCTCGAGATGAGGAGCACCGGTGGTGACAGCAGTCAGCAGTACCACACGCCGCTGACACCGCACACACCGCACACACCACACACGCCGCACACACCCCTCACGCCGATATCGGCGACAGCGCATCAACCCCAGCAACCTGGCTCGGCCGCTTCCACCCTCGGACAGGTGAGTTTTTCCTATTTCTAGCCGGAGGAAAGTATCGTACGAGGACAACCTCTTTCGATCGAATCTCCCTTTTCCTTTCTCTCCTCTCCACCTTCCAACTCCATCTCTACTTTTTAACACCCACGTAGAAATCACAAATTTCACCCAGCTCGAAAGATGACCGTATAACGGTGAGCGAATTGAAACGAACGAGCCACGAGTAATCGTCGGTTACGCGTGAAAAATGTCTAGAAATGAAATGAAAAAGTTACCGTACGATAAATGCTAAGGACGATCGGTGGTTGTTGCGAACAGGATCGTGTATCGGAGACTGTAGATCTGCCGGTTCTCGGGATCAAACTTACGACCGATAAATTACGTTAAAAGCACGCGTAATCGGCAGATTAGCTTTTCGCAACAGCACGCCGTTCAATTTGCATTTCGACGTTAGTTTTACGACTCGCTTATGCAACACGGTTTCGCTTCTTGCTGCGAGATGACGACGACGCAAAGAAACTACGCGAATGGATCTAGATTCAGCGCATTCTTCTTAACCTGTTCTTCGATACGAGAGAGAGATTCCGCATCGCGAACCTCTCGAACATCCAAAGTGTCGCGATGGAAAAGAAAGAACGGTCAAGTCGTCCTCCTGAGTTGATTCGCGCGGTTTGCAACGTTCCTTTCTTACGGTGAACAGCCAGTACCGTCGGGAATTGGCAAACGGTAAAGATCTCCTCCTCTCAACGATAAACAATTTCACCGATGTCTTCTTCCCCTTCGTATTAGCGGACCTCTTTAACGAAAACAGTCCACGACGAAATCGAAGAATCGACGTATAGGTAGAAGAACAGGGTGTGTGTCGATTAAATTGTGTACCGTGAACACGTCTCGGATTTATCGGCGCGAGTCGTGATCGAATTCACCCCGTTGGTCGACGCGATACGCGATATACCCACTGTGTTACTTCGACCAACTTTTTCGAATTCTTGTTTGAAACAATTCTCATTCGGGTAGACAACGGGACAGCGATACAGTTTGGCGTTTGTTCGAACAGACACGGGTTTCTCGGTTTTTCATGGTCATCGTGCGAGCTGTCTCTTTCCGCGATAATCTCGAATGAAGGCTAAAAAGCCAGCGGAACGATAATCGGTACACCGCCGCGAAGAGTAGGAAGTATCTTCCCTTTGTTTTACGCGGTCGATGATCGACGCGCTCACCTGCCTATTCCCTCTTCACTCTTTATCCTCTGCCTCCAGGATATTAACACGTTGATCGCTCACCCTAAATCGAGTACGTTTCCTAGGAGGCCGAAATTCTTGTTTTATCAATTCTTAATGAAACAACCATTCCTTGGAAAGCTAGATTGGTATTTAAAGAATATATTCAAAATAAAGTACGTAGGTATGAAATAATAAAGTTACCAAAGTTATGTTCAACTGAAGGCTCTACTTTGTTCATAAAAGTATCAAATTAAGAAGAAGATATTAAATTAGATCCTGGGAATTAGCGTTGCATTTACTTGTTCAGATTTTTCTCGTAAATGCACACATTATATAATATTGAAATATCAAAATTTATAGAATTCTTGATCAAGGAATAAGGTTAAGCGTACTCGAAATATTACTCCTAGTAATATGCAAAAGGATTCAACCGACGAAAATATGTATATTTATCGAAAGTATATAAATAATCGTGTTACCGATGAAAAGTGTTGCAAATTTCTCGTTAAATTCTGGTTAATTCGACGAAGCAAAGCGTCGACCACTTAAAGGGGTGACGGGGCCTCTACGGAAACATAACTATCACCCAGATTTGGGCGGCGTAGCGATCAACGTGTTAAAACCGATCGGTGGTTTATTCGGTCGAACAAGCGTCGACGATACCCTTGCAGAATTTGAAATGTTTCGAAGGAATACGTAGAGAATCGAAGGAGAGTGACGGATAAATGATTGACAGGTGGCGATCAAGTGCGAGACCCCGGTGGACCCGTACTCGTTCGTCGACGAGGAAATGTCGATGGGTGGCATGAGGACGGCTAGCAGCCCAGCCGGCAATCCAGAGAACATGACGTGTCCGGCTGGAGGGCAAACATCCCTTGCTACACCTACGTCGACGCCGCCCGGCCCACTCTCCGGACCGCAACATCTTCAGATGAACCTCGGCGTGATGAACGGCAACGTGAATCCCCAGTTGGCCGCGCATCAGCCAAAGAAGCGGGGCCGGAAGAGAAAATCCGAAATGATTCTAACCCCGGAAGAGTAAGACGGCAGACGCCAATCACCTCCTTTATTTGCCTCTTTACCGGTTATCGCGTGATATCGTAGTCTCGCCAGGTAAAGAAAGAGTAGAAAGATCGCGGCGGAGAGGAAAGATTCGAGGATAGGCCGCGTTCTAATCAGACGGCGTAGCGTTTACGAGAGAATTTCGGCGAGTACCTATAGGTTGTATGTACACCGCATACGACGAGAGATTCGCGAGTGGTCGATGGCCACAGTTCGTTCTAAATAATAATATGCGCCGAGGTCAATAGACGTGGGTCGATGCGACTAGACTCGATTATAGCTGTTCGCTCGATGAGAACTTTGCCTCTTCCGTAAACGAACCTTTCCAAGGAGGTAAAGGAACGAACGCTCGCTTGCCGAGATAGGCGCGTTTTTCAAACTTCTTTATCGTATCCGGTAATGCAAACAACGTCGGAAAAAAATCCCCCGATACTATACGAAACCACGACGAAGCGTTTTTTCTGCCGCAATTCAAATCTTATCGCCGTTCTTCCAACTTTCTTTGCTCTTCTTTTAACATAGTCGATACAATTGCGACAATTTGCTTCAGGGCGGAACTGGCCGAGGCGAAGAAACGAGCAAAGACGTACAAAGAGAGAAAGAAGCACGACAGATTCGACGGCATGCCGGAAGAGGAAGTGAGCAAACGGATTCTTCCGGATCATCTTACCAGCAACCTCGACATTATCATAGTAAGTTGACGGACAGGATTGGAAGGAAGGGTGCGTGTATATCGCAAAGGCTCGTGAAGGGGGGAAGAGAGAGAGAGAGAGAGGGAGAGAGGGGAGGGTGGTGTTGGGAGGATGAGAGAAAGGTAGGAAGGAAGGAAGGAAGGAAGGAAGGAAGGAAGGAAGGAAGGAAGGAAGGAAGGAAGTCGTGCTCGCGATCCCGTCGCGTCGTTTTTCGCGAGGGGAGAACGATTAATCGGATTAGCCGGCAGCATAACGGGCGTCTGGTTAGTAGGAAAATCCATCTGGAAGGTAGCGAGACGGTAGGAACGTAACGACGACAAATAGCCGTTTGTAGCGCGTTCGTCAGGTGTCGTAATCGCTTTAATGGTCCATACCCAATTCGGTTATCACGCTCGACGGTTGGTAACGAGCGCGAGCTCGTGCGCGTTCACGCCCTCACCCCCGTTTCGATCGAAATCGTTGCGTTTCCAATCGACGCGCGACGCGCGACCACAGTACCGCTGCTCAGCACACCGCGGACGCACGCACGATCAAAGGAAGAATGAAGAAGAAAGAAGGAAGCGACGAGGCCAGGTGAATTTCTGACGGACGCTCGCGCGCTCTCGCGAGCGAGAAGAGGGCTGAGACGAGGGAGACGTGGTTACCACGATATAGAAATTGAAGGGTGGGAGTCCGTTAGCGGCCGGTTCATATTCATATATTACGTGGAACGAGTAGTCAGCGCGTGGTCGATCATCCGTCAAACGGTGTAAACGCTTTAACGGGCCGTGGGCAATTCGGTTATTACGGGCGTCGTTGTAATCGAACGCAGGCGGCAGGCGGCAGAAGGCAGGCGGGACGCAGAGACCGGTGTCGGCCGGCCTTCGTCGAGGCCCTATACCCCTAGCACAGCTCTTTCCAAAGCCCCGCGTGCCACACTCGCTCGCACTCTCCCTCTCCCTCTCCCTCTCCCTCCCCCTCTCCCTCTCTCCTCGCTGCATCGATATCCTGCCCCGACCCCCGTAATCCAGACTTGGTCCGGTCTCATCGACGCGCGTTGTTTTCAATCAGCGACAGTTCCACACCCTACCCTCGTTTCCAACCCCCCGTCATTTTATCCTCGTTTATCCTGGCCGAAGCGCCCGCCATTCGACGCCGGCCGACCGGCTAACACATTGGCGTTAACGCGCTAATGCGATACGTACTTTATGTACGGAGGGAGAGAATTCAACCACCCGTACGCAACAAACGATATAACGCGATTTCGACCAAAGTGCCACGAGCCAACCCTTTCTTCCCCCTCGCGACCCTATCGGACTTTCTAATACCTCCCGACGATTTATTTTCCTTCTCTTCCCTGGCCTGTAAATACCGGCGAAATAGGTCAGGATCGACGTCAACGTACTTGGTTAATTAACGAAACGTGGTAAATAATGGGAAAAGAGAGGCGTTATCGCGCGAGATGACCGTTACTCGGTAAAAACGGTAAAAAGTTACAGGAGGTTGGCAAAGGCAAAGGAACAAAGGTAGACGCGCTTGCGCGCGCGCGCGCGTGCTCGAGCTCGCCTCGGAAACGATAGACGGAAAGCTGCAAGAACCACGAGGACGCGCGAGCATCCAACACCGTCCCTGTCACGTATCCTTGGACTTTGTCGTTATTAATTGTCCAACCGACGAAGCGAAGAGCGAAGATAATGTGGTTGCGCAACAGGTACTACACCACACCTGTGTCTACCGCGTTGCATAATCGCGGCTAAGGACGGTGTATGCGAAATCCGTGTACCGTGTCGGGAAAGGAATTGACCATAGGAAACTGCGCGAGCAACGACATTTACGACGACCCTTATCTCCCCTTTTCCAATCGTCCTTGTCGCTTCCTTTGCTAATTCATAAAGGAGGGAAAAAGAAAGAGAAAGATTCGCTCGGTCGATCGAACGTCGGTTGGAATCGAGCGAGGTTCGCTTCCGAGGGATTTCGACGCGACCGAAAGGCGTAGAAGCGGGAACGAATCTCCTCGATGCATCGGCCGAGACGGCGACGTCCGGCGAACAATGCTGCCGAGACCATAATTCTATCGTCGGGCACGGAAACTAGTTGGAAATAAGCCTGCCGCGTAATCATTTCTAGAAGATTGAAGCCGCTCCAAGTATTTCGACCGGGAGTAAATCGATGAACGTCGATGAAACTGAATTAACCGCATTGCCATTACTTCCCCGACGCGTTGCTTATTCCCCGAACGAGATTGAAAGTTTGCGATTTTACACGTGCGTACGTACGACGTGTTACGAGTAAAGGATATACATATATCGGAGAAGAGGCGAACACGAACCCGGATCTATCCCCGACGTGAGTTAACGGGATCGTTGATTTTTGTCACAGATTGGAATCAACCCAGGACTCTTCGCTGCATACAAGGGCCACCACTACGCAGGACCGGGGAACCATTTCTGTGAGTTGCACACACTCCCAATTTCTTCCTCTTCTTTTATATTTTTTCTTTTTTTTTTCTTTTCTTCTCGTCGTAAACGTCCGTCTGTTTGTTTGTTTGTTTGTAACGATCTAGTCGTTCCAAGTTGTTACGTTGCCCAGAGCAATGGTAGCGCGAGTTTCGGTTTCGCGGAACACGGCCTTCGTTCTCGCTGCGCCGCTCTCGAGAGAAATCGCGCGAGATCCGCGAACGCGATTAACAACGGCGAGAAGCGGCTGGCACGGAACGTAAATTACCGGAGCCGGTTCGCGCGCGCAACGCTCTGCGAAAAACTCGGTCGTTCCCCCTTTTTTTTCCTCGCACGTTGGTTCGCGCTCGACGCGATCGACCGAACAACGGTCATCGGTTATTTTTAACGCTGCCGGCTTCTAACCACGCATGGAACGATCACAACGGCCGACACTCGCCAACGCGAAACGCGTCGCCAAACTCGTTTGTTCCTTCGTCCTTTCGTTCGACGGCGTGATCGTCGTGAGAAAATCGGCCTTCGCGAAGAAAAACTCGCTGCCTGTAATAAACGTAGGAACGTTCCGCGGCAGCAGGTTATTAGCGGCTACAAAGGTCGGGTAATTTCGAAAGGTCTGAAAGGGTGCCGAGCGTGTATAAAGGGAACGATATCATCTAGCGAAATATTCTGGCGCTAGCTGTGCTAGGTTTTTCGAAACACGGTGAAAACGTGTCGACAAGAATCGGAGAGGAAGATTCTTCGAGGTACGGCAAATCCGCGCTCTTACAGACCACCGACGAACGAAAGAAAACCGTCATCTCGCGCGCTCTTCGTCCGAACGATGCCTATTAGGCAACGCGCACGCATGTTCGCGCGTGCATTTTACGCCCGCTCCGTGTACGCGATCCGCGCAGAGCCACCGGTACATACCGGGGTACCTGCATATAACGACGCGTGTACATAGAGGTGAGCGCGCGCGCTTTCACACATAGGTAATACATACACAGGGTGAAGTTAGGTGTACGCTGCTGGATTTTCCAGGGTTTTCCCGGGGTTGCGGTAGAGCAGTGGATGGGGTGGAGGGTGGGATGGCGTGTAGAAGGGAGGAGGTGGGATACCAAGCGGGTTGAGGCGAACTGCGATGAGGAGGAAAGGGGCGGGCGCGCGAGGGGATGGTTGTAGTGGTGGGAGGAACTATAATGAGTGGTGCGCGTGAGGGAGTGCAGGATAAAAAGTGGGGTGCGGGGAAGGGGAGTGGCGTGGGGTGGGATGGTGGTGGAGAGAGGTGTGAGTGAGACCGTTGCGGGAGGAGGTGGTGGTGGAGGAGGCGGAAGCAGGGTAGTACCTACGGGGTAAAAAGGTTGGAAGCTGTGGCAAGCGGCGAGGCGAGGCGAGGCGAGGCGAGGAGCGAAGAGGAGAGGAGGGAAGAGGAAAGTGGCGAGGTGAGGTGCGGCGAGGTGAGGCAAGAGCGGGAGGGTGGCGACGGGACGGCGGGTGGTTGCCAGCAATGGAGAGCAGGAGGATGGTTCGGGCGGGTCGGTGGCGGCGGGGTGAGTGGCCCTCGAGAGGCGGAGGGGGAGGAGGATGGGAGGATCGAGAACGGCGGGTCAATTTAAGCCCTGGAGGGTGAGAGGGGAGAAACGGACCGGGCCTAGAAGCAGCGAACGCCGAAAAATTCAGCCGGTTCGATCGCACGAAAGCGAACGAGGTCCCACTGTGATCAAGGTATCGCTGTGCGTCGCGCCACGATCCCGGAGTACGCGCGAGAGATCGCGCGGCCGAAACTCGCTCGTAGAGAAGAGTCGCAGACGCGTCGCGGAGTGTTTGTGCCGCGAAGCTGACGAAACTGGCAACTTCGTCGTGGTCGTCGTGGTCGTCGTCGTCGTTGTTGACTCGGCTGCGATAATCAACGACGCTCACGCGTTAATCGACGTTCACCGCGCGTGCATCTGAGTCTACGGAATACACGCTGCGCCAGAGTAGAACGCGAGACCGTTCCCCCTCGTTCGATCGATCGAGGTACGTTCATCGCTCGGCACGGGTCTGGATCGATCCGTGGAGAGTATCGATCGCTGCAAATGTAACCGGGAAAGAGTAGTTGGTCTCCCGGAATCTTTCGTGTGGTCGAACGAGTAAGCGACATTCTCCTCGTTGGGCGTTCAACATCCTGCAACCAGGAAACTCGAAACAGTCGTTCAAGTTGGAGGGAAAAGTGAACCTGTGGCAACAACCATATCGCACCGTTGAAAACGTAACGTAAGACGTTGTCGAGACATCTCCTCTCTTATTGCATGTAAGAAAGCAAAATAGGTATATCGTGTAATTTTAAAATTGCGAAAATCCGTTCTTTTCACTCAGCTTAACCCGGTAGCGCGTTAAAGACCCTTTCCCCAGGAATGTACGACAGCGGTGAAACTTTGGTCGGTGAATAGGCGGCGGCACGCGATCGGATCGGTAAACGGTTGAAGCAACGCAGGTAAAAACGTTTGGAGAAGATGGAGATAGAATAGGTAGAATCGCGGGAGGTATCTGGAGATGAGGTGAGCGTCGGGCGAAGTGTCGGTGACCCAATTCGAGCCAGGCGGCGGGCTTTTTCGAACGGCGCGAAAGTTGAACTTGTCCGGGAAAAGTTTTCGTGATTGTTGGCGATCGAGCGAGCCGCCGCCGCCGTTGCGCCTTTCGAATCTCCGAGGAGTCGAGACGACGCGATGGTGGCGCTCGTCTCTTCGCCTTCGCGAATTCGACCCGTTCCAACCATCCGTTCGAACTTTGCCGCGCGACACTATCAAACCTCGCTGATCCAACATGTCGGTATACATGTATACACGTGTAACGCGGACTTGCGCTGTAAGAGAAAAAATAATGGAAGAAGAGACGACACGAGTTTCAAGGAAATTATTGAGAAGCTTCGAGAGTATTGGTCGATCGATAACGATGACCGATTTTCATCTCTGCGGTTTCGTCGGTGTGTTATACAGTAGAAAGTAAGTCTGGACTCTTTGATGCTCGTTAACTTGAAAACTAGAGTTCTGACTTCCTCACTCTTCCTCGAGATTACGTCCTACATCCCCCAGTTGTCCAGCGTACTTGGAAGTACTCGAACCAACTTTTCGTCGGCGAAACTTTTCCACCGAAGGAACGTCGTGGAAGGGTCGCGACATCGATCGAGACTTTAGTATCGGGACCCTCGTTGTCCATTGATTATCAACGATTTCATATACGAAATTGTGTGCGATCGTTAAACCTTACATTTACGAAATAGAATAAATCTTTTGGTGAAACAAACGTTCGTGGGACAAAGGGAAAAAGAAACAACGTGTATAGGCGGTCCCTTTCTTTTTTTTCGCGTTTGCTAGGAACCGCTTGTACCCTCGAGCAACGCTAATTTGCAAATTACAGAACGATATCGATTCCTCTCTGTTTTTCATAAACTGCTCGACCGTATAGCGCGTATTCGTTTCCACCTATCGGTGGTGAAAATGGCCGCGTGGCTGAGTTTGCGGAAAAATTTGACGAACTGCGCGCTATTTCTCTCGACAACCATCAAGCGCGAAAAAATATCAGGAACAGCGAGAAAAAACGAAAATTACGAAGACGGAGTATTCAGCGTCGAAGAGTATCGTAGCAGTAGCCTGCGAAAAGATTGGGGAAGCCAGCTAAGTGCATGAGTGGAAAAGGGATGCAAGCCTGACGGTTGTCGATGTTGGTGGAAGAGGGAAAAGAGGTGGCAGAGGTTGGGGTTGGTAGTGGTGGGAACTATAATGAGTAGCGGCTGTGTCGGGTGAAGGGAAGAGGGCGAGCATGAGGGCGGTGAGCTTGAGGGTGTGAGTACAAGCGGGAGGGAGTGCAAGCGCGAGATGGTGAGGCAGAGCGAGAATGAGTCAGTAGAAAGAGAGAGAGAGAAGGGGAGGATAGAAGAGACCGTAGTTGTAGAGGGTAGGAGGTAGATAGGTAGGTAGGTAGGAGATAGGTAGGTAGGTAGGTAGGTAGGTAGGAGATAGGTAGGTAGGTAGGTAGGTAGGTAGGTTGGTGGGTAGGTGAGTAGGCAGGTGGATAGGTAGGTAGGTAGGTAGGTAGGTTGGTGGGAAGGTGAGTAGGCAGGTGGATAGGTAGGTAGGTAGGTAGCTAGGTAGGTAGGTAAGTAGATGGATAGGTAGGTAGGTAGGTAGAGTAAAAGGAGATGGACGAAGGGTACAGGTGGCACAGGAGGGTTGGCCGGTGAGTGTGGGAAAGCGTGTAGTCTCTGCCTCCTCCCTTTTCCACCCACCCGACCACCCTTCTGCCAGCTTGCTGCTCGGTCCAAAGGGGCGGTAAGAGGGACCAGAGGGGCAGGAAAAAGGGAACTAGAGCTGGCCGAAAGGGGTGCCGGGAAGGGGTTGTCGCACGCCTATCCGCTCGATAGCAGCTTTCAGTCTGTGCACGTTTACTACCCCCTAGAACTTTGTGCCCCATCTTTTCGAGATTCTCTGTTCTGGACGGATTCGCTCCATTCTTCGTAACGGCGCCACTTTCTTTCACCTCCGTAAGATTCACAAGATCACCGGCGCATCGCACCGCACCGCGTCACGCGGCGCCGATCGAACCAGCCGCTCGATGAGATCGCCGAGACGCGAACGCTGGGAAACCGATAGCCCCTCCTCTCGTTCGTTGCCCGCACGATTTGAACGAACAGCTCTCGACGAGCAGAAATACTACGAAACGGAGAACATTTTCCACGTGTAATTTTCGCGAGAAACTGTAGAAAAATCAGGTACACCAGAATTCTTAGAAGAGTGTCATTAAACGCGTCTAGGGTTAATACGTGCTTGCTCGCAAATTGTGGCAGTTGGATGGTTCCCGGGAACGTAACGATAGAAAGAAGAGCATCGCGGTACACTCGACGGTTTCCTAGGTCTCCGTGAACCTGGGTCTTCGTCCTGGAAAACCCTGAAAATTGATTTTCCAGGCGCGGTCTCCCGCGATACCCACGCACTGGTCTACTCCCCCTCTCTCTCTTTCTCTCTCTCTCTCTGTCTCTCTCTCTCCTCTCTCGGTTTCATCGATTTTCACCTGGCTCTCCTCGCATCCCCTGCAGCGAACTCGAACCAGCCGTTCATTCAGAATCGGAGGGAAAGAAGGAGAAATCTGGGTCAACGAAATTTCGAGAATCCCGGACAAATCGTAGGACGAACGAGTACTCTCCCCCGGTGGGAGATTTTCGATTTTTCGACCGGACGACCGACTCATCCTCCTCCTCTTCCTCTCGTCGAAAAGCGACCCCCTTTCTCAAAGCGAACGGACACAAGTACGTCGAATTACGAGACGCACGAGCCATAAATTCCTTTCACTCGAGATCGAAACGAACGTTAGGTGATATTGGAGGAAGTATAGACGTTCGAGTACGAAGGAAAGCACAATAGGACGCGGATAGTCGGATAGTGCTTTCGAGCGTTCCTGAAAGTCAGGAGAACCAGTTAAGTCGGTCGAACGGCGGGAGGAAAACCGAAACTCCGACTTTGAAAGTTTCAAGGGTCGGAAGATATTTACGAATGCCATGGGGATCGGTAAACTGGAGTTTGCTCTCCTTTTACGATTACGCGGGTCAAATTCTTTTTCATCCCCTGTCTGCCTCTAAACTGAGCACTCTAGCAAAAAGTACACGATCAGCCGTTCGAGAGAAAGATTGTTGCGACGCGTCGTTTACATCGTTTCACGCTGGATCGTGTCCAGGGAAAGCAACAGAACACGAAAATGATAAAACTTTGAGGGACCGATAAGGTAAGGTAAGGTAGGGTAGGGTAGGGTAGGGTAGGGTAGAATAAGGTAGGGTAGGGTAGGGTAGGGTAGGGTAGGGTAGGATAGAGTAGAGTAGAGTAGAGTAGGGTAAGGTAAGGTAAGGTAACGAGCGACGCGGAAAGGTCGAGGGAAGTCAAGTTGGGTTAGGTTAGCGGCGTGAACGAGAAGGAAGGGTCGCGTTTCGCTTCGATAAAGTTTGTTCGATCGGCCGTTACTCCTGTTCGTAGGGGCCAGCGAGTAAGGCTTGCCGCCGCTTTCCTCGTCCCTTGGAGGATCGACGAGTATAGGAGTAATGTCCGCGGCGAGCCAAGGAGTTTTTCCAAAGCGAGAGGAAGAGTTATATACCCTCTCGGTTTTGCCACATCTCTCCCCGTTCGTCCCCTGTCGATAGTTTAAGATCGGACGAACGCGCGTTCTGCACGGCGGAAAGCGTGCAACGGCGCCGGCAGACGAGCGTTTAACTTTGTTCCGAAGTTCTCCAAGGTCGTGTGGTACGGCTGTAGGTCGGTGGTGCAAGAGGAGGCGAGACCGGGAGGACAAGAGGGAGAGAATTTCCGAGGCCGCGTCATAAATCTCTATCTGGTGGTGGTGGTGCTGGTGGTGGTGGTGGTGGTGGTGGTGGCGGTGGTGGTGGTGATCGTGGTAGTGGTGGTGGTGGAGCCGCCAGCGGGGGTAAACGCTCGCGGGATATACTTCGGCGACGTCTGTAATTTCCCGCCGTCAGACCTTTCTCTCGCTTACCCGTGTATTCGCGTTCCCTCCTCCTCCTCCTCCTCCTCCTTCTCCTCCTTTACTTTTCTACCCCTCTTTTTCTCTCCATTCTTTCGCCGCGTATTCGCTATTTATTTTGCTCGTCTTCCAAACCTCGAACGATTCTCACCCATCTACGTCGACGACTCATCGACGGTGGATGATTCCACGTTTTTATTTCGTGAATTGTTGCGCTAATTCCGTTCGACGGCGAAACTTTGTTACGAGAACTTTGTAGGAGAATTGCAAAAAGTTCGACGTGAGCGCGAAATCGAAATTTCTTCCGCGAACAAAAATCGTCCGCGAACGAGCAACAGACAGCGATTTATGACAGAACTTTAGCGAGAAAAGTAAAAAGAGTTGTCCAAGCCTGACCTAGACCTATTTAATCCCGTTGAACGGTACGTTTTGTAACACCTGCTGCCCTACACCCACCGTCACCGCCATCAGTGACAAACAGTTTCTCGAAATTGCTACGACGCAATAAAAAGTGTCGAAAGGTGGAATTGGTGAAAAGCAAAAGTACGAGGATTACGAGGGCGGTAATTAACGTAGAGGAGGATCGAACGAGCTTTTTCATTCCTCTGACGCGTGTCGAACCTAACGCGAATTATCGCGAAACCATCTCGTTTCGGCCGGCTCGTGAAATGTCGCGGGAACGCAAATAAACCATCCTCAATTAAGATGGGAAAAAGGAACGAACGGTTTAACCTTGTATATACACGTATACTATGCCGCCGCGTATCGTCGAACGTGCTTTTTATTCCGTTTCGTTCACGACGCGCGGACCAATTTATCGTCTCGAGTTTACGGAACGCAACTACAAAGTTCCAGACAGTTTGTCGACAATGTTTGACCCAGACCCATTGAAATTCCCCTCTTCTCCTCCCGGCCGTGTAAATGTCGGTCGAACTTAACGACTCGAAGGTACTTGGCGCGCTTCCCGCTTCCCGCTGGAAAACAGTCCGCGAATCTTTCTCTCCTCTTCCGATCTTTTTAACCCCATCGATTAAACGACTTTTCTTTCTCCTCAGGGAAATGTTTACACCTGAGTGGACTGACACCCGAACCACTGACGGCGGACGACGACTACAAGCTCTTGCGCTTTGGTATCGGTTTCACGAATATGGTGGCTCGGGCTACTAAAGGCAGCGCCGATCTGACGAGGAAAGAAATCAAAGAAGGTCAGTAGCAGCAGAGGGAACGGTAAAGATAAGCGAACTCTCCTACGTTTCACAGTATAATTCTTTACACGCGGTCGTTTCTACCACGGGAACAAACGAATGCCGCCCGACGAGAACCGTTGGAGGATTTCATTCGAATTTTAAAACTGAACGCGATGCGACGACGACGTAGTTGTTAATTAAAGATTCGAAATAACATTCGCGCGTAACGTTGTCGATTCGTAAAGGCAGGCTTGATTCGCGTAACAGATGTACGATGGGATGGAATTCCGCCGTTAGGATGCGTGTGCGTGTGCGTGTGCGTGTGCGTGTGCGTGCGCGCTGAACACGCACGCGTGCACATATATCTACGTATGTATATTTTTCTGTACGTAACGTGGCGCGGCAAAATTGTCAGCGTGCCGTGCACACATGGGCCGCAAAAACTAGTCCATTTTAGACCGAAAGGGACGCGTTTTAACGCGTCCTACTCGGTTGTTCGAACCAGACGGATCGAGTGTAGTTTTCAACGCGCGATTTATCGTATTTGTCGGTTCGCGTGTACCGATAGTTACTTTTTTTTTTTTCCTTTTTTTTCACCGATAGTACACGATTGAGCAAACTATACATGTACACCCGAGAGATCGCGAATCGACAGTACAAAGTTGGTCGGTGGGACGCGTATCGCGGTTTACTTATTTGCTTCGTCGCTTATCTGAATTCTTGTATGGTCTATGTAAATTTTACTTTCTTTTTCCTTATTTCGCTTCGATAAATTTACTTTCGCATCAACGAGATATAGTATTTGTTTCGACGTTAAACGAATGCAAGCTCTCGTGAAATAAAACGGTCGTTCTTAAACTTTCAACAACCATTCTTGTCCGACACGATACGAGATAAAAGAAACGGATTTCACGAAACGTTACTTGATCGCGTGTGATTTACGCGTCAGAGACAGAGAGGCAGGGAGACAGAGAGATCGAGAGAAAGAGAGAGGATACCGGCTCGTTAAAACGACGATGAATCGATGTATTTCTTCGTGAACAAAGGGATACAATGTGACGAAGTTGCCTTCGTTCAACATGAACGCACAAAGTAGCTCTCATTTTCGTACCAACAGCATCTTTATCTCTCTCTCTCTCTCTCTCTCTCTCTCTCTCTCTCTCTCTCTCTCTCCTCTCTCCATCTATCTACCTCTTTATAAACGTGTCGAGAATTCTGCTCGAGCCGAGCTTTCCTCAAAGTGCTTATTTGTATCGTAAAAAAACACGTGTGCGTATTGAAAACCGCATCGCTTGAATCCGGCATGGTTTTTTACGAGCCGGCGTTCAAAAGGTTTAACCTCGACGGACAACGCAAAGAACGAAACGAAACTGGCGATTCGAACCGATGTAAACGCGTAACGCGAAATAGGAAAATGCAAGGAACGTCGAAGATAATATATATATCGATAAATGTCGGTTTACTTACCGTCTCTCTGGATGTCTGCCAGCGCAACGGCGACGAGTCAAGTCTCTCTCACGAACAACCAGCTTCGATTCGCGATCTATCGGATGCTGTAATCACTACACGAGATACATTCGTTACTTATTCACTAACCGGTTAAAACGATCGTCGTTTCTTCGACCTACCAGAATTGTTAACAGCTACTATCATTAGGAAAATCTGCCGATCGAATTGGACTTTCGGCCGCCGGTACACTTTACGATCGTCACCTCGAGAAGACTGGCGGCATGCGGTATCATCAGTGTTGCCAACTGGAACTCTCGAAATTCTCTTACTCGCACGAACGCGATGTTTTTAAAGCGGCCAACGAATCGATCGCTACGCGAGATACGGTGAAACGTACGAGACGAAACTCTCGATGTACATACTTCCTCGAACGATTAATAAATCTATACACACCGATGCATCTTAATTGACGATACGTTCTTTTTTTCTTTTTTTTTTTCTCTCTTTCCCTCCGTTTTATAGGCAGTCTGATTCTGTTAGAGAAATTACGAAAATACAAACCGAAAATCGCGGTGTTTAACGGTAAGCTCATATACGAGGTGTTCTCCGGGAAGAAGGAGTTTGGATTTGGCAGGCAGCCCAACCTGGTTGAGGGTACAAACACGGTAAGAGAACGAAACTTTTCCAAGCGAACGAATTTTATTCTCGTTTTGATGTTCGAATGCGCGATAAACGTGTTGATGGTTACAGTACATATGGGTTATGCCGTCGAGCAGCGCGAGGTGCGCGCAACTTCCGCGAGCCGCGGACAAGGTGCCATATTATGCGGCGCTGAAGAAGTTTCGCGATTACTTGAACGGGGTGATCCCTCATCTGGACGAGTCCGACATCGTGTTCGCGGATTCGAAGCTAAAGAAGAAAGATCAGGAGGCGATCGAGGACAAGAAAGCCGTGTTCTGCGAAGAGCTTACGGACGACGGAGAGAGAAGGATAACCGAGGTGAACGGAACAGGCATAAAACACGAACCGATCTCTCAGATACCAGGCAAGAAGAAGAGGGGTAGACCGAAGAAGATCAAGAATCCGGAGGATCAACCGCCCCCGGATCCCGAGAAGTTGGACGCGAACGGGGAAGTGATCAAGAAGCGACGGGGCCGGCCGAAGAAGATTCACCAGCAGCAGAAGCAGCAAGAACGTGAAATCAGGGAACGGGAACAGCAACAGCAGCAACAGCAACACCAGAGCATGGCTCATCTGAGCGACGCTTACGGGTCCGTGGTGCCCAACTGTTTCTCCCCACCGAAGACGTTCGCCCACATGGCCCCGTATCCGCAGCCGATCAACGATTCCGGATACTACGGCCAGCCCATCAACGACAGCCCCTATAATATGAACGCGAAACAGAGTCCCGTACACCTACACCACTATAGCCAAAGCCCGAAATCCATGTCGCTCTCGTTCACTCATTCCGATTTGTCGTCGGAGATCAACACCGCGATCTCCTCGGAGAACAACCTGGAGCCATCGCCGTTAACTTCCCCGAGCGTCGAGCACCCGGACTTCGAGCCACCGACCAGTATCTCTCAGCAGAATATGAACAACGATCACCGCCAGTACAATCCAGCGGCTGGAAACGGGGAGAACAACGGCGGCCATCACGGTAGCCCGGGAACGCCGTCCCACCCGAGTTACACCAGTTACATGGGCTATCACGAGCAAACCTCCGAATCCCACAATCCTCATCCCCATCAGAGTACGCCGACACCGTTGAGCCAACCTACCGACGAACACTCTCACCATTCTCATCCGACGCCACCTCACACGCATCCCCACACGCCGACCCACAGCTCGATGTCGCCTCACCATCATCCACACGAACAGTACGGTATCAAGAGGAACACCACGGGACAGGACGTCGCCTCGAAGAGTCTCAGCGACCTCGAATCTCTAGTCGATCAGATACCGAGTATAGCCGACGGCGGCAGTCAGCGTCTTCAACACTCTCATCCCGGCATCAACGACGATGGTTCCCTCGCGGAAAAGATGGAACCGCATCATCAGTCTTATCTGTCAGGATTCCCCGGAATGTCTAACGCGACCATGTCCAATTACAGTCCCCCACTGGCGCCTGGCGGCACGATCTATTCGACTTCGTTGCACCATTCTCCCAACGACGGTTACGTCTCCCTTTATGCCATGAACGGACGCCAGCATCAAGATTCGCAGCAACAGCAGCAGCAGCAACAGCAGCAGCAGCAGCAGCATCAACAGCAGCAGCAGCAACAGCAGCAGCAGCAGCAACAGCAGCAGCAGCAGCAACAGCAGCAGCATAGCAAGTCTTATACGGTCGAAAATCTAGCGTCTAGCAATTATACGCCGAGCATGAGCCATGGACATCCTGGTAACTCGTATCCAAACATTATTCCCGGACCTCATTATCCTGTGCCGATGGGATCGACGAACGGGTATCTTTTCGGTGGCCTCGAGTCCAGCTTGATGCAACGCACCTACGGGATGGGCGGTATGAGCGGAATGGGAGGAATGCATCCATCCCTCGGTCACATGGCCAATCCTTATTCCTACAATGGTTCGTACTCTAGTTCCTTCGACGCGTATCCAGCACCGCCGGCAGGGATTCACGCGCCTAGCGCCAATTATCCCGGCGGTTACACGAGCGTTGGTAGCGCGACGCCAGGTACTTCTACGCCACCGTCTTACCTCCCGTCTCATCACAGACCGTCAGTCGACCTCGCGTACGACGGTGTATGATAATCGATGTAAAGCTACCCGACGACGTACATACGCGCGTACACACGCTCGCACACACACACACCTACACACGCATACATCTAACCACCTACCAACCGATGATACTACCACACCACAGTTTTACACGTACACGTCACCCGTACACACAGAGATACGTACATGACACGGACGGACTGGCGGACGGACGGACGGACGGACGGACGGACTGACGGACTGACGGACAGGCAACATGCATACACGATTCGAGCGCTACGTTTATCTTTTCTACGTATTTTTACACGTTTAGGATCGGCCAGAATAAACGTCTCACGAAACGTTTCACGGACGCTTTCTGGCGCGAACTTGCTACTACAATTTGCGCGCGCGCGTTTTCTTCCTCTTTCTCCTTTAACCTGGGATATACCTTTCTTCCTTTCGTCGCGTTTTCATTCGCTTCGAATCATCATCTTCTACAAGACCCTCCAACCTCGGTTTCCCATCCTTTCTCGATTCTTTCCACCTGGCTCGATTAGAATTGTTATTATTAGCATAGCCGCGAGTAGTAACGAGCGCGCGTCTCGGAACCGCGATGAACGAGAAGAATGCTGCCGAAGAACAACGAGGAAGGAAAGCTGTTGTCGCATGGGTTGCACGAAATCAGGCTCCCTGGTGTTACATATAAAACGCGTTCTAACGAGGTTTCGAAAGTGGCGTGCTCGAGATGCTATTCGCCTCTTTTCGCAGTGATCGCGCATCGATCGTCTCGATAATGGGTGGGGAAGAAAAAAAAATAAAATAAAATAAAACGATGTTAAAGTTTCGCTTTTTTGCGCCGTTTTGCAACGTTACTGTTACGCTTTCGTTATTGTTGAAAGATATCCAGCTGGTTTCGCATCACTGGGCCGAGCATGTGCAATATCTGTTGCTGTTTCAACGAATCGGTTACCAGTTACGGTTTACATTTCCTTCGAACGTAACTCGTCGTTAGAATTTTCGACAAAATTTACCTACTGTACCGCGGCGTATATCCGTTGTTATTTTTATCGTTCTTCTGTTCTTCTTTTCCTTCTTCTTCATCTTCTTCTTCTTCATCTTCTTCTTCTTCTTCTTCTTCTCCTCCTCCTCCTCCTCCTCCTCCTCCTCCTCTTCCTCCCCCTCACTCCTCCTCCTTCTTCTTTCGTTGTACGAGAGAAATGGTAGTTGTTTAGTTTCTCTGTACGCGACGACTCGCGTCCACGTTATTATAATACATACCACGCTATTAGCTGTAACCGTTATATACGTATACGTACACGTATGTACATATATCCAGCAGTGAGATTGCTGTTAAATAAACGGTAGCATTCGGCTTTTGTTCGGGCATTTTTTACGAACCAATGGACGAAATATATCCAAATGAATGGAATGTGCGTACGCGTTCGCGTTCGAACCAAACACCTATCGGGAATTGTATCGTTGTGCTTATCGCGAAAATGTAATTGCGAAAATTGATCGATACGCCGAGGATAGAGGAGTAGGTAGCTCTCCGAAAAATTTGGAAATATTTTCAGTTGGTGGTGTAACAAATGCGATTTCGTAGGCACGAGTGCCGTATATCGTGTAAAACGTCTATAAATGCGTTACAGGCTACGTTACGTTACATCAAAGCAATAACGCGTATACGCGTGTGCACATGATTAATTGCAAACATGTATATGTTTAATGCGAATCTAGTCAAATTCGATTCGTTGAATCGTGCCGATTTATCGCAATAAACCGAATAATTTTCCCTGCGGATTAAGTTGGAAAAGAAAAACGGACCGATCGATCAGAGTATACCGAATTTTCGCGCGATTTCCCTTCCGCTCGTGTCCTCTGTTGCGTGTCCTTTTGTGTGTGTGCGTGCGTGCGTGCGTGCGTGTGTCTCTACGCGTGGACAAAGGAGAGACTAAATCAGTCGTGTAATCGAAGTTAGCCGATCGTGGACTAAATTTCACCCTTTCATCAGTCGAATACTTTGATATTGATCGCGTATCCTTACGAACCTCGCAGCTTCTGTTTCGTAGTGTGCGTTACGGTTTAATATTCTACGCAGATTACAGGTTAAAAGGAGGTTTACTTACCGTGCTCAATTTGCTTTCGTAAATTATAGGTATGTAAATGTCTTACCTACGTACAGGCTGAGTCACGCGCTGTCAGAGCTTTTCGCTTTTCTAACCAATTCCATTGATTATTACAATTCACCGGATTTTTCGCGTGTTGTACACACAAAACGAATAATCGAAGACCGATCGCTGAAACGCGCCGTCTTCCTCTCGTCCCTCCGTCTCTTTCCATTTTCCCGAGTTTCAAGGTAAAATAGAAACGTCGAAAGGTCTCTCCTTGTCTCTCCCCCCCCCCCCCTCCCCTCCCCTCTCTCCCCTCTCTCCCTCTCTGTCCCTCTATCCCTCTCTCACTTGAGTCGGTGAGTACTCATCGATCGAACCGCGAAAACGTTCGAGCGTCAGGAAAACGAAATGGAAGAGAGATACGTCGCGAAGAAAATCTCGAAGGTATATCGATAGTGTCGATTCGGTAAGCATCCTCGCTTTCGTACCTCGCACTCGCTACAGCCATAGCCGTTCTCGTTACAATTTGTTTGTCGGTTAATTGTTGACTTTTCCTCTCTCTCTCTTTTTCTCTCCTCCACCCTTCCACACTCCCGCACTCTATCTCTATCTCTATCTCTATCTCTCTATCTGTCGTCGCTGTGAAATATCATAGGTTACCGTCATTTTTATAGTTATCGTGTTATGTTGTCTCGTTAATTGTATATTTCATTGCTACGTGTTCGAGCAATCGAGGATTGCAGTGTTTATCGATACACGATCACAAACAGTCGATGTAGAAGTAATGCCATAACCGACATCCTCTTTTGTCGCTAATCGACGCTGTAAAATTGCGCATCTGGCATGATTGTATGCAACAGCAACAACAACAAAAAATAATAATAATAATAATATTAATAATAATAATAATAATAAGAGGAAGAAGAAGCAGAAGAAGAAAAAAGGGAAGAAGAAGAAGAAGAAGAAGAAGAAGAAGAAGAAGAAGAAGAAGACGAAGAAAAAGAAGAAGAAGAAGAAGATGAAGAAGATGAAGATGAAGAATAATGATAAATATATGCACGCGTACTCGTACGCGAACGTATTATACATACGTAAAAAGAAGAGAAAGAAAGAAAAGAACTACGTGCTTACGTTTCTGCGAACGCATACGCGTGCGTATACTTATAGAATATACATACAAAGTATAAATATTATATATTGACTATCTACGATAAGCGAGAAACATTTATCGAGTAATCACATAGGATGTGTTGAAACATTTAAAATGATGCACAGGGTATAGATGAGAAAATCGTTGATATAATAACTGATGTCTATATAATGAATGTTTCTTTTGTTCTATCGGCCTCAAGGACACAAATCGCGTACGATCGACAATTAATCTATGGTAGATGTTTTTCAGCATCCATTCCGATTCAAGCCGGGGGGGACAGTTCTAGTATAAGTGTCGTCGGTGTTAATCGTTCGTCGATAATGAAACGAAACGAAACGAAGGAAAAAGGAGAAGAAAGGAAAGGGAAAAGAAAAGAAAAGAAACGAAACGAACAGAAAAGAAAAGAAAAGAAAAGAAAAGAAACGAAGCAGGGGAAGCGGAAATGAATGCATGCCGTGACGAAAGGAACGAAACATCGCTACGAATTAATCGTGCTGTTCGATTAATCGAATCAATCGATTGTAAATTGATCGCTAAGGATTAAGTATTAAGTATAAATATATATTATACAGATTTAAGTGGTTTCGCTGTTGATATCGTATCGAAATAAAAGAAAAAAGGAAAAAAATATGAAAAAAGGGGAGAGGAAAAAAGTAAGGAAAAAGGTGAAAACAAAGAGAGGAGAAAATTCGAGCGTAAGCGAGTAAGAGAGCTTGGGCCAAAACCGGCCTCCGACATATTTTTTAATCGCTTCGAACCTCTAATTATTCTTACCTTATAACAAACTTAACGGTGTATTAAACTTAACGGTGTGAGTGTCCAGCCGACCGATCGATCGATCGATCGACCGATCCGTCGATTCCTAACCGAAACGGTAATCGACCGCTCGCTCGCTCGCTCGCTTCTACCTTAACCACTTCTCTGTCGCCATTGTCATTAACAGTATCATCGTATCGATCGCTCGGATTATCGAGATGTGTTCTATATCGACCGACCAAATGTACTTACTTGCCGAGTATTTCTAGCTGTTCGTGCATCGCGAGAAAGAGGGGCGACGCGAATCTTTTATCGTTCTTTGCCATTTTTTCTTTTTCTTCTTTTTACCTTTTCTTTTTTCCCTTCCTCCCTTACCTCGCTTCTCTCCCCACCCCTCCCATTCTTTCTTTCACTTGTTAGATCCACCCCCCTCCCCCCATTATCCTCCCCCCTTCCTTCAACCGCTCTCCACGCTTAGAAATCGATGCGCGACGATCCTTCAGACGCTTTTCCAGAAACAAACACCTATGTTCACTTCCCATCCTATTCCTTTTCTAACGTTTTTCCTTTCTTTCGTCATCGAATCGGGTTTCACAGACTTTTCCGCCTAATTATCGAACGGGAAGGAAAATGATCGAGAACAAGTAACGAGAGAAAGATTCGATCGTTCGATTGATTAGCGAGAGGGTAAAATCACCTCGATGGAATGTTCGTTTTACAGGCAAGATTCTCTTCGAGTCTCATCTTCCTTTTTGTTTTTTGATCGATTCGCAAAGGGTTTCGTGGATTGTTAACGGTTGAAGAGCCACCGGTAGGGATATGTTCGAGTCGCTCGTATTTTTCTCTATGATCGTTCCAACTAAATACAAACCGATCGAACGAAGATAATGCTGAATCATACTTGTTGTTTGGAATTGAGAAACGTTCGAACGAGGCGATGTCTTCGAACGTTACACCGCCTCTTCGTGCATTCGCAATCGTTCTTTTTATTCGTTCGCGACGTTTAAGGTATGCACGAAAACTCTGTCTATTCCTACGTAATACTCGTCCGATGAAACAAGTCGCAGCATGCGTAACGATTATAAACGTCCTATGAAACTATAGCTGAATTCGTAACTCTGAATGTGTATCGCCGTTATTATTAGCCGTGGATATCGGTCGGTAAACCGATCCGCATTGCTCAGAAGATGTGACAGTTATCCAACGATTTACTTTTACCAACTGTGCGCACACACGACTTGTTTCGATCGTTGACTCTTCTAATCGAGTGTGCGATCGTCGTCTCCCTGTTGCCAATGAACGATATCTTCTTCCCTGGAACGCGTGTCTCTAAAATACGCGACAGTTTCTCTCGCTGTTCCTTTCCCTCGTGAAAATGGAACCGTGCCGCGTGTATTCGATTATCGATATCGAACTTTACCGACACAGGCTCAAAGATTTATTCAGTTTGCAATACCGATCACCGATTTGCTACCTGCTCTATGCTCGCATGTGTGCGCGTAAGTACATATGCGCACGTATACGCGAAGCTTGAACAACAATTCCAGATCTTGTACGAACAAAAACACTCGAAAGAATCTTTCAGTCCTTCGATGTCTTTCTAAAAAGTATGCATAAAAACGCAGGGAATTAGGAATTTAACAAATCAAAGGGGGGAAAACAGAGCAAAAAGAAAAACATTTCCAAATAAATTTCTTTATTCTTATATTCGACGTATTTCGCTCAGCGTTGATATGCGCTGATATATCGATGCTTCGATTACGAAATCAAGAGATTCGCAATGTTTCGACTAAAATATCATGAAATTCGGAAATAAAATATTTGATATAAGAGCTGTATATTAACCACCGTCTCACAAATGCTACTTCGAAGTTTGCTAGATTAATGTACAAAATCGACGATATCTATCGTTTTGCGTTGTCCATACTTTGTTTCGATTGCTTCGACAGGTGAACGTAAGAAAAGCAACTTATAGTATCCACTCCTTCCATCAACGATAAATCTTCATTGCTCTATTCCTTCTCCTCCTTCTCTTCCTCTATTAGAATCCTATTTAACGCCTTTTCTACCATCATATCGCAATCAGTTTCGTTGTTACTGTCCAAAAATAATTGTAACGATGTTATCGAGAGGAGAATGATTAGTGTCGCGCAAAACCATAGTTAGAGAGAAAGAAATACCGAAGTCGCCAGTGTGCGTTGAATTGTATGGTACGTGAATGAATGAAATCGCATTATGCAATACTTCTTGTAAATTTTAAATATAACGAATCCTGTGGAGACACTTTTCTCTTTTTGGACTCACTTTACCTGAGTCATTGGCAGTTTGTGTCAAAAAATAAATTGATTCGTTAAAAGAAAAATTCTAACGTGTTTATTATTTTCAAAAAGTTGCCTGTCTTTCTACGCGAAGATACACACGCTTATGCCAAGTTGTCGTTTTATTTGTTCGTTGAAAACCTAATTACTGCTTGACCGTTTATTGTAATATTAATTCATGAGAAATTGACAAAAGAAATTTATTCTGCCACCTACCGAGCAACCATAAAAGTGTTCGTGCTTTCGTGTTTTCTCTATGTATCATTTACTTCGTGCTTCGCAAAGCACAAAGTGTCGGTTCATTGTGTTTATAAGTATTGTAACTCCAATTTCAATTTACAATGCCGCTAGAAAATTTAGAAGAAGAGGGTTTGGAGAAAAACCCGAATTTGGAATTAGCTCAAATTAAATTTCTATTGAGCTTGCCGGAACACAAGGATGATATCTTTTTAAAGAACAAACTGTTAGATGCCATTAAAGCAGAAAGTGAGATTGCACTTTTTTTCATAAAATTTTCTCTTTTATTTCATTAATGTAACATAGAGTTTAATATATAACACATCAAATGTTTCCTACCTCAAATCAGTTTATTGTTTTCCTGTAAGCTAAAATCTTTCAAATCGCCTTAATCCTTTACCCTAACCTCTTTACAATGCTTACCACTCTTCTTTGCTTGTGGCTTCAATTTTATAATTTCTTTATTTATCATTCACAATTATCCGTTTGCACTGTTGTTCAATAATCTCGATTTAAATTTGATTAAGTCAATAAAACGAGTGTGTAATTTATAAGTATTTTTGCACACGAAAAGAAAATGGATTAAATGTAAAGAAGTAAGCAAAATATGTTAACGGTATATCAAAGCGTATAATTTCCTTTTCTAGACATGGCTCCGTTCTACGAAGAAGTCTGTAAAGACTTGGATTGGCCAGTAGATAATACTCTTCTGTCTGCTATGAAAGCTAAGAACATGGAGCAGTTGAAAGAATTGGACGATGCGATTGAGGATGCAGAGAAAAATTTGGGTGAAATGGAAGTTAGAGAAGCGAATCTTAAAAAATCCGAACATTTATGCAGAATAGGAGATAAAGAAGGTGCCATCTCGGCATTCAGAAAAACTTACGATAAAACTGTATCGTTAGGTCATAGATTAGATATTGTTTTTCACAACATTAGAATTGGATTATTTTATTTAGATCACGATCATATTACTAGAAACATAGAAAAAGCAAAAAGGTACGGAAATATTGGAATGTAATATCGATTTAACGACGATGTACGTTAAATACTAAGAAATATGAATATTTTCCTTTTGCATTTCAGTTTGATAGAAGAAGGTGGTGATTGGGATAGACGAAATCGTTTGAAAGTGTACCAAGGAACGTACTGTATAGCGGTACGTGATTTTAAGGAAGCTGCAAACTTCTTTCTCGATACAATTAGTACATTCACAAGTTACGAGCTTATGGATTACAATACATTTGTGAGATACACGGTGTATTTAAGTATGATAAGTTTGCCAAGAAATGAACTTAGAGATAAAATTATCAAAGGTTCAGAAATTTTGGAAGTGCTTCATAGTAATCCAGATGTTAAAGATTACCTATTTTCATTGTACAATTGCCAATATGCAGACTTCTTTAAGAATCTAGGTATTGATAACATTTTACTTAACCATTGAAACTATACTGTGAAAAATTGATGGTATTATGTAGTAACATAGAAACATGTTTTCAGCACATGTCGAAGGTTTATTACGCAGGGACTATTTAATTTTCCCACATTACCGGTATTACGTTAGAGAAATGCGTATTCTTGCGTACACGCAACTTCTTGAATCTTATAGATCTCTGACGCTTCAATACATGGCTGAAGCTTTTGGTGTTACAGTAGAGTACATCGATCAGTAAGTTTTGGTATACATTGTTATCTTTATTATCGAAACAGAAACTTTATTATTAATATCGATTATTTCTTACAGGGAGTTGTCGCGTTTCATCGCTGCAGGAAGGTTGCATTGTAAAGTTGATTGCGTTGGCGGTGTAGTTGAAACTAACAGACCGGACAGTAAAAACTGGCAGTATCAAGCTATGGTCAAACAAGGGGATTTACTGCTTAATAGGGTTCAGAAATTATCGCGTGTTATTAATATTTAATTATAAAAAGAATAAATCACAATGATTTAACATTAAATTTTTAGATTTACTTATTATCATACGCGTACTTGAGAAACTTAAAGTTTTTTTATATTACCCCCGATTTTAGTTTTGTATGAAAAATTTTTAATATAATTCCAAATTTTTATGAAAGAAATACATATACTAATTGTCATCCAAAATAAATTCTACGTGTCATTGTCCTGTCCCTTGAGCTTCGAAATCTATCCTTAAAACGATTATCGTACAACTTAACGGAGTTTGAAATTAACAGTACTAGATTACAACGGTTCGATCGGTATTTTGAATCCTAACGACATTCGTCACCTTTCGACATTAGTCGACACCGAAGTATTCCGGAGATCATTCGTTATACACACGATACTGTTTAAAAGTACATTATTTTTTTAATAATTTCTAAGTTAGAGCTATTTCTGTTAAAACAATTATATGTATATACGCCATTTCTACAACACGTGTGAAATATTCGAGACTATTATATTTCTAGAAACAGAGAAAATAAAGACGTTGGTGTAAATGGGTCGAAGAAAAAGTAAACGGCAAGCTCCGCAAAGAAAAAAGGCTATCGAACCTATGGATGTACAATTTGCATGTCCATTTTGTAACCACGAAAAATCGTGTGAAGTTAAAATGTAAGTTTTGTGCATCGTGTAATTCGGTACTTATTAAATCGAATATTTTTTGTAACATTTCATAATAATTTTAGGGACAAAAACAGAAATACAGCAAAAATTGCATGTCGGGTTTGCTCCGAAGATTATCAAACTAGCATTAACGTATTATCAGAACCAATTGACGTGTATAACGATTGGATTGACGCATGTGATGCTATTAATTAATCGTTTCTATCATCATATATTACATGGAAATTCAACGCGCCCTTTTATACAATTGACTTACCTTATGGGTTCATATTTAGCATTGAGCGTCTGTTTTAATTGTAACGGCAACGATTTTAAGAAAATTAACATGAATTACATTATTGATAGATACGACTAAATGTAGTGTTATTGAAAATTATATCAATTACGTAGTTTATTTCGTTGGATATAAATTTTGTCGATGGAGAAGGCAGAAATATATTTTTAAACGAACAAGAATAAAATTGTATATCTGAGAGTAACTAGTTTCAAATTTTATTACATTAACACAATAGCATGTGTACACAATCCCGCCATGTTCTAGGTGTTATCTATACCGTTTGTTTCTATTAACAAAATTTTATAATCGTTTGTCTTACATCAGATGTTTTGAAATACGCGCTGTGTTCTAGTTTCTAGAACTCAAGAATGACGTGTTAGACGTTGTCTTCGATGTTCACCAGCTGATAGGAGACAAGCAAATGCAATAAGAAATTAGTTATCGAATCGATTTTGAAGTTATTATTGTGAATAATGTACAAACTTTTCTATTAAGAATCGTAGCAATTAAATTTTGTATTTTCTTTTCCTTTTACCAGGATGAAAATTATACATATGAACTAATCTAGTTAATTATTTTCGAACAGAAGTGTTAGTGATATGTTAAACGTGACGTGATGTCGGCCTTATAACCGTCATCGTCCAAAAATATCAAAAGACTTGCCGAACGAAGATCGGATAGAGTTGAGGTGTAAAAGTGAAGCTTTCTAATTTGATTGTAAATTTACACGCAATATCGTCGTAATGGATAAAGTAAAGCTGCGAGGTGATCGCTGGACATTACCACGTCGACGTAGTATGAATGATTTTCTTTATGAATCTTCGCGTTTTCAACTTCCTAATTTTAAAGATTTAGAAAAATGGAGTAACAGAGTAGTAAATAATCTTGTATATTATCAAACCAATTACCTCTACATTTACATTGCTATTACGCTTATTGTATCGTAAGTATATCGGGAATACTGAAAATACCTTTTGATAAAATTTATAAATTTCATTGATGTTATATGTGTGTCATTTTTTAGATTACTGCATCCAATGAAGATGATGGTTGGTATAACGTCGATGATGGCAATTTGGGGTGAATGTATTTATTTATTTAGCGAAGACGAAGCGTTGCTTGACTTCAAAAGATCGTATCCCCAAGTTGGGATAATCCTTACAGTTATTTTTGGATCCTACGTTATTTACACTATACATTCGCTTCTTTTCGCACTATGCGGTATTTTATTGTCGTTTGTTGGTAAGTTCTATTCTGTCTTAAAATATTTCTTTTATACTGTTATATTTAAGCAGTGAAATTAATTCGAAGAGGATCAACATGAACGATTACCATGCATCAATGTAACAATGTTGTCGATGTTTTAGTGATCCTAATACATGCGTCGCTAAGATTAAGGCATATGAAGAATAAGATTGTTAATAAAATCGAGGGTATGGGATTAGAGCGTACACCAATGGGCATTATCTTAAGCTATATTGGTATGAAAGAAGAATCTTTTACATAAATTTCTATTAATCAGATGTTAAAGAAAGATATACTTTTGTATGTACTTTCACGACTATAGGTATATATATGACTATATGTATATATACTTATATATACATATTATATACTTACACATACATTTATGACATTTAATATGCTTATTACTAAGCTTTAACTTTCTTGCTCTTAAAAATAGGAAAGCTTTATTTTTTATCTATTTAAATGTTGAAACATAATGTACTTAGGAAATATACTGCAGTGTTGTTGCTTGTGCGATATACTTTTCTTTAAAATTAATACAGATGTTACCTCGTAAACAATTATTTGTAATAGAATGTTTATGTATGTATTTTGTAAATATTTAAAAATAATCAATGTTAACGATTGTTGTAGGATGTATGTGATCTGTGACCTTACAAGGTCCGATTTAGTTATCGTTATCAAATATGTATGATAATTTTATATAATTTTTGAAACCCAGGTTATTTCTTCTCATCTGTACTTTATTTAATTTATGTATATATCATATTTATTAAATACACATTTTCTTGAATATTTTAATTATATTTATTGCGTCACATAAGGAAACGGTATTATGTTATCAATATTCATTCTGTGAGAAGGAACAAGCGAGTTAAACCATATTTTTGTATGATACCAGTTAATTCGTAAAGGTCCATGGTTTTAGTTTGTACTAATACATATAATTTATTGTTACGAATAATTTTCTCTTATTTTTTTCTTTTTATTTTATTATGCAGAACATACAACTGGTGTAGCGTTACGTACACAGACAACCTTTATCCAAACGCTTCGCGAACAACCTATTTCGTGCAACAAACGGTAACAGCGTTTGGCAATGACCATGTGTCGATTATTAATGTTTGGATGTTGTAAAAAATGACAGGAAAATATTTCTGGATAGGTAGGTAAAAATTATTTATTTAAAAAATTCAGTAATTTGAACAAAATACGCAATAACATTATGCCATCAATTTACTAAAAAAAAGAATTTTTCTCTAACAGTTTTGTATGCGTAAAACGATAATTGCATTTGTTTAAATTTATTAGACAAATATGAATTACGTAAATTCCTTAAAATAAGATTTTATTCAGTCGCACAATCAACCGAACTATATCGTCATAAAAGCAATAGAACACCTTTTTAGCTTTAATTTCTAAACTCACACAAATTCCTCTTCTATCATGAAACAGTTCTACCACCCTCTCTTTCCTTTTCGGGATTTTCCCACGTCTTTTTAATGTTTCAAGCCTCTCCTATCCTTACTTTCTCCTTCCACCATCTTCAAATATCCAAGTGTATATTCCTACTTTTCAATTCTTTATTTTCATCTCCATTGATATTCAACCAAGCGTATAAATTAAAACACAAATGACTCATTGGTATGACTCTACTACAGTCAACATTAGAACTTTTACAGGGCTTCTTCGCCAACTGAACATCTGTTCACTAAAAACACCAGTATAGAAAAATATACAACGTGTATCGAAGAAATATATTTGTTTTCACGTCTTCACATCATCTGCTAGAATTTCACCCTTTCGACATTAAGTTGTTGAAAGTGTATTGGTACTTATTACGAAACCCACATTTATCGCGTCTTGAGTATCGTACAGATGTTGAGCTTTTAAATCGTTCAAATATACAACTGATTTATATTAAATTGAATATATCTATATATCTTCCAATTTTCATGTAGAGGCTTATACAAATGGCGTGTAATTTTTCTTATTCAGTCTATTGTTTTTGTATAATATACGAACAAAACTTACTTATAGAGTTCTAAAAGGTATTATTTTGCACTTGTTCATAGAAATACGTTTATAAAAAGAAATGTTTGGAAATTGATTTTGATAGTGAATTCCACCAACCTGTCCAAATTATTGGTTATGGTATAATTTAGAATATTATATTTTTAATTTTCAATGTGATGGAAATGTTCTTTGTAAAATAAATAGAAAAAATAAACGGTATAATGTATGTAACAAGAAACATAAGTTACTGGCTTATAGCTGTGGAGAAAATGCATTAAAATTGTATAACTACCATTGTGCGTTCGAAACTTTGCAACGTTAGAACTGCGTAACACAGTTGCTATTGATGGATGTTTGATTTGAAAACGGACATCCAGTCCTTCGTGTTCGCACTCTGTTAACCCATTGTCGCAAACGACGGCTATAGCCGTCCATTTTTTGGCGATATGTAGGCAAATTACGACTACAGTCGTCCTGCATACTTTCATTAATAAAAAAAGAAAGATTATTAGTACGGACTATACTAATGCATTTATTTGTTTATTCTTCAGTAATACATTGAACAAAAATGACTATAGTCTTCGGGACGGTTATAACCGTCATTTGTTCCGAGTAGAGAAAAAAAAGTAATGATAAATAAATTACGGTTAGAGCCGCCGGGCGTTTTTTCTGGAAAAATTGTGGTAAAATTTGATAATTTCCACTTCCAAACATATAACTGACGCTCAATTCCCTATTACATTAACAAACAATTAAATAATAAAAAAACTTCGTTTCTGCGCACGATTTTAAAACTAAAAGCGTGCGGCAGTGGGTTAATCAATATACGATGATATTACCGCGCGTGAACTTGGTTCTCCATCAAATAAATCAACGTTCCGTTACGAATAAATAGCTTGTATTGAAGCAGCTGCTTCCAAGTACAATTTAATAACACTTTGACCAGATGAAACCGAACAACCACGAATAGCATTATCTCGTACAGCGGATAACTCGTGTGATTTTAAAAATAAAACTGTTCATGTTCGTACATCTGTATATGCAGAAAGAAAAGTATAAAAATGATTGGAAACTTGTGTCGTAACATTATTATGGAAGTGCGAAGAGCTGTTTTGTAATATCCGCCTTAGAGAATACATGTCACTTTTTACATGTCACTATTATACATATCGTTATTTCATTTAAAACGTTTTAAAAGCTAATGCAACGACAGTATCGAAGGATGACAAGTATGAAGACTGCAATTACGTTTAAATGGTAATTGAACACTCCTGACAGTGCATTCCTATATATATTTGAGTAATTATATAATATTTGTCTAATTTATAATATATTCCAATAATGTGGTAATTAAATGAAAATACTCGCGTCAGAATATTTCACCTGGAACAATATGCAAGTTATATTTCGTTAATTTAGATACGGTTTAACCTTTTGAGTGCTATGGACGCATGTACAGGGTGAGTCACCTAATGTTTGCACCTCAAATATCTTTGCTGTTTTTAAAGATACGTCAAATGTCTTAAGGATAAAGTTGAATGATTCAATGGGGCTAACTATGCAACTATGGATACATGTACGTATTTCTCAAATTCAAATATTCAAATTCGTTATGATTTATCTTTAAATTATGGCGGTTTTTAAATATTAATTTCCTCAAACAAAAAATACATCTTAAGGATAATAAAAATATTTAATTTAATTTAGCGTAAGTAAAGAATTAAAATGGTGATTCAATTACATGATTAGGAAAAGTATTTCGTCCACATAGAGCGTTTAACTTTTAAGTACTCTGCACTCAAAGGGTTAATTGGTTGAATATATGCATGTGCACTTACTTATTAACGGATCACTATATCTTTGTTATAAATACTGTATTCGCTGGAAATAAAATGGTATCGGATAAATGTGTTTGTAGAGGAAGCGCTCCAATATTTGTTTTTGGAAAGGGTACTAAGTAAGTGTGATCGGTTGACGCGTAACCCAAATTTTCCATTTTATTTAGGAAGTCCTATAAAAAAAGAATTCTGTTGTCTTTCTGTTTACTACGTTTATTAATAATAAAATCATCGTACTTACCTCTATAGTATCTGTTGCAAACATCGATATTGTTTCCTTTTTACCACTTGGCAGTCTCAAACAAAGTCTTATAGAAGATGCACTATCTATGTGAGCAATGTATTTATGTTAATTCTAAGAAATCGTTATTTAAGGAAATTAAAAAAAAAAAATAGTAATTGTTTACCAGTTTTAATCTTGTCCTCGTTAGACTTTACTTCGCACGGCGGTTCATCCTAAAATATGTATGCATTGCTTTAATTACACTCTACGTCGTACATGTATTTTAACATACCTTTGAACATATCTCTTCATCTTTTTCGATTAGTTCGTCGGATTCGTTCATTCTTCTTTTCTTAATTATATTCTGCAGTGTATCAACTGACATACTTGTACTTGAGCTTTGAATGTCTGAGGTATCATTATTACTGTCTACAAGTAAAGTAAGAATGTAACTATTTGTAGAAAAAAAAAAAATGTATCAAGTATTTTATACATGCAACTTGCCTGTGTCATTTAAATTACCAAATGTGTGTTTAAATGTTCTGGTAGTACTACCACTACTACTACTACAAACCTATAAATCAAAATTAATTTTAATGGAACGACGAATTATAACGGTGAAATTAAATATGAACGATTTCTGCCACATACCGATGAATTGGATGCAGAACTTTCTTTTGTTGCTGTAGCAGTGCAGTTATTCCATTTTTTTGGATTAAACGATTCGCTTGTTACAGATTCCGGCGATGGATGAGTACTTAACATATCATTTAGAGCAGACATTAAAATATCTACGGTAATATGATTATAAGTTTGCATACATTCTCCTGTTCTAGGATCTATTACCGCTAGATAGGGGTATTCGTATACATCATACAGATTAATATAACGACTTCCATCGCTTGTATTTGACAGTACCTATTTAAACATACAGAAGTGTTATAATTTCTGAATATATTTTGTTCCTTCTTAGAATATAAATACAAATGTTTTATTTCAATTTACCTGCCATAAAACGAAATGATCCTTTATAATTTCTTGAATCTGTTGATTTGACCATACGTCTCTATTAAGAATTTGACAAGCAAATTCTTGAGGATTTTGAATATTTACAAGTAGCCAACGATTCAACGACTTGGCATATTCACGGGCTTCCACGAAAGAACCTAAGAAGAGGATATTACACGGAGGACGAAATAAATCCTCCAATCTTTTTGACTTGCAATAGGACATTTGTTTAACTCCAGCTACTTTACGGGTCATTTCTTCTTCCTGTCGTTCTATGTCAAATATAAAATTATTGTACAAAATAACTGCATTTTATAATATATTATCTAATATCGAATAAAATAATATTCACGGGTCTCTACTGCAAAATCCCTAAATTTATCAAACACGTTAGTCGATAATCTTGGAAGGGAACATATCGGACCAGACGGTACTAATACTTCCTGAATCGGCAAAATGGGTGGTCTAACTTCTGGTTCAGGTTCAGGAGCACGTAACGATTCAGGTGCTTGCCCTCCTTCGAACATTAGACTTATTGCTGTTTCTACATTTCCATCAGCTAATGACAGATATTGGTGAGCTGTTGCTTCACTCTCTCCTAACAATAAACAAAGTAATCCGTCAACGCCATGAAAATCCTAAAGTTTTTAAAATTTAAAATACTTCACTGGTGAACAGGGCAAACGACAAATAATTACGTAAAAGAGAAAAAAAATTTTGTTATTTAAAAAAGAAATATTATTAGAGCAATATAGGGTATATACTTACCCGTCACTTCGATAAATTTTTCGATAAGTTCTTGATCCATTGCGTCTTTAGATTACAGAGATGCATGTAATAAAATGTATAAATATCAACATAACTCGTAGCTTAATATTATTCGTTTGGCATCTCAGACCGTTCAGAAATGTTTTCCATCCGAACCAACCACAAATTTAATATTTCATGCTCTTTAAACTGTAACGATGCGGAGCGCCTATGTCCTCGCTATAAGAACGGTTGCCTACACTGCAATTCAACGATCTCAGAGATATTTTATTTTTTGACACAAGTAGTTTGCGCATGTGTAATTTTATCGTTTGAACGATAATTCAGCTATCAACCGATTTACGATTAACAACAGCTTGCGTTAATTACATATTCAAGATGATTCAAATAACCAACATTTTAAATAATTTATGACATTATTTTACAAAAGTATTTATTCGCTAACCAAGATCAACGGTTCGCCATGGAGGATTCTTTAACTCTAGTGCTGAATGAAAATCGCATAAATGTGCATAAAGGGAAACTTGCGAGTAAAAGTCGTTACTTTTCAGCACTTTTCTCGCATAATTTCAATGATTCCTCCAACAAGGAACACATTATCAATTACGACATTGATTTATGCACTTTGCAGGTTATTTCTATATTTAATAATAATCTAAGGTCTTGACACGTTATCGTCGTAGTCATTTAATTTTTATGTTTTTAGAATTTCGTCGAATGGATTCACGATGACAATCGTGTAGATACTTATTGTCACTCCATAAAATCTTCTATGACAAAGTTCATGAAAGATAATTTTGTAGAATTAATTAATTTGTTACAATTAAGCACATTATTTGTAGTTGAGGAATTAACGAACGATATCGTAGAGATAATAGTATTGTGTTGGTTATTACCAGAGAGAGTAATTGATATATGGTTATTGTCTCAAGAGTTGAGCATAAAAATATTACAAGATATTTGTCTGTCTGTTTGTTTAGACCGTTTCAAAGAACTTCCTCTGCTTTCGCTCCTGAAATTGACCAAAGATAATCTTACTCGATTACTAGAAAATGTTAACGTAAGATCTAGTGTAGAGCATTTGTATCGCGTAATAGATTATTGCAAGGTAATTTGACATCTTTTTCTATATTCGTTTATGTATTACGTCACCTCTGTGGTGTCTTTTTAAGTGTTTTAATTGTAGACATCGCAATTTTTAAGCGTAAATGTAGAAAAAGAGAGACAACTCAAATTTATACAAAGTGTAATCATCTATGAAACGTACGAAGATGCCACTAAGGTTGCACATTTGTACACTTGGAACGGTAGTGTTCTATCGAAATGTGTACAATTAAAAAATACGCAAGAGTCGAGGAAATGTTTAATTGGAATGCAAGTTGCTAGCAGAGGTGTGTTTTTAAGTTACGCTTGTATTTGATTGGTTTATCCATTAAGTGAAAAACTTGTAATCAGTTGATATGTTTTCAGGTTTCAGTATATATACAATTGGAGGAGAATGGGGATTAGGAACTGGACACTTTAACGATATTATCTGGCGGTATTGCCTTTTATCTAGAATGTGGTACTATCAAGCAAAATTGCAATATTCAAGGAGGCATATGGTTGCTGCATTTTTAAAAAATAAATTGGTCATAGTAGGTGGTGTGGGGAGGCATAGGTTGAAGTTATTTACTGTCGATATTCTTGATATTCACACAGGTTAAAAACGATTGTATAAAACCGAAAAGATATTTACCGTGGGTGTTTTAACCCATACAATAATGCATATCTGTGATTTCAGGTAAATGGAAAGATGGAGCAAGAATTCCTGAAAGTTTCACCGATGTCCCTCCCCATTGTGTCCTGAATGGAAAACTATTTCTAATAAAGTCATCCGTTTACATTTATCACCTGAAAGAGGATTGCTGGCAGGCTATATTGATTCACAATAATCCTGTCGTACAAAGAGTGGATGCGTTTTTCACGCGTTCAACAACATTATTTTTAAGCGGTGAGCAGGACGAATATAAGAAATGCCGGTTATCCACGATTGATTTTATACGAATTTCGGATTTCCTTACAGATTGCCATTTAGATGAAACGGTACTTTCGAAAATCGATGTTGCAAAAGAGTCTGTCTGTAATAGGGAAGAATGCTTGAAACGACAGATAGAGCACGTTGTATTACCTAATACGAATATCGTATACGAGGATGATCTGTACGAGTTAAGGTATGTGCACGTCGCCGGTATCGGAATAATGGTATTAAATATGAACAGTGACGATAAATACGAATATTTGCATTTACATACCGAGATAAGAAAGGATATTGGAAATTGTTTTATTCCGAAAGTAGGCTGTCTTAAAATTATGGATCCCAATAGCTTGTACGATACCGTGTAAGGAAACCGTTTTGTACTTGAAAAAATAAAGAATGTTAATGGAAACGATAATGGTTGTCAAGGGGAAGAAAGAAAAATGTAAAATATTATATTTGAATCATGTTTTATTTATCTGAAATTTTGTAACGGAAGCAGTCTTCAAACATGTATAACACGACAGTGCGTACGATTACATGGAATAAGGATGTACATCGCGGCAGTGTCAATTATTTCGTACAGTCACCTAGACAAGATAAGATGTTTTTGATTGTTCGAGGATGCTGGTTATCTTGCCAAGTTTGACCGTATTGTGAAAATATTCGGTTTGAATATTCTACTGCCGTTATGCACGGTTGTGTACTTAAAATATGCTAATTCGTGTATACAGCAAAGCTCGTATTAACGTATAGATTGCGCGTGCTATCCGTATTACTTAACGCCTTGGATTCTTCTTTCACCATGTAACGACATCCATCATTTTTTTTTTTCTTTGCGATATGATAAGCACACAAAAAGAAAATTTACATATAGAATAGTGTGAGTATAATAATATTCCAATTTCTCTTTTATACACGAGCGCGTTAACGTCGCCTATGGTCGCAATTATTTGCATGTTGCACATTTTTACAGTCGATTTTTACATATTTCTCTTTTTCTTTTTATCTTCGCTTTTATCCTCGCTCTCCCGATGATATATTCTAGAAGCTGAAAACCAAACGAGTTAAATAGGAAAGAAAATAATTACATGAGCCGTTATTTTTAAAGTGGTATAAATCCATTTTTGGAAAAAATAAGTTAATAGTAGTTTTAGTCAGATATAGATATCTTCTTTATAATTATATTTATAATCACACAGTCAGTGGTGTATAATATCCTCATAAATTAATTAAAAAAAAAAAGTTGAACTGTAAAATGTTATCACAAGAATGTTTTTGTTGAAAGTGGAAGAAGTCCAGTTGTAATAATGATAATTGAAACAACTTTCTGATTATCATGACTTCAGTGTGCACAGCTCTTAAAGTGTTTACAGTGGATAATAGTTAGTGACTTAAAAACATAACGTCATAAACAAGATAACGATATTATTGCTCAGATGAAGTGACGAGAAGCCATTTTACTCATTTCGTTTAGTCTTCCGCAAGTTTCAAGTGATTAGTTTGAGTTTCTGAAACTAATGGATTGCAGCGTGAATATTATTTGATATCATGATTATCAAAACAGAGAATCAATTAGTTTTAGCTAAATTCTAACTAAACTAAACTTTTAACTAAGTTTAGCTATTTCATAACTTATTACAATAAGTTCTGATACTTATAAAAGAGACGTTAACATCTCAATTTGGTCTGCTAGTGATGTTGGTAAATAATAGTAATAATTTTTTTCGCGAATTTTTTTTTACAGAAATAAGACCCATGAATATTAGTAAAGAGGAGGAGCAGAATTTTAGAATTATCAGATTCAACAATGGATAAAGATGATATTACTAGTTAGCAATTACATTATGAAAGTAATAATCAGAGGATTATAAAAGTCAAGAGAAACAGAGGTGACAAACATTACACCAAAAGTGGAAAAATTATTCCTGCAAAGACATTGTAAAACGATTGCAAATGTGTTAAAGCTTGTAAGCTAAAAAGTCGTTAATTTTCTTTAACATTTTTACTAATTGATTAACGAATTGATTAACGTTTGCCAACATTTTTAAGTTGATCCAAATGCAATCCCTTAAATATCTCAATATATGAATAAATGTTACACCATTTTAAAAAATAACGGTTCACATAGTAGACTATGTTTGGTGTAATACACAGATCTTCAACCAACCTTTTGTCGTGTTGCGATTTATCACGTGTCAAATCAGCGGTTTCATTATTCGTTGGTAACGTTCAGAGCGAAAGCAGCATTGGTCTCACCCTTTTTGCCGATCGCGCGAGCAACATACTGGCCGATGTCGCTGGCTGTGCAAGCTTTAATGCGCAACTCGAAGGATTTGTCACCATCTGAACTGAAGAGGTACCTGCTACTAGATTCCGGGAGTGCTTTTCCGTCTTTCAACCACGTTACTGTACACAAACGGCGATATTATTATTCAAATTTACCTCTGAAAGTTGAGTCGAGAGAAATAGGCGAGCGACAAAAGTAATCGATCAGTTACTTACCTTTCAGAGGCGCGGTTTCAGTCTTGCATACGAACGTAACCGATTCGCCTTCGCTTACCGTTGCAGATTGAGGGAATGTCGTGAAGACTGGACTCTTCGGTTCCTCATTTGGAACTGTACACATGAAAGGAGAAAACGATTAAACGATAAGATTGTTTCGTTCGTCTTGTGGTGAATACACGTTTCACGGATTACGATTTCGCTAAGCGTACCAAGAACGTTTAATGTGCACGACGAGAAACTCTCTCCTGCGTCATTGAATGCCTCGCAGGTATAAGTACCAGAATCTTCGGGGAAGATTTCGGCTATGTTTAATTTATAGATATTGGCCTCGCTAGTGTATTGGAAGTCCTTGCTGGGTTTGATTTCCTTGTTGTTGTGAAGCCAAATCACGTCAAACTTCTTCGCACCGATTATTCGACAGCTCAGAGTGACTGCTTCGCCGTCCTTTACAAACATACTGGTCAAATGGTCCACGATTTTCGGAGGCTTATCGTCGGTCTTTTTCTTCGCGGCTGCACCCGCCATAGCTGAAACGTACATCGATTATCGTTTCAATATTCCTCTATTCTTTTTGCTTCTTTCTGCTTCTTTTTTTTTTACAGCAACCGTGCATACGTAGAGTATTTACTTACGTTTAACCGTTAATTTGCAAGAGGTAGTTACGGTACCGATGCTGTTGCTTGCCTGGCAAGTGTATTCACCCTCATCTTCGGGGAATACTTCGTTGATAACGAGAGTCGCGACTCCGGCTTTATACTTCAAGCTCATGATCTCCGACGAGCTCAGAGGCTAAAGTATCGAGAGAACGTTTCACTCTGAATTTGAACTTAACATCATCGCTCTATACGATATTTCAATGATTCTTTCTTACCTTGCCATTCTTAGACCAGGTAACCTGTGGTTCCGGATCACCGTTAACGTTCACGCTGAGTTCCAGTTGTTCTCCGTCGTTGATTGTGAGATCGTTCAGTTTTTTCGTGAATTGCGGTGCTCTCATCGAATCATCCGGAGGATCTGTACAGGAATATCTTTTATTAGAGGCCCTCGATCGTTTTGGATAAAGTGAAATACACCCATGTGGTATGTTTAGTAGCAAGACTTCTCCCGCCGGCAACTTAATGACGTGGGAAAGTATGTTCAAAAAGTAGCGTCGATTCACTGTTGTACCATAAATTTGTTTACTGCTATTGCTACGCTGGATTGGTTACGCTAATTTTTCTTGCTGAGATTCGACTTGACAATGTTCTCTCGATAAGAACTCTACTGATTATGTTCCTCTTAAGAGACTTCGAATAACTGTTTCTCTCGAGAGAACTAGAACAACAAGGTCCATCTCCACGAAAGCTACGTTCCTCGCCGAATCACCCTGAATGGTGATTTCCAAAACGATTTTTCACCGATCAGTTTTTCTCCGATAGATTGACACCTTCTTCCCGTTACACCGTAAACGCGCTATTTTAGGAAAGGGATGCACAATGATCGAAGAAGCGTTCGACGAAGGAATCTTTGGAAATCCTGAGGAATTTCTACGATGTCTGGACTTTCTAGCGTAAAGTGGGCCATCGGCCACGAAAATATTGGGGCCCACTTGTCCCTTCAACTCTTGAAGACTGCAGGATCTATGGCATCTCGAGTCCTAGTGACCGAGTGTCGCACAACGCGAAAAAAGGACACCATTGTCTATTGGAAACAAAATAGTTGCCTGCGACGTAACCACTTGTAAAGCCATAAATCTGGCTACAATAGAATATATTAAGGGAGTCCTAAGACTAAACACGGTAAATTACACGGTCATTTATGCGGTACTTTTTATACGCGATCTCATTTTACGCGGTCAGATAGATTCAGTTTTCTATAAGACTTTCCTTGAATTTATTACATATCAGAGAGACGCAAATTCTTACTTGTAGGTAAATTTAAGAGCTTAGGGTTTTAGCCGGCCACATGTTCGACAGCCACGTCAATCGGGGTGGTGACCAGATTTATGGTGCGGATGTGATCGCGGGCAAGACGGCATTTCTAGAGCTAGTAATTGTCGCGCCATAAACCTTGTCACCATAGCGAAGGGTAGAAAAACGACGTTCTCGGACGAAAACAGTTTCACCAAAGTCGTGGTGGAAGTGGGACGTCGAAAGGCGGGTATTTTAGGAAACATCTAATTGGCGGAGGCAAGAAACACCTACGTTTGACGAGCGGTTAAAAATCGAATGGGCGATGGAAAAGATATAGAAAACAGTGTGCTGTGACGTAGAACGAACGCTGGAGCAAATAAATAGAGATTGTGTATCAGTTAAAACTACCCTGCCCGAATCTCTCAGACGTCTCATAGATCGTATCCTTCATACATTGTCATATTTTTTTTTTCATACAAGCAGACTCTCCGCGTAAAAGAAATCAACGCGGAACAGTGAATCCGCGTAAATGGAGGGATGGGTGTATGTATTTCTGTCACTTACAGACTAATTCCTTGGTCGTACTCCTGGAACGGGATGGGCTGCCGGTAGAGTCAAGTCCGTATTTCTTGACGCTTCGTTTGTCCGTACTGGATTCTGTGGCCTAAATTAGTTACGTTAAAATATGCAATTAGTCGAAGGAACGTTTTTTTCGCTTTCAGTTTTAACATTTACTTTGTAAGACGAAGACGAGGAAGTCGTGGAATTGTGTTTGGCGGTAGTACTACTGTAATTGTGGCCCTGCGTGGTAGTGGAACTGTATCCACTGTATCCACCGACTTTGTGTACCGTCACAATCGGCGGTGGTGCTGGTTTCAGCGGTTGCTCGATGAATCTTCGATCTACGAGAAAAGGTAAGGGGTCGTACTTGAACATCTCTGCTCTAATTCAGCATACAGTACCGTATGTAACAACACACAACTACTTTCTAACTCGTGTGCTATTTAGTAATCGACGGTATACTTATTTGATGACGATATTCGTTAAAATCATTCGCTACAAGAGGATCGTTAAGGGGGTATGCAACCTTGTCGCCTACAAAAATTCGAAATTTTTTTTTGTTACTGTTTTGAACATTTTGTGTAGAATATTATAGTAAAAGAATTTTTTGAAATTTTGAAAAATAGCGAAGCTATAGGACTCCAAGCGAGTGCATGTCATGTCTAGAATGGAGAATGTAACATTTTTGAAAGATTCCGGTTGATTTTTTATCATTAAACATGACTTTTTACGTTCACGTGTTGAAATAATTTTAGAAAAACTACCTTAGCGTATCTTTTTCTGTAAAATAGGAACGAAGGTCAATTTTATTACCTTACATTTTTACATTTTTTAAATATCTACTTCATATTCTATGAATATTTAGTTGATATTTTCTGAATATTTATTTTACATTTTTTGTACGTGTGAAATAATCTACAACGTAGCATAAGATCTTTTTGATATCTTAATTTGTTGAATTTTTATAATTGTTTAAAGTTGATTTTCATCAGCGAAAGGAAAGTTTTGTTTAACAAGCCGCAATGTTTTTATTTTGCAAAATTATTGAAAAATCTTACGTTACATCAGAGATAATCTATTTTGGTTCAAGTTGGCTAAAAAACATTTTAATGTTTATGTTGCAGACACATTTGTCGCTGGGTGCAAGCGAACAAGGTTTCGCTGGACACGAAGCTGAATAATGTTGTACAACTCTATCATTTTGTACTTTTACAGAATAAAAAGAAAGAAAAATATGAAAATAGAGTCAAGAGGTTGCTTAACAACCCTTAAAGAAAATCTTGGCTTTTTACCAAATATTTATAGACGAAAGAAAGATATAAAATTCACCCGATGTTTTTAGACTTCCAGGGTTGCATGCGCCCTTAATGGTCTAGACTAGAGTGGATAGAAAAGCGACTAGAAAGCATTCGCCTAAAGGCACAATCTTGACAGGGGTTGTTATCGTTCGACAAAAGGAGACTGTGAAATAAAAAAGTTAGCTTCAAGTTGGATTAAACGACGTAGGGTGAGAGAAATAAAACGAAAATGGGGAAAAGTCGGAGGTTGAAATTACGAGGGGTTTGCACTCATATAGCTCTACCTCCGGAATGTAGGAGGTCGTGTGCTAATTTAACTTGCTCCTCAGTTTCTCCAGTGCCTATAAACAAATATTTCATGAATCGGTAGTAGTTAATTAATAAAAAACGAAAAGAATCGGTCCTACGATCCATACGTTTGTTCGTTTCAAACGATTTACTCGCGTTTCCACGGATATCTGTTCCGTGGAACTCGATATCTAGCACACGTACCCTCAACGATCACGACACAGCTAGTTTCGTCCTTTCCGTGAATGTTGGTCGCCACGCAACGATATTTGCCGCTGTCTTCCGGCTTGCAGTCGATTATCTCCATCGTGACAACACCGTCCGCGTGCGTCATCGCGTAATGATACTTCGAGAGCTCTTCCCTATCCTTGTACCATTTAACCGTCGGCGGTGGATTGCCGCTCAGGCAGCAGAGCAGTTTACACGTTTGCCTGACTTGGATGACACGCGGTCGAAGGAGGAAGGTGAAACTCGGGGCTGATTCGATCGTCTCCAACCAGACGTTATAGCCGAGAGGTTCTCTCCTCCTAACTGGATGTAATTCTGGCCTGTACTTCGGAATCTCTATAGGTAGCGCTGAAAAATGAAAAGACAGTCAAGCAGACGAAAGTAGCGACAGCACGAGAGTAGAAGAGTATCCAGGAGCTTGGGCAAAGCACAAGCTTTCCAACGTACGTTGCACGTTCAAGAAGACGACCTCCTCTCGGTAACCATAGTGATTCTCTGCTCTGATCACGTACTCTCCTCTGTCTTCCAGTTTCACTCTGTTGATGATGAAGGTGTAGTCGTCGCCGTGGTAACGTTTCATGAATTTCACCGATTGTCGAAGTTCCTGGTTGTTGTGGAACCACGTGAGCGTCGGAGAAGCTATCGCGATTACGCGGCAAGTGAACTTGACGCTCTGGCCTTCGTACGCGAATGCACTGGTGGGTTTGATCACGAACCTTGGCGCCGCTTGTCGTCGATCTACGAGAGAGGCAGGATCGATTTGAGAATTATTCCCTTACATCCATCAGTTGTACGTACTACGCATATACATAGAGTGGGGAGGATCGAAACGTTCTTATATCCCTTACCGAAGGAGGAATCGTAGATCTTGTATTTCTCGATCAGCAACTTTCTCAGCGAGGAGTATTCGGCCAGTCGGCCAATAGGAAGAACATATTTATCCCAGTTCTCGTACTTGGCTCGCAGCCTGTCTCTGAAGTTCAGGTATCGGCTGCTTGCAATGGGAGTTGTACGGTTGCTATGATCACCGGTCAACCATGGATGGAGGAGGCATTCGTGGGCGGTCATACGTTTCCTGAACGAAGTTAAACGTTCTTACTATGTATTTAATTTAGCTCGTGTGTACTGTCGTACTGAGCCGACTGATAAAATTGACAAATGCTTGTTGCCTTTCTAACTTTGTGAGATTTATTCTACGTAAGACTAAGTGCTCGCTTTAACCCGTAGATGTTTTCGTGTTGAGCGTTTTAACTGTTCTGCTGTTTTCTGAGTCCTCGTCTTCGCCTTCGGACGCGTTGGAGTTGATGTACGCTGATTGGTGAATATTTTATAATTATATTCATTGCCAATCAGCGTCCCTAATTTTCTCGCCAACTCCTTCCAGTGCGCCCTTAGCGCGCTTTACCCTGGTAGAGTGGGAGATGGTTCTAAGGGCTAGCCAAATGTTTATAATAATTCGGGAAATACTTCCGGGTGATTCATCGGCTAGTGTGGACCGTTATATACAAGTATACCTTCAGAAACCTGTGGTTTTATGGCATGTTCTTAAGCTATTGAGCGCGAAATGCTCGAACGGTTAAAAACTCTAATAGAGTAATTGTACAGGCCTTCGCTAGGATGGATGTTGAAGCATGAAAATAATAAATTAAATCCTAAACTCAAAAACAGCCTGTTGGTGCGATCGTGTTATAAATCGTTACTAAGAAAAAATCTAACAAACGTTTTTATAAATTCCGAATCTACAGAGGATGTAAACCGAAGGATTTTCATTTTCACAGAAACAACGTACTCTTTGTTCTTGACGAGTAGCCGCCTAATGAAGTCCTTGCCTTCTTCAGAGACATCGCGGAATGCTTCTTCGTCAAAGTCCCAGTCACAGGCTTTAACGTTCTTCAGCGTTTCGATGTCGTTATCTCCGGCGAACGGCGAAAGTCCGCTCAACCTGTGTACGAACCACAATCTTATCAATTCAATTAACAGCGGACACGCGCTAGAAACGGTAATAAGGTGGAGGAACAACGGCTTACAGAACATAGGCAAGTACACCGCAAGCCCACATGTCCGTGTAGAAGCCAACTGGTTCACGTTCAACGATTTCAGGCGCGGCAAATTCGGCCGTACCTGTACTGATCTTAACTACCTCGTTGGGATCGAGTTTCGTGGCTAGACCGAAGTCGATCAATTTCACGTTGGTACTGTTGCGCGTCTGGCACATAATGTTCTCGGGTTTGATATCTGAAAAGGCGAGAATTATCGTTATTCGTGATACGTGCACCAAAAGCGAAGAAGCAAGGAACAGAAAGGAAGGGGAAAGCAAAAATGAAGAATGTTTTGCCACGCATACGCGTCGAGATTCACAATTTTTAATTAAAAACCTGTGTTTTCTATCAAAGTCACTTCTTGCGTGAAATTTGGAACACCCACTATAATCGATATATTATTTTCCTAAGACTATAATTTCTGAACGGGACGCGGTGATTTTAATGGTTGTTACTCGGTGACGATAGTAGACTGCTCTAAGACGCTGCTCATCGAGACTTCCAAGACAGTCAGGAAGCTCTAAGAATTGTCTATGATTTGATTGGTGATTGATAAGAACTCTTGGCGCGTTCCACGAGGAATAGGGGGTGGTATGTGAAAGTGGAAGCGAAAATATGAAGTTTGGCAACGTCACGGAATTTCCGCTGGGCCTGGTACTTGGTCTGGAGCTAGGTACGGTCAAACCCTTGAGCAAGTCCCGTTGGAAATTCACGTTTTATGACACGGACAATTAGATGTTGAGAGCGTAACCGACGTGTTAAGAAAAGCAATTCTAAAGAAGTTAAGAAACAAAACGATTTCTCAAAAACAGTCCTTGAATTAGTGTGTCATGAAACGTGCTAGCCATCTGCGTGTCATCATGCTAGCCATCCTTTGTGCAAATTGCTAGCCGCTACGGTCTTAAAAGCTATTGATTGTAAATATGGAATAGTAACGGTTTTTCTATGGGTAATCCACGGAACGAAGAGTTTTACCTAAATGTATGATGTTCTTCTCGTGCATGTGTTTCACAGCTTCGCAGATTTGCCGCATGTAATTGATAACTTCAGCCTCGGACATTGTGTATCCATCCGCCGTGATTCTCTCGAAGAGCTCTCCGCCGGATAAGCTAGGACGAACGAAAGATCAAGGTCACCGCGAGGAGAGTAAAAGAAAAGGACAGACGCGTTAGATTACGTCGACACTTACAACTCGAAGATCAAGACCATCTCGTCGTCGTCTTCGAAGGCATCGTGGAGGTTGATCAGCTTGGGATGATGAAGCTGATTCATTATGTCAATCTCCTTCCTGATCAGTTCCTTCTCCATCGCGTGAGACACTGGAATAAACTTGGCCGCGAAGATGTTGCCGGTAGCTCTCTCGCGACAACGATGAACCACACCGAACGCGCCGGTTCCAATCTCTTCGAGAATATCGTATCTGTCGTAGACCGAGATGTGTTTAATTTCAACCGGCTGTGGCACATATTTGCTGTAGACGTCGAAGACGAATTGATCGTAATCCCGTGGCTTCTCGTCGCTTCGTCCACGGATCTTCTTTCCAGTCTCGTCGACTTTGTATTCTTTCTGTTTGAACTCTCTCTTGACTGTGCCTTTGGTCGTGATCAGCGGCGTCACCTCGCTCGGATCGGATCGCCCGTAAATGTTCTCCGCGCAGACACGGAAGTCGTATTGGTGGCCTGGGCTGAGCCCGGTGACCGCCATCGAACAGAATCTGGTGTTTCCAACTCTGATCCAGCTGGTCATCGGATGTTCCCGTTTCTCGACGAGGTAGTTGGTGATATTGCTGCCGCCATCCCAGAGTGGTGGTTTCCAGCTCAAGGCCAACGAGTCGTGACCGATGTTGTCGATCTGGGGGAATCTCGGTGGATCTGGCCTGTCGCTGATCTGAATCTTGATGATCGCGGTGTCCTGGCCAAGGTCGTTCTCCGCGGTGATACGATAGGGACCTGAATCGATACGGCTGCCGTCTATTATCGTGAGAACAGCGTGTCGCTCTTTGACTTCGACGGTGTAATGTCCGCCGGACTCGATCACCTCTCCTTCTCTGACCCAGGTGATCTTTGGTTTCGGATAGCCGGTGAACGGGATCTTGATGACCACGTTCACGCCTTTGTCGAAGAACGCGGTGTCTCTGAATCTCGGCGGTACGTTCAGTTTCGGTGGAGTCTTGATCAGAAGCTCGCCCTTTGTCGACTTGACGCCGCATTTGTTCACAGCGCGACAGAAGTACTCGTCCGCGTCCTCGCCGAACACGTCGTGAATGATCAAATTGTGCACGTCGCCCTCCGAGTATATGTTGTATCGAGATCCAGGGACCAGCTCGCGGGCGCCCTTGAACCAGGTGATCGTCGGTTTTGGAATACCGATGATCTTGCATTGGAAGTGGGCGTTGTGATTCTGCACGCAGTTGACCTTGTGCAGCGGCTGAATAATCTCTGGAGCCTTGGCAGCCTGAGGATCGGTGATCTTGACGGACGTCGAAGCCTTCGACTCTGGTCCCAGGCCTGCTGCATTCTGCGCGAACACACGGAACTCGTATTGCCTGCCTTCGATCAGGTTCGTGATGTTGATCTGCGTGGGTAGGCAGATCGCGACGTTCACGCGCTGCCAGGTCTGACTGCCGGCCTCCCGTTTCTCGATCCAGTACCCCTGAATCTTCGAGCCACCGTCCGACTCTGGCCTCTCCCACGAGAGATTCACAAAGTCTCCGCCAACCTGGGTTACCTTTGGCGTTCCCGGTGGACCCGGAGGATCGAACGGCGCCTTTGCTTTGATGGGATTCGTTCCCTCGAGAGGCGGGCCCATTCCGTTGTCGTTCACTGCCATCACGCGGAACAGATACTCTTGTCCCTCGGTCAGACCTTGCACCATGAAAGTGCACTCCTTGCAGAACGACGAAACGATGATCCAGTGTGTGAGACTGACGTCGCGACGCTCCACGACGTAGTGGGTGACGCGAAGTCCACCGTCAACCTTAGGAGGATGCCAGGACAGGGTGCACGTGTGCTTGTCGATGTCGGAGACCTCGAGAGGTCCAGTTGGCGGGCCAGGTAGTCCAGTGATGTACACGTTGAACGAACCGTTGACGCTGCCGCTGTCGTTCGAGATGCAGAGGTTGTAAACTCCGGCGTCGTCTTTCACAATGTCCTTGATGAAGATGATCAGATACTCGTCGAACACCGTGTACTTGATGTGGGTGGTCTCGACCACTTTGTGACCGTCCTTCTTCAGGGTAACGTCCATCGGTTGATCGCCGCTGTAGTAGATCTTGATCTTGGTGTTGTCTCCCTCGGCTAGATACAGGTCATCCGGCATGCGCTGGATGTGCGGTGGAGTACCGATCTTTAGTCGACACGAGGTCGTGGCTATACCAAGCGGATTCGAGATCTGGCAGCTGTAATCGCCGTCGTCCGCGTCCCAAACTTCGGAAATTACGAGCCTGTAAATTCCGTCGAATGCCTCGGTTCGGAACCGACCGCCGACCGTGATCTCTCTGCCGTTCTTCAGCCACCTGTAAAGAGGATACGCATCAACGGGACAGTTCTGACGATAAGAAAAAGAAGGATAGAGAGTAATGATAGCGGGTAATAATATACCTTGCGGTTGGTAAAGGCTTCCCGGTAGCCTCGCATTCGAGTACCAGAGTTTTGCCAAGTGGTACGTTCGTGCTGATCGGCAAAGTTCGGACGAATTCCGGTTTCTCGCCACCTTCGACCTCGCAGATCTTGACCGGCGTGGTGCAGGAGCTTGGCTCCGATCTTCCAGCGGCGTTCACCGCGAAGATACGGAACTCGTAGTCGCCGCGCTCGATCAGATGCAGAACGGTGTATTCCGTGTCGGTGACATTGTACTCGTTGCACTTGGCCCAGAGCGCGCTTCCAACTTCGCGCTTCTCGATTATGTAGCCGGTGATACGGCTGCCACCGTCCGATACCGGTGCCTCCCATTTCAGGTCGACGTAATTCTTTCCGACCTTCACCACCTGCGGAGTGCCCGGTGGCGAGGGCACGTTGAACTTGCTCTTCAGTTTGAACGGAGCCGAAGGTGGGCTAGGTTTGCTGAAACCAGCTGCGTTCTTCGCTCGGATTCTAAACTCGTACTCGTGTCCACTCAACAGATTGTAACAGATGTACGTTGTGTCTTTGACCAGATAGTCGTTCGCCACGCGCCATGTCGCATCGTCGGCAGGATCGCGGAATTCGATCTTGTAGCCCTGAATACGGGATCCACCGTCGGACATTGGACGGGTCCATACCACCGTAGCGTTCGAGGTGTCCCAGTCGATAACACGGGGCTGTCCAGGAGGTTCTGGCACCGTGAACGGGAATTTCGCGGTGATTGGCTCGTCGGCCTGCAACGGGTCTGATATTCCGTACTGATTCTCCGCACGGACACGGAAGTTGTACTGGCGATTGGGTTCGAGGCCGATCACGTCGTAATGAGTGTTCCTTACGAAACTGCTCAGCTTCACCCAGTACTGAAATCAGTCGACGTCGTTTAGTTTTAATACCTATTCAAAGTTGCTACTTTCTACAGAGATAATGAAATCTTACGCCAGCCGGATCCAGTTTCTCGACGATGTAATTCGTAACGGGTGAACCGCCATCGTCGAACGGAGCTTTCCAAGACAGCGTGCAAGTCTCGGGAGTGATGTCAGAAATATCCAGTGGTGCTTGCGGCGGAGATGGTTTATCTACGAGAGAAGTCGTTTACATTCGCGTACCTGTATCACTCGAAACGAACAAACGATTACGCGTGTACAAGCGCCCTTACCGACAACGAGAACTCTGCACGAAGCTGAGTCTGTGCCAACGGTGTTGGTGAGGTAGATGGTGTACGTTCCTGTGTCGGATCTCTTGGCCTTCTTGTTGATGAACTGCGAAGCGACGTCTGTCGTGTCGAATTTGATCCTCTCTCCGGTAAGGACCTCTTCGCCGTTTATAGACCAGCTTGGTCTCGGTTTCGGGTTCGCCTGGTACGGGACGGTTATCGTGAACGGTTCTCCAGCGATCACCGTCATGTCGCGAATACTTAGGTCGGACGTGATCCTCGGCGGGACTGGAAGAAATTTGCGATTGCTTAATCGTGTCTTATGTAATCGCGACTTATTCATCGGACTAAGAATACTTACACGGTGGTGCGCTAGCTCTGATCACGTCAGAGTTAGAACTCCACGGTCCACGACCAGCTGCGTTCTCAGCAGCAACGCGGAACTCGTAGTCGTGATTTTCAATCAGGCCGGTTACTCTGTAAAGATTCGAACAGCGTATACAGACTCGAGATACGATCGTGTATGAAAGGATCGAGCTCGAGGAATGGAAGAAACTCGTTACCTGTATGTCGTCTCGTGAACGAGAGACGGGGTGGCTTTCACCCACTTGTCTTCGCTCAGCAGACGCTTCTCGATTACGTAACCAAGGATTGGAGAGCCTCCGTCGTGACGAGGTTTCGTCCACGTGATAGTGATACTGTCTTCCGTCGTTTCAACGCCCTTAGGAGTTCCAGGTGCTCCAGGTGGATCGAACGGATGTCTGGCTTTGATCGGGTCCATCGTTGTTACCGGATCGGAAGTGCCGTATTGATTCTCCGCCATCACGCGGAATTCGTATACGCTTCCGACTGTCAGATTTCTCACTCGAACGAACGGTGTTGTGATGTAGCTGCTCACCTATCGCGGCGTTTAAAGAAAATCGTTCAAGCACGTTCCAACTATTCCAGATTTTACCATTTTAACGGCGTTGAACGAACAAACGAACCTTAGACCACGTCCCCTTTGGCTCGCGTTTCTCGACGACATAGTTGGTGATATCGGCGCCACCGTTATCTTTAGGCGGGTTCCAGAATAGCGTGAGAGCATCTCCGCCGAATTCGTCGGCGTGAAGATTTTGAGGTGGATTCGGACGATCTAGAACTTTAACGTTCACGGTCGCGGTATCGAAGCCGGAAGAATTGCGCAGCTGTAGGCGGTACTGTCCACCGTCCGACCGTTTCGCATTCTTCACCACAAGGCTGTAAAACAACATTTTCATATAAACATCGCGCCCACATACGTACAATTCACGTTATTGTAACAGTTGTGTGGAGAGAATCCCGCGTGTACCTAGCGTAGTCGTCACCCAGCTGTTGATGCACACGTGAATCGGTTTCGTCTTTGATGACGTCGTTAGCGAACCAGGTGGCAGTGGGCTTGGGGAAACCGATGTAAGGTACGTGAATGGAGAAGTCTTCGCCAGCACGAACGGTGATATCGCGGACACCTCCAAGATCCATCACAGGTTTGTTGGGCTGTTCCTCGATGACGATTGGATTGCTTGCTCGGCTTGGATCGCTATTGCCGACATCGTTCACTGCGATTACTCTGAACAGGTACTCCTCTCCTTCCGTTAGTTTCGGCACCGTGTACACGTTGGTCGGGATTAGTGCGCCATTCACGTCGTCCCATTCGTCCTGACCTCTCTGCTTCATCTGAACGATGTAACCTCTGATCTTGGCACCGCCATCGCTGCGTGGTGGCCTCCAGCTCAGCGTCACCGAGTCTTTCGTTATTCTATCAGGCTTCGGTGGTTCAGGAGCATCAGGACGTACTACGAGAATACGTAACGGTTAGGTTGGATTAATTCGAAACGTTGCTGGAAAGCAACCACTCGTTTCTTCATCGATTGATACACTTACGGCGTTGATGTCCAGCGGTGATCGGTTCGGTTGGCTTGCTCGGCTTACCAGGTCCAGCTTCGTTCACAGCGATAACTCTGAACTCGTATTTAGATCCTTCGTGAAGATCTTGCACCGTGAACGTTGTATTCGGAGTTGGATAGTTGTTGACTTTGAGCCATTCGCCTCCTCGTTCACGCCTTTCCACGTAATATCCTGTGAACGCAACAAGCATGTGTATTTTTCTCAACTAAGTTCAAGCTGTTTCCTCTTAAGCGTAGATTACATACAGGCTGTTTCCGAAAATGTCGGCATAATTTCAGGGATAGATTCAATCGCAAAAATAATAAAGTTTTAATCTTGTTTATGCACTTGGATAACCAGGGTACTCGGGTACTCATATAAGTCAAGTTGATGATTATAAAGGGTAGTTTCACAATAAAATTATGCAAAATACAAAATTACGACACGGACGATTCATTTTAACATGGAATTATACTATAGGTCCGAGTAATTGCTTCACTCAAATTATTCAAAACAGCGATTTACAATAGAAAGAAAAAACTGAAAGCTACGGAAAGAATGAAAGTCAAATGATCGTTGTATAGCTGATAGCTTGTGATACTTGGGTACCACGGTTGTCCAACAAGTGTAAACATTTTGATTGTCCACGTAAGGGTAAAACTGATTGAAGTGTGGGCGACACGCTTGAAGGCGATCTGTGTCGAGTCTTATTTAAAAAATAATAATCTTTGTTTCCTGGAACTGCATCTAAAAGCATTTACATGGCAGCTCAGAAGGTTGTGCATGAGACGAGAAGCGTTACTTGGAAAAAAATTAAAGAAACCAGTCAACGAAGTCATAAAAATTACTGGAAGACAAAAACGGTTATAATTTGGAAAGTAGAACTTTTTTTCTTCTCCGTTTCAGTCCCACGCGCCGCTTTCGCGCTCTTCAGATTTCTGAATCTATTCCCGAAGCCCACATTTTTGGAAACACCTTGTATAGGTAAGCATAAAGAAAAAAAAAAGGAGTCTAACCAGTGATAGGCTTGCCACCAGTATTGATAGGTGGATTCCAGAAAAGGCTGCAGCTGTTCGGGGTGTATCCAAGGATCTCGGGTTGACTGGGCGCATCTGGTGGATCGTACGGACTCTTGGCAATAACAGGTTTACCCTCCAACGGTTCTGATACGCCGTACATGTTCTCGGCGCGTACTCTGAATACATATTTCTTGCCCTCGGTGAGTCCTTTGGCAGTGTAGTTTGTTCTCGGACAGTATCCAGGTGTCTGGCGCCAATTGTCCGCACCGTAGTCCGACACTTCGACGATGTAGTTGGTAATATCGGAGCCACCGTCGTCCGCAGGCCGATTCCACGACAGAGATACGGTATCTTGCGTGGTGGCAGTGTACTGAAGCGGGCCTTGAGGTGGTCCAGGTCTATCGACAACGATAACCTCGATTTCAGCCGAATCCTTTCCGTATTCGTTCATCGCTGTAACGGTGTAGATACCGCCATCCTCTCGAACAGATTTCTCGACCAACAGGTTCGTACGGTCGCTCTTAGTCTCAGTCTAGAAATGGATGGAAATGTGATCAATATATATATATATATTATTGCGAACTTCGCAACGTAAAGAGGTCTCGGTTTGGCGGATTATAGTCATAAAGCACGAAGTATTCATTAGTCATGTTAAGCACTTGTATATTGATTCCCGTGTGCTTCCGAATTATTGCACTTGGTACCGTCTAAATGTAAATTGAGATTTGCTGTTTGAACGAATCTCGATTTCTGATCTGACGATGTTCCAACTAATGAAACTGTTTTTCTGACTAAAACAAGGTACTGACTACCCTAAACCTGCTCCTTTATCATGTCGTCCCTTCTCCAGTTCCTCAAAAATTTGAAGAAGGGATGCTAAGGGAGGTTCCTAAAAATACTAAGTGACCAACTCCGTATCACCCCGTTTCATTGCGCCCGAAGCGCGAAATGTTCTAGAGCGAGGGTGACGAAGTTGATCCTTTCCTGGTGGAAATTTGGCAAAAAGAAGGAAAATCTCGCCAGGTCAGCTCTGACTCTTCGTCTCGCTCGAAGAGAAAGGTACCGAGTGACCTCGGTATGGTCTGTTTTCGAAGACTCTTTCGGAATTAAACTTATGATACCTTGCTTTACTAACTGAACAATAGTCTATTCTTTAATATTTTAAAGTCTAAGTGCCGCATGTCGGCTACAGACCGGTCTGCCAAAATAAAAGTAACGGTTTGCAAAAATGAATATCACGTATCATAAAATCGTCCCCTTGCTGTCCTAACAAGTCATATTTGGTCGCCAGACCTAGGTGATGTACGTCTCGCAATCACCATAAAACCTTCACGAAGAAACCTATGATCGTGACCGTTGATGTCCTTATACCTACAAATTATTTAAACTACCACCACCACGGCTACCAACAATCCCCTGCTAAATATTTAGTCACCCTAATCACGGAACACATTAACTAATTGCAACAAAATATAGTTTATAAAAGAGTAAACGCAGTCAAACGTAAGAGCAATAATAGTAAGACAGTAAGAAACGAGTATCAGAATAATATGAGCCGTTTATTTTGAAAGTGGCCGCCTAAGTCCATCTGTCAGTTGTCTGTTGTTAACTGTAGTAACATGTACCACTTAAAGTTAGCTGTGATAAAAAACATTTTGCTATTAAGTATGTTCAGAGTATACGATAATTTTGGACATTGCCAAAAACACACTTGGTACTTCATCACCAAAAGCCATAAGCAGTCGAAAGGTGAAAGGTACGAAGAACCGTATCGATTCGCAATTAATTGGCTTACCGATATTCGAAGAGTTTCGACGAGAGACCTTCCATCTTTGTGCCATTCGATAGTGGGCGTTGGCGCACCGGACAATGGAATGTTGACGTTGATCGGTTCTCCGGCGCGAACCTTGATCTTGCGTCCGATCAGCGCATCCAGATTCAATTTCGGCTTCTCTTTCATCGGTTTCGCGATGAACACGGAGGATGTGTCGCTAGGTTTGCCTGATCCAGCAGCATTTATAGCTGTCACTCGGTACTCGTATTGATGACCCTCGGTGACATGATCGTCGTAGAATTCCGCGTATCTCGCTGGTTCCTTGGTTAGTTTCAACCAACGACCAGTCGCGCGATCGCGTCTTTCCACGTCGTAACCGATGATCTTCGAACCTCCGTTGCTGATCGGCGCTGTCCATCTGATCTTAATGTGATCCTTGTCTGCGTCGACGCACTCTGGTTTGCCAGGCTGTCCAGGCACAACTAAACCAAGACGTTGCATTTTACCAAGTTGATCTTAGGGAATATTATAAACTGATACCGTAAGAAAAAAAAAAGAAAAGAAAAATAGAAGCTTACCAAATTGGTTCTTGGCAACGATCGAGTGATCGGTTGTCAAAGGTTCCGAGCGTCCCTGAAGATTCTCTGCGCACACTCTAAACTCGTAAGTGGTACCTTCGAGCAATCTGGGAACCGTGGCGTGGTTGTATTTGGGATTTACATGAGTCACAGCTGGAACCCAACCGCCTCCGTGTGTCAAGTCTCGTTTCTCGATTACGTATCCCCTGAAAAAAAAGGATGCAGCAACGTTACGATTGTTTCTTCGTCGTTACCGGGTCGCTTCTTTGCGATTCTTTATACTCACGTGATCTCGCTGCCACCGTTATCTTTAGGTGGTTTCCAGGACAAGGTAACCGACTGACTTGTGATTTCTTCATATTGCAGAGGACCTTCCGGTGGTCCTGGTCTATCGAGAACGATCACCTGGAAGCTACCTTCGTCTATTCCGCTGCTATTCTTCAGCAGCAAGTGATACGTTCCGGAATCGGATCTCTGAGCGTTCACGGTATGAACGATGGTGTGGTAACCGATCGATGTAACAGTCGTTCTCTCGTTCGTTTCCACTGATCTGCTTCCGACGGTCCAAGTGACTTCCGGAGTTGGTTCACCGACGAAGTCGATGTCCACGTGGAAGATCAAGCCAGCCTTGATTCGAATGTCTTGCAGAGGTGTCTTGATCTTTGGAGCCACTGAAACGTTCGATTCGATCGTTGGCAGGATGTTAAAACAGGATGTATTGGATTGTCCGGGAAATTTATGCCGATTTTTAAGTAAATAAGCCAATTTCATACTTCAAAGCATGAACTTTTCTTTTTTTTTGTTCTATAAGGCAGTGTTTCGCAACCGTTGTGCCGCGGTACACTAGTGTACGAAGTGCGTGATTGTAACGATAAAGTTAGAAAATTAATATTTCTACATAAACGGTATAAATAAAAATGTTTCGTTTCAATTTGGCGTAGGTAAAGAATTTTCCCAAAAGCTTCGTTTCTTCAGTGACTTTAAGATCAAAATTCCCATTTTTAGATTTCGTCAACCGTTTTCGAGCAATTTTTTCTGACAGACGACCACCTCTTTCAACATTACATATCTCGGTTGATATTTTACCAGTATTTTTTGCGCTTTTGCTGAAGGAAAAATATTGTACGGCTCTATTTCCTTCCATCTTCAAGGCAGTGTAAAATTGAGAAGAAACTAGTAAGTGCAACGAATAAACTTTCAAAGGACACGTGAAACAATAATCTTTCAGAATATATGCAAACTTCATGTTTTCACGTAATTTTATACGTTCAAACGCTACTAATAGAAATTCGGCACGAACTTTCCGGTCAACACGATAACTCGTTGAAATAATCATCGATAAATATACTCACGGTAACGAGGTTTGGCAGTGATTAGATCGCTAGGCTCCGATGGTTCCGATTGTCCAGCAGCGTTAACGGCAATTACACGGAACTCGTATTCCTGTCCTTCCGTGAGATCCGGAACGGTTGCGTTCGTCTGTTTAGGAGGAACGTGAACCGCGTTCACCCAGTATGGGCTACCTTTCTCCTTCTTTTGAACAATGTATCCAGTGATCGGTGAACCACCGTCGCTAGCTGGCGCAGGCCATTGCAAGTCGACGTGGTCTCTGTCCCAGTCTGTGATCTGTGGTCTTCCAGGAGCGTCGGGTTCATCTGGAAACGTTAATCACACGCAATGAAAACGAGGAACTTTACTTACTATAGGCTACCTATGTAGATAGATAAGTTTAAGATCGTAGTTACTAACCGAACTCGTTCTTAGCCACGATGCTCTTCGGCGCCTCGAGCGGATCGGATTCTCCGATGGTGTTGACAGCCTTCACGCGGAACAGATATTCTTTGCGGTGCGTCAATCGAGCGACTTCGTGGCTAAGGATCATGCTCATACCAGCATCGGACCAAGTGCCACGCGACAAATCCATCTTTTCGACGACGTAGTGCAAGATCGGGCTGCCTCCGTCGTCGGCCGGATGCTTCCAAGTCAAGTGGCAACCTTCTTTGGTGATGTTAGTGATCTCGAGCGGTTTCTGCGGTGGCGATGGTCTGTCGAGGACTGTGACCCGAGCACTCGCGCTGAATTTCCCGTGCTCGTTCTCCAGGGTCAAGGTGTAACGGCCAGTATCGGAGCGAACGGAGAACTGTATCTCAAAGGTAGTTTCGGTATGAGTGGTGTACATTTCGTGGCGAGAATCGGCCATGACAACAGCTCCGTCCAACAACCATGTGGCTGTAGGTTTCGGCGATGCTTGGATAGGAATAATGTAGCTGATCTTCTGTCCAGCACGGACCACCAGATCGCTGAGTGCGTGTGGATCGAACGATGGGGCAACTGTAACGAATTTCATTTGTGTAGAAGGGACAAAGAAAGAGAGACAAGAAGAAAAGGGGGAAAGAAAAGCAGATTTTCACTTACGGCAACGTGGTTTCGCAACGATAGGAGAAGACGCCTCGGATGGTTCGCTAGGTCCAGCTTTATTGATAGCGATCACGCGGAACTCGTACTCTTGACCTTCCACTAGATCCGGTACTCTGGCACTTGTCTTAGTTCCATCGATCTCCAAGGCTTTCTCCCACGATCCGAAACGTGGTTTCTTCTCGATTATGTATCCTGTAATAGGCGATCCGCCATCTTTCTTCGGTGGAGTCCATTCCAAGTCTATATGATCCTTGTCCCAGTCGGTGGCGACAGGTGCACCAGGTTTGTCGGGCTTGTCGTATGGATCTTTCGCGGTGATCGTATCCATGCCAGTGAGCGGCAACGATTCTCCTTGCTTGTTCACAGCGCGTACACGGAACTGATAGTCGTGTCCTTCGATCAGATGATCCACGTGGGCAGAAGTCGAGGTAGCTTCCGCTACAGGTACCCATCGCATGTTCTCCGTGTCCATCTTCTCGACCTGGTAATACTGAATCTCCGAACCACCGTCGTCTTTCGGCGCGCGCCACTGCAAGTTGCAGCCGTTCTTCGTTACATTCGAGATCTTGAGCGGACCTTCAGGAGGAGCTGGCACGTCGAGGACGTTCACGGTTAAAGTGGCACTATCCCTGCCGTTGATGTTCTTCGCCTCCAAGGTGTAGACCCCGGAATCGGACCGTTTCGCCTCCATCACGCGTACTTTCGTGTTATAATCCTCGTTCACGATCTTGATACGATCGCTCGCTACAAGTATCGTGCCCTTCAGCGACCATTGCTTCGTTGGTGGTGGTTCGCCGATAACTGGAACGTCGAAGTCGTAGAAGCCACCTGCTTTCACTTTCACGTCTATCATGTACTTCCTGTCGATCCTCGGTGGAACTGAAAACGAACAAATCTATCATTGACCATCTGTTCTTGCGCACGTGAGTATGTGTGAGAAATAGGAGGAGTAAGGAGCTACTCACGATTCTTAGGTCTAGCCAGGTGGGATTTCGAAGCGTCCGAAGGTTCGCCAGGTCCAGCCTTGTTGACCGCCCTAACGCGGAATTCGTAGTGCGTGCCCTCAACGAGGTCTGGCACTTTTCCGCGATTCACGTCGCCTTCAACTTCCGCGCATTTCTCCCACGTGGGACTATATTTATCTCGTTTCTCTATGATATAACCGGTAATAGGTGAACCGCCATCTTCTTGCGGACGGTCCCACGTGAGCTCGACAAAGTCTGAGTCGTAGTCGCTGACGATCGGGGTGCCGGGCTTTCCTGGTTCGTCTGAAACAAGAATCATCGCGAAATCGTAAAACAATTGTTAGGGCATTGACCAACAGCTCTATTCAAGGGCCCGTTAAAATTTGTACGTGATGTGCCAACTAGTGAATTCAGGATTTATGACATCCAGGGTCCTAGAGCTGGTTACAGGCAATACAGCAACAAAAGTTCATCGAAGTTCGTTTATCGCGAACAAAAGTTCATTGCCTACAACGCTCGACATCATGGCATAGATCCCGTTACAATATACGCCTAGCAACAATCGGTGTAGAAAGATTGGAAGGTTTGATCGGCTAGAGATGTCACTTACCGAACGGATTCTTCGCTTCGATGCTCTGCATAGCAGCGAGCGGTTCCGATTTGCCTTGCTTGTTAACAGCACGAACTCTGAACTTGTACTTGTGTCCCGGAGTGAGTCCTTCCACTTGCAAAGATGTCTCTGGTCCGTCCGTTTCTCCCGCTGGAACCCAACGGCCGGTGGCTTCGTCCATTTTTTCAACGACGTAGTTCTCAATTGGTTGACCACCATCGTCTTCCGGTGGTTTCCACGTCAGTTTGCATCCCTCCGCGTGCACGTCGGACGCTCTTAACGGTCCTTGAGGTGGGCTAGGTTTGTCCAGAACGGTTACCTTCACGATAGCTTCGTCCATACCGTTGATGTTTTCCGCAGTGATCGTGTACTTTCCAGACTCGGCTCTGGTAGCCATTCGTACACTGAGGACGGTATTGTAGTCGACGTGTTTCACTTTGATACGTTCCGTAGGCCGTACCTCGCGTTTGCCCAGCATCCATTTCGTGGTTGGTGGAGGTTCACCAGACACCTTCACGTCGAAACTGAAGTTCTGTCCGGCTTTGATTCTGACCTCTACCAAATTCGTACGATCGATCTTGGGCGCTTGGTTTCGCGGTTTGGCAATGATCGTTGGCGTTGCGTCCGAAGGTTCGCCAGGGCCAGCTTTGTTTACGGCTCGCACGCGGAACTCGTACGGTTGGCCTTCTATTAAGTCGGGAACCGTAGCCGAGGTGTCGTCCGCTGGTACCTCCAGGGCTTTCTCCCATTCGCCGTACTTGTCTTTCTTCTCGATAATGTAGCCGGTGATGGGCGATCCACCGTCGCTCGCTGGTGGAGTCCAAACGAGATCCACGTGATCTTTGTCCCAGTCGGTGACGCGAAGATCGCCAGGTTTGCCAGGTTCGTCTGGAATTTGTTTCAAGAGGATGCGTGAGTTCAACTCTCTTTCTTCTTTCTACAAGATCAATTTCGAGTCTCGCAATTTGGGTACTTACCGAATGGATTCTTAGCTAGGATAGCTTGTTCCGCTTCCAGAGGTTTAGATTCACCCTCGGCGTTCACGGCGGTAACGCGGAACAGATATTCTTTGCCCGGAGTCAATCCAGTCACCTCCAAGTCTGAGAAACAAGCAAGCAAGATTACTCATTCGTTCATCCAAGGGTCTTTCTAGTGTTACGTCTGTAACCGCCAAGTCTAGCGAACTTCTCTTGTTTTCAAATGACAATTATAGCGAAAGTCGCGTCTATATCAAAGTTCCTAAATTTATAAATTGAGGAAAGAGCTTAGGGGTTTAGTGGCCCACATGTTCGACAACTGCATCGATCGGGACGGTGACCAGGTTTATGGTGCGGATGTGATCGCGAGCAAGACGGCACTTCTAGAGGTAGTAATTGTCGCACCATAAACCTTGTCACCATAGCGAAGGGCAGAGAAACGACGTTCCCAGGCGAAAACAGTTTCACCAAAGTCGTGGTGGAAGTGGGACGTCGAAAGGCGGGTATTTTAGGAAACATCTAATTGGCGGAGGCAAGAAACGCCTACGTTTGACGAATGGTTAAAAATCGAATGGGCGATGGAAAAGATATAGAAAACAGTGGTTTGTAACGTAGAACGGACGCTGGAGAAAATAAATAGAGACTGTGTATCAGTTAAAACTACCCTCTCCGAATCCCTCAGACGCCTCATAGACCTTATCCATCCTACAAAATAAACTTTTGGGTATGAAATTCTGTGGTAGTCACTATCGTAGTCCCTATCCCAGGTATACTCTTTCAGTGAACTGACCAAAACCGAGGACCCCGAGGTATGAAAGGTACGTAACACTAGATAAATGGAAATTTGTTGAACTTACTAGGCTCGGTGGATCGGCCGCAAGGTACCCAGCATCCAGTCTCTGGGTCCATTTTGTCCACCTGGTAGTATTCGATCGGGGTGCCGCCATCGTCTTTCGGCCTCTTCCATTTCAATTTGCATCCTTCTTTGTGCACATCCGTCACCTGGAGCGGGCCTTCCGGTGGCATTGGCTTGTCCGTGACGGTGACCTGTACCGTGACAGAGTCTCTTCCAGAGGAATTGCTCGCTGTGACGGTATAATCGCCGCTGTCGTCACGCGAAACAGGTCGAATGCTGAACTTGGTACTGTAGTCGGAATTGTCGATTTGCACTTTTCGGTCGGAGTGCAGAGGAATAGCTCCGTATCGCCACTCGATGTGTGGTGGTGGTTCACCGATCACATTAGCGTCGAATCTCAGCAGCGAACCAGCCGACAGAGTGACATCCCGTAGATTGCGTCGATCGATCTTGGGTGCCACTGGGGGAATCAAATTTATAGACGCGTTACCGATAGGATGTTCCATCGATGTGCCAATATTTATCCGAATGACAATTATTTATAGACCGATTGGTGCTACGATGATCGTTAATGCCATTGTACGAGCTATCCGTGGTACGTATGTATTTACGACGAGAATGCGTGCTTCTTTAGTCTCAGGGATACAGCCCGATGGTAAGGTAAGTAAGTTGGATCGACGCCACACGGCCGTTAAATAATAAATTCCTCGCAACTCGATACGGGTCTCGATACGAGAATCGAAGCGCGTTTCAATATTTAATAACGGGATTATTTCGGAAACTATGATACTTACGGAAGCGTGGTTTAGCGGTGAACGTTTTGCTGGTGTCGCCAGGCTCCGATTGGCCGGCCTTGTTCACGGCTATTACACGGAACACGTAGTCGTTGCCCTCGATGAGACCGTGAACGAGACCTTTCGTGGTAGGTGTCTCGATTTCCAAAGCTTTCTCCCACATTGTACTATATTTGTCTTTCTTCTCGACGATGTATCCGGTGATGGGTGATCCACCGTCGCTGACCGGTTCCTTCCAGGTGAGTTCAACCTGGTTGGCGGTCCAATCGACCGGTTCCGGTGCTCCAGGAGGGCTTGGAACAGCTTAAATACAACGTTCAATTAGTCCCTGTCAAGCATCTCAACCGATTGTTACAATTGGAGCTCTTTAGTCGCAAATACTCACTGAACGGATCTTTGGCCACGATCGAACTGAAAGTCTCCAGTGGTTCCGATTCTCCTTCTTTGTTAAGCGCCTTCACTCTGAACTTATATTCGTGTCCAGGTGTCAGTCCTTCCACCTTCATTTCCGGTCCTGTTGTTTTACCAACTGGTAACCAAACACCAGTGTCTGGATCGAACTTCTCCACGAGGTATCCCTCGATGGGTTCGCCGCCGTCGTCTTTCGGTTTCTTCCACTTGAGCGTGCATCCTTCTTTGTGGATGTCGGACACTTCGAGCGGTCCTTCTGGTTTAGCAGGTTTAGCTGGGAAATATATCACGAGGTCAAAGTTGTTCGTTTAATCGCGAGAGAGGAATTCGAAGCAACGAGAAGGAATAGGCGAATACTCACAGACAACGGTGACTTCAACTTCGGCGGTGTCAGATCCATACTGATTGACAGCTGTGATCTTATAAATGCCACTGTCTTTACGTTCGGGTTTGTCGTTGAAGAACTTGCTGTTGTACGGTACGTTCTGAATTCTACGGAAGGTTGTCTGCTGGATGCTCTTGTTGTTGATGACCCAGGTGACGTCTGGCGGTGGTTCACCAATGATTTTTACGTCAAAGTGGAACCCTTCGTTCTCGCGTACCGTCAGGTTGCGCAAGTTCTTGCGATCGATCTTTGGTGCAACTGTTGAGCCAATAATAAGTAAAACATAGTAAGTTTACGATACAGGATAAGGAAGAAAGAGGAAAAGGAGAAGAGCAATTCGGGTAAAATGGAAAAATGATCTTACGTCGTCGACTCTTGGCTGTGATTGGTTTGCTGGTGTCGGATGGTTCACCCGGACCAGCCGCGTTGATAGCTTTCACGCGGAACTCGTACTCGACACCCTCGTCGAGATTATCGACGCGTCCCTTGCATTCAGGACCGGTTTCGCAAGCCTTTATCCATTTTGGACTGTCTTTCTCGCGCTTTTCTATTATGTATCCAGTGATTGGAGATCCACCATCGGTTAATGGTGGAGTCCATCTTAGGTCTATGTGATCCTTGTCCCAATCGGTTGCCTCTGGTCGACCAGGTGGGCCTGGCTCGTCTGTAAAGCAGAATATTGTTTTAGTCTACTCGTGGTTGATCTTATCATTTTTCAAGCTTTGCTGAATTTGCACGTTTCTACAGACTAATTATCGACTCGAAGAATCACTTCCGTCTATCGGAAGACCAACTGACTATGATTCCTAATGTCTATGTTACGGTAAATGTGATTAATCCGGTGATTACGTATAATTGCCGGTTACTATATATAATCACCACTAGATTTGGTAAATGTGATGAATTCTTGAATGTTTATCAAATTAATCGGCGAGTTTATATAATTCCCATCTCGTAATAACGAATGTGATAAATATCTTGATTGATTGATTGAGCCAGTAGAGATTAAGATTCCTCGGTCAGGATACATTCGGCGCGGGTGAGACACGCGGATTGAATAGCTACAATTTTGACTTCGACATGGAAGACGGTTGACTATATGAGCCTGGCAAATTATTAAACAAAGAACGCCCTCAAGAGTCTTTCACATATTTGAGTGACGCACCCGCAAACTCAGCAATAAACGCAGCAGATAATAAGTCTGGACAGCTCTTCGTCGCTAACAAAACATACCGAAATGGAAACCAAAAACCCGAGAAGTTAAAATATAGCAAACAGATGTGAACGATAACCACAAGAAAAAAGAACATCGAACTTCCAAATGAAAGTTAAAGTGCTCGAGGGCCTCCCAGATTTACGACTGCTGCGAACGACCGAATAATTCCCAGTTCCGTGTTTGAAAAACGCATTACATATAGTAAAAACAACTTTCGCTCGTTTTCACTTATTACATCTCTCTCTCTCTCTCTCTCTCTCCTGCTCACTCTCTCTTTCTGTCTCTGCTCAAGTGAAAAGAATTTTGATGCTAACCGAATGGATTCTTGGCCACTATTCCATGATCCGTTTCCAAGGGTTCCGATTCACCCTCTGCATTTACAGCGGCAACTCGGAACTTATACTCCTGTCCAGGTACTAAATTCTCCACGACCATGGTAGGTTCCTTGGTGCGTCCCACGGGAATCCACCTGCCGGTTTCCGTGTCCATTTTCTCGACAACGTAATGGTCCAATGGTGTACCACCGTCGTCCAACGGTGGATTCCATTTCAGCGTGCATCCCTCCTTGTGTACGTCGGACACTTTGAGTGGACCTTCCGGTTTTCCAGGTTTGTCCAAAACCAATATTTCGATCGACGCCTCGTCTTTTCCAGAGCTGTTCTCCGCTTTCAGCGTCAACGTGCCGCAGTGAGCTCTCGTGGCGGACGACACTAAATACTTAGTTCTGTAGTCTTCCAATTCGATGGTCAACACGCCACCAGACTCCTGCTTGGCTTTGTTCAGATACCACGTTTTAGTTGGAGGCGGTTCACCGGTAACTTTCACGTCTATTCGAATGTGAGTGCCAGCTTTGATCGAAAGGTCTTTCAAGTTTGTACGATCGATCTTTGGTGGAGCGTAACGATCCTTGGCTACCAGGCTGTCGCTTGGTTCGCTAGGCTTACTCTGACCACCTTTGTTCACCGCTTTCACACGGAATTGATACTTTTGTCCTTCCACCAGATCCTCCACTCTGCCCTCTGTTTTGTTTCCAGGAACTTCGGCAGCCTTCTGCCATTTCCCGTACTGATCTTTCTTTTCTATTATGTACTTCTCGATCGGCGCTCCGCCATCCTTCTTCGGCGCCTTCCATTTCAGATCGACGTGATGTTTCGACCAATCCTTCAAGTCTGGTTTACCAGGAGCATCTGGTTCGGCTGCAATTGTTAAACGTAAAATGTAACGATAGTTCGAAGGTTCGGTAGAGTTGAAAACTGATGTAAAACTGATCCGTTGTACTTACTGTAAGGATTCTTAGCTGTGGTTGGAATTAGCGTCTCCAGGGGTTCGGATTCACCCTCGGAATTAACAGCCTTCACTCGGAACATGTAGTCCTTGCCTTCGTTCAGCCCGGTCACATCCGCCTCGGGAGTTTTACTCGTGGCGCAAGGTACCCATCTTCCTGTATCAACGTCCATTCTTTCGATCACGTAGTGATCAATTGGCTCGCCACCGTCGTCGTCGGGTTTGTCCCATTTCAGTTTACATCCCTCTGCGGTCACGTCCGACACCTCGAGTGGTCCCTTTGGTTTGCCAGGTTTGCTCAGTACCTGGATCTCAACGTCGACTTGATCGGTACCGCTGTCGTTCTTCGCGACAACCGTGTAAGTCCCGCCGTCGGATCTCTGCAATTTGCTTATGATGAAAGTAGTATGATACTCTTCGTTTTCGATCTTCAGACGATCCATGCTCTTCAGCACGGCGTCTTTGAGTTTCCATGTAACAAGTGGTGGTGGTTCACCCTCTACGTCTGCTTCGATTCGCAACAGCTGACCTACTCTCATCACTTTCTTCTGCAGGTTCTTACGGTCGATACGTGGCGCCACTTTATCAAAACAGAAAGATCATTAGTTAGTATGGAATACAGAAGAGGATGAAGGGAAAATTGTATAAAATCTAGTGGAAACAATTACAGAATCTTGGCTTTGCCACGACGCTCTTCGAAGTGTCGCTGGGTTCTCCAGGTCCAGCTCTGTTAACAGCTACCACTCTGAACTCGTACTCGTGGCCTGCCTCGATGCCATCGGTCACTTTGGCAACGGTACGGTCTCCGAGAACCTTGGCAACGTCTATCCATTGTCGTCCTTCCTTGTCTCTCATTTGCACGATGTACTTCTCGATAGGTGCACCACCGTCGTCCTTGGGCGGGGTCCATTCCAGATCGACGAAGTCTTTGTCCCAATTCTTGATTTCCGGACGACCAGGTTTACCAGGCTCGTCGTACGGATTCTTCGCTATGATGGATTTGTCTGCTTCTAGATCGTCGGATTCACCCTCGCGGTTCACTGCCTTTACACGGAATTTATAGGGCTTGCCCTCTTGAAGACCTGTTATCGTCGCCTCCGGTTCCGTGGATTTCGCGCAGGGGATCCATTGTCCCGTGAGAGGATCCAACTTTTCGATCTCGTAGTATTCGATCGGTACACCGCCGTCGTCGTCGGGCTTCTCCCACTTCAGTTTGCAACCGTGTTTGTTCACGTCGGATATTTCTAGAGGACCCTGAGCAGAGTAATCATCGTTTCGAGTGAAAATTATTTTTCAGACTGTAGACGAATTTTATTTCTAACGTTCCCTTACGACACAGGCCCGTCTAACATTACGAAAGTCAGGTAAGGGAACGTTCGAAGCTAGAAAGTTTGGTGGAAGGTAGTACCCTGAGTATATAACAAGGGGTGAAAAATGACTTGGTGGGGAATCATTGTGTTAGCGAGAATACTTGAAAACGAGAAAAGTGTCTTACGCCTGACAACGCGCCCGAATAATTATAATTTCTTTAAATACAGACACTTTATCTATTTGAAACAGTCTCCTCGTTCTAATATTACCGCCATCCGTTACAGTACTGGGAAAAGGCTAAGGTAGAAAGACAGTTTAGCAATAGAACGCGTACCTTTGGTTTGCTTGGTTTGCCAATTACGGTTATTTCGATGTCAGCCGTGTCCTCGCCTACTTCGTTCTTCGCTTTGATCACATACTTTCCAGTGTGAGTCCTCTTCGTCTTCAGGATGAAGAACTTTGTATTGTAATCGATGTTGTCGATACGGATCCACTCGTCCGATGTGAGTTCCTTCTCGTTAAAGAACCAAGTTACAGCTGGAGGCGGTTCTCCGATGATGTTCACGTCCAGGGTCACGGTAAGACCAACTTTCACAGTGATCGGTTGCAGATTGGTGCGATCGATGAACGGTTTCACTGTAAGAAACAGAACGTGGAATTAAAAAATAAAAATGTTCGCTTCGAATGTCACGAATGCTGACGTAAGTACACTTACGCCAACGAGCCTTGGCGGTGTGAGGATTGGTAGCCTCGCTAGGTTCACCTGGACCGGCTTTATTCACCGCTCGAACTCTGAACTGATATTGATTTCCTTCCTCCAATCGAGTTACAGTTCCTGTACAAATCGGCCCCTCGACTTCTGCGGCTTTCACAAAGGTCGTGCCGAATTTATCTTTCATTTCGATAATGTAGCCGGTAATTGGTGCACCACCGTCGCGTATCGGCGGTTCCCACTTCAGTTTCACCATATTCTCGGCCCAGTCGATAATCTCTGGAAGACCAGGAGCAGCAGGAGCATCTGGAAGAGAAGAGTTTCGTTTTACCGTTTACAATAATCTCACAGTTTACACTTTCTCGAAAAAAAAAGAAAAAAAAGAAAGAAAGAAAAGTTCATTCTTCTACCATAAGGATTTTTGGCAACGATGGCAGTGTCTGTCTGCAGAGGCTCGGATTCTCCCTCCTCGTTCATAGCTTTCACGCGGAACTCGTATTTCTTGCCAGGTTCCAGACCAGTTATCGTCTGTTCGGTTTTGTCTGGATCGACGATTCCAGCTGGTACCCATCGGCCCGTAGTCACGTCCATTTTCTCGACTATGTAACTGGACAGAGGTAGACCACCGTCGTCTTTCGGTTTGTTCCACTTCAACTTGCATCCTTCCTTGTGCACGTCTGTCACCTCCAGAGGACCTTCGGGTTTTCCAGGTTTATCCAGGATGATAATTTCTACGTCAGCCTCGTCCTGTCCCGAATCGTTAACGGCTTTGATGGTGTATTTGCCGCTGAGCTTGCGCGTGGTGTTGGTCAAATGAATCTTCGTTAGATAATCCTCGCTGTCGATTTTAACGTTTGCTCCGGTCTGAAGAGCCGCGCCATCGAAGTGCCAGGTAATAGTTGGAGGTGGTTCACCTTCGACGTCGACTTCCAGTTTCACCATTTGCCCGGCTCTCACTTTGATCGTTTGCAATTTGTCACGGTTGATGTGTGGTTTCACTGGAGAAAAGGAAGAAAGTGACGTTAAGTCTGCAGAACATCTCAACGCAAGAATAAACGAAAGCGTCTCGTTTACTTACAGAATCGTGCCTTGGCAACGTGTGGCTTCGTTGAGTCGCTCGGCTCGGACGGGCCAGCTTTGTTCACAGCCCGCACGCGGAATTGATACACGGATCCTTTCTTCAATCCAGTAACGCGTCCCTTTGGTTGCGGGGAATCGGTTACGGTAGCTTCTTGCCAGTTCGTCGATGGCTTCTCTTTCATTTCGATTATGTAACCTGTGATCGCCGCACCTCCGGTGTCTTTCGGTGGTTCCCATTTCAAGTCGACGCGATCCACGTCCCAGTCCTCGAACTCTGGTACACCGGGTTTACTGGCTACGTCTGAAGATATTTATTTCGATAGTGAGTGTCTGTTATCTCTATCATCATCGATAGAGAGATTTAGGGAATTACCAAGAACCCACTTACCATAAGGGTTCTTTGCAACGGTTGTTCTTTCGGTGACCAGTGGTTCGGATTCGCCTTCCTCGTTCACCGCTCTCACTCTGAACTCGTATTCGTGACCTTCTTGGAGGCCCTTCACTTCCATTTCGGTATCGGCAGTGCGTCCAACAGGTATCCATCTTCCGGTAGCTTTATCGAGCTTCTCTACTACGTAACCGGTGAGAGGTACGCCACCGTCGTCTTCCGGTTTGTCCCACTTGAGCTTGCAACCGTTCTTGGTAACATCGGACACTTTCAATGGACCCTTTGGTTTCGTAGGCGCCGCTGTGTTCGTATACATGTACATCGTGTTATAGCGTTATCGTGTTTGGGGATGGAATCACCAACTAATCGAATATTATAGAAACTTACAGAGTATCGTAACCTCGACTTCCGCCTCGTCCTCGCCATGCTGGTTCACAGCTTTGATCTTCCATACTCCGGTATTTTTGCGCACGCAGTCGTTGATAGTGAGCTTAGTGTTGTAATCGACATTAACGATTTCGATATTGTCACCACTCTTCACCTCGTCTTTGGCATGGTACCAGGTGATTTCTGGAGGTGGTTCGCCACGAACGTCTACGTCGAATTTGATCATTTTGCCGGCTTTCACCAGAATCGGTTTCAAGTTTGTACGGTCGATTCTTGGCTTCACTGAAAGAAAAAGAGACGATTAATTCAATGGATTAAAGGTGAACATACAGTAGCTCCCATTAATATTTGGACACCTTTTAAAGTAAAATAACTTTTTTTAAATTGAACCAAATGAACTGAGTTCTCGTGAGAAGATATTGTGAAAAAAATTGTAACTAGCCGGAATTGCCAAAAAGAAAAGAATAATAGAGTTCTCTTTTCACAATTCTTTTATCTGAATTTGTAATGAAAATTTAAAAACGTATATTTTATAGATTTATGTTCCTTATATATATATATATATATATATATACATATTGAAAATTTCATCGAAATTTTTCGATTTGTTGCAATTATAGGCGGAAAGTCGCGAAAGACTCCGATTTTTCTTATTTGTAATCGTTTGTAGCTCATAGCAGAGTTAACTAATTTTTTTCAGTATGTTTATAATATACATAAATCTGCAAATTTTCGTTACGAGTTCAAATAAAAAAGTTGTAAGAGGTAACCGTTACTATTTTCTTCGTAATTTCGACCAATTGGAATTCTTTCGAAACTGTGTGCACGCGATACTTACGAGCTTTGTGTTTGCATATTTGCATCTTAGAAGCATCCGAAGGTGGAGAAGGTCCAGCTTTGTTCACAGCGATGACCCTGAATTGATATTCTCCTCGCTCTTTCAGATCGGCTACCTTGGCTTCCAGTTGATTTCCAGGTACTTCCATTGCCTTCTCCCAATCTGGCTTGTAACGATCTTTCTTCTCGATTATGTATTTCTCGATCGGTGCACCACCGTCCGAGGATGGAGGAGTCCATTTCAAACTTACAGACTGGTTGTCGTAATCAGTTATCTCTGGTGTTCCAGGCTTGAGAGGTTCGTCTGTTTAAAATCATCAGGTGAGAATGTAGGTGACGCAAAAGAATACAAAGGGTGTAGATCAGTGCTCCACACACTAATGTGTCGCCATGATTTTCTCGAGAATAAACAAATTTTGTAACCACCACATTAGTTACAAATTTCTCCAAGTCAAATATTCCTCCAACTTTTTGCCAATATGTAATTCGAACTCTTTAATAAATTATTTATTATGTTTAAATTAACTTTGATTAAATAGGCGTAACTATTGCCGTTGTTTCTACCAAACAACAAATTTTATATTTAAATTTAAAGAGGAAATTTTTTTATATGTAATCTATAACTATATAATATTTTTGTTCTTGTGTTGACGTATTATACAATTCAAACTGCTTTATACAAAATTGAAATAAAAGTAAATCTCTACATAGATAGAGCTATTTTGTTGTGGTTTTTATCTAATAAAAACATACACGTATTATTGTAATTGATGTATTTGTAAGCTTTTACTTGTGGTATGCCGCGGAATTATCGAAAAAACGTTGCTGTACCGTGGAAGACGAAAGGTTTGCGGAGTAGTGGTATAGATGATCACGATACACGATCCGTTTAACTTACCAAATGGATTTCTAGCGATGATCGGTCTCTCGCTTTCGAGCGGCTCGGAATCACCTTCGTCGTTGATAGCGGTAACACGGAATTTGTATTCACTTCCTGGATTCAATCCCGTAACCTCGAATTCCGTGAGCGGCGAGTTTCCTGGAATCTTTCCTACTCTCACCCATTTGCCAGTCTTCGTGTCCAGTTTTTCAATTTCGTATTCCTTGATTGGAACACCACCGTCGTCTTCCGGTTTCTCCCATTTCACTTTGGCCGAAGTTGCGGTCACGTCCGTCACTTCCAGTGGTCCCTTTGGCGCATCCGGCTTGCCTGTCAATCGCAAACACGAAGCAACGTTGAAAAGTTTCTCTTCACGAATTTAGCAAAACTACAACTTGAACTCGTGTGTGAAGGTGGAATTATTCTAATTTACCGAGAACTGTGAGTTCCACAGTTTCCTCGTCTTTGCCGTTTGCGTTCTCCGCGATCAGGGTGTACTTTCCGGTGTCTTTACGCATCGCGTTCACAATGGTAAAGTCCGTGTGATAATCCACGTTGTCGATCTTGATGCGTTCCGTGGTTGTTAGAGGGATGTTATCTCTCCAGATCCATTTCACTTCTGGAGGTGGTTCTCCTGTGATGTCCACGGACCATTTGTGCGTACGTCCAGCCTTGATGATCACGGATTTGAAGTTGGTCCTGTCGATCCTCGGTTTAACTGAAACATTTATTCCTCGATTAATCGACAACTAATCTTAAAGTTTGGAAAAAGATTTACGGGCGAATTGACGACCGAACTTACGATTCTTGTGCTTGCAAACGTGATTGTCCGTAGGTTCGCTAGGCTCGCTTGGACCAGCTTTATTGTGAGCGCGAACACGGAATTGATAGACCATCTTCTCTTTCAGACCTTCGACCTTCACCTCGGCCGTGGCGTCGGTGGTTTTCGTCACTTCGACCCAATCGACCGCAAATTTGTCTTTCATCTCGACAGTGTAGTGAGTGATCGGTCTACCGCCATCGCTCTCCGGTTTCTTCCACCTCAATGACACGCTCACGTTGTCGTAGTCGAAGATATCCGGTTTACCAGGTTTACTAGGCTCGTCTAATAAAGCATCGCGAACGATAATGTACAATTCAAACTCCCGGATCGTTGTGTCGTATTCAACCGATTATACAATTCTATATATGTATTTACCATAAGGATTCCTGGCAAGGATAGCTTCCTCCACTTCGAGAGGTTCGGATTCACCCTCTTTGTTCACAGCTTTCACGCGGAACTTGTACTTCTTCTTAGGCGTCAAGCCAGAGAAAGTGAAGCTGTCCTCGTTTGGACCCACTTCTCCGGCAGGAACCCATCTTCCAGTGTCCATGTCCATTTTTTCCAATACGTATCCGGTAATGTCGCTACCACCATTGTCCTCGGGCTTTTGCCACTTCACTTTCACGTGATCGGCACGGACTTCTTCTACCTTGAGTGGACCAGTTGGTTTCGAAGGTTTGTCTAGAGGTGAGAGAAAGTAGCAGTTAGGAAATTATCGCTACGACAAAGAGACAAACAGCGTAACAATGTAGAAAAGAAGGAGAAAAGAAACGTACCGAGAACAACGACGTCTGCTATGCTTTCGCAGGTTCCTGAGCTGTTGGATAGAACCAGCTTGTATTTGCCTGAATCTGGTCTAGTCGTTTTCCTGACGGTGAGCACCGTGTTCCTCTCGTATTTATCGATCGTGATTCTTTCCGCGGAATCTTGGACCAGCTCCTTTTGACCGAGGAACCAGTGTACCTCTGGCTCGGGTTCACCGGCATACTTGATGTCGTACTTGATAACTTGTCCTTTCTTCACGATCAGGTTCGTCAGACCATCGCCAACGATGTACGGTTTGACGAATCGGCATTTGGCTATGATCGGTTTCGTAGCGTCTGAAGGTTCGCCAGGACCAGCTTTGTTCACGGCTCTGATCCTGAATTCGTATTGCGTGCCTTCCTTCAGGCCATCGATGGTTCCTTCGGTGACATCGCCTTCGATTTCCTTACCCTTCACCCACTCTTTGCCAAACTTCTCTTTGTATTCTATTACGTAACCCGTGATAGGTGCTCCGCCGTCGTTCTCCGGCTTTGTCCACTTCAAGTCGGCATGATCCTTGTCCCAATCGACAACCTCCACGTTTCCTGGTTTACCCGGCTCATCTGTTTGCAACGGAGAAACGTCGTTAATTTCATTTGAACGCGACTCATTCGACTTTGAATGCTTTTAACTACGTACCCCATGGATCCTTCGCGAGAACCGGTTTAGCGAACATCGCTGGTTCGCTGGAACCAAGTTTGTTCACCGCTCGTATGCGGAACTTGTACTCTTTCTTCGCGATCAGGTCTTGAACTTTGTAAACGCATTTCTCGCCAGGCATCACCTCCCCGACGCTGTCCCATTGCGCCTTCAAGCTGAGATCGAGACGTTCGATCACGTATTTCGTGATAGGCGATCCACCGTCGTCTTTCGACGGTTTGAACGAGACCACGCAGGAATTTTGGAAGATCTCGTTAACGTCAACGTCCGTGGGTGGCGCTGGTACATCTAAACAGGATTCGTGCGGTTACAAGATGATTCGTACATCGAGAAAAGAAGTTGACACATTGAATGCCATGCTAATTTTAGCTTAAATATGAATTTCTTATGGCAACAAATTAAATGGTCAGTATTTAAATCTATTCAAATCAATTGTAACAAATTAAATAGTATTCAACGTGTTAACGAATTAAAAACGCTTACCTTGCATGTTAATATGCACATCCTTCACCTCCTCTCCTTGGTTGTTACCAATCTTAACTTGGTAGGTACCAGTTTGATCGCGAGAAGGTTTCTTAATCTTGAAAGTGATCTTGTCTTCACCGACGACTACCTCCACTTCTTTCAACGGCAGCGGCTTGCCGTCTTTCATCAGTTTAGCTTCTACCTGGCTCTGTTTCGTGCCCTCGACTGGAAGAAAAATAGGACGATGTCACTGATCTTAGGAAGTTTAGGAATAGTGGAAGATGAAAATACGAAAGGGAGAGTATTTACCCTTGTAAGGTATAACGAATACGATCGGTGCGTTGCAAGGACCTTCAACTTTATCAGGAACTTCGCAGATAGGTTTGCTCTCTCCTTTCTTCACGGTAAGCTTACAGCTGCTCGATAACTGTCCACTCTCGCAGGTAATCTCACCGTCGTCGCTCATTTCTACCCTGTTGAAGATCAACTGGTGTTTGCCACCGCCCAAATTCTTGATCTCGATCCTGTCGTTCGGCTCGATTTCCTTTCCATTGAATTTGAATACCGCCGGGGCAGTTTGGTCTTGAAGTTCTACATCCAGTACCAGCTTTTCTCTTTCCACCGCTACCGTGTCCTTCAGTTTCTTGTTAAAGCGGTTCGCGTCTGGAAAAGTTCAACTCGTCGTTAGTTCAACAACGTACGACGAATAGATTTTGCTCTTTCGATGCTCTGTACCAGTGCTCCGCAACCGCTGTGTCGCGATGATTTTCTCGAGAATAACGAAATTTTTTAACCACCACATTACTTAGAAATTTCTCCAAGTCAAGTATTCCTCTAATTTTTTGCCAATATGTAATTTCAACTTCGGGTAACACTTTCTAATATAGAGCGAAATATAAAACGTATCATTGTTCATGGAAACAAGCTCAAATATCTCATTAACAAATTAGTTATTATGTTTGAATTAATTTTGATTAAATTGGCGTAAGTAAGTACCAAACAACAAACTTCATATTTAAATTTAAAGAGGAAATCTTTTTACATGTATAATATAACTATATATTTTTGTTCTTGTGTCGGTGTATATATTGAAACTGCTTCATATAAAACTTAAATAAAAGTAAATGTCTACATACATAGAGCTATTTTATCTAATAAAAACATATACATACGTATTATTTGTAATTTATGTATTTGCAAGCTTTTATTTGTGGTGTGCCGTGGAAGATAAAAGCTTGCGGAGCACTGCTCTATACGTACATATATGTATATAATCGCTACTCACAGTTTATCACTATTTCAGCTTCAGTCTTATCGGCATTGCTCACGCAAGAGTATTGACCAGCATCAGTAACTTTTACGTCTTTGATGATGAGCTTCCTCTTTCTGCCATCCTCCTTGATTTGCACCCTACGCGATAATTATCATTTTTGCATTATAGGCAAATTTAAGAGCTTAGGGTTTTAGAGGGCCACATGTTCGACAGCTACATCGATCGGGATGGTGACCAGGTTTATGGTGCGGATGTGACCACGGGTAAGAAGACATTTCTAGAGGTATTACGTGTACCGGAAAGTAATATCGTTTCTTCTTAACAAGTTGCATTGACAGTTTCGAAATGTACACGAGAAAAGTAATTAATTGAATAACATATATCGTTTAAAAGCAACCTTTTTGCTACCGAGAAAGTAATTGTTGTATCTTGCTTTTATAAAAATCTCTAGATTAACCCGGACAATCGATTTTTCGAGTCTTCATAATTGCTGAACATTTTGCTCTCTAATGTTGCAAAGATCGGTTTTTGTTAGTGGGATTATTATAAAGGATTCATTTTTGAACGCTCTTGGTTCATAAATAAAACGCTCAGCTCTTTGCCTTACAAGCAAAGAGTTGTATGTATATGACAATTCTTATCACTTTTGTTTCCTTCGGTGAGAAGTTGTAGAACATTCCAATTTTTTCAACACGTTCTTGGATTGTGGACAAAGATGAGCTAACCTTCTACGCAATCCTTATAATCGTTTAATGTTGATTTTCTTCAATTGTAGCCCTTAAATCGCTATTATCAAGTATTGAAAGTCTGTTAGATCTCGGATCATCTTTCAAATTAAAGTTGCTCTTCCAAAGCTTCCGAAAGCAACGTTGACATTTTCGTCGAGTATTCAAAATTTGCAGATAAATATCCTTAATATTCCTTGTTGCCACTTTTGCATTGTTACTCTTGCGAAATTCATGAAACGTACAACGTCGAACATGTTCTTCTAGGTTCTTTCTCGGAGCTTCTTTTTATTCATACGTTACTAAATTGCTCGGAACAATAAACTGTTCATAAAGACGAAATTCAAGGTTGTATTCATGCAGCAACAAATATAATTTGATGTGCGTGAAATCAGATTAAGAAGCGGACAAAAATAAACGTCAGAAGAAACGAGCTTACTTTCCAGTACTTCTAATAATAATAATTGTCGCGCCATAAACCTTGTCACCATAGCTAAGGGCAGAAAAACAACGTTCCCGGGCGAAAACAATTTTTCTTTTCCAAGTTGTGATGTAAGGGGGACGTCGAAAGTCGGATATTTTAGGAAACACTTAATTGGCGGAGGTAAAAAACGCCTACGTTTGACGAACGGTTAAAAATCGAATGAGCAATGGAAAAGATATAGAAAACAGTGGTGTTGTAACGTAGAATGGACGCTGAAGAAAATAAATAGAGACTGTGTATCGGTTAAACTACCCTCTTCGAATCCCTCAGACGCCCCATAGACATTATCCATCTTACAGTATAAAAATCTCGCGTCCACCTTAAGATTATTCAACGTTAGATGATATAAAGAGTTTTACCTCTTATCAGGTACAATCTCTTGGTCACCTTTGAACCATTTCACTTCGCCACCAGCATCGTCCAGTTCGCATACCAACGTCAACGTTTCTTTCTCAATGATTTGCTGAGACTTCAAAACTTTGACGAATTTGTAAGGATATTCTGCGGAGGGAAACGGATATTTCTCAATTTGGAAATGTTCGATGGTAAACGTGAATTTTCAGATGATTTAAATAAAAGTTCGTTTTGGAATGAAACGTACCAACGACGGTTAGAACCGTCTCAGTCTTGTCAGATTGCTTGTTAATTTTACAAATATATTCGCCGCTATCTTCAAGCGTAGCACTCTTTATGGTCAATCGGCACACACCGCTCATATCCTTCGATATGCTATAAGTATCGCCATCCTGAAAGAAAATTTTATTCGTTCGTATTTATGTCCCAGAATTGTTACCATGCAACGCACGAAAGAAGAGATTAGTTGTGCTAGCTACCTCCAGCTTGGTCTTTCCTTTGTACCATGTAACTTGAGCGAGGTTGGAACTGACGGTACATTCCATGTAAACTTCGTGTTTCGTGTAACCGCTTGACTTTTTGGATAACGGTTTGGTGAACGAATACGTTGGATCCGGTTCTATGGAACAGAAAACGAAGCATCTTTGTAGCATAGTTTCTATGGAGAATTTTGAAAAGAAATTGATCGTATAGTGCTAACCTTCGACGTTGAGGAAAGCTGTGCTGGAGACACCAGATATTTCAATCGTGTATTTTCCGGTGTCTTCGACCTTAGGGTTCGTGATGATCAATTGATAACAGTCCTCCTCATTCTTGAACTTGTATTTCGCCGAAGGGAATAGTTCCTGAGTAAAGTATCAAAGGAGGTGAAAGATCCTGTTACGTCGTAGATCGAGTTAGATCGAGATAAGATTAATTGGAACGAACTTACGTCTTTTCGGAAGAACCATTTCGGTTTGCAGTTCGGTTTCGAGAAATTCGCCTCGAAGACGACCTTTTTGTCTTTGCCCTCTTTGGCATATTGATCCACCAGTGGTTTGAGGAAACTTTCCGGTTTCTACGAATACGAAAACTCTGTATTAGCGGGGAACCTCCTCGCGGGAAAAGCCATCAAATCTAATAAGAACACCGCCAATAACGACAACGTTGCTAGGCATACAAGGAAGATGAAGAGTCAAAACGTGTGAAAAAATCGAAGGCGCCACAAACAAATAGGTCTCGCATAAAACGAGGCAACAAAAATCCGTGTAAAATCCTCGGGAAAAAAGTGTGAGAAAAATCTCGTTGACGTTGACGAAGCGCTGCGAAAACCATCGTAGCTGGAAAACTCTACGAAAAATGATGGAACGTGTAAAAAAAAATATCTTTGTCGTAAAAAACACGTCGACGCAAGATTGGCGTCGAAGGAGGTGTAAAATTGCAACGGATATACATATACGTATATACATACATATATATATACATATATATATATATATATATCTAGTAAGAGAGAGAAGAGATTGAAGCTGTTGAAGTGAACGCTACGAGTGTACAGATCTTGCGAGGAAGAAGGTCAGTGTAGAAGTAACAGTTGTAGGAGAATAGAATAAAACAGAGAATCAGAGATACCAGAGATACAGAGAAAGAATCGCGCGGGTGATCTAGTTGGTAAAGAAACGACGCGTAAAGAGAGAGAGAGAGAGAGAGAGAGAGAGAGAGAGAGAAGCATTCTGATTATCGCATTCTGATCAGAAACAGCGAGAAAGTGACAATAGATATAGAGGAACGGGAGAGAAAGATAGATAGACGTAGAGAAAAAAAGGAGAGAGAAAAAGTGGCAGAGAGAAAGAGAGAAAGAGAGAAAGAGAGAAGAGGAGACGTCGATATCACGCGAGATCACTGGTCGATCGTGAAACTGTATTTGAAGGTGTTGAGGAGTACGAGATCCAACCTCCGTCTTGGTGAAATGGTGCAGGGTCGGCCAGTCGGGAATTAATTCGGCGAGAGAGGGTCTACGAGATCCACTATTCTATAAAATAACAAAAATCGTCTACGATCACAGGTCTGAATGGCTGTACGGGTATCTTGTTCGTTCAGGCTGATCGCAGGCAAAACCAAAGCGTGAGAAACACACGGACATTCGCCACGAGTAGGTATCTTTCGCGTTATCTTTGTTTGTTTACATATACAATAATCCATAGAAATATTAGTCGTATTAATGCGTGTGGTTTAACGTAAATGTTGAGAAGCCGAGTTCCTCTAAGAGGAGGAAGCGCAGGCCAAAGCAGGTACATACAGTCCGCGACACTTTTTCAATGGTTTTTTTCTTTAGTGTAGTTGAAATTGATAAATTTTACTTTTCCAATATGATAGATCTTATTTAACAAAAGCTTACACGTGTATTTTGAGAAGATATTTATTCATTATAAAAATATTTGCATTTTTAGTCAAAAGTAAGAGTATTCTTGCGACATTTCAATAAACGTATTCTAATTAAAACGTAAAATTACGATGTTATCGTAACAACTATACTTTATTCATATTTTCTATATCCACCATTGTTATTTATAATTCGGGATATACGATTAGGTGATGATTTATACATAATTTTTGTATAGTCAAGTGATATGCCGTTCCATTCCTTTCGAATAGTGTTTATGAACATTTCTCGAGAAGAAAATTGTCTAATATTATTGTAAACCTTTCTTGATAAGTATGCCCACATATTTTCTATTATATTTATGTCAAGTGATAGTGCTGACCATTGTAAACAGGCTGTTTCCTGCTTCTCAAACCAGTTTTTAATTAATTTTCGGGTATGTATCGCGTTATCCTGCTGAAAAATGTATTCCTTGTTTTTTATAACGTCAAAAATCTGAATTTTTGCTGTTTTCAATATTTTCAAATATTTTTTTTTTTTAATCTTGCCGCCCTTTCGTGACTTTCAAATCCACGACGCTTTTAGAGCTTATGGCTTCACAAATCATGACAGAGCCTCCTCTATGTTGTCTGCGTGAAAAAATTCTTTTTTCTTTTCTTAGGTTGTGATAATAATACGAGTACCTATCTGGATCGTCTAAGTTAAACATCTTTTCGTCAGAAAATGTTACTTTTTCCCAATGTGTCACCCAGTTCGTATGTTTCCTGGCAAACTGGAGCCTATCCACTTTATGGCGATCCTTCAAACATTTTCTTATAATAGTAGATACCTTTTTTAAATATCTCTGCACAGTTCATACACTAGCTGAAACATTTGCATTTTCGGCAATTTGCTTTGCACTATACGTAGAATTTGATGGCGACAAAGCCTCTTTAGTTCTACTTTTGTATAATTTCCCGTAATTTCTTCGCTATTTTTCAAGTATGAGCGTACAACAAATTCACTTCTGTTTAATCTGCTCGCAATCACTCCGTTGGAATACTCTTTAACTAAAGTTAAAACAGAAAAAAAAACTCGAAAAACAGTACAGATATAACGGAAAAACGAAAAAACGAAAAAACGAACCGCGTTTATTCAAACGTCGCAAGAATATTCTTACTTTTTCCTAAAATTGTGAATATTTTCACAATGAATAAATAACTTCTCAAAATACATATGTACACTTTCATTAAATAAGACCTGTCACGTTGAAAAGATGAAATTGATTAATTTGAACTTGACTAAAGAAAAATACAATGAAAATATCAGTGGGTTTATGGAAGTGTCGCGGACTGTAGAATAGACGGTTGTTCGGTAAATCGGATCGCGAGAATTTCATCGTTGGCACACCAACCCGAAACAAAGAAACTAAAAAACGCGAGAAGAAAGTCTCGCGATCGTACAAACTGGTGAATTTGAAAGAAATTCACGTTGTTCGTCGTTCCCCATGAGAAAGAGAGAAAGAGAGAAAGAGAGAAAGAGAGATGATTCCCTTTAAAGTACATGTATATTCGTGTATACACCTGTCACGGACACGATTGTCTTTCTTTAATGTGCTTGTAATGGTTTGAAGCGTTGCAGGGTTGGAATTGTAGGCGTTTACTCTCTTCTTCGAAGCATTTAATCCTTTGGGGAAGTGGAACGCAATGCCAAATTGAGCGGGCGTGTCGTGTGAATGAACAAGTACGATTGCAAGGTATGTATGTATGAACCGCGGCGATTCTCTTCGACGAAAAGGCATCGCGAACCCAAGGGATTAAAGAGTAGAATCGAGCGCGTGGAGTGAAACGAAAAAGTTGTTAAACAGTATTCGCGAACCTTCTCTTTGACCCTTGTCGCTAGCATCGGCCAGTCGGCGATTAGCTCCTGCAAACTTGGCCTGCGCTGAATGTCGAAGACGTCCTGCATGCCCGGCACACACACACCTTCACGTTAATCTCACCCTTATACGATCGCCGAATATCGAACAACAACGGAGGACCCTGAGGAGCACTTTTTCATCCATTTCGACGCGGTTTAGAAAGATTTGGCAAGAGGAGGACGAAGGAAACGATACGTTTCAATTTGCATCAGGGTCGTCCGTGTTACAACACTTAACAACATTTAGAGATAATGCTTGCTGCTGGGTTACACACTGTTATTGACGAATAGCCGAGCTTTAATGCGTGTCGCGTTAATCTCATACATTTCGAACGGTGCTTTTGGTAATTGTCACGAAACAACGTAGTTTTCTACTCATGCAATGTTAACGACCATTCGCTTTGTTCTTTTCTTTTTCTTCTTTTTTTCTTTTTTTTATTCTTTTCTTCTTTTCTTTGTTTTTTCTCCTTCTATCGAGAACAACGTCAATCAATGGAAATGTTAACCGCGATGTCGTTAATCACTGGTTAATCGACGACAATTGGTTAATGGTGAATGAACGATTACGTGAACATCTACGATACGATCGAGTGGATCGTGATACAACTCTAAGCGCAGCATTAGCTCTAAACTAACGTGTTATGTGTAGGTACACGTGAATAAGATAGTTTTTTGCGTGTGTGTTCTCGTAAATAAGGAAACAGTCGGTATTGTCGTCAAACATCTATTATCTCAACTAATCCTTCTTTTCTCCATGAATGAAAGTTCGTGGTAGTATAATGATAATGTTGTAACGTGAGTTAGTCGGAGTTTCCGTTTCCACAATTTCTTTCGTTGGACAAACGATTCCTAAAAATTGTAGAAAACAGATGAGGATGTTAGTTAGTCCGAGATAAGTCTCGTCGTAGTCGGGCTGGGAGTGTATCTATGGGGGGATGATGCCTGAAAACCTTGAGCCAGCTCCAGTTAGTTTCACCCTTCTTGTCTAGAGAAATTCGAAGGACTTCCTCACCCTCCGTCAAGACCACTATATCCTCCCCGTCTTGATACCAGCTCCTTCCGTGCATCTCAATGTCGCCCAGCGACTACGAAGACAAACGTGTACAAAGGAGAAAGAGCCTGAACGAAAGGACGCGCTACGAAACTTCTTGCATTAACGACGCATACGTACATACGTACATGTTATCTAACATGTTTTCTCTTTGTTCTTTCACCTACTTACCACAAATATGTAGGCGTTACTCTACGATCAATTCTCGATTACGTTAGTTATTATCGTAGACATAATATGACGTTGCGCTTCGAATGATTTTTCTTCTTTTTCTTTTTTTTAATTCAACGATAAGCGATATTACTTTACACCAAATAATCGTATGCGTGTAGCGTACCGAGCTGTTATGCGATCATCGCAAAAATATGTTCGAGACCACGAGTGAAATGCAACAACAGACTTACAACGAATGAATCTCATGCGTACCAATAAAAATGGGCAAGCTCCTTGAAAACATTCACGAAAAGAAACTTGGAAATTTCGACATTATTATTATTATTATTATTATTATTATTATTATTGTTGTTCATCTTAATCGTAATATCAATTGTTTCTCGATCGTAGGAAAATTGGCTACGCACCTTTTCCACTTTCTTCAAGGCCGGCATAGGTTTCTCGACTTCCTTCAAGTCTACCTTCTCCTGTTCCTGCTCTTCTCTCGCCCATTTCTGATACTTTCTCTTCTTCAGCATAGCACGGAAGTCCATACCACTGGCGTCTACGGTGAATCATCGAGAAACGCGTCGATATCGAAACAGTGTAGAAAGGAAAAGAGAGAAATGAAAATGGAAGAGCATACCGGAAACGTAGAGCTGCATCTCGGCAGAATCCTCGCCATGGATGTTGCTCACGACGATCTTGTAAGTGCCCTCGTCGTTGGGCTTCGTCTTCCTCATGCAGAGGGTGATCGTATTGGTCTCTGTGTCCGTAAGGAACTTGAATCGGCCACCTTCGATGATCTCGGTGATTCCTTTGTAGAATTTGAAGGTCGGCGCGGGCGTACCCTCCACCCCAACCGTGAGATACGCCGTCGAGTCTGGAGATTAGGTATCCCAATTGATCATTAATTATCCAAAGTTCGGGTAATTTCTTGCGAAAAATCGAACATCTGAATTTAAACAGTTACACCATTTCTCGAAAAAGTAATTGTTTTTTATTCACTGTAGGTCAAACGATATAATCATATGTGCAGAAAATTAAATCTCGTTAGAATTTTTAATTTCAGATTTTCACAATGAAGCAATTGTGCAGAGCGTTCTAGTTCACGGGCAATTCAAACTGTATTTTTAAGTGAACCGAACTGAAAAAGTTTATGTAACATAAACACATATACAAAGTTTCAAATTAATTAATGTTACGTTTTTGTTCATAAAAGGTCCTAAAGTATTGTAGGGATTTTCAGTAACTAGGGACGCCTTTTACGAGGATGCAAGAGTATTTAATGAACACAGGAAATAAAGAAGAAAAAAGTAAAATAAAATAAAATGAAAATACAATTGATACGTTCGCTCTCTAAACTCACTCCGTTTTTTCACACCACGCTCGACTCGCGCTTGTACCCATACGCTCACTTCCCCCTTTAAAAGAAAAGAACTCGACAAGTTTACCTTCAACGGCGGAATATGATTCCTGGACATCGACGATTTGAGGTGGTCCCGGAGGTCCAACATCTCGAAGAGGTGTGCTCGGCTGATTGATCTTATTCTCGAGGTCCGCCACGCTGGGTCTTCTGACGTCCGTGCTCGGACGACGACGCTACATCAACCAATCATCAATATCGTCAACTGTTCCCCACTTTTCTTCTCTTAATTTTTCTTTTTTTTTTCTCTTTTTTCCTTTCTCTTATCAAGCGTCGAAAGCATTCGGAGAAAAGCGAGCGAGCAGAAACGACCAGGGCCAGAACTTTCGTCGACTTACCTGCGCGTCGATTCGAAAATTTTTGTTTCTAAACCCCGTGAAATTTCATTAGCCTCGATTTCGATCTCGAATCGAGATCCCAAAGACGAAAATCCTGGCTGCCGTTCGAAGCACGGTGCTCTCATGCGATGCCGCGGTGCAATTTATTATTCGTGCGTTAATCACACCGTTAATCTACGTCGTTAGTACGAAGCGTTAAGTCGCTAGATGTTAACCACAATGTTATGTGAATCGGAGTGGTAAAACGAGGCCAGATGATACAAAGTGTTTCTTGGCGTGCCTCCATTAGCGAGACACGATCGTTTCTGACCACGTTTAAGTACTCCCAGGGAGTGTCCGTTTCTTGACTACTGTAACTTCAAGAATCCTCTTCGTTCACCTTATTTAAACGGCAATCTTTCTTTCTTTCTTTCTTTCTTCTTACTAGAAAATCTCTCGAATAGAATTCTTGAGTACACGTAGCCATAAGGAAGGTTCTACAAATACGTGTATACTTTTCCTACCCTGGTTCTCAACGCTCGACGCGTTAACCCATTGCCGTACACTTTTAATTTTAAAATCGTGACCAGAAACATGGTTTTCTTTTTGTTTGTCATTACTTTTTTTTCTGTACTCGGAACAAATGACGGTTACGACTGTCGCGAAGACTATAGTCATTAAAAGAAACAAATAAATGCATTAGTACAGTCCGTACTAATAATCTTTCTTTTTGTTTTTATCAATGAAAGTATACGGGATGGCTATAGCCGTAATTTTCCTATATATCGTCAAAAAAATGGACGACTGTAGCTGTCGTTTGCGGCAATGGGTTAATCACATTGGAATGCGTGAACATTGTAATTAATTGATTCGATTGTAAAGAGAACCAAGGTGGTTTTGATGGTAGAGCGTAGAGGGGGAAAGATGGTACACTAGGATGCACATAACAAAGAGGTTTTCGAGTTACGAGTGAAGGGAATGTTTTACTTCATCGATGCCGAATCATTGAGAGATCGGTTCTGAATTGTCACCAGTTGATCAGTCACAAGGTTAAACCTACCACTACGAGATTAGGTCTTAATACGAAGTTCGTTTCGTAATACGTGTAACGAACGATAAGTATGTACGCATTAAAACTTAGGAATCATTATTTGTCGCATCGATCAACGGCGTTCCTTTCTACGTATTACACAGAGTGAGTTCCATTAATATTCCGACATCCTTTAAAACAGAATAACTTTTTTAACACTTTGCCGGCCGCTGTCACGCTAGCGTGACTTTTGCTTGGCAATTGTCTCAGATAGTCTTTCACAGATAGTCTTTCTGATAGTCTTTCTCAGATAGTCTTTCACAGCCTTCGCATCTTGAAAGTTTAGATTTACTGCTATAAAATATCCTTCAAAATATCACGCAGTGAAGAAATATATGCAGTAGAGTCCGCGCGAAATTCGCCGGCGGCGGCGTCGTAAAGGCGATGCGAGAAGTATGCGGCCGGCAAAGTGTTAAGATTCGACCGAACGAATTATGTTCTCTTGAGAAGTTGGAAGGATTGATTTACTGAATAACGCGTAGAAATAAGAGTTACGTAAGGTATAGTAACGAACAACAGTCTTACACGCAGTTACTGCGATACAATGTAGGAATAAATCAGCGAGTTTTAACATTTAGTCTGTCAACGGTTAAATAATTATTTTTGTCAGAGATGGATAGGTCGAGGAGGGCCATTACTTTGGAAAGTGTGTCGAAGAAGAATAAATTCACACGATGAATCGACGCAAAAAATTAACGATGCGTTTACTGAAATGAAACAAAATAAAAATGAACTTTCAGAGTGCAATAAGTTCCGTTTTCGATCGCTGTCGATCTTGTATTCTCAAGAACGGTGGACATTTTGAGATGGAGTATTAGTTATTTCTAGAAGTGCTAAAAGTACTATGTTACCTTTCACTTCAGACAATAAACGCGACTCGTATAAACAGATTAAATGTAAATATTGCTGATCTATTCCTACATTGTGTCGCGGTTATTTTTGTCGTAACTTTTTAATAAAGCTTTAAACGACCTACCAGACCCATAGAATATACCAACAGTCTTTGGCCGGTAAAACCTGGAACACCCCGTATATAACGAACATAAATCTACAAAATGTATTTCTTCAATTTTCATTACAACCTCAGATACTATTTTTCAGTTACTATTTTCTTCGTAATTCCGAGCGATAGGAATTTTTTCAAAATATTTTTTACACACAGTTTAATACACTATTCCTTCTAAACATCTCACGAGAGCTCAGTTAATTTGTTTCAATTTTGAAAAAGTTCTTCTGTTTGAAAGGGTGTCCGAATATCAACGGGAGTCACTGTGCATATTCAATCGTATTCGTATCTTAGAAACGTGTTGAAGTTTCACGTAAAATATTACCGGCAATTCGAACAATCGTCGATCGATACGTCTTACACATAATTGGAATAATCCATAATCGACGATGCGAGCAAATGAAAAAGCGTCCAAGTTTCGTCGAACCCTGAATCTTTTAGTTTTGCATCGCTCGTCTGCTCGATGGATACTCGATGCGTAAGCGGGACGATTCGTGACGCTTACAGACCTTGTCGATTCTCGTCACGCCATCGCTGTTAGATACAATCGTGATACATAAGGCATGGTTAATAACACATATACATATATAGGAAAACAACCGATAAGATGGAGATGTTGTAGAGGGTGGAAAACACGTACAGCGAGAGAGAGAGAGAGAGAGAGACACAGTTGACAATTTCTATAAATGAATTGAGGTACATAGAGGTAAGAGAAGGACGGGGAGACTAATTGGAATTACTATCGATACAGTTTTACCACCTTTTCGTTGTTTAGTCACTTAATCGCGCGACTCTATTACCACGTTCGATTTACGTAGATTATTTACAAAAGGGCACGTCGAATTTTACGTACAATAGACACGGGTACGACGATACAAATAAAAAATAAAACACACAACAGTTACTATACACGATATTGGAATGATCCAATTGTAGAATGATAAACAAACGTCGTACCTATGGTTATCGCGTAAACAAAGTTCGCACATACGGTGAGCACGATGAATTCTACATAAATACACGTACACTACTTTCGCCCGTGGAGAATTAGCATTACGTATCACATGTTTAGAACAAGCAAGACTTCTTTCTACTTTACATACGAGTACCAAATAGGCAACAGTAGCTTTCTGTTCGCGTGCAAAGACCGGATATTCGATATTTTCCTTCTCAATCGTGGAACATTCGAGCGACGCCGTCTGAGAAAAATACTCTCGTACTACTGCGGCCCGTTTGGTACCGAACTAATCGAGTAAGACGCTACTTTGTACATACAGTAACCGAAATAATCATAGATTCATTATTCAAACAGTTAGTTTACCGAATTTTACCTTGATTTCCATTTTTGGAAACGTATGGCAACGCGTTTTAACAACTGCTCCAACAATCATTTCAGTTTCAACAACGTAAGTGGTGAGACATCATTTCTAAAGAGTTTTGTGAAAACTATCGTGTAATAATCTTAGGTTCAAGGTGATGCTTTCAAAAAATAGTTTTGGTAATGCATATTTTGAATAGATTTTTTGAAATAAGTACAAAGGTTAACGATTTTTTAATATTTTAAGATAAATATCAGTTTCATTTAATGCTTATATAGCGTAATGGTAGAAAAATTGCAGAAAAATTCGGAGACTCTGCATAAATTAACAGACCCAGATGTCAAAAAGGATATTTGAAATAATTAAAAGCAAAGGAGGGTCAGCTAAATATTAGCATCTTTCTGTACTAACTTTGTTTTAATAAATGTTTCATTTTTTCTTTACTTTTGTTGAAACTGGAAACGTTCATGGAAAGTGAACCTATATTCATTTCGTACGTAAATTTCAATTTTTTGTGATAAAAGTTTTGTTCAATTAAACTATGTCTTTTATTAATGGTCTTAAGAAGAATTAATTACGATGGATGAAGTAAAGAATATTACCTAAAACATTGTTTTGTGTCACAAAAGTAAGGTGAACCTATAATTATTTCGACCACTGTATGTACACGAATGTTTACAGAAAAAAAGAAACAAATATAAATTTCTACATGTTCAAACACTAACTAGAATAGACATTTCTTACCACCGTCTAATTTCTACTCTCTGGATACACATAGTATTCGCTCGAATTAAGCAAACGTTTATATTTACATTAGCCACCGGACGTTTCGACGGCAAAAGTGCTGTGTGCTTAGACGACGAGTTAAAGAGTTGAAGAAGAGCATCCGTTTGGGAAAAACAAGTATCGTCGATTAAGCAGAGGAGCTCGATTGCTCGTCGAGGAACGACCGGAAGCACTTTTTTCTTTTTCTTTTTTGCCAAAGTATGTACAGACGCGCATTGCGAACAATTCGGAGCTCTGCGAAACACACGTGTCAAAAGGAAAAAAAAAGACAGAAAAAGTAGTTGGAGAATAACGCGATGGCGTTTTGAAAGAGAATAATATTCGCTAACCTCTTTCCCCTGCAGTGCACCAGGACGGCCGGACTTATTCTGTACGTGGCGCGTGAAAAATGAAAAAAGAAAAGAACATAGAAAACAGAGTAAAAAAAAAAGAAGAAGAAGAAGAAGAAGAAGAAGACGAAGAAAAAGAGGAGAAAGTATAGTCGGGCGAGCGGGCATTTCTGGTGGGTCTCGAGAGTTTTGTGAGGGGTTTCGTGTTTATATCGGAGTCAAGAGACGAATTTCACGTCTGATTGCCAGTGTACTCTCTCGAATACGTATAATTGGGCCTTCGGCGGTAGATATAGCGGGGAGTGGACAGCAGCGGCGACAGCTTCAAAAAATTTCGCTAAAAAAAAGTGGTGGTGGTGTAGTCGCAAAATTAATATTATCGGCGTTCCATCAGTGATATGCGGCGCATTCTTTCTGCGTTTCCTGCGTCTAGGAATTGTTTTTGTTTGTTTGTTTGTTTTTTGTTTGTTTTAAATCGGCTGGTTTTAGTTTATCACTGTTAAAAACTGCTGTTTGTATGATAGCTGTATCACGGGAATCCAATCCAAATTCTTCGTGGCTGAGGGGGCAGGTTTGCGGACGGTGGAAGAAAAAATAGATATACAAAAAGAAAACGATATGAAAGTAGTGGGAGAAAAAAAATTGTTGCCGAATATCAATGAGAAAGATCTCGCAGGTAATGGTATACGGGCAGGTAAGCTTTGTGTTATAGCGAACACAAATCTCACCTTAATGTCTAACACCTCGCCGGGGCGTAACCTTCCCAACTGCAAAAAATTATAGAGACGTGGGTCAGCATTCTGAGTGTACTTCGGTTAGTCGTCTGATATCCTTTATTCGTATCCTGATCGAACGGTGTCATGAAACGGAGGCAAAAAGTAATTTTGGGACGGGGGGAAAAAAAACAAGAAAACTATGTACTGCTGCGTCCTTCGAACTGTAAGTTCGAAACTGTCGGGGTTGTTCGAGTAAAGGGGAAAACTGTACAGGGTTCTAAGAGAAAAATAGAAAGGGACGTAAACAAGGAATCTACGGGGAGACGACGATCACAAGCTCGTCAGAGTTATTCGGGAGATTCTCCTTATGTAGGACGCTTCTGCAGCGACGGTGGAATTTTTGTTCTGTGGTAGAAGTAAACGGTGTAATACATACACGGTGTACGTCACCGAATACAGGTGTGCCGTTAAGAGGGTATGCAATTTTGTCGGCTTCAAAAATTCCGAATTTTTTCTTTTGTATTTTTTTAACACTTTGTGTAGAATATTATAGTAAAAGGATTTTTTTGAAATTTTTAAATAGCGAAGCTATAAGGCTCCAAACAACTACATATGTACATGTCAAGCAAGAAGGGCCAATGTAACACTTTTGTTATTAAACATGACTTTTTAGGTTCATTAGCGTATATTTTTCCGTAAAATAGGAACGAGAGTGTCAATTCCATAATATGGACAATTGCTCCAAAGACGTTAGTTTGTTAAAAAAAAAAATAGTCGGAGATTCAGGCTCAAGCAAATTCGAAAGAAGCTCGACAACAGCTTAAGAAAACTAACGAACAAGCTGACGAATTTTTAGAAACAGAAGAGTCACCTTAAGGCTCCGGAATTGCAGATTAAGAGTAATTTTGTAAAAATATTCTTTTATTTTAGAGGAAGATTAATTTGAAACTTGAAACACGTTTTTCTCGTACCTGTGTTTTCCGATCTTGCACCCAGCAAAGTATTTTTGATATCTTCAATTCGTTCAATTTTTACGAATGTTTAAAGTCAATTTTCATCAGCGAAAAAGAAGTTTTATGTTTAACAAGCCACCATTTTCTTAATTTCCAAAATTATTGAAAAATCTTACGCTACATCGGAGATAATCTGTTTTTGTTTAAATTGGCTCAAAAAGCTATCATATTTCTGTATTCCAGACACATTGATGGGCATGAAGGTAAATAATACTGCACACAACTCTACCATTTTGTACTTTTACATAGTACAAAAAAAAAATATATGAAAATAGAGCCAATATGTTGCTTAACAACCCTTGTAAAAATCTTGGTTTTTTACCAAATAATTATAGGCAAAAAATGTAAAATTCAGTGGATTTTTTTAGACTTCCATGGTTGCATACCCCCTTAAATCAGCGAACGCACTCAACGTCGCATTGAGTAAAGTTTAACGTGTGGCTGATGTACAGCGATTTATCGCGTTCTATAAAAGAGATTGGAAAGAAGCGCGGCGACCGAATTTCTCGTACGTTCGGGAGCACAACTCGAATCCGAGAAAATCGGCCTGAAAATCTGTGGCGTGTCCCGCGGGAAACGAGTACGAAACGATAAAGCATCCATTGGATCGGGAGCGCGTTTGATTAATCGACGGCAAGGTATTAAATGTACAGTAGCATAAGTCAGAGTCGTCCTTCGCGTCCGGCAAATTGATAGTTTTATCTGACCGTTGGCAGAGTGTAACAAGTGTTCGGGCTGCGTAAAACGCATTCCTACTACGAGTAACGAGGCGTGTATATATACACATGAACGTCAGTGGTGTCTTCGAGAGTAGCAACGATTCACGTGCCGTAAATGTTTGTCGCTTGTCTAGGCATTTGTTAACGCCGATGCCTGTCCTTTCGGGACAATGTTTGCCAAAATATAATCTACGATTCGCGATCTATGCCAGAGGGAATTCGAAACCTTATACACTAATGATTTAAGATCGGTCGAGTGTTCGTTTCGCGCCAGACACGCCTCCGATACTTCTTTCCTTATTATTCTTGTGACCGTTGTTGTTGCTGTTGTCGTTGTCGTTGTCGTTCTTGTGTCGGTATTGTTATTATTTATTATTATTATTATTATTATTATTATTATGATTAATGTTAACATTCTTACGATTAACGGTATTAATATTAAATGGTGTTCGTGGTAAATAATTGAATATACAGTGCTCATAGACTCGGTTGCAACAGATCCGTGCCAGGTGCAGTGGTGCGTTGGTGCAACGGTGCAATGGTGCATGTTTCAACGTGAATAATTATTAAATTATAGAAGAGACTTGAGCCGAGGTTTCCTCGAATTCGATACGTCACGATGAAACCTCAGCTCGCGACAGCGATCTCGCGCCAGATCGATGTTTTCGAATTTAAAGTCGATTTATCATTCAACCTGAACAGCGACGTAACGCGAATGAAAATTGATAGGTGCTCGATAGGCGCGAGCTCGCGGGTAGAATCTCGATAAGTAAATTGGCAATAGAAGAGATAGATAGTGGTGAGTAGGCAGATTTGAACGAAGAGGCTGATGTCGAATATCGTTGATACAAGCTACCGTGAAAGATGAAGTCTAAGGACGCGAAGAATCTTTCTCTTCGTTCAAAGTTCCGATAACTGATTTTCGTGTGTGTGTGTGTATATTGGTGTCTGTGAAAGAAATAACGTGCCAGTGAAAAAAAAAAAAAAAAAGTAGAAGAGGTGAAAGTGAAACAAGTGCATTGGTAGTCGAGTAAGGTTGCAGACGAGGCATTCGCTTTTCCATTTTCAGTGATTTTTCTCACCTTGCGCTCGTCCACCACCTCGCCAGGTCGCAGCTTTCTATTCTCCTATGAATCAAATTGTCCTTTACTATTCCGTGTCGTTTCGAAAGTCGCTGTGCGTATACGTACGCCTTATTTCATACACAAGTTCTCTTCGTGCAACGTCGAAGACGACTTTCGTTTCGATCGTTTCGATCGTTTGCGTCGAAGGTCCTTCGCGCTTTTAATTCTTCCTAAGTACGCCTTACCTTCGACGTGGCTAGATAGAATGTCTCGCGAAAGACGAGAAGAAGGGCATTTTGGTAGGGGGAATGTGGTTTTTCAGAAGCTGGGCTGTTTGGACGATTCACGAGTAGGATGTTGCTATACTAGCTTTGCTGACACTAACATCAACGTACACACCCGACACGTCGTTCGGTCATTGTCAGAGAAACACATGTCGGGGGTTCACGTGATTGAACAACTAGCTCTAAGACTATCACGATTGGGATCATCACTAAATCATTGACGTTGCTACAGAACTCAAAAAAAGAACTCCCACAATTCTAGGGCTAACCAGCAGTAGCCACTGTTCTACCTACGCTTTCATCTAGTTCTGTACACGAGCTAACCTTTTTTTCTAGGTTCTAGAACTTGATTTCCGTGCTCTGTATGGTTACCCTCGATCTCAATTTTATCGAAACTGTATCGATCACCCCGACACGATGTCCAATTGTAGGTGAACACTTTAGAAAGATAGGACGATCGCACAATCGTGCAAAAGAATTTCGATCGGTCGGGGGAAGAAGAGATCGAGACCGCGAGTAACCTGCGAGTGTTCCGCTCGAAACGTTAGCCGATCTGTTCCGTTTAAGTGTTTTACTTTTTCCCAGCCAAACGTTACTCTACTTAGATACAGATTTCGGATCCTTTGAAAGGTTTGTCCGTCGTCGTTTATGATGTATCACCGGCTTCAGATTTTGGACACGCCCAGTCGCCTCCCGCGAATCAAAAATTAGTAATGAGTAATTGCACGAAAATAGGCCCGAACGCGTTTATTTTTGGGAAGGTATTAGACATCACGGGCTATTAAGAACATTGCTTGGCAATTTGACAAAGAGACCTTGATTAACGAATTTCGCGATAAAATTCGTTACCGATCCAAAAGATTTCATATCTTCCGTTGCCTAGACGAACATGGTCTCCCGGAACAAATCGCTTTACCTTTCTTCCGCGGAATAGCTGCGACGATATCGTTTACGAGATTCTCCGCGAATCTACAAGCTGTAGTAAGCTGATGATCAAGAGTAACAGTGAAAGTGTCAACCCGAACGATATCGTTGCAGCTTGTCACTCGGTTTCCAACAAAAGGTGTAGTCGGTATACCTTTGAAAAAACACAGCTGGTAACATACCTCGTCACTGATAATCAAACTGGGTCTGCGACCCAATTCTTCCGGCGGTATCAAGGAACCCCGTCGACTGGTCGTGCCACTACCGGGTATGAGTGAACTCTTTCTACTTCCCGCTGGAGTCACGTCCTTGATGACTTCGATCTTCGGTGTCTCGGGTGCTTTGATTTCTGGCACCTTCGGCTAGGATCACGAGAAAACCAGAATAATCAGTCTGGGTGATTGGGTAGAGGTAACTTGAGAAGAGCAACCAGTCGCTAAAGCGCGTTCCCCTTCCACATGCGTTGTACATATATCGGAAACGAGAAGAATTTGCAAACGAGACGAGACTCCTCTCGTGGTAAAGGAATATAAACGAAGAAAAAACAAAAACAGAAAGAAAGAAAAGGCAAGACAACGAGGAACTGAGGCAATCTCGTAAGGCACGGTGTATGATCGATCGAATATTACCAGGAATCGTTAAAACGTTCGCGGTCTCGTTCGACTTGTTGTAGGAAGCGATCGCGATCGTCCGAAGATTAAGACTGAATCGTGGACTGAGATCTCTCGAATCGCTCGGGAGAAATGAAAACGAAGAGATATGGTTCGGGCACGGGCGGGACGCAATAACCCCGAAAATAGCTATCGACATTTTCTCCATCCTAATTTTCAAGACGAAAAATCAGGGATCCAAGGGGGGTGATATACGAGGTGTTATTTGCCAAAATAGTTCCCCCTCTATCGTTTGCATCCAGATGTGGTAGAGTGGTGGTAGGAACGGCGAACGGGGGAGAAACATCGGTTGCCAAACGGTGATTTTCTTCGTTCGATCATTAGCTCTAGTATACGAGACCGTGTTGCGTTAATTACGGTTCTGCAGATCGGATCATGGATTACGATAGAGTAGTATTTGTGTCGGCGAGATCTTCGACGAGTAGACGAAGCTAGAGCAAGACCCTTTGCCAATCTGCCTGCAAGGATTTCGTGTCACCGTACCATCTCGACCCTGAGACCCCCGGATCGCGAAATTTTCATTAATATCATCGGCCAAGGAGTAACCGAGGACGCGGGAAAAATCATCGTTCTTTTGATTTAATGCCCTAACCGCCTATTTCTGACGCTATCTCTGGAACGTCTAAAAGTACGCCCGACAACGCACAAACGCACAAACGCACAAACGCGGCGTATAATTGCCGCGAGATCGTATCCCCTTTTCGATCATATCCGTGCTTACGAAACTTTCACAGGCCTCGATCGCCCATACTTATAGCCTAGACGTTGCAAAATTCTTACAGGTTCTGACGTAAAGCGAACCAGCTAATTTGGCAAAATCGTTTTCTTATTCTCTCCTATTAGTAACGAACGATTACTCACCTTCGAATCAAACTTCTGCTCACGCCCCGAGAAAAAGAAACACGATTAGTAAGATCCAGTGTGAGAATATTCTCAGGTGAAACTTCTGAGACTATAGGTGGCTACGTGATACACGTTTAAGCTTACTTGAGTGGCAGGTCTATCGAGTTTCGTTTTGTCTCGTGGCGTACGATCGCCGAAATCGAATTCCTGTGGCTTCTCTAGAACTGGTCGTTCGTAATCTGGGATCTCTGGAAGCTCGTAGCTCTTCTCCTTAGCAGCCTTCGTTGTTTTCGTCTTCTTTGCTTCGGTCTTCTCTACCTTCTCGACTTTCTGCGCGTTTCATCAAGTGTCGATTAATTTCAACCGCCCGTTGCACAGGGGATACAAAGAGTTGTTCGTAAAAGAGCGATAGATAGAAATAGGTAGTGATGGGACCGATACGTATCAAATTTCAAACATAACATTGTGCTGTTGAATAAGATACGTTCGTTGCGAATATTAACACATTGCCAATCGCACGCATTTTTGCAAATTTAACGTTGGAAAATAAAAATTCTACGTACACCATTCGTTAAATCGAATAACTTTACTACCATCAATTTTTAGGGCGATTTTCATTCCTTCGTTGTAGCCAAGAATATTTTCATGGGGAAAATAAACCATTCGATATTTATATGGTATATAGAACACACGGTAAAAAAAGCGTTATGCAAATTAATCACGTCCATTTAATTTTTCTAAAGCGAGGAAACCTCGTTTGGTTGGCAAAGTGTTAAAATAGAAATTAGAGATTTTATAATTGGAATATTAGAAATTGAAATAGAAAAGGACGTTTGTTCGAAAATATTCAGCGTCGAATCTTGCATTAACTGAAGTAAATTTATAAATGAAAAAAAAACAACGATTTTACAATAAAATAAAAAAAAGAAGGGCTATACTAGAACTCGTCGTCAGTCCCATCACCAGATAGAACATTCACTTGAGCATAGAAGATCACCATTCGAAGAGTAGATCATTTTTAATAGACAGCCAACTGAGACATTCGATGGATTATTATATCTTGAATTAATCAGTCTTGTTAACGATCTGCCGAGTTTTTAAGTATTGCGAAAGCGAAGATAGAGTTTTCGGAAATGAAGTAAAGTACGTTGTATCATTGTTATCTGACATTCAGAATAAGAACGAAGCGTAGAAAGTTGTCAGAGGAAAGAAGAGAACAGTACGAGAGGAAAGATATACGAAAGAAACGAATTTCGATAGATTTTATAAGAAAGAACATGTCGTGAGATATTAGGAGAAAGATAAGTCTTTTGTAGACTTGAAAATAAGTAATAGAGATAGAGAGAATATACGTATATGCGTGATTTAGATTCCCTTTGACGGGAATACCTTTAACTCAAAAACAGTGCCATTTTCAGCCTGTTGAGGCTTTTTAGGCTCCCTTGGAACCGGTTTAAGTTGGACAAATTGAAAGTTCTCGGCTTTAATTTCGTATTTCGGTGGTTTATGCAGTCCTGATTTCTCCTTGATCGTCTTCGCTTCCACTGGCTGTATTTAATATCAACGTTTATTTCACAGAATTTCCAATCGCTATTTATAAATTCCAATTACGAGCATAATGAAACTAGCGATACCGACTGTACAAATTGTTCTATTAATTGTACGTGATTTGTGCAATACAATCGGACGATACTCACCTTCAGTTCCACCTTGTTCAGCTTCTTCGCTTCCTCCTCGATCTGGAATTCAAGAGAATGATTTCGTTCAAACGAATCAACTGGCAATTGAGTTCAACCGCCTAATACACTCCGGTTCATAACTATTAGAACACTTGAATGTGAAACATATTGAAATTTACTGAAATTTAGAGAATTCTATTGATATTTATAGTAATCTACTAAACTCTGCTGAAATCTACCAAAGTTTACTGTAATTTATCGAAATCTATCGAATTCTATTTAAATCTACTGTACTCTACTAATGTCTATTGAAATCTCTTAATCAATTAAGATCTCGATTGAAATCTACCGACGTTTGCTAAATTTTACTAAAATCTTCCGAATTCTACAGATGTTTGCTGAAATTTACTAAAATCTACTTAATACTAGGTTTATGGGGCACGTCAATTTAACGCATTCGAGATTTCACGAGAAAAATTACAGAAACACTTGATATTATTTCAATAAAAAAAGTCGAGATGTTATATATCAATTTTTATTTGAAAGTCCTCTATCTTGAATTCAAACTAAAGTTAGAAGAAAAAATAGAAATTTGATAGACGTATAGATACTTCTTTTGTCACACCTTGACAATAAAGGGGTTAATGGAATGATACGAAAATATATACGAATTTGTAAGTTAACAGTATACAATTAACTTGTCTCTGATAAATCGATTTCTTGAAGGGAAAATTCGATTTCTCGTTCACTCAAGAGAAGCCTGTAAACCTAGCGTTAATGAATACGGAGCAAGTCTAATTGTAGTTGTAAGTTTAATATAAAATTATCTGACGCTAAATTATCAAACGCCTAATTCTAAAAGGAACCTAAAATGAATTTAACACTGTCCTAAAAATATATTCATATTGTTCGCAATGCTCGTACTTAATTTCCGAACCGTTACGCGATACATTTCACACTTGGTGATATACTCGGTGTGAAACTTACAGAACAAAATCGAAGCTTTGTTAAAAGTAGTATAACAATAATTGAATTGCTAACGAAGAGCGACTAGACTAAGATACTTGGCTAATTCAACGGTTCGTCAAGGTATAATCTCAAAAACATCGACTTATTCAATTAACAATAATATAATAAAATTAAAAAATTTAATATTAAACTTTAGGATACCTAATGGTGAAATAAAATCGCCCCAAATAATACAACTGTTATCCTAAAGTTTAAATAATTGAACTATCAATATTACGATTCAACTTTAATCGATATTCAAATTTAAGTATCCCCACACAGTCTGAGTTTGAGAGTATCAGTTCTTCCAAGGAATGGTGTTGTTAAGAGTTGCGTTACATTTTTAGGATCCGGAAGATCCACAGACTTGCTTAGTAATAAGCTAGTTTCGCTCTTTAGTAGTAAACTAATTTACGGTACTTAACTCTGACGGTCAAATGTGACTAACTAATTTTATAACGATAATCTGCCAGACCAAAGGTTTGTCACGTTTGCATTGCGATGCAACACATACTATAATCTCGTAATACAAGTGTATACACACATATTTTTATTAATATATAGCACTAACTTTGATGGGAAAATATGATTTTTAATCAGACAATATTTTCTGCTTGAACGTAATAGGTGTTCTAATAGCTATGAAGAACAGCGTATGTCACCGATATTTACCTTTACTCCAGGTTTCAGGCTTAGTTTCCTGGCTTGTTCCTCTGTCTGCAAAGGAGAATAGGAGAAGATCGAATTAGAAAAATCGCTTCGATTAATTTGACTAATTATGATTCGTGATAAGCTGGAATTCGATGAATTGTTACAATATGTTTCTGGTTACGATGATACGATCTGAATGGTTGCTGGAAAACAAAAATTGTTACATGGTGCATTATGACGATTCGTGGCTTAGTCTCTGCTGAAAGGAAAGTCGTTTAATCCGTGAAATGAGATGCTTAGATAGAAATGTTACATGATGTACACGCTTGTGCAATGTTTCGTGATCTGTGTAATAATTTCTGGAAGTGAGAAGAGTGTGTTTGTGTACCTTCAGCTGCTCGGGTTTACCAAGCGTGGTCTTAGGTTTCAGAAGAGGTTCTTCCTTCTGAAAATGCAATTACGTGACTATTCGTATTCGTGTGTGTGTGTGTGTGTGTGTGTGTGTGTGTTGCAACGTGCAGATAAAAATGTTGCGTATAAAAAAGGAAAAAAGTGTACGCGTTCTTATGTACCTTTGCCTCCACAGGTTTGGCAAGGGTGGCCTTAGGTTTCGCAGGAGGTTCTTCCTTCTAAAAGAGTAAAAACGACAGGGATAGAGTGTCTCTAGTGAAAAAGAAAAAATGTGTACGCGAAAACAAATGTTAAAGTACGAAAAAATGTATCAGGTCGTCCAGAAAGTTTATGCTGATTTTTGATAGATAGTGTTTGAACATATTACAACATATAAAATTGTACGAAAACATAAAGTTCCCATGTAATCTGAAAGATTATTGTTTCACGTGTCTTTTAAAAGTTCATTCGTTGTAATTCCTAGTTTCTTCTCAGTGTTATACTGTCTTCAAGATGGAAGGAATTTAGAGTACACTGACATTGAATAGTTTTCTATCAATGAAAAGATAGAGATATGTAACATTTAAAGAGGCGGTAGCCTATAGAGAAAACATTGTTTGCAAACACGGTTGACAAAATCTGAAAATAAGAATTTCGATCTTAAAGTTAATAAAGTAACAAAGTTTTTTGGTAAAATGGAACTTTTCAATTTGCTGGAAAAACGACGAAACGACAGAAGTAGTAAAATTAACAAATCCATATTTTATAGAACAAAAAGAAAATGCTTTGAAGTATGAAATTAGCTTATTTACGTAAAAATCGGCACGAATTTTCCGGACAACCTAATATAATGTATTTGTTTGTACCTTCGCCTCTTCGGGTTTACCGAGGGCAGTCTTGGGTTTCGTGGCTGGTTCCTCTTTCTGGAAGCGAACAGTCTCGTGTATCGAACTTGTCGACGATATTTATTTAAAAAACCAAAAAACTACTGTACAGTGTTATATAGGGGCAAAAGATTGTGTGTATTGTGTACCTTAGGCTCCTCGGGTTTACCGAGTGTGGTCTGTGGTTTGGAAAGTTCTGTTTTCTAAAAATCAATCGTATAGGGTGAAGTACATGTTTGCATGGCCAAGATTAAAGAATAGTGTATTTACATGTGTTGTATGCATTTTATATACCTTGGTTTCTTCTACTTTGGATTTCAGTTTGAGTTCCTCCTAAAATGAATGGGCGTGAATTTAACACGGATATGTTTATGTGATTTGTTCGTAAACGATGTCGACATGTACGATAATATATGTGTATAATAAAATGTATTTGTTTAATAAAATTCGAGACAACTTCGCTACCTTCTTTTCTTCCTTTCCGACGGTCTTGGCTTTAGCGACGACTTCTTGTTTCTAGAAAATTATGGAAATAATACAGTTTATTCGCTACTCTTCTTGATCGTTACGTTAGTACAACCAACAGGTTAGTCAAAATCAAAACAACATGTTTATATACCTGAGTGTCGTTGGGAATATCATCCTTTTCTTTCGAATCTAACGTAGCTTCTCCGTCCTGGATAATATTCATATAAATGAATGACAAATACAAGAAATAAAAAATAAAAAATAAACAAATGGAAGAACTGCAACAAATTCGTGAGACGCTATAAACTATTGTGTTCTTTATTCCCTGTACCTTAGACCCGTCCGCTGATTTTGTCGATGATCTACGTCTTTTGCTTGGTTCTTTTTTCTAAAATTGCAAGTTCAAACAACAATTTTTTAACATGTTTCATGCGTTCGATGATCTAAATTATAAAAAAAAAAGAAACAGAAAAAAGAAAGTACCTTGCTCGCATCGTCAAGTTTGCGAGAGGTAGATTTCGGTTTCCCTTCCTCCTTCTAAAATCATCGAAACGATAGGTTTCATTTATTAGAGAGTGCTCTTTATTAACACGTTAAGCGTGTCAGTCTCTAAGGGCTGACAGTGTTTCCGTTTCCGTTTAGGCGGCGTCGGTCCGTTGTTAGGTTATTAGTATCTGTCTATACTGTAGTATCTATCTCTAGGGGCCTCTATCTCTATCAAACAGTAGCAATATCAAGGAGGAAAACAAGAGGAAAGCCCGAAAATCGTAGGCTCGAATTTCCCACTTTAATCCCTCAATGTTTTCCTCGGTAACTACAATTGAGCATTCGTCCGGAATAGGAGGCATCAATGATTACTATAAGCACCACTAATATTTTTAACAGTTTTGAATTTAAGCACCAAAAGAAATTAAAAGAAGCCAATTATATAATGCGAAAGAGAATTGTAAATAATAGACTTTAGATGAAAATCGTTGAATTTTTCTATGTATAATGTCGAGTTGTAATAGAAAATCATTTTAAGGTCGGTGCAAAAGAATAGCTTCATTCTTAACAAAATTGAAGGGTTTCTGTTGCAATATTTTTAGCGAGCACAACGTTTTTTAGTTAATTTATACAATGTCACGCGGTAACTAATTTTAAGAAAAAGAACAAGGTGCAATTAGCAGATAAAGAACACAGGGAATGAGAATTAGCACGTAAGATCCCTTAAAGTTGTATCAGACATTTTACGTGACTGTACCAAGTATAAGAAAAATAAGAAAAAGAGAACGTGATGGAAGTTATCAAAATTATTAAAATTGTGAATAATATATTGAAAAAGTTGTGAAGAAATTGTAAATTTCGTTGTCAACATGCCCTTAAATGAAATCCAAATATTGCAAGAGAAAAACTGATTTCTGCACCTACAGAAAACGCAAAAATATAGCCAGCCTTGAATACGCGCATAAAAACACGAGTAGAAATTGAAATAAATACGTTGATGCTATAAATGTACACCAGTTAGATATTTCGTTCTAAATAAATGGTATTTTTGCACTTTCTTCGTTACATATAACTTCTTTATAATCCCTCGCACGATATTAATAATATTAGTAACGTTTAGAAATCACTACTTAAGACTTCGAAACTCTTGAAAATTATAGTGGTGCTATAGTTATGCTCTGCAGTATACACGAAGGCACAAGTTATGACCAAGGAATCACGAGAGATTCAATATTTGAGTGATTGAGACGGAAGAGATGGAGTGTTTGAGTGATTGAGACGGAAGAGATGGAGTGTTTGAGTGATTGAGACGGAAGAGATTGAATATTTTAGTGATTAAGACGGAAGAGATTGAATGTTTGAGCGATTGAAACGGAAGAGACTGAATATTTGAGTGATTGAGACGGAAGAGATTGAATGTTTAAGTGATTGAGACGGAAGAGATTGAATATTTGAGTGATTGAGACGGAAGGGATTGAGTATTTGAGTGATTGAGACGGAAGAGATTGAATATTTGAGTGATTGAGACGGAAGAGATTGAGTATTTGAGTGATTGAGACGGAAGAGATTGAATATTTGAGTGATTGAGACGAAAGAGACTGAATATTTAAGCAATTGAAACGGAAGAGATTGAATATTTGAATGATTGAGACGAAAGAGACTGAATATTTGAGTGATTGAGACGGAAGAGATTGAAACATCGCGAAGTCTATAAGAACACGCAGTAACAAACGATCCTAACAACACGGTGCTCTATAAATTCCAACTCTTTTACAATACTCTGTAATCCAACACTCGACGAATGATCGCCACCTGAACGGAAAGCACAGCAAAATCAGCTCCACGCTCTTAACGTGTTAAGATAATGCGGTGTATCGTAGATTTATGTTGTTTATCGCGTTAATTATTGTATAAATGTTAGATGACTACATGTACCTTATCCGTCACAGTCTTTTTACGAACTTTTTTTACTTTCGGTTTAGCCATCTCCTAGAAGAATATTTAGTATTTATTTGAGTGTTTACGCGTTAACCAATATGAGAAAAATCTCTGCTTCTCTACCTCTACCGTGTCAGTCGACTTTGGCAAGGGTGTTTCCGATTTATCTTTCAACGTATCAGATTTGCCGTTTGATTCATTCAGATTCGGTTTCCATGTATCCTAAAATGCGTTCGTTCGATGTAAAAAAAAAAAAAAAAGAATATATGTATATATTAGAATGATAGATTTATGACTAGAGTATGTAAATATGTATGTATGAATGTACGTGTATTTATGTACCTTGCCCGTTGTGTACTGTGTTTGTGATAAATCTGTAATAGGTTTCTGAGGTGCCTAAAATAATTAAAAGTTCATTTGTTAAATTGTAAACGAACGAGCATTTATTTCTCAAAAGTGACACCTGAATGTAGAAGATTATGTACCTCTTTCCAAATAGATTTAATTTCAGGTTCCTGCGGCCTATCTGCCCAGATATCCTATAAATCGTATACCCCACATTTTTACTTACTTGCATAAATTTTGAGTAGAATTTTATACAAATAAAAACAAAAACAAAAAATAGATAAAAATCTACCTCTATTTCATCGTTTGGTTCTTGCACGTACGATTTAGTTGTTGTCTTTGATGTATCTTGTGGTTCGATCTTTTTCACGGATCTAATATCGTAATCCTGTGGTCTACCCGCCCAAATGTCCTAGAATTTGTTCACTTCTTAATATTCCGTTTTTAACACGTTAAGCGGCATCCGTTAGATTTTTCGTTTAGGCAGCGTTGATACTTGAGAATCAGTAGCGTCAAATTTAGAAAATAATACCCTATCGTTCGTTAACGAGTTTTATCAAAACAGCTTAACACCAAACCTACCACGGTCAAATGACCATTTTGAAAATTTCGTTTTTGAATTTCCTGCATACGACGTTATTGTATCGCCGTTTAACTTCACGACTTTTCTTATATTACACGTGTAATGCATTTTTTAATATTCATTTTTTTTCTTATCGTTTATTTTCCGGAATAAATTTGTAATCTGTTCTGTCTACAGTGAACGGTCATTTGACCGCTTGAACGATTTTTATTTTCTCCACGAATCGGTCTTTGTCTTCTGTTATGTTATCTACGATATAAAGAAAACCGTGGCTTGAGAGTATAGCCTAATCGTCTTCTTGCTACGTTTAGTAAAGTCTTGTGAGCCGAACAGAGAAAATCGAAACGTGAAAACTACAAAGAGCATATTTTCCAGTCTATTATTATTTTATGGTTCAATTCTATTATTATTCTACTAATATTTTATATATTACGTGTTATAAGTGTCCTTTAAAAAAAAGAAAGTGAACAAATTAGGAATACTTTGTAGGAAGTTTTACATTTGATCTTTTTTCCATTTTCTTATCCATTCTTTTATCCAGTTTGACCTACATTTTTATATTGTAGCTTTTATTTGATCATTTGTACATTCATCCCAAAAATCTCGAGACACTCGAAGTTATTAGAGAACACGTATAATATTGAAATCAACGGCTCAGATTTAAAAATGTGAAAAATACGTATGTCGGAAATATGCAATCAAAAATCTTACAATTTGTAAAAAATACGGTGAGAAAGAATAAAATAAACATTGCTTATTTTTAAATATAAGAATATATTTTGTGTAGTATCTAATTGTTTATAATCTTCACTATATATTAAGAAATATGTCTTTTTTTAAACCGGTCACATTAGAAATAAGTATATATGAAGTGTCGGTAGGTTTAGTGTTAAACAAAGATGCGGCTTTTCCCTGCAAGTGTTACAAATTAAAAATTTCTCGTAATACTCCTTGCAAAATTTTCGTAATTGAATTGCAAAACGAAAAATCGACCGAAATCGGGATGGCGTTTAACGCGTTAATGCAACGTTTGTGCGTTATAGAAAAAGAAAAAAAGAATAGACGATCTACCTCTATTTCGTCATTTGGTTCGTGTAATCGCGAATTAACTCTAGACTTCGTCTTATCCTATAATAAAACAAAGATTACGTTTAAAGTGAGGTCACGATGTGTGACGAAAGAATTAATAGCATATGAGTCGTGTACCTCGCCATTTCTGATTAATTTCTTATCGCGTGCATTAGGCTGTGATTCAGAGGAAACCTAAAATTACTCTTATTTAGTGGAATCGCAATCTATGACATTCTCGGTCTAACTATATATCGCAAATTGTGTAGTACCTCGATATCTTTAATAGGTTTACGCGAGTGTGGTGTAGGCTTGTGTAACGTGGTGAGTGCATCCTAAAATTATATCTCCGTGAGTAAGAAAAGATCTATCGAAAGTGGTAACTGAAAAAAATGAGTACGTTCATTGTGTACCTCGACTTTGTCATCTGGCAATTCGTCGCGTTTTGCAGAATCTGGTTGCGGCTTTTTCTATAAATAATTTTACACGTTAAAAATGTAAAAAGTGTAAAAAAAAGAAAAATCTTTAACTCGATGGCTATTCATACTAAACGATATCTACCTCGACATTCGATATCGTACGAGATTTGTACGTAATGGGTAAATATTTCGTATCCGGTGTGTCCTACAATTGCATTAAGGTACAATTAATTAGTATTACTGTATTGGTTACAAATTGCTAAATTTCAATTTTATAAAGTCAATTTTGTAAAATCCACGATGTACCTCTTTCTTTTTAATAGATTTTACTTCCGGTTCTTTTGGCACCGAGGTCGAAATATCCTACAAGTACGATTTTTCATAAGTATTTGTATCTCTAATTATAATACTAAATCGCACGTTTTTCAACGAATAATTTACCTCGATCTCATCGCTAGATTCAGGAAACTCGTAATGTTTAATTTTCTTTTTCGGTGAAATCTATAATCACAGGTTAACGCGTATTTTAATATTTGCCAGGAGTTTTATATTTTACACGAGTATTATCAACGAATCGTAAGGTGAATACATTAATGTATCGTGTACCTTTGTGTGTTGTGTTGGTGTTATTGCGGGCTTAAACTTGGGAGTCTTTTTATCTACCTAAAAATCCAAGATAATAGAAAACAAAATAAATAAATAAATAAATTTGAAAATTTCTTTCGTCGAAAAATAAAAGTTTCATGTGCTTAACACGTTAAGTGCCATGCTGATCTTTGTTGAACTAACGTTAGACTTTCACTTTAGGCGGCGTTGATTCTCGAAAAATTAGCAGCTTCAAATTCAAAAAAATACTCCCTCTGTCCGAAAATAAGAGTTCCATTTTAATTGAACAGTGTTATTCGAGAATAAGGATCAATATTAGGGATTTGAGAGATGTAAAACCATTTTTCATCGATGTGTATCATATTGTACATGTCATCGAAATAACCATTTGGTTGAATGTAAGACAAACAAAAGTTTATTCGTGCCAAATTTATTTCCTTCTGTTAGCAATGGTTTGACAGTCGATGAAATGCGTTTCAAACTCTTTCCCTCTTTTAACTCTTTGCGGCACAGGATTTCAGGTAATTAAATAGACCCATGTTGCACAGAAATTTTATTACCAACTGCTTTACGTAAATAAGACGAAATAGAAACATATACGCATGCAGTTATTGCAATATTTCGAGATGGGACTAAAAATGTCCCACCATGCATTACGGTGCATCAAAAAGGTGGGACACTTTTAATCCCACCGTGCCCCAAAGAGTTAAACGATCATGTAAAATTGACTTGGGAATTTGAATTGCACAGGCGAGACTTCGGATTGTTCCTCTACGATTATATGGAACTTTTTCGATAGCTTGTAAATTTTGAGAATAGTCCTTTTGCTTGCGCCCACATTTACTTTTCTTTCTGGATAGAATTTTAATTACTGCTTTCTCCGTATTAAGATGTTCTTTCGCGGCTTTCCAAATTCTTCAAACTGATTTTCTGTTTACTTCAAATGCTTTGGCAACTGAATTGATTGTACCATGATTCAGTTTAGTTTTTTTCAATTGTTGAAGGAAAGCTTGGACGATTCCATCTTTCTCGTCGCAGCTCAAATTGTTTTCCACGTATAGTACAGTTATTAGCTTCTGCATCTTGATTTATACTTTCCATTTCAAAGGGGAAATAAAATTTTACTACTGAAGTAACACTCGGTCTATGCTACGAAGTGATCTTGGGTTTAAATTGACTTATTTGAAATTTGACATTTCTGACATTTGTTTCACATTTCAAACAACAATAAACATACGTTTATCAAAAAAGGCTTGATCCGCTTTTTTTATTTTTCTACTCCTAATAAATAAAAAAAAAAAAAATTTTTCAAATGGGACTCTTATTTTCGGACAGAGGGAGTAATTCATTATTATCATTCGTTAATCAATCTCAATTAAAACAGTTTAGAAAAAAATATGACTTTCCCTTGTAGACGTTACAAAGTTACCATTTTCTTCGTTAAATTTACTGTAACATTCTCTGCAAAAGTTTCGAAACTGAATCGTCGATCGAACAGTCGACCGAAATCGGCGTGGCGCTTAACGTGTTAACGATTCTTTCTAATTCTCCTCGTTGCGAATACTCTTCTTGTAGACATAGATCGTATAAGTACACGCATACCACAAAAAGAAACAAACGCTAGATGTTACGTGCCTTCCTGTGTCATTTTCAAGAAGGTAAGGACACCACACATGGTACTTACTGTCTCTCTCTCTGTGACAACAGACGTTTGTGCTTTTAATCGTTCACAGACACAATAATCCTTTGCGTGTATTTATCACGAGTTCAATTAAACAGGACCACGAATAAAATAAATTCAAACTTTTCTCCTACCTTTTCTTCTGTCACCTTCTTTTCGACAATAGAAGACCGTCGGCTTTCCGTCTTGATCTCTTCTTCCATCTGATTACATACAGAAACAAACAAAAAAATACGATTAGATATCGAAGGAATTGAAAATGTTGAAATTTGTTTAACCCCTTAACTTGTGCGCTCGAGTTAATTCGAGCGGCGTTAGTATTTTATGCTGCTATAATTTTTCACTCTCGAATATAATCGAGAATTGAAAACAACAATGTGAAAGCTAAGAGAAAAAAAAATCGTTTTATTGATATTTATCATTTACGTAGGATTGTAAGCTATAACATTGCAATATTCGGCTCTTTTCTGCAATGTGGATCAAAATCCAAAATTAAAATAAAAATTTTGATTAATTTTGTATCTTTTTTATTTCTTTACCAAGACAATGTTCTAAAGTGTGTTTTTTTACATAAAAAAAGAATTGATTTCTTTTGACCGGTTTTTTTCAAAAAATCTGTGCGTTAAGGGGTTAACATAATATTAATGGCATCTACGGGTAGATGTTATTCATTTTAAGCATAACTATAATTCTCAGTACACGTGTACCTTTTGGATAGAAAAGCGTCGTGGGGATGAGCGGCCATCTTCGAGCGTCTACGTATTAAGAGAATGGAATTAAAAAAAAAATAGATAAATAAATAATCAGATTTCTACATGCAAGGATCTTTGCTAGGCAATCTGTATACTCCACAACTACACTCATTAACACATTGCTGACTGGCTATTCGAAGACAAAATTCAATTATTCGAGACAGCTATTTTTCCACAGTTGAGTATTTACATTTACAATGTTATTTGCACAGAATGCGTTCAAATAAAACTTACTACATGTATTTAATAACTTTTTCGGATATGACATACTGTATAGCATTTATCTACGTGCAATGGTGCATAAGTTCTACAAACTATTGCGTTTCGCTGCGCTTTCCTTTGAAAGAGCATATTCTGCATAATCTAGTGGGGTCTTTTCCCCATTGGCAACTATTTTTTCTAGAATATGGTATTGCAATTTTCCTGAAAGCTTCAAAGGAGACTCTACACGGAGCTCTTCTAGAGATACCGGAAGAACTGCCAGGTTTTGTGTCGTATTTAGTTGAATAACCAGCTATCCATTTTCTAGCTATTTCTAAGTAGAAATTGTTGATATTTCATGCTGGTTTTTTTGTAGATTATAATTGCAGTAAATTTTAAATGCATTGCATATGGCACAATTGAAATAAAGGAGGGCTAATTTTTTATACTATTTTATAGTTTGACATGCGAACAGAAGTATACTCGTGACCGGTCAGCAAAGTGTTAAGAAGCAAACATAGAAGAATCACCTTTTCTTCAGTTGACACCAGAGAACTTCTTCGACTTTCCGTTCGTAGTTCCTCTATCTGTTGGTGAAATAAAAAAAGACAGAAATTAATTAGTACCAAATGTTTTACCAATAATTTCAAGAAAGTTATGCGTAAATCCGCCCTTACCCTACTGATAGACTGTTTGCGAGACACCATTTTCTCCGCTTTCAGCGTAGCTTCCTGAAATATGGAGGATTCAACTGTAGTGACGAAAAAAATATAAGAATTCGACCTACGATAATCGTTTAGAAAGAAACTCTACCTTCACCTCCTTCTTTTCTTCTTCTTTCTTCACCACCTTCTTCTGTGAAAACGTTAAAGTTAATGGAATTGTTAAATTCGCGTGTTTCAATTGTTAAGCGTTCACTTTTATAAATAATTACCTTCTCAGCTTCTTTCTTCTCTTCAATTTTCTTTTCCTCTGGTTTCTTCTACATGAAAATAACACGATATCAGTCCGCTTGTTAATTATTACGAACACATGATAAGTAGAAAATGCATCAAGCAACATTTCTACTTTGACAAACCTTCTTCCTTCAGAATTACTTACAATTCTTTCATTCTGTACAGACTTTAACATATATTGTACATAATGTCCTTACATATAAATTCAGATTCAATAACAGTAAAACTACTCATTGTAAAATCAAACACAGCAAGAAAGCATGCAATCGATAAAATAAAAGAGAAAGGAGAGAGGATGGTGAAATGAAATCTTTAAGGAGGAATACATAGCCCAGCTTCTAAGGTAAGGGTAACGAAGGTTTTGCTAAAAGCTCAAGTATTATGCATACTTTGCGCGAAACATAAAATAATATCGCTGAAAGAGAGAAATTTTAAAGAAGTAATTAAAGCATCTTAAATCTTCACACTTTACCAACCGGCTTATTCTGTTCAATTATTCTGGCTCGGTTTTTGCTATCGCGCTTATTCTTACAGCTCTAAAAACTTTTAATCAAAACTCGTGAGAGGGCTTACTACATACATATAGTTCACTTTCTCTTATTATAGGGTAATTCATTAATTTGTGGCAGCAAGAAACCGATTAATAGGCTCCTTAGATCGATAAACGTTGAGAACAAAAAGCCGATTAATAGACTTCCGGTTGGTAAAGTGTTCAAATCATAAAAGAATGGTTATCGCTGAAATATGAAAGCTCGTTAATAAAAGCTGTTTCACAGTTCTTAACTCGGTAAAAGCTGAAAATAATTGTTCCCATTGTATTCATGCGTTATCTCGCTGAAATGTATTTGAAATATGCAACGTGCGCATAAAAGCCGCGTGTGTGTGTGTGTGTGTGTGTGTGGGAATTGTTCGCGAATGAATCGAAAAGCCGGTCCGATATTAACACGCGTGAAAGCCGTGTGCACGAATTGTTCGCAATGCAATCAGAAAGCCGGTTCGATAATAATTCGAGCGCATACTTTATCCAGATGGAATATTCGATACTGTTCACTCACCTGTAAAACTTCCAGTTTCTGTAACAGAAAGATACACAGTCGCGTTAGTATTTATTACTTCATCGACAATATTGCGTAATAAATACTCCTTCTGTCCCATAATTATAGTAGCAAGTGAATATTTAAACAGGGAATTATTGGCGAATGCAGCTGTAAGTTACGTTGTAGCGCAAAATTGCAAAGCCTTCGATCAAAATCAATGTTTCATAACATTTGTCATTTGTTTTGACACATCTTTCAATTTTTAGGTTTACTTAATTATTGCGAATTATAATTATTTTTCTAATTTTATCCGCTGATTGAAATCAATTGTTTTATTTCAATTGAATATCAATTCATTGTAAAAGTAAGATGAAAAAAAAAAAGAGAGTTTTCAGGCAAAGATCGAGTTGCGATTGTCCAGTTCTTGATGCATCAAGTGAAAAACGAAAAATTGCAGAAATGTGCAATTACGTTAGCTGGAAAATAATTGAAGTACAACAGAATGCCCATATCGAGAATTTGGAAACGTGTTTCCAAAAATAATTGTCAAGATGAATCTTATGCTAATGTTGATTCTTTGAAAAAACAAAACTGTGGACGTAAATGCAAAGATTATGGAGAAAAAGTTGAAAAACTTGGACATATTCCTCTTAGCAGAAGAGGCACCACAAGATCAGCAGTTCACGCCATTGAAATTCCCAAATCTACGTTATTCCGAATTTTGAAAAAACGAAAATCCATAAAACGAGTTTCAAGCTCCATTGAACCATTTCTTCCAGAAAAGAATAAGAAAGATCGCGTAGAATTTTGTTTCGCAGCTAAGGGATCCTACCTACAAGTTTAAAATGCAGTATCGAAATTATTGAAAAATCCAGAAACTATCTGAACACTGAAAATCAAAATTAGGAGTAATATTTGTACTTTATTGTTTAATTTAATCTAGTTTTTTGATAATAAATGTTGCATTCTGTATTTATTTTCTTTTGCTACTATTATTATGGGACAAATTAAATTCGTCAACTGCTATTATTATTATGGGTCAGAGGGAGTATTTCGTTTTATCCTGCTTGCTTATGTAACATGGGTAAAATGAAAACATAGGGGACACGAAGCATTTACAAACGTGACAATCACAGGGAATCAAAGGGTAATGTGCTTTTGTAATTTGTATTTATAAATGTACACGTGGTGTGTAGTAGAAAAAACAAAGATTAAAATCGAAAAATTCTCGATTACTTCGTAAAAATAATAGGTTCCACGTTGAAAAAAAAATTGGTCCGTACCTTCTTGGAAACAGGTTTGTCGATACCATTCGGTCTGTTGTCAGGTATATCCTTGAAAATAATTGAAAAAAATGCTGGTGAATTGCTGCGTTTCAAAAATTCGGAATTTTTACCTCCCGGTGAAAAATGTAAAAATATACGTATGTTTGTGTAAGTATGTGTGACGTGTGCGTGTGTACCTCTACTTCTGAAACTGTTTCTGATTCTGGTTCTTCGATAATCGGCTCCGCGACACTGGACTCGATTACACTCACCACTTCTTCCTCCTCCTCCTCCTCCTCCATCACTTCCTCTTCGTCTTCTTCCGCGAGACCGCCATCTTCGTCGTTGCTCCAGATCGATTTTGTTACCTTTCGTGTCGCAATATCGAAATGCATTTCAAAAGAGCCGAATTGTCGCGCGTACGAGAACTAGGGTAGCTTTCTTTGCAAACCAACGTTGCAAGTTTAATTTTGTGTTTGTTCGTGTGATCAAGGTGTGTACACGTGACAGGTAAGCGCAACATGTGTTAGTTACGTGGGGCGTTCACGCGATTGGAAAAGGGGTGAACAAATAGGAAGGGGAGAAATATAATTTAGATAGTGGCAAAATACGATAGTAGGATAACAACAGTGCTCGCTACCTTCTCTTCTTTCTTTTCCTCCTTCTTCTCCTCTTTCTTTTCCACCTTCTTCTCCTCCTTCTTCTCCTCCTTCTTTTCTTCCTTCTTCTCTTCCTTCTTTTCCACCTTCTTCTCCTCCTTCTTCTCTTCCTCCTCTTTCTTCTTCTCCTCCTTTTTCTACAATACGGACAAGGAATCGCATGCAACATTCAAGGGTACGTATTTTCAACAACTGTTCCACGATGAATTCAATTCAACATGGTACGAGATTTCAAAGGGACAGGGGATGGAGTTTGTTCGAACGACAAATTTCTCTGGTGGAGGTTTTAACATTTTACGAACGAACGGTGTAACATTGGAAGAGCAGGCCATGACATAGAATTATACAGGGCCGTTGAGGTAAATCCGGAATGTTTTCAGTGAAATCCTACATAGCAGTTCACGGTAAAATCGTTCAGTAAGATACCACTGAGTCGACAAATGGCATTTGTTGAACCATGAATCAAAAATACGACCGAAGAGTGGCGATAGTCGAATCGCTTAAATAATTGCCTGGTTTAGGTACAAAAGACGGCAGTGTACGATTTAGTTAAGAAATTCAGAGATTCTAAGAACCGAGATGAGGTTCCAATAGGATTTATTGGAACTGCTCCACATCACAAGGCAAGAAAGACGCAGGCCTGGCTTTATGGAAACCTGTCATCACTGGTCCCATAACTTCTACTCGTGGTTGATCTTACGATCTTTCGAGCTTCGCTGAATTTACACGTTTGTGCCGACTAATTACAGATTCGGAGGACCACTTCCGTACACCGGAAGTGAGCATATCCTCGAATATGTTCCAAAATGAAAGTAATACAATGAAAACATGAAATATCTCAGCAACGGTAAGTTTTAAGAGAAATGTACCCTAGCACTTTTAATCTCAGAATACGCCAATCTATAGAAATCGACCATGAACAATTGGACATTGTATTTGAAAAAACAAAAGTGACCGCTATATCTTCTCTGCACCTCCGCTTGCAAAAATACCATTTATACCATTTTATGTAGTTTCTTAAACTCTACTGTTCGCGTCAAGCCGATTTGTGCGGAGCTTGCAAGCCCCGATATCGTAAGAAAAATTTACCAGCAAGGCCTTGTAAACTTTCCTGCTGGATCTTTGTGTAGGAACACAACTAAGATATTTAAGTGGGCAGAGTTCATGAGACACATTATATCATTTACTACTTTTGTATCAATCAAGATTAGAACATATTGATATCTCCCTTGAACTTGAATCGTTTTTCTCTAATAACTTTTTCGGATTTACCTCGACAGCCCTGTACATAGAAATGTCGTTCAATCTTCGTTCGATCTCGCGATCCTTACCTTGACGACTAGTCGTGCAGACGATTCGTCCTGACCGAATTCGTTACTGACCACAACTTTATAAGTTGCGGAGTGCGAAGTAGAAGCTGAAGTGATGGTCAGTTTCATGTCTGTACCGTTGAAGGATATCATAATGTCTTTGGAAGCTTTCACTACGCTAGAATCTCTGCAGAAGGTAAAGAACAATGTCCATCAGATCTGAATGGATCCGGAAAGATGGTATTTAAAGGTATTACGATCAATCGAAATAATCTATTCACCTGTACCACGTAATGGTAACTTTGCGATCTTGCTTCGAAAGGCTGGCGATAAGTTCGATCGATTTACCTTCCTCGATCGTCTGAAACAGAATGGACAAACGTATTTGTTGAAGAGGCGTGATTCCGAATGTAAGCATAGATTATCGTAGAATATTCTAAAACATACCGCCGACTTCAAGCCGGATACTATCTTTGGTTTCTCGCCCTCTTCCATAATGTCCGTCACCTCGACAACCTGGGACGTTGCCTCTCCTTTCTCGTTCCGAGCCACTAACTTGTAGATACCCTTGTCGGAGGATGTTATTTGCTCGATTTCTAATTTCACAGCGAATTCACCATCCTTCACCTGCTCGACGTGCACCTTATGCCTGGTGTCTTCCCTCACTGCTTGCGTTTCCTTGAACCAAGTACACTCTGGCGTGAACTTGGAAAGAACGTGACACTCGACTACGACAGTTCTCTTCTTTACGATCTTCACGACTTTCGGTTTCTCCTTGATCACAGGTATAACTGAAAGAATAAACAGATGCCGTTAATGAAACGTGTGAACGAAACTGACCGTTTTGGATATGCGATAAGAAAATCGAACGTCGAACTTACTTTCAACGTTCAGCGTTAGATTCGCGTTCAATTCGCCCAGAGCATTTTTAATATTACACTTGTACAGCCCGGAATCCTCTGGCCCGGGATCTTTCAGGGTCAGCTTAATGTAATAGATGTCGTCCTTCTCTTGAACGACGCTGATCGAGATCTTCGAAGACTCTTTCACCACTTGACCGGCGTGTGTCCATACGATTTCGGGTTTGGGATTAGCTTTCACTTTGCAGTCCATGATTACGAGTTTACCCTGATCCTGGGATTGAATGCGGGGTTTCTGGACGAAGGTCGGACCGTCGCCTTCCGGTTCCGGCTCGGCCTCGATGTTCAGGTTCAGATTAGCGTTGCTCTCGCCGTATTCGTTCTTCACGTGACACCTGTACGTTCCACCATCTGGTGCTGAAGGATCCTGCGAATTCATCGTCGAACAATCGTGGATCGTTTGCAGATCATCTGAAATTTTACACGACAAGATGGCTCGATCTTACGTACCTTGATCTCCATAATCAACTCGTAAACATCCTCCTCGACGGTTTTCGTTTTGATGGAAATCTTCGAAGATTCTTTGACGACGTTACTCCCACGGAACCACGTGACTTCTGGCTTTGGATTCGCTTTGCATTTGCACTTCATCGTGATCAAGGTACCGGTTTCGTTCGGAATGATGCGGGGTTTCTCGACGAACGTCGGGGCAAAACCAGGTCCTTCTTCTGCGTCTTGGAAAGATCCACGGTTAGGCAAGGCCGCGAGTAGACGGTCAACTTCCGGCTATCAAGCACCGGAAGTGACACAGCCGGATCACGATTCTCCTCGAAATGATCGATACGGAAAATCGCGGTCGAGCCGTGTCGAGAAGGTTTAATCGTTTCGCGGTTAATGAAACTATTACAGATGATACGTTAGTTTTCTGCATTTCGATCCTCCTCCGCTGAATTCTCTCGCGCGAGAGAATTCTCTATCTCTTCCCGTTCGAGAATTCAGACGAGGATTTGGTTAAGAAGCAACGAGAGAAGGACTCTGTGATTAGCAAGCGATAGCGCAACGTGTACTTACCTTCCTCTTAGAAACGGTGACGAGACCTAACGCGTTTACACGTTTCGCGCGGATAAGAGACCTACTTTCTCAAGAATTATCATCGAGCTCGATTTCCGTAAAGAGAGACGTGCTGGTAGGAAAGGTAGAAGACGGGGTTTCAAGGGGGTAAGGATGTTGGATATCTCGTTGGACTTCGAACCAGTGAAAGTTTCGCGAGAAAGAAAAAAAAAACAAACAACTCGATGCTTCTTTGAAAAGTGAAAATAAGGAGCCGAACGAGAACCGTGCAGTTTGTTGCGTCGAGAGGGACTTGCCTTGGAAGTTGAGGGAGATGTTGGCGTTACTTTCGCCAAAGTTGTTAAACGCGTTGCATCGATAATTCCCACCGTCGGCCTTCGTCGGATTCGAGATCTCGAGTGTGAGCAAATAAGCGTCCTTTCCGGTCGCCTTGCGTGACATCTTCACGCGTTTGCTGTCGGTGATCGGTTTCTGGCCCTGGTACCACGTGATGTCCGGTACCGGATGCGCTTCCAAGATACACTCCATAATCAACACGTCCCCTTCTTGTCGGATAGTTGGCTTCTTTGGGAAACGCGGTGGTTTACCATCCGGTATTCTGCGTAAATCGATACCTCAGATACACGGTTCGATTCTCTCCGTGACGCGGAGATCGAATCTGCGACGAATTCGTCCTTCGAGTCCTACGGCTCGTCCCGTTGCTTTCCAACCTAACCTCCCAGCTGTTTCATTCTAATCTTTATTTTTCCTAATGAACGAAACTTATTTTCTATACGATAGTTTATATTAAATAAATAAAATAATATATTTTGATATTCAAATATATTATATAAACTATATAATATCAGTTGTACAGTTATAAATTACTTTCTCATTAACCCCTTAGCTTACAATATCGTGTGAGAGACGTGGTACGTCGTTTGGGCTACACGAATCGTTAAAAAAAAAATGTCCCGTCAACAGAGTATAATCGAAAAGGCGATTATCGAATGGAGATGTACCAGAGAGACTGCACGCGAAACATGCATCCGGTCATTTTTCAAAGCATACAGTTGAGTCTGTATTGGGCCATCGAAATCAAAGCCAGCAAGTTTTTACAAAAACATGAAAAACGTTTGTACAAAAAGTTTGTGTGAAGTTTGTACAAAACATAAAAAACGTAGCGAAACAGCTTGGTAGTGCAAAAGATGTAAAGTTACATTCCATGTACCAATATGCTTTGAAAGATACCACATGATCGAAGATTATTGTAATTTTTGTAAATTTTATCGGGACGTTAATAATTTAAAATGTGTGTTTATTTAGAAATTCTAATGAAAATGTTATTTTATAATTTATTATTAATTAGTGTTACTATTATTAATATTATATTATAATCTATTATTCACTTCAAGATAATAAATCTTTCTTGTTCAGTCATCAATCGGTAGTAATTATTTATCAAACATCTTCCAAAATGAAATTAGTTGTGTACCTTACACGTGCATTTACATATCAAAATACATGTGCGATTTGCACAATTTCAAATGCTCAGCCAAACCGAGGTGTGACCGACCTTGTTGTTGTTGTTTATGGCACGCGCTATTGGAATTTAACCCTTTTAGTGTCGAACAACGATATATCGTTGCTTATGCGATGGCGCCTTACTATTTGCATCAATGCTAAGTAAATTATTTTTGTGAATAATAGTAAAAAAAAAACTACACATTTTCAATAGCCGGATAGCTGTAAATGTTTATAATAATACTAGAATGTTATTCGAGTGAGGTTATACTAGCTACACGAATCACTTGTTTCGTAATAGATAATTCTCCTGATACTTGCTGATACTTGGATTATCATTTAATTTTGTGTTTTGATAGTACACCCATACCTCCCTTTACGGTCTAGATACGTTTCGAAAAAATCAATTATTTTGATACAAATCCATACAAATTCAATTTACAGCATCTTTTGGTGTAAATTATTAATAAAATTTTTTTCTATAATAAAATTTAAATTTCAAAAAGAATTATTTTTAATTTTGTATAATTCCCAGAATTATTGTTTTATATAAACTATTTTTTGATCTTGTAATTTAATATTAAATGGGAACTTAACCTCAAAAATTTATATTTTGGTTTTCAGAATTATATTATAAATTTTAATATTTAATATTGAATAACGAAACATTGTGGGCTGTAAATCTAACAAGTGCCATAATTAAAAAAGGCCGTTAGTTAATTTTGTTAGAAAAAATTGAAAATGCTGTATTTATGCTTTATACTACGGATTCTGCGTGAAAACTATGACCAAACGATGATTCCTCTTACTTGCAAATACTGTTTATAAAAGAAAACTGATTTTTCCATATTTCCTAATGATTTCGAATAAATATTGAAATACAATTGGCATTAATTCATTCTCCCCTTATTTCATAAATATCATAAATCTCATTCTTACTTTTTCTTCTTTATGATTTTCTTCTGAAACCGTACTAAATTATTATACGTCAAATTGGCTCGGTATTCTTCGCTTAGGTATTAACCCTTTCCTTCCGAACGACGGATATATCCGTCATCCACATGAAAACTCGCGGAGCCGAACGCCGGATATATCCGACATGCCGGTAAAATCGCGAGGTAAAAAAAATCCCTTTTCTTCCAAAATACACTATCTACGCGCAATGTGCACAATTTCGGCGGTTTAGTCCGCCGTAGCGAAAGGGTTAAAGGGGTTAAATCGTAAGGCAAGGGGTTAACATCTGTCCTATCGCGTATGTATCGTAATCTCGTGCAAAGAAACGAAGAACTGGGAGGTTTCTATCGAAATGTAGCAACGTGACGGCCACCCGGCTCGAATTACCGTCGATGCATACTTTAGCTTGTCACCCCCCTCGAAGTTTAAGTTAATCGTCGCCACTCCCTGGCCGTTGTTGTTCTTAGCGACCGCTCTGTACTCCCCGGCGTCGGCTTTCGCCACGTTGTCGATCTTTAACCTCGCGAGATGGTACAGCTTCTGATCGAGTTCCAGCGACATGGTGAATCTTCCTCCTTCTTTCACCTCCTCGTTACCATGATACCTAATTCGTGCGCGTCAAACGATGATGCATGCTAAATCCGTTGGTACGGTAACGCGATCGGAAGTACGGGAGAAATTTTCTAAAGGGGCTGGTTACTTTTTACGTTGGAACGCTAGGGAAAGTGTAGCGTTCGTGAGAGAGTTCGGGGCAGAGTGCATGCCGGGATGAGAAAACAAGTATTGTAATTGTAAGAGTGGAGATGTATATATAATTTCTACTTGGTGTTGCGTATGGTACTCTGGTGTCTCGACGTACTTCCGTATATAATTCGAGCGTGCACGGTAATCTTACCACTTGACACTTGGTTTTGGGTCGCCGACTAGTCGGCATTCGAAGGTGATGGTGTTACCGTCGTCGGATTGCCTTATCACCGGTCGTTCGGTGAAAGTCGGTTTAATACCGTCGTCAGGTACGGGCGCCTCGTCGCCTATGTTCATACAAACGATCTACGTCTCGACAATTCCTCCTTTTCTTTTTTTTTTTATTCTTTTTTTTACAATATCTTTGCAGTCGCTTAATCCCTTCGCAGCCTTATCGCATCAGGTTTAACGACGGTTCGACGTTTAACCGTACACTTCAACCTGGTTGCGGAAGGTTTAAGCCCTTCGATTCAAGGTCAGAGCTACGTATCGATTCGATGTCCCTCACTTTTCACCCTACCTATTTTCCTCGACATTCTTTACCGTTCCGCCTATCGAACCGACGTCTCCTAACTTAGCTTGCTCTTTATCGTCGTAGTATTTGTTTCGCTCGTGTGGTGAGTGTTGGTATTCACCTGGTGGATTTCTCCTCTACACGTGTATCTACGGTGGAACGATGTCGTCGTGGCGTAACGGAAAGTTAGTCTAACGTTTTGTTTCTGTTATTCCCATTTACAGTTGATGCGACGAGGAAAAGCTCACGTGTACGTTTACCACTCCATCAAGTTCTTAGTAAGCGCGATAATTGGTTAAGCGAGTTAAACGTTTAATGAAAGTGAATCTACGTTTGTTCGGTTACGGTCAAGTTTCTTTTCTTTCTTCTTTTTGCTTTTTTGCTTTTTTCGTCTCTTTTTGTTAAGTCGAAACTTTAAAACACACCTGAACGTACGCACGAGTATTATGTGCGTGCGTCTGTGTCAATTGCTATTGTATTTATCGCGTGACAAGTGTTACTACGTCAATGATTCACACGGCAAACATTTTGTTTTTGTTTTTACGTGCCGATGAAGAGATTGAAATGTTCGTGATTCTGGCAACCTAACGAAGCGTCAGCACGAGCGATCCGCATTTCATTCGTCGATCCGATCTTTTCAATCGTTGCCGCGTCAATTTCAACCAATACGAACGACACTTTTCACGGATCGAAAGCATGGAATGCCAATCGCCTAATTATTACACGATTCAAGCAGCTTTGTCGTTACGGATTAATCATAGTTTCATTTGCAATCTACGCGAGACGATTCTTTTTTTGTTTTTTTTTTTTATTCTTTTCCTTTTAGTCGATTAAAGAACAAATTAAACTGTGGGCTGTATATCGTCGCTCCGTCGAGCCGACAATCGATACGTGCTCATTGCTCGACCGAGACAAATCATTAAAAAATAAATGTCACACGCACGGATGGAGACAGAATATGGACAGAAACAGAGAAAAAAAAGAAGAAAAACAGAGAAACAGGTTGGACGAAGAGAAAAAATAAAGAATAAAAGTGAAGAGAGACGTGAAGTAGGACAGACGTTTGAGAGAGAGAAAACAAAGACGTAGAGTCGTTGATAAAGGATCACCGATATACACCCCTAATAAGTAGAAACAGTGAGAAATGGATAGGTATACGACGATGAGCTAGTTTACATTTGTTCCAAAACGATAATTGCATCGTTGCTGTCTTTGTCGAACGAAGAATTATTATATGTATTAGATCGTCTGGAAAATTCGTGCCGATTTTCCTTTATTTTGAAAGTGGCGCAGGTCCATTTTTTATTCTTTCGAGAAAATTAAAGATTAACATATCAATCAATCGAAAAATATAAATGAATTATGTCAAGTCTGGCAATGTTTCTACTAATTTATCAATATGTAATGTGATTGTACAAATTTCTTTTAGGCGAATTTAAAATAATATATATATACACGAGCTGTAAATAGACTTACACCATTTTCATAATCAATCGCTACGCAATTTCTCTTATTGGCCAATTTTAAATTGAACAAAGCATTGGCATTTTTTAAGATACTAATTACTAACTAGTTGTAAATAAAAAGTTTACACTAAATTAATTATAAATTATGTAATATCTCATCTGTTTACCAAAATGGACTTACACCACTTTCAAAATAAACAGTCCGTATTACAACATATAAAATTGCACGAAAACATAAAACTCGCGTGTATTCTGAAAGATTATTGTTTCACGTGTCTTCTAACACGCTGAACGCCATGGGGGTCACCCATGATCGGCACTGAGTTTGCTCGCAACGCTATGGGGTCACCGGTGACCCTGCGACAAGATCACTAGAAACCCGTAATTCGAGTAAATTTCAGTATTTTTAAATTTTTGAATATTATCATCGTTTCTGCAATGGTGTGAAGAAATTAATGCAACGATAGAACACGTAAAAATAGTTTTATTTATGTGTATAACGTGTGTATTGAAATATTATGGGCTCATATTGCGACCTGCCGTAAAATTAGCGTGGCGTTCAACGTGTTAAAAGTTTATTCGTTGCAATTACTAGTTTCATCTCAGTGTTACACTGTCTTGGAGATGGAAGGAAATAGAGTACACTTCTGACATTGAATACTTTTCTTTCAACGAAAATGGAAATGTACTGGGAAAACATCAAACGAGATGTGTAACGATCAAAGAGGCGGTAGTCTATAAAAGAAAAATTCTTCGCAAACGGTTGATAAAATCTAAAAATGGGAATTTCTATCTTAAACGAAACAAAGAAAGAAAGTTTTCGGTAAAATGGAATTTTACAAATTTGCTTGAAAAACGGCGAAAGATGGTAAAATTGAAGAATACACACCTTATAGAAGAGAAAGAAAATACTTTGAAGTATGAAATTGGCTTATTTACATAAGAATCGGGCACGAACGTTTTAGACAACCGAAAGAAGAAACTGTTCGAAGCGTTTTTATAAAAAATTAAGCGATACCAGACAAATGTAAACGTTCATCGTCGTTTAGTTGAATGAACACATGGACAGCGATAGACATCGACGACAACTCTGACAGAATATGATACTTACTGTCGAAATTCAAGGAAATTGTAGCGTTAGATTCGCCGAGCTCGTTCTTTGCGGTGACCTTATATTTACCAGCATCCTCGACGGTCACATTTTTGATTTCCAACGTCGCAAAGTACGAGTGGCCGTCTTTGTCGACGGTGAGCTGAAATTGAAGATGATCGATGAGCACGTAGACCTACAAAGAAGCTCGATAGAAATGCAAAGGAGAGAAAGTTTAAAGATGTGAACCTTGTGCCTCGATGAATCTTTCACCATATTTCCATCGTGAAACCACGTTACTTTCGGCGTGGGATCGGCTGTGATACGACATTCGAAAAACAATCGTTTACCATCGTCTTCTTGTCTGATAGCAGGCTTTTTCGCAAATGTTGGCGCGATTCCGTCGATTTGTCTGCAACCGTGAGTGAGAATTTAACACCGGAACGAGAACTGTTAGTTCGATCTGTAAAAATATCACACCGGCAAACGTCGCTACGATAATTCACAGCCAGCTACGTACACATACGTACATCTGTACGGTTATTCTGTAAGTGTATTTGTTAGATCCGTGAAGAACGTTCTTGCGGTGTTAGTGGACGACCAATCGCTGGTTATTAGTAGAACAGGACGATGTTTGGTCAGACATGTGGAAACTCGAGACTTTGCGGCGTAGAAAACCGTTCTGCGTACACGAAGAATGTTTCTTTATCGTTGTTAGGAGTGAGCAAGCTATCCACGAGACAGAAGCAAAGATAGAATTGGGCTTGGTTAAACAGAGAAACCGTACACGCTCGGCAGTAGAATTCGCTGTAGAATTTAATTTTGTTTTGTTTAGACGTTGAGTCTACGAATGAGCGATATCATACTGTGGCCTCGTTGTTACCTAGCAGGAAGAGTTCTAAGCTCTAATGGCTCGTTTTAGAGACGCATCAACTGCTAAGAGCCACTTTAAAACGTTAGTTCAACGTCCTCTTTTCGTTGTTCAGATTACGTTACATTTACGTTCGGTGTTTCCCTTTCTGTGGAACGTAGCATTCTTTCCGTACAATTCTCTAAATCTTGAATCTACGTGGACGCGCGAAGCGATAAAAATTCGACGTCGGCATTCAGCGCGCGGCGAAAGGCATAGAGACGAAATGGAACGAAAGGAGTCGAGGCGATCGTTCCAAAGTCTAAAACCAATAAGATCGCGCGAGAGGAAAGAACGGTAGCAGACGCGAGGAACGTCGAAACTAACTTTAGCGAAGAAGTAGGCTGCAGCTGTTTCCTCTGACTTGCACGCTACAGTCGATTTTAGTTGATTCGTTTCACGGATCAAGATTCGTTCTCGTTCGGAGCATTATGGGAAATCGAGGGGAGATATTGCTCGTGGAAAGATTCGACGGGAAAACGATCGGATTCCGGTTGAACCGAGTCTCTCGATATTTGGAAAGGTACGGGCGTGAGAAAGGCTCGCGTTACTTTTAGAAATTCACGGGAATCGCGTCTGTCGAACCGATCCGAAAATATAACATTCTCGCCGAGTGCCTCGTCATGGCCCCAGAGAAGCAACTTTCGACCCAATTTCTCCCTGTCTGTCTTTGAAATTCGAGAGACTTTGAAATTTTCGACGGAAGAGGAACGTGTTCGTCCTCCGGACGAATCTTTTTCGTATCTCGTAAAACAGACCTGTAATTAGCGAACGGCCGATCTGCCAAGATCGTAAATATCTCGGTGTTGTCACGTGCATGCATAAATATCTTTTTTAACGGGAAAAGAGATTCGGACGGAACGCGTCGAAGATAGACGATAGGGCGTTCCTCGAACAAATGTCGTCGGTTAAAAGATCGAGAATGAAAATAGAGAAGGAGAGGTACTCGATTCTATTTCCACGTCGAACAGTCAGCCCCGTGTATGCGTGGGCAGAAGAAGAAAACTGAGCGATCGGCCAGCTAGAACAGCCGTAACTGTCGGTTTCTCTTATCGGACGCGCCCAAAAATAGCGAGCATTCCGCGCCGATTATTATTAGTTAGCCGCATTCGATCATGTGCACCTAAACATTATCGACCAAACTCTTCATCTCTCTCTCTCAAAGGGAAAAGCAGGATTAGTAAATTCACGCTAAAAATCCACCAGCACGCAACAATCCTCGTCACACTCGAGCATTCTCAGAGCTCGATGCGTCAAACAGCTACTCACCCTTCTCTCTCTGTTTCTTCCGCCGCTAAAACCACCGAGAAAAAAGGAAGCGTAATAAGCAAAGCAATGGAAAAGGCAAACGAAAAGTATAAGAAGCGTTGTTAAAAGAGAAAGAAAGAAAGAAAGAAAGAAAAAAAAAATGCAGAGCCTGGAGAAGCGAGAAGCATTTGCCTTTCGAATCGCTAAAGCGTTCAACTTACTTCTCCCTAGGCTCATCGACAGCTGGAAAATGAGGAAATTTTATTTCGTAACGTAGAAAAGGAAAACGGCAAAGTGCAGGATACTCGCGTAACGTAATAAAAGGGAAAGACTATTTCGGTTTTAAAGACACGGACTGTCCGCGACTGAAAGGGTCAAGGACGTTTCTATTAAAAGACCAATCTTTCGAGTAGCAAATGCTACGGTAACGGGGTTGCGCAATACGGCGCGATACGATTGAAAAAAGAAAAGAAAAGAAAATAAGAGTAAAGAGAAAGGGGAAAGAAGCGGTTAAGTGTACACTTACGACTGAAATTCAGGTTGATCGAAGCCGCGACCTCGCCCATCTTGTTCTTGGCCTTGACCTTGTACAGGCCCGCGTCTGTCTCGATAACGTCGTCGAGCTCCAAAACGACCAGGAATTTGTTCGTCCCGATGCTCTGCATCCTGAAGTTGGTCCTTGAATCGGGACTGAGCTCGGTCTCCCCGCGAAACCATGATATCTCCGGTTTCGGCGAACTGACCAGCTGACATTCGAAGATCAGTCGATTCCCGTCGTCCTCCTGCCTGAGTTGCGGCTTCTGGGTGAAGCTTGGCGCGAAATCGTCGGCGACCCCCATGTTGTTGGGCCGCCTTCGCACCTCCCTTTACCGCAAATTTCTCGGGTGGCGCGCCACCCTCTCGCTTTCGGGATCGAGAGTTTCCTCGCTACTTTCCTTCCCTCTCCTCGGCTGGGATGAAAAATCTGTAGGATCTCTTGGGAAATGGTTCAAACGGCACCGACCCGCGGCACCATTCAACCGATCTGCGTCTCTCCTAGCCGCTGAGTGAGATCCTCCTCGAACCTGTTGGTTGCAGAACGTTTTCTTTTAGTCCGCGAATCGAAGATTAATCGCGCGAGGGAGATCAAGTTGGATGAAAAGCTGGGATGCGAAAAGAATCTCTAGACTCGAAGTTTCAGGTAACACGGGCCAAATTATTATATTATATTTCACGCGTTACATCCAGAAAATGAAAATAGACCTTTATGTAATATCGTCGGTGAACGTTACGCTCGCTTTATTCTTATCTAAGACTCTGTCCTTTGTCTTTGAATTTCTTTTACGGTTAAGGTGGTCGAATCGATGGGGAATAATCGGGATATCTGTGCAGATAAATTCGACGAGATGACGATGCTCGATTTGTTCGTTTGAATCGCGGTAAATTCGTTGTAAGTGAAACCAACCGAATCGTAGGAAAACGTTAGGGCTGATCGACAAACGGTATTTTCGTGGAATCCGCGACTCCAAACATATTTTCCAAGACGTCCAAGGCTGAATAATGACGTAAGAAATTGCTATTATTAATGCAACTCTTGGCTCGAAAATAGGTGAACCAGTTATCTTGGTAATCGGTTATTACGTTTGGCATTTACCCGTGGAAATATAGTCGTTTGATTCACGATACACCACCTGATGACTCGAGAGAGAAAACTTCAACACGGAGATACAAGAAATTCTATTAACGCTAACTGCAGACAGTTGTCAACCAGCAAGAACCGTTGGATGACAATTACATATTTTATCGCCAGAAATATTATGTTCTTAAAGAGCGGGTGAAGATTGGCAAAGTTGCATCGTATAATGTCCGTAGATTAAAATTCGAATGTCGGTAAAGCGTGGCAGCATGGAGCGAAGAAACGCGAAGCAGAACGAATGGACCAAGTGTTACAACGTCACGGTAAGACTTGGCAACGAGCCTCGAAACATTCCTGACATTGTTACGCTTCGTAACGGCCGTTCTCATTCTATTCCTTTCTTGTCCCTCATTTTCACATTCGTTAATCGTCGTCTAACGTTCCATTCGATTTAATCGAACGCGTCAAACTATAAAAGCACCATCACATTCGTCGCGTAAGATTCCTCGTACGAATCGATGAAAAATAAAAAAACACACCAAGGTCTTGAAGGTAGACGCTACGTCGACGTCGTGCAAGATAACGTGTACGTTTTTCACGAGGAAACGTCAATTATTTACACGTTGAGAAGTTTGTTCAGCGAGGAGGGTTCTATAAGAAGAAACGATCCGAGTTAACGACCTCGATTTTCACTCTACGAAACTACGATCCGAGTGGACTTTTCCGAACGGCAAGTTCTTTGCTCTTTGTTCGAGATACACTTTTGACAGGACGGTTCTACGCGTGCCAAGTGAAGAAGGGAATGACCGAAGATCGAAAGGGACGTTTGAACGCAACGTCGTACGACGATCCGAGCGTATCCTCTAATTAGAAACAGCCTTATTGAACAATTTCTCGATAAACTTTGTTACACGTATACCTGAATATGAATGAAACTGCTCGAATATAAAGCATATACATAGATAGAAAGTTAACGGATAGCGGTGGGATTCGACAGGTCGTTTGGCAATCGCCTAGATCGGAGGTCGCGGTTGGCCATCTTAAAAATAGTCGGTAGGTGTAGGGAAGATTTTTATGAATGAAAGAGAGCGAAGCAACCTTGGATCGGCGCTCGCCGTTATATCGAAGGTAATCGTCGTCTCTGATCGCCACGTCTATCGACATCGCACGTCTGCGTATGTATCCTTCGGCGAGATGCACCCTGAAATCTTGATCTTTCGAGGATGATTAGAACGATTGATGGACGAACAGGTGTTTAGCGCGGCACGCGGTGTCTCAACATTTTCGCCCGCTACAACTTGGCATAATTTTATTGTCTTCGCGCGGTGTAATATATTCGATGACAGACTGACCTAATAACAAGTGGCACGATGTGGAGGCGGTTATAAAAAGAATCGAACGAACAAAGGATCGTTTAGCAATGACGGGACGAAAATATCGTTCGCGAACGATGTCGCGACATTGTCGCGAGGGAAAAGATTTCACGGCGATGGCGATTTTTCCTCGTGTTTCTCCGAGAGATACGCCTGCGACGGAAAGAAAGAAAGAAAGAAAGAAAGAAACCGTGCAGATTTTGTTGTTCTCAGATTTACAGATTTTTTTCACGTTTGCGGATCTCTCGAGAAGGAGGGACAAAGCGCAGGCCGTCGGAAAATGTTGAAAGTTTGCGTGGATCCATCACGAGGGAATGATTCACGTCTCGGATTACGAGCACGGAAAGAATATTAGGTCATCGAGAAGCTAATACCGAGATAAACTTACCACCTGCACTAAATCCGACCTAGAAGTTATAATTATTGTTAGGCGAGGCATGCGTTCCGTCGCTCTCTTCTTCTGTCTATACTACTATTTTCCCAGCATCACTCTTGTCGCAACGTCTATTTTCGTAGACTGACTCAAATCCATAGTAACACCATTTGTCGTACATTGCCGAAATCTTCCACGGATAAACCGAGATTTCTTTCTGCATTCGATCGAACGATCAATTCGAAATCAACCAGTGGGAATAATTATACCGAGACCCTCTACGATGACACATCTCTCAGACTCGCTGTCAAAAATATGATATGCGTGACGAACGGCTGGCATCGACAGAGCTAAAAACAAACGAACGATATATCAACGCGCGAGATTCGACGATGACAACCAACGTCGAAAAGATTGAATTAGTCATTCTGGCTAATTTCAACGAGTCACGACGATCAACAGGTGCAATTTTCAGGTTGGCTGACCATGAGGTTTATAAATATCGTGAAATTACCAAGTACGTCAAGAATCTTCGACAAATTCAATTTTCCAATTCCTATGCTATGATTTCTCCAATTCCTTGCACTGTTCTCCCTTTCTACGCGAAATCAAAATCTGGGCTGATTTAAAAATAAGAGAATGGAAGAAAGGGACGATTCGTGAAATCGTGAACGCGCAAAGTAGAGTAAACGATGTGAAAATTGAGTGTGACGATTGTGGAGAAGAGAAGGTGGGAGAAAAAAAAAGATGCGAGAAGAGAAACGGCAAAATGGAAGCGAATGTAGCCGGAAAGATGGTCGAAACGGCGAATGAAACGACGAACCGTTCCTCCTCACGTTACGCCTTTCTAAAAATAAGTAGACTTCGAGCCTAGATACCTAGATAGTAGTCTACGAATAGTTCTTGGTGGTTGGATGCGAGCAGACTCGTGGCAATTAGTCAGCAAGTCGCTGCGCTGTGTCGATCGTTCCGACGATCACCTAGAGATATTGCTTCCGATCGACGGTCGGTTATTTGCGATGGCTCTCTCCTAGCGCCTAGCGCCTGGCGCTTCCTCGCCTTACGGCGCTGTACTTCTTCAAAGGATACGCGTGTCAAGGTCGGCATCGATCCTAAAATCGATCGCACGGTGACACGTTAAGAAGCGAATCGAAAAGAAAAAGGAAAAAAAGAAATGAAACGATCGATCGTTCTATCCTCTACGATTCAGAGACTGGTCTTATCCTTGACTTATACCACTTGCGTTTGCATTCCTTGTAGATACGTAATACATACAGCGTGTATATCCTCGCACTGAATTCTCGGTGAAATTTGTCACCGAGCCTACCGACAATTCCGCGGCACGAGCACAAGAAAAAGAAAAGACGAAGGGAGGTCCTTTCGAGGAGAAAAGAGAAAAGAGAAAATCGTTACGCACCGTGATCCAACGATCTCCAAAGGGATACGAACGAGGACGACACTCGGGTCTGTGCTCACGAACGAAACGTTCAACACACTTTGAAGCACTGAAGCACCAGAAATGAAGCACCCACGATTACACCAGAAATCAAAGAGACAGACGTGGCGAAACTAGGAGGAAGGAGACGAGAGGGTTGAAAGAGGGAAGAAAGAGGCCGCACTGTATTTCGTCCGTTCTCTCGCACGCTCGTTCGTATACCCTCTACCTTTATCGTCAAGGATCCAGTCTGTCAAACGGGGAAACTTACTTGAAGGGAGATGTTTAATATCCAATATCAGTGGAGGCAAGTAAGAGCGGTCGTTGGAAAATCCTGTTATCTCTCGATTCCTGGGCACCTTGGCGACGTTATACGGTGGTTACGAGCACGCGGCTCGTCGACGTCAATTTCCGTCGCGCACTTCTCGCAATTTCTCGGTGTGTCGATGCAAGAAACGATAGATCGGTTCTGGGAGAAAGAAAGATCGGAAAGAAGAATAGATTGTATAGAGTACGAGTCGAATATTCGGTCGTCTTCGTGGTCGTCGGTCGTCGTCACTGTGTGGTCGTCACTCCGTTTTATAATATATCCTGTTCGTTTTGGCCCTTTGTGTCTCTTGTCTCTCCTTTTATGCGGAGTGCCTATCTTGCCCGTCCCAGTCACCGGGGCCCCGCGCGCCAACTAACTGCACGAAATATCGCCGTGACACCTCGACGTCGAGAACACACCGCCACCTCTGCGTCGGCGCGTCCTCCCTCGCGTCTCCCCTCCACCCTTCGCCGCCCACGCTTCCGAATTTCGAGGCTGACTCCTGACACTGACGCCAGCCGAGTCCTGCGCGATCTCCAACCAGCCTCAGGATCCACAACGAATCCACCTACCTCGATTACTCCGGCCAGTCCTCGTCCACTTTTCTGGATCCACCCCTCGCTACTCTCCTGCGCTCCTCTCTTATTCTTCCACCCTTATTCTTGGCACTTCCATTGCTATTGAACTTGAAACCTTGTAATTAGTGGGGGATTCGTTGTCGATGAAGTTTAAGCTACTCTGCGAAAATAACAGCTTCGGACTATCTTGCCTATCTTGACCCAGCAGCTCTTTCTAGAGCGACTAGAAAATAGGATAATCGGCAAATGCATAAGGTCGAAAGTACCTTTAGTAGATAGCTGATGTCCTCGCGAAAAATCTAACCGTAAGATATTTCTACACCGATCTACAGGACTGTGAATCACGAGTTGCAAAAATAGAAGGACAATCGATACGAGGAGACGAGAGAAGAAAAATATAAAATAACTGACCTTATAGCGGGTTAACAGTCGTTGTAACTAAATTAGCCAGATGACGGAACGTCCGCGAAGTCAGCATGCAAGAATTTTACGTTGACGTCCTCGGGTCGAAATTAGAATACTCAAGTATTACAACCTTACGTGCCTTTTCCCTTACAGCGTTGCGTACACACACTTCCCAAACTTGACAAAGTAGCGGGCTCCGTTTCGTTCCCGAAACTCGAAAACAGACGATGGAAGTTACGTCGATCAAGTATCCGCTATTCCTTTCGTTTCCCGATCGTTCCTGGAAGAATCATCCGTTAAACTTGAGTCTCCTTTGAAACAAAAGTAGAATGACATTAGCGGAGGTGGGAAATAGAACGCTGCGCGAAGAAGAAGTGGGTCTTGGCCAGTGTTCTCGACGAAAATAAGTTTTTCGGTAGCATCGATACCTTCGAGGACTAATCGACGGTTTTTTTTTTCTTCTTTTCGCTCGGCGAACAGAATCGCCGTTGATAGAATTTCACGCATAATAGCGTTTAATTCATAAATCGCTGGGTTCTCGAGGAGACACTTAGCTTTGGGAAGTATTCAAATTTCTGTGAGACATTTTTGGCCAGGTTTCAAAACTTCGATCGAGTACACCGTATCGATATCTTCGCTTCAATTTCATAAGTTTCTCGTCTGACTAATGCACCTTGTACCTATGTACACACCTACTTCCTCCTTCCCGCGCTCGGAATCTTTCTTCATTCAGATAAGTACAAGCTCGCGACACATTATTCTCTAAACAAAATAGTGTTCAGGAAAAAAGAAGAAACTGTTCAACGATCGCGATCAATCGTTAAACGGAGAGTTTGGCTGATTGCTGGAGAAAGCGTATTTTATATCTTGATCAGAATTGCCTCGTAAAGAGTCTAGCAGGCTAAGGGGATCAAAAGTGCCCTCCAACCGATTTGGTGGTGCGATGGACCATTCGATAGCTTACCAAAAGAAAATATGTGACACCAAGTAGTTACAGGGTGAATTCGAATGATCAGTTTTTCGACTATTTTCCCTATTTAGTGATATGCAAAACTTCTGAAAAGAAAATTTCAAATATTACACATAAGAATGCATATCTTAGGGAATTTTTCCCGATTTTTTCGTTGCAGAACCTAGGTGTAAAAAATAAAATGTGGATATCTTTTGGAAAAAAATCTTTATTTTTATATTTTTTTAGTAATAGTATATTAGCATAACCACCATCCTCAATTTTTTCATATTTTTTCGAAGGGTTTACCGTTGTCGAAAAAATTAAAAACCGATATTTTTAAGGTATTTCGCGTAGAAAAGTAACTTCTACTTCGAATTTTCATATTTTCTGTATGCAGTATGTATATCCGTGAAATCTTAAACATTCGAAGGAACAGCATACAAATTGAGCCAATAAAAGTGTTCGTTATATTTTGAAAGATTTAGTTCAAGCCTTGCCATACTTACTTCTTTTTTTATTATATACTTTTTTCAATTCTGAGCTATGTGTCGGTGAATAGCGTTTATTTAAAAACATTTCAAATTTCAATCGCTCGGCGTCGTCGTGAGGGTGAGGGTGAACGTGAAGTAAAGGAAGAAATTGGAAAATAGTATAAAGTGCGCAACGAGAAACGTTACAATATGTCCTCGGTGAGCAATAAACGAGACATCGCGAGCAAGATAAAGAGGAAGAGTTCGAGGGAGAAATCTCGCACGCGGTGTCGAGATACGAGTCTCTCTCGGTTCTGGCAAGCCAAGCACTTTTCTAAATATACACGATCGCCCCTCACCGCTGGATCTATCTTTGCGTATTAGAATCTATACCTAACGACCTGAACACTCGCGCTTCCACTGTTTCACGCGTCGCGGATCCCTACGAATCCGATATTAACACTTAACCGACCGATCGGAAAGATCTCTCCGTGTTACGAAAAAAAAATGGATACGCTTAATATATTTGTGAATTTTTGCGATGTACGATTGCGTAAATTTGCCGTTTCAAGCGTTAAAGCACTTTTAAAAAATGCTGCGCTCTTTAACACATTTTCACTTTTTTTTTTTTACATTTACGCTAAACAAATTACTTTGATTTTTCTAAGTGATATGAAATACTAGACAATTTCAAATTACTTGCACGCTTCATGGGTGCATGAGTGTAAGAATTATACTAACAAGGGAACATTCCTGAATCATCAATGTCGATGAAACTTTGGTATGCAATAGTTCTCAAATAAATATTTTACAGGTATTAATTGCTTCTTCCTTTTTTTTTTTTTATCAACAATCGTTTATAGCCGCGGTTTCCAACCTGGGAGGCGTTAAAACTTTTCAATAAAAAATTAATGCTCACACCATAATATCTACAAATAAATAAAAAAGGTTTGCAGTATTTTTTTGTAATAAAGTTATTATTATTTAAAACGTGTCTATATTATTATATCTATTAAAAGATAGGGAGGCACGGAAAAAAAAGTTTTCTTTAGGAAGGCGTAGTAGCATAAAGGTTGGAAACCGCTGGTTTACAGTGAAGGGGCAAAAATTATCCTCAAAGTTGAAAGTAGTGAACAATTTTGAACTCAACAGCTTGAACATTATTAGAGACAGAGGAAAGGTATATATCATGTTAATTTGAAATACGCGCGGTCGGCAAAGTGTTAAGCATTCGAGGATCGATCGAACAGTTCTGATATCACAGAGCACGTTCATTTCTCTTCTTCGTGATAAATCTAAGATAAATTGTCACCTTGAATACCGTAGGTAAATGAAAATGGAACGATTCGCATGTACGGAGAGCGATTGACCATAATGCCTCGATGATTACGCTTTATGGTTAGAGAAACTAACTGTAAAGAAAGTTCCGTTTGCCTCTGATGTTACAGATTTGCTCGGTTTACAACGAAGCAAACGTAATGCGAAAAAGAAACACGTTTTAACCCTTTTAGTGCCGAACAACGATATATCGTTGTTAGCTACACTTGCGAAAGTGCCAACGACGATATATCGTTGCTTACTATTCGCATCAATGTTAAATAAATTATTTGCGTGAGTAATAGTAAGTAAATATTATGTATTTTCAATAGCCAGATAACTATAAATATCTATAATAATAGTAGAATGTTATTCCACTAACGTGCTATACTAGCTACATGAATCACTTGTTTTGTAACAGGTTTATGTTTTGATTTTGTAATAATTTTATTAGAAATAATTGAAAATGCAGTATTTATGATTCATACTACGAATTCTGCATGAAACTATGACCAAACGATGATTCTTCTTACTTGTAAATACTGTTTACGAAAGAAACCTGACCTTTCCATTTTTTTAAATAACTTTGAATAAATATTATTAGTATGATTTTCAACAAATATTGAAATACAATTGGCATTAATTCATTCTTCCCTTATTTCGTATTATATTTCTTTTTGAATTGTGTTTAACCGCCATAAGTGTTTAACCACCTTCAAATTTCGTTACTATTCAAATAACAGGTATTTTATTGTTATCAAAATGTCCGTATTATTAAATCCTAATTATAATGCTAATAAAAACCATCCAAAATATTCTGTACATACACAATCACGTACTGTAAATGAGTTTACAGTTTTTGATGAAAAACGACAATTTTGGAGTTCAGGTAAAGAAACCCATTTTTCTGAAATTTTTATAACGGTCAATGGGGAATAGGTACGCATCTTATTCTTTTCAAATTTCATACTGTATTTCATACTGCATTGAACTTTCATACAGTAAACAGTTGATCTTCAAGTACTTAAAGAATTTTGCGAAAATTATTGCGTAAATAATTAAATTAAAATTTGCGTAAATATCGTTCTTACGTTTTTTTTTTTTTTTTTGTTTTGTGATTGTTTTCTCAAACCTTGCTAAATTACATCAAATTTATTCGGTATTCTTCGCTTAGGTACAATTCTTTCGATCGGCACTAAATGGGTTAACCCATTGACTGTCAATTACGAGTTATCTCGTACTGTTTCTTTCTTTTTTTCAATAAAAATACTGTAAATGCCATTGCAATATTATATCAGTAACTTAATATTATATTTTGTAAAACTTCATGTTTTGCACACGTCGAGATACTTTTGTTTCAAAGTCGCGAACGATGTGCTGTACACGTCCATAGATAGTTGTAATTGATCTTTAACCGATCCAAATTGTTTGTCGAAGTACAGTTATTCAGTGAATATTGCACTTTCTAATCTTTGTGTTTTATTTTGTAGGAAAATAGCAATGGCAAAAAGTTTTGACACGCGCATCTGTGAATTAATTGATAGCGCAAGTGGTTAAAATAAAACCGTGTAAAACACCGAGGGCAAAACGCGCTAAATTTGCGTGGCAGTCAATGGGTTAAGCACGTATGTAGGTGTTTCAAAGCGAGCACGAGAAGGTTTCACCGAAATGATCCAAAAGCGAACGTCGATACGAATCGAACGTTGCGCAGGTGATTTATGAGAAAGGATATACGAAGTTCCTCGCGGACAAATAAGCAACTTGAAGCGGCTGCGTAAATTTCGCGTTTTCCGCGGAAACGAAAACAACCGGAGTCAAAGGAGAAAAATGCCAGAGAAAATTTCAGTCAGACGAGCAATCCCGAGTTTTGGTATGGTTTATCTTATGGAAGGGAACACGGTGCTCGAGTTTCGAAACTGCACCGCGTTCATCCTACTAATTCCGATGATTCGACGATGCTGACACGCTTCGCGCGTGACGACAAACGCTTTTCCGTCCGTGACGTACTTTTCTCGAGAGCCTGGAGCACATCGTTACATCTTTGCATATTCGTAACTAAAAATAACAAGCACCTCTTCCAAAGACAGCTTCGTTACGTTACAGAATCCCTATTGTTCGTTACTTTCACGAATTCAACAACGTTAGGAATATTCGTCTTTCCTACTGTTAACCCTGGTTAATAGATTTTACTTTTTTCTACATTTTTCTACATTTTTCTTCCTCCCTTACAACTTTCAGAAATGATTCTATGCGTGTTCTGGATAACAGAACATCCTACGACGTTTCTGCATAATCCATCTGTCTCTTACGTTACTTTTGTTAACCAAACAGTGAAAACCCGTACACCAATAAATAAATAAATAAATAAATAAATAAATAAATAAACCCCTTGCCCTATAACAACGAGTTGGACTCGTGGGATAGATTTTGGCTGAGATTCGACAAAAACAATTATATTAATACCAAACATTAGTTTCAATTCTAACTTTTCTTTCAATTCATAAAACCGAGGATTGTCAATTGTAATTGTTGGATTGTTACTAATAACATTCCGTCAGCTAGTAAGCAAAAATGAATTGTGTTATGAATGACAAACACTGCTTGCTAGAATAATAGAACTGACCAGATGTCATCGGGTCCATAGGCCTGTAGCAGTTTATACCTAAGGCCATGGAAAATAAACAGACGTTTTCCAACTTTCTTTTTTCTTAAGTGGTCAGCGGACTTTCTGCGCGCCCTTTCGGGTTTTCACTCACTCGTTCTATAATATTCAAACAGTTAAGACGTCCTTCCACGCTGCTTAATAAAGTTCTATTAAAAGAATCACAGTCTTTACTTTTGTTTAATAACCCATTTCCAATAGTAATTAATTTATAATACATTAGCGTTTCGTGTGTAAGATGGTACTAAAATGATAAGTAGCTGATCGTAGATATATTATGAGGAATAGAAATAATAGGTTAAGGAGTTAATATTATTAAAGATAGAACAACACTCGTGACGCTGCTGTTCCGTGTCCGATGTGTCACATGGCATACCAACTTTGACGTATCACCGAGAAGGAGAGTAAACGTCACGCGTTCATTACCAAGCGAATGAACCACGCTACTAAAATTTCTCGTGCTTTATGCTCGAAATATTTTTAGATGGCTTTACTTTTACCTTCAAGTACGAAGAAAACAAAGTGACTCTGTCGGCTCGTTTTACTCGTATCGTATCCGAAATCGTATCCCACCCAAATATAATTACGAAATACGCCTACCCCTCCATTTACGCGGATTTATCGTTCCGCGTTGATTTTTTTTACGCGAATAAAAATTGTACGAAAAAAGAATAGGGTAAGAAAAGCAGATACTCCCTCTGTCCAATAATAATAGTAGCAAAATTTGACGAATTTAATCTGTCCCATAATAGTAGTAGCAAAAGAAAATAACATTTATTATCAAAAAATTAGATTAAATTAAAGAATAAATTAAAAATATTACTCCGAAATTTTATTTTCAGCGTTCAGATAGTTTCTGGATTTTTCAATAATTTTGTTGCTGCATTTTAAACTTGTAGGTAAGATCCCTTGGCTGCGAAACAAAATTCTACGCGATCTTTCTTATTCTTTCCTGGAAGAAATGGTTCGATGGTGTTTGAAACTCGTTTTATGGATTTTCCTTTTTTCAAAATTCGGAATAACGTAGATTTGGGAATTTCAATGGCGTGGGCTGCTGATCTTGTGGTGCCTCTTCTGCTAAGAGGAATATGTCTAAGTTTTTCAACTTTTTCTCCATAATCTTTGCATTTACGTCCACAGTTTTGTTTTTTCAAAGAATCAACATCAGTATCAGATTCACCTTGACAATTATTTTTGGAAACACGTTTCTAAATTCTCGATATGGGCATTCTGTTGCACTTCAATTGTTTTCCAGCTAACGTAATTGCACATTTCTGCAACTTTTCCTTTTTCTTTTGATGCATCAAGAATTGAACAATCGCAACTCGATATTTGCCTGAAAACTCTCTTTCTTTTTCATCTTACTTTTACAATGGGTTGATATTCAATTGAAATAAAACAACTGATCTCGATCAGCGGATGAAATTAGAAAAATAGTTATAATTCGTAATAACTAGGTAAACCTAAAAATTGAAAGATGTGTCAAAGCAAATGACAGATGTCATGAAACATTGACTTTGATCGAAGGCTTCGCAACTTTGCGCTGCAACATAACTTACAGCTGCACTCGCCAATAATTCCGGTTTAAACATTCACTTGCTAGTATTATTATGGGACAGAGGCAGTCTAAGTTACAGAAACATTTAAATCGCATAGGTTAATAAAAATAGTAATGATATTTCAGAAAAGCAAAATGAATATTCGATGTAAAAATCTGTACTGTAATTCAAAGCACCATGGAAGCTTAATTCGTAAGACAAGGGGTTAAAAATAAAAAAAAAAAACAAAAAGGGTAAAGTTATGTAATTGATACGTTCAAGTAAAAATTTTCGTCTCTCTGATATGTAATAAATTCAACGATAGTTTTACGGAAGACTGAACCTAGCAGACCACGAAAAATGAGATCGCGTAAATAGAAAGTATCGCGTAAATGGAAATCGGCTGAAAAGCTCGAAAATCAGTCGTTCTTTTCATCGACCTAAATATATAAAGCTGCGTTTATCTTGTCCCCGTGGAACTTTCTCTCATACTGTCACCAAACGGGCATCGATGCGTTTCTTATCACTTTATTGCCAAATGATCTCTGCTACATATGTAACTAGTACAAAGTTGTTCCGCGTCTCGGCGTCGTACCGCCTTGGCTTGTGGGCTTAAGAGAAATCGAATCGTGAAGAAAAGAAAGGGGAGACGTGCAAAGTTGCAGATTACTTATTTGTTCGTTTATCAGATTTTCTTCGAGCGAGTGGACCCGAGTGGGCGAATGGCTCGAGTATATGGAACAGCCGATCTAAACTTAGTCGTTGGTCCGTTCTGGAAATAGATGTTATGAATGCGAGGACAGGACAAGATACCGGCCCCTATTATGTGTACGGCCCCGTATTACAAACGATCCCCTCTCACTCCATCCTACAATTTGCGAATTCCTTTTCGGGCACCTGCTTTCTTCTCCTTATCCTTCGGGGACTATGCAACACTGGAAGCCTAAATAAATCGGGTGAATCTCACATTTTTCTTCGCCTACAAGTATTTAGTAAAAAAACACCTTAACTCTATTTCCATTTTTTTTTTTTTTTTGTATTGTTTAAAAGCACAAAATGGTAGAGTTGTACAACGTTATTTAACTTCATGTCCAGCGAAACCTTGTTCGATTGCACCAAGCGACAAATGTGTCTGGAATATAAAAAATAAAACATTTGTGAGCCACCTTAAACAAAAATAGATTATCTTGAATACCGTTAGCACTGGATTAGCTCGTTCGACGACTAACAATCTATGATACGAGCGAGAGGATTACCTTCATATTTTTCACCTTCTTTGTTCACGTTGGCTCCTTTAAAATTATTTCTACCTCAATGTTGCTATCAGTTCCTATTTTCTTCTCTTAGCGAACGTGTATTCCGATGAATAGACGGAAAGTGATTGCAGGACTAAGCTCTTCCAATTAACCCTCTAATTCCTAGCTTCGCCTCTAGACGGGGTTTACGCGAATCGTAAATAATGTAAATCATAATTTTTCAATCAAATTTTTTTATTAGAGTGTAAACTCTAATAAAAATTTCGTTGTACATTTAAGTTTTTTTTCGATCTGACAATATCACGCTCCGTATAACCACCGTTACAGTTGTAACGGAAAATTGCACGTACTTGAACTGTTTTCTTTTTCTTATAATCAAAAGGAATAACGGACTTCAGATTCGTTCTTCTCGACTCCAAATTAGTCTATTCTGATCTTTTGAGGTCAAACAAAAATTGTGGCATTAGAGGGTTAATGCGAACGCTGGAATGCGTATACAACGCTTAATTTGAAAACACATCGATCTACTAATTAGAAATTTTGCCGGTATAGTTAGGAGAGTATATCGTAGAATAGTGCCGGCAGAGTGTTTGTCGCGTGTATCGAAGGATCTATTTAGCGAGCTGATATCTATTTTGAGAGAAATTACATCTTGGAATAACGCGTTGGAGAGCGGCACAGTCAACAACGGATCGCATCGGGTTCAAATAAAGTGAACGCTTGTAGAGAGTATCCAGAGGTGTCATAATGATCGAAAGTTAACGCCCCGGTATCGCTGACATTCTCAGAACGTTTCGCCATGGAAAAATCCAGCAATATGTATGCATATATTCGCGAGAAAACTCGTAAACAGCTCTTGTCAGCGTAAAAACGTTATCGAGAAAGGTATTTGCGGAACGAAACGCAGAAGCGAAGGGCACCAGCGAGAGAATGAAAAATAAAATGCGCGAGAATCTCGCGAACAAAGGAAATCGGAAATATTAATCGATGTCGTCATGGTCGTTTCAGCTGCAATTCCTCAGCCTCGGCAAATAAACTCTCCTCCGTTCGACCTAGTCTAACTGAAAGAATCGAGTTCCCGAAATTCGTTTTTACCCGAGCAAAAATGATAAAACCCGGAGATGAAAACTCTGCGATTCTGCATTTCTTGCCCCTCTATTCTTAGACTACTAAACTCCCACGCGGTTACTCAATATCCCAGACACGTATTATGTATTTACCTTCCTGCAATTTGACAGTAACTTTTGTAACAAATAAGCAAAACGATACAAAACTACATTCATCCTGTGGAAATCTTTTCATACGCTTTGTCATCACCTTTTAATAAACTTCGCTTCGTTGGAAACGATCGTTGCCATCGTTCTCTCGTGAGAATCAGATTAAAAATAATAATCGAACATTAACCCTTCAGATGAATTTCATATAACCGAGAGGCATCGTTTTTCAACATCGTTCGTCTTACTTAACAAAGCGTATACTTATTGGTAATGCAGAGCGAGATTGAGAAGTCGACTCGATATCGAGAGTGGACGAGACGATCGGCACGATTCCAAAAAGCAGCCAATCCCCGATAATCTCGAAATAACGAGAACCTCGCCCCTCCTCTTGCACACCATCCTGAAGACGCGCCACGCTTCTTCGGTCCATCTCAGTCGCGCAACGAACATCTTCATAGTTCCCTCTCATTCTCACCCATGGCTGCACGACCACCGGTATTTTTGGTCGTGGTGCGACAAGGAGAGCAGGATCCTTGGCTGTGTGCGAACAAACGAGATCACCTATCAACGAGTAGAAAAGAGAAAGAGCGTAGAGAAGCGTTTAGATCGAGAGAGCAAGTTTATCGCGAGTTCGAGAAAGAAAAGTAAAGAGGGAGAGGGAAAGAGAGAGAGAGAAAGAGAGAGAGAGAGCTCGGGAGAGATAGAATGGACAGGTTGGAGAAACAGGGAGAGCAAACATCATCGTGAAAACGGTTAGCGCCGTCGGCGTAACCTGAGAGCTTCTCAGACCCCGCAACCATATATGTCCGCCTCGCGCTCTCTCTCTCTCTCACTCGCGCCGCGCTCAATCTCATCGCGCTCTCTCTTCATCTCTCTCTTTCACTTATCACCCGAGGAATCTATCCTCGCTCACTTCCGACCACTTTTCCAATCGTATCGCCGTCTCATATGGATGATGTTAATTCGCCGGTAACGTCTTCAATGTCCTTTCCGTTCCTTGTGCAACGTGCATTACCTGTCGTTGCACCATCTCAAAAATATGCGACCCTTTGGTGCTCTGTAACCATCGATTACTTACTACTCTGTCGTAAACGACACGATCTCGCGATAATTCTTTGACGATACGAAGGCTTGGAAATGTATACCAATAGAATTTTCATAATAGATAGTAAATGTAAAGTGAACTTTTGTGAATATGCGAGAAAACGTACATTTCTACAAACTTTCTGTAAAAAGGTTTAAACATTCCGTTTAATTTCGGCAGCTTAGCAATCCCTGTGATATTTTAGTAACTCGTATACATACGTAAACCGGAAGAATGCTCTACAATTTAATAATAATTGCACCAAATAAACGTTTCATCGACGTTTCACCTGCTCAAAAAAGAAATCCAATTTTCACTACACCTTGTTGCGAGACAATTTTCTTTCGATATAAAAATACCTATGAAGAGAATAATTTCGCCGAAGAAAAGAAATAGGGATGTATCGATTTAAAAAATTATCGATTCTTTTATAAACCGTGCCCTCGATCGATAAATTCGAGATACAAAGTAGCACCTATGTGGCGCTGTGGCGCCACTTACTAACTGAAACTCGCTCCTCACTTTCTTATTTTTTTTGCAATGTTTCGAACGTTGAATGGAACACGCAATCGTTTCATTACGCGAAAGATTTACTGTCGACGTAAACGTAAACGGGTATAATAAGGTTATGAAAAAAAAGCAAGAAAAAGGTACATACAATATTATTTATACACAGATGTACGAAAATGAAAGTAATTTGATGGGTAACGTACAACTAAGTCTTGTCGTCAAACATAATGCTTAGAGATATGCTTACAAAGTACGTTGAACGTGTGCAGTAATCGTAACAACGTGTGTATTTAGTCCTTACGCAGAAGATTTATATACATTTCAAGGAGTCGGTGCAATGGTTCACGTGAAAACCTTTCAAATTTTAGGAAAGGTTGCCACCCCTCTCCAAAGTCTTACGAAGTAAGGGTCCCTTTTCCAATATACGATATATAATGACTCCCGGTAATATTTGGACACCCTTTAAAGCAGTATGGATTTTTCTTTTAATTCAACCAAACGCAAGTTCTTTCTTTTGTTTTTCGAAGATTTAAAAGGACCAAGTTACTAGATAATATGAACAAAAAATGTAGAGAACATTGCACGGGATCGGAGTCCCAAAGAAAATAGGGAAGGTCACTTTTTACAAGTGTTTTACCCGAATCCGTAAAAAAATTTTTAAAATACGCGTTGTAGATTTGTGCTAGTCATATGCATGCTGAAAATTTCATCGAAATAAATGAATGCACTGAAAGATGTAAGAATCTTTCGATTTTGCGCAATTATAAACCAAAAGTCGTGAAAAATTTCGATTTACACCATCTTTAACAGTTTATCCCTCGTAGTAACGTTAATCGATTTCTATGAAATTTTCAACACGTATATAATTCGGATAAATCTACAAAATGTATTTCTCAAATTTTCATTACAGGCTCGGATAAAAAGGTTGCTAAAAACGTCGGTCTTTTCTTCGTAATTCCGACAAACTGGAATCAACAAAAAGAAAAAGTGTGTTTAAAGTTTAGTAAATTAATCCTCCTAACTTCTCGCGAGAATTTTATTCGTTGGTCTACTTTTAACCCTTTCGATACGGCTGTTTTTAGCCGGTATACTTCCGGTGCATACTCGAATTACTCGAGTCACGAATACTCGGAGCGTTATGTTTAGAGTGGCCATGGCAAAAAACAAAATAGTTACGAAACAGAAGAAATCGGTAGTTGTGGGGATAAGAATAAGGTATGCTATGATCAACTAAAATCGTGAATTAACGCAAAATTTTAACGTGTGACTGCAGTCACCGGTAGTATCGAAAGGGTTAAAAAAGTTACTTATTTAAACGGTGTCTGGATATTAATGGTATTCACTATACGTAGTAATTTTATTCTTGACCTCTCACGTGCAATTATAATTTCTCGACATCTGTCGATACTAATTGTTACACGAAATAGTCATCGTTGCACCGACCTTGACGCCCACATATCTAATATTTACAGAAACGAATACGCTTATGCGTCGAACCTCAAAAAAAAAAAAAAAGTATTGCAACAAAACAAAAGAAATACGAGGGAATTTACATAACTCGTTCGGTCTGAAACACAGACCGATAGATCACGGCTCGCAGTGACTCAAGTTCTTTCTCGAACGAGACTGGTGATCGATCGGCCTCTGTTGCGTGCGGTATTACCAATTGCTGTTTGCGATTTCATTCGAATTTCAATCGATTTGAGACTCGTTAAAGATGCCCGGTCAAAATGAAAAACATATACCAAAGAATTCGGCCGTCGATGCGCAGAGTCTTCAGATTAAACGAAATTTTGCAAAATAATAAAAGCAAACATTTCACTTTCCCGTTACAGGCATCGTAAAATCTTTGTTTCTACGATGCAACTAAACATCTCTATTACACTTGCGAGCTACAACGATGAAAAGTAAAGAGATACCGTTTTTGTGCAAAACTGTATAAAATTTAGCTCAAAATGATAACAGTTTCAAAAGTAAAAAACTTTTTACGAGTAAACCGAAATCGGTATCTTTTGTCGTACTTTGAAGTAAAAATAGTCCTCGCTGAAGTTACTTAACAGTAGGTTTACAGGACATGTCAGTTCGACGCACTTAGGATTTCACGAGCGAAATTACAGAAACAATTGCTACTATTTTCCAGCAACTTTTCCTCGCTTTTATTAATGAAACGATACGAAAATATACCCGAATTTGTAAGTTAACAATATACAATTGAGTTGTCTCTAACGAATACGATTTTTCGAATGAAAAAATTCGGTTTCTCGTTCGTTCGTGAAAAAGCCTGTAAACCTAGCGTAAAGCGTCTTATCGCATCGATTCTATCTCAGATAATAAACGTACAACAACGTACGGAACGTTATTCGAAGAAGTCGTATTTTAATCATGGAATGATATCATACGGGTTAGGATATTAAATGCAATATTTCAACGATCATCGCTCGATTAAAATGCTTCGATAAAATTAATCGTTAAGTTTTGAAGTTGAATTCGCGCAACGTAACGCTTCCCTTAAAAAAAAAAAAAAAAAAAAGGAAAAAAGAAGAAAAAATCTGGAAAAATCAACGACAAATTGCCCTCTTCTTTCCCAACGTTCTACCAAAATGGCAATAAAGATTTCCGCGTGACGCAGATTGGTATTCAATTCAATATGACTCAAGAAATAGTCGCAGAATAATGCGTACGTATGTACGTACAATACATACACACCGTGTGAACGAAACGGGAAGAAAAAAAACAAAAAAACAAAACAACACCTAGTTTCTTCTAGATGTGTTTTCGCGTAAGGTACGAAGCACAACGCAAAAGGATCACGACGACGATAATTGAAGGTTGCACAACAGGTTGTCGTAATATTTAGCAATGTCGGGTTGGATAGTCCCGCCCGAGTTTCCTGCGAGTCCTGCGATTCTCTCGGTCTACACGACATCGCCTCGAACCGTCAAAAGAACGTGGAAGAAGAAACTCGCACGGGTCTTCCCACTATTGTGTTGCCACGTTTTTGTACGCTGTTACATTTCTTAAGTTACATAATCCGTTCGAATCCGTCGTTGGTGTAGTCTCTACCACCAAAATGTCGGTCGCGTGAATCAATCGCTGCTTACAAAAGGTGTACATTGTTCGAATGTACAACGAAAGGGGGAGGAAACGAGGAATATCGTAAATTTGACAAGGAACGACAGAAATTAGCGAGGACGCGGCGCGTCGCGCGTCGCGCAACGTCGTACACTTTCTCCCGCGTCGTCGTGATCGTCCTTGGACCGCGCAAAGCCCGCTCTAGGTAGCGGGACACATTATATGTAAGTGTGTTAGCCTAATGGAATAAGAAACTTTTTTAGCGTTCGATCGATTCGGAATGCCTTCGAATAGTTCACGCTTTCGAGTAATTCAGGAACTTGTCTCGCAGATATTGGCGAAAGAGCGCGTAAAGTAAGTCTAGAGTTCCGAAAGTTTCTCGAAACGTAAGAAAAATAAGACGCCGTAGACGTTCGTTTATAGGAAGAACGACAGCTCGCCGCCTAGAATCAAGTACGGAGGACAATGTTTCGCGTTCATACGGAAGACATTGGTCAGGACGCAAGGATTGATAGTCGTCTCCCCCGACTATACGAGATACCGAGAGATAAGGAAGAGCACCGCGCAGCATAGCCGACAAGACTATCGAACGAGACGAAGAGGAATAGCGGCCGGTTATAATTTTTGCACGATATCGAACTTGTCCTTGAAGCCGATCGATTCTTTCTTCGGATCGTATTTCTTGCGCGCAGCCAGCTGAGCTCGAAGTTCTTTGGCGCTCATCTTCAGGTTTAAACCCTGCTGCTGCTGCCGTGGCTCGTTCCCGTTCCCGTTGTCGTTCCCATTGTCGCTGCCGCTGCCGTTCCCGGTCACGTTTCCGTTTCCAGTGGCGTGCACATGCTCCGCGGTCGAATCGTTCCTGGTGTTGTTGGCGTTCCCGTTCTCCCTAGCGGCGGCCACCTCGTCGCGTTCGCTCTCGTTCTCGCTCCTCGTCGCGCTCGCCGACACCGTGCTGCTCTCGCTGTGCGACGTCGCGGTATCGTTAGAGCCGCTCGACTTTTGCACGTTCTGAAAACAAACATCACCCTTTACTTCCTCTCCTTTTCCACCTCCACACGTTTCCACACGTATAGATATATACTGCGTGGCCGTGTATGTATATCATGTATATCGAAGTCACGTATCAAGGTCGATCGCGATGTGACGCGCCGCTTTTTATTCGAAATCTACGCTCCGCTTCCTAGCAACTGGAAATCGGTCACGACGAAACCGAACGAAATGTGCAGGAGACAGAGAGAGAAAATCTCGAGTGAATTTTCGGATAGACGGGAAGGGAGGGAGTAGTGAACATTAACGAAGCGATCGAGCGAGACGATTCAATTTTCCGTTACACAACGCCCAACACCTATAAAGTGTTACGTCGCCTTAACGACTCCCTCTGCTAGAAAGTAAAAGCACGGACGCGGCAATTAGTAGAGACGTTACGTCGTCGCGTTCTTCCTTCCTTCCCCCTCCGGCCGTGTTAATACGGTAATACGCGAATTCGAAGGAACGAGGCACGGGGGCACGATTCAAAAACGACGGACAAATTCGTCGAAGAAATACTCATAATGACCTTGGCTCCTGATGCAATATTCCGAACGGTACTTAAAGGAATTCCATCGGCTAAAGGCAAGCGCGACGGAGAACCGGTTCCAAGCCACAGACCGTTTAAATCTCTTCGAAATAATGTTAGTCGGCTTGTCCCTGTCTCTCTCTCTCTTTCTCTCTGGTTAAGTTCTTATCGGGCCCGGAATTGAAAGGAGAACTCACTCTCCCCAAAGTTCGATACGGTCGCGATTACACGGCTGAAATTCACGCCGCATCCTCTCCTTACGATACAGCACACAACACCACAGAGCGAGATATACCGAAAAGGAATTAATCGCGATGGCGCAAGAAACGAAAACGTGGATACGCGTGAGCAATAACAACGTTATCGATGACTAACTCCCGGCGGTGGCAAGAGAAGCGACGAACGCATGTAAAGATGGTGTTTATGCACATCGCGATGATGTAACATCTCCATAAAACTTGGGGAATCTATGTCGCGGCATTGCTGCATCCTCACCGGTATCCAGCAATTCAATTAATTCTAACAACGACACGAGCTCGTGTTCGTACGCAATCGAACAGAGTTGGCGATCGATCGGATTGGCGATACCGTTCTCGTTTGTGAACGAATTCGTCGCGGGACTGGTTCGAAAGCAGGAGAAAGAGGAGTTCTGGCTGATCCGACGGAAGGTGTGCAAAGAAGACGAGGGGGGAAACGGGTCGCGTGTATTGTCTGGTCAGGCGTGCGGCGGCCTGATTTAATTATTCTCGAGCAGAGAAACACGATGCAGCCTGCGTTCTGTCCCGGTTCCTTTCGAGAGGGGGAGTCCCCGTTATCTGCATACGCATTATGCCTGGCGTTTTTGGCACGCTTTCTTCGAAAATCGCTTGAACGCGGCACACGGAAATCGAATAAGAGCGGATAACGGATTTTTAAAGCTAGCCGTGTTTTTCAGGACAAGATTTCACCGGTTTTACCATACCATCAGCCCCCTTCCTCTCTTAAAACGCGTACACACGTAGGCGTCCGTGAAAATCTCTAAAGATATATACAAAGTTGGTACTTTCCGCTCGAAGCAAAACGACGGTTTTCCCTCTCGTTCGCGTACCGTGCATGCCACATACACGGTTACTCGATTGCGCAATAGAAAACGGCGGCAGGAAGTTGACCTGCCTATAGAGAAGTGATTAATTATTTACTATACGATTGATCGAGCTCGCAACACCAATGCACGCGAGCAGCAATGCTTCGTAGATAACGGTGAACGTTTCGTTAATTAAGTTGGTCGTGGAATTATTCGTTTCTCTGCGTATGCGTACATACATATGTACGTCGCGCAAACATTCTCTCCTCTGTTTCACCCCGATGCACGATAGATTTTCAAGTGTATGCAATGTAACGTTGCACGATCGTGGATACGCGCGTGCGTCTTCGATTACGTAGAGTTGAACAACGCGAAATTTACGTAATTTTACGCGGCAAATGACCGGATTTCCGGCGAATGCTATCGACGGAGGACGAACGTTTCGATCGCGAGATAGTTGCCACGATCGGGCTCGTGGGACGAACCGTATCGCGGCAAGACGATCGAACGCGGATCCCATCAAGACGAATTAAGGCCAGTGACGTGCCATTTTGTAAAGGAGGAACTTCCGCCGATTAACGCGGTAATTGTTACATCCGAGTAATGCCTACGGTGATATCGTTCAACGAGAACCGAGTGCTGGAGTTTTTCCAATTTCCAGCGATAACAGTTCCGGCGGAATCGCAGGTAACGCATCAACTTGAGATAAACGCGAGCAAGTTGCGTTTATATGAAATTCCCTCGAGAAGGCTGACGATAACGTGGCACCTTAGAACGAAGGAAAAAGAAGGAACGAATCTCGCGATACCGTTTTTCCTACGTGCCTTATCGCGCGCCGGTGAACAAAACGCATGAGTCATTAGGCGCTCGCGAATGCTCACCTTCGACCAGCAAATCGCGACTTACACACCGAAAGAGGAAAATTGTTTTTTTTTTTTTTTTTTTCCTAGCAAATCGCCTGTCCGATGGTAACGGCGACAAAGAATTATCCTCGTGGAAACGAGAATTGTACACGATTCCGAGAAACCTTGAGAAAAAATTCCAAAGTATTTGATTTTACCTCGTGCTTACCTCGTGTATAATATACCCACAGTTGAGATTCCCGTCGAACGTGACACGATGGAATAAATAACGAAACGCTCGATGGCGTGTTCAATTTCAAGCTACTCGCTGCTTACCGGCTGCATACGGAGGTGAAAAAAAAAAGAAGTAGGTGAAATTAATCGCGAGTAAAACGTTCTCGCCGATTGAAAAAGAAAATGATAAACGACGAAAAGGTTTCGTCGCGGGAATTAAACGGACGAAATAAATGATAAAAGGCAGACAAGAAGAATGGGCACTCCTGGAGGCTGCGATAACGATATCAAGCTGTACACCCGTTATCGTTCGATGGCGTTTCACCGGAAAGAAACGTGTGATACTGTATCGTGACACAGTTCGTCTGCTTTTTTCTTTTTTCGGTCGTCGAATGCAAAACTCATCCGCCGTCGAGACGGTATGCAAAAATTGGAAAACACTTGCGAGCTTACGTACATATGATGGCAATTACCGTATCGCAACATCTGTTCGGTACAAATAGGATCTTTGGCATCCGTAGACTTCTCACGAGTTGGACGGTTCGGTTCGTGTTTCGAGCGAGTCACCGAACAAGAACCGTCCTCGTCGTCGCTCGATAAACGAGCTTTCCCAGGATTAACGAACGCCTTTTTGCACACCATGAGTGTGTACATATGCGTCATTCAAATCACTCCTCTCGTGCAATACCTCGGACGTTTTTTAGTCGTGTAAAAGGACAAAAGAACGAGATTCTAAATTGTTCGTTTCTACATGTTCGATCGGACGTTTGCACATGATGCGCGGCGACCGCAGCCGATGGTTCCACGTATAGCACGCTAATTCTTTTTTTTCCTCGACCCGCCTCCACTGTACACAGCTAACTGGGGTAAACACAGATGTTTCAAAACGCAGCCTGACGAAACACTAACACGTTTATCTCGAAAAATGTAAAGACAAAGCTGTCGTATGTGTGTGTGTGTGTGTGTGTGTGTACCTCTTTACAACGATCCTATTACTTCGAGTTGATAATAGAAATCACGGCACAGTTATTTCGCGTCGAGATTACTTACGAAGACAAATATAGCATAGGTACGTATAGCATACGATACGACATTCGCGCCTGAAAACAAATAAAATCCGGAGAAACGTGAAACATTATGCATTCTTGTTACGACGGAGAAAACACGATTTATTATTCCGAGTAAACGGACGCGTTCGTGTGACTCACGCCTGAAGATATTTATCGAGGAGAAAACAATATGCCAGTTCCTTGCTGAATTTCTTAACTATATACTAATAAGCGTCTGATAAAGGAGGGAAAAAATAAGGCTGGTGTAGTTTAGCATCGTTGAAATGTTTTAAAACTCCTCGGATCGAAAGTTTCATCGTTACTTTTACTACTTCGAGGAGTAATTACAGTAGCAGAGGATAATTTCTCGAAGTATGTTTGAAAGTGATTCGAGAAGAAAGACGCGTAGATGAAATCAGTGGAAGTATATGTACGGAAGGGGGTCGCAACGGTGATTAATCGAACGATGTATACATCCTATATACCTGAAGCAACAGGTGGATTCTCGACTCGACTCGATTTCTCGAAGAATTTCGTGCATCGGGCAACAGGTAGAGGGTATGTTCGAAAGGTACAGTTTAATTTAAAGAAACTGAGGGAACAAACCGATACGTACCTCGTCGACGGAGGCATTGCTGCCGTTCAACTCTTCTTGCTCGATACTGTTCGGATTCTTCTCCGGGGTCTTGTTCACCTTGACGTTCGCCATGGTGCCCTTGATAACGATGTTGTTGGCCCTGAAATATTCGTCGGCCTCCTGATCGACCACCAGAAGCTTCGTCTCATTGGGGAAGGCTTTTATGCGTTCAACAACCTGTTTATGCGTCTCGTTCGCAATGTTGATCTCATTAACCTCGACGATTCGATCACCTTGCCGTAAACCAGCAGCCTGACTAGGAGAACCATCGTCCACCTTACCGATAAACTGCCCGTTCTTCCCTTTTCCTGCGTGCAAGTTAAACCCGTAACCATCGAAATCGTCCCACTTGACGATATGGCATAGCCGTGCACATGGAGCTTTATCACCCTTCAGGGAAGACATGATTCACCCTCTCGTAGCAGTATCGCGACGCACAGAACGAAACGGAAAGCTGCGGTGAGGTGTGCGTGGTCGTGACCAACCAACGAACGACTATACCACGAAAGAAAACGAAGAAAAGTAACGCGCTACACCAATGGTTATGAGAATGTTTGCAATGCACACTATGTCGCACCGCAATCGGTAACAAGATTTTATGCGGAGGATCGACGATCGAGGCGCGGCCTTACGGTCCGTCCGTGCCTCATGCGGTGGCTGGCTGACTAGGCGACTGGCTAGCTATAGCAGGGCTCGGGGGCCTCGCCGATTTTCCTCTTCACCTGCCACGAGGCGATTATTCGAACCGACTGGCGGTACTCACTGTCGTGAATCGACGTGAATTGCTCACCATAGAGCGTGGGGGATTTCAAACTTAAAGGTCGGTTCACGTGTACGCGAGGTCACGTGCACCAATGGCCGCGAACGAATTGCCCGAGTCAAAATCTCTTTGGGAATATCGCGTAATGTAACGAGTAGCCGATCAAATACGACACGTTCCTCGACGCGACAACCGAACGAATCCATGCGAGACGCTGACGTAGACTTTGAGTAGAAACTGAAGAGCGAGCAAGAGTGAGAGGAAAAGAGAGGAAAGATCGAAAAAGTGTCGTGGAGGGGGAGAACAAGGAGAACGAAGGTGAACGCTATACGCCGACCACGCTGATGTGGTGGGGATGAAACGCTGCTGCTGTCACTTGCGCGGCAACTAACGTAGCACCACCTGTCGGTAAATTAACCGAATCTAACTGAATCTATGATCAACTCTATGGTTCGATAAAAGATTACAGCACAATTGCAACGAACGTGTTTTAAATATTCGCGTGCATATCGTTACGTTGAAAATATGCTTTTCTATTTGAACGTGTATGACTATTCGTTGCAGCTGTCGTTCTAACGAAGGGAGGGATTACCACCCACCTGTTGCAGGTACATAGAATAAAGTGGATAATGATACTGAAATGGCTTTTTAACCAATTAGCGATCGAAATGTGAAAAAGTAATTGGGCAAAGATTTCCTTGAGTTGTAGTTTACATACGATCTAATTCCTCGTTGACTTTTATTACTCGTCAAACGTCCGTTCCGTTACTTGAACAGGTACGCCCTGTAATTTCGTAAACCTCCATAGAACAATTGATCACGTGAAATATTACGTTATGGTACGTTCTACGTTCGTTTTTCAAAGCGGATAAAATTCTTAAAACTCGGTGTAACTGTTGGTCGAGAAATGACACTCTAATAATACCGAAATACTGAATATTTGCATAGTGGTTTACGATCGTATGCATACTTGCCTGCGTACAGGTCTGATAAATATCTATGTGCATATAATGAAGCACGTACGTCAATATTTTACTACACGTGAAAAAATGGTTCTCCAGTAATTTTCAAGATATCTTATCGGAATAGCGATAACATTTCACATTGTAACATTTTAATTGAGCTTCGGAAAGATTGAAAGTTGCCAACGTGCTGTAGCATTTGAAGAATTCCGAAAGTATCTGCTATAATGCGAGTAGAAAATAGAAATCTTTCAAGTTGGAATATAAATTTTTCCACTGCAAATTGAAACCTGCACTTTATTTGTGAAATCATTTCAGATCGCTGGATGAATAAACACGAATGCAGATGCATGAAATCGCATAAATCATTTACCATCAAACTGAAGACTGAAGTGCGCTGTAATCGAACAGTGGTTGTAATCTCGACGAAATAAACAAGTATACGTATCGTGATAAAAGCAGGTAAATTGTCTGATAACGTAACGATGACGAATCGATGATGATTAAATAGGGCAAAATGATTCAACGTACAATGCAAAGAACTTTCCGAATATAGGTGGACATTTGTTTCCTATGAGACATTTCATTGTCGTTTATTTCATTTTGACACGTGCGGACGATTCACTCGACTGTGGAACAATTTAGTCGGAGAACTTTTTCCGTCGTTACCTTGATAACAAATGTAACGAGTACTTTAATTAAGAAACCGTATTGTTTGCCCACATACTGTTTGCAGAATTCTATATACCTACGATGTTTGCTTATTCAGTCGTCTAATTTCTACTTGTGTATTTTCGTATTTTACCGATGACGAATCGCGATGATTCGAACACGATGTATAGGCACATCGTAACACGTCTCTGTTCCCTGCAGCGTCGTACTTTGCTTACATATGTGCACGTGCATATACACGCTATGTTTCTCTTTAGAGACTGATCTTGGACAGAATAAATTTCACTTTATCGCGAACAAAAGCGAAAATCGAAATCGACTCTACCATGTTGCCGATGTAATTCCATTCATTTATAAAAAAAAGAAAAGAAAATGAAGCAGTTCAAATTTACGTAATTTCCGAATAATTTCACATAACGTTGAATAAAAATAATTTTACCAACAAATCGTTTCGTGAATCGAATTTAACCAATTACCCGTGGAAGACGAGTTAACTTGTCGTTGAGCTAATACTTGGAAAACAACAGTTTATTTATCGAGGAATTATTCATTTTTAATCGCACTGTTATAGCTGTATTAAACATAACGATACATCGTATTCATATTTGCAGATATTAAAATTTTAAATAATTGGTTGAAACTTTTACTCATTTTTAATTGTAAACTAAAGAGATACAGTTTCTGTTTGAAAGGTGGATACAGCTAACCAGTGGCGCTTTATAACTATTTGGGGCCTTGGGCAAAGTAGAATTTTGGGGCCCCTAACCCCAACTAAATAACTTTCACGTTGGAAAAAATAAAACAATTGTAAAAACATCTACATATTTATTATTGTATAAAAAGTAAAATAAATTCTCCTTCATCCATGAAAACCTTTTACATAAAAATAGAAAATATTTGGTAAACAATTACACATACTGATATATAAAGAGCATTATAAATGTAATGCATACATGATTGCAATATTTATTTAAATATTTACTTTTCGGGTTTTTTTGCCGCAAAATAATTAATTAGTTTGTTAAAATCAACGCAATTGGTTACATCACTTTCAATAGATAATATGGATAAATTTGACAGTTTATCCTGGCCCAAAGAGTTTCTTAAATAGTTCTTAATTCTTTTAACCCTTTAGGGTACTTTTAGCACAGCCGATTGCTCTGAATGCACAAAAAAGAACGCAAAAAAATAGTTTACTAAAATCAAATCATAATACTAGACAATATAATTCTAATTATTTTATAAATTACACAAAGTATTTAAAGTGAGAAAGTATCATATAATAAAGCGTAAACATACAAGTTGTTACTACGGAAACCTAAAATCTCAAAATAAAAAAAGAATGAAAATAAGTATATACATTCTAATTTTAAATTATATTCTGTTTTAAAAGATTTGTTTTATTGTATTTATTTTATTTTTATTTTAGTGGTTTATATACCACACCCGCCTCTGGCTACAATTTTAGTACGTGGTTTATAAACCACATCCGCAGTTAAAGGGTTAAGTTAAAAGGGAATTGTTAGAAATATTGTTAAAATTACCTCAACATTTGGAAATGTTGAAGCAAATCCACTTTGTATGAAAAAAAAAACGTAGAATTTGGATCTTCGATCTTGGTCCGTGTTCGGGATCCTCTTTTGCTTGAGGCCCCGGGCATTTACCCAAGTTGCCCATAGGGTAACGCGCCACTGCAGCTAACAGGTTAATGTAACGAAGATTGTACGGTACAGGGCGATCGAAACGGCCTGGACGATCCTGAACCGTGAGCGTGGTGGATGCGCGGAATTGTATGCGCAGTAGTTACCGTAATGGTGCGCGATGCGCAAGGCGGACGTAGCGGTTGTTCGAACATTAGTCAAGTATAGTTGTCCGTTGATACATTGCGCCGCGAGTAGTTGTTGTTGGCGTGGTTCGTTTCCGTGGGCACGCAGAGCTGTGAAAAATCAAGACGCGTAATGCCAGTAGCAAGTGTTACGGTAGTAATTGTTAGGTAGATCGATTGGTCGTAGGAGGAACAACAGATGAATATTCGCGACCGAACGCTGTAACAGAGAGTCGTCGAGCAAAAATGTGGAGTCCAACGCACGTTCAAGTGACAGGTAAGAGCCAAGAGGGAACTTCGAAGCGTTAAACGCGGTGAAGAGGGAACGTGGTTTATGCGGCAGGTGGTTCATGCCCCAAACAGATGTACCGTAAACCAATTACAGCTTACACGTAGGCTAGGTTACGTATAACTTTGGTTAAATGTAGGCGATCGAAGCCTCGCAATCTCGTTACACTCTGCCAGAAGTTTATTTAGCGAGAAGATAAATCTTTCGCGATGCCTCCTGGTGACTAGGTAGTGCATCTATACTTGTATTGTATCGCAAACGACGCGTGTCTTACTTAAGCGACCTCGATTGTCGCAGTATTTTTAAATGGCCAATGTAGATCAACGTTTGCGACGCGTTAATTCGCCTTGCCTCGCGTTACATGCCGCTGCGCAAACGTTTGGGAAAAGCGAGTGTCGAGGAAAATATTTGATCGCATTCGAGTGCAGCCTCGCGTAACGCGATAGACAGATTGGGGAAGAGCCGGGTGAAAACTCGAATACCTTATAAACACGAAGGTGTGTTTCTGTTCGAACGATAGCAATCTTATTTCTGTACGCCTGCATATTTTTCATCGCGTGTATGCGTGAATTTATGCTTTCCACTTCCTCCAGCGGTGTAAATGTTTCTACGTCTCGAATGAATCTCGCAAGGCACACCGGTTACATTTGGCGACGTCTCTGACACGCGCCAAAAGGTGGACGATGTATTTAAAACGCGCGGGACTATGCACGGCCCAGATATTCGATGACTCAACGTCCGAAAACTGGTCTGCATATTTAGCTGGATAGAATTTTCATGTAACGAATACATATGAAAGTACAAAGGGATTCGAAGAATTTTGTTTCAACAACGAAACGTACTACCAACGTATTTCGACTCGAATTCGATTTAATCCAGATATCTCGTTCATGTAAACGTTATTACGTGAAATGTCTACATGTCAGTTGACAAGCTTTTAACGCTTTCGTTTCGATGCAAAATAGGCAGAGTGTGAAAGCATGTGTAGGAGCAGCTGATGTGTCCCCCTTTTTCGTTCGTACATCCAGTCCTCTGGCCAGGATCGTAGCCTTATCCTTGAGCGCCCTTCGATTTCATGCCCTGCTAATTTCTTCGTGCCAGTAAACCATTAACGAACAAAAATAAAATTTCCCATCTTCTTTTAAATGTGTCACTTCTGTGAACAACCTTTGCAAGTTTGTCTCAAATGTAACGTTATTTGGAAAAAATTTGCTGTACTTTCCGCTGGTTGAGCAGCTTTTTTTCTGGAAGAAAGAGAGGTGAAAAGGAGAGAAAAAAAGACGGTATTCCGACTTAATTAGCTGCGATCTCAGACCGTTAAGAATGTTCCTTTCCGAGTAAACGGTATTTGGCTGTAGCCGTGGTGAACGCTTCAGCTCGTCTAATCCAGTCGTGGAAGAATGCAGCGAGAGAGTTGCTTTTCCCATGCAGTTGCCTTTGTTTGACGTGAAATCGAGGAAAACGATACATTTTCATGCGATTCCGTGAAGAATCGCAGTAATCGGACGTGTTTCATAGATCGAACGGTTGAAGTTCAACGCGAACGCGATATTTTTCATTGTTAACAACATCGAAAGAGAAACTCTGTCGAAACATTTCTATTCTCAATGTATATAAAGCATTGTGAATAGTCTTGTGCAGTTGAAAATATACAAAAGCTGCAGCTGCAGGGAAGAAAAATACACGAAATAGCAAGGTTCGACGCTGGCGCTACGCTATATTAAACGTAGAATTGCTTTCGAACGTTACATCGGACGTTGAAAACAAGTATTGCGGGAGTTAGGTCGAAAATAGCGAAGCAAACAATGCGGTAAAAGCCAGATTTCGCGGTAAGAATGTTAAAGAATAACGAGTGGGAGCCGATACGTTCACGCTTTTACCGTGATAGGAAGCGCCAGCAATAATATATCTATTTATTAAATCTTCTCTCAAGTGCCCTAAATTTTCCGTGTTTAAAGTTTGACGTTCAGGGTTAACATTTTAAACAGATCATATGATGCTTTATCGTCCGTAACGAGCGTACGAAAGATTTATCTGCAGTTACGCCCATTTCTGTTTATCTTGCTTTCGAGTCAACGATTATTTCAACAGGCGGCAAATGTGTAACGGTTTTTCAGCATTTAGCCGAGTAATCCGTGACACTAGTAACCTGACGCCGTAATAAAGAAAACCATCGAGAAATGATCGACGATCGCCGGTTTACCTCGTTGTAGCTAATGAAAGTTTTCGTTTGTTCACAGTTCAAAGAGCGAAGAACTTGTTAACCAAAGGGAAACACAGTAAGTATCTCGACTGATTGTCGCATGTCGTTAGAAACTTTGTACATACAGTGACTCCCATTAATATTCCGACACCCTTTAAAATAATATTACTTCTTTAGAATTGGATCAAACGAATTGAGTTCTCGTAAGAAGTTAGAAGGATTAGTTTAGTAAATGACGCGCACAAACAATTTCGAAAAGATTCCAATTGGTCTACATCACGAAGAAAATAATAACGGTCGCTTTTTACAACTTTTTTATTTTATCTAAACCCGTAATGAAAGTTAAAGAAATAAATAAATTTTGTAGATTTATGTCAATTATGAAAATTTCATTGAAATTGGTTAACGTTGCTATGAGTTATAAGCGATTAAAAATGGCAAACATCGAAGTCTTTCACAGCTTTTTGTCTATAATTGCGATAAATCGAAAGATTTTTACATCTTGCAATGCATCAACTGATTTCGATGAAATTTTCAGTATGCACACTCTCGTTCATAAGTATCAGGACACCTGAATGTGAAGCATATTGAAATTTACTGAAATTTAGAGGATTCTATTGATTTCTAGTGAAATCTACTAAAACCTACTAAGTCGAATTATAATGGAATCTATAATACTATATTCTACTAATAGTTGTCGAAATCTCTTGAAGTTTATCGATCTCGATTTAGATCTACTGAATTCTATTAAAAGCTACTTACCGAACGAGAAGCGAGCCTTAGTGTGGTTACAAGTTTAATATAAAATTATCTGACGCATAAAGGGGATTACACGATTATCCTAAAAAAGAATGAATCTATAATGAACCTAAAATTATTCTAAAAAAAAAAGAAAAAAGAAAAAGAAAGAAAAAAAATTATTCATTCTAGGAATCTCGATGTACAAGTGCATATTATGTATATATTTTTAGTAATATATGATATTAATTGTTGTAAGAAAATGTGATTTAAACCGGATAATATTATTTTCTGCTCGACCATGCATAATGGGTGTACTAAAAACTTATGAATGGCAGTATAAATATTCATATGTAACGAACATAAATCCATCTGTGGCGATACGTTGGGAGGCTGAAGAAGTAACTGAGAGAGAAGAGAGGATAGTCAGAAAAGGAAAGGGTAACCCGGCTTCGTCTGGGGTGTCTTCTAGTGGACTCGTCAACAAAAGTACAAAGCATCATGGGAGACCCGTGGCCTTAAACGCGGAGGATTTAGAAACTCAGGTTAAAAGAAGTGTATATAGCAATAGGACGCTTCGCGAGGATTAACGCGAGAATGACCGTGTATTCGTCCCTCTGGTGGTGAAACGCAGAAGGGCAGCCACAAATCTACAATATATATTCTTTAACTTTTTATTACAAGCTCAAATGAAAGAGTTGCAACAAGAGAACTTCAGCATGTTCTTTGCAATTTCGGCAGATTATAATTTTTTCAAAATATTTTCTGTAGATCATCCAGTAAACTAATCGTTCTAACTTCACGAGAACTCGGTTCATTTGATTCAATTTTAAAAAAGCTAGTTTGTTTTAAAAGGGGTTCGAATGTTAACCCTTTAACTGCGGGTACTTTTAGCACAGCCTATCGCTCTAAACGCAAGGAAAAAACGAAAAGCAAATATTTTATTAAAATGAAATCATAATACTAAAGAATATAATTCTAATTATTTTATAAATTACAAAAAGTATACAAAGTAAGAAAGTATCATGTAATAAAGCGTAAACATACAAGTTGGCTATAATTTTAGTTTGTGGTTTATAAACGACACCCGTAGTTAAAGGGTTAATTAATGTCACTATATAAATACGGCGGCAAACGGTCCTAAAAGTTGCAGTGGTTTTAGCCGAGTTTTTACGCGATACGTGTCTCCGTGTCTCGTCGGTTGATGTAACAGTTATTCGACGTTTGTAGTTTCAAAACACTGGAAAACGAATTTTTCATCGACGTTGCGTAACTATTGCTGTATTCGAACGCGAATTTCGCAAAGCATGCAAAAACGCATACCTGTGAACCTCGTAAATATGTACACAAGTCCGTCGCGTAACACGCAGATGTAACGGCATCGAATGATATATTAAAATTCGTAGAGGAAGAAAGGTAAAGTTAACCGATTGATAAATTTACGCAAAAACAGCGGTATTGTTTATTTAAAAAAAAAAAAGACTCAAGGTTCGCAGTATCACGTGCTGCAACAAATCCGATATCTAGCAGACGAGTAAGCAATTAACACTGTCTGGACAAGAGTTGAGAATCACGCGAAGGTAATTTATGCGGGCAATAAGTGGACAATAAAAGCCGCCTCCTGTGAGATTTGAATATGTACTCGTTATGTAGCTTGTTAATCGTAACCTTGCGGTTGACCGCCTCCACCCACGTTAAACGCTTGAACCTAATCACGCAGAGACCAACGATTGTTTCGTGACGATCGCGCTTGGAAAAGAAAAATATCAGACGTCTGTGAAGGAGAAAGCCGCGAAAGATGTGGAATGGCACGAGGAATGCGAATTACTTATTCCGGAACAAGGAAACACCGCAGAAATTGTCCTTACTGCCCTTCATCGGAATTTCTTGGGTGTCGACGAGTTTCTCGGTACAGTCGCCATACCCCTTTCAGTCTTCGACGTGTACGAGAGACCGAGGAATCGATGGTACGTTGTGGGTTATTTCACTTTTTTTCTGTTTACGATGTAACACAGATCCTAACGACATGCGCTCTTTTTACGTCTAGGTACACGCTTGGAAGTAAGCCGGGTAAAGAAAATACGAAAGAGAGAGGTGAGCTTGAGGTGAAGATAGGTTTCATCGTAAAGGCTGGGAGTTTGACCGATTTGAGTCACAAAGAACGGCACAAAAGCTCGCTTGGACAGTTGTCTACGGCTGCCCATTCGATCGGTGGAAGTTTGCTCAGTATAGGTAGCTTCGAGAAGCGCAAGGGTTTGAAGAAATTAGCAAAATCGATTGGAAACCGCGTGAAAGGGAAGAGCAAGCATAACATACACAAAGGGGATGATTTAGATGAGAAGGAGGAGCATAAATTTAGAACTACCCGGCAGGAACCTGGCGAGGCTGATCCTGGTGTTATTAGCGAGGACGAGGACGAATTTACGGTAAATTCACCTATGCCCTGTTATTCTGAAAGTTTGTGCAACAATTTAAACTATCTGTCTTTATTTCAGTTTGACGACTTGTCCCATAAGAGCTCGGCGTCATCTTTAAATGCTCCCGTAGTGGGTGGCAACAGTAACAGCGTGGGTTCGATAGCCTCGAGTACCTCCTCCGGTAATAATTTTAACGACACGCATCATCTCCCCCCAGCACCGATAAACGCGGCACCTAGCAAACCGCCACGGTTCTCTATGAGTGCATCCACAATGTCTTTATCGAAGGTGGATAGCATCAAGGAGGACGAATGGGGTTTGAAGCTTTATGGAAAGCAAGTTAATAATAATGTAAAGAGGTAAAGATACTTTTCTTACAGCGAAAGCCTTTGTTGAACGATGAGAGAGATATAGTTTTATTTATGGTGTAATTAGGTGGGAGCGTAATCCAAGCCCAAAAATTGTGATAGACGAGCCAAAGGACGAACATCGCGAATCTTCTCCAGCATCTACACCGTCGTCGACTTTGAGACGTCAAGAAGCTCCGGAAACTCCAAGCCCGGCGTCACGTGAAATTTTCCACGCAAAGAACAGGGAAGAAAAGTTTGTGTCGAATAAGGAAAAGAACGTAAAGGAAGAGAAATTGAGGGAAAAGAAGGAGGATAAATATAGCTGTTGGAGTCCGAAGGATGAGAAGCAGCAAAGAAAGGACAAGAGAAATAAAGAGAATAACAAGTTGAAGGATTTCGACGATAATAATTTATCTACGGAAAGAATTATCATCGGAGGTGAGGACGCGGTTAGAACGGTGACAGGGAAAAGTCACTTGCCTCATGAAGTACTCGCTCAGTTTGAAGGAAAATCGAGAGAGGTAATTAGTTGTAATCCCAATGATAAATTGATCGTTTCAATTGCAAACAGTTACGTCACGTGACATTTATAATTTTGTGAATACAGGATCTGATAGAGCTGACGCTACAACTGCAGGCAGACGTAACAGAGAAAAAGAAACGCCTAACTGACTTGGAAGATTACATAGATGCGCTGTTGCTGCGAGTAATTGAATGCTCACCGCGATTGCTACAAAACCCATACCAATCGCAAAGGCGTTTGTCAGCACCTGGGCATCAGTAGATAATTACGCGCTCTTCCGTTCCGATACCTTTCATGATGTTGAGGTTAATTGCGTTGTTCAGCGTAATTAGTGATAATTGCAGAGAGCTTGTTCAACCTCTCCCAATCGTTTTATATACGTTTTGACTGCAACTATTTTATAGTACCATGTGCTTTAATTTATTTAAAAACTAACAATTAGAAATTTTTATGTAACTTGCACGTATATATCTCGTTGACGTCGCTTTTCAAAGTGTATAATGCTCTTGTTGAATTTTAGCATATTGTTATCGTTTCAACAAAGAATTTTATTAAGGTATATACACACGTGCGTATACGTATGTGTTGCGTACATGTTTTAAAGGGTAAAGAAAGGGTGTGCGGCGGTGTTTGTGCCAACCGTTTGTAAAATGAGAAAAAAAAAGATGCGAATAACTTCCCTAGTCTTCCCAAGAGAAACGATTGTTTATCCAAAAAAGAAAAAAAATATATTTCCGTCCAAAGTACGATCCCAACAAATACGATTAAACTAATACATGTATTTTTTAATATTTACATATAAGAATTTTTTTCCCAAAATATGTATCATATTTTCACGAATATATTTAAAAGAAACAATAAACTGTTACACGATCTAATTGGGTGAATATTGACGTATTCCAAACTCACATCCACATGTTTCGTGTGAATCATGTACAATGCATACATACTTACTGTCCTTTTACCATAAAGCGGGGTGCAGATTTTACAAAGCACATGTACCGTTTAATAACCTTGAATTACATAATATTTCTCGAAAGCATAGTTTCATTGTAAATAAACGAGTGTACGTGTACTTGCTACATAGCAGAGCCAGCAAAAGTAACATCTGTGCATGATCGATGTTTATAGGTTGTGTAGTCATTATTTATTCTGATGTACCCGTAAAGATCGAAGTAACCTGCTCGTTTCCAATTGAGATGTTCGCGATGCGATAGTATCGTTTGCTTATGTTTTCGTTGTGATTTTTCTAGTAGTTTCTTTACAAAAATAACATCTTATTGGTAGTTAGTAATGACTAATGGTATAAATGATAACGATTCAGCTAAATTAAATACAGTGCCCGGTAAGTTTTTACTTTTACGTTCCCGTTGATACCTTTCTTTTGACACCGGTCGTGTGAGGTTAGATTTCCTGAAACAACGGTTGCATTAGGCATAAGGATTTTTTACAATTTTAAAAGAACATCTCTTGGTACTCGCATCTCACGTAACCACTTTAATTGTATAAATAACGAACGGTAAGAAATGTTTGAATTGTACCTATGATATTATTCGGAAATCGTAAAGGTGACCTTAGAATTACGAATCTTTTGCCATTTTCATATATACCACGCGGTCGAGAGATATACAATTCGTGTTCTCGTGTATAAATGTAACAGAATGCCCTCTGAAACTGAACTAGAGTACGATGAATAGCGTATTTAACGATTGCAAAATATAATTTACAGAGCCGTCCGCGATGGAAACATGCACAGCAGGCCCTCTAGTCTTGTATTCAACTGCACAAGCATGGGCAGCTCAGTTTCATCGCAGTCTCATGCCTGCCAGGCTGTCGGAGTCCTCCGACGAAGAAGACTTATCTCAATATCAATTTGAAGATGACCTGGACTACCTTAGGTCATTGGATCCAAAGGAGTGGAAAGATCAGGATCATTACGCTGTGTTGGGCTTGAAAAAGCTTAGGCACAAAGCAACCGAAGATATTATAAAAAGGGCTTGTACGTAGAGAAAGTTCAAAGTATACTCTGTAAAGGAATGTAGGTGTTATATCGTTCGATGTCTACGCCGACACAATGATTAACCTCGTTGAGGAGTGTTCAATATGTGAATTACAGATAAGCAGAAAATTCTCAAACATCATCCCGACAAACGTAAGGCCATGGGGGAGGAAATTCGCCCGGACGACGATTATTTCACCTGCATAACCAGAGCCTGGGAAATTCTGGGAAACCCTACCAAGCGGCGGAGTTACGACAGCGTGGATCCATATTTTTGCGACGATTTACCGGATGAGAAAGACTGTAAGAATAACTTTTACGTGGTAATGGGTAAAGCGTTCAAAGAGAACGCTAGATGGTCTACGAAGAAGCTGGTGCCGCGCTTAGGTGGCCCAGACACACCTAGAGATAAAGTGGAGAAGTTTTATTCATTTTGGTACAACTTCGATTCGTGGCGCGAATACTCTTATTTAGACGAGGAAGACAAAGAGAGCGGTCAAGAGTAAGTGATTATTTCGTCTAGGTTATACATCTAAGCATGCAGAGCCTTTCGTGTTTTCTACTGTTCCCTAAATTTAATTAATTTCCTAGCCGTGATATGCGCAAGTGGATCGAGAAGAAGAACAAAGCGGCACGAGCTAAACGGAAGAAGGAGGAAATGACACGCATACGTACCTTAGTCGACATGGCGTACAATGCAGATCCTAGAGTAAAGAAATTCCAACAGGAGGAGAGAGATAAAAAAACTGCGGCGAAGAAAGCTAAACAAGAGGCGGCGAAAGCGAGGCAACAGGAGGAAGAGAGAATAGCGAGAGACGCGGCAGAGAAGGAGAGGTTAGAAAGGGAAAAGCGTGAGCGCGAGGAGAAAGCAAAGCTGCATGCGCTCAGACAGGAAAGGGAAGCGCAAAAGAAGGCGCTTCGTAAAGAGAGGAAAGCGTTGAGAGATTTTTGCAAAGCGAACAATTACTTTGCAGAGAATTCGGCGGAAAGTATCAGCCATATGGAGAGTGTGGAGAAAATTTGCGAGCTCTTCAAGCTTGTTCAGCTGGAGGAAGCGATGAAAAAGTTACAGGCCGAAGGTAGAAACGCGTTTCTCGATATCGTTGAGGAGACCGAAAAGAAGATCGAGGCTGAGCGTAGAGCAGGCGTTACGTTCAACGACACGCGAAACACTCCCGAGAAACAAGTGAAATCTTACACAGCTCCGTGGTCCGAGAACGATTTGCAACTTTTGATCAAAGCGGTAAACTTATTCCCAGCGGGGACGAATCAACGCTGGGAGGTAGTCGCGAATTTCATCAATCAACACAGCAGCTCATCCGCTGGCGTAACTCGCGACGCGAAGGAAGTTCTCGCGAAAGCTAAGGATTTGCAATCGACGGATTTCAGCAAGTCCAGCTTGAAAGAGCAAGCGAATAAGAAAGCTTTCGATAACTTTATCGCCGAGAAGAAAGCGAAGGAGTCTGTCGAGGATCGAATGCCTGCCGTTACGGAACGTCTGGATCATCCTATTTCGAACGGCATCGCTTCCGAGCAAACGTTTTCGAAGAAAGAAACACAGCCGTGGACCCCCGCGGAGCAGAAGCTGTTGGAGCAGGCTTTGAAAACCTATTCCACGAGCGTGCCCGATAGGTGGGATCAGATAGCTGCGTGTATTCCAACCAGAACGAAAAAAGAATGCATGAGGAGGTATAAGGTACGTTGTATGATATGAAATGTGATTTTTTCTTTGTTTAATAATTGTTTAAGGTTTACATGTGTGTATGATCGGTTGCAGGAATTGGTCGAGCTCGTCAAAGCGAAAAAAGCAGCACAAGTGATGAAATAATATTAGTCTTTTTCTTAATAAGAAGATTCTTTTTAACTTATTCAATTCAGAATATACAAAGAAGTTCGTGAATCTGTTCGGGTAGGAAAAAAAAAAAAAAAGAAAATGTTGATTTTGTGAATTTCGGAAGGCGGACAAATTTTAGCTTTTACCGAGCGCCAGCTGTTGTATATACCTGTGCCTTGCTTTAGTTCGTACGTGCACAGTTTGCAACGACGGTTCTAGGAGTTTCCTGCTACCTACACGCAAGAGAAAGCAATTACCGCACCTAGTGACTGTACATGTATCGCAATCGTTGGCTGCATGGAAAAACAAAAAAAAAAGAAAAAGAAGAAAAAAAGAAAAAAATCACGGTCCCAAGCGCGTTCTCGAGCCAAACGTTCCTAGAAATATATCTTTTCACACACATAACGATCCCCATTTTGCAATCGATCCGAACGATCGAAAGTGTCATGTAAGTAATGTAAAATACGATACTAGAAATCAATCACCGTTTTTAGATCGAATCATACATATACTTTATAAATAAAGACGAACGACAATTTGAAAGATTTAACGCGTATTACTCGAACCTCACACATCCGGACACGGAATCAGAATTATCAGATGTTTGAAATCCTTATATTTTTAATTTGACACATTTTTGACAACATTAACAACAACAACAATTTTTCGTGTTAGTTTCTTTCTATTTGGCGAATACCGTCCATGCAGTTCCATCGTCGTTCTCCCAGCTCTCGTTCGCACAATACCGGAACCGCATGCACGTATCGTCGTAGCGTTCAAATGTCACCGCGCTCAACATTTCGCTTTTCTCAATTAACAAAGCCGCTTTAAAATTTCGGTTGACGCGTCTGGAAAAATCACATGTGACGGGCGAAAGACTCGGCTTGAAGTCTCCAGGTTAAACGAAGCGAAGTATCGAGCGTAGGTTTATCGGTTTATCGGTAAATCGTTCGCGTGTTTGGAAAACAGAGGGAAAAGGAAACAAAAAGAAATGATGGGGTATGATTAACCGTAAAGATCGATTTGTATTATCTATTCAGACATGAAGCGTTCACCGCTCAGTTCGGTTCAGACAAATATTGTTTGGTGTTATTAACACTTTGATTAATTTACAAGGAAATCTTCATCAAGCTACGCAAGCCACTATACCAAGCGCACTTCTAAGATTGAAATCTGACTTATGTTTTAAAATTTTGCATTCGAAATAATTTTCCAAACAAACCCTGTTTTTATATTACTTGTATAATAATTTAAGGGAAACTTATTTTACCTCGTGAAATATCCTACCGAATACCTACTAAGATCTTTCGAAAGTAGTCAATGCAAGCGTCAGCCATGTTTAGAACGTTTGCTGTCACCCGAATACAGGTGACGCGGCAGTCAAAGTGTTAAACACGAGTGTTTATGCACAGGATGATTCTCGCAACTGGGACGGGCTGCAATTTTTTTGTAAATGACGATAGAGAAAAATGGTAGAGGACAATATTGAATGGTGTACTAAATACTATCTTCCTATTACACCACTTTTGTTGCACATGCACCGATGTGATCTTCTTTCGAAGAGATTAATTGATTTTTGTATTGGTTTCCACGCAATATGTACACTTTCATCGCGGCATCTCGTTCAGTGAGAGCATCTCGGCGGAAAAGACGCTCGTTAGGTTAGGTTGGGGTTAACTCCTTGCCTAATAACAACGTGTCAGACTCGTGACACAGATTCTGACTGAGATTCGACAAACACAGTTGTATTAGTAACAAATGTTCATTTCAATTCTAACTTTCCTTTTAGTTCATTAGATCGAGGATTGTCAATTGTAACTAATCTATAACACATTAGCGTTTCGTATGCAAAATGGTACTTAAGCAACATGTAGTTAATGTTTAGATGCATATTCAGTAAAAGAATTCATAGGTTAAGAGGTTAAAAAAAAAGTTGTTAACACCGGGAAGTGTACAAAAGTGGTGTAATAGGAAGATGGTACGTAGTACGTTATTCAATATTGTCTTCTACCATTTTGCTCTATCGTCATTTGCAAAAAGAATTATAGCTCGTCCCAGTTGCGAGAATCATTCTATATACCGTGATAGATCGGTTCAGACATTCTCGAAAAGGAATAATTTAACTTTAGCAATGCGTGACTGAAACAATCAAAACGCAACCAAACGGACGCTGTTGTGTAATATGCACTCAGTTGAGACACAATCTTGCGACAGAATAGACGTGTGAGCAATGTATTATAATGCAGAACGAGATTCTGATAGAATTAGGGAGAAACTGTACTTTCTTATACGATCAAGAAAATACAAATTATAGCGATAATGATAAAAAGGATGCTGATCTTTTCTTTGACATTTTACGAATCTCAAAGTGTCGTTTCCTTTTCTTATTCTCTTTCTCTTCATCTAATGATAATGCAGCACAGATCTGTTAACCCATTGCCGTACAGTTTCAGTTTTAAAATCGTGCCCAGAAAAACAGTTTTCTTTTTTTTTAATTGTTTGTTAGTGCAATAGGAAATTGAGCGTCAGTTATATGTTTGGAAGTGGAAATTATCAAATTTTACCACAGTTTTTCCAGGAAAACTTCCGGCGGCTCTAACCGTAATTTGTTTATCATTACTTTTTTTTCTCTACTCGGAACAAATGACGGTTATGACCGTCTCGAAGACTATAGTCATTTTTGTTCAATGTATTACTGAAGAATAATCAAATAAATGCATTAGTACAGTCCGTACTAATAATCTTTCTTTTTTTGATTAATGAAAGTATGTAGGACGGCTATAGTCGTCGTTTGCAGCAATGGGTTCGTTGCCTGCCGAACGTGAACCAATGGTACAAATCCTAGATTGCTTTAATCTGAACGGAGCTGAAGGGAAACGTTTCGTGTTTGAAGGGATGATATAAATCGACCTTGCAGCGTCAAAGCTAGCGATAGAGTGAATTAGAGTCGTGATTCTCGACTTTCTCGAGTTTGTGCGTACCTCTTTCGACATTGTGATACACCTATCCCTCCATTCACACGGATTAACTGTTCCGTTTTCTTACGTGGATCAAAATCGCGTAAATATAATCTGTTTGTACGAAAAAAAAAAAAAGGTACAGGTTATAAAAACATTTAAATCGTACAGGTTAACATTTTACCGACCGGAAGCCTATTAACACATTGACTGCCACGTCACCCACATAAGGGTGACAATTATATTGCTTAATCACGAATGATTTAAATAGGACTTTTAAATGATAGTGAACAGGATATAGCAAGATTGATAAATGATTATAAAGAAACTATAATAATATACCTATAAATAGTTCTATTTAAAAAATGATCTTGAATGCAATTAACTTTGATCTCTTCTTCGATGAACAATTCTTCTAAAATCTGATCAGTGCCATCTGCAAAAAATTCAATACCACTATTGTTACATTTAATCCCATGCCCTATGACAACCAGTTAGACTCGTGACACGGATTCTGGCTGAGATTCGACGGAAACAGTTGTAGTAGTAACACATGGTAATTTTAATTCTAACTTTTCTTTTAATTTAGAAGAGCGAGGATTGCCAATTCCAATCAATTTATAATATATTAGAATTTCGTATGTAAAATGGTACTAAAAGGATAAGTAGCTGATGCTTAGATGTATAGTCAAGAAAAGGAATCATAGGTTAAGGGATTAAGAACATCTGAATCAGAACCTGAACACGTAATTCTATTTATATTTCCTTTTCTGAAAAATCTTAATCCTCGTCGCTACTTTGGAAATTTTTATAAACCCTGTAACACAGGTTTCTTCTTCACTGGTATCTGATTCGCTAAAAAATTAGTTTGCTTTCTCTTTTCGACATTGTAACAACTTGGGGTAGTAATTTCAACGACTATAGCACGGATTTAGTAAAATACGCACTTAACAATCTCTTCCTGATTTTTCAGACGTTCAGTTCTCGACAATTCATTTCCGACTGACTGCCCGTGATCATTTTAGGAAACACGCGTTTATATTTACATGTTTCTACTACGAGCTGAAAAAAGCTGATAAATCGAGTCATATTTCATTCTTAGGAACCTGCTTTGTCTAATCGTGCGCGTGGCTTGACGAAGTTTTCTTTCTAACTTCGCTTGGCAGCCAAAGTGTTAATCGACTTTTTTCTGCCACTGTTTATCGACCTAGGAAGCCTATTAATCGATTTTTTATTGCTGCAAAATAACAAGAGAAAGTGAACGATACATAGTAAGCCCTCTCACGAGTTTTGATTGAAAATTTTCTAAATTGTAGGAATAAGCACGATAGGAAAAACCCAGACAGTACTGAATAGAACGAACCAGTTGGTAATGTGTTAATAAAAACAAAAGTAACGATATTTCAGAAACGCAAAATAAATATTCGACGTCGGTCGATCGAAACTTAAATCGTAGGACAAGGGGTTAAAAAGTACCAAAAAAAAGGTCAGGGTTGTGTAATTAGTACGTTCAAGTAAGAATTTGGGTCTCTCTGATGTGTATATAACAAATACAATGAAAGTGTATAGAAAATTGAACCTATCTGGGCTGCATTCCAACCATTCTCGAAGTGGTACAGCACAATATGGCGAATATGGATATGATTTCCGATACGCATTTTCACGATCTTAAAAGAGAGGATTATTCTTATGAAAAAAAAAAAATAAATAAACAAAACGCCAATTTTAAAAGACTAAAAAAGTCGCAATAATTATGCACCGACCCAATATTTTGTTTCCAATAGACAACAATAGACAATGGTGTCCTTTTTTCGCGTTGCCTGTGACACTCGGTCACTAGAACTCGAGATACCATAAATCCTGGAGTCTCCAAGAGTTCAAGGGACAAATGAGCCCCAATATTTTCGTAATTGACATATAATTAAAAAAAGAAGCTCGCGTATAAAAAGTACCGCGTGAATGAAGGAACGGGTGTACTCTGAATTCGACGATAGAAGTGGGAAGTGTATTTGGAACGGTGATGCCTCAACTAGAATCGTTCTTTCAAGGATACTCTTTCGCGTTTGTTCGTGCTATGAATCGCGGAGAGAGGAGAGAGTTAACTCTTGTTATCGGAAACGGATGGAAAGAGGAAAGGTATAGTTCGGTGAGAGGGTTAGGAAGCAGAGAAGAGGAGCGGAAATCGAAAAAGAAAAGACGGCAGTATATCGTGTGCGTGTCTGTTGGTTGTGCATCTCGAGGTTGTGGATCTTAACTCTGTAAAATTCCTAATGGACTAACGAGAGTTTTGCAAATGCACAAATAGTACCCGTTTCTTTTTCTTCAACGAGAGATATACGTATGCTGCATGCATACACATACACCCATACATATGTAGGTTGCCTGGTTTCTGGTCGTAGGAGCACGTTTCCTCGACTTAAACCTCAAATTTACTCGAGAAATATATCACGATTCGGTTTGGTTCGACATACGAATGTACAAATAATACGGTTACTGCGTTGGGTAAGTAGTAATTGAATCGAATATGCATACATTAGTTAAACTAAAGAATTATCAGATGTACAGCGACTCCTATTGATATTCAGACATCTTTGAACCCTTTGGCTTATCGACTTCGATGCACAAGAAAGGTGCGCGGAGAAAGGTAAACGTTCAATTCTTAGCCTCGAAATTTGTCAGATTGCTTTTTCTAAAGTTTCAAAATTTAAAGTTTCTTTCACTGATCTAAAATCGAAACGCACAAAAGGTAAAATGAAGGATTAAATTAAGATAAGAGGGCCGTAATGGAAGAGTACGTAAAATTTCCGCAGCGCCTATAGGCGCCATCAGTAATCAAACGTGAAAAACAGAATAATTTTTTAAAAATTGGACCAAACGAATTGTGTTCTCGTGAGAAATTGGAAGGATTGGTTTACTAAATGACGAGCACAAACAGTTTTGGAAAAATTTCAACTGGTGGAAATTATAAAGGAAATAACAACGGTCGCTTTGTGTAACTTTTTTATCTGAGTCTGTAATGAAAATTTTAAAAAGTACATTTTGTAGATTTGTGTCAATTATTACGTATGCTGAAAACTTCATTGAAATCAGTTAACGCTGCTACGAGCTACTAACGATTAAAAATGGTAAAAATCGAAGCCTTTCACGACTTTTCGCCTCTAATAGCGATAAATCGAAAGATTTCGATGAAATTTTTAGCATGTATGTAACGAATGGAAATCTATAAAATATAATTTTCAAATTTTCATTACAAGCTCAGATAAAACAGTTGAAAAAAGAGGATTCTACTGTGTTCTTTGCAATTCCGACTAATTACAATTTTTTCAAAATATTTTTCACACATTATCTAGTAAACTGATTCTTCTATCTCCTCGTGAGAACTCAGACTATTTGGTTCAATTTGAAAAAAGTAATTTTTTTTTTTGTTGCAAGAAGAGGACTCTACCGTGTTCTTTGCAATTCCGATTAATTACAATCTTTTCAAAATATTTTTTATAGCTCATCTAGTAAACTGATTCTTCTATCTCCTCGTGAGAACTCAGACCATTTGGTTCAATTTGAAAAAAGTTATTTTGTTTTTTTTTTTGTTGCAAGAAGAGGACTCTAGTGTGTTCTTTGCAATTCCGACTAATTACAATTTTTTCAAAATATTTTTCACACATTATCTAGTAAACTGATTCTTCTACCTCCTCGTGAGAACTCAGACCATTTGGTTCAATTTGAAAAAAGTTATTTTGTTTTTTTTGTTGTTGCAAAAAGAGGACTCTAGTGTGTTCTTTGCAATTCCGATTAATTACAATCTTTTCAAAATATTTTTTATAGCTCATCTAGTAAACTGATTCTTCTATCTCCTCGTGAGAACTGAGACCATTTGGTTCAACTTGAAAAAAGTTATTTTGTTTTAAAAGGTGTCCAAATATCAATGGGAGTCACTGTATAATCCACGAATTTTCGCTTTATTTCCAATATTATGATCTATATCGTCGCATCAGCCATGAAACCGGAGTAAATCGATTAGGTATATATTGTGCGCATTATTTGGAAACCGTAACGTAACTGTATTATTCGTAGAACCGGTTGTCGCATTGTTCTAATCGATCCGGCAGCTGACTCGTCCTCGGAATCAGCTCGATCCGGATATTCTCGGCATTTAAGAACGCTGTTTCCAATAAGAATTGCAACATTAAATCGTGATTAGACAGAGAAAACGCAGGAAAGGTACACACTTAAAAAGTAACCGGGGAATTTTTCCGCGAATCGAATCAGCCAATCGAATAGAGCTTCGAGATCGTTTGGCGCTGTCCAAAACGACCGATTTCACCGCGAACATTTCTATCGACCTACGTTCATTCGAAATTTAAACTTTGAAAACTTAATATTTAAATGTAAACTTTCGAACGTTTAGAAAACAAAGGAGGAATCGCGTCGCGTTTCTCGATTTACGCGACGCCAGTTGGTCGAAGCGTCCTTCCCTTAACCCTTTGCACTCGAAGCTTTCTGTGCAGAAGTTCAATTTTTCTTAGTTTCCTTTTAGCACAATTACTTGTGTTTCACCTATGGTTTCATCGATTCAAATTCGAAACATCTAATGATTCTGTTACAATTTACAGCTACTTGCAATTCTGCAGTTCTTTTTCTTTTTTAATCGTTTCTGAATTTTATTTTTCCCTATAATTCCTCGGAAACTGTAACATCTATCTGAACTCTGTCTTTCCTGTCTGCTGTCAGAATCAGTTTTATGTCTTACTGTTAAATAATTTCAAATCGAACTTATCTCTATTGTTACTAATTCCGTCGTTTGACTCGATCTTTACAAGCATCAAAGACAGACCAATGTATAAAGTAACAATTTTAATTAAACACAATGCTGTGTTATGAGGTGCATACACGTGAACTATTTGAAATGGTTCGGAGGAAAGACATTTGTTTAAAAAAGAAACACAGTTATTGTCGTCCTTTAATTGTCATTCAAGCTGCTGCATGGAACCAAATGGCGACTGAGTGCAAAGGGTTAAATCTGCATCGTTCGAGTATGTCTCTTGAAGAAACGATGACAACGTTTTGCGTGAACATCGTTTATTACCGTAACGATATAAGAACGTCTTAATAAAAATAAACGGCGCGTGTAGCGTGTGTGAGTGCCAAAGCTGTGCCACGAGTTTGGTATCGTCGACAAACACAGATAGTCGCGCCAACATTCGCGAAACCAACATTCGGTTCACCCTGAATTCTGAAAATAAAATAGGAAAACTCAGCCCCAGACGTTTATCATTATCCTCGATTCGTTCTTAGAAGGCTAGACTAGGGGGGCCAGATATCTACAAGAGATTTAAGAGATAAATTCTGTTAACCCTTTGCCGTACGAATTTTTAGTTACTACGTATGTCAATCTCGAGTGTTCACTGTTCCATGTCTAATTTTAAATAAAGAAAGTCGAGATATTATATATCAATTTTTATTTGAAGGTTCTCTATCTTGAATTCAAACTAAAGTTAGAAGAAAAATAGAAATTTGATAGACGTATAGGTACTTCTTTTGTCACACCTTGACAATAATCTGCAGCACGAGTGAGACTCGTTATTATACGGCAAGAGGTTAACGACGATTGTATTAGGTTGTTCTAAAAGTTCCTTTCGCTTTATTCTTAGACATCAGCGTGTAGAATCGTTTATTTTTGGTACAATTCTATATAGAATTCCGATTTTTCATTCTTCTCCTTCTCTTCGGAAGACTTACCATGCGACTTTTCTAAAATTCCTACGGTTTTTCTAGCAAAGTATTGTTCAAGGTATTTTTTCATCTGATTTAAAATTTCCAATTCTAAACTTTCTTTATTATGTTGATTAAGAATCGTTTGAATAGACGGCGTAAATCTAATTTGCTGTATTCCGAGCACTATTGCCTTTTATAAAGCAACACAACGTTACATGTTACAAATGCATTTCCTGATTTTCCATCTTTCGAAATGGCACAGAAAAATCTGAAAGACACTTTATCAAAAAAGAGAAACATACTGTTGGAAAGCTAAAAAACAACTAAAGACCATGAGTTCGATTTTAAACATATTGAACTGCATGTTTACTAGGGCTTTAGGGTTAAAACCGAAACCGGTTAACCGGTTTTTTGTTCAAATTTACCTAACCATAAAACCCAGGTTTTCCCGAAAAACCGAAAGTCAATTATATTTTTTTGAGTCATCCTTCGAAAACGAGTTAAAAATGTTTGGTGTTACTAAAAAAAAATCCGTAACGGTGGAAAATTTATTAAATGTCCTGGCATCGATTCAGCCTACGTCAACAGACAGTGAGAGGGTTTTTTCAATTGGGCGGTAATTTCTGTAACAAATTACGTTCGTCCATGAAATATGACCAGTTGGACGCATTAGTTTTCCTTAAATATTATTTTATTAAAAAACAAGATTTATAAGTTATGTTTTATGTTACTTTTCTATTCTTTCCACATAACGAAATATTAATAATAAAGTTATGTTATTTTTCTTTTTATTTTATATAATTCTTAAGTAAAAAAGAATTATAATTGCTAAATTTTCTGTTGTATATTTTTATTTATTTTCCTTGGTTTATAGCTCTGCTATATTTAGGTTTTATTGTATATTTAAAGCAAAACTCTATTTATTTTTATACATTATTAAAAAAAAACCCCGATTAAAAACCAGTCAACCGGTTTTTCACTTTATGAAGTTAATGAAAAATTTACGGATTTTAACATTTTATCAGATTTTTGCAAGCCCTAATGTTTACTCGAAACGTTGTCAGGCAAAGCAGTGCGTGAATATAACGAAAAGAACTTTTGGGACAACCTAATAATTCGTTCGATACGAGCCTAGGTGGCTCGTCGCAAATTGCATTCTATACGCGCGTCCATCTCTACGTTAACACGTTAACACATTGTTGACCTGTCATTCTTACGCAGAAGCTATCACATGTCACCGGCAATTATTCCGTAATTGAATATGAACGTGAAACTTTTGCAATACCGTGATAAAAATCGAAATATCAAGGAAAATAATTGTTTTACATTAGAGTGAACAAAACAGGATGAAGAAAATTCTAACAATATCCTATGTTATCTCGAGTTTTAAGAATTCCAGTTGCTGATGAGTCAACTCGTGATCGGTCAACAACGTGTTAAGCACCACGTTGATTTCTGCAGATCGACGCTACACTTTTCGTTTAAGTTTAACTGATTCTTGACAAATGAACAGCTTCAAGTTTAGTGATTCAATTCCGTGTTATTCGTTAACCCTTTGACTGCAATGAACGCATATATTCGTCTGCCTAAAGCTATCGATGTGGACTATGGACGTATATGTACGTTCGACGATTGTTTTTGTCCTGTACCTCCGATGAAAACAAAAATCATTAACTTTTAAGATAGACATACACTGTGAAGCAGAATTATAGCATCATTATCTCTATGAAAATTATTAAAAAAACCCAATTATACGATATGAAAGATCATTTTAATAATAATGGATTCTAGATGAAATTCATCGAAGTTGTCTAGATATATGGCAAGATATAATCGATAATCGTTTGACGATCGGTGCAAAACAATGGCACTAGCTTCATTTATAACATACTTCAAGGGTTTTTGTTGGAATTGTTTTGAAAGCCCGGGGTTTTTTAGTTAATTGATACAATGCCACGTGGCAGCTATCTTAGCGAACAAGAGCAGGGTTCAATTATAGCGTATAGAGAGCAAGAAATGGGAATACGTGAAATTGCACGTAAGCTCAAGCGATCTCATAAAGTTGTATTGAATTTTTTACGTGATCCTACCTAAATATGGGGAAAATAAGAAAGGAGGACCTAAGAGGAAGTTATCTCCCCGTACTGAAAGGCAAATTACTAAAGTTGCGAGCAATACGTTAAAAAGCTCGGAAGAAATGACGAGGGAGTGTAGTCTAAGCGTTTCTCGTTCGACTGCCAAACGTGTTCTGAAACGTAATTCAAACATTAGAAGACAGAAAATGATGTTCGTACCTACACTTCTGAAACGTCATAAAATAGCCAGGCTTGAACACGCGCGAGAAAACATGAGCAGAAATTGGAATAACGTAAGTTTAAGTATAGACAGTCGTAAATCGAGATTTTAGCTTCATCTTCGATATTCCCTATTTAACTTAGGTTATTTTCTCTGACGAAAAAGATTCAATTTGGACGGTCCAGATGGATTTAATTGATATTGGAGGGACCTTCGTAAAGAACAACTATACTTTTCGAAGCGTAATTTCGGTGGAGGAACACTTATCGTGTAGGGTGCATTCTGCTTCAGAGGCAAGCTCAGATTAGCTTTTCCAACTGCAACAATTAACAGTGCAGAGTATATTGAAATACTTGAAAATCATTTATTGCTTCTTATTCGTGCAAACGGTCACATTTCGTGGACTTATCAGCAAGATAATGCTCCAATTCATAAAAGCCGACGACAAACCACAGAATGGTTTGAAACGAATAATATCGATGTATCGAAATGGCCTGCTTGCTCCCCAGATCAAAATCCAATTGAAAACATATGGGGTATCATGGTACGGCATATTTATGCAAATAGTCGGCAATTTGCAACTATTTCAGAGCTAAAAACAGCTGTTATTGAAGCGTGGAATCGAATTAGCGAAGAAACTTTGAAAAAATTAGTAAAAATATGAACAATCGTATTTTTGAGCTGATACATAAAAAAGGAGGTCCTACCCACTATTGAAATTGCTCACTTTAATAATCTGAATTATAAATTTAACATTTTATTGTCATTTAATATTATTATTCCGTTGCAAATTCATTGGTGCTATAATTATGCACCATATTTTATTTAGTATTACAGTTCATGTTAAATAAATGTTATTTTTCTACCTTTTTCAATAATTGTAATTTGTTTCGAGTCTCTTTCGCGAGTAGTATTAACATTTGGGAATCATTACTTAGAACTTCAAAACCCCTGAAAATTGTAATGGTGCTATAGTTATGCTCCGCAGTGTATCTTTGTATTGCATAGCAATTTATATTCTATAAAAGAATTCTGCTTATATTGAACACTTATTCTTTCCTTCTTAGCGAGTTATTTATTTCTTCACATTGTATAATCGATCGATATAGTAAAGCTCGCGCTACACGAATGAATATTCCGTACACACAGAGCGTTTAAGTTTCAAGTATTCCACAGTCAAAGGGTTAATGGGTTGCAGTTCAACCCTTTTAGTGTCGAACAACGATACGTCGTTGTTAGCTACACTTGCTAAAAGTGCCAACGACGATATATCGTTGCTTACTATTCGCATCAATGTTAAATAAATTATTTGCGTGAGTAATAGTAAGTAAATGTTACGGATTCTCAATAGCTGGATAAGTATGAATGTTTATAATAATACTAGAATGTTATTCCAGTGACGTTATACTAGCTGCACGAATCACTTGTTTTGTAACAGGTTTACGTTTCGATAGTAATAATTTTGTTAGAAATAATTGAAAATGCAGTATTTATGGTTTATACTACGGATTCTGCATGAAACTATGACCAAACAATGATTCTTCTTACTTGCAAATACTGTTTACGAAAGAAAACTGATCTTTCGATTTTTTCGAACAATTTTCAGTAAATATTATTAGTTTCTTTTTTCCAACAAATATTGAAATACAATTGGCGTTAATTCATTCTCCCCTTATTTCGTAATATCTTCCTTTTCGAATTTTGTAAATATCATTCTTACATACTATTTTCTCAAACCTTGCTAAATTACATGAAATTCGTTCGGTATTCTTCGCTTAGGTACAATTCTTTCGATCGGCACTAAAAGGGTTAAAGAAAGATACGGCGTCACAAAGTTACCACTTTCTTCGTTAAATTTATTCTAACATTTTTTTGCGAAACTTTCGAAACTGACCGGCTAAACGAGAAGTCGGGCGAAGTGAACGTGGCGCTTAACGTGTTAAGAACGCGAATCTTGGGCGACGTGTGTTCTCGACACGATCGATAAAGGATCGTCGATACCGATTTTGTGCATGGTGTGAAAAGTGTTTGGAGTTAGTGGCACGATAAACGAGTATATGCGTGTTGGATTGACAGGGCCGCAACGGGCTAGCGAGACCGAAGAGGGAAGGCATTTGAAAAAAGGAGCAGCGACTGTCGCTTCCCTTTGCCTCTCGTTCGGTTCTACCAATCAGCCGTACGCATCGATAATCGTCGTCAGTCTCGTAACATAGAAAAAACATTGGTCTCCTCCCTAAACGTGTCTAATAAATAACACTTAAGCGACAACGGTGTGTCCCGCGCGCTGCTCTTAATCCGACATTACGATTTTAAAGGTAGGAATTTCTTTCTTTCTACGCATCGGTATAATTCTACGGATCGGTGTAAACGCCACATTACAACAGTATAAAAAGATCGCTATAGACAAATACGTAATCGTTAAAAAGACGCTGGAAAAAACGAATACGAAAGGTCGACTATGTATATATAACGCGAGTAGCATTTCCCAGGACGATTTGCTAATATCGCGCGCGACTTATCTCTTTCTCTGTTTTTGTGTTTTTCTGTTTCTCTGTTTTTTTTTTTCTCCTTTTTTTTTCTTTTTTTTCGTTTTCGTTTATTTCTTGTCCCCTGTGTCCGCCATTGCGCCGCTCGAAACGAAGCCGCGCGCGTTACTACTCGACTATGTCGGCTCCTCACACACACCACGTATCTATACCTTATCGTACCTCTAAGAAAATGTTCAGAGACGTGTCCGTCGACTTGTTCGTTTCATTTTAAATAGCGTTTAGTTTCTCTTTGGTTCCCTTGTTGGCGAAGGGCTCGCGTCGGCCGCGGCTCTCCGAACGTAATTTGAACGCGTTACAAAGAACGCGCGCATATGTACGCCATTCTAATTACATACATACGTTTAATGAAGATCGACGATGATCGATCGACTTCAATATTGAATTGCACGCGCGCGTAAGAAAAGAAACGAAGGGATCGACCGAGGATGAGAAGAGAAAGAAAATTCCTCGACCAGTTTGAAAATGTGAACGCAACAACATGGCTAACGCGTATGCGACGAGTCGAAGGTAGAGAACGCTTAGAATCGGATAAGGTGTGCCGAGAGGAGTTCCAGAGAACGTGGTTCTGAAAATGTCATCGATGAAAATTATTGTCGAAGTCGTTCCAAGGTACACGAGAAATATAACGGTGTTAATTGTTTTTCGGGCTCCCTCGAATATTCCACGCTCTCGTCGATTACATATCCGCGACCGTATCGCTTTTGCTACTTCGAAAGAAAGAACCAGTGGAAGCTGATCGCGTGCACGTTTTGTTGCTCTCGGAGAAACGATCTCGGCTCGTATCTCCGATCAATTTTTGGCTTTTTCTTTTTTTTTTTTTTTTTTTCTTTCGTTATTTCCACGAGCAAGGGGATGGGGACTCGAGATATCTCGTCGTCGCGGTAGGTTTCCAGCGTGCAAAAAGTCGCGTAATTATGTCGGTGGTACATCCGCAGAACCACGTGCCTATTGGACGTTTCCCATTTTCCCTTTTTTTCTTGACTCTGAACGCACTGTTTCTCGTTCCGTTCGCAATCTTTCCACCGATCGAATCCGACGCCCCTTCCACGATAGTCGTCGAAGCGTCTGTGTTCCTGCCATTTCCGGTCTCGTTCACTTAGTTTCTCCGTCTTCCGCGAGGAACGAGTACGCCAAGTATTTCCCGGTAGTTTTGCGGAGCGCCGATCGGATGAAAGGTCGAAGGTTGTGCGCGACGTCTGCGGAGACGAGGATTTTCTCCCAACGTTCGGTTCCTTCTCGCTTCTAGAAAATTTGTGCGTCGAAGGGAAACGGTTTGCCATGGTAGGAGAAACCGTTTCACGCGCACTCTCTCACAACCTGTCGCTATCTTTCTTTTCTGCGGCCTTTCTCTCTCTCACACGCGCACACGCACACATACACACACGCACGCACGCACACACACACGTGCACGCGTTCCTCTCGCGGGCAGCTATAAGAATATACACATATATATATATATATATGTATACGAGTGGAAATCTTCGGCGGGACGTAATTTGTAAAAATCGCGAGTCTAAAAGAGGGTCGGATGGAGGCAAGGGTAAAATGGTCGGAACGTTCGATAGAAAAGGTGATCGGCATTCGGTAGGTACGCAGCGGTCTTGGACGTTTCCGGAAGTTAGACGATCGATGGGGGAAGTCCAGGGGGTGCGGCAAGGATACGCGGAGCGTAAAGTGGCGTCGAGCAGGAACTCGATTGCTAACCGATGCATCCGAGTTGTTGCACGGTTCGTCGTAGGAAAATTGTGCATCGGTGCGTGTAGAAGCGTCGTACAATCGAATCTCGCAGCGTTCGCGTTTATCGGCCATTCATCCTCGCGCGTCAATTGTTATACCCGCAACGTATATGTACAGTTACATACGAATAATAATAGTAGTAGTAATAATAATAATAATAATAATAAGAATAATAATATATATATATATGTGTGTGTGTATATATATATATGTATGTATATATATATATATACTCTTACAATACCGTACCGTACACACTCGACACGCAACTTGCTTCGTAATTCGCGGTAATAGTACTTTGTCTAAGTTGATAAAAGTCTTCTCTGGTCCGAAAGAAGTTACAGATACTTAGGCACTTGTTATCTCATCTAGAATCCATCGTACGAAGAGCAATAATGAGTTCAATTATGTATCCTAAAGAACGGTAATCGAAGGAATTAAGTGTTCTAACGAGAAGAACGAGAGCAATAAGGATTGAATCGTTCGCGCCTAGGTTCGCGCGAATACCTCTCCTCGTACGCGACTATATTTAGCGATACCTCGCTAAATCGCTATCTCTCCGGTCTCTCTCTCTCTCTCTCTCTCCCCCCTAATCTTCGATGGCCCCTCGCGATCGTCGACTGTTTCCGTTGTCTCGCTCGCGCACCGATGCTTCTTCTTCGTGGACGCGCGCGCGCGCGCGCGATCTATCGCGTTGCTCTCGTTGCTTTATTGCTTGCGTCACCCTTTTCCGGCCACGTTTTTCTCTACGCACAGTCTCGGTTGATTCGCGTTACGCTTCTCACCCTGGAAAAAGAGTCGTACAACAAGAGGAGAGAAAGTTTGCGAATTCCCTCGTTTTACACCGGAAACGGCGAAGCGAATTGCGTCCGCGACCAACGAATCCGGCCACCTTCCACGGTGGTTGGTTCGTTTCCGTTAGTTTCCCCTTTCGGTTGGTCACGAAACGTATCCTCGCCGTAACCGTAAAAGGATGCCTCGAAGGACGAGGGACGCGCGATCTCACGAGGATCGGAGGCGTTCTCGTTCTCTGGAGGTTATTAGGTGAACGGGCTAAGAAGACGGTCCGCAGGGTGATCGTCGTCGCGTCGCTAAGACGGCGGTGGTTGCTGCTGCTGCGTCGTTAGATCCGACGTGGTCGGTGGTTGTCCACCACCGTGATAGTACGATCGATACGGTCGTTGACCGGCTGGCTGCTGTTCCTGCAACGGCTGATACCCGATACCCGTTTGCTGTTGGCTCTGCTGATAGCCCGGCATCCATTGCTGGTCCGTAGCCTGTTGCAGCTGATAGGAAAGCGGCTGGCCGCGACGTTCTTGCAGAAGAAGCTGATGGGCCGCCCGATCCATCTCCTCGCGCGTCATGTCCAACGCCTCTTGCATCTCCCGCGACGTGTATCTCACGAAATCTGGATCGCAATACTTGCCCAGACCTTGCTCCACGAGAACCTACGGGGAAAGTCGGCCGCGTTACTAGGCGGTAAGAGGAAATGAGAAAGAAAGAAAGAGGGGACTGTCGCTTACCCGGCCAACCAGGCTCTCCGCACTTCCAATGACCTCGAAGTTGGCCTTCCGATCGGCAGGGCTGCCCGGCAAACTGTGAGACAGGCGCTCTGCGCCGATGCTCCCGTTACTCTCTCCGGCCCAGGAAACTGACGAACGAGGAGAGCCGTCAAGGGATTATGCTCGTCGCGTTACGCTCTGCCTCTACGATATCTCTCAAGAACGTGTTTCGTGCCACACATCGAGCGGTTGCATGGTTAATTTGCGTCAAGCGAAAATATCACAGTCACAACGAGTTACGGACAAACTATTCGGCAGAACGCATGCTTCGAGCTGCAAAAAGTTTCGTCATGCGATACACACGCTTCTATACAACCCGTTCACGTCTCCATTCGTGTCCCTGTGTGCATACGTGCGTGTCCCTTTGTGCGTGTGCATGTGCATGTGTGCGCGTGTGTGTACGTGTGTGTGCGCGCGTGTGTCGTGCTACGTTAACGTGGCACAGAAGGTGCAGCTTTCCCGCAGGGTGGCAACTTGGGACGCGTGTGCGTGCAAGTTTGCCCGCGTTTTCGTCACAATCGAGAAGCGAACGCCTTGGTTAACGCATCGATACAAAGCAAAGTAACGGGTACTTCGGTTTGGATGGACTGAAAGGCGAACGAGATACGATTGAGAAGGATGTTTGAACGTGAGAAAGAATGTCGCGCTGGACAGGCGGATAGGCGTGTATTAGTGAGGATTAATCACCTCTGCCGTGGTAAGAGGCCCGATGCGACAGGCAGGAGGCACAGACGCGAGCGTGGCGTGTGTCGACGTCGGCAAGGAAGCCGGCGACGGCGATCGCCTGGGTTTGGGCAAGTTTCAAGCCGTTGGCGACGGTACGCGCGAATCCTGTACTCGCAGACGTCGTCGAACTGCTCGACTGCCCGCCGCCGCCGCCGCCGCCAACTCTGCCGCTAGTTTCACGCTTCCGGAAACTAGACGGCAGAGACTTGCCGACCAGACGACCTCGAACGCGACACCGAGACGACGCAAGCTCCTGCCTCAGGCTCCCTCCGCGACGTCCCCCGACGACCACCTTCTCCGAGTTGCTCCAACCGCTAGACCCACCGGACACTCCTGACTCTCCAGACTCTCCAGACTCTCCAGACGCGCCGCACTCGCTGTAATCGCTCGTCGCCGACGAGTCCCCGTCCTCCCGATCTATGGCTGCCGTGTTATGCAGGCGACACCGTGTTTCTTTTAGCATTTTACACCGCGAACCTAAGTGGCGTTTCTCTAGCTTTCCAACTTTTTTCCTAGTAACGCGCTCGAATTTTATCGTTAACAGGCGAGATACTTCTTTTTTTTATTTTTTTTTTCTTCTCTCGCGAAATGGAAGTTGTAAGAGAGAGAGAGAGAGAGAGAGAGTGTGTGTGTGACAGAGAAATAGAGATAGAGAGAAAGAGAGCAACAGAGAGAGAGAGAGAGAGAGAGAGAGAGAGAAAGAAGAGAAATCGTACCGTGATTACTCCAGACGGCACAATCGACGCAGCAGCCTCGACTCGCGTAACACCGCGTCCCATTGGAGGATGAACCGAGGCTCGGGCTGGTCGTGGCGGTCGAAGTGTTCGTGCTCGACGTATTCGTGCACGTGGCGATCGAGGTCGTTGCGCTGGCGGACTTGCTGGACGAGACTTGCACGGTGTGCAGGGTGCCGGTGCTCGGATCAATGGACGGGGGTGGGTTCCTTCGGGGTGGTGGCGTCGGTGGGGTCAGCTGCCGCTCGATTCCGTCCTGAAGACTGCGTCGAGCAGCCGCGACGACGTCGAGATACCGTTCGACGCACCAACACCGCGTCGCGCGGACACGTTTGGGCAACAAACACAGAACAACGGGCAAAAAACCACTCTCTTAGTTTGTTAGCGGCTCGGCGATCACCCGGCCGGCTCTCGAGCTCTTGCCGCCTCGCGTTCTCGAGGACCCGGATCGAAAGAGGACCCTGTTTCTTTCCACTCCTCCATGTTTCCCCTTCCTTTTCATTCGAATCTGTTCCGTTCCGGGCGCTCGACGACGACGACGACGACGTCGCGGCGGAGCCGAGAAACGTCCGAGTCAGCCAAAGTATCGCACCGCGTTAGGTTAGAGCGACTCAAGAACGAGAACGGCATGCAATTGGTTGCGTAACGGGGGAGGGAGGGGAAAAAAGACAGGGCTGTCGGAGCCCCTTTGGTATAGACGCGTTTAACAACCTCGCCAATTCTTCGTCGGTTCTCGACCTCTTTCCCGCCAACAGCTGTCACGTTCGTCGACTCTCTCGACGCTTATCGTTTCAGCTGCTCGAGTGTCCCTTTCCTCGGTATCGAGAATCGATGAAACTCGACGAGAGTCGTCGAGGTCCGGTGGTTAGTGGTATACGCATGCAAGCGCGAAAGCGAGAAATGCTATTCGATCAAGTAATAAAAAAAAGCAAACTATCCACTCCTCTCCCATAGCCCTAACTTCTCTTACCATATTCGCTATTCGGATGAAGGTAGTTACCGCTACCCGGACCGCTGAAACGTACAATTCACCGATCACTAGGTATGTGTACATGTCGTCCCTCTTTTCCCACTTTTCTACATTTTCGGCCCGAAGCGATCTCTCATTTTTACCCGGTCCGTTACAAGCGGAAATCTACCGATCGCGCATTCGTCGAGACGCGCGCGACAATTCGACGGAAGTACACGTGTATAGTGCCTTCCTTCGGCTAGAGAAAAATCACGGCGATCTTGCTCGTCTACTTACTCGACCACTTTGTACGGGAGATGATGATAGGACTGTTGCTGGACGGGATTCCCGAACACGGCCAACGGTCTCAGAGGTATACTCTCCTCGATGCCTGCCAGCTTTGGATCGATTCCCATTTGGTTCATCGCGCTGTCGCTCAGGCCTCTAAACACACACATCCACGCGCCCTCGTTCATACATCGTCCTGCGCTATTAACGCTTCGATGGCCGTCACTCGACGTCACACAGGAGTGATTTTAATTTGTGTCAGTCGCAACGATTGCCAAACGTGACTCCAAACTATCTGACTGTCACTTGTTTTTCTTATTCCTTTTGTGTTTTATAGTGTTTTGAAAAGTACCATACAAAATTGAACTATACTTCGTCCCACGTAAGAGCATAACCGTTCTGTGCATCAGATTCCCCACTGTACCGAATTTTCCTACTCTGTCGATCGCTGCCCATAGTGAACAGAACACATCCATATTTTTTCTTTACGTTTTATTAAGTTGTTACATATAAAATTTCCGATTTTTCAGTAGGAATACTTTGGAGCTTTACAGTTTATTAACCCTTTGACTACTATGGGCTCGTATATGCGTCCAGCAAAGGCTACCACTGTGGCCTATGGACTTTGGTTGTTTACTATTGTCTCGTGTGTATTTTCGGTAATTGTTTCTATCGTATATGTCCAACACTCGCAGAAAATTGATATTACGAAATTTAGTGGTGATTATATATTAGGAGGACCGGAAAGTAATGTCGTTTCTGCGCATGTCAATATTTGTTTATCATTTATCAGCTCATTGTGTACTTCAAAGTCGTGTCAAAGATATTTTAAGGTTAAAGTGCTTTCTTTACTTGTAAATAATTAAATCTTAAATTTTGTTTTTGTGTTTGGGTCCTGCATCATCTGTCCGAAGAAAGCAAAGCTAACCGATCCACCACACGCAATTTATTGCTTCAACGGCATACTACAGAAACGTTTTTTGATCGCTTGATCACTGGAGATGAAAAATGGGTCCTCTATGATAATCCAACACGCAAAAGGCAGTGGCTCTCTCCGAATGAATCGCCACAAAGTATTGCTAAGGGAGGTTTACATCCCAAAAAGGCACTTTTGTGTGTTTAGTGGAGTATTTGCGGAATCGTTCATTTTGAAGTGCTGAAACCTGGACAAAACATGAATCCAGACCTTTATTGTGAACGATTGGATCGAGTAAATCAATCTTTAATTGAAAAGTGTCCAGCGATTGTCAACAGGAAAGGCGTTATTCTGCAACACGATAATACAAGAGCGCACTAAGAAAGACGAATTCTGGAAAAAATTAATGAATTGGGGTGGGATGTACTGCTTCATCCACCATACTCGCCCGACATTGCACCATCGGATTTCTATTTATTCCGATCGGTACAACACCTTCTAAGTGACAAAAAATTTGAAAATTTGGATGATATCCAAAATGCCATCTCCAGATATTTTGCTCTAAAACCAATTGATTTGTATCGATCTGGCATTGAAAATTTGCACACTAGATGGCAAAAGGTTGCTGATAACTGGGGTGATTACATCATTGATTAAAAATAAAAACTTGTTAGAAATGTATTTGTTTGAATTTAATATAATAACCGGCAATTAATCATGATCACCGGATTAATCACATTTACCGTAACATATACACACTAGCGAAGTGGAGAACCAACCATATGCGGGAACTGATGAGAAGTAGTGAAGAAATGCGTATCTTGATCGAAATTTGATTTCGTCACGGTTCTGCTCTTAGGTGGGACGAAGTATAACTACTTCGTAAAATAAATTAAAATTGTATGGTGAAATATAAATTGGAGCGGAGTATTTTCCAATGTTCTCAGACGAGAGAAACCGGCGGCAAGGAACAACGAACGAGCGAAAGGTGCGGCCGTCGAAGTGTTAATTATCTAGACAAGTTCCTAATTAGCCAAAGACTAACCCTGCTACGTTTGGCACAACTTGATGGGACCTTGCGGTAATCTGATTCGACGCGTCATGCCCGCTTCCTCTCTGAAGCGACGAGTACGGCAGGAAGTCTATGGAATTCGTCGGGGAAACCTGTAAACCATAACATGCAACGTTTCATTTTATCGCTTCAAGATCCCCTCGTCTACGAAATATTTACCTTGGTCGTGGAGTTTACTTTTAGCGATCTAGCTCGGTTCAGATTGTGATGCCCTTTCCTCATACTCGACCAAACGCTGCCAAACAGCGAGTGATTTCTCTGCGAAGAAATAAAATCCAACGTTTTATCACTGAATTTCAACGATAAACCAGTTTATTTTGCACGATTCGAGTATCGTTACCCTATGCATTGGCTCCGGATTGTCGTCGAGAAGCTCCTCCAAGTTTCCGGAAATTGCTCTCTTCAATTCGGGCCCAGCTTCGTGCAGAGTTCGGAGACCAGCCTTTAACGAAACGATCACAGGATTAATCGAGATGAACTGATCTTCTAGCGTACGAAATAGCGGTGAACTTACCTGAAGCGTGACGGTATTGTGGCACTCTTTGTCGCCATCCTTCATCTCCTGTTCTTTGCGCTTTTTGAACCTTCTAAAGTAGTCCTGAATTAAGAATGTCGCGTAGAATTTGCCAACAGTTACTTCGTCGTCGCCTGCAACAATTTCCCCGTTTTAGTTTCAACACTCGCGTTTCCTTCGTATCAACGGGGTATGCAACCTTGCTGGCTTCAAAAATTCGAAATTCCTTTTTTTGTTATTTTTTAACATCTTGTGTAGAATATTATAGTAAAAGGATTTTTTGAAATTTTAAAAAATAGCCAAGTTATAAAACTTCAAACGACTGCATACCGTGTCAAACAAGAAGGGCCAATGTAACACTTCTAAGGGCTGATTTTTTGTCATTAAACATGACTTTTTATGTTTACTTGTTGAAATAATTTTAGAGAAACTACCTTAGCGTGTATTTTTTCATAAAATAGTAATAGGAGCGTCAATTATATTATATAATATAGACAATTGCTTCAAAGACATGATTTTGTGGTTAAAAAAACAAAAATAGTCGACATAGCGGCATTTATCCGTGCTAGTGTTTTCAACGATGAAACTTATGGATTTAAAGATTCGTAATAGTGCGTACGAGATTTCTAAGAAAATAGACGAACGTCGGCTAATACGTGCGGAGATTCTGGCTCAAGTAAATTCGAAAGAAGTTCGATACCTGCTAAAAAAAACTAGAAGACAAGCAGCTGACAAGTTCTTAGAAACAGAAGGGTCGCTTTATGGCCCCAGAATAGCATTAAGGGTAATTTTGTAAAAATATTCTTTTATTTTAGAGAAAGATTCATTTGAAACTTCAAACGCGTTTTTCTCGAACCTATATTTTCCGGCCTTGTACCCAACAGATCTCCTAAACTTTTCACCCGTTCAACTTGAAATTTCTACACATTATTCTCCATTAAATAATCTACAATGTAGCGCAGGATCTTTTTGATATCCTAATTCCTTGAATTTTTATAAATGTTTAAAGATGATTTGTATCAGCGAAAAAAACTGTTATGTTTCACATGTCGCTATTTTTATATTTTCCAAAATTATTGAAAAATCTTAAGCTGTATTGAAGATAATCTATTTTTGTTTAAGGAGGCTCACAAATTTTTTATTTTTTATATTCCAGACACATTTGTCGCTTGGTGCAATCGAACAAGGCATTGCTGGACATGAAGTTAAATAATCTACAAGCATTTTGTACTTTTAAGTAATAAAAAAAATATGGAAATAGAGTTAAGATGTTGTTTAACAACCCTTAGAAAAATCTTGGTTTTTCACTAAATATTTATACGCGAAAAAAAAAAATGGAAATAGAGTTAAGATGTTGTTTAACGACCCTTATAAAAATCTTGGTTTTTCACTAAATATTTATACGCGAAAAAAATATGGAAATAGAGTTAAGATGTTGCTTAACGACTCTTAATAAAAAACCTTGGTTTTTTATTAAATATCTATAGGCGAAAAAAAAAAGTGAGATTCAGTCAATCTTTTTAGACTTCCAGGCTTGCATACCCTTAACAAATAATGCAAAGATTTATGCTAACAAAAGACATACCTCCAGGAGGTGGCACAACTTGATCCAGAAGCTTCGGGCTGGTCCTCTTCCAGATTTTCTTAATCACCGCTCGAAGTTCCGCGTTAGCGTCGTCGATGTTTCCCTCGGTCTTGATTCGCAACGAAGTTCTTACCACGGCGAACAGCGTCGCGTTGAAGAGGACCGTGCCATCGCTGTTCAACGGCATGTTCATCGAGACTAGCCTCTGAACATGGTACCAGAATTTTCAGTAAAATCGTGTACCAACGAACAAAGAGATATACTAACCTTACACGCGACTCGATGAGGGCAGAGTTTACCAAAACCCAACGGCGGAGATATCTTTCTGAGGAGAGTCACCACGTCCAAATGTTTGATGCGACCTTTCGCGTCCGGATCGTATTCGGACCACAACCGAATAAACTCGTCCAAATGATGGGGACCCAGGATGGACCAATCCCTCGTCAGGTAATCGAAATTGTCCATGATTACGGCGACGAAGAGATTGATGATCTAAAACGATAGAATGGTGGATGTAAACTAGCCTTATAATATAGATATACAGTGATGAGCAACACTGAACACACTTTGTATATATTTCTGGAAATATATTAGGATATTTCAAAACTATAGCATTATATTAGAAATTTTATTAAACGATACACGAAAACCCAGTTGTATATAAAGTTCATTAAGGTCACTTAATGGTTCTTTACGTTTCTTATATTATTCATTATCACAAATACATTGTACTCGGTTTTGCACCAAATATTTATTCACAGACCTTTTGCTTTCAATACTAAATGTATCCGATGATGGTGGTGTATTGGCATAATATCTTTGTTTTTATTTTCTGTATTACAGACTAGCTTATATTATACTCTTTTGCAATTTTTCTGGTAGAAAGACTGGAATTTAATTTAAAAATTATATTACTCTTGATTTCCTTCGATATTAGTTTCATGTTTGGAAGAAAACTAAAAAATACTTTATCTTGATACTTCTTTTTAAACAACACCAAAAATATTCTTAATACTCTTTCAAACAACAAAAAGTAACGTTATTTATCAGCAACTCCTGCAATGTTAAACGTTTAGAAATTCTAAAACGACTGATTGAAAGTAAAAGAAACATTACAAGGCATTGAAAGATAGAATACATTGTTGATTTCTATGTACCAACCCATTGGTTGCACAATGTTGTGTATCTAACCTAGTGTATGTACTCTTAAAAAATATACAAAGTGTGTTTTCAGTTTTGCTCATCACTGTAGTAGTAGATGGAACTTCCAGGATTTCGTTAGACGACCAAGATTACTTACGAGGAAGGAGCATAAAACGTAGAAAGATATAAAGTAGGGAAATGCAATGTCGGATCCACAGCCACTTGGATTATTGACTTCGTCGCTGTTCGGATCGCACTTCACTTTACCCGGTTGCGCCGAACAGTCCATCATAATTTCCTGCCAAGCTTCACCTGTAGCCGATCGAAATAGGACCAATACCGCTTGAGGAAACGACTGGAAGTTGTTGTTCCGGTTTATCGACGTATCGTCGTCGATCGCGATTTTTCCAAACACCTGGGAACACGTGCCCTCTCTCTTTAAACATCTTTCTCTACTCTTTCGATACTTTCGGTTACAGATGTACGTACAGCGATTCCCATTTCCAATTTTAACACTTCGAACGCCAACATGAATTTGTTATTATGCATGTTGCGTCTACTCGTGGTTGATCTTACGATCTTTCGAGTTTTGCTGAATTTACACGTCTGTGCCGACTAATTACAGATTCGAAGGACCACTTCCGTATATCGGAAGATTAATTAACTACGATTCCGAATGTCTAGATTTTAAAATATCTGAGTGTTTACGGAGTAAATGGACACAATTTTACTCTTTCTACTGTTTTTATTGCTAGCCGATTGGATTGTAATGTTTCTATTTAGACTTCAAAAATGGATTCTGACGTCGAGGTCTAAGAAAAAGTCGAAGAACGTTAACCGACACGGATTAAGTAAAACGAATCCAGGTGGAACGGATACTAGGCGTAAATTGAGAGACAGGTGTATCGAAATTTACTAAAATTACGTGTTTCTAATAATCTTAGCTTTTTGTCGGTCACCGTGACTTCCGTGGCTTTCAACGTGTCGAAAAAGTTATTCTGTTTTAAAAGATGTTAAAAGATGTTCGAATATCAATGGGAGTCACTGTATGTGTATTATTATATACACGTGGAAATGTTCACGGTCGCTTACCTGCATACCTATCACAGCGTAAATAAAAAATAGCATTATAATAAGTAGAGCTACGTAGGGCAGAGCTTGGAAGGATTTGATGAAGGTCCAAAGAAGCGTTCTGATACCCTCCCCTCTGCTCAACAGTTTCACCAGTCGCATTACTCGAAACAGTCGAAAGAAGTTGATCGAAATTATGGTCGAGCCCGGCTGAAAGTGAAACGTTCTTGTTGAAAATCGGTTTTACGACGAATCTAATACCTAGAGTTTGGGCCAAGATACAGCGAGGTCGTAAAATCGGTTAAATGTCGAAGTAAATATATTTCGGTTGTCGAGACAGAATTTCGAATTGACAGAAATACAGGGAAACGAGGTTTTGAAGCCAAGATCAGATTCGTACGAAGAAATCTTTCATCCAGTGTCAATGTACCTTGGATAATATGCCGAAGAAAAAGATTCCTGCTTGTTTTACAGGCATGAATTAAAAAATTTGAATTTACTTACTCGTATAGTATACGCGGGTTAGAAAAGCAGAAAGATCGTGTACTTGTGAACAAAGAAATTCCAAGTATATTATATGGTAATTCCATTTGTAAATGAAATATTATTTACCAATGGAAATATTAAACAATAAGTTACCATAGGCCAGAATACCTGAAAAAATATGTCTTTGAAGACAATTACTGAAATTAACATATTTTCCTTAAAAACGAAGATGTCTTCACACTTCTCTTCTATAATACTTTATCGTGAATTGAATGTAATTTTACATAAGAAAAATAACAAAAGCCCGTAATCAATAGTGAAGAAAAAATTATGTTTTCTCTAGAAGCATTTTTAGCGACCGTCGGTTCGGATCTGTAATATTTGTGTGTGTGTGTGTGTGTGTGTGTAAGTGTAAGACGGCAGGAATAAGTTAAAATATGAATAAAAGAATGAACTTTGTTACCATCTGTTTGGCGTGGGTGGACATTGATCCTTCTTTTGTTCTTTATTTATTCTTTCTGCGCGTTTTTAACCGTTTGAGTGCCAAGCGGCGCGATCGAGCTTCTCCTGTTCAGTGCCCAAAAGTGCCAGCTAATAGGTCTGTAGAATCGAACTAACTACACTTCTGAACTTTGTCAATGCGTGTGTAGCGTACAACTAGTGCGCGCCAATAGAGACTAAGTTATACTTAAACCCGCGCCAATAGCAAACAACATTAGCACGCACCAATAGCGTGCAAGCACAATTAATATATTAGTTACCTGATGCATATATTGAAAGGGCACTCTTCACGGTCCGCGCTCGGAAAAAGGGCGTATATAAGGACGCCCGAAAAAAGGTAAAAACAGGTAGTTCAAAACAGCGAACTGAGGAAACTCAGTACTCGAGTTAAACTAAGCATTTACCAGCGAACTCTGTAAAGACGAATAAATCTTGTTCAACACAATATTACACGCTTACGATTGGTGTGTGGTTTGAGAAGCGACGAACCCACACGTGTTTTTACTGTTACCATTTATGGATGTTCAACTAAATTAAAATCCATGCTTTCGTAAGTTTCGAGCTGTTGTTAAAAAGAATTGTTTCATTTATTAAAAATTCCAAGTAACGTAAACGAGAAAAGGAAAGCAAAGACGAAAGAAGCGCGATCGCGCCGCTTGGCATTCTTCGACTGAATTTTTTCAAAGGTCTGTGGCACTCAAACGGTTAAGGATACTTATATTATTTAAGGATTTAATTAATATAGATTAATTAATTCATATTTGAAATCATATACATTTTCTCCATCCATGAATAACCTAGAATAATTATAGTCACTGAATTCCTAATGAAAGGGACTATCATGGTAGGTGTTTCAAAAAGGGTGGTTCCATTGAAAACAAATGGAGGTGACCTTAACATCTTTAAAAAAAAATATGACGAAAACAAAAATATTTTTGGCATCGTGTGAGCCCCATTGAATCATTCAATTTTATCCTTGAGACATTTGACGTATCTTTAAAAACAGCAAAGATATTTCAGGTGCAAACGTTAGGTGACTCACCCTGTATATCTATTTTTGTTCGATAGAAAAGTTCTTTTTTATTATAAAAACTTATTTCATAAAAGTAAACCGTCATTACGTGTATCAAAATTTCATTCAAAATAAAAAGCTGAAATATCGTTTCAAAGTATTTCTCGCGAAAGCCGATATATCGTCTCTCGGGTATTAAGAGGGTTAATTTACTATTGGAACCCTAAAACATAGGGCAACGCACGGCCCTGCGTGTTGGAACATCAATCGGTGGCGAATTTTAAAAGTTCAATTTGCAACCTCGCTGTACTGCAATTTGGATTAACCCGTTGACTACTGTTGGCGTTTATAAGCATTTCGAAAATTTGACTCACACTTTTCTGTCATCGGCTTTTCTCCCCGAGATTTTATTTGCTGCGCGCATTTTAATGTAACGAAACAAACTTTGCATTTTTACAAATTTGAAAATTATTCATTTCTAAACATTCGAAGACAATTTGACAAATTTTACGTATAAGAATTGAACGCCTATCTTTCTACTAAGATCTGCCGTAGAGAAAGGGTTAATACCGTAGATGGATCGAGCAACTTACGTTCACTTCCGAGTAAACGATGTCGATGAAACTTCCGAGGACTATAATGAAGTCGAAGACGTTCCAAGCGTCGCCGAAGTAGTTCTACGAGAGACGAACCATGCTAGTTACACAACCGTAAAAAGGATTATAAAATAAGGTTGTAATTTTCTCTAATGCATACCTTAAATCGAAAAGCCGCCAGTTTGAAGATAAACTCCAGGGCGAAGACCGCGGTGAAGATCATGTTAAGGACGTCCAACGCTTCCGTGTAGATTTCCGGTTGTCGATAAAACTTCATCGCTAACGTCACGGTGTTGATCATGATCAACGTGAAAATGGTGTACTCGAACGGCTGGGAAGTGACGAACCACCAGACTTTGTACTGTATTCGATGCTTCGGTATGTATCGTCGCACTGGTTTCGCCTTTAGCGCGAACTCGATGCAATTTCGCTGGGAAATCAACGTGGAACGTTTTAACCCCGTGCAAATACTCGTGACATTCTTGTTAAAAATGCATTTATCGACATGCAGGAATTTCCATTAATATTTGGACACCCTACTCGAAACAGTAGAGTAAAGTAGCCGAATATGAAATCCATTTCTTTAACACTTTGACTGCCACGTTGGTCATTGGTCACTGGAGCGCTTGAACTTTTTACAATTGTAAAAATTCAATGAAAATTGACAGTTAGTGCATTTTGAATATAACCGATAAATAGAAGATACTTTGAAATTAAAATTTAAAAATTTTTATTAGAACATTGATAAAAAATTTAAGTCATTATATTCTTTGAATAATAAAAATACTCCTGTGGCGTCCTGAGCGAAACATGTGATTTCGGCGTGGCAGTCAAAGGGTTAAGGAAATTCTCGATTAAAAATACTTTTATTAAATTACGATACATATTTTAAATGTAAAATATGCACACTTTTGCAACATATTAAAAATGATAAGAAAACAGATAGAGTTTCATCGTAATAAAGTAAAAATGAAAAGTATGCAAAACTATGACTTGAAAAACTGGTTGCCCAGTATGAAATCTGACGAATTCTTGAATATTTATCAAATTAACGAGTTTATATAATTCCCAACTCGTAATGGCGAATGTGTGTAAATATTTTGATTGATCGAGTCAGCAGAATACAGCACAGTTTTTTGAGTAGTTACTAATATTGCCTAGCAATGGTCTACGTTATGATAGAAGCCAAGTAGCTACGTAAACTGGACGAATTTTGGTAAAATTATGGACTTTTATCACATTTACCAAATTTAGTAATGATTATACAGGGTGTTTCCTGTAACGTTACTCACGATTTTTCACCTACTTGCAGCCATCTGACAAAAAAAAGTTTACAACAAGAGTTGTAGGGTATGAAGTGCACAATAGATATCAGTAAACAAAATTTCGAAAACAGTTTGTTTTTATGGCGAAGTCAAGGTCACCTTGGGTTTTACGAATAGAACCATATATTTTTTTTGTTTTCCATATTTAGAGGACATCGAGACGAATTCAAAACATGTATTGCATGATATTTTTATTAACATATTACTTGATTTACAAAAGTGGAAATGTGAAATATTTTGCTTTTCGTCGTATTTGACTTTGACAGTGTGAACATTATTTGATGCCGAAGAGATCACCGAATGTAAACACGTGACTAAAACATAAGAAAAATGCACTTTATTTTATTACATGTTCGAAATGCATTCCACCTTAAGCAAAATATTTCACATTTCCACTTTTGTAAATCAAGTAATATGTTAATAAAAATATCATGCAATACGTGTTTTGAATTCGTCTCGATGTCCTCTAAATATGGAAAAGAAAAAAAATATATGGTCCTATTCGTAAAACCCAAGGTGACCTTGACTTCGCCATAAAAACAAACTGTTTTCGAAATGTTTTTTACTGATATCTATTGTGCACTTCATACCCTACAACTCTTGTTCTAAACTTTTTTTTGTCAGATGGCTGCAAGTAGGTGAAAAATCGTGAGTAACGTTACAGGAAACACCCTGTATATAATAACCGGCGATTATACGTAATCACTGGATTAGTCACATTTACCGTAACAGATATATGAAAATGAAGAATTGGTCTGCTCGTGATCGGTTTCAGCATAATTGGCACTGAGAAGAGAGTCATTTAATTTTCACAATGATTTCTCGACTACTGTCGTGTATGAACACGCTGACTCGTCCTTGTTCTTCCCTTTCTTTACCACAGATATTAATTTGTGGCAACAAATTAAACGATCAGTATTTAAATCTACTTTCGATCAGTATTTTATTAACAGAAAGGTCAGTATAAAAATACTAAACGGTCAGTATGTAAATAAAAAAAAATGATCAGTACATAATTTATTTAAATACTGACAATTTAGTATAAATATTGACCAAATTATTTAAATACTGACAAAAAGGGATTAAAATACGGACCAGTAAAATAAATGATTTTCCTTTTAAATTATTCACTTAATAAATAACTCCTAACAGAAAATATGAATGAAAAGATTAGAGATAAATATTATTTACTGTGTGATCATTTCTTATATACACACTTTTGCATTATTTTTTCTTTTATGATTCTTGTATCTTTTCATTTGCCAAACGAATTTATTCGTTTGTTGTACCCGCGCAAATTATTTCTCAAACATTTAGAAATTAGGAGAAATAAATTGACAGTACTGAAACAGAAAGAAACAGGCAAATTTCACGAATGTGTTGAACCTTGTAACGTGTATCGTTTTAGGTGGACATGGCGTGGTAATGACACTTCGTCAAATGCAGCTGGGCAGGGAGCGTGTTAAAATTGAAAACCAAACAATTCGAGTTTTGTTTGAGAAGTTAAAAGGATCAGTTTACTGGATAATATGAACAAAAAATTTGGAGAAAATTAGACTGTACGAAACTGCGTTAAACCTGTTTAATGAAATTTTGTGGGAAATAACCAGCTACGTTGATCGGTGCGTTGAAAAATATGCAATTTTCTATAAAAAAAAAAGGTTAAATTTTCATTGCAAACTTACTTCTCGCGTAAAAAGATTGTAAAAAATGACCGTTGATATTTTCTTCATTATTTTGGTCAATTGGAATTTATTGAAAAATATTTTCACACATCATTTAGCAAACAAATCCTTTTAACTTCTCGCGAGAATCCTATTCGTTTGATCTACTTTTAAAAATGTTATTCCGTTTCAAAGAGTGTCCGAATATTAACACTTTGACAGCCGCTGTCACGTTTGCGTGATTTCATTCAACCAGTATTTCTCGCACTGCATTGCAGATTTGTGATTTTATTCGCACAGTCAGATGAACAAACGACAAATCAATTCTCGTGCAAATAGTAAATAATAAAATGAACATTTGAAAATTAAAGATGGCCAAGGATACATTTGCACTGGCTATTTTTTTTTTTTAATTCGTTTGGTTTTTTGTCTTGCAATATTTGCCTTCAAATTTGTGAAAAATATCAATGGCAAGATTCTCTGATTTTCACATGAATAACGAGTAACAAAATGCAAATTTCAAAATCAAAGATAATCGAGGACAAATTTGCTCTATTTCTTTTTCTTCTTTTAATTCGTTCAGTTTTTTGTCTCTAAATTTGTGAAAAATACCAGCGGCAAGATTCTTTAATTTTCACGTAAATAATGAGTAATAAAATGGAAATTTTAAAATCAAAGATGATGCATTTGCACTATCTATTCTTTTTTTTTTTTTAATACGTTCAGTTTCTTGTCTTCATATTTGTGAAAAATACCAGTGGCAAGATTCTCTGATTTTTACATGAATAACGAGTGATAAAATGCAAATTTAAAACTCAGAGATGATCAAGGATACATTCACTCTTTTTTTCTTTTTAATTCGTCCAGTTTTTTGTCCTCAGATTTGTGAAAAATACCAGTAGCAAAATTCTCTAATTTTCACGTAAATAACGAATGATAAAGTGAAAATTTAAAAATCAGAGATGATCAAGGACGCATTTATTCTGTGTTCTTCTTTTAATTTGTTCGATTTTTTCTCTTCAAGCATACTCGTTAGACTATATAAGGTTGCAAACTTGCGAAGAATATTGGAGACACGTGTAAATTTCTGCACGACCGTCAAAGTATGATATTAACAGGAAGTTGCTGTATTCACCGTGCACCTGTCTATTTACCTGATTCTTGTCGAGCTCGCAATTTTTGTACTCTTGCTCACCCTCGTTCTGGAAAGTGACAATAACGAAACCAACGAAGATGTTCACCATGAAGAATGCTATGATAATTATGTAAATGATGTAGTAAGCGGCCACTATCGGCCGAAAATTATGAATTGGTCCATGATCCTCCTTGTTAGAGTCGATCGACACGTCTAGCAATCTGTTGGGAGAGAAAATACGAGCCGGTGTGCATCTACTTCTTTCGACTTCTTTTTTTTTTGGTTTTTCTTTTCTTTCGACGGAAATATATGTTTCTTCGACGATAAAGAAAAATACACCCGTCTCTCAATTTACGCGGAATATCGGTACCACGTGGATTCGTTTTACGCGAACGAAAATCGCGTAAAGTCTGTCGGTACAAAAGAAAAAATAGTGAAAACAAAAGCTAGTAGATACAAGTTTTAGAAATAGCTCAACAGAAAAGAATAACGACGTTTCAGAAAACGGAAGTAAAATTTTATTCGGTCGCTGTCGTTAGTAATTCAAATTCAATTTGTAATTTAAAACAATCAACCTTTTCTTTTTAATTGGTACAAACGTATCATCTTCGTCGCTTGACATGTTTGGAAGCACTCTAAGAACCACCCTATTATTGCCTAAGTCTTGAATTATTTCGGTGTATATTTTAAGACAAAAGATGCTTAAAATATTTGTAAAATGTTTTTAAATAAATACTATTCGTTGACACCTAGTTTGGAATTGAAAAAAATAGATAATAAAAAAGATAAGTATGCCAAGGCTTGAACTAAATGTTTCAGAATATAATGAATACTTTTATTGGCTCAATTTATTCAACTTCTTCAATTTGTATACTGTTCCTTCGAATGTTTAAGATTTCACAGATATACATACTGCATACAGAAAATATGCAAATTCGAAGTAGTTACTTTTCTACGCGAAATACCTTAAAAATATCGGTTTTTAATTATTTTAACAACGGTGCACCCTTCTAAAGAATATGAAAAAAATTGAGGATGACAGTTTTGCTAATATACTGCTACTAAAAATATATAAAAATAACGATATTTTTTTTTTCAGAAGATATCCACATTTTTTTGCGCTTTTTATTTTTTACACCTAGGATCTGCAACGAAAAAATCGGAAAAAATTCTATAAGATGTGCCTTCATATGTGTAATATGTCAGATTTTTTTCAGAAGTTTTGCGTATCACTAAATAGGGAAAATAGTCGAAAAACAGATCATTCGAGTTTACCCTGTAACTACCTCCACGATCATGTTAGAGGGTTGAAACTTAGTGTCACATGTTTTCTTTTGGTAAGCTATCGAATGGTCCATCGCACCACCAAATTAGTTGGAGGACACTTTTGATTCCCTTAGCCTGCTAGACCCTTTCCAAAAACCTACGAGCGCCAATAGTAATCAGAGGGTTGACTAACTTTTCATAAATTTTCTGATATTCCCAACAACGTGTCGTTAAATCTTTTGTTGAAATTTTAAGGCTCGTTCAATATTTGGAACATAATGGCACTTTCCAACTTTTCGGCTAATTCAAGAACTTCACAAAGATTTTCTCGAGCGAATGAATCTGTTTCTTCGTAGTCACTGTTACGTTCATCGTTAGGTCGGGTTTCCAGTTGTAACCTCTAAAAAATTTGTAGGAAAATACATTTTCTGGCCGCGTAAAGAAGAGACTCGCGGAAAAAAGAAGTGGCGCGTAAATTGAGGGAGAGGTGTACTTGTTTCTCGTTTCAGAAGGAACAAGAGGGTAGAATTGGTGCGTGTTCGACGCGATACGATGGTACTTACGTCGGCCAGCCTTCGAACGTGGACACGGTGAAGAGCGTGAGCATCGCCTTCGCAACATCGTCGAAATGGAAACGATTCTGGTACCAATTTCTCTCCTTCATCACTGGCTTATTGATATTACCGTTTTCGAATTCGAGATACGTGCCCCTAGAAGTGGTAACGTAACGAGTTTCTCTTCGTTATCACATCCTTTCCGTATCCTACTATTTTCTTTTTCTCTTTTCTTTCTCTTTTTTTTTCATTTTTCTTTTTAACACTAAACCTACCGACACTTCACATATACCTATTTCTACCGTAAACAGTCAAATGTCCGCTTTAAAAAAAGACATTTCTTAATATATAGTGAAGATTATGAACAATTAGATAGCGAAGAAAATCTTTTCTTATATTTAAAAATAAGCAATGTTTATTTTATTCTTTTCCTCTGCATTTTTGACAAATTATAACATTCTTGATTGCACATTTCCCATATACGTATTTTTCACATTTTAGAGTCTGAATCGTTGATTTTCCTAGTCAACTTCAGAACAATCTTCGTCAATATTATACGTGTTCTCTAATAACTTGATATTCTTCGAGTGCCTCGACATTTTTGGGATGAATGTACAAATGATCAAATAAAAGCTACAATATAAAAATGTTGGTCGAACTGGATAAAAGAATGGATAAGAAAATGGAAAACAGATCAAATGTAAAACTTCCTACAAAGTATTCCTAATTTGTTCACTTTCTTTTTTTTAAAGGACACTTATAACACGTAATATATAAAATAGTAGTAGAATAATAATAGAATTGCAACGCAAAATAATAATAGACTGGCAAATATGCTCTTTGTAGCTTTCACGTTTCGATTTTCTCTGTTCGTGTCACAAGACTTTACTAAACGTAGCAAGAAGACGATTAGGCTAATACCTTCAAGCCACGGTTTTCTTTACACCGTAGATAACATAACAGAAGACAAAGACCGACTCGTGGAGAAACTAAAAATCATTCAAGCGGTCAAATACCCGTTCACTGTAGACAGAAGAGACTACAAATTTTTTCGAAAAATAAACGATAAGAGGAAAAGTGAATATTAAAAAGTGCATTGCACGTGTAATATAATAAAAATCATGAAGTTAAACGGCGATACAATAACATCGTCGTATGCAGGTAATTCTGAACGAAATTTCGAAAACGGTCATTTGACCGCGCGTGGCAGGTTTAGTGTTAACTAATTCTTTCTTCCGTAGATAATCGTTGAATGTCGTCGCTAGAGAAAAGCACAAGCGAAGATACTCGTACGACAGTGAGAGACAAGAAACAGCGACGACAGTAAACGATATCCCACGTCTGTAGCTGTTTGTTTGCGAGATAACTTACTGGCATTCGTCCTTGGTCATTTTCGATGCATCGGTACAAGAGAAAAATTTGCCCTATATAACATAAAAACATGATTAATGCGAAGCAGATGGGGCAATGCGCAACGTTTCAAAAGCTGCTGAACGTATCGATACTCTTCCTGTAATCTATTTCTCCTAAATACGATCGAAGAAGATTTCACTTCGAGATATATTCCAGCGAATATCAAGAGTATCGATCGTTTGTAGAAACAGCGTATCGTTAATTGGCCATTCTCTAGAGCAAAGTCAGTAGCAGCGAGTGATATCGAGCAAAGTAAAGGAAAGATCAAAGAAAAATGGAGAGAAGTGATAGAAAAAAAAGAAAAAAAAAAAAAAGGAAGTAAAAACATTCCGTTTAACGTGCACATATAATATGATACAATATAATATAGTATAATGTAATATAATATAATACAGTATAATATGTATATAAATATGTACAAAGTAGGCCGTGGTGCAGGCTGTCTCGTTTAGCCTACGCGTCGCTCGATCGAGCGACGTGGAACGTGCGCGAAACAGGTAAGAGCTACTGTAATCGAGAGTACAGAAAGATCGTTCTCGATCGAGCAGGTGAAGAATGGAAAAAAACCTACGTCTCGTGTCTGATTATCGAAGCATCGCGACTCATCGCTTCCTCGCTTGATCTTTTACTCGTCCAAAATTCCATTAGGTGTTTGCAAAACTTTCCGTTGCTTTTCTTCATTTTTCTTTGTCAATCAAATTCATTTATTCGAGACACTGAGATAGCAACAATATTTCCCCTCGCTTTCCATAACTTTCCTATGTCTTATATTAACAAATTGAAACTAACATTATCAGCGCTGTCATTTAAAAAGAAAAAAAGAAAAAAAAAGAATTGGTGAAGAAAGCAACGCGGATCGATCTCAAAACGATCGACGGAAATTTTTGCAAACACTTAATAAATAAATAAATAAATAAATAAAAAGAGAGTCCTACGCGAGCTAGTGTAATTGCCTAGATTGACTTGATTTTTAAAGCGCGCGTGTCTCGTCTATACTTGTGCTACGTTTAGTAAACGAAGAAGCTTCGCATTACGATTCGTTCGATTCTCCGGATTGATTAAACACATTTTACGAAAAAACACCGAGGGCAGCGTGGGCTTTTTTTGTTTTCGTTTAGATCGTTTTGTTTCTTGTCTTCCCTTCGAAGGGCAACAATGGATTCCACATGAGATACGTATAGGTCAGGGATATATATATATATATTCTTTGGTTTGTTAGCAGTTGGAACAACGTTCACCGTTAATAGAGGCTACGATAGAAAATTACTGTACATAGGAATTAATAAGTTTCATGCATATTTTGTTGATTTCGTGCGAACCGTAACCTAACCACGAGGCAGCTGTGTATGCGTGTGTGTGTGTGTGTACAGTGACTCTCATTAATATTTGGACACCTTTTAAAACGAAATAACTTTTTTCAAATTGAACCAAATCAACGAAGTTCTCGCGAGAAGTTAGGAGGATTAATTTACTACTTGATGTGTAAAAAATATTTGGAAAAAATATTTGTAATTAATCGAAATTGTAAAGAACATGTTAGAGTGCTCTTTTTGCAACTCTTTTACCTGAGCTCCTAGTGAAACTTTGAAAAATATATTTTGTAGATTTATGTTTGTTATATGCGTGCTGAAAATTTTGAAAAATCGAAATCGGTTTGTGCAGGAACAAGGGACAGGCATTGAAAGATGTAAGAATCTTTCAATTGATCGCAATTAGAGCCGAAAAGTCGCGAAAGATTTCGATTTTTACTATTTTTAATCGTTCGTAGCTCGTAGCATCGATTTCAGTGAAATTTTCAGCGTGTGTATAATTGACGTAAATTTACAAAGTGCACATTTTTAATTCTCATTACGGGTTCAGATAAAAAAAATTGCAAAATACAACCGTTACTGTTTTCTTCGTAATTCGCATCAATTGGGATTTTTTCAAAACTGTCTGTGATTTAATAAACTATTCCTTCTAACTTCTTACAAGAACTCAATTCGTTTGGTCCAATTCTAAAGAAGTAATATTGTTTTAAAGGGTCTCCGAATAATAATGGGAAACACTGTATATACAGGGTGAGTTTCCTAACATAACAACTTCAAATTCGAAAAAATATTTCAAATAAAAGTTGCATGGTATCTAGAACATTGGTGGCCAATCTTTTGCATACCATGCGCCAATATTTTCACAAACGAGTTTAGATGCGCCATATACAGGGTGGTTGGTAACTGGTGGTACAAGCGGAAAGGGGGTGATTCTACGCGAAAAAAGAAGTCGAAAATATAGAATAAAAATGTTTCGTTTGAGGCTTTGTTTTCGAGAAAATCGAGTTTGAAAATTCTATCCGGTACGTGTGCACTGGCCTGTATCTAGGTTTAGATATGTATTATAAATAAGAAATGTTAATGTACGGATAATACATTTATTAATTTTATTGACGATTTAGAAATTGCTGCCTATAATATTCAGCTGCTGCTGTTGTAAGCAAAAGGAAACTTGTAGCGAATAATGACTTCGAGGGACAGTCCAATGCACGCGTACTGGATAGAATTTTCAAACTCGATTTTCTCGAAAACGAAGCGTCAAACGAAAAAATGTTATTCCTTTTTTTTTCGACTTATTTTTACATGTAGAATCACCCTCTTTTCGCTTGTACCACCAGTTACCAACCACCCTGTATAACTCGAACACATTTTATACCTTCTTAGGTTTATGGTTAAGGGTTGAAAAATAGAGGATAGAACTATAGATAGTAGATAGACAAATAGATAGTTTTCTAATAGATGATTAACCCCCTCAATTAATCGTTTATTAGTATATTACTAATTAATTACTATAGAAAATATTTAAATTAATTAGTTTCCTAATAGATGATTAACTTTCTATAACTATCTACCTAAGGATAGGTAGATGTCTCTCTCCTTCGTGTAACATCATTCGATTACATCGTTCATAGACACAACATCCAAAGAGTATAGATTCGACTCTATGATCAAAACCCATAATATAAAAATACATATAGGCGCAAAGATGTAACGCGCCATTTGTAATCATTCAATGTGCCACCCCTGCTTTAGATACCATGCAACATTTGTTTAAATAACTTAGGAATTATTTGAAGTCGTCATGTTAGGAAACTCGCCCTGTATACGTACACACATACACGAAAGTATTCGAACGCTTACATATTCAACATTTAATGCATGAAATATATATATATATATATATATATATTAAACTAAAATGTTTGAAATAATTTGGCATATGTAACATCGGATAGGTCTTAAGATAACACAAGTAAAACTTGAAAATAATTTTTAATAAATTTTATAATATTTTATAATAAATTTTTATAATACATTTATTATAAACGTGGACCATAAGTGGCTCACAGAAATACTCGAACGTTGTGGAGCTTTTGTAACAACTAAACATTCCCGAAGATTACGAAATGCAAACGAACATTATTTAGTTCACTGAAATTTACTCTAAGAGAAGCACTGTTGAAAATTTCGTTTACAACTTTCATTATTGGTAGAAGGACAAAATGAATCGAAAGAAATCTGAAACAAAGCAAATCTGTACGAGAATTGATAGTGAAGTGGTATAAGGAAGACAAATCAGACAGTGAAACGACAAAACTTGTAAGGAGAAGTAAGTCTATTGTTCGTTATATTGTGAAAAAATTAAAAATGCAAGATAACATTGCAAATAATCCCATTCTGGGCGAGCAAAAAAGCTAACTGTAAGAGAAGAAAGGACAATTATACGGACAATCGAAACAGATGCTTTGATTTCTAGACCCGAATTAGCATAAATAGTCCGTACACAGATCGAAAAAGAAGTACATCGAAAATTGTGTCGACAATTGTTACGAAACAATAGTTTACATACACGAGTTCCAAGAAGAAAACCATATGATCAGCAAGAGAAATAAAATTCTACGTTTAAAATTTGCTAAACAATTTCTAAATAAAGATAATTTATATTGCGATACGGTATTATTTTCTGATGAAAGTAAATATAATATTTTTGGTAAAAAGAAGAAATCTACAGCCTACTATTAAACGTAATGGTGGATTTGTAATGGTATGGGGGTGTATGGCACGTAGTGAGATGGGAAACCTAGTGTTCATCGATGGGATCCTTGATAAGATGAAATATTTCCAAATTTTGCAAAACAATTTGAAAAACAGTATAGCAAAATTGGATCTATCAATTGTAGCGTACCTAGTTTATAAGAAGAGTCATAAAACTGTTGCCTCGCCGTTGATTGGGCGGACGTAGATGTGCCTTTAAGTGTAAAAAAGCGAACTTTTTTTGACAAAAACAGTCTTTTTACTCGACTATCCTTGACAGACGGATCCTAGTTATCCTGACTCATCGCTAGCGAGCAAATCCCAAGACTTCACCGCCGACTACGATAAATCTGGGCAGAAGGATCCTCGTCATCCTGATCCTAGTGCCTCTCAAGCCGGACTCTTTTGCTTGCCTACCTTTTGTCTTCGACAAACTTTGGCAAACGGATCTCAGTTATCCTGAGCCAAGCGCATCGAGTCAAACGTCCACGCTCTACAAAAAATCTCTTGCAAATCACACGCCAGATGGATAGCGGTGTTTCGTTGTCAAGAAGTCGAGTAGAAGCACGCATTACGATTTTGCGCTGAAATCGGAGCCCGATAAAGTAGACGCGTTGCACAACTAATTTTTGTTTCCAATCGGACAATAATCCAAAGCGTTCCACGAAAATGGTCAAAGAATGGGTGCTATGCAACGTTCCGCACAAATTGCCACATCCGTTCGAAGTCCTGACTTTAATCGTATTGAGGTGGAAGGTGGTATAAGAAGGAGTGCAAAACCATAGAAAAAAGAGAAGTTCTCGGGTTCGTAACGAACAGACGATACGCACTCACGTTGTATCAAATCGTACAGAATAAAATTTACTTTACGTATCTTGTAACTCTTGCGTTACACATGTTTAGGATAAATCTATTATAAAAAGTACACGTCGTTGAATTATTTTCAAACTTTACTTGCGTTACCTTAAGACCTAGCCCGATGATTACACATGCCAGATAATTTCAAACACCTTAGTTTAATGTACACATTTCATTGGTTAAATGTTGAAAACGCAAGCTTTCGAATAGTTTCGAGTATGTGTGTATATACAGAGGTGGTTGACGGTGCATTTGTGCAAGCCACTCTAACCGTCTGCGAGACTATTTGCGCGTTGCACCTTTGGACGGATGCTCTACTCGGAGCCTCGTTTCGCGGGACACCGTCTACCTCTCTCGAGACACAGCAGCAGACGTCGAGACCTCTATCTCTCTCGAGAAATTGCCAAGGGCGAAAAGAAAGGCTCTCTGCGACTGCTAGTTGACGAAGAGAAAGGAAATTGGAGGAGGTGGAGGAAGAGTTGAAGGGTTTGGTTCGAAGAAGAAGAATGGCAGAAAAGAGGCTAGCGGTGGTTAATGACGGATGCTAGGGCTAATTGTAAGATTTTATTACTCGTGGTTGAGGTGTACGCGTTCGACGAGCATGCATACTACGGACAAAGCTTCATTCTCACATTTACAGCGAAATTTCCATGCACAGTTTGTCGAATGTGTGTCTCTCTATCTAGAGTTCGATTGGCTATGATGCATTCGTTTAAAGTCGTGTGACGAGTAGGTTATTACTCTCGACGAAAGGTTCTAACTCTGGCTGGTTTTCTTGGTGAAGCGTTAAATCGTTAACATCGTGTTACCGTGCTAGAGGGTGTTATCGTGAACGCAGAGACTCTCTGCAAAGGGTAATATTGGCAGCAACGATGTATCCTCGACTAGGCTGATCAATCAACGTCCCAGTTTCATGCTCAACGTTTACGATCCTGGCTAATGTTCCGCTAACGTATTATCGGTTCGTAAAGGGGGACACTGACTAATGTAACGAGGAAGATCGCGGTGTGCTCCAACCGAGAGAGTATCGACGGAAAAACGTAACACGGTCTATGTCGTCTCTTCGATCCGTTCCTGATGTAGCTAGCAATTCTCTCACGTTGCCGATATTTTCCTTTGTAGAGTCGACGAAGGATCGAGAAAAGAGTTAGTCGAATCGAATGAATTTCGGTGGACGTTGCGACCGTGGACAGCGTGCAGCGAATCGTTTCGCGAAATTCGGGGTCTCGCGGGAAAAACGAAAGGAAGAGGACAAAGATCGATATCGCGGCGATTAACCCTTTTAGTGCCGATCGAAAGAATTGTACCCAAGCGAAGAATACCGAACCAATTTGATGTAACTTAGTAAGGTTTGAGAAAAAAATCGTAAAGAAAAAAGTAAGAACGAATTAAAAAATTACGAAATAAAGGGAGAATGAATTAATGCCAATTGTATTTAAATATTTGTTGAAAATCATTCGAAAAAATGGAAAGATCAGTTTTCTTGCATAAACAGTATTTGCAAGTAAGAAGAATAATAGTTTGGTCGTAGTTTGATGCAGAATTCATAATATAGAGCATAAATACTGCACTTTAAATTATTTCTGACAAAATTTAAAACAAAATTTTATCAAAATTTATTATCAAAACAAAACTAAATAATAATTCTATGATGCGCAGCAAGTATCAGGAGGATTACCTGTTACGAAACAAGTGATTCGTGTAGCTAGTATAACGTCACTGGAATAACATTCTAGTATTATTATAAACCTTTATAGTTATTCAGCTATTGAAAATGCGTAATATTTACTTACTATTACTCCCGCAAATAATTTATTTAACATTGATGCGAATAGTAAGCAACGATATATCGTCGTTGGCACTTTTAGCAAGTGTAGCTAACAACGATATATCGTTGTTCGGAACTAAAAGGGTTAAACGCACGGAGATCGGAGAGCGGCAATTTCCTTGATCGGTGAACGCGCGCCACCGCGCCGGTACCCCGTATTTCGCGAAGGAAATTGGCATTTCCGGGCCACGTGGATCGATAGCATTCGAAGTTTCCGCCCGACAAAATGGCCGTCCGCGGTTGAACAGCAACGGCCGAAAGAATAACCAAATCGAGAGAAGAAACGAGAGTAACGAAAAGAAAACAGAGCTGAAGAAGAAGAAGAAGAAGAAGAAGATGATGATGATGAAGTAGCAGTAGAAGTAGAAGTGGAAGTGGAAGAAGAAAATAAAATGTGAAAGAAGAAAAAGAAGAAGAAGAAGAAGAAGAAGTAGTAGTAGTAGTAGTAGTAGTAGTAGTAGAAGTAGTAGTAGTAGTAGTAGTAGTAGTAGTAGTATTACAGTAGTAGAAGATGGAAGAAGTATTCTCGTTGGCTTAGTTTAAACTTTTCTAAGTGGTGGTTGGTTGGCTTTACCTTAAACAGCTGTACCCCGATAACAGCGAACATGAACTGTAGGAGATAGGTGACCAACATAATGTTGCCGATCGTTTTAATGGCGACAATCACACATTTCACTACGTACTTTTTACGTAGTTGGTTGAGGGCAGGTGAGCAGGGGCGAGCGAGCACAGCGGGGAACACGGGATCGTGTGAGACAGACAGACAGAAAGAGAGAACAAAAAAAAATACAAAGTAGCATTAATCGAGGGTGGTCGGCTAGTTTCGCTCCTAGAGCTAGGTAGCGTTTTAATAGGGGGCTTTGGGGCTTTCGGGGTTTCGGGGTTTCGGGGTTTCGGGGTTTCAAGCTTTGGGGCTGGGTCTTTGGGAAAAGAGTGCTACAGTTTCGTTGATTGCTCGCGTCCATCTTTCGTTCATCTCTCGAACCGCCTTTCGAACGCTTCCTTTTCTCTTTTTCTACTCTGTGTTCATTCGCGATCTTTCTGATAGCGACAAGCGTATCGTTTGTTCATTCTGCTCTCGTCGATTTCTCCTGTCGCGAATTTCGTCTCGTTCTCGCGGACCACAACAACGTCTCCTTTTTCAACGACTCTCGTCTCTTTGAACGGATAGTCCTGTCAGCGTATCTCTTTTTCTTTTTCTTTTTTCCTTTTCCTTTTCTTTCTCGTTAATCGTGAACTAAGCCCTCGCCATCCATCCAACCCACCAGTGCTCGATGTTTTTTCTTGGCAATGCACCTATGGGGCCACGTAAATCAGATACAACGCATCTCCACGACGGATCTAATCTTCGAAACGTTCGATCGTAATTGTCTTGCTTCGTCGTTGGGTTCGGACCTTTCGTTGTCCTTTATCGTCAAATCGTTTCGCGGGTTTACGTAATTCTTCTTGTTTCTGATCGCACGTCGCCACATACGCTGGCGTCAGTTTATCGACGGCTATCGTTTTCACATATATGTATACTATGTAGGAAATGAAATACATACAGAAACAAAAGAGGAAAGTACAAGAGTAATCGAGATCTCTGACGCGTTGCGAGATACTCCTTCTGTACCATAATAATAGTAGAATTATTGGCGAATGCAGCTGTAAGTTATGTTGTAGCGCAAAATCCCGAAGCCTTCGATCAAAATCAATGTTTCATGACATCTGTCATTTGTTTTGACGCATCTTTCAATTTTTAGGTTTACCTAGTTATTACGAATTTTAACTATTTTTCTAATTTCATCCGCTGATCGAAATCAATTGTTTTATTTCAATTGAATATAAATTCATTGTAAAAGTAAAATGAAAAAGAAAAGAGAGTTTTCAGGCAAAGATCGAGTTGCGATTGTCCAGTTCTTGATGCATCAAGTGAAAAACGAAAAGTTGCAGAAAGGTGCAATTACATTAGCTGGAAAATAATTGAAGTACAACAGAATGCCCATATCGAGAATTTGGAAACGTGTTTCGAAAAATAATTGTCAAGGTGAATCTTATGCTGATGTTGATTCTTTGAAAAAACAAAACTATGGACGTAAATACAAAGATTATGGAGAAAAAATTGAAAAACTTAGACATATTCCTCTTAGTAGAAGAGGCACCGTAAGATCAGCAGCTCACGCCACTGAAATTCCCAAATCTACGTTATTCCGAATTTTGAAAAAAGGAAAATCCATAAAACGAGTTTCAAGCACCATTGAACCATTTCTTCCAGAAAAGAATAAGAAAGATCGCGTAGAATTTTGTCTTCGCAGCTAATAAGGGATCCTACCTACAAGTTTAAAATGCAGTATCGAAATTATTGAAAACTCCAGAAACTATCTAAACGCTCAAAATAAAAATTAGAAGTAACATTTTTAATTTATTGTTTAATTTAATCTAGTTTTTCGATAATAAATGTTGCGTTCTATATTTATTTTCTTTTGCTACTATTATTATGGGACAGAAGGAGTATTTGGTATTCTCCTCTAAAGCGTTCGATCGGATCGTTCTTTAGTTAATGGAAGCGTTGTGTCTGAAATTGTACGAGCAAATCAAGATACCGAGGACGTTCTTCCGCTTTCTGACGACAAGTTTAATCGATTATTAAATGGGAGATTGTTACTATCGCAAAACGTGTTTGTGCATGACTAACACCTTCTATGGTATTTAATTCACGACTACGCACTACGTATATATGTGTATGTATACTATACGTTAACATTCCACGACTGATTCGTGACGTAATTGAATAGCTGGAAACTCTGTCGATATTCGTCGGAAGGAACGCATTTTCGCTTGAAATCAAACCAGGCATCGTACGAACGTTTCCTTTCGAGTTTCCGCCGCACCAAAGACACAGGAAAGTTGCATCTATGGTGGTGGAAGTCGCTTCGAAGCCGAAGAAAGCGGCAAACGAACACACGACGGAAACGTCGACCAGTAATCGTTGATATAATCGTTGGTTAATTATAAGACGCGTCGATTTTCGTGCGTGTGATTAACGGGGGAGCGTGTAATGACGAGCGATCGATACGCGGGATCTACGCGTCTCAACTACGTTGTCTGCATCTCTCTAACGCTAATTGGACGAAGCAACGAATGTAAACTATACTACGAGTCGTCTAAGTTGCTCTCTAAACCTTCTTCGAACGTTGAACTTTGTTCGTTTAACGAGTAAACGAGCCTGTTGCAGGTGAACGCGCCGCCAATCGAAAGAGAACATTGTTCCTACCGCGTAGCAAAATTGTCGAATATTCGATGGACCGGTTGACGGTAAACGTGAGTTTGTCAGGCCGAAGCGAAAAACCTTGCGAGTAGACCGGACAGAGAAGTGCCGTGATGCTTCGTTTCGTGGCAATTACACGTGGCAAAGTTGACAAGACAAAGGATAGATTTAACGTTCTACAAGGTGCGTTCAACTGTCCTCCTTTCTCTAGATACCGTTCAAAATATCTCGTCGACGGAACTGTCCTTTCTTTCTTTCTTTCTTTCCTTCTTTCTTTCTTTCTTTCCCTTTCCTTTCCTTTCCTTTTCTTTCTCTCGTGTTAATATAGCGACACACCACTGCAACGCTCAGCCGGCACAAGCATGCAATTTTCAAACAATCCTCTACTATCAGTTTTAACCACGCAGCCTGCATGAGTTTCCCTGTGCGTATCCGCTCGTTAATATGTCGTACAGTGTCGTGTCGTGTCGTGTCGTGTCGTGTCGTGGACGTGTCAATGTCTCGGAACACGCGTTTACGGGCTTGATCGATCATTGTCGTCCACAGTGTCCTCTCACTGTCCAAAATAGACAATTCGTTTATATTACACGTTCGACATCGTTCGTGCGTTTCAACCTTCCGCTCGGAACACTGTGTTCGACACCAGTCGCCATCCCGCCTCTTCTTCTCCGCGTGTGTTCGATATTTAGCCTTCCAGCTGTACGGTACAGAGACTCGAGCAGCGAAGTGAAGGCAAAACGAAACAAAGGGAGAGAAAAAGAGAGAGAGAGAGAGAGAGAGAGTGAGCAAAAGTCAGAAGAGGAGAGATGAGAGAAAAACACACAGAGGGGGAAAGAGTGAAAGAGAGAGTGTATGCGAGTGTCTGTGCACGTGTACGTGTGTACGCGTATGTGTGTGTGTGTATAGTGAGAGAAATATACAGAGGAGAAGAGAGAAAGAGAAAGAGAGAAGAGAGAGAAGAGAGAGAGAGTGAGGAAAAGAGAGACACAGAAAGTCGTAGGTGTCCGGACAAAGGAGAAATAAACGAAGATACGAAAGCCAAAGTCGAAAGACCAAAGATCGTGGATAGATCTTGCGAAAAGCTGCTTTTGTAAAATCGTTTGCCTCCGATAACGACATACACGCACATACACAAATAGAGATGTAGCAGTATGTAAATGTACGTATGTGACAGCGATCTTTCATTCTGTCTTCTATCTACTTTGAGCTACCGTCTCATCTCCCCCCGGTCACTCGTCTACAATGTAGGTGTGCACAGTGATGAGCAAAACTGAACACACATTTTATTTCAAAACCAAGATTTATAAGTTACGTTTTATGTTACTTTTCTATTCTTTCCACATAACGAAATATTAATTATAAAGTTACGTTATTTTTCTTGGTATTTTATATAATTCTTAAATAAAAAATAATTCCAATTGCTAAATTTTGTGTTGTGTATTTTTATTTATTATCCTTTTATTGTATGTTTTATTGTATATTTAAAGTAATTATTTTTATACTTTATTAAAAAAAAAACCGACTAAGAACCAGTCAACCGATTTTTCACTTTATGAAAAACCGAAAACCGCGTTTTGAAATTTTATCGTGGTTTTGACAAGCCCTAATGGGGATGTATGGAGTCCTATGGAAGAGGTTCCATACAGCGAATTATTGGTAATATGAACCAGTATAGTTTCGTGACAATTTTACAATTTCATCTACCGAAAATCACAGAAGATATTTCATGCCTAGAGGATCAGGTTCCGAAGCATATGGTCAAATCAGTACAAAACTGGTTGAATAACCAAAATTTGAAATTACTAGATTGGTCGGCACAAAGTCCGGACCTGAATCCGATCGAGAATTTGTGGAGTGAGAGGTTTGAGACTGTCACGGCTCGGTTCTGTACAATTAGTATTGTTTGAAGCTTTCGGATGTAAGCTAATGAAGATTGTAAGGAAGATAAGTCTCCCAACGTTTCGCCAGCATTACAGCTAGCTTCTCAGGGGTCTGAGGACGCTCCGATACTGAGAATTAGTGGGCTTATTTAACAAAAAAAATTCCACTGTGAATAACACGCGATGCCAACACCAACTGATAATCTTTGAGTTCGAGTTCAGGAAGAATGGAATAAAATCAGTCCAGATTACTATGAAAAACTAGTTCAAAGCATCAGCTTCAGCGAATACATTCAGTACTGGAGAGCAAAAGGTCTCTGATCCAAATACTAAAGACTGAATGAATATTTGGTGCAAAACCGAGTACAAGGTATTTGTGATAATGAATAATATAAGAAAAGTAAAAAACCATTAAGAGACCTTAATAAACTTTATATTATACAACTGGTTTTCATGTATTGTTTAATAACATTTGTAATATAATGCTATAGTTTTGAAATATCCTAATATATTTCCAGAAATATATAAAGTGTGTTCAGTATATTTTTTAAGAGTACATACACTAGGTCAGATACACAACATTGTGCAACCAATGGGTTGGTACATAGAAATCAACAATGTATTCTATCTTCCAATGCCTTGTAATGTTTGTTTTACTTTCAATCAGTCGTTTTAGAATTTCTAAACGTTTAACATTGCAGAAGTTGCTGATAAATAACGTTACTTTTTGTTGTTTAAAAAAGTATTAAGAATATTTTTTGTGTTGTTTAAAAAGAAGTATCAAGATAAAGTATTTTTTAGTTTTCTTCCAAACATGAAACTAATATCGAAGGAAATCAAGAATAATATAATTTTTAAATTAAATTCCAGTCTTTCTACCAGAAAAATTGCAAAAGAGTATAATATAAGCTAGTCTGTAATACAGAAAATAAAAAACAAAGATATTATGCCAATACACCACCATCATCGGATACATTTAGTATTGAAAGCAAAAAGTCTCTGAATAAATATTTGGTGCAAAACCGAGTACAATGTATTTGTGATAATGAACAATATAAGAAAAGTAAAAAACCATTAAGAGACCTTAATAAACTTGATATACAACTGGTTTTCATGTGTTGTTTAATAAAATTTGTAATATAATGCTATAGTTTTGAAATATCTTGATATATTTTCAAAAATGTATAAAGTGTGTTCAATTTTGCTCCACACTGTAAATGCTCGGTACACTACTACATACTTCGTTATTGGCATGCCGTAGTATAGCATAGTAATGTAGTACACATGGTATATAGATATATCTGTTGCTCGAAACAGAAGAAAAAGGTATAGATTGAAGGAAAACCGAACTTTCTCTGTTGCGATCCTCTCTCTCCTATACTACTACCGATGATGATGATCTGGTAACGTGGGATGCCATTCGTACAGTTATCGTTTGCAACGAGAAAAGAATCCCACTAATGAGATCGTGTATCCAATAAAAATTGACATCTCGCTGAGGTAGAACGATCTACCCCTGTCTCGAACCGTACACGCAAAGAAAAATAAAAGTTGCACGGTGCACGGCCTCTTTTTCTCTTCGTTACAGGGACGATTTGAGATGTTTCGATGGTGTCGTTCGATGATAAACGAAACAATGAGAAAGGATTAATTCCCTGGCGAAAGTATCCCATTCACGTTGATACGAGCCCCCCACGCAACAGCCTTTTACGCCGAAACGTTTCGATTCTTAAATCGAAGGATGATCGATCGATCGATCGATACCCGACTCGATTGAAATCCTCATAGGTGACATGGAAACAAAAAGCTCTAGATTATTGGGGAAAAAATCAGCGCGTTGGAAGCTACATAGCGCAAAAAGTGTCTGGCATGGGGGAGTAATCGTTCGTTCGTTAGGTAACACGTACACATGTCGTATGGAAATAGACAAACAAAAACGTTCGAGGGAAAGAAGAAACGCAAGGTGGTGGTCCCAGTGAGAGGTTTCGGGGAGAGAGTGTCGAGACAATTAAATCCAATGATAACAAAGTTATACGCAAAACAGCTTGTTTCACAGGGAAGGTACCCAGAGGTGCATCTGTCGGAAAAAACAACGTCTGCTTCGTGCCCGTGTCCACCTTCCGACGATTATTTCACCACTGTACATTCCCAGAACATATACTTATTGTATTTACATTGAACGTTCGTCGTTTCAAGTTCTCGAAATTGAAGAAGAAGGGCGAGAGATAGAGCAGAGACAGCGAATAATCGTCGGTGAGGGTTTTCGGGATGTCGAGCAAAGGCGTACCGAAGTGGTAGACGAATTGGTAGTAGTGAAAATTTGGTGATGGTGAATTATTATATTTTGGCGTTGCATCAAACGTATGTAGTATGGTGAGGTAATGAATGAACGAGGATGACGATAATATACGTATAATAATCGGATCGTAAGAGAGGGGGTCGGCTGAAGGGTCGACAGAGGGGTCGGGGAGTATCGAGGTTTTTCTTTTTTTTTCTTTTTTTTTCTTTTTTTTTTTTTTTTTTGGTTGTATATTATGCCACTCTAGTGTACTACGAGAGGTTCGAAGGAATATCCCAGGACCGTTTTAGTGTTGTGCGGGGCCTGGAAATCCTACCTTGAACAGTTGTACGCCAATGACGGCGAACACGAACTGCAGGAGGCTGGTGACGAGGACTATGTTTCCGATAGTCTTTACCGCTACGATGACGCACTGTACTACGTGCTGGGTTCAACATCATTAATCATAATGTAGATCCGCTCTTTTACAAACGGGATTACGTGTGCCGACTAATTTATTACGTCGGTTACCCCATTCTTTTTATTATTGTTTCTTTTTTTTTTTTTTTTTCGTTTTCTTTGCTTTTCTCGTTTGTGTGTGTTTCTTTTCTTTTCCTTTCATTTTTTTTTTTTTTTGTTATTTTCTATTCTTTTCGTTTCTTTTTTTTTTTTTCTTTTCTTTTCTCTTTATCGTCTTTCCGTACATTTTCTCACGTTTGCTTAGATCGTTTATTTTCGGTTCGATTCTACTTTCCGCGTCGCACGGGAAGCTTAGCAGCGTAAGCGGAGTGAGCATCGATCGAACAACGCGAGTTTTCTATTTCCTTTTCTTTTTTTTTTTCTAGCGACAATGTAGGAATTCCCCGTAAGAAGACTTCCTGTGCGACGCGAAAATTCAAATTCTCGGATCAGCATTGTCGCGTTGATGATGAAAAGCAATCGCGGTATACAGTCTACTGCCGAAATTGAACGGGTCACAGTTTAGCTAGCATTTTAGAAAGATGTACTCGAATTTAACGAAGACTCGATCTAAACCGGAAACTACAAGTTCATTTACTTCAAGTTACTGAAACGTTACTTGTACTTGTCTACTTCGGGGCGTGTGCTACAATCGTGGGACCGATTTAGCAAATACGCTAACTGTTTATGGATAATAAGCGAAGAAAGATACCTTTAATCCCTTGGCACGATTGATGGCACGCAGAGGCCTCAACACACGTAACACACGGAGGACCTTCACGACGGAAAATGCGCCGGAACTGAAACAATAACAACGAGATAAACGTTGCTTCCCTTAACACCTTCACCTACGATTTCTTCAGCTGACTATACACTTAAGCATCAGCTATTTACCGTTTTCGTACCATTTTACGCAAGAAATGCTAATGTATTATAGTTTAACCAGAATTAACTATTCTCAGTGTTATAAATTATAAGAGAAGTTAGAATTAAAATTGATGTTTATTACTAATATAATTGTTCTTCCTTGAATCTTAACCAGAATCTGTGCCACGAGTCTGACTCGTTGTTATAGGGCAATGGGTTAACGCTAGATCTACCGACAACCTAGATATACCTATTTCTACCAGAAAGTCCAAAATGACCTGTTTCTGTAGAGAAAAGTGGGACACGAATTTATACACATTTCTTTGTTTTATTTAACAATTATTGAAAATAAACGTAATATTTTCTAAAATAATCATGCTTAAAATTTTCCTTGACGAGGAAAGAGCAGTTTTATATATATGTTATTATGAACATTAAGTATATGTGTATATATGAATAGACTTTTACAATTAAAGATCTTTTCAGCAATACATTTACCACAAACACATTCATTATATGTACCACAAATACTGTTCGTTTCGTTATTTGTTCAATATTCTATTTAACATCGTTTACGTTGAAGTGTAACATCTGTACACAAAGCATTGTACATAAGCTTGTTTGTACAATTTTTGTACAACGTTCAAGTTTCCAAACATATTCAGTCTTCCAGAAATGTTAGGCGAAATTTTTGAAATCCCAATGACATCAAAATTTTACCTACATTCTGAGCAGTCAAAATGACCCATCTCGGCACATGTAGGTATATAGCATGTAAATGTTACACAAGAAAAGAGAAATGTATAAAATTAATTATTTATGTACCACAATAAAAGCCACGAAAAATTTCAGAAAATAAGATACACTAAAAATGAGCAATCATTGCAATAAAATATCAAATAAATCATTTTGATCCGTTTGGTAGATCTAGTGTTAACTTCTTGTGAACGTCGCGTAAGAATTGATTTACCTGAAAGACATGGAGATGAGGGACGAGCAGACGACCAAGAGATCGAGCAAGTTGAACGCCGATCGACAGAATGCACCGTCGTGTATGATAAAACCGTACGAGATCATCTTCAGGCAGATCTCGATCGTGAATACCGTGGTGAAAAGATAATCGAAATTCAGTAAGATCTGTAAGAAGAGGGGCAATGTTGATTTCAAATCGAACGTGTCGCTTTTACTTATTAGTACGAGAGTCAGTCAACTATAAACCGGATTATGTATAGCCATATCTGTACAGCATTGCGTGGGTCGATGAGACTGATTGAAAGTTGAAAGGAGAGTAGTTTGGCATCATTGCACTCCCTGTAACGCTCTACTTTTCGTTTCGTTAGTAAACAACACAATGATTGAAAAGTCAGTACCATCTTCCGTTGCACAACGTGTTATAACGAAGTTTTTAACCTTTGAAGGCAGAAAATCTATTGAAATTCTGCATCGACTGCGTTTACAGTTCGATGATAAGATATTACCAAAAACTCAAGTGTTTGCTCGGTGTAAATCGTTTTCTAGCGAACGTCAACGCGTCGAGAACACATCTCATCCGCAATGTCCAAAGACAAGTGTGACATTAGGAAATATTAAACCCGTTCGAAAACTTATCGAGAACGATCGACGCATAAAAATTGACGAAATTTGTGCAAAAGTTAACATTAGTCATGAAAGTGTGGCTTCCATAATTCGAAAAATCGCGACTAGATGGGTTTCGCGTCTTTTGAACGAATCTCACCAGGACTGCTCGCATTGAACTTTCACAGAGGTTACCGAATCGCTACGAAACAGAAGGAGACACATTTCTGTGTCGTATTCTTACTTCTGATGAAACGTGGGTCTATCACTATACCTCAGAGTCCAAACGAACAAGTATGGAATGGCGAAGAAGCGACGAATCGGTACCAGTAAAGGCGAAAACTCGCTTATTAGTGGGTAAAGCTCTCGTAACGGTGTTTTGAGATTATAAAGGTGTTGTGTGTTTGATTTTCTATACGATCAAAGAACAGTCACTGCTGACTATTACTGCACGCTGCTAGACAAAGTTCAGGCAGCCTATAGATTGAAAAAACGGGGAGTTCCCGACCGTTCGGACACAGGGAAAAATTAAAAAGATAGAGTCGACAACACTTGATCATCCTCCCTATAGTCCAGACCTGTCACCATGTGATTATCATTTGTTTGAACCATTAAAGGAGGCATTAGGAGGACAGCGATTGAAGAGCAACTGGTTTCGGACACAACCCTCTTCATTTTATAACCGTGGTAGAAAAAAGCTGGCAATCTGATAGCAAAAATGCACAAATAAAAACGACTCTACATATGTAGAGAAATTATCTACAAATAAAATATTGTTAAAAAAAAATCCGGTTTATATTTGACTGATCCTTGTAATTTTTCTTGCCTGATTTCTGTAAGACGACGCGCGTAGAGGATCTTCAGCTGCCAACATGGCCGAAGATATCATGATACAGACGAGAATTACGTTGCCAAAGTAGCTGTGATTGCAGAGCCAGTGACAAAACACTCGGATCCTGTCAATTTGAAAAATCAACGATATTTTATTTGGTAAAAAAACTGTTCGATCAAGCGTCATTACGTACCTGTTGTTTTGTGAGAAAATGAAAAAGGATGAACCGGCTGGAATTGGTTGGGTCTTCGTAGCCATGTTGAACTCGGACATCCTTCGTGGTCTGGCTGACACTCCTTGGTCGGTGCCATCGCCTGAACAGAAATATTCGTGAATAAATTCTCACCTTAACATAGTACACTGGTCCCTCAATTTACGCGGAGATCCGTTTCACGTGGATTCCTTTACGCGAGCGAGATTCGCATAAAGTCTCATCTTCGTCGCTTGAAATAATTGAAAATTCAACATCATTTTCATTGTTAACGTGAATTTTTTCGGATGACTTGTTCTTAGACTTTTCTTTAATCCTTTCGCTATGGCAAATTTGAAGAGAAAGGTAGACGATTGATTTTCAACCGGAAAATTTGTCAAATGAGTTTTGAAAGTTTCGAAATTAATAATTCTCAAATTCGTAAAAATGTAACATTTGTTTCGCTAAATTAAAATGAAAGTGCGGAAAGAATAAGGTTCAGGCGAAAGGATGATAACAAAAGTGTACGAGCGAAATTTCCGAAAATCAATAAACGCCAAGAGTAATCAAAGGGTTAACTAAGTTTTCATAAATTTTCTGATATTCGCTACAACGTTTCGTTAAATCTTTCGTCGAAATTTTAAGGCTGGCTGAATATTTGGATTATAATGACACTTTCCAATTTGTTAGCTAATTCAAGAGCTTCGCAAAGATGTTCTCGAGTGGATGAATTTGTTTCTTCGTAGTCGCTGTTACGTTCGTCATTAGATTAGGTTTCCAGTTGCTACTTTTAAAATTTATAGGAAAATATATTTTCTAGTTATATGAAAACTACCGCGTAAATTGTGTTACAATTCATCGCGTAAAAAAATTGTCGAGTAAATCGAGGGACGATTGCTACACGCATTTGAATGAAAGGACAAAGTACCACGTATCTCGTTCTGTTCGACCTCCTCTTCTTCGTCAACCTCTTCGTCCGATTCCACGTTCAAACGTACTTTGGCATGGGTGTTCATGTCTTCGCTCTTCTCCGATCTGCAATTTAGAAATTTATTTTCGTTGAAAATATCGCGGGAAATATATCCAGAAATTGGTGCAACGAAGAACGTACGTTTCCGTGTCGACGGCCGCCTCGTAATCCTCCATTGTTTCATTAGGATCATGCTCGAGATCGGTCCCACCGCCTTCGTCTTCCGGACCGGTCCCTTCGCCACCGTCACCTTGCTCGTCCCCGCTAACTTCGTCCCTTGCTGGCGAGGCGCTGTGAGATTTATTCTTCTCCGCCTGAAAATCGACGGACCTTTTAACCCTTTGCGCTTCAATGGCGTCTCCACGCAGACTTTCATACCATACACCATAAACTCCTTCAAATTTTATTTATATTTAAACAAAGCAAATTAATTAAATAGATAAAAGTAAATAAATTCACGAAGGTGTATAATTTTTTTTTCTTTTCAAATTGAAACTTTTGCGTTTTTCAAAATTTCGTCGCAGAAGTGTGTTAAAGTTGATAAATCGATGGTGTGAGAAAATTTACATTTGCGCTCTAATGGCGCCTCCACGGAGACTTTCATACCATACACCATAAACTCCTTCAAATTTTATTTATATTTAAACAAAGCAAATTAGCCAAGTAGGTAAAAGTAAATAAATTCACGAAGGTGTGTAATTTTTTTCGTTTGAAAGTGAAACTTTTGCGTTTTCCAAAATTTCGTCGCAGAAGAGTTGTTAAAGTTGATAAATCGATTGTACGAGAAAATTTACGTTTGCGCTCCAATGGCGCCTCTACGGAGACATTCATAATATACACCATAAATTCGTTGAAACTGTATTTATATTTAAACAGAGCAAATTAATTAAATAGATAAAAGTAAATAAATTCACGAAGGTGTATAATTTTTTTTCTTTTCAAATTGAAACTTTTGCGTTTTTCAAAATTTCGTCGCAGAAGTGTATTAAAGTTGATAAATCGATGGTGTGATAAAATTGACATTTGCGCTCCAATGGTGTCTCTACGTAGACGTTCATAACGTACACCATAAATTCGTTAAAATTTTATTTACATTTAAATAGAGCAAATTAATTAAATAGATAGAAGTGAATAAATTCACGAAGGTGTGTAATTTTTTTTCTTTTCAAATTGAAACTTTTGAGTTTTTCAAAATTTCGTCGCAAAAGTGTGTTAAAGTTGATAAATCGATTGTATGAGAAAATTTACGTTTGCGCTCCAATGGCGCCTCCACGGAGACATTCATAATATACACCATAAATTCGTTGAAACTGTATTTATATTTAAACAGAGCAAATTAATTAAATAGATACAAGTAAATAAATTCACGAAGGTGTATAATTTTTTTTTCTTTTCAAATTGAAACTTTTGCGTTTTTCAAAATTTCGTCGCAGAAGTGTGTTAAAGTTGATAAATCGATTGTATGAGAAAATTTACGTTTGCGCTCCAATGGCGCCTCCACGGAGGCTTTCATACCATACACCATAAACTCCTTCAAATTTTATTTATATTTAAACAAAGCAAATTAGTCAAGTAGGTAAAAATAAATAAATTCACGAAGGTGTGTAATTTTTTTCGTTTGAAAGTGAAACTTTCGCGTTTTCCACAGTTTCGCCGCAGAACTGTGTTCAAGTTGATAAATCGATCGCACGAGAAAATTCACTCGGAGCGCGAAGGGTTAATCCTGCGTAATCAACTATAATTAACCCATCTGCATCCTCCGGCGGAATAATCCGCACACAGCGATTGTCACTTATCACTGATCGCAGAATAATCCGCTAGCAACTACTGTCACTTATCGCCAAACGCCAAAGAGTCTGAGAATTTCTAACGAACAATACGTAATAAAATTCGTAGCTTTTAGTGCTTTATCAGCAACAACAGTTTTCTCTCTAATTCCGCGGTTTCCAACCTGGGAGGCGTGGACTATTGTCAGGAGAGGTGCCAAAACTTTTTAATAAAAAATTAGTACTCTTTCAAGATTCTCTGAATATTTCACTTTGAATCTTTCCAATCCGCTAAAGACTAAAAAAACAAAAAGAAAGAAAGAAACACTACGAGATATCTCGTAGCTAGCAGTAAATGGATTAAACATCTTTCGCCTGACGATCCTACGATCGTGTAGCAGCTTCGTGTTGAATCCACTCTGTAGCTTGCATATTTAACGTAAAATAATTTATTAATAACCGGCAAGACGTTGACACGGTGTCCTATTTAAAGTAGAAGAAACTCGTCCAATGGGTTTCTCGTCGAATTTCATGGTGTAGCCGAGGCAGAGTTTAACCCTCGCCGGGTTAATACACCGGGAGGATATCGATTTTTCATTAGCTTATCGAAAAATCACAAACGATTAAACTTTGAACGCGAGAAGGTGTACAGAGCGACGTGATGACGACGTCGTGCCGTGGGGCCGACGTCGTTTGTTCAACGACGCTCTCTTTTCTCCGCCCTTACCGCAGGCTTTCACGCTCGTGCTGCTCCGCATATTTATATAGAGCCTCGTTACGAAATATTGCAAAAAAGAAGGGAAAACCAGAGGCGGTTAGCGTGTGGCGGGAGGATGAGGATGAGGAGGATGAGGAGGAGGAGGGTTTTGGGGGGAATAAATAGGAAAGTAACAGTGATGCGGCGAATGTTTCTCGATAACGGTTTTAATTCGAAAGTATCGGTATTCGATTGCGACGACCTCGATTTTGCGTGTATGCGTGGCTTTCTAGTTCGCAGCCACTTGAACCAGCGAAGCGCACCGATTAAAGGAGATGACACAGTTCTCGACGGCTCGACCGACTACTTACGAGCAATAACCGTCCTATTAAAAATCACTCGCGAAACGATGCTCACCACCTTGCCCCTAAAATACCTCGTTGCTGGATAAACTCTTTCCAAGGTTCAGCGAGAACGATCTTATCCGTTAAATCTGTCGTTAGCTCGTAAAATGGTTGATCAAAGAATCGGTAAAGTATACGATCCAGTTTTGTTCCATTTGATCGTTTGTATAAAGATCGTTTGCACGTTCGCGTCGATTCACAGCCGGTAAAAACGGAGGGGAAAGATTAAATATGCATCTAGTTTGCCGAGGGAATGCTCTATTAAAACGGAAATGCACGATAACACCGCGAGGCTCGTTTATTAAAATACCGAATGAAAAGAGTCGCGTGCAATTAAGACGCTTTCTAAGTTTCCACGGAATACCGTCTAAAGTTGACGTTTCAGAACCTCGTGTAGCGCTCTTCGTCTGAATGCCTCGTGTTTATTACAAGTTTTAAGGTGGTGGTGCATCAAAATGGGAAATGATCGATCGCCGAGGTGTAATTCATTCCTCGACGTGTCATTTCTTTCGCTAATTATACACAGCTATTAATTCAGCTAGTTGCTGTTCTAATACCGTGATAGATAAGAACTGCTAATGTATCCATATCATAAGTTAAAACGAAAGTTCGAATTTTTATTACCGTTCTAATTATTTTCGTCGCATCTGGACCAAAATCTGTGCCACGAGTCTGCCACGTTGTTTTAACCCTTTCGATGCTCTCCTACTGGTGACTATAGTAACTCATCATCGTACTGTTATACCCTCGAATATTTTCGTCTTTTCTACTATCTGTATCGACAACTAGTCACCAACTTTCCTCTCCTCTCAACTCTCCCACACAGTCATATTTCAAAGTGTATTTTTCCAAAACTCTTAAATAGACCTATTTTTCCATCCTTGTAAGTAGTCGACATAACGGCATTTATCGGTGCTAGTGTTTTTAACGATGGCTGCAAAAGCATTTCGTTAACGACGAAACATATGGATTTAGAGATTGGTAATGGAGAGTACAGTATTTGTAAGAAAATAGACGAACGTGAGTTAATATGCGCGGAAATTCGGGCTGAAGTAAATTCGAAACGAACTCGAAAACTGAAAGACAAGCAGCTGACGAATTCTTAGAAACCGAAGGGTTACTTTATGGCCCCGAAAGTGCAGATTAAGGGTAATGTTGTAAAAATATTCTTTTATTTAAAAAAAAAGATTAATTTGAAACTTTTCACCCGTTCAAGTTGAAATTTCTACACATTATTCTCCATAAAATAAATTACAATATGGAATAGAACATTTTTGATATCTTAATTCGTTGAATTTTTACGAATGTTTAAACTTAATTTTCATCAACGAAGAAACAAATTTTATATTTCACAAGCTGCCATTTTCTTATTTTTCAAAATTATTGAAAAATCATAAACTACATGTTTAAGATGGCACAAAAATTGTTTATTTTTCATATTCCAGACTCACTTGTCGGTGAGTACAAGCGGATAAAGTTTCGCTGGACATGAAGTTAAACAATATTGCACAACTCTATCATTTTGTACTTTTACACAACAACAAAAAATATGGAAATAGAGTTAAGATATTGCTCAATAACCCTTACAAAAATCTTAGTTGTTTACTAAATATTCATAGGCGAAAAAAAATGTGAGATTCACGCGACTCTTTTAGGCTTCCAGGGTTGCATACGGAATAGAGAGAAGCGACGGTTTGATCGGGGATTCGTACAGTTGGGGCCAAGATATAGCGAGGTCGTAAATTAGGGCCGTGCGTTGCAGTCTGCTTGAGGATTCTAACAATAAATGAATGGTAGCATATGATTTGGTGTTTAAAATATTAAAGACCTGAATAAAACCTTTACCTGTACTCGTACCTCTAAAAGCGGCTTCTCCCAGACGGAAAACCCCTAATTTGTTCTAGCTGTACGCAGTTTTCAGAAAATATATTAGAATCAGTTCGTCTTTCAAACTGTGAACATCTATTGGAACTCGATAAATTAGAAAACAAGAAAGAAAAATTGTAATGTGATTAAGAATTTTTTCTTTGATATATCATACAAGATACATTGACGCTGGATAAAAAAATTCTTCGTACGGTCCTGTGACCATGGTTTCAAGCCCTTAACTGCTCGTATTTCTGTCAATTTCCATGTTTCGGCAGCTAAAACATGTTTACTTTCACTCCTGACCGATTTTACGACCTCGTTATATCTTGGCCCCGACTATACTAGTAATTACGGTAAATCGAATATTCGCAGGTATACTTGGTATCTCTCGAACGACGTCGAAGCCGGCGTCTAGGTTGGCGTCGACTGTGTCGACTGTGGCGGCGACGGCCTCGGCGTCAGTGATTACGAGCGACGGCAAACGAGCCTTCCTATCCGATGCTCTTTTGAGAACGATAAAACGACCGGCATTCTAATTTTCCTCGCCCTTGTGGCTAAGTAAACGCAACGACGAAACGTTTATTCGCGCGACACAGTTGCATTACCTTCCTCCCTCGAGGGAATCGAACAAATATTCTAGAAAAAATTCTCTACTTGAAAAGTAGCAAGAAAAAAGAAAGAAACTCACCTCTTCCTCGGCTTCTTTCTCGATGGCAGTCAACGATTCGGCATCGGCAAGGTTGTCGACAGCGATGGCCAAGAAGACGTTCAGGAGAATATCTGCGTTGCTTCTTTCGTCAAGGATCATTTAGTAACAGTAACTTCCGAGACGTGATGAAATTGTACGATACAAGGTACATCTGCCTCTGAAATGTTCGCTGAGAAAAAGGATACAGTTGCCGCATATAAAGAGAATGATGAAGTAGAAACAGGCGAGCATGCCGAAGCTCGAAACACCACCGTAGGCTCTAATCCCATCGTACATAACGGCGTTCCAATCTTCACCGGTGAGTATCTACGAATCGAAAGAAAACGTAATCCTCTCAACCGTTTTCGGAAGAGATCGCAAGGACACGGATGGTTTAGAAACTTGCCTGAAATACGGTCAACAAGCTCTGCCAGAAGCTGTCGAAATTGTGACGAGGCTTGTCCTGTAATTCGCTAAAATTGAACTTTCCACCGAATACCTACGGGCAAATAGATATCGTAAAACTTCAAACATCTACCTGGAAGTTGCTGTTGATGATAGAATCGTATATGAGAAACGAATCATACCTGCATGCCTAGGAGAGCAAAGATCACGATGAAAAGAAAGAGCAGAAGCAAGAGAGACGCGATCGATTGTATCGAGTTTAACAGGGAAGCCACCAAATTCGACAACGACCTCCAATATCTAGAAATAGAACGGTAACGTCGGTTTCTTCTTACAAATTAGCTACGTAAGAAAAAAAGAATAGAACGATAGGATGCCGCGTGGCCACTTACTTTGTCACTTTAAATACCCTGAGCAACCGGACGCAACGGAGAACGGAAACGCCGAGCGGTGGCATCACGTGAGTGTTCGTCAGGATCATCTCGGTAATCGAGCCGATCACGACGAAACAATCGAAACGATTGAACAGCGAAACAAAGTAACCCTGAACAGTACAATACAGCATTTTCCTTCGAAATTGATATCGATCGCTTGCCTAGACTAGGGAAACTTACTTGAAATCCTAAACTATACATCTTCAACATCATCTCCATGGAGAAGAGCGCGATGAAAAACATATTCGTGATCTCTGCGTGACGAAAGGTTAGAGTTGCGTAATTAAATTTCTACGTTTTTGTTGGATTTCATGAACATTAACGAAATGGCGTACCTTGAAAGTCGTCCAACCAGTGCGGTTGATTGTAATGCTCGGTGGCTAGAACCCCAGTGTTCAGGAAAACCAATACTATGATCAACCAATAGAAAACCTGCGACTTGACGGCTTTTCTGCAGGCTCTCCGCATTCTCCTGTTTACTCTGCGAATTTACAATTCAAACTAGGTTTCCATCAAAGGTAAACAACAATCGGCGAAGCTCACTTTTCGTAAGAGCGCGCGGGATCTTTCGACGTGCTTACAGCCAATTAACCCTCCAGTCGAGAGCGATTCTTCGTGTTTCTTTTTTTTTTCTTTTCTTTTGTTGTTTAAAATCGCGAGCTACTTTTATTCGTTATTTATAATAGTTATAAGCATTGTATCGCAAATTTAGGGTAACAATTCACTGGTCAAGGGTAACATAAACGTGTCAATTGCTGTTATTCGACTGAATATAAATTACTCCCTCTGTCAGAATATAAGAATCCCATTTCACGCGAACATTTGTCCGAAAATAAGAGTCCCATTTTAATTTAACAGTGTTATTCGAGACTAAGGATCGATGTTAGGGATTGAAGGATATTAAAAATTAAAAAAAACAAGCAAAATGAAAGTTTTAGTAACCATTGCAAAAAAAGAAACTTTATTACTTGAACTAATCATTTTGACGGAATATTCTCATTATTTCTTGTGAACATTTTAAAGATATTGGCAATTTGGATTCCCTTCTTAGTTTTTCCTTTTTCAAATCAGGTATTTTGTAATTTATTTGTCCTATTTTCCCGTACAACACAGTCCATACAATTTTGCAACGTTAAAAAAATATTGTCCAATTTGATATATTCGTAATCCTTTCGTAATGCTCTTTAAACACTTCGAATTAACTCATCAATTGTATTTGGTACATCCTAATGCTGAAATGATTGTATGGATGCAAAAAATCCCAAATCTAAAACATTCAAGTCAGGTTTTGCGTTTAAATTGATTTGTTTGAAATTTGACATTTTTGACATTTGTCTGACGTTCCAAACAACAATAAACATATGTTTATCAAAGAAGACTTGATTCGTTCTTTCTATTTTTCTACTTCTAATAAATAAAAAAACCAAATTTGTCAAATGAGACTCTTATTTCCGGACAGAGGGAGTATATATTATAAAGATAAAAGTAATATAATGTAATATAATATTCTTGATTCTAAAAGAAAGAAAATGATATATGAGCCGTTTATTTTGAAAGTGGCCTAACTCCATTTATACTTAAATCAAGATTTTGGCGTGGTAGAAATGTCATTAAAAAAAAAATCAAAAAGTGTCGGAAAGGTAATAACTTTATTGTAAATGAAATGAGACAAGAAGATTTTGTATCAACAAAATTATTAGAAGACGCAATTTTTAAAAGGATAAAGAATTCTGATGGAGAATCAATAAACTGGTTAAAAATATGTTGGATGCGTTTTGTCAGAAATAAACCGTATAAAATTTTCTATAAGACATCAACGAATGAGAATGAACATTTTTAAGTCCTGAATTTATTACCACGTCGGTGTAGACCATGAAAGTTCGAAAATATATATATATACATACATATGAAATACTTTCAATGTTTCAAAATAAAATAAAATAGATATGATAAATGAAATGATATATTATATTTCTTTCAATGTTACAAAATAAAATGAAATAGATTCAACGTAGATATAGCGCCTCCCGATGCTTAAATATCTTAAAAATGATAAGCAACGCGATAATAGCATATCCCGCGGAATTGTATAGATTAAGATATTTCAGCTCGACGCTCCCAAACACTTTCATTGTGGACTGAAAACAATTGAGATTTCAGCATTTACAGCAGCAGGCATTTTTAACGAAGGCTGCTATGCAATTTTAAAGATCATGAACGATATTGATATCGTTATTAGAGATCAATGTAAAAGTTTCGTCATAACTAGAGATGAATGACGATTACAAAGATCGGCGAGACGAAGCCTTGAACCAACAAAAAAGGCTCGTACAGAGGCTAGAATGGCAAATTTAGAAAGAGATCAGTTCGACGAGCAAGAGGAAGGAATAATATACGAACCTGGAATAGCTGATTAGTTGTAATTCTCTGATATTTCTTCAATACCTGCACTACAAACTTTAAACGCGTTTTTCTCGAAACAACTTTTTCGTAGCTGGTTGACACGATTTAAAAACAAAAGTATTGGATCGATCAACTTGAAATTTTAACTGTATATTAAGAAAGAATCCTTTTATCGTTTGACCTACAGACAAGACGATAGGTTGTATATTTCTTTTTTAATTATCGAAAGTTCGAGTAATTTCTTGCGAAAAGTCGAACATCTGAATTTAAACAGTTACCATTTCTCGAAAAATAATTTTTTTTTTACTCACTGTAGGTGAAACGATAATTATATGTTTATAAAATAAAATCTCATTAGAATTTTTGATATCAGATGAACCGGAGGGCAGATATCATGTCAATCGTTAATGAAGCAATTGTCCTGGTTCACGGGCAATTCAAACTGTATTTTTAAGTGGACCGAACTGAAAAAATTTACGTAACATGGTGAAAGTATAACAAACACATATAGAAAGTTTCAAATTAATTAATGCTACATTTTTGTTTACAAAAAATCCTAAAGTATCGATATTTTTGACGAAGAAAACAGAAATTCCTCCCTTAACTCTTTGAGGCACGGCGGGATTAAAGTGTCCCACCTTTTTGATGTATTTCACGGCACGGTGGGACAAAAATGTCCCACCTCGAAATTTTGCCGTAGCTGCATGTGCATAGGTTTATATTTCGCCCTATTTATGTAAAGCAGTTGTTAATGTCTTCAAACAATCACTATTTTGTTATGTTTTTTCATGATGTTATACATTTATTAATACAAATATACCAATTTTGTTTCATTTAACCCTTTCGCTACGGCGGTTTAGTCCGAAATTGTGCACATTTCGCGTAGATAGTGTATTTTGGAAGAAAAGGGATTTTTTTTAGGTCACGATTTTACCGGCATGTCGGATATATCCGTCGTTCGGAAGGAAAGGGTTAAAACCCGCAAAAAATTCCTGTGCAACATGGGTCTATTTTTGATCTGAAATCCCGAACGTCAAAGAGGTAAGTGAGACGCGCTATGAGCGTTGCCCACGGCTGGAGGGTTAATATGCAACGCTTCCTTTCTTTTCTCCCCCCACCCCGGTGTCAAGGCGAATCATCGTAACGAAAAAGATTTCGTTGGAACAGAACATATTCGTCGGATCGATGTAATCCGTTTCGTTAACCCTCTCACCTGTTGAAATCCCGCTTTTTCCTCCTCCAGGCGGATTCCTGTTGAACACCCTCCTCGTCGCCCTCTAATTGATCCGTACTCTCCATTTCGCTCTGCTGCTTCGCTGCAAAAATCATTTTATCGACCCATAAGAAAACACTCCCCTCCGAGGCTGCATTCGTCTGTACTAACGAGATTACTCGCAGGTACGGGACGTACTCTTTCCATCCTGCATCTTCGGCTCGTCGGCCTCCGGCTCGATATCCTCGGCCTGTGTGATCCAATCGAGATAGCCCCTCAGGTCGTCCTCGATCTGCTGCTTCTCCCTGAGCTTGTGAAAGTCACCCCTCGCCTTTGCCTTCTCTCTCTCCTTGGAGAACTCGCTGCACCGGGGGCAAAGGTATACACGGTCGCGGCGTGATTAGAGGCACAAGAGTGTAGGGTAATTGAAACGTTCGCGAATAGAAATTGGAATTTTAGAACTGCCTTTCGTATTCCGAGAAGGAAACATGCAACCTTCCTCTCTCCTGTATCTCTGCTCTATTTTCCCTTCGGGAAGACACAGGACGCGTCATTGTTCTCGACAAAGAGGGACAAATTTGCTACGCAGTTTGATAAGACAGGCTCCTACAGTTCGATCGTCGCTGAGGTTGCTACGCAATCGCTATTGCGTAAATCGACGAGACAAACAAGGGGGTATTTATATTTAGAGACATGTTGGGGTAGTAGGTTAGGTGGTCGCAAGTAGTCGATACCGTTCGAGGTGAAGAACTCTGAGGAAGGATAACCAAGCACAAGCTACCCGAAAAAAAAAGGAAATAGAAGATTTCGCTGTTTCTTCGATACTTACCCGGACAACACACCGAGAATCAGATTCATCACGAAGAACGCTCCGAGGATGACCATCGAGATAAAATAAATCCACTGCCACGAGCTTCCCATCGCGTCCTCGATCTAAGACAGGTAGAAAGAACAGGAACAGAGATTTAAGGGACTCGTAAACTCGTGCGAGGTAGTAACGCTCTTACGCTGTACAACACGTCGGTCCAGCCCTCGAGAGTAACGCATTGGAAGACCGTCAACATGGCCAAGCCGAAGTTGTCGAAATTCGTGATACCCCAATTCGGACCCTCCCAGAATTGCTTGCTACAGTAGTACTCGGGTCCCACGTTATCGCACTGGAAACCACCTGGTCCACAAGGAACTGGTTCGTCCATGATCGCGTCTGCGAATACGTTCGATCAAGAGGCGGTTTTATTTTATTTCATATCGATCTGGCGAAACCAGATGGATACTCTCCTCGTGGAAGAGGAGAGTCGAGGGACGGAGGGAGAAAGAGAGTGTCAGTGAGTGAGAGGAGGAGGAGGAGGAGGGAAAGAGAGGGAGGGATGGTATGCAAATTCGCGGATTCTCGTGAATCAGCTGTTTACCGTGGGATATGCGGGGCCACGCAGGTCGCGTACCGCACGCTAAGAATAATTAGACGTTAGTTTCACGTTGGGTGAATCATATCTAAAATAGCGCCGGTGCAAAGTGTGTTTCGGGGTTAAGCCGGGAACTCCCGCGGTGTCTCTGCCAACTTCTCCTCGATATTACATTTTTCGAGGTATTCTTTCCGGGCCTGAGACCGAACGATGGGCCACCGTAGCGATTTTTCTAATTCTCGATCGTTTCGTCTATCAATCGTGATCCGGCGCGAGGAGAGAGGAGAAATAAGAATATACATGGCCCACCGCTGGTTATGGCATACTCGCATACTTTCGAGGAGCATACTCACCGGTGACATTGTGCCTGCACGTTTTATGCATTTTCCCGGAGAACAGCTCGAGGCCGATGATAGCGTAAATAATGATGACGAACAGAACCAACAGAGCGATATGTAGAAGGGGTATCATCGCTCTCAAAATAGAGTTTAGGACCACTTGAAGACCTGCACAGATCGACAGAGAAAACGTTTGCGTCTTGCGTCTCGCATCTTACGTAGGTATGTATACATATGTATGCGAGCAACGTCGGCGACTCGTCAGAGGTGTAAGCGTGATACTTGTCGCTTTGATATGGAAATCTTACTTGGTACTCCGGAAACCAGCCTGAGAGGTCGTAGCACTCGAAATGCCCTTAACGCTTTCACGTCGAAGCCTTCTTTCATGAGCATCGTCAATACTATGCTCACCATTCTGTAAAGAAACGGTATGGAAATTAAATGATCCATCCCGCGATCGAAACGCTCCTTTTACCATTCGGCCGTTTTCACCCAACGAATTCTTCCCTCGAATCGACCACCTTCTCCGCCTCCTTCTCCTTCGTTTTCTCTTTCTTTCCTATTGTCCTGGCATCGATTTCTTACCAGGACCAGGATTCAGCGAAACGCGAGAAACGTCGAGTAATTCGCGATAGAAACTCGCTGCGAAACGGTACGAACGGGAACTCGAGTCGAAATTAAAAGTACCTTGCCTCGCAGCAAACCGGGATGAACTTGAAGCGAAAAACGGGAAACCCTCTTGTTTCGCCAACTAAGCAGAACTTATTGAATTGAAGTGGAACGCGACAGAGGGAAAGAAAGCGGGTCGCGTGCCGATTCAATGTCATCCTACGATCGCGATATTCCGACGACGCGGAATATAGGAGTGCAGACGTGTACAGGGATGGGGTAAAATGGCGCGTTGAAATTCGGGGCAAGGATCATTCGATCGCAAGATTTGTCTGTACGATAAAAAGAAATCGCCGTTATTGGCCCCTCGACTATTCCCATAATCGACGATAGACGATTTACAACCACGGCCACGTGTCCTCCCGTGACGAGCGACCCGATATATAATATGTATGTACACTGCGGAGCGTAACTGTAGCACCATTACAATTTTCAGGGGTTTTGAAGTTCTAAGTAATGATTCCCAAATGTTAATACTACTCGCGAAAGAGACTTGAAACGAATTACAATTATTGAAAAAAGTAGAAAAATAACATTTATTTAACATGAACTGTAATACTAAATAAAATATGGTGTACAACTATAGCACCAATGAATTTGCAACGGAATAATAATATCAAATGACAATAAAATGTTACATTTACAATTCAGATTATTAAAGTGAGCAATTTCAATAGTGGGTAGGACCTCCTTTTTTATGTATCAGCTCAAAAATACGATTGTTCATATTTTTACTAATTTTTTCAAAGTTTCTTCGCTAATTCGATTCCACGCTTCAATAACAGCTGTTTTTAGCTCTGAAATAGTTGCAAATTGCCGACTATTTGCATAAATATGCCGTACCATGATACCCCATATGTTTTCAATTGGATTTTGATCTGGGGAGCAAGCAGGCCATTTCGATACATCGATATTATTCGTTTCAAACCATTCTGTGGTTTGTCGGCTTTTATGAATTGGAGCATTATCTTGCTGATAAGTCCACGAAATGTGACTGTTTGCACGAATAAGAAGCAATAAATGATTTTCAAGTATTTCAATATACTCTGCACTGTTAATTGTTGCAGTTGGAAAAGCTAATCTGAGCTTGCCTCTGAAGCAGAATGCACCCTACACGATAAGTGTTCCTCCACTGAAATTACGCTTCGAAAAGTATAGTTGTTCTTTACGAAGGTCCCTCCAATATCAATTAAATCCACCTGGACCGTCCAAATTGAATCTTTTTCGTCAGAGAAAATAACCTAAGTTAAATAGGGAATATCGAAGATGAAGCTAAAATCTCGATTTACGACTGTCTATACTTAAACTTACGTTATTCCAATTTCTGCTCATGTTTTCTCGCGCGTGTTCAAGCCTGGCTATTTTATGACGTTTCAGAAGTGTAGGTACGAACATCATTTTCTGTCTTCTAATGTTTGAATTACGTTTCAGAACACGTTTGGCAGTCGAACGAGAAACGCTTAGACTACACTCCCTCGTCATTTCTTCCGAGCTTTTTAACGTATTGCTCGCAACTTTAGTAATTTGCCTTTCAGTACGGGGAGATAACTTCCTCTTAGGTTCCCCTTTCTTATTTTCCCCATATTTAGGTAGGATCACGTAAAAAATTCAATACAACTTTATGAGATCGCTTGAGTTTACGTGCAATTTCACGTATTCCCATTTCTTGCTCTCTATACGCTATAATTGAACCTTGCTCTTGTTCGCTAAGATAGCTGCCACGTGGCATTGTATCAATTAACTAAAAAACCCCGGGCTTAAGTATGTTATAAATGAAGCTAGTGCCATTGTTTTGCACCGATCGTTAAATCTAAATTATCGATTATATCTTGCCATATATCTAGACAAGTTCGATGAATTTCATCTAGAATCCATTACACCCATACCTTGCTATACGGCCGCTCTTTATACGGCATTTCACTCTAACCTTTTTTACTTTTATTTTTATGCAAATATTTTTATAGGAAATAAAAAGAATAAAATACTTTATGAACTAAAAACTATATTATTTTATGAAAAATTGGAACGGGTCCAATTGAATTTGTATGGGTTTGTATCAAAATAATTGATTCGTTAAATAGTTGGATTTTCGCTTTGCAGCCAACTTTTCCGGAATTTATCTAGGCCGTAAAACGAGGTATTGGTGTATTTACCATGATCTTTCACACCGTATAATTGGGTTTTTCGAATTATTTTCATAGAGATCGAAAATGTTAAAGATGTTAGTGGTGCTATAGTTATGCTCCACAGTGTATGTATGATACATACTCGTACTTACGCAAAAAGAAAACCAGCTTCCCCGACGTTCCACAGCGTACCACGGTTTAATAAACGTTCTCTGTATACGTGAAGAACGTGCGGCTTTATCGCATAAAAATTTCGTCCCGATTCCAATTAAAACAGAATTAATCTCGAGCGTTTATCCTGCCGCGAAACATGCCACGCACCAATGACAGCAAAACCAAGCACCGTAAACTCCGCGTTTTTCCGCCCTCGTTCGTTCGCGACGTCATTGTCGCTTGCATGCATTAAAAATGCGCATCGATAAAGTGGTGGTAAATAGGGGAAAGTATTCTCTACTCACCCTATCACTACTATCGAGAAATCTAATATGTTCCAGCCGTTCCGAAGATAAGCGCCAGGATGAGCCACGAAGCCGTAAGCGATGATCTTCATAACGCACTCGACCGTAAAAATCACAAGAAATATATACTCTATTTTTTCCTGAAACACAAAAAGCAAAGGGAAGTGCAACGTGAGACAAAACGGAGACGCTTCGTTCGAGTAGTTTTATCATCTGTCTGGTAAAGCGACAGCGTCGGAATAGTCGCGAGACTTTCCACTTAATCTACTCGCGGATTCGACTTTTTACTCTCCTCCATCGTGAAATCGGTTCCACGAGGTCGAAAGTAAAGGTTCCATAAGACACGAAACGTCTGATTCGCCGAAGGCAACGAACGACGAATCGATTCGCGACGCGTTCGATATTTTACAAAGTTACCAAGCTTCCTTACGCCTGCGTGCGTTTTAATTCGCGTGCCTTTCAATTGAAATTTTCGATCGTTCGACTCTAATCGAGTAGAAAGTCGTCCTGCATTGACCAACAAGTGGCTGATCAAGTCCATTCATATCTACTAGAAAGAGTTCCTAAACCTTTTCCACGTGTACATAAGTGTTAGGTCGTTGCACATGAAGTAGCGGATTCTGTCACGTTGTGGATTTGTTTCTCATTTTAACTTGTTATATTATACGTAGATGTCACTTTTTATAGATCACTAAGCCTATAGGCTGCTGTTTCTAACCTACAGTCAGTATCACAAGAGCGTGGACGTGATATTTGCGAAACTTCGTATCCAACGGGACAGAGATTGTGTTAAAATTAAAACAGTTACAGTCTTCTTCGATACGCGTTGCTCTAAAATCTTTCAGTATCGTTTCTGTCACTAACAAATATAAATCAATTCAAAATCGCCAAACTGTGTACGCCAAACGTTTCAAAGTTTCATTACTTTTATGCATTTCTATGCATTAATGCAGTTTTAAAACTATAAGTGTACATTTTTTCTTTTAAATAAAACTATATATATTTCTTCTTTCGAAAATAGATTCCGTAGATTATTATGGGTGGAAAAATGTGAAAGTTAAACGATAGAGGATAAATTTACGAAGTATATGAACTTTCTTAATAATACACAGCCTTAAATATTCTCTCAACTGTACAGTCCTAATTACGCTTCCAAAAATATTCTGGAAGAAAATGTAATTCAATAAAACTAATTTCAACATTTCATTTGGATATCCGTAACAATAATATTAATTGTTCTTTGTAAACGCGATAAGGTCATTACGAAAAGTGAACAGGGCCGTACGGATTGGAGAACGTTTAAAGGCGTGTATTATTATCTCCAATTATCAGACTAATACTTTTATACGCAGAATAAGACATGACATCGATTTATGCAAGAAAAGTTGTATAATTCTGTAGCATGGTTTATGATCGCAGCTAGAAAAATCAATTTGCAGATGTCGAAGATTTCGCCTTCGACACTTTACGATTACTGCAAGTTAAGAACCGTAATTGTCGAAATTAGTTTACAACGCGTGAGTGGCTCATGATCACGCTATGGCCCGCTACCAAACCTTTTTAAGGAAAAATAAACAAAATAAATGGCGACTAATTCGCGTGCTTGAGGAAAACCCAACTTTTTCACCACTCTGCCAGAAAAATAGCGAAGCTGGAGCTTCCAGCAGTTTCTCAAAAGCCAATGGAAATACAGTTCCTGGCCATCGAATTAGAACCACGTACGGAAATTTCACTTTTATACCTATAACAGTATGTCATATATGGAAAATTGTCTTAGGTAATTCAAATTATTACTAAATACGTTGATAATGATGTATATATAACAATTGATTTGTTACTATCGTGGTAATAATCAAATTCTCCCGACATGAATGCTATAGAAAATGTCTGGAGCCTACTTAAAAAAATAGTTTATGAATCTCGAAACAGCACATTGTCACAGGTGAAAAGAAAAATGAGAGATATTTGGGAAAATAACGAAGATACAAAACATATGATCGAGCAATGTATACGAAGCATGCCGGAAAGGATACAAGTTGTCATCAAAGCAAAGGGTGGAAATACAAGATATTAACATGTGTTAACAATATTATGTACAGTAGTAGTGTATTATGATATTAGCTAATAAACTACATCATTACAATTTCAACGAGCTTTTTAATTTTACGAAAAACGCGAAAAATGCTTAAAATTTGTAGTGGTCCTAATTAGAATGGCCAGGGACTGTAGTTTTTCACGAAAACAAGCTCCACTCGAAAGAGTGTTACGCCCGTGTAAAAGAATACATAAGAAAGAGCGCAAAACCAGAAAAAAGAAAGTTCTCGGGTTCCTAAAGAATTTGATAAATATTCAAGAATTCATCACATTTACCAAATTTAATGATGATTATATGTAATAACCGGCAATTATACATAATCACCGGATTAATCACATTTACCGTAACATATGTATACAATCTGTCGGGGTGTCGATTATCAATGGCTGATCAAAGACAATCCACACCCACTTGTCGGTTGTACGCTCTTCTTGGCAGACATCGGTGGTGAACGGATGTAAAGGACCTGTGACGTAAACGTTCCAACGGAAGCAAAGCAGCCACGATGGTGACGAACTTATTGTTGAACATCACGTTCAACGATCGCGTCTCGAATCAGAGTGGAAATTCACGAGGGCACGCCTGCCGCGTCTTCAATTAATACCGTTCGAATTTAAAAATAGAAAAGGAAAAAGAGAAAAAGAAATCGACGGTCGTTCGTGAGCGTGCAACTGCAGGATTGTAAGAAAAGTTTGAAAAATGTAGATACAGGCTGGTGGTATTTGTTCGCGTGAAATTCGTCTTATTTTCTCGCCCTAAATCCAGCCTTGAAGCGATACCCACGCGTCAATGTACGCCGTTTATGTACCGAATGCTTTTGCCAAAGTTTCCGGTCTGACGCGGCACAGAAGGGTTTACTCTACCGGCCGCAATAAACCGGTGGAAAAAGCCCGACCTCTAATAAAAGGTTTCATACTTGTTCTCGAAGGCTAGATCTTAACGTGTTATTTTGAAAAACCTTTTACCCATTTTCCGGAACACGGGTTCCCCAGTTTCGATTCTATCCACCCTCGAATCTACCCTCGACCCTCGTTCGTCGTACTTTCAAACGTTTCTCGTCCAACGATTTCCGTCGCCATTGAAACGCTTATTATGTTGCTTTTTTACGTTGTTTTTCGTCGTTTTCACCTACGAGAATCGTTCACCTTTCGCGACACGGTGCAGCGTCGATGGCGAGAGGTCGATAAACGTTTGAAAAGATGAACGTCAATGTCGAAAGGGTTTCTATGAGGATGAAAACCGAAAACAGGTGGTTCGGACGAATTACAGGCGAAACTCGATGTAAAACTAGCAGGGGAACGGAAATGCGATTGCCTTCGAAAATGCAGCGCGTCGAAAACGATCTAGTGTCGCGACTTTCCGTTCGAGAGATATATGGACGTTGGCCCATATATGTGAATCATGTTTTCCAATAATAGTGGAGAAAGGTGGATGCCGATGTCAGCAAGATTGAGCAATTATTGAAGTTTCACCTCGAATAAGTTTCATGCCATCAACCCTATCTCTTGGACATAGTGTTTATTTATCGATATCCCGACCGGTTCACGTGGTTCGACGAACGGAACTGTTATTCCTATTATCTTCTCTATTATTAGCTTAATCGGAATTCGTCGTTCGCACAGTATTTCGACCTCTAAATGGCGAGGCTCTAAACAGCTATCGTTGTGCCTGGCAACGATCTGTCGATCTTTCGTTAAAACAAAAAATTCTCGTAAATTACAAAAATGGGGAACCTGTTTATCTCTGGTAGTGAACTTCTGGATCATTAAAATGTTTGCCACGTGGCAGAATAAAGTCACACCGAGAAAGAACGAAAATAACGCAAGGTCTTAGTGTGTTACTCCCTCTGTCCCATAATTATAGTAGCAAGTGAATATTTAAACAGGGAATTATTGGCGAATGCAGCTGTAAGTTATGTTGTAGCACAAATTTGCGAAGCCTTCGATCAAAATCAATGTTTCATGACATCTGTCATTTGTTTTGACGCATCTTTCAATTTTTAGGTTTACCTAGTTATTACGAATTTTAACTATTTTTCTAATTTCATCCGCTGATCGATTTCAATTGTTTTATTTCAATTGAATATCAATTCATTGTAAAAGTAAAATGAAAAAAAAAAAGAGAGTTTTCAGGCAAAGATCGAGTTGCGATTGTCCAGTTCTTGATGCATCAAGTGAAAAACGAAAAGTTGCAGAAAGGTGCAATTACATTAGCTGGAAAATAATTGAAGTACAACAGAATGCCCATATCGAGAATTTAGAAACGTGTTTCCAAAAATAAGTGTCAAGGTGAATCTGATGCTGATGTTGATTCTTTGAAAAAACAAAACTGTGGACGTAAATGCAAAGATTATGGAGAAAAAGTTGAAAAACTTAGAAATATTCCTCTTAGCAGAAGAGGCACCGTAAGATCAGCTGCTCACGCCATTGAAATTCCCAAATCTACGTTATTCCGAATTTTGAAAAACGAAAAATCCATAAAACGAGTTTCAAGCACCATTGAACCATTTCTTCCAGAAAAGAATAAGAAAGATCGCGTAGAATTTTGTCTTCGCAGCTAAGGGATCCTACCTACAAGTTTAAACTGCAGTAACGAAATTATTGAAAATTCTAGAAATTATCTGAACACTCAAAATAAAAATTAGAAGTAATATTTTTAATTTAATCTAGTTTTTTGATAATAAATATTGCGTGCTATATTTATTTTCGTTTGCAATTCCCGTTTAAATTTTATTATTATGGGGCAAATTAAATTCATCAACTGTTACTATTATTATGGGACAGAGGGAGTAGTATTTACCGCGTTAGGGAATAAAAAGTTCAGGAAATCTTAGCGAGAACAAGTTACGATAAAACAATTGCTACTTACCAAATACTGGTTGGTCAAATTAGAATCGCCGAACGGGTACGGTGTATAGACTGCCAGGGCGACGCAGTTCGCGAATATCGTCATGAGAATAAGCCACTCGAAAGGTCTGAAAAGTTGCGTCGATGAAAAGTCTGGTTAAGGAAAATGAAAATAACCCCGATAGCGTAGCCAGAGATGGTTTCCTGGACCGTAGAATGGGAAAACTTTCCTTTCATTTTTTCCCGATCTTCACTGGCACGTATACGGTGTTTCAAAATGGCTGTCCAACTGTGGAAAATACCTTAAGAGCAGAATGTTAATTACCGATAAAAGTTGTTTTCTTTAAGCATGCACAGGATATGATTTTGCACAGGAAAGCACATGTTTTAATTTTGCAACAGAAAGATTAATAAATTTGACAACACATTTTACTTTTCTTTGAGCTCTATCAAAATCAGAAGCTACTTTTTATTCAATTTTTTTATAAATTCAATTTTGAAGGTTGCAAGCCATTCCGCGAATAGTCTACAACCTAATAATGCATGGTTTAACCCTTTGCACTCGGGAGGCAGTTAAAATCAGTTGCCATTTGGTTTGATGCAGGCAACTTGAACGACAATTAAGAATCAACAGTAACTTTTCTTTATTTTTTAAACAAATATCCCTCTTCTTTACATTTTACATGGTTCGTTAAAATTATTCTTTTATACATTAAGTGTGTCTTTAATGCATACAACATCGATCCAAACGATAGAACTAGTGACAGTGTAGATAAGTTTGATTTTAAGTTGTCTAGAGACTGAATCAGTAATGTTGTAAATGAGAGATTCGAATTGAGTAATTGGTTCAATAAGACGAAAGATGAGAGTAATAGAAAGTAAAAGTGAAAACTGATTTTGATGGCACAAGAAGAATAAAGCTTAAAAACAATGAAAAAATTACAGCCAATTTGGATTTTGAATTTGAACCAATGGATTTTTCGAATTATCAAGTTGTTCAAAAAATTTCGTGCCGATTTTCGATAGATAGTGTTTGAATATATTACAACATATAAAATTACATAAAAAGATAAAGTTCAAAAAGATTATTGTTTCACATGTCTTTTGAAAGTTTGTTCGTTGCAATTATTAATTTCTTCTCTATGTTATACTGTTTTGAAGATGGAAGGAAATAGAGTACACTTCTGACGTTGAATATTTTTCTTTCAACGAGAAGGGAAAAGTACCGATGAAACATTAAATTGTAACGTCAAGCAGCTGTTTTGTAACACGGTGCAACGCGGCGATCTCGAGACCAATGCACGTCTCTCACGATTTCGAAAGCTTCTAAATACAAGCGGGGAATGAAAAGCATTGGGAAACTTTTCGTCGCATTGCGGACCAAAGATATTTCGCGTTCTCCTCCGCAATAAAAACTCAGCTCCGTTAGCATGCACGATCGAACTCGGCGGATTAAACAGACAGAATTATGTTACTGGAATCGAAACGTTTATACGTAACAGGCCAAAAGAAAAAGGATGGAATCTGGACAATATACACAGAGGTGCTCGAGTATCGGCCCGTCAGTGGGGAACTTCTCGAGTATACGTTTCCATCCTCCACCGTTGGCCTATTTCGCTTTCGAGCGCAAAAGCTCGGAAGTTTGCGAAAGAGAGTGGACGTAAAGAGGAACGGAAAGTTGGAAGTTCGGGAAAGACAAAGTTTCCTCTCGGAGAGAGCGGTACTTGGGTAGAAAAAGGATACTTCCATTCGACAACGTCGATGCACATTTTGCGCACTGGATTCTTCAGGGGTAGACAAAAGAGGGCCCTGAGTGGCCTATCGGGCGGCGCTTTGCCACCCCTTCGGGCCGGCCTCTTGGTGGTGGATTTCGCGGCGCCAGTGGTGGTCCCGAGTGTTTGGCCCGTCTGCGACTGCGCGCCAGCCGGCTGTCCGTCCTGGGCAGTTTGGGGGTTCCGGTGCTGCCCGTGGATGGGGGGGGTCGCGGCAGTCGGCTGGGCCCCCGGCAGCTCAGGGGGGCCCAACCCCGAGCCCCCATCCCCCCCCGCGCTCATCGGTCCCTCCTCGCCGCCTCGAGCACCTCCGTGCTGCCCCCTCCCCCCCCGAAGCCTCCTTCTACGCCTCCGCCTCCGCCTCCGCCCACTCCTCTTCTCCTTCTTCTCCTGCCCCTTCTCCTTCTCTTCCGCTTACTTCCTCCTCCTCCTCCTCCTACTCCTCCTACTCCTCCGCCGCCTCCTCTTCCTGTTATACTAGCGTAGGCACGCTTCTCTGGACCCTGCCTGACCACGCAGACGCCCGAGTAGACGCCCGACGACGCCGATCGACGCGCTCTCTCAGAGACGCCCCACCACCCGCTGCAGCTCGCCGGCATGCTACGGCACTGGGCTCTTTCGAACCTCCCTCCGTGACCTAAACATGTTACGTACACCATTAGTGGCCTTTTTTTTCTGTCTCTCTCTCTCCCTCTTACATTTACTCTTATCGCTTTACGCCTATGCTACGCTACATAACAAGGGGACACTTTTCACCTTTGCCGTGTCAACAACGAAAAGACATTCGATGTTCATACTCTTTCTTTTTTTTTTTTTTTTTTTTTTTCATACGATTCAGCAGCGAATATTACAGTCGAACGTGCCATCGCGGTCGTGACTTCGACGACTAAATTATCGAGAGCTCGAACCGAAAGCCATGAATATCACGCTCCGTACCGCGTGGGGCGTATACGACCCCCGCTGAACTTTCCGTTCAGGCCGCTTGGAATTTTTTTAAAATTTATTTTAGAGTCAACTATAGGCATCTTAATATCATGTATACCGCGTTCATTATAGCGTAGCGATCATTTTCTTCAATCATCTTCTGTTCAAACTGCAGAGATTTTATTTAGGTCCCTCATTTATCCGTGCGTCGTTGAAGCAACAATTACTGTTTGGTTAAAGCTGGTGTTTATTTAGTTCAGTCTGTTTCTAGAGTAAAATCCGTGCAATATATAAAGTAAAAACGGAAGATACGCAACATATGGTAGGTATATACTTATTCGAGTGCTACAGACAAATAATTATATAATTTTTACTCCTTATAATTCAGAGATGGCAATGTAAAGCGAAAAATTTTCAAGAGATGACTCTGATATACCATTCTCAGAAGTAGAGTAAATGTTCGACCATGTGTTTGCTAAAATAATTCCTTAAAAATTAAATTTATCGCTTTGTTGTCTAATGTATATTAAAATCTATTCCCGTTTCTTGCTAATTATGGTTTTCTACTATCGAAAAATTGTAAGGCGTACGTCAAAAACAAGTTTATTTAATCGTAAAAGTGTGGGTCGTATACACCCCACGCAGCCTGAATGAAAAGTCTTCAAAAAACGGTAACGGAACGGTTAACCAGTTAACTGCATTCGACGTGTATATACGTCAATCAAAAACTTCATTTTCGTGCGGTTGACGTGTATACTCGTCGTGTAAAATAAAAAATTACCATTTACTACAAAAACTCCAGATTTCAGTTAGAAGTAATAAAAATGTCATTTGTTGTTATGTTTCCTTTATATTACCAATCAAACTGCTATGTATTTTAGAAAAAAAAAAAGTTTGATTATTCTCTTTGGTACATCAGTATTACTTTTTACAAACAGAGTTTTTTTTTAAATTATACGTTTTCTTTCATTTTTCTTATGTACGAATTTTATTATTTTTCGACAACTTTGGTGGCGCAAATTATTTTTTTGGGGATTGTAAATTTGTTTAGTTAATTCGTACATTCTCTATAAACAAGTAAAAAGGCAGAGAAACGAACAGCCACTTACACATTTGCACTTTCGAAAAATGTTGGTAGACAAAAATTGAGAGGAGATTTTCAACAACCACGAGATCGAACTTCAACATCGACCTCCAACTCTGACGAAATTCGTCTAAACGGAAAGCTTCATGTAGTTCTTACTGGCACAAAGAAGGATTGCAAAGTTTGTTCTAGTCGAAACAAACCAGGTGGAAGACATGAGATATTATATCATTGTGATAAATGTCCAGATAAGCCAAGAATGCATCTTGGTCAATGTTTTATAAATTATCATACGAAACGAAACTACAGATCATCATTTTTTCAAAAAATAGCTTAAGAACTTCAACTGCAATTGAATAGTACACGAATCGAAATTATTTGAACTGTAGGCACAAGGTGGATATGGAAAATTGAAAAATTTCCACGCTCTAATAAGCGAAAAATCTTTGAAAAAAGGAGGAAAATGTAAAATGTAAGCTTCGAAATGATTTTGTTTTTTACCGTTTTGTAAAAATAACTGGAATGCTCGTATTGTCCCACTGGTTTATATTACGATAGAAATGCAAAATTTTAAACAAATTTTTGTAAAGTTATATTCTTAAAGGTGTAAATGTAGATAAACTATCGAAATATAACGTTTTTGTAAGATCATTTTATCGTACCATGTAAGACACTTGACATATTTGCAAAAATCGCCTCGTCCTGCTATCTGACCCAGCCGAAAAAGTCGTCGTCCTCAAAGGGTTAAGTTTTTGATAACAATAACCTTTTCAATAAAGAATTGTCCATTTTTCATCGAATAAAAATGTAATTCTACCTCGTTTTGCTCTACTTTTTCTCGTCAAATTTGTAATAGAAGCATTTGCCCTGCGTTCGACGTGTATACTCGTCATTGGTTGATTTTAATTACGCAACCCGCGAGGGATTTGTAAAACTAAATTCTACAGTTAACTGGTTATGACCGTGAAGCGGAGCAAGTTCTCTGCTGATCCCGCGCCTATGGATTCGAGGAACCGAGAGGCGAGATTAGAAAATCATGGTCGCAACGGAGGACCATGGTTCCGACGAAACTGTCCGTTGTTTCCTTTCGCGCAAACGTTACCCACTTAGACATATAGTATATATACATAAATTCCCGGTTTAGGCTGAAGCGAATCGAGGACTCCCGCCTCGCTTTGACTGTGACACGTTGCACGAGAAACTCGTCGTCTGTCCGGGAGGTGAACCGAACCTTAGTTGCACCAGGTCAGAGTAAAACGAGCGTTAAATCGTAATAACGGCGAAGAGATGCTTGAGCTGCGCGAAAGCAAGTCCCTTGATTAAGCGACGTGATTAACCCTTTAGGTAGCGATTTATTTGAAAAGATTATTAATTTGCTGACGAAATAGTACATAAAAGCAGTAGATTCATTTATTTCAGTGGTATGATATCCATCCATAGTAATTAGAATTGTTAAAAAAGTCGAAAATAGCGAAGGTTTGAGTGGGCCATGTGCAGTCTTCTGCTGCGTTTCCGCTTCCTAGGGATAGTTCTGCCTCAAGGCTAAGAAAGACCATATTGTCAAGGGAGTCCTCTTAACTAGGATTTTTTAGAGACGATAGAATTGTATCAGCACTCGCTAAGCATAGTCAAGAATATTGTTTTCACTCTATTTAACCGCCCACATTTATTTCTGAGTCGACCATTATCGTTCATTACCATTATCCTGATATGAATTGTAAAACATATATAAATTTATAAGAGAAACAAAATGGAAATACATAAATTCAAGGAATCACAAAAAGCAAATTACTAATATTCACTAACATTCGCTATCACTGCTCGATAAGCGTCTGGTGCGTCTTTAAAATCTTGATACTATTGCACATGTCAATTCTACGATCATTTAGAACTTTTTCGTCACATTTCTCAAAGTCACCTCTTTCGTTAAAACTCTCGTTATCACTTTCATAAAATACATTACTTCTTTCTGACATTATGGGGCAGTATATCTCAAACAAGGTTCACCAAAATACCGGAAATATTTGTTCTGTTGTAACTGATACAACTTACTTTTAAATAAACAAGAATGAGCATGTTAGATATGGTCTCAATTTCAATGACGTATCAGAACGTCATGTGCAACATTGGCCAAATGCACTCAAAGGGTTAATCCTTTGACGTATGGCGAGCTCAAGTGTTAAACGATCCACATACTCGGTTGATCGTCGGTAACAGATTTCCCTGGGTAAATAACATTTAACACATTTCCTTACGCGGAATTCCGGCAGAGTTTCAGCGGAGTGTTTCGAGCCTCCAAAAATACGCGACACCCTCGGTTGCTGGTGTTTGTGTTTCGATAACGGAGAAAAGTCTGACGCGACGGAAAGGCGTCCATGGGACGAAGAGAAGCCAGCAGCGGTTGAGTTTCGGCAAGTCCGGGAGTCTGGGATTTATAGCGGACTCGCGCTATATTTAGTGAGCCTAAATACTAGAAAGCTCTACCTACGAGCGAGTTTCTCGAGCGCGTGCTTGTTTCCGTCTCGTCGCGTGAACTTGTCTGAATTCGTTAGACAGAGCTGATCTACTGCTCCCTTTAAAACGTTTCGTCGTTTCCTGCGACGGTCTTGTTATCGATCGAACTACTCCCGTAATTTATAAATCGTGTTTATTTCAAGCCAGAAATTTCCTGTTCCGTTATCGATAAGCGCCGTCGGTTATTTCCCCGTGAAATTGCTCGAGCAACTAATCTCAAAGATAGCACATCGCGTAATTCACGACTAACAATTACTAAATTTGCTACGACGAGTAAGCGATCTCGTGACGCACGTATGGCAAATATTGGTGAGATTCAGAGAGACTCGGATACAGTGACGCGTTTCTCGTTTTACGAACAAGTCGATGAATTAGCAAAATTCTCGGCTATTTTAAAAGAGAAACGTCTGTTCCCTCTATGCCTAGATCGATGAGGAAGGAGCTTATCACCTTGATACGACATAAATAGCTCGAGTTAATCGAGTAACGAGCTTGTCACCGATTCGAATGCGACGATTATCGGAGGAATGAAGAAACATGGTAGTGCAATCAAATAAAGCGAACGTGCCTGTTAATAGTCTGGCCGACGTGGTGTCAAACATCGTCGAACGACCAAGTTATCTGACGTTGGATGGTGGCCGTTGGTCACTGGACGTGGCGAGAAAGAGAGGGGAAAAGCGGGAAAAGCGAGGTTCTCCTATTTTCCTTTCAGCCTCTCGATCGAACGTCGTGTCGATCGAGCGCCGCTAACAACGTTTCCCCGTGTCAAACGGATATAAAGACACGATGCTTGCTCGTAAGATAGTCACCGACTGGTGCTAACGAGTTAAATTTAGTTCACCACTTTGCTCCCACGGAAGCATCGGCCTAGCTGGGCCGCTTACCCGTTTACCTCCTAGCATACGTTCCACACCGATCCTCGCGATCCCTTTTCGTTCCTTCTACACTTCTCGAGCCCTTTTCTCTCTCGATCGATTCCATCCTGTCGTTCACCGAGACAACCCATAGAAACGAAGTACAACGCGCAGAATACGACGAGTAGGAGAGAAAATCGATATCGGGCCTTGATAATATGTAATTATTCGCAATTTCATCTCTTCTTCCCCCCTTTCTTTCGGAAACCTTGCGAGTACGAAGCGTTTGTAAATGAAACTGACGAAACCAAGCACGACTACGCTAGTATCTAGACTTATCCCTCAATTTACGCGGAGATCTGTTCCACGTGAGATGCGTTTACTCGAATGAAAATGGAGTAAAGTCTGTCAGTAGAAAAGAGAAAGGCTTGTATTTTACTGGTCAGTATTTTAATCCCTTTTTGTCAGTATTTAAATAATTTGGTTACTATTTATATTGAATTGTCAGCATTTAAATCAATTATGTACTGACCATTTTTTTATTTACATACTGACCGTTTAGTATTTTTCTACTGACCTTTTTGGTAATAAAATACTGGCCGAAAATAAATTGAAATACTGACCGTTTAATTTGTCGCCAAAGAAAAAATATTGGAAATAAAAGCTGGTACGTATACGTTTTAGGAATACATAGTTATTTCAGATTGTTTAACAAAAAAAAAAGAAAAAAATAACAACGTTTTAGAAAATAAAAGTGAATTTTATTCGATCTCACTATCGCTATTGTAATTCAAAACGATCAACCTTTTCTTTTTAACTGGCACAAACGTATCATTTTCGTCTCTTGAAATAATTGAAAATTCAACATCATTTTTATTGTTAACGTGAATTTTTTCGGATGACTTGTTCTTAGACTTTTCTTTAATCCTTTCTCTACGGCAGATTTGAAGAGAAAGATAGACGATCGATTTTCAACCAGAAAATTTGTCAAATGGGTTTTGAAAGTTTCGAAATTAATAATTCTCAAATTCGTAAAAATGTAACATTTGTTTCGCTAAATTAAAATGAAAGTGCGGAAAGAATAAGGTTCAGGCGAAAGGATGATAAGAAAAGTGTACGAGCGAAATTTCCGAAAACCAATAAACGCCAAGAGTAATCAAAGGGTTAACTAAGTTTTCATAAATTTTCTGATATTCGCTACAACGTTTCGTTAAATCTTTCGTCGAAATTTTAAGGCTGGTTGAATATTTGGATTATAACGACACTTTCCAATTTGTTAGCTAATTCAAGAACTTTACAAAGATTTTCTCGAGTGAATGAATTTGTTTCTTCGTAGTCGCTGTTACGTTCGTCATTAGATTAGTTTTCCAGTTGCTACTTTTAAAATTTACAGGAAAATATATTTTCTGGTCGCGTAAGTTAAGATCGCGCGTAAAAGCTACCGCGTAAATTGTGTTATATTTTACCGCATAAAAGAAGACTCGTATAAAAAGGATGCCGCGTAAATTGAGGAACTAGTGTACGTTCGAATGGTTGCACGAAGTGACTCTTAACGATCAGAAAGTTGCGACGCGTCGGAGTTAATCTGCCGATCGAGGATCGATCGCATCGATTAAGGACCTTGCTTAATTGCTGTTTAGATTACCAGAGAAACTAATTGCCGACTGGTACTAACAAGGATTCACACGACCGAAGCCATTCGGCTTCCATTAATTACGACCTTATGGGTTAACTTTGATCTAGAAATCGATAGGGAAGAAAGGACGCTCTTGAGAAATTGTACCGTATCCGAAAGACCGATTTGAGGAGGACACGGTACAGGTAATCTGTCAGAAGATTTGACGCCCGGTGTTTTTCGAAAGTGTCACGTTTCCAATTTCGTTGACGTGTTTCGTATGAACGATCGCGGTCTCGAGGTGAATGTTTACGTAACTCATTGAAACGGACTTTGGCAACAAGCGGCTGGAAAAAACTGTGCATTGTAGAAAACAACATGTCACTCGGAAAGATTGCTCTTCCTCGCGAAGAGTGCAGGAAGGGGTGAAAGGTAGGAAAAAAGAAAAAAATAAAGAGAATACGCCGGTAGGAGATTTTATAAAGGGGAAGATGGAGGAGAGGAGAGTGAGAAAGAGGAGTTGCGGAGGGTATAGAGGATGAGATGGAGGAGCATCGTTTCCGGCGCAATGCGTCCTACGTAATTCTATTGTCCGTTAACTCCAGCCGAGTTTTCCAGGCTGATATCAATATTTTAGCGTCGCAAAGTCGTTCCTCGACTTCGTGAAAGAAGGCCGATCGTTCGTGAAATATGTAACCCCGTCTCCTACCTCTGTCCTCTTTGCTCCCTCTTCCTCTTCTCCCACGGGCCATTTGAAATAAATGATGCATCCAAATCTGCGGACGAAATCGGCTTCTTCGCTTGGAGTTTAACACTTGGAACGGCGAAGAAAATTTTGCGGTTCCTCGTCTCGAGAAACTCCGGAGGAAAGAGTAATTTCTCGAAGAAAAAACGTGCTGTGGGTATGTCCTCGTAAGTAACACAGAGGTGCAAAAATGTCTCTTCTGGTTAGAGAATCTTAATTTACGCGATTCTTAACTCACGAAGCGACGAATAATTAATAAACGAAGATATAGAGATATATAGACATATAGAGATCGGTCGATCTTTATTCAATTGACCGTTAATTTGCTAATGCTATGTAACGTGCGCAATTGGAACACGCTCGGTTGAATTTCATTCCCATTCGCCGCGATAATAATATCGAAATTCATTGAATGTCAATATTAACAGCAGACCGGAGTCGATTATTATTCGCTTGTTGCGCGGCATGCGAAGGAAAGCGAAAACATTTCCATACAAATTTTTCCGATCAATTTTCCGCGATGTTCGATCGTTTCGAGCATTAGCGCGTTTGCCTTTCATATCCTTTCTCGATCGTAAACATTCTCAAGCTAGAAATCATCCGACATTCGGACAGGGCAAAATCGTTTTATCGAAAGGCAATCAATTATATGGTCAATATTTAAATCTATTTTCGATCAGTATTTAAATCAACTTTCGGTCAGTATTTGATTACCAAAAAGGTCAGCATGTAAATAAAACAAAATGGTCAGTACATAATTTATTTAAATACTGACAATCTAGTATAAATATTGACCAAAGGATACTGACCAAATTATTTAGATACTGACCCTTCGTATTTAAACACTGACACTTAATATTTAACCCTTTTAGTGCCGACCGAAAGAATTGTACCTAGGCGAAGAATACCGAACCAATTTGATGGAATTTAACTCTTTGCGGCACAGGATTTCAGGTAATAAAATAGACCCATGTTGCACAGAAATTTTATCGCGTTTTAAATGAAACAACATTCGTGTATTTTTATTAATAAAGGTATCACATAATGTAAAAACATAACAAAATAGTAATAATTTAATTAAATTTGTTGTTATAGGGTGGGACTCAAATAGTCCCACCGTGCCACATAGGTTCAGCTATTGCAATATTTCGAGATGGGACTAAAAATGTCCCACTATGCATTACGATGCATCAAAAAGGTGGGACACTTTTAATCCCACCGTGCCCCAAAGAGTTAATAAGCTTTGAGAAAAAAATCGTAAAAAGAAACAGTAAGAATAATATTTACAAAATTCAAAAAGGATCATATTACGAAACAAGGGGAGGATGAATGAATGCCAATTGTATTTCAATATTTGTTGAAAATCATGCTAATAATATTTATTCAAAATCATTAGGAAAAATAGAGAAATCAGTTTTCTTTCATAAACAGTATTTGCAAGTAAGAAGAATAAAAGTTTGATGTAGAACACGTAGTATAAAGCATAAATACTGCATTTTCAATTATTTGTAACAGATTTATTAATATCAAAATACAAAACTAAATGATAATACCATGATTACCGCAGCAAGTATCAGAAGGATTATCTGTTACAAAACAACTGATTTGTGTAACTAGTGTAACATCACTGGAATAACATTCTAGTATTATTATAAACCTTTATAGTTATCCGGCTATTGAAAATGCGTAATATTTACATACTATTACTCGCACAAATAATTTACTTAACATTGATGCGAATAGTATAGATATATCGTTGTTGGTACTTTTCACAAGTGTTGCTAACAACGATATATCGTTTATTCGGCACTAAAAGAGTTAAATACTGACAAAAGGGGATTAAAATACTGACCAGTAAAATACAAGCCTTATCGAAATGCACGCAATCGAAGCTTCTTCTGAAAACCGTCCTCGAGATATTTTTACTCCTAGATACACGTCCGGACACCCATCAGGATCGTCGAACTCCTCCTATCTGTCGTTCAAAATCGCCGAAACTCGAATTGTCCGGCGACTTGACCCGCCATTCTGAATCCTCCCTTCCGTCTACTATTTCTAAAAGGTGTAAAAACCTAGGATCGTCGCGGTATAGCAGATAGAAAGGCAAACGGAGAAATTAAAGAGGAAGAATCCTAGAAAGGAGTAGAAACCTAGGATCGTCGCGGTATAGCAGATAGAAAGGCAAACGGAGACACTAAGGAGGAAAAATCCTAGAAAGGCGTAGAAACTTAGGATCGTCACGGTAAAGCGAATAGGAAGACAAATGGAGAAACTAAAGAGGAAAAATCCTAGAAAGGAGTAGATAAGGAGGAAAAATCCTAGAAAGGAGTAGATAAGGAAGAAAGATCCTAGAAAGGAGTAGAAACTTAGGATCGTCACGGTAAAGCGAATAGGAAGACAAACGGAGAAATTAAAGAGGAAGAATCCTAGAAAGGAGTAGAAACCTAAAATCGTCGCGGTATAGCAGATAGAAAGGCAAACGGAGACACTAAGGAGGAAAAATCCTAGAAAGGCGTAGAAATTTAGGATCGTCACGGTAAAGCGAATAGGAAGACAAATGGAGAAACTAAAGAGGAAAAATCCTAGAAAGGAGTAGATAAGGAGGAAGAATCCTAGAAAGGAGTAGAAACTTAGGATCGTCGCGGTATAGCAGATAGAAAGGCAAACGGAGACACTAAGGAGGAAAAATCCTAGAAAGGCGTAGAAACTTAGGATCGTCACGGTAAAGCGAATAGGAAGACAAATGGAGAAACTAAAGAGGAAAAATCCTAGAAAGGAGTAGATAAGGAGGAAAAATCCTAGAAAGGAGTAGATAAGGAAGAAAGATCCTAGAAAGGAGTAGAAACTTAGGATCGTCACGGTAAAGCGAATAGGAAGACAAACGGAGAAATTAAAGAGGAAGAATCCTAGAAAGGAGTAGAAACCTAAAATCGTCGCGGTATAGCAGATAGAAAGGCAAACGGAGACACTAAGGAGGAAAAATCCTAGAAAGGCGTAGAAATTTAGGATCGTCCCGGTAAAGCGAATAGGAAGACAAATGGAGAAACTAAAGAGGAAAAATCCTAGAAAGGAGTAGATAAGGAGGAAGAATCCTAGAAAGGAGTATAAACTTAAGATCGTCACGGTAAAGCGAATAGGAAGACAAACGGAGAAATTAAAGAAGAAGAATCCTAGAAAGGAGTAGATAAGGAGGAAAAATCCTAGAAAGGAGTAGATAAGGAAGAAAGATCCTAGAAAGGAGTAGAAACTTAGGATCGTCGCGGTAAAGCGAATAGGAAGACAAACGGAGAAATTAAAGAGGAAGAATCCTAGAAAGGAGTAGAAACCTAAAATCGTCGCGGTATAGCAGATAGAAAGGCAAACGGAGACACTAAGGAGGAAAAATCGTAGAAAGGCGTAAAAACCTAAAAATCGTTGCGGTATAGGAAATATAATAGAAAGACAAACGGAGAAACTAAAGAGGAAGAATCGTAGAAAAGCGTAGAAACCTAGGATCGTCGCGGTAAAGCGGATAGGAAGGCAAACGGAGAAACTAAAGAGGAAGAATCGTGGGTGTTGATGAAACGAATGGAATAGAAGGAAAAGGAGGGGTTTAAAAATAGTTGGTATATATACTCTAGGTCACGAAGCCGAGAGGATTCGGGATGATATCCAAACCGCGAATCTGCAGAATTGACGTTTCTCCCCTGAAAGAGACACTTGTAACACATCGATGACATGCCCTCTCTCTTTCGTCTCTCGCGTCCCAAGTGGATGATGCCCTTGCCACTCGGTCAAAACGCGCGCTCGATACTCATATGTAGTATGCATGTGAAAGTACTTATGTACGTCTGATTTACCTACCGCTTTTCCTCGCTAATAGAACCGAGAAACGAGGACCAACGAACGTGAACCTTCGCAAAGGAAATCCAACGATGAAAAAACGATCAATGTGATTCCGGTTAGAGTCGTTCGATGTGTTTCGAACCTCGATACGTAAAAGGTTTATTCGTTTCGCAGATGCGCCCAGAGTGAAAGGAAAGTACTTCAGAAGAGTTAACGCGGAAACACTCGAAGGATAAACTCGATATTTCTAGCCGTCTTGAGTATACGAAACTTTCCAGTCTATGCATCCTATCATACGTCACTCCATTTACAGAGACTCCCATTAATACTCGGACACCTTTTGAAACGAAATAGCTTTTTTAACCCTTTGCCCTATAACAACGTACTAAACTCGTGACACAGATTCTGGCTAAGGTTTGACAAAAACAGTTGTATTAGTAACAAACGTTACATTTAATTCTATCTTTTTTTTTTGTTTTAATTTATTAGACCGAGGATTGGTACTTGTAATTAATCTACAATACATTAGCGTGTTTTACGTAAAATGGTATTAAAACGGTGAATAATTGATGTTTAGATGTATAGTCAGCAAAAGAAATCGTAGGTCAAGGGGTAGTAAATTTTTACTACCCCTAGTAAAGTTTTGTAAATCTACAAAAAGAGCTCAGATAAAAGAGTTGTAAAATAGAACTCTACCATGCCCTTTGCAATTTTCAAAATACTTCTTACAACGTCATCTAGCACACTGATCCTTCCAGCTTCTCACGAGAACACAACTCGTTTGGTCCAATTTTGAAAAAAGTTAGTTTGCCTCAAATGGTGTTCGATTATTAACACTTTGACGTCCACACGTGTTGTGAAAAATCTTTCCTCTGTCGTTGGTATTTCCCGTGATCGTTCATATTGCACCGTATTTCCCGGCATTATTTGCGCATAAGACGCACTGTGATTTATCAGGTTAGAATTTACGAAAAATACTTGGATCAGACAGAAAAGGATCAAAGTACCTATTATAATAACAATTTTATACAAAGAAAACAGTGTTGTTATCGACATTTGCAATAAAGGCAACCATTTTCTATGGCTTTGGAGTAAAAAAAGTGTGTCTTATGGACCGGGAAATACGGTAATTACAAAAAACATGAAAATTTCAATAACTCTTGTTTGATTCTGCCACCCGACTTACACGAAATCCTGAAAATACGTATAAATAAATGTAAGCATTTTTATTACAATAGAAATATTTTTACGATACACCAACGTGGTGCCAGTGGACGGCATAGTGTTAACCCTTTAACTGCGGCGCGCTCTCAGACGAATCCATCAATATGGACAGTTTTGGTTTTTCGAATGTCAGTCGCTGCGACCAGTTGTCCACTGACTAGTGACCAAAAACTAATACCCGGAAATCTGATACCATTCTTAGGGTTTAAAAAATAATAATGGCAAATAAAATAAAAATATAAATTGTTTTTATTTATCTTAAGTAACTTTTTAAGCTATTTTAACAGTAATAAAGGTGTTATAGTAAAAAAAAATACAGAGGGCGTATATTTACGCCTTTCGTATATATCGATGGACTTGTGAAGGCGTATATATACGCCTTTAGCAGTCAAAGGGTTAATAGGAGTCACTGTACATACATCCTGGCCGATAGACGAGTATCCATCCTTTCTTCGACGATCAAAGGCGAGCTGCGAGATAAAACCGTTCGATTTTTCATCGTGGATACGTTTCTGATAGGAAATGTTATTTTCCTACATAAACGTCCATTGGCAGACAACTAGAGCGCTAAAAAAGAGAGAAGAAGAAGAAGAAGAAGAAGGTCAGAACCGTAATTGTTCGGTGCTAGTAGAATCGGGAGAGGTTCCCTTCGATTAAAGCGGATCGATATCGTTGGGGTGAAACTTGGAGCGTTCCACGATAACAGACTGTCTAGATAGAAAAGGAAACGATATTTCCTTGCCGCTAAAGCAATCCGTCGACGGAAGCGTCGTGAAACGGAAACCCGATGGAATTGCAATTCGAACATCATCGCGCTGATCCTGCATCGACGGGGAACATTACCACGGTATTGCTTCAGAGGACCTTCTTATCGTCGCTTAGCAAACCGCATTAACGAACGGATCGTCGCGTCCTTTATTAACACTTTGCGATCGGTACATTTCTCTGACGGGACTACTAGCTAGTCGGAGCAAATTTAGATTTTTAAACTTATTTTTGCATAATTCATTTACTGTAGATTATTGATTAACCCTAGTTAATATTTTGAAACAATATTAAACGCCTTCTTTGTATGCTTTCTCTCTGAGTACGCACAATAAGTTACAAACGTGCGTTCGATGACGTTCTAGCATTACCGAGGGATAGTGTCAAAAACAAAAAAAAAACGGTCAGTCCGCATTTCGTGCCACTGCTGTTGTTTGTTCCGTTTCTCTTTTGTTTTTCCCCACAGAGATCCGTGGATCGAACCACGTTCTGTTATGTACCAGTTCTGTATACGAGATTTTGCAAAGAACAGTTGCTGCCCAGAATTGAACATTTATACATAGTTTTTCTATTTTTTTTTTTTTGTATTACTTTAATAAATATTCACTTTGGAACAATATCATTTATTTATTTTTTTGGGGATATGGAGATGACAAAAAAATAATTTTCTCCAAATCATTTTCTTAACCAGTTAACTGTGGAATTTAGGGTTAAAAATCCCTCACGGGAAGCGTAATTAAAATCAACCAACGACGAGTATACACGTCGAACTCGGGGCAAATGCTCCTATCACAAATTTGACGAGAAAATGTAAAGCAAAAGGAGGAAGGATTACATTTTTATTCGATGAAAAATGAACAATCCCTTGTTGAAAAGATTGCTGTTATTAGAAACTTGAAAGTTGTCGAACGATAATAAAATTCATAAGCAAGAAAAATTAAAGAAAGATACAATTTGAAGAAATTCAGTTGATTTCAGTGTAGCATTTTTCAAAGCAAGGTGCATTGGGGAAAATAATCAACTCGGTTTGTAAAAAAACAATACATTCATACAACAATACACTCATTTGTAAATAACGATCAATAAGAGAATAATCAAACTTTTTTTATAAAATACATAACAGTTTCATCGGTAATATAAAGGAAACACATCAACAAATGACATTTTTATTACTTCTTACTGAAATTTGAAGGTTTTGTAGAAAATTGTAATTTTTTATTCGAATTCTGTTACCTGGTTAACAATCTTCTGTACATTATTACTCTCATTATCTTGAAAATCATCGGTAAACTCATTCCTTTTTGGAAATCAGAATGTGTGCTCGTTAAATTTTCAATTCAAATTTAATTATTCAGGTCTATCGGAGAATCGTACCAGTTTCTCGGTCAACCAAGACTGATTACAAATTTTGTTTGCAATATGCACAACATACTGGATATCCAAAAGCAAGGAATCCCTTAAGGGAAGAAGGGAAGGCAAGAAATCCTCTAGACCAGTGGTTCCCAACCGGTGTTCCGCGGAGCATTGCTGTTCCGTAAGCATTTCACAAGTGTTCCGCTGATTTAATCGCAAATCGAAACTGTACGACCGTATTCGAACGATCGAATATCAATATACATTTTGTGGCCACAAGAAGTTCATTCTTTTTGAAAAAGAGAGTAGAAGGAAATAATCTCAGTATGCTTCCATCCGTACATAACAATAGTACCGATTGTGTTTCCTTGATATCAGAACATTTAACAATATTAGACAACAAGAAAACATTTTCCCTCTCTCAACGAGGACAAATATGACTGGGTTAGAAATCCATTTTTCTTTTTTTTCAAAAAAATTATATAATAATTCTGAATTTAATGTCCCAGAGGAAAAGGAGCTTATATCCTTGTCATCTAACCGCACTTTGAAAATTAAACACACTGGAACGAATCTTGATAAATTCTAAATATCCATCCAACAAAAATATCCACTGATAAAAAGGTATACAAATTTTACTATGTTTTTCAACTACATATTTATGTAAAGTAGGGTTTTCCACATTAACCAATATAAAATTAAAAAAAAAAAAGGAAAGGCTGATAAATTTGGAGGAAGAAATACGGGTGGCATTGTCTTGTATACGTCTAAACATAGAAAAAATGTGTAAAAATCATCAGGCACAAATTCCCCATTAAAGTTATTTAGGTATTTTTTTTCCTGTCTCAAAAATGGCGTTAATAATACAAGTATAAGTAGTGATTTTGAATTACAACTGCTCAATTCTAATAAAATAAGTGATGACAAGCTTACGTATTTCATATTAACTTAAGTAAGTGTTTCGCTAAAGAAAATTGCTGACAAAAGTGTTCCGCACCCTAAAAAAGGTTAGGAACCACTGCTCTAGACAAAGAATTCTCTAAAAAGTAAGTTGAGAAATTTCACAGAAATGTTTAGGAAGGGATTGTAAAAAGTAATTAATATATACAATACCTTTCGATCATAAAATAACAGATTTGCACATAAAACAAAAATCATGTCACCATAGCTGCGACACCGATTTCTAGAACAAAATTGAAATGCCGCCACTATGGTGACACCGATCTCAAAGGGTTAAAAAGGTTCACAGAGAATCAATCGTTCTCTTCTTATTTCCATTCGCGATTATTCATCCTCCGAAATCTGGCGATAAATTTATTTTTCTGCTTGTTTTCCAGATTTCTCGCCTGTCGATATCGATCAGCGTCGTCTCGATGCTCCTCGAAGTATCTGAACGAAAGAATCTGTTGGAAGGGACGCGTAAAGACAGAGAAAGAAAGAAAGAAAGAAAGAAAGAAAGAAAGAAGCGTGGAAGGCGTGAAACGATGAGAGTTGTGGTATCTGTGACGCGTTAATAAAGTTTCTTAGCAGTTGGCCAAGGTGGCGCGACAACTTTCATTAGGAGAATGAGAAAAGAAAGGGTGTGCGACGGCGGCATTTCGAGGAAAATCAAAGTCGATCTCTTTGTCCCACGGCGTGTTCTGCTCGCGTGACTAGTTCCACCGATACACCGAATATCATTAGCCTGAATATCGAGCGAACACGCCCGAACCGAGCTTTTGTTTTTCGTCGATGAGATCAGGCGTTGTTGCCTCGCCTCCACCGAATCGCACCGTGCGTCCTCGTAAACTGTAGGGCGCGACGTTCTTCCGTCCTATCCGCTGGCGCCAGCCTCCTAATAATGGATCGAGTATTGCCGTCGACGCGACCGAAGCTACATGAACGAGAGTGTTTTCAAGGTTTCGTGTTTTCCATCGGTTTCCACGGACTTGCCGAGAAAACAACGTTTCGCGCGTATCTTTAACGAGTGTACGTAACACACCTATACCGTATATTGTTGTTCGTCGTTCGCCGGAAGTGGGTCGTGACTGGTGCAATCGTCGCGTGATTTATCTATGATGGGTGGAAAAATTTCATTATTCCCAAGAAACGGTTCGTTTCAGCGTGGGAAAGGGATAAGCGGTTCTCCGTTGACAACTTGACACTGTTTCTCATCATTTCTCACCGAATAAAGGAAATAGAAGGTGCGTCGCAACGTTAAAGTTGACAGAATTGATGTTTCAGCAATATACAATAGGCAGGTCGACGAGCTGGGAAGCTTTTATCAAGCACGGTTTTAACAGCGCCGCCTCGAGCCACCCATGAGCTCTATTTTAAACGAAAGTGCCTTGTTTTTTAGATTCGCCAATCTCCGAGTGAGAAAGACAAAAGGTTCCCTCGATGAAAAAGCACGTGCTCGCGCATTCAATCGGTTTCGTTCAGTTTGCCCGAATCGACGGTCGAATTCTTTGAAAGAAACGCAAAGGTTTCAGCGAGGCATAGGAAATCCCACGAAAGTGATTCCCAGTCGAAAGAGAAGTTGAACCAAAGCCGGGCCATTCGAGCGAACAGGTTTTATTTTCATCGAAAGCTGCCATCGAAGGAAGTTACTCTTATTTCCTCGAAAATTTTCCGCGAGAAACGGGGGACACCGGTATTCCCAACGTAATTCTTCCAACGAAATTCGCGCGTGATTTCGTTACCGGAATAATATTAAAAGTGCCGCGATCAGAAACGAATCTGACCGTACAGCCTTTTGAATAAATTCGCGCGTTCGCTGTTAACCCTTTGGGTACATTTCACGTATCGGAACGTGATGCATTTCTTTGGCCAATGTTGCACATGACGTTCTGATACGCCATTGAAATTGAGACAATATTTAACATGCTCATTCATGTTTATTTCAGAGTAATTTGTATCAGTTGCAACAGAACAAATATTTTCAGTATTTTGGTGCATCTTGTTTGCGACTTGATAGCGACAGTTTTAATGAAAGTAGTAAGTTTGATCAATCGAATGAAGAATTTTTTAGTGATCCGTTAAGTGATAATGGTAAATTTCAAAGTGAAAGTGACGAAGACTCTAGCGAACTAGAAAGTGATAATGATAGTGAAATAATACCATGATAAACATGATCAACTGTTACCGTGCTTCCCTGTCAAGAGAAAATGCGTAAAGGAATATTAGAAAATGTTCTTTTATCTACTAGACATGGCCGTTTATAATGCACATGTTTTCAATTCTAACATTACCAACACAACTGAAACAGGCATTGTTTCCTTTCGTTTAAACATTGCTGAAGCATTATTGGAGAAAATCACATTGGCAAATTATAAAAGCCGAGGACGTCCTGTAGGCGATACACCACTTCGTTTGCAGGCGAAAAATTGGGCCCACTTTCTTCAATATATTTCATCAAGAAAATCAAAGGAACGCCCTCAGAAAATGTACCGTGTTTGTTTTAAACACAAAATTAGGAAGGGCATTACAATGCAAAGAATGCAAAGTACCGCTGCATTTACCTACCTGTTTTGAAAAATATCACACGCTTCAAAATTATTAATAATTTGCTTTTTGTTATAACTTGAATTTATTTGCTTTAATTGTTTTGTAATACTAATTGCCTTAAGCTATCCCATTATCATGTAGGAATATATATCATGAATAATATGAAATAAATGAATTCTTGAATAAAATCTACTGCTTTTACATGCCGAAAAAATTAAATATGCTCCAAATGAAAACATTTTTCAAATAAATGTGTACCCAAAGGCATAACAGTGTACCGACTGGAAACCTATTAATCAGGTTTTTTCTGTTAATACTTATCGACCGGGAGCATATGAATCGTTTTTCTTTTGCCAGCGCAAGATATTAATTAGTTACCTAATTAGATTCTATAATAAGAGAAAACGAACGATATAATAAGCACTCTCGCGAATGTTGATCTAAAATTTGTAAAAAATAAGCGTTTATATTTTCACGCGGTAACCGAAAACCGGACCGATAATAATAAAATAACCACGCGTGAAGGAGCCGGTCGAGAGTGCGTAGTAAGTTCAATTACAAACAGTCGGTATAAAGTGTTAAATACGCTAAAGGTGTAACGACCCAGGAAAATAAGAAACGAAAATAAACGTATATTTATAAAATAAAATCATGAATAATATGAAACAAATGAATTCTTGCATAAAATCTACTGCTTTTACATGCCGAAAAAATTGAATGTGCTCCAAATGAAGAAATTTTTCAAATAAATGTGTACTCAAAGGGTGAAAGTCTGTTTCAAAATTGCGTTATCCCGCTCGTGAAATTGTCGCGAGAAGTTTGCGCGGATGAATAGATCTTCGCTTGAAACTTGGTTCGAACTCTTTTACAGCTAAACTTGGAATTTGATGCGAAAGAAAGGGTAAAGTGGCGTTTCGAAAAATACGTTACACACGATCGCGACAGAAAGGATCAAAAGTCTGTTAAAATATCGAAGATTATCAAGCTATTTGCTACAGAAAGAGACTTTCTTTCCAATACGCGACTGACTCCGTCATGCGTCATTTAGTCGTTTCTAATATTCGAAGCTATTAATCCCTAGGGAAACTAAACACGCGCTCGTCTCTCTCTTTCTCTCTCAACTTCCATCCCTCTCTCTCGGGACAAAATCGTCACGCAACTTCTTCGATTCGTTACCATGCGTCACGACGTCTGCCATAATATCGTTTCGAACCAACGTCTCGAAACGACTATTCTATCGGAGCTATTACGACAATAAGGCGTCGTCGAGGCGTAGCCGAGCGTTAACGAGAGAAAACCAGGACCATCTTGACGAGTAGCGATTACAATCACTACGCTTCTTTCAGGATCGTCGAGTTTGAAATTTCACGATACCTCGCCAGAGATTTCTCGCACGTGAATGAGAAGACGAGGAGGTAAGAGATATAGTAGTCTGTCGTGTTCGAGAGAAACGCTCTGGACGAATGTTCGTTTGAAAGAAATTACGAAGGAGGAACGGAAGGTGGAATTAATTTCTTTAACACGATGACGTCTGCCTAGGTAATTTACAGTTCGGAAAGGAAGGCAACGTTCCTGGCGGAATGCCTTGGAATGCCGACTGGGAATCCGAGGTGGAACCTCATTATACACCGACCCGAATTTCCTTGGGATCAGACCGCGATTTTGGGCCACGAAGAATCGGGTCGAACTTAAACGGCTACTTCCCCGCCACTTTCGTCACTTCCGTCGGAACTCGAACACGCGCGGCCAAAGGCTCTCAGCCACCAGAAGCAACATACGGAGGAATTCGAAAACACGAAAACGAATAGAGATGACGCCTGCTCGTTGGTATTTCAATGTTTCACCCGATGAAACGTCGGAGTCGTTCAAAATTACAAATCCTTCGAGAACAATTTCGATTGAATATTCCTTAGATCTTGGTACAAATCGAGCTTACGAGCAAAATTGAAATTCGACCGCTGTAAATGTCAGCGTGTAAACGAGCGTCGCCCATGTCCGGGTAATAAAGAAGAAGCTCGGCTCATTTTTATGACGCTCGTTTTGCATGCTATCCATGTTGGAGGAGCCTGGAAAAGTTTGCAATGTATCGTCGAGCAGTCAGCCAATGGCCATGCGAATCTCTTGCGCGCCACAAATCGAGATTTCGTTCGGAAACATCGTCGGCAAATGCTACGTGCCAATTACAGAGAAATTGAACAAGTCTGTGCTTTTCTCCTCGATGAAGCGTGAATTTTCGTTCGAGCGCCCGTTTCACGGGAAACGCTTGATTTAGATATTTCTCGAGAACGGAGCTACGTAGAAAGGTCGACCAGAAAAATGAAAAGAGAAGATCCTTAAGGTTGATACTTGAGGTAGGGTGGTAATAAAGGAAGAACACGCTCGCATTTTAGTGGCATTTAGGTATCGCCCTTTTTCCCTCGAACTAACGATCGAGCTTTTACGAGAGTCGAGGCGTCACCGGCTTCTTTTTAATTAGCGACAGCCGCTCCCCGAAGCGTCTACAAATTTTTCCATTGATTTCCTATTAGTCAATGACAACTGTCGTTCACATCGATGCATCCTCGGAGATCCGAGTAATCGAAACAGGATCGTCGAAGGAAATCGCGTAAACAGTTCCGAGGTGATCGACTGGATTAATAGGTGAAGTTACGAAACGCCAGGCATTGGACACAGCTTGCTTCTGTTTATGCCTTGTCCAAATACAAGAGCCTCTGATAGACTTTCGTGACCGACTTCCCTTTACACGGAGAAGGCGCCAATTCGAAAAATACACGTGTCTTCGCAATCTGAGCTGACGTTTTTACCGCTTTTCAGGCATTTGAAAGACGTTGAACAATTGAACAATTGAACGTTCCTAGAGAGATCATAGGGTATTCGAAGCAAGTCCAGGTTTCACCGTGGAAAAAACCGATTTAGAACGAAGAGGATCGAAAAGAGGAGCGCCGTCGGGCAGAAAAGCACGACGCGACGGAGGGTTGTTGCACGGTGGTTTGGTTATTCGACCGTTCTAGAAAAGGATCTCGCGACTGAAGATCACACGGAGATCTGACCACTTACCACATATCTTGCAAGAGAGCGTTATCGGTGGAGCGATTGTGTCGCGTATCACGTGAGCCGGGCGTATCCACTCGTCATATCCGCCTCGACGCACTGAATGTCACTCTACTTCTGCCACTCGAATCCCTTTTTTTCTTTTCTCTCCTCTCCGTGCTCGCGACACTTGTCCACCTTCTCCTTCTTCAGTCGCTTCCCTTTTAGCGGTGCGCGAGGATCTAATCACAGACCGGGTGAGTGAACGCTCTTTCCGCGTATATCCTTTCTTCACCTTTCGATCCTCTAGTTCGAAAGCCCGCTTTCGATTCCGTTTTCCACCTCTTCCGCGTTCCCTGTGTTGCCCAGCACTCGTGCCGCTGCAGGGAATCACTATCGCATGGGTAGGATCGTCACCACACGGAACAGCCAGTAACACCACCGTCAGACCACTAGCAGGGAACACCACTACCTGAAACCGCGCGACACGCACACGTATCTACCAGTGACCGAGCCATCGGCTACCACAGCTAACGGATTTCCACCACTCCTCCTTCTCGCCTTGTGTTTAAACTTATAAATAGATATCTGGGTGCGTTCGATTATATTTATATGTACGCGGATATATGTATATACATATGCGTAATATACGCGCGTATATACGTTTCTACACCCTCACAGTTCCACGAACGCAGAATCCTGCGAGCGTGTGCTCGTTCGCGAGCTGCGCGTATTATTCATGATGCACCTAGTTACGCGCTCACTCGCTCGCTAGCCACCCTCCTCTCCCCTACCTCTCTATATATATATATATATATATATATGTATATATATATATACGTATATATATATACACACACACACATCCGTTTCTCTATCGCTTGATCTCTCTCCTTCACCTCCTCCACCTCCTCCTTACTCACCCCCACCCCTCCACCCCTCCTCCTCACCTCTGCCCCTTACGGACACCGATCCCGGCGAGCTTTCCGTAACCCTCGTTGATCGTGTTCACGACACACACCGATCGACTAGGATCCTCCTCCGAGTCTCGCGAAAGGAAACCAACGATCAGGCCCTTGCCCATCGATCGAGGAAACCTCGAGAAACAGCAAAATTGTGGGAGAATCGGTTCCACTGTTTTTTTCCGCTCGTCACTCGACTCGAGAGCTTCCCTTTAATCTTCCGTGGTTACACGAGGGTGTATAAAACAACTACGAGGAAAAGAGGCGTCGTCTACATCGACGACAAATCAATCGACTACCTTACCTTCTCGCTGCGTGCCACTCTTCTCTCATACTACGATTATCGTCCAGCTCTCGCACCCTCGCGAATCTTCCTGACGATGTTCTCTCTCTTTTCGAACGGACGAACGATTCTCAGTGGTTGGTGTCACGACGCAAACGATACTCCAGGACCGAATCTCTCTTCTCTTCCGGGTCTCTGTTTCTTTTCTCCTCCCTCTCTTGCTCTCTCTCTCTCTCTCTCACTATCTCTCTCTCTCTATCTGCCTCACTCTTGTTCTCTTTTTCTCTCCCTCTCCTTCTCTCTCTTTCTCTCTCTCCCTCTCCCTTGCTCTCCCCCTGGTTCGTCCCTCGGGATTTACTCGTTCTCTTCCCTAATTTGCCTATTTCCCTTCTTCGCCCTGCTTCTGTCTTGCTCGCACTCGCGAAACGTAGGTTTTTCAGTGGGTACACAAACGTTAGTCGAACCCTGCCGTTTCAGTCCGGCGTAACGCGTACCCGTGGTCCGTGTACGCGCACACTTCCTTTTCGTTACGGTCCTTTGACTACCGGGAGCGCTCCGACACCGATTCACACGACGGAAACTGAACGAAATTCCAAAAGTTATAACATAACTTCCTTCCCTTACCACTGGTGAAAAATGCCCGAGATTCGTTCGAAGGACTTTTAAAATCCACTCGGAGAAATACAATAATAACTACGACGACAACGACGACGACGACGACGACGATAAAAACGAGAACGACGACGACGACGACGACGACGAATACGACGACGATGACGACGACGGCGACGACAGCGGCTACGACAATGACAACGACCACGACCACGACCACGGCGGCGATAGCGACAGCACACGACACGTTCGACTCGACGATATGCTGCCGGTTCGACGCCAGCGACGCCTGGCGTCGCGACGCCCCACCCCCTTGCCACGAGTAAAGCTGCGAGTGCGACGTCGAACCCGACGCGCGGCGCCGCGCCACGTTCCACCACCGCCGCTTTCGGATCGAGCGAGATCCATGAGAGAAAGAACGAGGAGGAAAGGAAACGTGAGGGACATACGCTTTTGTTCGACGGAAAGGGTTAACCTAACCTCTTACGTATACTTTCGACTATATTTTCTATCCGTGGAAAGAAAGATGATCTCGGAACTATCGACCGAAAGAAAGAAAGAATTCCCGTTGAAAAGCGTAATATACAGGAATACGTAAATACAAGCGTTTAAATTTAAATGGTGTTACTTGTGGTGCCACAACATTAAGTAAAGGGGACATGTACACCTTTTCACTTGCACGCAACTCACGTATATCATTATATACGCGTATAGGCAGACGTAAAATAAATCGTACACTTTGTGTTGCGTGATGCACGTGTCTATTTATACGACTGATTACAGGCAAGATTGCTGCTATTTTAACAACATATGACAAATCGTTGATGCATCTTACTAAGGGTACCACAGGTAAAAACAACGTGTAATTGTTATAATAAAACATATATTCAAATTAAGATAACATTGAGTAAGTACGTTTTTAAAGAATATCGATGGATAATAAAGAATATCCAAAGGAATGTACGATATTATCTTTCAATTCGTTACATCTTATTGGTAACACTGCGTTTCTCGTTGTAAAACAGAAATCACCTCAACGAAGAAAATCGAGATTTTTTAAACTAAGAAGTCGATAGGTGATTCACCTCGAAACACAAAAGGTGCAAGGAATCGAAAATTTGACGAAGCCGCTGTCGGATACGTTAAATCTAGTGGCGCCATCAAGTGAGTTTCTTAGCACTCACTGTTCCCTCCAAAACTGCGATAAAACAGCACAAGAAAAGAAAGCTTTCCTTCGATGTGCTTGAGCAAAATAAAAATTAACCGACCCGTTGAATTTTCGAATTGCTCCAAATTTGATGCAAATTGTCTCGACCAACACATTTTTCTATGAAAGTTTCCTCGAATTTTTTTTTCCATAGGTACAAATAAGTGCGGTCTATAATTAACGACACGTCGGGTCTACCCGTAGAACCTTATTCTATTCTTAAACTGTTCGACTGAAGAAAAGATAAGCCGGGGTTGCCGAGGGCCTGTGTTTTATTTATACAACCTTCTCTGTCTGACTATATTTATATATGTACCGAGAAAGCAACGTCTTTAAACAGTGCGCAAATAAGTGGAGAATACCACGTGTTCCCGAATTTTTTAAAGAAATATTAAAAATAAAGGTCATTTTTCAGCGCTCGTCGTTAAAAAAAAAAAAATGTTCGATTAGATAATCGAAGTCGAAATCGGTTCGAGCACCTAATACGTGACTACTTTCATTTTCTTTTATTAATTAATTACAAGCTCCTCTTATACACATTACAAATTTCATTCGGAGTATATTATCAATTATTGCATCATCTTTTTTATGTATGTACATATAGGAAGGAAAAATTAAGTAAAATTCATATGAAATTTTATCGAGACGTGTACGTTACAGTGTTTCCGATTTTCCAACGTTCCATCAATACGTTACATGACTTCAACTGTGTATATCAATTATGTATATTCCGATAATTTACAGATGTAAAATAACAGCGGTATCCTATAAAAGTGTGACTTTTCATTTTGACAACAAAAATGTTAACCTAACCTGAATCGATCTTTATAGGAGAAACGAGGGAAAAGGTTATTAACGCACGGAAAACGTAACCACGTATCTTTTATAATACGAATTACGAATATGCGGTTCTCAATGAATAAAGCCTCCGACCTCACAGTTAGGAACAAAGGTATTCGTGCATTGTTCGATTCAGTAATGTTCAAGGACTTTCAATAACCATTAATTATTTGAACATAAGAACATTGTAAAAATAGGTTATTAATTTAAAGAGCAAATGAGCACAGGAACGTGTTAATTGTTCGTCTTAATGGAAAATTGACGAAAGTTAGTAGTGAAACGATCACCGGAAATAAACTGGAATTTCCGGCGTTGCCTGTTGGATCTATCGTTGTGATTGGAGAGATGAATTGTGTCTCAGTAGAAAGAACGAATAGCGTGATGTTAATACAGGCTTAGAGGGAATCGGAAACTGTTGCTGACTCTCTTTCTTTCGGTCGTAAGCCGGCACCGGTTCACCATAAGAACCGACTGTGACGCGTGCCAACTGTTCCGAAATTATTCTGGTGCGCAATACACCGTTCCTTTTACTGATCCCATCGGTTCGACCAGCCTACTTTGTATCTTCTGACGTGGTTTTAACGTGGTAAGCTGTAAACGGTACGCGATGGCGGCGGTTGACTGTTACCAGAATCAAGCCCAGAACGAGGGTACCGGCCAACAGACACAAACTCAACAACAGCAGTCTCAACAGCAACAACATCAGTCACAATCACAGCAGCAACAGCCGCAACAGCAACAAGCCACCGCTGGAATTCCAGGGAAAGATGACGAACGCAAACTCTTCGTCGGTGGTCTATCGCGTAATACTACCGACAAAGAATTACGGGATCATTTTGGTAAATTCGGAGAAATCGAAAGCATCTCTGTAAAAATTGATCCCTATACCGGTATTTCCCGGGGTTTTGCGTTCATGGTTTTTACCAATCCCAAGACGATCGACAAACTTTTGGCTTCAGGCGAACATTACATCAATAAACGAAAGGTTGGTAATATTTACTAATTAAATCTTAACGTTAACATACAAAAAGTTTCTCTTTTAATTTCTCCTTGGTTTTTTTCTCTTCTGTATAAAATATCTTTTGTTTATGATATAGGTGGATCCCAAGCGGGTGAGTAAAAAGCCCCAGTATGGTAAAATTTTTGTCGGTGGCCTTACCCCTGAAATTACCGATGATGATATCAAATCATATTTCGGCCAATATGGTACGATCGTTGAATTGCAAGCACCGTTTGATAAAGTAAAGAACCAGAGAAAAGGATTCTGCTTCATAACATTTGATTCCAAGGAAGTTGTATACAAATTACTCAAAACACCGAAACAGACGATAAATGGGAAAGAAGTGGACGTGAAGAAAGTTAAAGTTAATCCAGATCCGAGGAATCAAGGATTTTGGGGCCCGGGCTATGGTTACGGGTACGGCGGAGGCTATGGTTACATTCCTGAATACTGTAATGGTTATCAAGGGGGATACGACGATATGTACGCAAACTATGATTATGCTGGTTACGATGGGTATGACAACATGGGATACGGGGCTCAAGGTAAGCCACGAGGAAATGGTCAGGGACCACGTCAATTTCAGAGACATCAGCCGTATTAGAAATGGGTTTATGAATCCTACATACTCAAAACATGGTGATAAAGCAAGAATATAGCAAGGAGTAGACCAACTTTGTCTGGATACAGTCTGAGACTGAGATAGGGAAATTTGGGATAAAAGAGCTTATAGAGTCATTAAAGGACTCGATTGAAAGCCCCAAACTCTCTGATCTTTGTATGTCATGTCTGTAAAATACTAGATAGTTCTATGTACATTTACTAAAAAAGGAAATGAATTTTTCATTAATTTGCAATTGGTGTAATTTAATGAGTTGAAAAAGATCATGTCTGTTTCTATCTATGCACATTTTGTCATTTAATACATAAAACAGGCTATGAATGAAACTACTAAGATAGATATTCAAGTATTTTTATTGAAATTGAATGCTTTATACACGAAACTGCTTGTCCTTCTATAGGAAACATATATAAGGTAAAAATTAAAATGATTGATTTACTCCTATTTTCTTGTTATTCATGATTCATAATACTAACATGTATATCTTATAATTTAATACTCTAATTATTCTTTAGCATCTTAAGTTGCATTACTAAAGTATTGTTTATTATATGCTTGGTGTTAATCTTATTACTAGAAACGCAACGCTGTGTCGTTTATAATAGGACTTTACGTCGATAAACAGTTTTGGTTCAAAAAGCACTTGTCAGTTAGAAATAATCGATAGACATAAAACAAATTACCATTCATGGACCAATGGTTCGTACTCCTAATTAAACGTACTTCTTCCTCATAAATTTATAATCTATACGTATTATCTATTATCATCTATTTGTTTATACACTAAAGTAAGTCGTGTAACTTATATGAATCATAAGGTATCATAAGAAGCATACGTATCCTTCGTATGTTATATGTATATACGTGTACACATACATAATGATGTACACGTGTGCGAATTAGTATATAATAAAGTAGGAATTAAGAGAAAGATAAAAATATTTCAAAATGAATATAATTAAAATATGAACGTCCTGGGTAGATATGCGAAGAGTGCGCGAGTGGTAGAAGATGGTTGCAAAATATTCTAAAATATATTTCAAATTACATAAGAAGAGCAATAATAGTATGCTGTAATTTGCACAAAACTTCATCATGATTTTACGGATTTCTTATTACATCTTTTAGTTTTTTTTTCTTTTTCCTTTTTCATTTTGTTTCCTCGTATTCCCTGACGTTTTAACGAAAATGAAATATACAGCTTGAAAAATCTCGACTAATATGCGGTCGATCGTCTTCGAAAGTTGCTACACTCGTGTACTCCTGTGTCAGATAAAAAAAGAAAAAAAAGAAAAAGAAAACACAAGTATAAATATGGCAAAAATAATTATGGCTTGTTACATGGAAAAAAAAGTTTGGCAAACGCTGAATGAACAGAATGTTTAAGGCATCAAAACTAGTGAAAAATTATAAATTACTATAATTTAGGCTACTATGACATTTTTCGCATTTGCATCAAACAGCGCCCGTTCCTGTCTGGTGTACAAAGACTGCTCTTCATATCGCAAGAAGACTGTTAATACGTAGAGTATCATTTGTTATGATACAAATACTAGAGAATTTGACAGCCAATACATCTTGTGATTTCCTGGACAAAAATCTTCAAAAATGACAAAATAATTATAGCAAATGTAGATATGGCATTGTGGGACTACATTTAGGTACATCGAAATTATATTACACACAAGGCTGATAAGGCTTTAAACATTCAAGTTTTTCTCAGATGTTACAAAAGTATCGACAGTTTGGCTTAAATAGATTTCATAATACACATACACAACGGGAAAATTAGCCGTTTTCTTAACGAAAAAAAAAAGTTTTAAGCCAAGCTAATTGTGCTTTTGAAATTAAATCTGTATACTGTGTATACCGTATTTGCTGCGTGTGGAAAAAAAAAATATATATATATATATATATAAAAAAAAGAGATCAGATTGTGAAATTAAAGGAAATAACACAAATATTTTGTTACTATTGATTACTATTCGCCTGTTTCACCCATGACACAGTGTATATTTTAATTATAACAAAAAATAAAATATTCATTACTTGAAAATTATTTTGTGATATTCTTCTTTCAATGGAAGCTTATACAATCGTTTAAAATGTATTCGCGCATATAAAACGTCTGTATAATTATCTTTAAAAAATGATAATTCAAAATACAAAATCCTTTCTTATCCTAATTTAAAATGCACTTGAATAAAAATATAAATTCCAATATCGTACATTATCAATCTTTCACTTTTCGATATAATTATCAATATTTCTTTTTTAACCGAGTAACATTGGTAAAATTGCATAATTGTGACGTGTAAATGTAATTTTGGAGTAAACGCGTAATGTAAATTCATATGTGTAAATTTAACAGCGATACTCAACCTACGAGTTACAAATTAATTCGGACAAGTAGTTGTATGATTAATCAGTTTCGTGTTTTATCTATCGTTGAAAGTTGTACTTATAAAAATATAGATAAACGTGAACGAGCGCTTTAAATTTACCAACGATATTTGTACATTTTATATGTAACTAGATTACGTTAAATCGTTCAAATAAACGAACATGTACGTTTTGTGTTACTGTCGGTTTGTAAATTTCTAAACTGGTAGGATATTTCTCGGTTTTATTTATAAAAATAAGTTCTCTAAAATTAACGCAAGCGTATACGAAGTGCGTTAAGAACGCGGCTTAATACTCGTTAATGGCAGTTGCATGCGTTGCATGGGTGTAAACGGACGGACGTACAGTCGGACAGACAGCTGCAGTGTCATCATCTTGCTGTGCGTCGTATTGTACAGAACGAGATTGAAGTGTTGGAAGTTCGAAAAGGAGCGAGTTTGCTACTATGTCTCAGGAAAAATTAACGAAAGTCACGTTACAATTAATGCTGCCTATTTGGCCAAGAAAATTCGCGATGTAGCCTCTTTCACAGTCGATCTAATCGCGTTCGCGTTTATTCCTCATCGATGTACCGAGAAGTATCAGGAGCATTTCGTGCAACATTTTCGAAGCCAAATCGCATGAAATCTCCTGTTGTTGTTTTCTTAACAACATTCGTCGATTGTCGTGTCACCCTTCGTCGTTATTCTCGACGTTTTCATTCTCGTTCGTATCTCCGTTTGTCATCGTTCTCAAGTGCCTTTTCTCTCTCTCCCTCTCTCGCACTTTTGACTCACTATTTTCCGATCTAAATCGCGCGAAAACTAGTGTATGCATCCGAGTGACGTATTAATATCTTAGTCAATCCGGTAAGTTTAAATATGTATTTCTTTTAGCGTTACAATTTCATGTACATTTTCATACTCTTAAATGGAATTTTCCACGAAAGAATCACCCGCTCTCTGATTCCTCGCGCATTGTTTATTTGTTGATCGCTGATTCGTCGCGACTACGCGACTCGCGACTCCCTTCATGATATCGTTCCGCTAGATTTTTCCGTTTGTTTCCTACTTTTCAGGATAAACAACCCGCGAACACGATCACGTTTGAAAATTTGTTAAGTTCCTTGTGGGAAACTTGTCGCAGTTTTCTGTGAAGATTCATCGAAAAGACAATGATAATTAACGCGCACGCGATAAATGGTTGCGCGATCGATGCTACATAATCTACGTTACTTATGTTACTTTATTGATAAACACGTTTCCTTCAGAGAATATTTAACCATCAGTGATAAACTGTTTCCAACGAAGTATATATATTCTCGCGTCGCATTCGAAGAATTTAATAAGCAGCTTATTTTTTTACCTTTTTATTTTATTAAATGTTTTGGTAAAAAGGAAAATGTGAACATACATGAAGTGTCTATTGAATTACACGAAAAGTACTGTTTTTAAATGAAATTATTTAGGTAAATGAAAATGTACTAAAAGAAATATGGGTATGTTTTGGTACATAATGTTATGGTACATAAATATTCCATGTACTATAGTCACATTGATAAATTGCAGTACAGAATTGGTTAATTAAAAGTTGATCGAGCCAAAGCAGAACAAAGGTTGCATTAACCAAAATTTACATTGCATCACTTCAATGTCAAATGGATATAAATATGTATAATGTGGTTATAGTATATTGTATTCTTTATAGTTAGAAGACAATAAGTAGCATACTCTGATAAATGTTAGAAATATGAAAGCAAAAAAAAAAAGATATATTCTGTAAAGTTCATTTTAGTCTTATGTAATTACGAATCATTTAGTAATTGAATTAATTACAAGCTTTTAAGGTACAATTAATGATATACCATGCTTTTAGAGTAATGTATGTATAGTACAAAAATGTATCGTTTAATACGGGTAAAATATGGCAACATTTTGATAAACTATAGTCTTCCTTCAAACATTACACATTGCAAGATTATTAAATGTGTATTGTAAACATATTTTTCAACGTGTTAAAGTAATTTCTATATTATATAAAGGTATAGTTGTAGAACTCAATAAATACTCTAAATGTTGGGGTAATAAGATTATATTGTTTATACATGTTTAACAATTTATTATCGAAAATATAATTATTTACAGGTATGAGGTGGATGACTCATTCCAAAATGCGTTGCATTTATTAGACATCTTCGAAGTAAACGGATTCTCTTGTTAACAAAACGGCAAAGTGTTCTTGTTTGATACATAGAATAAAAACAAAAGATGTCCCAATTAAGTATTAGTACAGGAAAGAGAGGGAGGAGTGTTGCAAGCTCCTCTGCGTCTACCGTATCGTCTCTGAGCAGTTCGACTGACCTAGCAAGCCTATTTGAATGTCCGGTTTGCTTCGATTACGTTCTTCCACCGATCTTACAATGCCAGAGCGGACACCTTGTTTGTAGTAATTGTCGACCAAAGCTTAACTGCTGTCCTACTTGTAGAGGTCCATTAGGTGTGTTAATCGGTGATACAACGAAAATTGTACATATAAAAAAGTTGTCGACGTTGTTCTAATGGAAAATTTGCAAATGTTCGATCCAGGCAATATTCGCAATCTGGCTATGGAAAAAGTGGCAGGTAACGTAATGTTTCCATGCAAATATTCAACAAGTGGATGCACAGTTTCACTTGTGCATACTGAAAAGGCAGATCATGAGGATGCATGTGAATTCCGTCCATACAGTTGTCCTTGCCCAGGTGCTTCTTGTAAATGGCAAGGATCCCTCGAGCAAGTAATGCCACATCTTGTTATGAGTCATAAAAGTATTACGACTCTTCAAGGTAATTTTCTTAAACGAGATACGTATCTATACGTTTTTTTGTAATCGGAAAAGTAACCGCGTTGCTTTTGTTACAGGGGAAGACATCGTTTTTTTAGCAACCGATATTAATCTTCCTGGTGCAGTAGATTGGGTAATGATGCAGTCCTGTTTTGGTCATCATTTTATGTTAGTACTCGAAAAACAAGAAAAATACGACGGACACCAACAATTTTTTGCAATTGTTCAGTTGATCGGTTCGAGAAAACAAGCAGAAAATTTTGCTTATAGGTAAGTATGCAGTTAAACTACGGAGAACAAGTTAGCAACGATTGAACGAAGTAATATACGAGATAAATATTTGTGTTTAACAGACTAGAATTGAATGGGCATAAAAGGCGCCTAACATGGGAAGCTATGCCACGTTCTATTCACGAAGGTGTTTCATCTGCAATTTTAAATTCAGACTGCCTTGTATTTGACACCTCTATCGCGCAATTATTTGCGGATAATGGAAATCTAGGAATTAATGTTACAATTTCTATGGCATGAGGAAAGCTGGAAAAAGCAGTGTGAAATCTTTTAAACGTATCGAGCAATCTTTGGATCATAATTCAGGCTTTATACCGAGGATTGCCCGTTATGTACATATAGCATTTTTTTTACGTTACCACAGATAAATATTAGCAATATGGATGTTAGGAAATGTTTGGAATGTGTTAACGAAGCACGGTAATCAAACGCTCAGTTACAGGACCTCTCTTTAGAAGCTTTAAAGTGTACTTGTAATGTGATATTAACACTACACCATAAAAATAATAAACAGCCTTTCTATACACTTACACTGACTTTAAAGCTTTAACAATGGGTAAAACATCTATTCCAAAATGTACCTGACACCTATTGCACACTGTTATCGTGTTCTTTTAGTCACTTCTTACCGAATCGATTTTTACAAAGACATTTTTCTCTCTTTTTTTTTTCTTTTTAATTTTGACGCTTTCCGCTATAAGCTATATTCTTTATAGAAATAACGTTACTATTTTATAAAAAGAAATATAGTTTTCGCGAAAAGATCTGTCATGATCTGTTGATGTACAACATGTCATTATAAAGAAAAATTCAAAGTACATACCTGACGAAGTCCTCCATATGTAATTTTTTTACTGTGTATAATAACTGAATTGAGTGTACCAAGCACACATTTGTCATTATTTATTTTCATTTAGAAAATTCATATGCTCGCATATTTATTATGACCCCCGACTTTATTTGTAATTATAATTTAAAGATAAACACTCTCGAATTAATTTTTTTTTCTTTTTTAGTCGTGTTAAATTTGCTACGTGTTATGCAACATTGTAACTGACTTCTTTATACTTCTACAGTTTTTCATTAGGGAACTGTTTAGTTTTACATCGTATAAGATGACTCAATGACAGAATTATATGAAATAGAAGGCTTACAACAAGTTTGCAAATGTGTTGACGAATAATTTCTATAATTTATGTCAAAATGTCGAAAGAAATATTCGTTTCAGGATATTTTTTTGACTAATAGAATCTATCGAATTATTCACGGCGAGCATTACAAAATTGATAACGCTAATCCGTCATCTTCAGTTTTATGAGGAAAAAGAATTGTATCAGCAATATATACGGGAACACGAAAGTAGTTGGTATACGATAAACAGGTGCAAAATAATAGAATAAAGTTGCGCAATCTCATCCTTTTCTACTAATACGAAAGAAGAAAAAAAAAAAAAAAAAATAGACGAATTTATCTAAGTAGTTACATTTTCAGGAATTATATAGATTCATTGAATTGTTGCTTAGTCGTTTCGTAAATGATAAACGACATTGTACATAACGTTTAAATTATCATTCGTATAAAACCATTGAGTATCGTCATTTATAAATTTACGATTAATAATATAATTTAATATAATTTATAATTAAATACTGATTTCAAGGAGCTGCGTGAAAAGGCGTGAAAAAGTTGCATGCGTATAAAGTGGAATTTCATCAATTGATTAATGTCGATTCACGTTCAATTAGAATTAAAATTATGAGCTTGAATCCTAATCAAATTCGAGATACTTAAGATCAAAACGAGAAATGGAGGAAAAAAGGATTCTCACGTGATCGTGAATCGTGTGTAAAAATATTTGGACATTCCAGGTGTAGATGAAGTGATTGTAAATAGAACAAACTTTACATGTGATAAAACTATTAATTGGTAATGTAAATTATCACGTGAACATGCATATATATGAAGTTCAAAGGAATATGGGAACCAATTGCATGTTATGCATATGTATAAGTATATATAAATATATAAGGGTACATGGTATATAAAAATATATAAATGTGTATTTATATATATATTATATATATGCGTATAAACTTACATGATTATACTTACGTTTACGTAAATGTATTAAAAGAAATATTTCATTTCACTAGACTTAAAGTTTAAGCAGTTTTGGCGGTTACTAAAAAAAAAAAAAAGAAAAAGAAAAAAGAGAAAAAAAGTAAAGAAAGAAAGAAAAGAAAAAGTCATACGAATCTAACTGTCATGTTAATTGTTATACTATCGAATGGAATACTTCTCTCACTAATATTTACAGTACATGGAAACGCAAATTTTGCACATTTAGATATAACGAAAAACCATCTATCGGAGAGCTGCTATGTTAAAAGGCTTGAATATAGAAATAGGACAATGTTGGTCGGACAAAATATTACTGAAAAACAAAATACACGAATAATTAAGCGTGATCTTATTGAATCGCAGTCAATAACGATCGTTCCGAGTATTTAAGTATGAATACCATTAAGCTGTATATACGTATAATTTAATAAGATACGAATCTAAAATTAACAACAATTGTAACGTTTAATTGTTTATTATAGTAATTTATTCTTACAGATCGATAACGACGGTATAAAAATATTTTTACCAATACGATAATTACAATTACTTAATTCAATTCCTTGCCGTATCAATTTTTAAAACTATTGTAATTAAATAACTTTATATTTTAAAGAAACCCAATCGTTGCAAAAAAGGAAAAGAATAATGTCACAGATAGCGGTAAAATGCTTGTAAGAATTTGATAATTTTATTACTACGTGAAATCAATTTTCTAATAACGATGTCGCGGTAAAAAATTGAATTATGTAAACGTTTGATAGGCGTGTATGTTAAATTATGACTTATCGTTTGATTTTTCATGTAACATAAATTTCTAAGATATTACGATTTCCTTCATTTTTAATAATCACGCTGTTTTGTGTATCCGCGTAATTTTAATTCAATAATTTATTATCGGTTACGTATAAGATCATGAATGAATACTTCGATATCAGTAGTACTATGACATCATAAATCCTGTTCCTAAACGTCGAATAAATTTGTTATTGAAATATAGCTTAGAACAATTTCATCGACACAACATTTCCATGTTTATATTATTTTCAAATTACATAATTTTTAATTCACAGTACATAGATATATCCTTCCAAATGTCCTCGTAAATATTTGTAATTATCATTTACTATTTCTCATAGCCCTTTATCTTTTCTTTTTTTCCGCTAGAAAATACTTTGTATCGTTTGTCGTGAACATTGGTACAGTGCCATCTAGGGACAAGTGCTGGTCATTATCAGAACAAATCGTTGGAGTTCTCTGTTGATTCTTGTCTGTATTCAACTTACATCGTGCTTGCGGGAATTCTACTTGTTGCTGAGAAACACGTCTCGTGGTCAGCATTTTTTCGAAACTTTATTAAAAGCTCCTGAAGTTTTGAGAAGACGTTGGATTCTACAGGAATAGAATGGCAAACTACCACAAACCAGAATCTAAAACCATTCAGGAATTGAAAGATATCGCGACAAAGCTGAGAATTCATTCTATTAATGCCACCCAAGCCAGTAAATCCGGGTACGTGCAATAATATTATACTTTATAATAGCAATTGCATTAACCGATTGTTTATCGAACGATGTTTTCTTTTTATAAATTAACGTACACCGATATAGATAGTTTTCGATCGTGCACTTTTCGAAATTGTAGTTTAACAAAACTTAAAGATTTGCAAAATCGCGCGCAAAAATCGTCTCGATGAAAGCGACATGAAAAAGGTATGTTTGCCTTGTTTCACCGTTGCGATAATCCTAGTCATGATTATTCTCACCATTGGCCAGTCATGTTACACAATACATTCGTAATTTTCCCTAAAACAATTCTACCGTAGCGATTATGATCTTGGAAAATTTTCACATGGCACACGACATTGATCTAATTTTATAAAGTTCTCCTTGCGACAATTGTCAACATGTTTAATACCGTATTATTCGTTAATGTCTTGTTACATCGCGAGACAAGGTTCAAGGTAATTTTACAAATGGAATTTATATTTACACATTTAATAGAATTCAGAAAATACACAAAACGTTGATTGTACCTTTACAATTTCCTGTATGAAAGTACGTATACTGTACCGTGTTGAATGTTTAATTTGAAATCTATAAAGAGCTTCGCGTACGCAGCAAAAAAACAAAAAAAGTCTCTAAATGCAGGTTGCACTGGTAGAGTTCAAAGTATCGCGTCTATTATAGAATGCACAATGTATGTATGTATAATTAACAAGAACAATTTGATAACGAACTACAAATCGTCGTACGATTAGTACCGGGGGAAAAAACGGTTCAAAGTTTTTAGAAGAAAAGTTACAAAGGTAGATCGGAAGTTCTATACTTTTTTTTTTGCGTGCTTTTACACATAGCAACGGCACGGCCAACACGTGCATGGCAGCAAGATGCACACTGTAAAAGCGTTACGTAACAAATGCATGTACGATGGGCTATCTAGTCAAGGATATATCGAATGTTGCAATTTTTTATTAGAATTATTAAAGATTCTTTAACATTAGACGCTACGTGGTGTAAATTCTTCGAACAATCTAAAAATGTTCGTATTTCCAGCCTTGTTTTTCGTCGTAACTGTATTCGAATACACCTTACGAAGTATCTACAGGGAAATTCACGAAACGAATTGCTGCGATTCGAATGTTTGTAAAATTTTTAATAAACATTTCGTCAACTGTATCGACGATAAAAGTATAAAATAACATTTAATCGCAATCATAGTTGAAACTATCACCGATGATCGAAATAGTGTAACGTTGAATTTCTGAGCTTTTGAAACATGTTAAAAAAAAGTTCCACTGATAACGCATGGATATTATCAATTCCCTCTTGGTATAGAAGTAACTAGTGGTAGTATAGCGACACGCGGTAGTGAAAGTTCCAGAAGGGTTTCATCTATATTTAGAGAACGTGAATACGTTGATTTTGAAATATACAATAGCCAGGCTGGAAAAAGGTAGGGAGGTCCAGCGCGCAGTTACTCGCGAAAGGTTATATCCCTCAGTTATTATCGAACGCTTGCCGAGTAAACGACTTCGACTGGAATTTCACTGCAATTCAGAATGGTGCGTGATACGAACATGGAAAAACTCCAAGACGTTGCGAACAGGCTTCGCATTCACAGTATCCAGGCTACCGAGGCATCGAAAAGCGGGTATAATGCTGAAAAAGCTGTTCACATCTTTTTGCCGGATTTGAATAAATTTCTTTCGCATTACTTAAATTTTAGAATCACACCACTACTAGGTATAGATCGTTACTTATCGACACGTTGATATTTTTCATTTGTGTATGTGAAGTTTCTTTTTTTTTTCTTTTTCAAGTGTTTCGTAATTATTGCATATCGACAAATTTAATAAAAAATATTATTATATTGTTGCTAACCAAAATTTTGTATTAATTCAATTTTTTTTTTATAAAAATCGTACAGGTGCAAAGTAGAAAGCACGAATTTATGGATACTTTATTGTTTTATTTCATTTTGGAATTTTAATAAATTGTAAAATCAATGTTTGAGATATTTAGGAAAATTCCGACGCTACGTGAAATACCGGTAGACGACTATTCGTTTCTGATAACCAATGATACGTTACTTTTCTCGAATATATAGTTATGTATGATAATACATGCGGTTAGTAGATACATTATTTGAATTAACTTTACTTATTCATTAATACGTGAACGGCATTAGAAATAAACGCAAACGATAATTCTTAAAAATTAGTACATTTATATTTTAGTTTAATTAACGAATAATTTAACCATTTTTATTCATCTAATTTAAGATTTGTATGTTAATAAGACTAGTTGCTTTGGTAACTTTATTTTAGTATGCAAAAAATGACTACTGCTTTTATTTCGTATAGGTTGTATTACATAACTATGATAATACTGCTTTCGATATTTAACGATCGTATGATCAAGACTAATGACCCGATGACCTCTACAGATAATAGTTTACTACCATTATGAAACGTCTGACAAGATACATTTCTTACAGTCTTGTGCAAATTTCATACTTTCACCTGAATATTTTTATGAATTAAAACAAATATATATATATAATTTTTATTTTGTTTAGACATCCAACGTCATGTTCCTCTATGGCAGAAATTATGTCCGTTTTGTTCTTCCATACGATGCGCTACAAGGTATCGGCACCACGTGATCCAAGTAGCGATAGATTTATTCTGAGTAAAGGTCATGCGGCACCTATTCTTTATGCAGGTAAATCCTTCGAATATGATGTATTCGTTAAGCGATTACATCGCGAAGCATCCCGAAATTCGAAAAGTTTCTCTATATCGTATTTGTATATTTACAGCATGGGCCGAGGCTGGTCTGTTCCCAACAAGTGAATTGGTAAATTTGAGGAAAATTGATAGCGACTTAGAAGGACATCCTACTCCTAGACTTAACTTTGTTGATGTTGGAACTGGTTCCTTGGGGCAAGGTCTTTCGGTTGCCGCCGGTATGGCCTATGTAGGAAAGAATTTTGATAAAGCGAATTATCGGTAGGTTCACGTTCGAATAATCGGACTGTTTTGTTTTAACACTTTATCGACCGGCTTATTCGATTCAGTACTGGCTCGGTTTTTGCTGTCACGCTTATTCTTATAGCTCTGAAAATTTTCAATCAAAACTCCTGAGAAGGTTTACTATACATCGTTCATTTTCTCTTATTATAGGGTACTTCATTAATTTATGACAGTAAGAAACTGATTAACCCGTTAACTGCGGGTACTTTTAGCACAGCTGATCGCTCTAGATGCAAAAAAAAAACGAAAAAAAATATTTTACTATAATCAAATCATAATACTAGACAATATAATTCTAATTATTTTATAAATTACAAAAAGTATACAAAGTAAGAAAGTATCATACTAAAACATAAACATATAAGTCGGTTATAATTTCAGTATGTGGTTTATAAACCACACCCGCAGTTAAAGGGTTAATAAGCCGCCTAGCTCGATAAACGTTGGCAGCAAAAACCCGATTAATAGGCTTCCGGTCGGTAAAATATTAAATTGTTTAATACAAAGGTATAATCTGTATTTGTAGCGTATATTGCCTAATCGGTGACGGCGAGGCAGCAGAAGGTTCGATCTGGGAAGCACTTCACTTTTCGTCTTATTACAAGTTAGACAATCTTTGTGCAATCTTCGATATTAATCGTCTGGGTCAAAGTGAACCAACATCTCTTCAACACAATATGGAAGTATACCGTAAAAGACTCGAAGCTTTCGGTTTCAACGCTTTGGTTGTTGACGGTCACGACGTGGAAGAATTAACCAAAGTATGTATGCATTTGTATGACTGAAAGTTCATTTTGCATATGCGCAAAAAGATTAAAATAAAATCTTATTTAAGGCCTTCCACGAAGCACAAAACACAAAGGGACGTCCTTCTGCTATTTTAGCAAAGACGTTTAAGGGTAAATATTTCCCTAACATCGAAGATTTAGAAAGTTGGCATGGAAAACCACTAGGCAACAAAGCAAATGAAGTGATTCAAGTAGGGCCTAGAATTTGTATACTGTACAAATAATTATCTGTATTTTAGAGACTAATAAATGACTTAATTTTAGCACTTAACTGGAATGATGAAAAATTCTGGTCCGCTGGCACTGCGTCCTCAAAAACCATTGGTTGACGATGCTCCAGCAGTAAATATTAGCAATATTAAATTAGCAACACCCCCGAGTTATAAACTAGGAGAACAAGTTGCTACAAGATTGGCTTATGGTACTGCTTTAGCCAAGGTTTGTGCCTTTTTTTTTTTTTTATGCTAAACGGGCAAAAGTATTGATATTTACCTGCACGATTATATTTTGCTTGTTGGTTTAGCTAGCGAAAAACAACCCACGTGTCGTTGCTCTGGATGGAGACACGAAGAATTCTACGTTTGCCGAAAAAATCAAAACCGTTGATCCCGCTAGGTTTATCGAAGGTTTTATCGCCGAGCAAAACGTTGTAGGAGTTGCGATCGGCGCAGCGTGCAGAGATAGAACTGTTGCATTTGTGTCTGCATTTGCAACTTTCTTCACTCGTGCCTTCGATCAGGTAAAATTGAAAGATATCGATAGAAGGATGAAAGTATCTTGAATTTTAAGTTCAAACGAAAAAATTCAAACTTCAAAATTTCTCATTTAACACGTTCCCTGTCAAGCTGTATTTGACAAAGTGTCATTACCATGTGTACCTAGAACGGTTCACGTTGAAAGGTTTAATATATTTGCGAAACTTGCCTATCTTTCTCTGTTTCAGTACTATAAATTTATTTCTGGTATTTTCAAATGTTTAACAAATAATGTTGTCACCTTTTCTGTAGTGTCCCGTGTACTATTAAAATTTTCAACATTTTCTTTATAGTAAAAAATGCAACGATGTCTCCTTGCTGTACTTCCATGATCTTTTCTTAATTTATGTCGTTTTCTACTTGATGCAGTGGGTGACAACCTATTACCACGCTGCGTGTACTGATATCGGCTTAAAACCTGTTCCAAGCATCATTATAGACCATGTAAAAGTGATATGAACAATTATTGTTCACCTCTTTATCCCTCAATGAGAAAAATATCATTAGACCTAGAAATGAGTTTCAGCGTGTACCGAAAACGGTACACGTGGCAGGGAACGTGTTAAATTGAAATTCTATCGAAGACGTTATTTCAAATTTTATGCTTCTTTTTCATTGTGCAGATTCGCATGGGTGCTATTTCGCAAACGAATGTTAATTTCGTTGGTTCCCATTGCGGTGTTTCGATCGGAGAAGATGGTCCATCTCAAATGGGTCTGGAAGATATAGCTATGTTCCGTACAATTCCTGGTTCCACCGTTTTTTACCCAAGTGATGCCGTTTCAACGGAACGTGCCATTGAATTAGCGGCTAATACAAAGGGTATTTGCTTTGTGCGCACATCCCGTCCTGCCACGGCAATTATATATAAAAACGAAGAACCTTTTGCCGTTGGCAAAGGCAAAGTTGTTAAATCTTCTGGAAAAGATCAAGTTCTTGTAGTTGGAGCTGGTGTTACTTTGTACGAAGCACTCAAGGCTGCCGATGAATTGTCTAAAGTAGGAGTAAACGTTCGAGTGATCGATCCATTTACGATTAAACCACTCGATGCTCAGTTGATTGTAAAGAACGCCAAAGAAGTTGGAGGAAGAGTCGTTACCGTTGAAGATCACTACGCAGAAGGTGGTTTGGGAGACGCAGTTCTTTCGGCAGTTGCTTTAGAAAGAAATATCGTGGTTAAAAAGCTGGCTGTTCCCGAGGTTCCACGTTCTGGTCCTCCAAATGTGTTGTTGGAGAAATATGGAATTAGTTCGAGTAAGATCGTTGCAGCAGTTCAAGAATTGCTGAAGGTGTAATTCCTAGGAAGTGTATTAAGTTATCGATATCGTTTTGAGAAGAAACAATTGCGTGCAGGACTGTCAGTACTGCCATATCAAAATGTATACAAAAGAACACTGTATTTTTTTAAAACATAAGTTCAAGGAAAACCTAGCGCATTCCACGTTGTTTCTATGCATTTAGTGTGCGCATGAATATTACAAATTCGAATTCAGGTTAAAATATGCAAAGGATAATGGATGTTTGCGGGAACAATTGTTCTTTATACCATATGTATACAGATTTTAAACAGGAGAATATTGTAAATCTCAAAACTATATATTAATTTTTGTACGTGAAAATGCGATTTTGTATGAAAATTTGATACACGTACTGTTTATAGATTAAGAAAGATTACGATACTACCGTTCAAGTAAAAATAGATACACTCGTAAAAAGGAGCTTTAAGTTTCACTTTATCAATACCTACCTCAAACACACAATTTTTCGATGTTAAATATTACATTCGGCGTAAGTGAATATTTCATGGAAATATAATTATTCGTGGTATTAACGATCGAACATACTGAGCGGTTAAAAATTTCAGCTAACGAAGGTGATTTGAAAAATTACGCGTACGATAGTCTCCCGCCAATTTTGCTCATTTCAAATATCTTCTTTATTTTATGTAACGAACAAACACGTTACTTAAAAAATGTTACATGGTGGCAACAGTTTCTTTACAGGTACCAACAGCCGTAGAGAAGATCTGGAGGTCGATTTAACGGAGTGTCCAATTTTAATTATTAATCAAATTAGATAGAGCAGGGAATTTGAAGTATAAAAGTACAGAAAATACTAAAGTATCCTAAAGTAAACTGTTCCTGAGATTTTCAACTTTGTCTGCCCTGTTGCTTTTTACATTATGAAGCACGTTTGAGTTTCAAGTATGTTCGTCGATACGATTTTATTTTTTTGCGAGGTTCGTTCTGGCCTACGTTTCGATAACGCGTTCTATCATGTCTTGCAGTATAGTTTGTGTTTTTCAATATACGATACTTTTCATAATGAAAATAATAAAGTTGAATGTCTCAAGAACGAGTTTTAGGATAAACGTATTTTAATACGTTAAACGACCGATACTAGACTTTTCATTTAGGCAGCGTTGAATCTCGAAAAATTAGCAGCTTCAAATTTAAAAAATAATTCCTTATCATTCATTAATGGATTTCGTTAAAACAGTTAACTAAACAAAGATATGGCTTTCCCCTGTAGGCTTTATAAAGTTACCACTTTTTTAGTTAAATTTATTGTTACATTCTTTGCAAAATTTTCGAAACTGAACCGTTGTTCGAAGAGCCGACCTAAATTGGCGTGGCGCTTGGCTTGTTAACACATTCGTAAAAGGCGCCATTCTATCTGATTTGATCATTAAAAACTGAACATTCTATTAAAAAAAAAAAAAAAAAGAAGAAAAAACAATTTATTTTCAAATTTCGTTTACATCAGCACCTGTGAAGAAACTGTTACCACGATGTTTCATGTTTTCCTCGCAACCGTACAACTTCCGTAACGTGTTCGCGCATTACTTAAAATAATGGAGATATTCGAGGTAGTCAGAGTTGGTAGAACATCCTGTACAATGGGAAGGAAGTTGAAATTTGGAACAAGATAGTGAAAATGAAAAGCCAGAGAAATCCCTAGATCATAGAAGAGTTGTAGCGAAAATCGAGTTGTGATTGGTCGAGAAGTTTGACGAAGACTGCAGAGAGAGGCGAATAAAGAGAAAGATAGGAAAGGAGAAGAGACAGCAGCGCCACAATTCCCTGTTAAACAAGAAACGTCAACCATTCCCCGTTCTTCGGTCCGATGTCTGGTTTGCCGTTCGCTATCCAAATATCCAGCCTGGCACGGTCAGCGTTGTGTGTATGTATATGTGAGTGCGCGCAAGTATCTCTCTCACTCTTGATTCTGTTTGTGTAGGTGGGTCGTAGTAAGCGGCCATTACGTGTACATACGTGACGGTCGCACGTGTATGCATGTATGCAAGGTATACACGCGTGTGCGTGCGTTTTCCGTTCCGCGATTCGCGTTCGCGTATCCCGAAAAGATGGCCGCCATGAAAGCGTACGGTGGTGATGTTGACGTCGTTCGTAGGAAGGCCGCGTCACGTCCTCGAAAAGCGTGAAAATAACGTGAGCATTCGAATGCTTCCACGGGTTTCGTGGTGCACTCGTACGAGAACACGATACACCGAGGAAGTTGTTGATAATACGAAACGCGAGTGCGGTATTTGCAAGATCCCTCTCGCAGTGCTCGACGAAAACGACGAACGGGAGAGAGGAGAAAGAAGAGAGGGAGAACGAGCGAGGAACGTGCCCAACAAGGGGTTGAAAGGAATCGTATGTGACAGAGAGAGGAATGGACGAATAGTCTGTCGAAGAGCGGAGGTAAGAAGAAAGGAAAGAAGAAAAGGTGGAGAGCGCGTGGAGAATACAACAGGGTGATACGGAAGTGAGTGTGGTACGTAGAATCGCGGGTGGTGTGTGGTTCCGCTAGTGAAACAAATGCGTGCGCGTCATATGCGAACAAGCCTCTCTCTTGCCAACGATATCCCGATCAACCTGTTTTTCGCATTTTCTTGGGGTTGCGTTTCACGCGTGACTCGAAACTTTGTGTCAACGAGGGACGGCCATATTAATCCGTAGCCCCCGCCGTCACACACATATTCGAAGAATCTTACTTCCTCGAGGTGGTGCCTCTAGTTTTACGATTTTCCTTACTTTTTTAGTGCGTATCCTCTATTGCATCGTAATCCTGTCTTCTGGTGTCGTGTTGTGTCGTGTCGTGCCGTGCCGTGTCGTGTCGTATCGTGTCGTGTCGTGTCGTGTATCGTGCCTTGCTGTACCGTACCGTACCGTACGTATCGTGTCGTGATTCCTCGACCACTTGGATATACGCATAAGCTAGCTTCCAGATTTCGCCGGATGACGGTGCGTGTACGTGGTGCGTGGACGGCGGTACTTGTGTGTACGAGCAATAGAGACGGCGGTTACTACGTGTGTTCTGTGCCGCCCGATGTTCATGTATCACACCGAAACAACTTACCGGTTCACCACAACCGTGTCTACCCACTTTGCCAGCAGTACCACCCTTCCTAGATTCTGTCCTACCCGCAGAGTAAGTACATCCAAATACATTTTCCTCTATTTTTTTTTTACAGTTTTTCTTTATCCGTATATTTATTTACCTTGATCGGTATATACCGAAAAACGTGCTTTGATTTTCATACAAAGTATATTTTGAGAAACATGTCACGACAGTAAAAGCTATTTTCTTTCCTAGCCTTTTTCTGTGTTCAACATTTCAAGTATCGCTACGTATACTTTACATTAATATCTTATAAAGTTCTTCGTCCCAAAATTTATCTTCAAAAACATGCAAAGTAGTACCATGCAGCTTATCCAACGTGCAAACGTTAACTTGCTTCTTGAAACGGTATTCTAATATAGCAACAGAATTCTAGCTGCTTTTAGAGAATCTGTTTGTTATTTGGTAAGTGTTATCCTTTCGTCGAGTGTAAACAGTACAGATATAAATAGTAATACATTTGGTTACATCAATTAAGGCGATCTTTAGATTACATTTGAAACCTACCGATGAGATTTCATATTTCATATAGAATTCCAGCGTAATTGTTTATTTTGGAGTCACCCTGATGTTTTATTCGTTCCATTAACCTTACAATGATGCGTAATAAACTGTGTTATCAACCATTGATAATATATTCAAATTGGTGAGACAATAGAAGAGAGAAACATAACCTCCTCTTGAGGTGGCAAGTCTCAAGCGAATGTTGATATCTAATAATAGTAATCATAGTTATCTCAGAGATAGTGCTTAAATATAAATAGTTTGGTATTACAGTTATTTATGTTTTTGCTTTTCATCGATAGAAGAAATGTATTGGAACACTAAAAGTATGAAGCTGCTCGATATCTCGAGGTTATAGGAATATGTAAAATTACACGTATGAACGCATACAGATAAAAGACATAAGAAGAGATTATATTTGTAAGAATGAAAAAAACACTGTTAACACATTGTACACCAGCTAAATATCGGCAATTGAAAAAACCTGGATATTGGTAGTCACATTGCTTATTTATGGGGAATGGACACTTGAAAGAAACTATATTAAAAATTTTATACATTTTCACAAAAGAATATATAGTATATTTTTGTTGAACATCCAGATACGTTGGAAATCCCGCAATAATACGGGACCGACGTAGAATGTGTTAAAGAAAAAAAATAACGAATTGCTTTCTCATTCTCGATAGCTGCAGATAAGGTGATTGGAAAAATATTGATACCGATGGATATCAGTTGATCGCATTTGTAATTTTTAGGGTGAAAAGACGATTTCTCGGCGATTAATCATTTCCCTTGTAGCAGCACGGCCTATTTAATAGCGTGTTCCAGTGGCCCGTCGCTCGGCCTTTTTATACCGGTTTCAAAGGCGGTCGAGTGTACTTGGTATTTCGTAGCAGTGTGTCGTTACGATGCTACCGTGCGAGATTTTTGCCACTATTACCAACGCTATCTAACTTTTTGCCCCCCCCCCCCCCCCCCCCACATGAATCGGATATCATGATCTTGCAGTTTCTCGTAATGCATAGATACCGTACTTTTTTTTCTTTTTTCTTTTTTGTATCGTTGGCATTGTGTACGACGAAATTTTTGACACATTCGGCATCGTCGAGGTCTCGCGAGATTTCGAATTTTACGCTTAGAAATTATTCTCGACTGGAGGAGCTCGTGTAAACGGCACTCGAGGCAGGGAGATAGGAAGAAAGTAAATGGTCGTTTTTGAAATACCCGTACGAGCGCACGATAGAAGGGATTATTACGGCATTTAAACTCAGGCTACAAATGTAACTTGTAGTTCGCCTAGACGAGGAAATAGAGGGAGTGCTCCGGGAAGAAGAAGAAGAAGAAGTAGAAGAAGAAAAAGAAGAAGAAGAAGAAGAAGAAGAAGAAGAAGAAACTTCTCCTACCATGAATGGTATTGGATTTACTGAGTGTAGAAAGGGGCAAGAAATAGCGTAGAGCATTTCAAATTTATCTTAGAAGTAATTGGAGCGTTCTTCCGCGAGCCACGTTTCATATTTTTCTCTGGAATCGACCGATTAAATTCTCGATCCGGATCGGGGATCAGTTTTTCTCGTTTCAGCTCGGCTAAATAAGCGGATAAGCGAATTAATGTTTTAAAGGGAGTCGGTTACCGCTGGATCCGGCAGATCGAGGTAGCGGTTCGTGCGCGCGTGTAATTTACACGCTTTTAATTTACCGGACATTCGTTGTTTCGAAGTTTCATCTATTTAAGTTAGGTATATACCGGCGTTTATTTTCGTTTCTTATTTTCCTGGGTCGTTACACCTTTAACGTATTTAACACTTTATACCGACTGTTTGTAATTGAACTTACTACGCACTCTCGACCGGCTCCTTCACGCGTGGTTATTTTATTATTATCGGTCCGGTTTTGGGTTACCGCGTGAAAATATAAACGCTTATTTTTTACAAATTTTAGATCAACATTCGCGAGAGTGCTTATTATATCGTTCGTTTTCTCTTATTATAGAATCTAATTAGGTAACTAATTAATATCTTGCGCTGGCAAAAAAAAAACGATTCATATGCTCCCGGTCGATAAGTATTAACAGAAAAAACCCGATTAATAGGTTTCCAGTCGGTACACTGTTATGCCTTTGGGTACACATTTATTTGAAAAATGTTTTCATTTGGAGCATATTTAAGTTTTTCGGCATGTAAAAGCAGTAGATTTTATGCAAGAATTCATTTATTTCATATTATTCATGATATATATTCCTACATGATAATGGGATAGCTTAAGGCAATTAGTATTACAAAACAATTGAAGCAAATAAATTCAAGTTATAACAAAAAGCAAATTATTAATAATTTTGAAGCGTGTGATATTTTTCAAAACAGGTAGGTAAATGCAGCGGTACTTTGCATTCTTTGCATTGTAGTGCCCTTCCTAATTTTGTGGTTAAAACAAACACGGTACATTTTCTGAGGGCGTTCCTTTGATTTACTTGATGGAATATATTCAGGAAAGTGTGCCCAATTTTTTGCCTGCAAACGAAGTGGTGTATCGCCTACAGGACGTCCTCGGCTTTTATAATTTGCCAATGTGATTTTCTCCAATAATGCTTCAGCAATGTTTAAACGAAAGGAAACAATGCCTGTTTCAGTTGTGTTGGTAATGTTAGAATTGAAAACATGTGCATTATAAACGGCCATGTCTAGTAGATAAAAGAACATTTTCTAATATCCCTTTACGCATTTTCTCTTGACAGGGAAGCACGGTAACAGTTGATCATGTTTATCATGGTATTATTTCACCATCATTATCACTTTCTAGTTCGCTAGAGTCTTCGTCACTGTCACTTTGAAATTTACCATTATCACTTAACGGATCACTAAAAAATTCTTCATTCGATTGATCAAACTTACTACTTTCATTAAAATTGTCGCTATCACTTTGATAAACTATACTCTCTATTTTTCTCATTATGGAGCTGTGTATCCCAAACAAGGTTCACCAAAATACTGAAACTATTTGTTCTGTTGCAACTGATACAAATCACTTTCAAATAAACAAGAATGAGCATGTTAAATATTGTCTCAATTTCAATGGCGTATCAGAACATCATATGCAACATTGGCCAAAGAAATGCATCACGTTCTGATATGTCAAATGTACCCAAAGGGTTAACCTTTTAACTGCGTTCACCTCTTAAACAAAAATTGAATCTCTGCAGTTCATAATTAAAAATCAGCAAAAATTACGCGGGGGATACGTTTCTTGTAATAGGAAATCGCGTTATACGGGACATATAATATCAGACCAATTTATGTAACTTCAAGCACACCCAGCCTTGAAAATTAAGTGATCGTCTATCTCCATATTTTCAATCTAAAGATGATCTGGAGAAAGAACTGTTTTTAATCAACGATAACAATCAAGACGAAACTATGGACTATTCAAGCGATGAATCTTTACAACGAATATTAACAAGACGGCGTCGTTGGAACTTATTTGTCGATACTTTCGATAGTGAATAAATGTTAAATACCGAAGTGCATACATGTATTTTTATTTTTATTAAAAGTTGAATCAAATTATTTTTCTCTTATATCTTTAAATGTGTATTTATTACTATTTTTTTTTATAAACCGCTGCTTCGTCAGTTTGAAAAATCAGAAACTACGTGAAAATGTTAAATTCATCTTACACGTTATACGGGACTGTTTATCGCGCTATATGACGTACTAGTTGCAATTTTTTCGTCGCGTTATACGAATTCGCTTTTTACGTGAGTTCACTGTTATTACGTTATTTTAGTTTTTGTAAATGCGAATACAATATATTTTGTATTCAATACATGTATAACAGTGCAATTAAAAAATGAGTAATCCATTAATAAATAAGCTATTGACGCTCGAAGTATTATTGAACCAATGACGAGTTAACTCGTCATCCGTAGTTAACAGATTAAAATAGTTCCACCAGCAAAGGTGTATGTAAGTTATTATAAAAACCAACGTCTTTCTCTACCCTGTCAGAATTCGTAAGAGACTCAGGTGCAAACGGGCCGATTACCGGCGAAATTTCATCGAGATCCAAGTTCGTTACCGGGCGTCAACGTAAACGTGGTTGTTACACAGCGTCTCGCAAACAGTTACAGTCGTGAATTCGTAATTAACCATGCACTCGTTTCGTCGTTTACCGACACAACAAAGCGTGTACGATAGTAGGTACAATATCGAACGAATCCGTTGATCTCGGTATGCTTTCTATATTATCTTATCTGAATATTTTAATCTTCGTCGGTGCGATAATGGACAAGCTCGGTGGTAATCTGTAATACGAGCAACATTTAATTCTTCGAGAATCGTGTTCGCGTTTCGACGAAGGCGATCCACTGCAACAGCTAATGATCAACGCGTTTATCGTATTATAGGTTAATTCCTTTCGAGCCTGAATCAATCCTCCGCGGTCTTATCGTTCCGGTATATTCGTGCACCTGAAACGTGTTCGTTTACACGAAAGAAATTGAAGTAATTCACTCCAGTATAAAAGCACACTTTAACTCTCTATGGACCGAATTTTTTTTTTCGCGGCCATAAAAAAATGTATGTAACGTAAAATGAACAAATATCAACCTATAAGTACAGATTAACAACGAATTCAACAGTTACGACGGTTTTGTTATAATGAATATGTTTTGTAACTTTGAGGTAAGAACGGCTCACAGCGTTTGAAGTTCTGTGTATGAAAGTTAAGTATGGTATTCCGTAAAACAGTTTACGTTTGGCGTTAAACATAGATATAGGTTGCATTTCGAACATTTTATTTTTGGAACCCCTGTGCACTCCGGCTGTTTGCAGCGTCTCCTGTTTGAAAGAATTGGTCAACGTGCTATTTCATCTTTTAGCACGTCTTTCACTGGAAGTCAGAATCCAATAAAGGATCTTCGGACCTATTGTTGCTAATGCTTCTTATTATTGCTTTTCTTTATTTTTATATGGTTTTGTACTGATATTTTAAGCCTCTAATATATAAAACTAAGAGGCAAAGGAAACACAAGCGTTATTGCAAATATACCAAACCCGTTACAGTATTCGGAAATATAAACTAATTATGTCAAGTCTGGCAATGTTTCTACTAACGTATCAATATGTAATTTGATTATATAAATTCCTTTTAGGCGAATTTAACTGAAAAAATATATATTTACAGGTTGTAAATGGACTTACACCATTTTCATAATTAGTCAATTGTAAAAATTGTTCAATTTCAATTATGAACAATTAAATATCACTTAAAATATATTTTGTATTAATCCAATTTTGTTTATAAATAATATGAAGAAATAAAATCGGAGTAATATTTTTTATTTTGAACGTTAATTATATTTATATATTGTTAAACTTAACATAAGATATTGATATTATTTATTTATGCTCTTTATGTGGCAGAGTTTTGAAATATTCATGATGCACAGGAGGTATATAAGGTAATAACTGTTCCATATCTATATTTTTCGTATGTAGTATGTCTGGCATCGCTATACAAAAGGCGCCATGGCGATTCTTTTAAATTTTGAATTTTGAAAATTTTCATGTAGGTGATAAATCTAACGTATTAAATTCTGTGACCTCCATCGATATTTTATATAAAATAGTATACGGTGCACGTTTGCAAAACCTCATCCAACATATTTTCAGCCAGTTTACCTTTTCTCCGTTAATATTTTTCTTTTTTCACCTGTTTTTCAATTGCGTTTTGTAGATTTTTCGTTGAAACGAAATTCTCTCGTTTCATTTCGTGTAAAATAAATTTATTATTTTGTCTACGTTGTTTTATAACATCGTAATAATCCTATGGTGTGTACAGGAAATTCTTTTTTCGTAATGTAATCAGGTGATTCCACCACGTATGTCTATGGAAATTTGACTTACACCACTTTTATAAACAATCGCTATGCAATTTCTTTTATTGGCCAATTTTAAATTGAACAAAGCATTGGTATTTTTTAAGATATTAAGTATTAACTAGTTATAAATAAAAAGTTTACACTAAATTAATCACAAATTATGTGATATCATGTTTTTTATCAAAATGGACTTACACCTCTTTCAAAATAAACGGTCCATATTATGATATAGATATTACTGCAACAACGAGAGCCGTTTGTCATCTGAAGAAATAACTTCCTGAGAAACAAAAAGCGAGTGGCCGATATAAACAGAATTCCATTTATTCTCATTGCTATGCAATGTAAAATTTAAAGATATACGTCTGCCTTAAAAATTGATAATTTCTTTTTAATTTTCTTTTTCACTGATCGTATATATGCGTCCATAGTCTATATCGAGAGCTTCAGGTGGACACATATGTGCGTCCATAATAGTCAAAGGGTTAAAGGGAACGGTACGATTAGCTTGGGCGCAACATAACTAATTGACTGTTCTGTATTAACCCATTGCCGCAAACGACGGCTATAGCCGTCCATTTTTGTGGCGATATGTAGGCAAATTATGGTTATAGCCGTCCTTCATACTTTCATTAATCAAAAAAAGAAACATTATTAGTACGGACTGTACTAATGCATTTATTTGTTTATTCTTCAGTAATACATTGAACAAAAATGACTATAGTCTTCGCGACGCTCGTAGCCGTCATTTGTTCCGAGTACAGAAAAAAAAGTAACGATAAACAAATTACGGTTAGAGCCGTCGGGAGTTTTCCTAGAAAAACTGTGATAAAATTTGATATTTTCCACTTTGAAACATATAACTGACGCTCAATTCCCTATTGCAGTAACAAACAATTAACAAAAAAAAAAACAGCGTTTCTGGGCACGATTTTAAAACTAAAAGTGTGCGGCAATGGATTAAATAACAAGAGAGAGAGAGAGAGAGGAGTCGTAGCGAAAAGATGTAGGCTTTATTCGGCGTGTACGTTGTTATTCTTGCCTACACGGGTAAGAAAACGTCACCGTGTCTCGTGTTCTCGTCGGCACTTTCCGCGGTTCAAGTCCCTTGGAGAGTTCTCGAGAGCGTAGCTTCGCAACAATACCAACTACGTAAGATTCGTCTTACAAGCGCTTGCACTTACACTCGAAACGTATCAAGGACGGCGAAAGCGTAGGATATATCTCGCCTATTTTCCCCGTCCGTGTATCGAGGAGTCAGTTCGAAAAACCCCTTCGATTCTTTTTCTGTCAGCTTGTAACCTCGTAAATTTCACCGAGCTGCTTCCACGATTCCAATATGCCAGCCACACGAAGATTAACGTTAACGTGATCCGTTCAGGGGCGAAACCCCGACGCTTTACAAAGTCCCGCTGGGCTAATGTAACCAGACCTTTCGAAGTTCAGAGTATATCGTCGTCGTATATCGTTGGTGTGTTGGTTTCTCAAGTACGAACGGTTTGGTCTGCTGCACACGCGTGTTGGATCGCCGCGTGCGTGAATCGGTAGGTCGCTCGTCGATGCACATTAACAGCAACGTTCGTTATCTCGTTCGAAGCGACGATATTGAGCCGTTTATTTTGAAAGTGACCCAAGTCCATTTAGGTTTAAATTGAGATATTTAAAAGTGCGTTTCAATGAAATTAAAAATATACGTATAGGATACTAATGTATCACACTCCTTAAGTGTACCTAAGAGAGTTCAATTTAGAATTCCTATTAAAATAATAGCAATTGTTAAGTGAATAATATGTGTCTTCTTATCAAGAATGGACTTGAGTCACTTTCAAAATTAACAACTAGATTTGACGTCAAATTTGAAACAGCCCAAGTCCATTCGATATAATTTCAAATTCTTCAAATTGAAGAAACAATGTTCAATTTATTTTATATTTCATTACAACACTTGAAAAACACCGTTTATGCAATTCAGGAAATCTTCTAACTATATAAATTACGTAACAATTTACTGCTCATCTACATTTTGTGTATGTGGGAGGGATTTGAAGAAGTCATGGTGTTCTGATTATATATATCGTAGTAAGTCCACCGTGTCCTTGTATTTCGCTGTTGTAATTTGTCTTATATTTTTATAAAGTGGAGTCGATACGATATTTTCGAATTTTCCTGGTCTACCCCGACGTGGTAAAATATTAAATATTTTTAACACTGTATTCTCATCCATTGATATCTTATAGAAAATTTTATATTGTTTATTTCTCAAAAAACGCATCCAGTATATTTTTAACCAATTTGTTGTTTCTCCGTTAGAATTCTTTACCCTTTTAAAAATTGCATCCTCGAAAAATCTTGTTGATATGAAATTCTTTAAAACTATAATTTCTGGAAGAACCTTTTCCGTTTTTTTAACGTCTTCGTTTCACAACACAACTCTCAGTAGCTTCGTATAGTAAAATATTTTGCTTATTAAAATCACCCAAATTCCAAAACTTCTCAAAAATATTCTTTCTTTTTTCTTCTTTGTAATTTTTGCTGCAAGCTTTTCGACAACGGCAGTCTTTGTTTTGAAATACCTTTGCAAGTGTAATGTTTCCAGTTTGAGTATATCTTTTCCCTGAATTCCGTTTAATTTTTCCTACTTTTTGGATATATGTGTCACCATTCTTTTCTCTGTTGTCATCTGTACCTTCATCCTCTAACAACGAATGTTGTTCTATAATTCTAATTCGTTTTCGATTTTTATTGAAATCATTAGTTTCTAATTCGTTTTCACTCTCTGAATTAAACGGTCTTGCTGGTTTTTCCTTTCCCATGGGTTTAATAATTTCTATAATTTCATATTTTAACTTTAAATCCAATTGTAAGTGTGTATTGCGTGTATAAACGTACCAAGTATTCAACTAAAGCAACTATCGAAAAAGTGAGGTTAACTGTTTACATACTAATCAATTATTATACTAACTAATTAATAATTAATTGTAATTACCATCATCACTGCCTATGGACATTTGAAAATCCGCAGTTTCTGACATTATTAATAATGGATTGGACTTTGGCCATTTTCAAAGTAAATTTTTCAACTATTAAAATAACTGCAAAAATTTATACGTCCGAACTTATCGTATACTCTGAACATACTTAACCGCAAAATGTTTTTTATCACAGCTAACTTCAAGTGGTACATATTACTACAGTTAACACATTGCGTTACGTTTCACGAGATATCTCGTTTTCATGTTTTTTCGATTCAATCGGCAACTTAAGCAACCTTAAGCGGCGAATATTTTTTTTAGACGTATAAACTACATATACAGTTGGGGCCAAGATATAGCGAGGTCGTAAATTAAGCCCTTAAGAAACGGCACCTATTGATGCTGCGACACTTAGGGCCGTGCGTTGCAGTCTGCTTGAGGGTTCTAACAATAAATGAATGGTAGCATATGATTTGGTGTTTAAAATATTAAAGGTCTCAATAAAACCTTTACCTGTACTCGTACCTCTAAAAGCGGCTTCTCCCAGACGGAAAACCCCTAATTTGTTCTAGCTGTACGCAGTTTTCAGAAAATATATTAGAATCAGTTCGACTTTCAAACTGTGAACATCTATTCGAACTCAATAAATTAGAAAACAAGAAAGAAAAATTGTAATCTGATTAAGAATTTTTTCTTTGATATATCATACAAGATACATTGACGCTGGATACAAAAATTCTTCGTACGGTCCTGACCATGGTTTCAAGCCCTTAACTGCTCGTATTTCTGTCAATTTCCATGTTTCGGCAGCTAAAACATGTTTACTTTCACTCCTGACCGATTTTACGATCTCGCTATATCTTGGCCCCGACTATATAGAGTAATATTTAAGAATAATTTATGCGAATATAATACCAAATACAAATTAGAAATGTACGTATTCGGTTTCTATTACTTGCCGTACGCAATGTGTTAACCCTCTATGGGCCGAATTTTTGTTTGAAATTCAAAAAAAATTGGGGGACGAAAAATCAGCAATTATAAACCTATATATGCAAATGAAAAAAAATGTTTCCGTTTAAACAATTTTATTGCAATATATTCACTATGTGACTTTCAGGTAACAACGGCCTATAATGTTTGCACTTCTGTGTAAAATGTCGATAAATTAAAATGTGACCTGAAAGTTACACGGGCTCATAGAGGGTTAACAACAGACAACTGACAAATGGACTTAGACCAGTTTCAAAATAAACGGCTCATATACTCTATCGTCAAATAGTAAATCCGTTTATCTTTGCCTGGAGTTTTTCGCCAACGAATGTTGCCGTGAAAAACAGTAGAGTATCGCGTGACGCTCATCGTTTCTCCCCCGACTCGTTCGAGCTGTACCTTTGTGAATTTTACGCGAAATAACGCGGCTTACCCGAGACGCTTATTCAGCCGATATACCCTCATTCGTATTTGCTGATTTTATACGACGAAAAAGAAGAAAAAAGAAAAGAAGTAAAATTTGAAGGGAAATAAAAAGAGAAGAAGGAGTTGCTTATACCGGCGAACGAGAAATGGGACTTTGAAGGAAATACTTTGGAAACAGGTGCTTCGAATGCCTCTTTAGTGAATCGCCTTGCCTGTAAATATAGCGTTGTGCGCATTTCCCGTATAAGGGAACGCCTGGTTGACTTTGAAACGTTTCGAGCACAATGGTATTCGGATTACTGTGTTGCGATCGTGTTAAAATGAAAATAAATACAGAATACGAGATTTCGAGTCAATTCTTCGGAGTAATAAATATTCTCGGTTTCACGAGACTGTTGTACGTTGAAATAGAAACGGAAGAAGGTGGATGAAGTTTTTGCTCCTTTTTGTCGATTTCTACAACTTTCGAAAAATTAACGTACCTTTAAGAGCATTCGATAAGTGGCTTTAAATTAGATTAGTCGACTTTCTCGACGTAACTCCGTTCGATTTCGATTATCTGGATGAAGAACGAACGTTTACCGATGTGCTGTTCAAGTCCAGAATGTAAATACTGGCTGTTCTGCGTGCTCTACAACTTATATGTCCAATTCAACCATAAATGATAGCAATGGTTTCAAGCTATTATTAATACTAAACCTACCGATATTTCACATATATCTATTCCTATCGCGAGTGGTCAAACGATCGCTTTAAAAAGACGTATTTCTTAACCCTCTATGGGCTCGTGTAACTTTCAGGTCACATTTTAATTTCTCGACATTTTACACAGAAGTGCAAACATTATAAGCCGTTGTTACCTGAAAGTCACATAGTGAATACATTGCAATAAAATTGTTTAACCGGAAAAATTTTTTTTCATTTGCATATATAGGTTTATAATTGCTGATTTTTCGTTCCCCTAATTTTTTGGGATTTCAAACAAAAATTCGGCCCATAGAGGGTTAACACATTGTACGCCGGCTAAGTATCGGCAGCTGAGAAAACCTGGGTGCTGATAGTCACTGTGGGTTCGTCGCTTCTCGAACCACACACCAATCGTAAGCGTGTAATATTGTGTTGAACAAGATTTATTCATTTTTACAGAGTTCTGGTATATGCTTAGTTTAACTCGAGTACTGAGGTTCCTCAGTCGCTGTTCTGAACTACCTGATTTTACCTTTTTTCGGGCGTCCTTATATACGCCCTTTTTTCGGGGCGCGGACCGCGAAGAGTGCCCTTTCAATATATGTATCAGGTAACTAATATTAATTGTGCTTGCACCCTATTGGTGCGTGCTAATGTTATTTACTATTGGCGCGGGCTTAGGTATAACTTAGTCTCTATTGGTGCGCACTAGTTGTACGCTACATCACATTGCTTATTTATGGGGAATGGACACTAAAAGAAAAAGTATATTAAAAATTTTATACATTTTCATAAACGAATATATAGTATGTTTTTGTTGAATATTCGTCAGATACGTTTCAATAAAAATCGAACATCCGTGAAAGCCAATAAGTTGGAAATCCCGCAATAATACGGGACCGGTGTAGAATGTGTTAATATAGAGTGAAGATTATCAACAATTAGATAGTGAGGAAAATATCTTGTTCTATTTAAAAATTAATAATGTTTTGCTTTATTCTCTTCCACCGCATTTTTTTTGTTTTTTTACAAATTATTGGATTCTGGATTATACATTTCCCACATACGTCTTTTTCACATTTCAGAGTCTGTGTCGTTGTGTAATAAATCATAATTATTTTCCTCTGTATCATCTCCAATATCAGAATTTTCCTGGTCGTCTTTTCCTCAATATTACTTATGTTCTCTAATAACGTGATATTCTTCGAACGTCTTGACATTTGTTGGGATGAATATATAAATAATAAAATAAAAATTACAATATAAAAGTGTAGATCAAACTGGGTAAAAAGAATGGATAAAAAAATGGAAAGAAGATAAAATGTAAAACTCACTACAAAATATTAATTTGTTCACTTTTTTGAAAATGACACTTATAAAACGTAATATATGAAATAATAGTGGGATAATAATAGAATTGAAATGTAAAATAATAGTAGATTGGCAAATATGCTCTTTGTAACTTTTACTTTTCGATTTTCTCTGTTCAGGTCATAAGACTTTACTAAACGTAGAAGACGGTTAGGCATACTTTCAACCATGATTTTCTTTACATTGTAGACGACATAATAGAAGACAAAGGTTCGATTAATGCAAAGAATATATTGGGTTGTCCGGAAAATTCGTGCCGATTTTTAAGTAAATAAGCCAATTTCATACTTCAAAGTCTTTCTTTTTGTTCTGTAAGGTATGTATTTTTTAATTTTACAATTTTTCGTCGTTTTTCAGGAAATTGAAAAATTCCGTTTTACCAAAAACTTTGTTTCTTTATATTTTTCTTCTTTAATATCGGAATTTCCACTTTTAGATGTTGTCAACCGTTTGCGAAGAATTTTTTCTGACAGGCTACCGCCTCTTTAAACATGACATACATAATTTAACGTTTTACCAATATCTTTTCGTTGAAAGAAAAATATTCAATGTCAGAAGTGTACTCTATTTCCTTAGATCTTCAAAACTATATAACTATATATTTGCTTAGCAAAGCAATTAATAATTGCAATGAATGGACTTTCGAAAGACACGTGAAACAATAATCTTTCAGAATATGTACGAACTTCGTGTTTTTATATAATTTTATATGCTATAATATATTCAAACACAACCTATCGAAAATCGGCACGAACTTTCCGGACAACCTAATAAATTATTCAAGCGGTCAATTGACCACTCTAGACAAACCAGACTGCAAATGTTTTTCAGGAAATAAACAATAAGAAAAAAAGTGAATATTAAAACATGCATTGTCCGTATAATAGAAGAAAAGTCGTAAAGTTAAATGGCGATAGAAAAATGTCGTATGCAGGAAATTCTAAACGAAATTTTCAAAACGGTCATTTGACCGTGCGTGGGTAGGTTTAGTGTTAAATATGCAAACTAATAAATAGATTGCTATCTCAACAATTTCTGTCCCGTTGAATTCTGTTTTTGGTGCTACTTTCCAGATTAGGTTGTTATAACTTCCGTTTCCATTCTGTGTGTATCCGGCGGTGCAACGTGAGAGTGAATCTTCGTTGCTTAGATCTCCATAAAGTGGCAATGCAGCTTTAAAAACATCCTCGGGAAGTGCAGGTTTATGTTTGTAATCGCTTAATTTTTCTTCTGCTTTTGCCTTTTACCAGCTATCTGTTCCTTCAGGACAAAACTGATGCTGCAAGTGGGCTTCTGTCTTTTTGGCCGTCAAATCCTTGATATTACGAATTTTAACATAAACCAAACGGTATTTTACTCGAGAAGGATAACGTTTTTGAAAAATGCTACAAAAAGAATCGATTTTTTGTCTGCCTAGTCTCCTTGAGTATCTGTACGCAGACTTTTTCTGCTGGATTTTTACAGACATTTTTCGTTTCATTTTGTTTATTTAAGTTATGGTTAATTTTATTTTGTTTATTTAGCATTTATAGAATCGTAAACATATATTGTACACGTTAAAAATAAATTTTCAACTAAATTGAAGAATATTTCTGTATTTTAACCCTTTGACCGCGGCTCACTCTTGCACCCATCGATATATGCGATACGATATTCGCATGTCAGTTGGCTGCTATTATTACTTATCATATTTACTCGTATCTTCTCTTTTAATCAAATATTTTTAAGGTACACTGTATTATTTTGAAGAATAACAAACGAATAAAATAATAAAACTGATCACAAATTGAAATAAATGAACGCTTACATATGCAACAAAGGAATAATTTTACACGATTTCGTTCACGATGCGATTTTACGAGAACAGCGAAATTGAGATTGAACAATATTAGTAAAAACATGCGAACATTGAAACACTTGCCAGTATTTAGCTATTTACAATTGCCATGTTACATGTAACGATAAATTCTGTGTTAGAAAATAGTTGTAGTAAAAGAATTTAGAGCACGTATATGTACGGTTTTCGTAGTCAAAGGGTTAATAAAAAAGAAAACAATTTCTTATATCGTAATATACGCAGACTTTTTCTATCTAGCGTATATAGATTCCAAGACATACCGGGGAAATACTTGAAATGAAAATATGTCGCGTCAGTCGTTCCCACGAACCTGTGACTGCACGTGACGCATCCCAGTGTCTCCTTGCCGATTTCCACTTAGACGTGCCTCCCTATTCTTCCATTTCCCGACACTTTCTTTTCACCCGGTTTTCTTTTTTCGAACTCTTAACATTAAACCTACCACGCGCGGTCAAATGATCGTTTTCGAAATTTCGTTCAGAATTACCTGCATACGACGATGTTATTGTATCGCCGTTTAACTTCATGATTTTTATTATATTACACGTGCAATGCACTTTTTAATATTCACTTTTCCTCTTATCGTTTATTTTTCGAAAAAATTTCTAGTCTCTTCTGTCTACAGTGAACGGGTATTTGACCGCTTGAATGATTTTTAGTTTCTCCACGAGTCGGTCTTTGTCTTCTGTTATGTTATCTACGGTGTAAAGAAAACCGTGGCTTGAAAGTATTAGCCTAATCGTCTTCTTGCTACGTTTAGTAAAGTCTTGTGACACGAACAGAGAAAATCGAAACGTGAAAGCTACAAAGAGCATATTTGCCAGTCTATTATTATTTTACGTTGCAATTCTATTATTATTCTACTACTATTTTATATATTACGTGTTACAAGTGTCCTTTAAAAAAAAGAAAGTGAACAAATTAGGAATACTTTGTAGGAAGTTTTACATTTGACCTTTTTTCCATTTTCTTATTCATTCTTTTATCCAGTTCGACCTACATTTTTATATTGTAGCTTTTATTTGATCATTTGTACATTCATCCCAAAAATGTCGAGGCACTCGAAGAATATCAAGTTATTAGAGAACACGTATAATATTGACGAAGATTGTTCTGAAGTTGACTAGGAAAATCAACAATTCAGACTCTAAAATGTGAAAAATACGTATATGGGAAATGTGCAATCAAGAATGTTATAATTTGTCAAAAATGCAGAGGAAAAGAATAAAATAAACATTGCTTATTTTTAAATATAAGAAAAGATTTTCTTCACTATCTAATTGTTCATAATCTTCGCTATATATTAAGAAATATATCTTTTTTTAAAGCAGTCATTTGACTGGTCACAGTAGAAATAGGTATATGTGAAGTGTCGGTAGGTTTAGTGTTAACCCTTTTACTATTTTCCGCCGAGATGCTTCGACACTACGTAGAAATCAATACAAAAATCAATTAATCTCTTCGAAAAGTATTTGCTTCTTTATCGTTACTAGAATGCATCTTCCGCGAGAAACAAACGAAATTAAAAAAATGTTCAGCACGCACGATTTATAATTTTCTGTGGTTTCAAATTATATTTACAATGCGCTTCAAAAATTAATAGCGTCTGAATATTTGTGGTTCGATGCAGGAAAAGATTACAGTTAACCCTTATACTAATTTTAACAATGTAATTTACTTTAGTCACAGTACGGACTTATGATTTTATTTTAATGTATACTTGTATGTTGTATTTTGATTTTTGCCTCTGTGTGTTGAAATTTTATCCTTATTTATACATTTGCATATAAAACTTTGTAGGGGTTGAGTCACGCGGTTTGGTTATTAACCAGTTAAGTGTGTTTGACGACTATATCCGTCATGGAGATGTGGCAGAATTTTGTGTCATGACGACTATATCCGTGATGCGTAAAATTTTGTTAGAATTTGATATGTAAATTGTAATTTTGGCGAAAACTAAATTATATTCGTAAATTTGAATATGTTTAAAATGTTTAGAGGTCAAGACGAAATGAAACAAGCAAATAAAAATAATAAATAATTTCAGTTGGATTCATAACTTCCTGAGAGCTAACTCGTAAGCAGTGCAGTAACACACACTGGTGCACGCTTTGCAATAAAGATCGCCACAGTTAACTGGTTAATGGAATTCTGAAAACAGATCAGGAAGGGGTTGTTTTTCTGATTAGTTCCTTTTTAGCTGGAATCATCAGCAAGGTGATTGCTTACGATCCATCGTGTACCATCAAATACCGAGGAAACTCTCGGGTGACGTCTGGAAAATTCCGCGTGCCTCGACCGTAACAGATAATAGCTTTATGAAACGCCTTGACCTTACTAAGATATGCAAAAAATCAAATTGAAACTAGAAAAGGCATTAAGTCGAAAATAAAGAACTATATTACTTGATTTTAAAGATGTAGAAGGTAACCGATGGTCGGTGACTTCATAAACTTATTGTGTTACGAGTTAGCTTTGAATTTCTATTAAAAATTAATTCTAATTCTATGTTCCTTTTCTGTGCACATAGGGTCGCGTTAGAAAGATGTTGTTACAATGTAACAGATAGCGACTGTAGTCGACCGTCGTAGCGAATGGCTTAAAAATGCTTGCTGCTTATCCGAGACCTTTGCACCGCGAAATTCTCCTTGTGTGCTAATTCAATTATTTACGTATTTTCCCCGCCGCTCTTTGATCCCTTTCGCAGCAGGTTTATATTGCTCGCGTGTTAACGCTGTAACCTCGAAAGAGTGTGCATGGGGCGTGCATTCGTGTTTCGACGAATTTGAACAAAGTCACGTTCGATTGAACTTCAAGATAGCGGAAGCGAATTTTCCTTCGATATCCCGATCTGCTTAATTGCATTTTTCTTCATCGGCAACAAAATCCTTTACACCGTCTAATGCCAGCCCGAGCTTTTCCGCTTCTTCACTTTTCCATCTTTCCTTTCTTCTCTTCTCTCTCTTCTTTCACTGAGCTCTGTTCCTTTTTACGCTCCTCTTTGAGGAAGGGTATGCATCGAACTGGGATACATGCCAATTGGAGCTTCTAACGATGGGGAAAGGAAAAAGAATGTCGAAGAAAGGGGATAGAAATGGAAGAATCGAAGAATCGATGAAAAGAAACTGGTCCAAGATAATCTGATGTCGCGATCAGGAGACGCACGGCTGTCGTTTGAACTCCTTTGTCGATTATGTCTTACCGGAAATTTGCTCGAAAGCTTGCTTTTCCTTTTTTTTTTACCGAATTTACGTAATTTTCCCTCTTTCTTTCTTTTCCTTAGAATAAAATTTACAGGGAGAAATGAAGCGTTAATAGAGTTGGAATAGGCAATTGGAAAGGATACTTGGTACACTGTGACGTAGATGGAAATACACCTGAGTCTCTTTCTACGCGATTAACTTTTTATACGGTTTTCTTAATACGTTTTATTTACTTTTACACGATTTTTAACGCGGTTACAAAAACGAGCACTAATTAGTTCGCAAAGAATGTCACGGTAATTGTGCGCATCTAGAGGAATAATTTAAAATCCGTGTTTTCTATAATAGCGCAACTGTGTTTGCTTTTTAAGTTTTCTAAAACACATGGAATAAATATTACTCTCTCTGTCTCGTAATAATAGTAGCAAAAGAAAGTAAATATAGAACGCAACATTTATTATCAAAAAACGAGATGAAATTAAAGAATAAATTAAAAATATTACTCTTAATATTTATTTTGAGCGTTTAGATAGTTTCTGGAGTTTTCAATAATTTCGATACTGCATTTTAAACTTGTAGGTAGGATCCCTTAGCTGCGAAGACAAAATTCTACGCGATCTTTCTTATTCTTTTCTGCAAGAAATGGTTCAATGGTGCTTGAAACTCGTTTTATGGATTTTCCTTTTTTCAAAATCCGGAATAACGTAGATTTGGGAATTTCAATGGCGTGAGCAGCTGATCTTACGGTGCCTCTTCTACTAAGAGGAATATGTTCAAGTTTTTCAACTTTTTCTCCATAATCTTTGCATTTATGTCCACAGTTTTGTTTTTTCAAAGAATTAACATCAGCATAAGATTCACCTTAACAATTATTTTCAGAAGCACGTTTCCAAATTCTTGATATAGTCGTTCTGTTGCGCTTAAATTGTTTTCCAGCTAACGTAATTGCACCTTTCTACAATTTTTCGTTTTTCTTTTGATGCATCAAGAACTGGACAATCGCAACTCGATCTTTGCTTGAAAACTCTCTTTTCTTTTTCATCTTACTTTTATAAAATTAGCAAAATAATTATAATTCGCAATAATTAGGTTGACCTAAAAATTGAAAGATGTGTCAAAACAAATGACAGATGTCATGAAACATTGATTTTGATCGAAGGCTTCGCAAATTTGCGCTACAACATAACTTACAGTTGCATTCGCCAATAATTCCCGTTTAAATATTCACTTGCTATTATTATTATTGTTATTATTGAACAGATGGAGTACCAATTACTAGCTTTTTATGTACATAGCTTACATTAGTTCAACGCAGGTTTTCTACTTCGCTGCAAATCTATTTTAAAACGCTTTTCTTTGCACAGTTCCTTTATCTTGCACGGTTCTTTTTCTGCACGGTTTTCTTTTCCACGATACGCATCCACCGTGTAAATACAGACTCCAGGTGTATGTAGTTAGTTCTGTCCGCTCGCATCCGAAACAAAGTTAATTCGAGGTAATAGTCGTAACGATCGAAACTACCGGAAGCTTGACGAAGAAATGGCGAATGGAGAAACAATAAAGGATCCCCGGCATCCCCCTTTTAAATAATTGTCGTTCGACGTTCCCTTTCTGGAAAAAGTCTCTCGCTTTAACCTTGATACGTTTCCAAGTAATTCCACGAGCTTTTTACAAAAGTATTCAAATTCCTCTATCGTTTGTCCTCGAGCTCCGAGGTCAGAATTTCGTTTGCAACGATAAGAGCACGTTTCAAATTTATCCCAGAATTTGTTACACGTTTATTACTTCACTGGTCCTTCTCACACAGAGACACCAAGGAAGGCGTGTTACACAGCATGATTTCAATTCAGTTTTCGTTTGCGTACAGCGTTCTGCTCGCTTAACCCTTTGACTGCTATGCCGAAATCACATGTTTCGCTCATGACGCCACGGTAGTATTTTTACTATTCAAAGCATATAATGGCTTTTAAATTTTTTATTGATGTTCTAATAAAAATTTTTAATTGTTCAATGGGGCACTTTTTATTTCAAAGTATCTTATATTTATCGCTTATATTCAAAATGCATTAACTGTTAATTTTCATTCAATTTTTACAATTGTAAAAAGTTCAAGCTATCCGGTCACCAATGACCACCATGGCGTCACAGGAGAAACCATGGCCGGTCATATATGACCAACGTGGCAGTCAAAGTGTTAACGTGCCTCCAGAGCCCTTAAATTCCTTGGACGAGGCAGTTAAGCACCTAACACGTTAAGCGCCACGTCGATTTTTGCTAAACTCTTCGATCAACGATTCAGTTTTGAAAATTTTGCAAAGAATGTTAAAGTGGTAACTTTATACCGTCTACAAGGGAAAGCTATATCTTTGTTTAAACTTTCTCAATGAAATCTAATAATGAATGATAGGGAATTATTGTTTACATTTGAAGCTGCTAATTTTTCGAGAATCAACGTTGCCTAAACGAAAAATCTAGCGTCGGTCCGCAGGGACCGGCGTGCCGTTTAACGTGTTAAATAATTTGAAATTATTGTATAGTTTTCTTTTGAAACGGAAATACCATCTTAGTTAGCTTTTGCATGCTTGGAAAACTATGCAATGATTGGTTTTATATTTCCTCGTAATATGTAGTTAGTTTCTCTTCGGAAGCAAATGAGCCGTTATTTTTGAAAGTGGTATAAGTTTATATATTTATTTATACATTAAGATATTTAAGGGCTTACGTTTGAATCAACTTAAAAATATTGGCAAACGTTAATCCCTTGACATCCCAGTCTCCGGTAGACAATCAAAATTCCAAATTTTCAATGAAAATGATACAAATACTGTTGGAATACTTTATTTTCCATTAACATTATATATCATCCTGATTAAACGTTATATAGCAATGCAAATTTCAAAATAAAATGTTCTGTTTCTAAGCTTGCACATAACTGTCCAGTTGAACCAAATTAAATAGTATTTTTCGGATGCATTAAATTCCATTTTATTTGTATGCCAAGGGGTTAATCAATTCGGTTAATGTTTTTAAAACTATGAACTTGTTAAATTTTATTACGCAATAATAATTAATAAAAATGTTGGAGAAAATAAACGATTTTTCAGGACTTATGGTACTTTCAATAAGAACATATGAAAAATATAAACAATAGCTATTTCAAATTTATATTTTAACCCTTTGCACTCGAGAGGTGACTCTCAGTCACCATTTTGTCGATTCGATCAGCAAATCGAATGACAATTAAGGGGCGATTAACAACTGCTCTTTTTTAAACAATGTATTTCCCTTTTATAGTATAAATGGTTCACGTATATGCACTTTATAACACAGCATTGTATTTCATTAAAATTATTATTTCATACATTAGTCTGTCTTTGATGTTTATAAAGGTCGAAGCAAATGACGGAATTAGTAATAGTGAAAAGAAGGTCGAATTTAAATTATGTAAAGAGCAAATCAATGATTTCATAAATGAGAGATTTAAATGAAATAATTGGTTCGAGAAAATGGAAGATTATAGTAACTGTGAAAAGTGAAACTGATTCTGACAACACAGGGAAAGACAGAGTTCAGATAGGCAGTACAGATTCTCAGTAAAAGTCAGGAAGAATAAAGTTCAGGAACAATGAAAACGACTACAGAATCGCAAGTAGCTGTAAATTGTAACGAAGCCATTGGATTTTTCGAATTTAAATCGACGAAACCATAGATGAAACACGAGTGATTATGCTTAAAAAGGAACTAAGAAAAATGCAACTTCAGCGCAGAAGTTTCGAGTGCAAAGGGTTAATAAAAGTTGCCTTTTCTGGAATGTATTTTTTCATGTAAAAAATAATAATTGAAACGAAGACATGTATGTAAACGAATAATCGAGGTTATTGAGAAATAATTGCAGTTATATTATAATGAATTTGTAAATAAACAAGTACGAAAAGTGAATTACTTCGTTAACATAACTGGTAATAACAAACTTATTCATATTTCAATCTTATTTCTCCTTTACACTTAGCACGGTGAAGTATTTAAGTTGAATAGGAGGTATGAAAGGCAGTAAACTCATCGTATCTCTATATTTCTCTCTTGTTAGAGGTCTTTAAGTTGTGTACAGTGGTAACGTAGTAATTTTGCTAAAATTTTTAAGCCCTCCTCGTTTTCCAAATAAATCGAGAACTTTAAATTCCGCGTTTTCTTCCGTAGAGATTTTGTAGAAAATTTTGTGCGGTTCGTCCCTTTTAAACCTCAGCCAGCATATCTTCAGCCAGTGTATGATTTCTCCATCTGTATTTATTTATTTATTTTTTTTTTTTTCGTTTGATATCGCCTCTTCTAAGAATTTGGTTGAGACAAAATCTTCTCGCTTCATTTCATATGAAAAGAAGCTTTTTTTTTGCAATTATTTATTGCATTATAATAGTCTTGAACAGTATATATATATAAATGATCCTTTGTCTTTAATGCTGTTTACACAAGTCCAAAATTTCTGTCGTTTGGAAGAAACGAATGACGACAATAGAAATTTATGGTCAATAACGTTTGTATTATTGTCAACTGATTGAATAATTCTTAACCACGTCAATGCATGCTTTATCATTATTACGAATGAACTTATTCCATTTTCAACAAAAACATTCCTGCGATAACAGTTTACAGTTCAACTTTTCTTGATTAATTTATGAGGATATTACACACCATTGACTGTGTGATTATAAATATAAAAAGAGGATATCCATATCTGACTAAAACTACCATTAATTCATTTTTCTCAAAAATGGACTTATACCATTTTGATAAAAAAAAAAAGAAAATTGGCTCAGTTGTAGGGTCATCGTCCTCTGTCTCCGAATTTTCACATTCGTTTGAAATATTATATTCTTTATTCTGTATCTTTCTTCGTTTAATAACATCACTTATTTCAAAAATGTCGCTATTATCGCTAAATTCATTTTCACTTGAAGTGTCACTTGGTATATTCGATAAATCATAAAATCATCATTCATTTTGACTTCCATTCTCTTTATTGCTATCAGACATTTTTGTATTTTTTTAGAATTTGTGTCTATCTAATAAATTCATTTAGAAGCTATTTCATTACAAATTAGAACGTTAGTTTGCAAATAGTAAAACGTACGACAATAAAGTAGATTCAAGCCGAGTAGATTCGTCTAACGACAGTACTGACCGATTCTTTTCCATTTTTTTCTTTTTTTTAATTTTCACGTGCATTTACTTCGCGACTCTTTTATCATAAGCCATAGCAAAGTTTCGTTATCATAGCAATGTAAAAACCAGATTAGATGATAATACAATTCGTCGAGTCGTCGATACGCGCGTATAAAAAGGCATTAAAACGAGATATCTCACGAGATATCGTTCTACCTGAACGGTCGATTTGCTAAATACGAGATTCAGTGGATTCCGGTTAATTGGGACACACCGGGACTGGACTAATTTGTCCCAATTAAGCGGCTGTCCCAAAAAAGCGAGTTTCAGCAGGCAAAATCTGAATAACGTAAAAAATGAAACCAAAAGCGATTTATTGAAAAACGTACGTAACATTCGGTCTTGAATACAAATGTCGTTAAGCACGCAAAAACAAAGCTAACAGTAATAAAACAGTATTAATAAGTAGTCAAAAGTAAGTAAATAAACACATATATAATGTAATGTATAAATAAATACATTATGTAATATATGGATGTATGTAATTATTTTTCCAGAAATTTATCGAGCGTAACTTGGTTCCTTTTTTTGGCTCTGCAAACTGACAACATCGGAACAAGCATCGAAATGGGGTATTCTTCGTTTCCAGTTTGCAGAAAATATTGTCTTAGTTTAAAAATACATTTCCTGGCTTCCTGGTTAGTCACCAGATCTTGCTCAGAAGTATCTATACTTCCTATCAGTATCGCAACTTCGTAACGAGCTCTACAAGGCTGTCGAAGTAAATCCGGAAAAGTTACACAGAGAAAAACGATTGAAGTTTAAGGAAAATATCGATATATTACAACCGTAATTGGTGCAAAAGTAGTATATGATATATACAATGGAATTACTCGATGCAACTTTTATCAGCTGCTACAACCTTCTCAAGTATGGATCTGAACTGATTGCAGGCTCGCTTGATTTCCTGCTTGTCCATATTCGTCGTCACTTTCATGATGGAGATCCTTAGAGAATTTTTGATGTTATGGGGGTTCGCATTTACCTTTGCCTCGACTACGCCCCAAGTATAATAGTCATGGGCCATTGCAGTCAGGGCTAGAGGGGCCCATAAGGGACCAATGACGACAGAGGTTTCCGGTAAAGCCATGACTGCCTCTTTCTTGTATTGTGAGCTGCAGCAGAGTCCTGTTGGAACCTTATCTAGGTTCTCAGAATCCTTGAATTACGTAGCCAAACAAAATTCTGAGAGCGATTTTCCGGCACGAAGCGATTCGATTATTGCTGCTCTTCGGTCGTATTCTCGATTCATGGTTCAACAAATGCCAGTTGTTGACTAATCAGTGGTTTCTTACCGAATCACCTTACCGCGAACTACTGTGTTCACATCTGCTTTGTTTATATTTTGTCTGTAGGACTTCACTGAAAACATTCCGGATTTACCTCGGCGACCCTATGCTGTATCTCCAATTGTAAACTGTACGAGCGTAAACTGTCCTAATGAAACGACGATTTGTCCCATATAAACGTAGTAGAAACAGTAGTTTCTGTTTTTCAATATTTATCCCAAATAAACGGCGGTCTCAATTAACCGGAAATCACTGTATCTCGTGACCCATACGCAATGAGTTAATACTTTTATCTTTGTTTCGATGAACTTCTTTCCTTTCTTTTTTTTTTTCTCCATTTCACGAAAGTTAGAAGCAGAATTTTGATGGTTTCGAGGGAGAAAGAGAAGGATACTGGGGGGAGTGTTGGTGGCAAGGCGGTTTTATTCATCGAACGCACGCACGTTCGTAAAGGACGCGGCGTAGAAATTCCTTGGCGCGTGCGTCTATGGTGGATCTGGAATTCTCGAAGACGCAATAACGAACGTTCTCGGACCGTGGTGAAACGGAGGGAAAAGTTGGTCTGAAAATGTTTTTTTAACCGTTCGTTACCTTGAATAGAACCTACAGAGTCACGCAACCGAGGCGTGTAAGTTTGCTTTGGCCTTATAATATTTGTTAAACGATTGAAACGTTACGAGAACATTTTAATACCTAACACAATTACCAATAAATCGTTATATCGTGGTTTAATTGTACGTAGAGATAATTAAAACCGAAGGATGTTCAATCGACGCGCGTAGATCTTTTTTTCTTTCTTTCTTTCTTTTCCTTTTTCGTTTTTAAGACTCGGTTTAAAACTGCTGAATTCTGGAAGCTGTTAGCCGCGCCTGCGTTGTGTGCTTCCTCTCCGTAGGCGTATTCACCGCAGAATGCTTGGATTTATTCCCGACAAAAAAAGATGGAAAAAAAAGGGGGAGGGGTAACGTGAACGTGAATGTAACTCGGAGTTGTAGCCGTCGCACCGGGACGAATTTAAAAATACGTCGATGGTTTAACACTAGATTTACGGGACACGTCAATTTGACGGATTTGAGATTTCACGAGAGAAATGACAAAAACGATTGTTATTATTTCCTAGCAACTTTTTCTTACTTTTATTTATGGAATGATACGAAAATATATCCGAATTTGTAAATATGTTAGTAATATACAGTTATATGTTGTCTCTAACAAATTGATTTCTGGAAGGAAAGATTCAGTTTCTGGTTCACACAAGAAAAGCCCGTAAATCTAGTGTTAACTACTAGCTACTGACCAACTTAACCAGTTAACTGCGTTCGACGTGTATACACGTCAATCCAAAACTTCATTTTCGCGCGGTTGACGTGTATACTCGTCGTGTAAAATAAAAAATTACCATTTACTAAAAAAACTCCAGATTTTAGTAAGAAGTAATAAAAATTTCATTTGTTGATATGTTTTCTTTGTATTACCAATGAAACTGCTATGTGTTTTATAAAAGATAGTTTGATTATTCTCTTTGGTATATCGATTATTCCCCGTACGATGTATTGCTTTTTTACAAACTGAGTTGATTATTTTCCCCAATGCATCTTGCTTTGAGAACTATTAAACAACTAAATTTCTTAAAATTATACTGTTTCTTTAATTTTTCTTCTTTATGAATTTTATTTTTCGACAACTTTTAACTTTTCAATAACAATCACCTGTTCAATAAGGAATTGTTCATTTTTTATTAAATAAAAATGTAATTGTACCTCGTTTTCCTCTACTTTTCTCGTAAAATTTATAACAAGAGCATTTACCCTGCGTTCGACGTGTATACTTGTCATTGGTCGATTTTAATTACGCATCCCGTGAGGGATTTTTAAAACTAAATTCCGCAGTTAACTGGTTAATGACGAGCAGCTGATTTTACGCTTAATTAACGATAAGTTAAGATAATCGTGTATCGATTGGTTCGTCACTAGTCGAATATTCTTTGAGATACGGTTTAAACTAAGTTGAAAACTTGATTGAACGGGCTAGAAAGACTCAAGTGACTTGAAAAAGTCGTAAGACTTGAGAATGATTTGAAGATTTACTCTTGCACGAAGAGTTACTTGCTTGATCGTCTATAGATTGTCGACTGTATGCTCTATATACCGAGTTCTGAACATTTTAGGAAAAGGTTGCATTAATTTATATATTTCAGAATACCAAAGCGAGGTTGCAATTGGTGAATAATGTTTGGTGGGAGAAAAGTTCGAAAATGCGGTGATTGGTTAATTTTGCGTCTAAACCAATCTTCTAAAAATTAAGAGAAAGGGAAGACGTAAAAGACGTAAAGCGAAGACCTAACTCTGATGGGAGACATGATGGCGAGCGCCGAAAGGATTACAGAGCCTGATTTGAAACAGGTAGGCTGTAACTATGTTACGCAGTATCCCGTGATGTCGAAACATAACCCTTTGCACTCGAGAGGCGACCATCTTGATTCGATATCGCAACTCAAATGACAATTAACAGGCGATAATAACTGTTTCCTTTTTCTTAACTAGATATTCGTCTTTGTTACATTGTAACTGATTGTATATGTAATTCAAAGTACAGCATTGTGTTTAATTAAACTTATTATTTTATATATTAGCCTGTCTTCGAATTAAACGATGGAATTAGTAGTAGCGAATAATTTTCAATTATTTAAATACCAAATCAATAATTTCATAAATGAGAGATTTATGAAATTAGGAAGATCGGAATAACTGTAGAAAGTGAAATTGATTTTGACAGCACATGTGGAAAAAGAATGTTCAAATAGTTGCTACAGATTCAGAGAAAAGATTAGGAAAAATTAAGTTCAGAAACGATAGAAAAAAAGTGCAAAATCTCAAAATAGCTGCAAACTGTAACAGGAAACGTTATATCCTTCGAATTTTAATCGACGAAACCATAAATGAAACACAAGTAATCATGCTAAAAAGAAACTAAGAAGAATTCACCTTCAGAAGAAACGTTTCGAGTGTAAAGGGTTGAAAAGAGAAGTTTATGGTAAGATGTTAACGATCATGGAACCAGATTGCTCTAATCGAGTGTTTTTTCGTCTATGTTGTAAACAGCCTTATTATGTCACTGAGCGCTAATGAACTCATTTATGCTTTCAATATTCTTTACCGTTAAGCTAGCAAACAAAGTTGTTCCGTACCGAACATTTCTTTTATTCCGTATCGAACCTTCCTCTTTTTTTTTTCCTTTTACTTTTAATATTCTAAGAAAGTTGTAAGACGGGCCTGAAGGATTTGTGATCCATGGGATTAGCCGGGACCGTTATAAGCGCGTACCCTCGGTAAATTCATAACCAAACAACGTTTCCAGAACTCAGTTTTACTATCCATTTTTCCAACTTTCTAATTATTCAACTACTACTTTCCTTCTCTCATGTCCGATCTTCTTTTTTCCCGGAATTTCCTAAAACCCATACACCTCATCCTTCTACCACTACCTTCTGCCATCCATTTTTTATTTTTACCCTTTCTCCATCTACTTAAGAAACTCCCTACGACCAATAGTCGATTTTCTTATTCTCTAATTTTTCCATTTCCCAAATTTAACTCCGTCCTCAGTAACTGAGACGCATGTCCTCCTCCGAATTTCGAAACAGACTTGTTTCGAACACCAACCAGAAAATAACCTAGCATTCAATTAGTCCAAGCACTGAAGGATTAACCAAGTTGTCTTTTTATACTATAACGTTCGAGATAAAGTACTCCATGACCGCTTCAGATGTCGTTGAAAATTATCCGATTTTTTCTCTCGTGATCTAAGTTTGCAACACGCTGCAAACCGACGCGAAATGAACGGAAAAGTTAAATGAAATATGTTTTGCTCGTTAAATGAAAGGAAAGGCTTTGGCAATCTGGAGAAATAGAAAAATTCGAATGACCTAGGCTTTTTGTCGGATAGACGGAACAGTAGTAATACGTATCGAATAAAGCGAGAAATGCAAGCTGGCGAGAAAAGAGTTTTCATGAATTCGTAAGGCAACGCGTGAAATATGTATGTAAGTTAGCGAGCGGAAGGCGAGGGAAAAAGGATGCGCCTCTTGAGTGGCCATTATACGCCCGGAGAAGAGGATACTTCGAAGCGATGGTAATCGATGAATCCCACTTACGATATCGAAGTTAAATAATCGATGCGGCTCCGAGTCGAACGAAGCCAGAGTTAAAGCAGTGTTTGGGGGATCCGTGTATAGTTAGTCGCGGATTAAAAAACGACGCGAGCATGCCGTGGCCGTTAAGGCTATGTTGAATAAAGGTCAGCGTAAAAATAAAGCTGCAAATGTAAGAACGTCTCGACCCATTTTTTGCCTTCTGTTGAAATTTTTCCATGGGTATTAGACCACGGCTGAGAGAAAAGAAAAAAAAAGGGGGTGGGGAGGGAAGAAAGAGAGAAACTGAAATCAGAGAGGATCGTCATTGCTGATTCGTTTCCACTCCTATTTTCACGATAATTCAATTTCCTAGAATGAATTCTCTCCGCTGTTCTTCTTTTAATTCGTGCAATAACTTCGAAAGAAGTTTCGCGTAACTCAAAAGTCGCTTCCTTACGGGGTTGCCTTTTCATTCGAAGAGAGCTTTCTCTATGGCGAATAATTTTCTTCATAAATATTCAACGGGTATTGCAGTTCTTTGGGCTACGAAGTTAGGACAGGAGGGGATAAGATATACGTATGTATAAATTTCGTTGGATTATCGAGGCCGAGGATCGCTCGTCCTTTTCGTGAAAAACAAAGTCGGAAGCATAAATCATATTGTGAGAGGGGTGCTTGCAGGCTTCTCTATTCGTTACGGAGGATATTCGCCTATTTTATCTTCCAAGCAGACGAAAATATCATTGTGGAACGGACGAATAGATGATCGTAAGCCGATTAATAATTTTGAAAATGTTTTGCTCGAAATACGCCGCTCGAAACAGTATTCTCGTCACGGGAAAAATATCAACGTGAACGTGACGCGAGTAGAAATACGTACCTATGTATATATGTATTATATCTATATGTATATACGTGTGTGTGTGTGTGTGTGTGTGTGTGTGTGTGTGTACGGTCAACGGGTGCGTTTAAGCCGAGCAATCCAGGAGTTACAGATGAAATTCGTGTCAAATAAATCACATTAAATTTCTGGTATAATTAAACTGTCGTATCGGAGCTGGCGCTAGGCATGTTTTCATTTTCCCAGCGTGGATATTCTAATTACGTATCTCTGCGCCGTAATTCGTCCGTTCGCTGTGGTTAACGCGCGCACCGAACTCCGCTCCGCGTTTTCGACCCTTCCTAGGACCCTTGTCCACGAAATTCAGTTAATACTTAACCCTTTTACTGCTACGGAAGCATATATAACCTATCGATTTGAACTATGCACGTGTATATGCGCCTGACGATTGTTCTCATCTTGTATATCCGATGAAAGCAAAAATCAACATTTAATGCTTTTAGTGCCGCCGAACAACGATACATCGTTGTTAGTTACGCTTGCTAAAAGTGCCAACGACGATATATCGTTGCTTACTATTCGCATCAATGCTAAGTTAAATTATTTGCATGAGTAATAGTAAGTGAATATTACGCATTTACGATAGCCGGATAACTGTAAATGTTAAAATAATCATGGGATTATTATTTAGTTTTACGTTTTGATAGTAATCATTTCGTTAGAAATCATTGAAAATGCAGTACACTGGACTCTTGTACAACGCGGGAGGTACGTTCCTTGTAATAGGAAATCGCGTTATACGGGAGATATAATATCAGAACAATTTATGTAACTTCAAGCACGCTCAGCTTTGAAAATTTAGTGATCGTCTATCTCCATATTTTCAATCTAAAGATGATCTGGAGAAAGAACTGTTTTTAATCAACGATAACAATCAAGACGAAACTATGGACTATTCAAGCGATGAATCTTTACAACGAATATTAACAAGACGGCGTCGTTGGAACTTATTTATCGATACTTTCGATAGTGAATAAATGTTAAGTACCGAAGTGCATACGTGTATTTTTATTTTTATTAAAAGTTGAATAAAATTATTTTTCTCTTATATCTTTAAATGTGTATTTATTACTATTTTTTTTTATAAACCGCTGCTTCGTCAGCTTGAAAAATCAGAAACTATGTGAAAATGTTAAATTTATCTTACGCGTTATACGAGACCGTTTATCGCGCTGTATGAGTACTAGTCGCAATTTTTTCGTCGCGTTATACGAATTCGCTTTTTACGGGAGCACGTTATACGGAAGTCCACTGTATTTATGCTTTATACTACGGATTCTGCATGAAACTATAACCAAACGATGATTCTTCTTACTTGCAAATACTGTTTATAAAAGAAAACTGATCTTTCCACTTTTTCTAATGATTTTGAATAAATATTATTAGCATGATTTTTGACAAATATTGAAATACAATTGGCATTAATTCATTCTCCCCTTATTTCGTAATATGTTGCTTTTTGAATTTTGTAAATATCATTCTTACTTTTTTTTTTTTTGTGATTCTTTTCTCAAACCTTACGAAATTACATCATATTCGTTCGGTATTCTTCGCTTAAGTACAATTCTTTGTACTTAAAAAAAATGAGGTAATGGTAGTTTTAATCAGATATAGATATCCTGTTTTTAAGTTCTTATACCTCGTTTTAATGTCTTTTTATACGCGTGTATCGACAACTCCGCGAATTCTGTATCATTTCGTCTGTTTTTTACATTGCCAACTTATTTTTGATGAATTGTGCATGATTTGCTGAATTGTTCACGATCGCGGAACTTTAGGTTATGTATTTATGACGTACATGAAATCAGGTTGGGAAGCGAACAAAAATAAACGTCACGAAAAACATCACTTTCTGGTACCCCTAATATACTGTTTATGTAGAAATATGACTCTTCGAACTTTATCGTCGCAATCCGTGCTCAAATATGACTCTCTTCACCTACTACAAATTCTTCAAAATTTTTAGACATTTTTAACGTTTCACAGTAATAAAAACTAATGTAACTGTGGGTTCGTTGCTTCTCAAACCACAAACCAATCGTAAGCGTGTAATATTGTGTTGAACAAGATTTATTCGTCTTTACAGAGTGCGCTGGTAACTGTTTAGTTTAACTCGAGTACTGAGTTCCCTCAGTTCGCTGTTCTGAACTACCTCTTTTTATCTTTTTTCGAGCGTCCTTATATACGCCCTTTTTCCGAGCGCGGACCGTGAAGAGTGCCCTTTCAGTACATGCATCAGGTAACTAATATATTAATTGCGCTCGCACCCTATTGGTGCGTGCTAATATTGTTTGCTATTGGCGCGGGTTTAGGTGTAACTTATTCTCTATTGGCGCGCACTAGTTGTACGCTACATAACATACACCACAAGTGAAATATTACGATATGCTATTGCAACAAGTGTTCAATGTAAACAGAATTCTTTTATTTTCATTGATATGCAATACAAAGATGTTTGTCTATCTTAAAAGTTGATGATTTTTGTTTTCATCTGAGGTATAAGGCAGAAACAATCGTCGAACGCATATATGTGCCCAATAGTTCACATCGATGGCTTTAGGCAGACGCATATATGCTACAGAGCAGTACAGAGCAGTAAAAGGGTTCAAGTTAGAAACGTTATTATCAATTCGATGAAATAACGTGCGTTATTGGTTTGATTAGAGACCTAGATGGAGAAAGGTTGCCGATCCCGATCGAAGATGTTTGCTAGCAGTTGGACTCTCGACGAGAAAGATTCGGTGAAATCGCGTGTCTCGTTCTCGTCCCATTAGATCACCAGTCGGAGGGTAATAAGCGCGAAACGGTACTTGCTCGAGGTCTCTCGAACCGGAAACCAAAGATTCTATCTTGCCGTTCGTTAGAATCCAGTTGGTACCAGCGAGTGGCTACCTAACCTAACGTAGCGACGTGACGAATCTGATTGCGTTTCTTCGTGGAATAACAAAGTCGAGAAACCTCCTAGGAATATGTTTGTATTCCGCGACCGGATTAATTGTGTCTTATGCGGAGAGCTTCTTCGAGTTGACGCGACCTGGAAATTTCGTTGAGATTTTTCTTCTGGAATTAGATAGAGTTTAATCCTTTACGGCTGAAGTTGCCTCTATCGACGGATTTTACCAAAAATAAACATCATTCTAATAATTCGTGCGTTGTAAGAGCTACGAAAATGTTATTAAAGATTAAAAAGTATGTTCTGCCAGGTTAGTATATTTTATACTGCATTTTTCGACAGTTTTCGAACCAGTCCAATCTAGTCGAATAGGTATGACAATAATAAAAAACATATAAGGCAACAAATTAAATGGTCAGTATTTAAATCAACTTTCGGTCAGTATTTTATCGCTAAAAAGATCACACAAAAATACTAAACGGTCAGTATGTAAATAAAAAAAATGGTCAGTATAAATAAAAGACGGTCGGTGTGGAATTAATTACTGGTTAGTATCATTACGGTCAGTATAAAATTAATAAACGGACAATATAAAGCAGAAAAAACACAGTATTAAACATTGTAAGTCGGAAAATAATTACATTTAAAAATGTCTTTATACGTAAAAGAAATATATATAGCTTTATTTTTTATATATTTAATCAAATTAGACATTTACAAGTTTTGTACTTAACGAATAAGAAAACATGGTTATTGTTTTATGTATAAAAATATACATTTTAACATTTTGACATATTAATATATTATAATCTTATAAATATTAATCTATCACGAGTGCCCTAGTTGCTGGGACCATATTTATTTAAATACCTTTGATATTTAAATACTGACAAAAAGGGATTAAAATACTGACCAGTGAAATACAAATCGAAATATAATATTTTCATGTATGTATTTGGTTATCCGGAAAATTCGTGTCGATTTTTGAGTAAATAAGCCAATCATATACTTCATTGACTTTTTTTTAATTCTACAATTTTTCGTCATCTTTCCTAAATTTGTAAATAAACGTTGAAATTCGTGAATGAAAAGCTGGAAATTATAAAATGGAGTATCAACTCTTTGTAACCCGATTTTTCTTTGTTTACGAGGAGAAGAATTACGGTTGATTACAGCTTTTCATAAGAGAAAAAGATTTAATTATTCAATTAATTACTATTATTAGTGTAACGGTATAACAACATAGTGCAATTATGTACCAGTAAACAGATAAAATGAGATTTATAAAATATATCGGATGCATAAATTAATTCGGTGTCTTTTTTAATCAAATCTAGACAAATTAATCGACTAAAAGTCGTTATATTCATTTTTCAGAAAACTAATTCCTCGATTACCCGATAAATGGAGAAGAATGATCCAAAGTAACATGAAAATTGTGTTTGATTCTTTGTAAATAATAAATTCTAGTTTAATACTATACGAATATATTTTAGTTTTCGCTAAAATTGCAATTCAAACAGCAAATTGTACCTACGTTTTACGTATGACGAGTATACTCGTAACACAAAATCTTGCCATTTCTTCATGACGAGTATACTCGTCGAAAACAGCTAACCTTTTTAACCCTTTGAGTGCTGAATACTCGTGGCCTATGCAGTCCGTATGGACGACGCGCGGCTAGCGCTGACGATCGCTAGGGACTGAATACTTTTTCGCGCAGTATGGCTCTCGTAGAGGGTGTAATGAGACATTATAATATAGTATACAATCCAATTACTATTCCTTTGTCTATTCCACATTGAATGATTATTTTTGCCAGGCGCGTATTTGCGTCCATAGTCTATATCGATAGTTTTCGCTGGACCCATAGCACTCAAAGGGTTAATCCTTTGCGAACGATCGACGCATATATGCGTTTAACGTAAACCATAAATGTAGACGATGTATGCCTCTATGCGTTTGGAGAAAACAACTGAGAGAGCCAGGAGACACAAGTATGTTGCCTGTGAACACAACTGACAAATCTGAAACACACAAATATATGTAGCATAAATAATAGTTTATAAAAAGTAAGTATTGAAGCTCTATAGCGTGCCCAGCTTCGAATCGTTCCGTATGCAAAGGGTTAAAAATGCTAAACGCGCCTGTGCGTTCAGATGCCGACACCTGTCTGCAAACAGTTAAATTAGAGGGAAAAATGAAATAAGGAAAAATTACCAATCGATCTGAACGTCAACGGAGGAAAAAATGTCGTCAGGTTTGGAAAAATCGAAACATCGCGATTGTAATATTTTCTCCTGAGATCTCGCGTATACACTTGATATGTCGCGAAGTTGTCAGCGAAATAATTAACGGCGTTTGTACCACGAAACCCTGTCCAGAACTTTTCCGTCTGTTAGCTAGTTAAAGGTATAAATTTATTAAAGGTAGCTTATTTTTTGAGCCGTCACACTGTAATAGGCTCTTAAAATCCACAGGAACTTTTCTCGGTTATCTAAAACACTCGTCCCTTCATTTACGCAGCGAGTCCTTTTTCTACGCGAGTCTCTTTTTTACGCGGTAAATTATAACAGAATTTACGCGGTAGTTTTGACGCGCGATCTTAATTTACGCGGCCAAAAACTATATTTTCCAAGAAGTTTTAAAAGTAACAAGTGTATAACAGTAACTTTTAAAGCCCAACTGAAAAGAAAAGGTTGGTCGTTTTGAATTACATTAGCGATAGTTGAGATCGAATCAAATTTACTTTTGTTTTCCGAAACAAAGGAACTGTTGCGATAAGAATTCTTCGTTTCGACACTTTCCTGTAATTCGATCAGTTCAAATTGCACATCTTCGGAAACATTTCGTAGACAGGAAGAAAATCTATCAGAAAATGAAGTAAATCTCTTCCTCGTGATTCTTAAAATCATTCGAACGTTTAACAACTGGTTTTTCAACAAATCTATACACACCTTTCCTTCAATTTTCGCGCCATTCTTTTTTTCACGCGCGATTTTAATTTACGAAACCAGAAATGAAAATGACGTCGAAGTTCCAGATATTTCAAACGACGAAGATGATAAGTTTGTGTCAATTAAAAAGAAAAGGTTTACTGTTTCGAATTACAGTAGCGATAGTGAGATCGAATTAAATTTACTTTGTTTATTTTTTTGGAAACGTTATTATCTTTTTTCTGTTAAGCTATTTGAAACAAACATATGTATTTCTAAACCTTACATGTACTAGCTTTTATTTCCAATATTTTTGCTTTCGTACCGACAGAATTTACCCGATTGTCGTTCACGGAAAACGAATCCACGTGGAACGGATACTCCGCGTAAATGAAACAGTTAAGTGTGTTTGACGACTATATCCGTCATGGAGATGTGGCAGAATTGTGTGTCATGACGACTATATCCGTGATGCGTAAAATTTTCTTACAAATTGATATTTAACACGTTGAACGCTATGGGGGTCACCGGTGACCGGCGAAGCCAAAATGACTGGAAACCCATAATTCGAATAAACTTCAGTATTTTTAAATTTGTCAATATTATCATCGTTACTACAACAGCGTGAAGAAATGAATGCAACGATAGAACACATAAAAATAGTTTTATTTCTATATATAACATGTATGGTTAAAAATGATGGGCTCGTATTACGACGTGCCGTAAATTCATCTTGGCGCTATGGGCAAACCACGTAAAATTAGCGTGGCGTTCAACGTGTTAAATTGTAATTTTGACGAAAACTAAATTACATTCGTAAATTGTAATATGTTTAAAATGTTTAGAGGTCAAGACGAAATGAAACAAGCAAATAAAAATAATAAATAATTTCAGTTGGATTCATAACTTCCTGAGAGCTAACTCGTAAGCAGTGCAGTAACGCACACTGGCGCGCGCTTTGCAAAAAGATCGCCACAGTTAACTGGTTAATAACAAGGTGCACTGATATTCTACACTGCTAAATGCCTGAAATAATATAGTCAACGAGGTATGGATGCGATGAATCCAAAAGGAGCCATGGTTCGCCTTTGTTTCCAAAGGACGCGGAACATCGGTATTATTTAATGGAGCCGCATCGAGGGTCATTCAGAATCGAATTTGTTATCCGTAGGAAAAAGTCGAGATTGGATATCGATGTTCGATATCTTGCTAGCATAAAGGGAGGGGGGTATAGAGAAAAAGAGAGTTCCTTTTAATACCCTGCCGATGGTTATCTTCTTCTCTGAATTCTCGACTTGCTCGTCCCTTTACGACGATAAATGCGACTCGATCGAACGGTCTTAACGTTAAAGATGAACTTTTTAAACGTGCCCCTAGATGCGTGTAATTATAACCGGTCGTTCGATGGTGGAACGTGGTTTTACGCCGTAGCTATAATTTCGGCCATAAGACGAGCGTGTTCTATGTGTTTTTACGTTTTCTAAGCTCTTAAAGGGGACTAGACTCGTAAAAGGGACAACCTGGGATAGGGGCGCGTAAGCTCGTAATCTCGATAGCGATCTAATCCGTAAACTGCAGGCAACAAGGAGGAGAAATAGTGGTGATGATGGCACGTAGAGAACACAAACGAGTTAACTAACTTGTCTCGCTCTTGTGAAAAAAATGTGCATTTTAAAAGACAATTTCACGATCATGATTCACGCTCAGGGTGTTGGGATTTCCGAAAAAATTTCGAGCGAATTCGATGGCGGTAGGGTTAAAGCGATAGCTTCACTGTATTTAAATGGTTTACGTATACGTATACTTCATAATACAGCATTATGTTTAATTAAAGTTATATTATTTCATACATCAGTTTGTCTTTCGTTATTATAAAGGTACAGCTAAATGACGGAATCGGTAACAGTGAAGATATGTTCGATTTCGGATTATTTAAAGGGTAAATCAATAATTTCGTAAATGAGATTTGAATGAAGTAATTGGTTCGAGAAGATGGGAGATTAGAATGACAGTAGAAAGTGAAACTGATTCTGACAGCAGAAAGACAGAATTCAGATAGAATTATCAGGAAGATCAGGCACAGAATAACGTTCAGAAACGATGAAAAAGACTACAGAATCGTAAGCAGCTGTGAATTACAGAATCATCAAAGTTTTCGAAGTTTCATCGACGAAATCATAGATATAAATCACAAGTAATTATGCTGAGATCTTGAGAAAAATTCAACTTCAGCATAAAAGTTTCGAGTGCAAAGGGCTAACATGTTAAGCGTCACATTGATTTCGATCGACTTTTCTCGTTTAGCCATTGAATTTCAAAAGTTTTGCAAAGAATGTTACAATAAGTTTAACCCTTTAACACGTTAACTGCCAACTACGATATAATTCGTAATTTACGTTATTGCTTAGAACGCCAATTACGATTTATCTCGTAGTTTCTTTACTCGCCATATTTCTGCAGCTACGATGAAATTCGTAGTCTATCGGTGCAAATATGAATAGATAGCATTCTCAGGGAAGAGAACAAAAAATCATTACTGGCTTTCACGAAAAGAAAATATAATAATACAAAGTTTATTCAAAATCAACAAGCAAAAAAGTATTTTTATTGTTTGTGATAACAAACACATTCTACATGATTTATGATGATTACTATGTACTACAATAGGAGTTTTTAATAATATAATATGATTCAATTAAATTGGCTTTTTACACCGGAATCCTGAAAAGTATCATGACAGTCAACGTGTTAATTACTGTTAGTGTCTATAGACATTTGGAAAATTTGGCTTCTGTGTTTTCGAGGGTGATGCTCGTGTGGAAGGAGTAGGGAAATTGTTGGACACAATTCTATGTATTACATTAACCCTCTATTGCATTCCATTCCCAATTGGGGACTTGAATTTCAAATGTTCTATAGTAAATTAAATAGTCAATACCGAAGAGCGATTTATTGGCTGAAATATCGTATTGAGGTAGGTGTTTCGTTTATAATGTGATATAAATTGTTATACTGGTATAATGTATACGTAATTCAGAAAAATTGTTCTTTAACCCATTCGAGACCGATTGCACACTAACCGTGTGTGCAATTGATTTCCGAGGCTATAAGCCTGCACACCGTGTGTGCAATAACAGAAATGTGCAATTATCAGTTATTCTGAGTAAACTAGTCGTCGAAATAAGATTTTTCTTGAACTAATGAAATCTGTAAAGTACAAGAAAACAAAATTTGGCATTGGTTTTACTGTGTACCTGTTGGATTGTTACTATAGTTGGGGCCAAGATATACCGAGGTCGTAAATTAAGCCCTTAAGAAACGGCACCTATTGATGCTGCGGCACTTAGGGCCGTGCGTTGCAGTCTGCTTGAGGGTTCTAACAATAAATGAATGGTAGCATATGATTTGGTATTTAAAATATTAAAGACCTGAATAAAACCTTTACCTGTACTCGTACCTCTAAAAGCGGCTTCTCCCAGACGGAAAACCCCTAATTTGTTCTAGCTGTACGCAGTTTTCAGAAAATATATTAGAATCAGTTCGACTTTCAAACTGTGAACATCTATTGGAACTCAATAAATTAGAAAACAAGAAAGAAAAATTGTAATGTGATTCAGAATTTTTTCTTTGATATATCATACAAGATACATTGACGCTGGATACAAAAATTCTTCGTACGGTCCTGTGACCATGGTTTCAAGCCCTTAACTGCTCGTATTTCTGTCAATTTCCATGTTTCGGCAGCTAAAACATGTTTACTTTCACTCCTGACCGATTTTACGACCTCGCTATATCTTGGCCCCGACTATAATAACAATCCGTCAGCTAGTAAGCAAAAATGAATTGTGTTATGAATGACAAACATTCTTGCTTGCTAGAATAATAGAACGGAGCAGATGTCATCGGGTCCATAGGCCTGTAGCAGTTTATACCTAAGGTCCTGGAAAATAAACAGACGTTTTCCAAGTTTCCTTTTCTTAAGTGGGCAGCGGACTTTCTGCGCGCCCTTACGGATTTTCACTCACTCGTTCTATAATATTCAAACAGTTAAGATGTCCTTCCACGCCGCTTAATAAAGTTCCATTAAAAAGAATCACAGTCTTTACTTTTGTTTAATAACCCATTTCCAATAGTACCAAAAAATCTAATAATCATAAAAAAATATCCGAGAAACAAGGTGAAAAATTAAAATCGTCGTCTCGAATGGGTTAACCGTTTGAGTGCCAAGCGGCGCAATGGCGCTTCTCCTGTTCACTGCCTAAAAATGTCAGCTATAGTCGAACTAACTGCACGTTCAAAGTTTGTCAATGCGTGTCTTTATTGTTACCGTTTATCGAGATCCCACTAAATTGAAATCCTTGCATTTACAAGGCTTCAGAGCTGTTGTTGAGGAACACATTTTTATTTATCAACCTGCGGATGTGACAAAAACGAGAAAAGAATGTTTACAAAGCTCCGTGGCACTGAAACGCTTAATGGTGTGTTCCCGCATGGGTGCAAAATACGTACAGGGATGCACCCGTCAATGTTTTATGGAAAAAATAAGAATGCTGTTAGAATCAATGTACGAGATATACCACATCAGATAGCGATGATTCAGAACTTGAAGACGAGTCTGACAATGGAAAGGAAGAAGTAATAAAAGCAATAAACTCTACTGATTATAACAGTGAAGATGATGATATTCCTTTGCAACAGTTATTCCCATCTTCCGAAGCAAACAAATAGTGCAACTAAAGAGATAGAAATATTCTGGAAAACAAGCAGGACTAGAAAAGATGAGATAAACACATGACCAACATTTATTTATTTCATGACCACACTCATTTTTAAGTAGACCAACAGCCATATATATATATATTGTTTAACTCGTTATAAAAATTCATGCAATAGAGGGTTAAGGTGAAAGTAACGGAAAATCTGGTGGTCACCAGGTAGGTTCAGCGCATGTGGTTTCCGGTTCTGCGGGTCTTCCACGACGACTTTTATGAAATCATCGAGTGTTTCATGTCTTTACAAGTCTGATAGGTCGTTTATCATCGAACAAACGCAAATGAGTAATTATGCTAAAAAGAAACGAAGAAAAATGCAATTTCGGCAGAAATGTTTCCAGTGCAAAAGGTTAATTTACAATTTGATTATGGTCAGGTAAAATGTAACGGTTGGATAGGCGAGAGGAGTAATTAGAAAGAAACGGTGTCGATTAGGATCGATTCGATGATTTTTGGGGCGACGCGACGCGATAGAAAGCAACGGCGAGGTGCATATGTTCGACAGTAGAGTACGATGACGCCATGTGTTTCCAGCTGGATTACGGGGAGGGTTCGGTGAACGGGGACGAGTTCTAGGGGCGTTGTGTATTAGGGGTGTACGAAATGTTTTGGGTCTGTGGGCTTTCGTGCGAGGGAGAGGGTGGACGACAACAGCCATCCGGCTACCTTCCGCGTTCCTCCTGTACGAATCAACTTATACCTAGCGATGGCCTCGACACGCTTCGAATCCTATTGTAACGTACAACTGAACTTTTTTTCTTTCTTCTGAATTTTCCTACACGCTTGTACACAGCAGACGTACACCGTACACGAAAAGTGATACAGTCCACGACACTTGATCAAACGCAACGATATTATTAATGTATTTTTGTTTTTTTGTAAAGTTCAAATTGATAAATTTTATTTTTTCAATATGATAAGTCTTATTTAATGAAAATTTACGCATGTACTTTGAGAAGTTATTTATTCATTGTAAAAATATTTGCACTTTTAGTAAAGAGTAAGAGTACTCTTGCGACATTTGAATAAACGCATTGTAATTAAAACGCAAAATTACGGAGTTTATCGCAATAACTATACTTTATTCATATTTTCTATATCCACCATTGTTATTTGCCATTTGGAATATACGATTAGGTAATGATTTATACATTATTTTTGTATAGTCAAGTGATATGCCGTTCCATTCCTTTCGAATAGTGTTTATGAACATTTCTTCAGAAGAAAATTGTCTAATATTATTATAAACCTTTCTTGATAAGTATGCCCACATATTTTCTATTATATTTATGTCAAGTGATAGTGCTGGCCATTGTAAACAGGTTATTTCCTGCTTCTCAAACCAGTTTTTAATTAATTTTCGGGTATGTATCGCGTTATCCTGCTGAAAAATTCATTTCTTGTCTTTTATAACGTCAAAAATCCTAATTTTTGCTGTTTTCAATATCTCCAAATATTTTTTTGAATCTTGCCGCCTTTTCGTGACTTTCAAATCCACGACTCTTTTAGAGCTTATGGCTCCTCAAATCATGACGGAGCTTCCTCCATGTTGTCTGCGTGAAAAAATTCTTTTTTCTTTTCTTAGGTCGTGATAATAATACGAGTACCTATCTGGACCATCTAAGTTAAACTTCTTTTCGTAAAAAAAGATTACTTTTTTCCAATGTATCACCCAGTTCATATGTTTCCTGGCAAACTGGAGCCTATCCACTCTATGGCAATCCTTTAAACATGGTTTTTTCTTCAAACATTTCCTTTCAATAGTAGGTACTTTTTTTAAATACAGCTAGGAACAAAAGTATTGTCACACCTGGCTCTTATAGAAATGCATACAAATCAAAGAAAAAATACAATATTATATTAATTCCTTTTATCAACCACAATAATAGAATATATTTGAGCTCCTTTGGAAAAATGTATTAAAAGATATAATGTAACAAATAGATAACAATTGAAAGAATTATTGATGATGGAATATGGGATAAGATAAGCTTCAGATTACACAAAAAAAGATTACACAAAGATATTAACTATATAAAATATATAATAATCAACGATAAATTGATAAGTATGCCAATACTTTTATTTCATTCAAAACTGCCGTTAATATGTATTTTATCATTCTTTTTTGTTGACCGATCACGAGTTAACTCGTGTTTGCACTTGTATTAGCTATTTCTATGTTTGAAGCGCAGAGCAATGTAAAATATTGCAAAAACTTTGTTCATCGTGTTTAGTCGTGTCTACCTTTTTATTATAAAAAGAAAATTTCTTGGTATTTAGATTTCGATCATAGTTCTAGTATCACAAACAGCTCAACGAAGCAAAATGTATTTGCAGAAGTTGTTGTGCATCGTTACTCGTAAGTGATTGCTATCCAGTTTATTATCAAACAAAAACAAAAAAAATAATAATAAAAGTTAGATAAAAGACGTCCAAAGTTTCATTTCAATTCATTATGTATAAATAAAGTTTATTGAAGTTTGTTTAGATTGTTTCACTTCCACGTTCAATTACGAAATAATAGCCGATGACGTGAATAGCTTCTGCGTAAAGTTGCCAGTCAACAATGTGTTAAGGTAGCGCGGAAAAGCTGCTGCGTAGATTATTGGATTGTCCGGAAAATTCGTGCCACATTTTTATGTAAATAAGTCAATTTCATATTTCAAAACATTTTCTTTTTGTTCCGTAAAGTAGGTATTTTTTAAATTTCCAAATTTTCCTCGAGCAAATTGAAAAATTCCATTTTACCAAAAGCTTTATTTCTTTATTTTCTTTAAGATGGAAATTCTCGTTTTTAGATTTTATCAACCGTTTGCGAAGAATTTTTTCTGATATTCTACCACCTCTTTAAATCTCATTACAATATCTCGTTTGATGTTTTCCCAATACTTTTCCATTTTCGTTAAAAGAAAAATATTCAACGTCAGAAGTGTATTCTATTTTCTGCCATCTTCAAGACAGTATAACACCTAGAAGAAACTAGTAATTGCAACGAATAAAGTTTTAAAAGTTACGTGAAACAATAATCGTTCAGAATACGTGCAAACTTTATATCTTCGTACAATTTTATATGCTGTAATATATTCGAACACTATCCGTCAAAAATCAGCAGAAACTTTTCGGTGTTAACCGTTTGAGTGCCACGGACCTTTGTAAAAATTCAGTCGAAGAATGCCAAGTGGCGCGATCGTGCTTCTTTCTTTTCTTTCCTTTACTCGTTTACGTTACTTGGAATTTTTAACCCTCGCAGTACGGTACGCTGGAGTACGGTAACGGAGTTTTTTTTGACTCACACCGATAGAAGAACGCGAAGCTTCTGTCCACTGAACAGCAGCGAGATGTGATCTTCATTTTGCTACTACCACACGCAACTTCCCCACTCCTCCAAGTAGATGAGTTTGCTACTACCACACGCAACTTCCCCACTCCTCCAAATAGACGAGTCTTTAGAGACCCCGTTGTCGCACTGCGAGGGTTACTAAATGAAACAATTCTTTTTAACAACAGCTCGAAACTTACGAAAGCATAGATATTAATTTAGTAGAACCTCGATAAATTATAACAGTAAAGACACGCATTGACAAAGTTTGAACGTGCAGTTAGTTCAATTCTACAGACCTATTAGCTGGTATATACTTTTGGGCAGTGAACAGAAGAAGCACGATCGCGCCGCTTGGCACTTAAACGGTTAAACCAAATATGTTATAACTTACGGCGTAAAAACGAGACTCGCGTAAAACAATGTGTCTCGTAAGTTGAGAGAGAAGTATCGTCTTATTCGCGCGAAGCAACCGTGAAATTTGAATGTTCTCGAACTTCTCAGTATGGGACAAACGTGTCAGAGGCGATTCAATCTTTCGTAGGAACGAATTGTTCCGAGAACTGTCGAGCGGGAGAATCGTTGACCACCGTTAGATTCGATGCATTTTCCGAGGTAGCGATTTTGAATAGCGCTTTCTGAATTGCAGCGACGCGGCAAACCCCATTGTATTCCGACGATCTTGCGCAACTGGAATAACAGTCGATGGATTACCACGTCGCTTTACCTTTTTACCGAAAAAGAAAAGCATCGATTAAGAGGTCAACACGTAATTCCGTCACCTGCTTTCAAATAACAACTAATTCGATAATTTTATGGTGGTTCTTCCGTGAAACGTACGAGAATACTCTGTTGGACGATGAACAGAAACACAGGCAACTATGGGAAATTACGAGTTGTCTCAATGGTGGTGCAATACACGCATTAAGTAGGCAGATGTCTATTTAGCTGGCGCGTTGATCGGCTCTAGGATAAAAACAGAACGAAGTTTAATTGCGCTTTAAGATCGATCGATATCCCGCGTGTTGTTCTTTCGCCGAAGAACTCCACATCACTCTGCTATTAAATATTTCATTGAACGGAACGTTTGCTTTTCCTCGTTGCGTGGAACGCGTATACCATTTGTTCTTGCTGTAACTTCTGCTTTGTCCTTTTCTATCTTACCCCGCCTCGTCAAATTGCACGTTAACTGTGAGCCGAATTTTTTTCCCGACTATAAAACAACAATGGTAGCAAATTAAATGGTCAGTATTTAAATCTATTTTCGATCAGTATTTAACACTTTGACTGCCATGTTGGTCATATATGACCGGCCACGGTTTCTCCTGTGACACCATGGTGGTCATTGGTGACCGGAGCGCTGGAACTTTTTACAATTGTAAAAATTGAATGAAAATTGACAGTTAGTGCATTTTGAATATAACCGATAAATAGAAGATACTTTGAAATAAAAAGTGTCCTATTGAACAATTAAAAATTTTTATTAGAACATCAATAAAAAATTTAAAAGCCATTACATGCTTTGAATAATAAAAATACTCCCGTGGCGTCCTGAGCGAAACATATGATTTCGGCGTGGCAGTCAAAGAGTTAAATCAACTTTCGCTCAGTATTTTGTTACCAAAAAGGGACAGCATAAAAACACTAAACGGTCAGTGTATAAATGAAAAAAAAGAAATGGTCAATACATAATTTATTTAAATACTGACAATTTAGTATAAATATCGAGCAAAGGATGCTGACCAAATTATTTAAATACTGACTTAGGTTGTTATTACAGCGATCTCGATCGATGCTCGATTGTTCAAGCGCTCTTCCGTTTAGGCAAGTACCACGTGCAGATCGGCATGTAGAGATTGTTAGTGTACGAATAAAATATTAAACAAATCTGTGTGTCTCTGCCCTATAAATTTAACCTTAACACCCTTCGTATTTAAATACTGACAAAAATTTTAAGTTAGAATAAAGGATTTTCACTTTTAGTTGAAACATTATTTTTCTAATGAAATTTGATCTCTTCTGATTAATTACAATATAAATATTCATTTAATATTAGGAAAAAATTCTTTTTCGAATATACAAAAAATATTTAATTTATATTAGATATGAGATATTTGTTTGTACTCGTCCATTACAGAGGTTGAAATCGAATAAACATTATCTACTTTTGGCGACAGTCCAGTCAAGTATAAAAAATAATTTATTTAAAAAATGTACCTGTACTTATTACAATAAAATATTTCTGTTTATTTGATATAAATTAAAATATCCTGTATGTTTCGAAATTTATGTATAATAGAAGTATTTAGAAAAATATATTTGTATTCTCTCTTTTTAATTGATAATGTACCATGCTTCGTTAGAATAAAGGATTTTCACTTTTAGTTGAAACATTATTTTTCTAATTTCACGTCTTCTGATTAATTACATCACGTTTGTTACGATTCGAATCCTTCTCAAGCTTGGAAAGTAATACTCGTAACAACAAATCTGTATGGCTCATTGAGAAAGTACACCAAAGTATACCAATAAAAATTTCCGAGCTTGAAAAATTGTTTAAAAGAATATAGTAATACAATAAGACACGAAAGTGTGGTCTCATAGACAACGCCTGCAATTTCGAACTCTTCAATTCTTTTCCTAACTTTTCTTTAGATTTGAAGTATTTATTCAATATTATTTAAATATTCAATTCATATTTTTCAAATATTATTTACACACTTTTTTAATATCTACCTTACATTTTTCAAATATCTATTTTATATTCTACGAATAGTTTATATTTTCTAAATATTTATTTTACATTTCTTGTACACGTGTACAACATTCTTTTCGTGTTAAAAAGTGTGGCTTAAAAAATATTTGACAAAACTATTTTTTGTGCTAATAGGGAATGTTGATACAGTATTATGTAACTTGAAAGTTGTACCGGTCCCGTTTACCCTTCAAGTAGAACGATTTACCGTGAATATTCACGCCAGCACCTCAAACGCCCATAGAAAACGAGGCACGAATCTACGAGAAACCGTGTTACCATCGACTGACCTTTCTCCAGCTCCTCTCTCTCTCTCGTTTTATTCCTCTATCCACGATCTCACCAGTCTCCCCAGTTCTTTCCGTTCAACGCGACGGAACCAAATTAATCTTCGAACCAGCCCGTAATTAACCACTAAATAATAGGTTTATTATACCCGTGTAACATCGATGTTGCGGGTTTGACGAGTTTGCTCTATAAAATCGACCGATGTACCGTGATCAATGTCTATTCTGCCGGAGAAAATTCCCGTTGCACTTCGAGTTCTCAGCGATACACGCACCGCGTATCTGTAAAGGGAAATTCTATTTCCGCGTACAGGGCAATAACGTTTGTTGCGTTTATTTGCGAAAGTTATTAGCGCCGATTTCTTGCCCGCGAGCACGTGCGATAATAACGGGCCCGCAATAGCAATAGCAAGAGGCTTTCTATCGTCGATTGTGCACACTGGCTATACACAATCTATTCAAAAAGTTCCCGGACTCATACTATATAGAATGTTCCAAATTTCACGCAAGAAGTAACTTTGATATAAAACACAGGTTTTTGATTAAAAATTGTGAATTTTTTATTCATTCATAAAGTATACAGTATAAGGTTATGTATGAAATAGCATATCGGGTAAATGGGATCCACAGCTTTGCTGGCATATACGCACCCTTTTGTCGAAATTTTCCACGACCGTTTTGCATAAATGTGGTTGAATTTCGTTGATACAGCGCTCAATTTCCTTCTTCAAAGCGTGGGTGGTTATGGGCTTGTTAGACTTGATAGAACCCCAAAGAAAAATGTCCAACGGCGTTAAATCGCATGATCTGGGCGGGCAATTCTGATTACCAAAATGGGAAATTACAAGCGCAAGAAATTATTCGTGCAGTAATTGAATTATTTCTCAGGCTGTATGGCATGTGGCACCGTCTTGTTGAAACCACATGTCTTGCACATCCATATCTTGCAATTTAGGCACAAAAAACTGGATCATCATGTCGCGATAGCGAGCACTATTAACCCTTTGCGGTCGCACGTCACGTAGGAGGTGACAACGAGTGAACCTGTCAAAATTCGCGCTCTGTGAAATGTTTTACTCACGATTTACTTGTGAGTTAAGCATCAGCAACGGAGCAATTGACATCTCCACTGATATATCACTGCCTTTTGTATTCAATTTTCAATATATTGAGCCGAAAAATGAATAAAGAAAATTGTAGAAATTTCGATAGCGATGATAGCAGTGAAAGTTTCGAAAACAGTTCTAAAAATGATGTTCGTTCTAGTGATGAGAACTAGCAGTCCGATCTTATTGCATCATAAGAAAAGACAAATTATGCCCATAAAATATTCAAGTGACGAAGAAAATGATGTAGAAATAGAAAATGTTGATAACTTAGACGATGATTGGATTGAAATCGAGAGTGATGATGATAATCTTATAATACTGAAGATTTTTCGCATATTTACCGAAACTAGCTACAACCTAGTGAGAATCACGTATGAAAAGCCTAACGACCGATAAGGGTTAACTGTTATTGCCTGATCAGCCGCATTTTCGAAGAAGAATGGTCCGATGATGCCTTCAGCCCAAAATCTGCACTAAACATAGACACATTGTAAATGCATTTGTTTCTCAACAATCTCTCGTGGATTTTTTGAACCCCAAATGCGAGAATTTTGTCGATTAACGAAGCCATCAAGATGAAAATGATTTTGTTCGAAAAATCAACATCCACTTGTTGTTCCATAATCCATTCAACGCGTCGTTCTTTCGTGTAGCACTCCATTTTTAATAATCCTAAACTGTCAACCTGTCTTTTTTTCCGTTGACAACACTTTACCGCACAAATGGCGCAGAATTGAAATCTTGCGTGAATTTTGGGACTCTTTAAAACAACTTCTAATGGCAACATCTTTGCTTCAAGGGTAAATCTAGCTACTGTAAATCTTTTCTCGTAATCGTTCGTCTAGCTAGTCTAGTAGAGCACGTTCAAAATTTGGTCACTCTTTTTCGTTATCACTGTTAGCGTATTCGCGTCTGCCGGTTTGTACAGAGCTTGCAAGCCGATGCCGTAAGAAAAATGTCACGCTGACGCTTCGATCGTCTCCGATCGAGTATTCTGATTGAGTGGATTGTATTTGTTTTTGACGCGTGTCTATTAACACTTAGCCAACCGCGTATTTTTCACAAACGACTCAAAATAGTAATCTTCTTCGCTTGAAAGACTCAAATAATCCCTTTATATTTCCGGTGAGGATATTTTCTTTCGCCATCCGTTAAAATCTCGTACAAGTTTATATTTCTTTTTAAATCCTTCATGCAGCGACTTTCAGAAACGGGGAGAAATATCTAATCGGTTAGTTGAAAACGGGGAGATCTCCCCATGTGGTTGGTAATGTGTTAACAGACGGTCTCTTCTGATACATTAACTAAATAGCTACGTTTACAATATATCATTGCAACAGTCAGATCGCGATCTCCTCGATGTATGTCTCTTGGATTCTTGTTGAATTCTCCTTTTTCCCGGAATTGGTGGACAGAGCTTTTCTACCACGATTTCCCTCTCCATCAACTGCAGGAAAGTTATTCTAAGGTGGGGGGAAAAAAGGACCGGAGCTTCCGTTTCCTAAAATTGGCGGTTCTTTTTTCCCGCGCAATTTTCCCTCCAAGTAAAGAGTGACAGTTTGTACCGAGTAGCTACCACATGGTTGATAACCCGTTGTTCGCTATTGACCATCGCAAAGTTTAGAACCCTCGAGTGCCGAGACCTTCCGGTTTCAACGTACCAGCAAGGCCTTGTAAATCTTCCTGCTGGGTCTTTGTCAAAAATAGCGCGTACCCCATGACAGGCCATAAACCTATGGCACCACTCGGTGTTCCCAAACAGAAAGGGACTATGTAGAGTAGTGAAAAATAAAATTATGTCTACCTATGAGACTTTCTAGCAGAGAGCATTAGTCTGGGAACTTTTTGAGCGCACTGTATACGCGTATTGTACACTGTGTGATATTGTTGATCCGAAACGAATGTAAAATCGAAGTATACGATGATAAAGCAGCGCAAAGTATAAGGGGTAATGGGTTACGGTTGAGCGACGTGAGAATAGTAATCCTCGGACTTAATTGCTTGTTCGTTAATACGAAAACCTTCCGAGATAACGTCTCGGGATGGTAGATACACTGGTTCTTTTCTGCTCGAAGGCTTTTTGTTAACACGCGAGACTCGATTTTACGCGATGCGCTACTTCTCCCGCGCGATAACGAAGAAGAAAACGATATACAATCCGCGGCACTTGGTTAACACGTTCCGTGGCATGTGTACCACCGATGGTACACGTTAAACTTGATCTTCAGGCCACGTGTACCACCGGTGGTACACGCAGTCATATTTATTTAATGCGCTGAAAACATGTATTTTATGACAAATGTAATTCTGTAAAATATATTTCAACCAAAAAAAGTGATGCATTATACAAAATGCACTATAGAACAAAACACATAGGTTTATTTAATTGTTATATATAGAATAATTAATAATTACATTTAATGGTGGATTTTGTTAAAGCAAGGGAGGCATAAAAAAGGGTTTTTCGGGCAATTTTCGCTTGAATACGTCATTATTCTTATAGTTTTTTGTATATGAATATCTAATGTGTAAACAATAATCTAATGAAAGTAAATAATAGAAACTTCTTTTCCAACAGAAACAAATGAGAAACAAAAACCGTTATCTCCGTGTATATTTACCTACTCCTTCTTTTGTTAAATATATTATTTCTCTCGTTTTTTATTTAACAAATTCGAATGCAGCAGGTTTTTTATTAATCGAAAAGTTTCGAACCGACTAACTTTTGCAATCGAACTGATCGCAGCGCCACGTGTACCATAAGTGGTACACGATGTGATAGCTACTCTAAACAAGAGAACTACTTATGTATTGATGATGTAATGAAATATTGTGTGATAATATATCAATCTTTAGTCAAAATATCAAATGGCCTGAACGACAAGTCAGGCTAAAAATGGCTTGGCACGGAACGTGTTAAACGCAGTGATATGTTCACTGTATGTTTAGTGAAGTCCAAATTAATAAATTTCATTTTTTCAACATAATAAGTCGTATTTAATGAAAGTGGAACTTGAACAGAAGAAACTGGAAAAATAATACAGATATAACGAAGAAACGAGCCGCGTTTATTCAAATATCGCAAGAGTATTCTTCCTTTTCCTTAAAATTGCGAATATTTTTACAATGAATAAGTAACTTCTTAAACTACATGTGTACACTTTCGTTAAATAAGACCTATCATATTGGAAAAATAAAATTTATCAATTTGAACTTCGCTGAAGAAAAATACATTAAGAATATCAGTGTGTTCGATCAAGTGTCGCAGACTGTATACAAATGTTACGAATTACGTAAAGCAACTGTCGTGATTCGCATAATACTTGATCCCAAATTAGAGGTCTTCCAGAGTAAACTGTGCGAAACCTGTTAAAGCTGTAAAGTTCAGTTCTTAAGAGACTAAGGAAAAAGAAAAGGAAAAAACCTCGCCATTTACTTTTATCTTCTGCTTTAGCTGCGTTTAATAAAGTATATGGCGGGACGATGGAGGATCGGCTAAAAATACAACGAACTTTTAAGGGGCTATTACAGTGTGACGGGACAAAAAAATCGAAATTTTTTTTTTTTTGCATTTTTCAACTCTATTCCATCATAGAATTGATATCTAATCGCTGGTAAAGTCGATTTTCACTTTGTCGAGTCAGTACAACGCTTCAAAGTAGGAGCGTTTGGCTCTAACACGGTCATGTACAAAAACTTTAAACGCGTTTTTCTCGAAACGACATTTTCTCACCTGGCGGAAGTGATTTCGGAAAAACGGTTTAACCAATCGAGCTAAAATTTTTACTGCATATTCAGCATATGTATGGCTATCGCTGGGACTAGAATTATTAAAAAATATTAACATTAACTTATATTTTTACCCGAATTATAGCGAAAGAAAACGTGTTTTTCGAAAACTTTCGCAAAGAACGATGCCATTTTGTTAATTTGCAATATAAAATAATAATTCTAGTTCGGGCGATAGCGACACTCATACAGATTAAGAATCTTTTTGAATTTTTTGTTTCTGATCACCTGGAGAACTCAAACCACTTCCGCCAGCAACATACTTTTTTTTTGTTTTCATGGCTTTACATAATAATGAATTGTTAAATAAATATACACTTATATGCAACAAAAAAAATTGTTTTCTATTCTCTAAGAATGTTCCTTTCAGCGAAATAAATGCTTGTACAAATACATGCAGTAGCTCTCAAAAAAAAAAAAAAAAAAAAAAAAAAATTATTAAAGGTAGCTTGTTTTTTGAGCCATCACACTGTAATAGCCCCTTAAACGGTTCCATTAGCCCGTAACGCAAGGTAAGATTGCTGAAGGATCAACTCGATATGTGTCATTGTCGATATGAAACTCAGCTAAATTTTCGATTTTTCCTTTCTTTCTGTTCGATCGTATCGACAAGCCGAACGATACATCATTATTATCACAAAGATAATATTTTCTACAGCAAGGTCTTAATCGGCTATTACAGACTTTCAACGTTGGTACCTTTAAGCACTCACGCTGATAGCTAATTAACAGATGCTATATAAAATGCAAATTCAAAAATCGAAGATTATCAAGGACGCATTTATTCTGTTTTTTTTTTTTTTTTTTTTTAATTTGTTCGATTTTTTGTCTTCAAACATACTTTCGTAGACTACATAAGGTTGCAAACTTGCGAAAAATACCGGCGTCAAGTGTAACTTTCTGCACGATACCGTCAAAGTGTTAATAAAACAGCGAACACAGAGACTCTGAGTAGAGATGAAGAATTTATGACAGAAAATTGTTATAACAATCGTTGAAATATATAAGTGTAAGAAGTATTCCAATAAGACACGATCACCAATCACCGTCAAATAAAACCAACCCTCGCGTGCCTTTAGTATATCGCGAGTGGAGTTCGAACGTTCCTGTATTAATCGATCAAGCATCGCGTCACGATTCGATCGAACACTTTCTTTTCTTCTTTTATTCTCTTACATTTACAAACAGAGAGACGATACGTGGTTATTCTCGCGCGAAAAGGTTGTCGGGATATTAGCGGTCAGAGGGTGAAACTTGGTTCATTAAAGATTGCTTGACCGATTGGCTAAAAGTGCGCATGTCATCCTAGAATACACTTCCGTTGTGGAGGTTTTTATTATAATTCTCGTTAGGTGACACGTAGTTACCCGATCGGCCATAGGTTCTCTCTCTGATGGGGTAGCTGCCGCCATGAGCTTTTAAAGGGGATGTACCGTGCCTTTTGACGGCTAACCTCTTTGTCACCCGGCTTTATCCACCTGTTTCCTTCTAGCGAGAAACTCGACGTTCCCCCCTTTGGTTAGATTCTCCGGGAAAACGAACTTGCTCTGATCAAACTCAAACATAACGACGCGTGTCAGTTCAACGAAACGTACGGATAAAAGGAGCGGCGGAGTAAAAGTGATATGAAAGGTCAAGGCTACGGTGTTTGTCGATTAGGTTCACGTTTTATAGCAACACAGGGTGTTGCTGTGGCAGAGATGACGGGCAAAATCATAATAGATGCGCCGATTATCGATTATTCACGCGCGAGCTCTATAAAATTGCGTCAAATATACACAGTCTATTCGAAAAGTTCCACTACACAACAGCTTCTAGTGGCAACATCTTCGTTTTAAATCTAAGTTTAGTTATTGTACATCTTCTGATGTTTACCAGCTTCGTTTTACATCGAAGCATTTAATCGTTCTTCTGTGTAGAGCATGTTTGAAAGGGTCTAGCAGGATAAAAGGGTCAAATGTGCCCTCCAACCGATTTGGTCATCATTCGATAGCTTATCAAAAGAAAATATGTGACACCAAGTTTCAACTCTCTAGCTAGACCGTGGAGGCAGTTACAAGATAAATTCGAATTATCAGTTTTTCGACTATTTTCTCTATTTAATGACACGCAAAGCTTCTGAAAAAATCTGACGTGTTACACACACGAATGCACATATTACAGAATTTTTTCCGATTTTTCCCTTGCAGATCCTAGTTGTAAAAAATAAAAAAACGCAATAAATGCGGATATCTTTTGAAAAAAGAAAAAAATATCGCTTTGTTTATATTTTTAAAAATATTAACTGTATAAAATACATAATAATATACCATAAATTTGTAAATGTACCAATACTTTTATTTCGGTTGAAAACTGCCGTTAACATGTATTTGATCGTTCTTCTTTGTTTTGTAATTAATCAGTACAAGTATATTTGTAATATTCTCAAACTGCAGACCCAATAGTTACGATTGATAAAAGGAATTAACCTAATATTGTGTTTTTCCCTTAACTTACGTGCGTTTCTATAATTAAGAACCTTTTGAATACTTTTGTTCCTTACTGTATATCGATGTGCAAGAGTGAGCCGCAGTGAAAGGGTTAAAAAATAACGTTACATCTACCTACAAAACTTTTTAGTAAAAAGCACAACTCCTGGAACTTTTTGAATCTATCGTGTAGATTCGATTCGATTCGAGAGCTTCTGTATTGGTGTTAGGGCAAAAAAGAAAAAAAGGAAAAAGGAAAACAAAAGACAAGAACGTTCTCGAATGAAATTTCGCTTGCTTTAGCGAAAGATACTTCTCAGCCACGGCTTCATGACGCATCAGAGAAAAGGAATTTTTGAATCTATCGTGTAGATTCGATTCGATTCGAGAGCTTCTGTATTGGTGTTAGGGCAAAAAAAAAAAAAGAAAAGAAAAGACTAGAACGTTCTCGAATGAAATTTCGCTTGCTTTAGCGAAAGATACTTCTCAGCCACGGCTTCATGACGCATCAGAGAAAAGAATAAAAATATATTCGTACCGGTTAGCCAGCGCAGCTCCTGACGTTGGAAGAATTCACGCGATAAGAAGGAGGAAAAGGGTCTGTTGGCAAGTAGGCGCGACGATAACGAAATGGAAGCTTGTTTAGGCCTGGTCGAATAGCATTTTGGATTTAGGTGTGTGTAGTGTCGCTGATCTCGAGGATTTATCTACGTTCTTCGCGGTGGATGGTTCATTTACATGATAAAGCGGGGAATGGTGTAACGTTGGTGCACATTCTAAGGCTTTACGGCCTCTAACGTAGGCTTGAAGCGTCGCGATGCACTCCGATAATTGTGACTCCAGGTTAGGTTCCTCTCGCTGGTATTTGCATACGCTCGTAATAATATTTCTTTCCTACCGAACGGTTTCTCCGTTTCTCTTTCCGAACAGTCGGTTAACCTGGTTGGTTATTTATAAGAGAATCGAAACAAGGCGGAGGATCGAGATTCACGATAGTCCCCGTGCGTTATCACGAAATTTCACCGGAACGAATCGATTCGTATTCTATAACGCGCTCATTTGCTTCTTCAAACTCAACCGAGTTCTTTAAAACGAAATTTTCTTCTCGACGAAAGCTTTGTTCTCGCAAATAGTAATTATTAAGTACACCCGGCTCTCAATTCACCCGAAGTATTATTCCTTCTACGTAGATTTGTTTCACGCGAATGAAAATTCGAGTAAATAAACTCTGTTAAACTCGAGGAAGAAATTATTTTATTTTCTGATCCATTTTCTTGCGATCTACAAATCGTTTCGGAAGATGTGCAATATGAACTGATCGAATTACAGGAAAGTGTCGAAGCGAAGAATTCTTATCGGAACAGTTCTTTTGTTTCAGAAAACAAAAGTAAATTTGATTCGATGTCGCTACTGTTGCTGTAACTCGAAACAATTAACCTGTTCTTTTTAAATGGCTTTAAAAGTTACTGAATACACTTGTTAGCGTTTTCTAAGTTTATATATGCCTTCTTTGGAAAAATTTTGCGATTTATTTGCAAAACTCGAGTTATCGTTTATAAATAAGAAACTGTATCTTCCATTTCCTCTTCATATTTATAAATGAAATAAAAAGAAATATTTAATTTGTCATTACTTAAATGATTCTTTTATTTGTTATTTAAGTCAGTATCAAATTGACTGTTATCTGTATTCAATAGTAAAAAAAATATAACTTTTAACACATCTTAAAATAGCGGGCGATTTTTTGTAATTCGCGCGCAAAATTACTTCTGCGTAAAATACCTGTAACTTTTGAACTATGGGTTAGTTTTTAATAAAACTTTCAGTTTCTTTTAAATCATTTCTTTATTCACTTTAAATCAGTTTTTCCCAACTAAATTATATTACTGAAGGTAACGATTAAAAATTAAAAAAATAAAAACACTCTCTAAACTCGAAAATTAAAAAAAAATAGACAATTTAAACAATGTTTTAAAGTGAGATATTTTTCAAAGCAAAAGTTACATATATATCGTGTTTCTCTGCGTACTTTCTTCACAAAATCCACATTTGGGATATAAAAATTTACCGCTATTTTTTTTTTTTAATGACTGTCTATTTTTTAATAAAACTTTCAGTTTCTTTTAAATCATTTCTTTATTCACTTTAAATCATTTTTTCCCAACTAAATTATATTACTGAAGGTAACGATTAAAAATTAAAAAAATAAAAACACTTTCTCTAAAATCGAAAATTAAAAAAAAATAGACAATTTAAACAATGTTTTAAAGTGAGATATTTTTCAAAGCAAAAGTTACATATATATCGTGTTTCTCTGCGTACTTTCTTCACAAAATCCACATTTGGGATATAAAAATTTACCGCTATTTTTTTCTTTTAATGACTGTCTATTTTTTAATAAAACTTTCAGTTTCTTTTAAATCATTTCTTTATTCACTTTAAATCATTTTTTCCCAACTAAATTATATTACTGAAGGTAATGATTAAAAATTAAAAAAATAAAAACACTTTCTCTAAAATCGAAAATTAAAAAAAAATAGACAATTTAAACAATGTTTTAAAGTGAGATATTTTTCAAAGCAAAAGTTACATATATATCGTGTTTCTCTGCGTACTTTCTTCACAAAATCCACATATGGGATATAAAAATTTACCGCTAATTTTTTTTTTTTTTTTATGACTATCGTTTTCTTTTTATCCCAAATTCTAAGACTTGACAATAGACGATGCGTAATAATTACTCTCCTAATGCCCATATTTACACGTTTCCCGCATTCCACCTATAATTCAACTCGTAAAAAACGAGTTTTGTCGGCTCCCGCGCTTTAACAGTAACACGCACTAAACGAGTTTAGACGTTTCCCGCTTAAAATGTGTTAAAAGACTGGTCACGGTAGAAATGAGTACACTTGTCACTTAACTTACGCGGAGTATCCATTCCACGTGGATTTCTTTCACGCGAATGAAAATCGCGTAAATAAAGTCTGCAGGTACAAAAGGAAAAACATTGGAAATGAAAGCTTGTACATATAAGTTTGAAAATTACATATTTATTTCAAATAGGTTACCAGAAGAAAAAAAAAGAAAATAATGACGTTTCAGAAAACCAAAGTAAATTTGATTAGATCTCAGTATCTCTACTGCAATTCGAAACAGTCAACCTTTTCTTTTTAATTGATTTTGAAAGCTACTGTATATACACTTGTTACATTTAGAACTTCTAGAAAAACATATTTTCTGGCCGCGTAAAAACTAGCGTGTAAATTGTGTTATAATTTACCGCGCTTAACACATTGTTGTCGTGTGTACGTAAAAATACGTTTTTCTTAAACTGTGAGTAGAGCGCGGGCCACCGTAGTTCTACGTTATTATTTTTTATAATAACGATGAAGAATACATTCTAAGACAAGAAAAGAAAAGTTTAATAAAGAAATTCAATGACTTTGTGGGTTCGTCGCTTCTCAAACCACACACCAATCGTAAGCGTGTAATATTATGCTGAACAAGATTTCTTCGTCTTTACAGAGTTCGCTGGTAAATGCTTAGTTTAACTCGAGTACTGAGTTTCCTCAGTCGCTGTTCTGAACTACCTCTTTTTATCTTTTTTCGGGCGTCCTTATATACGCCCTTTTTCCCGGGCGCGGACCGTGAAGAGTGCCCTTTCAATATATGCATCAGGTAACTAATATTAATTGTGCTTGCACCCTATTGGTGCGTGCTAATGTTATTTGCTATTGGCGCAGGTTTAGGTATAACTTAGTCTCTATTGGCGCGCACTAGTTGTACGCTAGAACTTTTTAAATTTATAGCGATTTCTTTGTAACAATAAAATTCACGCATATTTTTCAATAAATTGCCCGCTCCAGCCATAATGCTGCAGTATAGAAAACGCCCGACCACAATATGTTAAAAGTGAAGAGACTTGGTTTAGGAAAAGCGGCGCATAAATCGAGGAACCAGTGTAGTTTGTTTCGAAGAGAAAATGGATTCGATAGTGGCTCGAGGTTCTAACGAAACGAACTGAAATGATTTCGGCAGGATATTGCGAAGTTTCTCTGAGTTATTCTGCGACAAGTTCTATTCGAGCCGGTAACGCGACGCTGGTATCGCGGAGTTTCTCGCGCTGGATTCGAGTTTCTCAACGGAATGGAAATCTAATTCCGCGTCCCAGCTTTCGCTCGAGGAAGACAGCGAAAGCACGTCGACGTTGGTTTCTTCGGGGAATTAGAAAAGAAGCGGCTGGCTCGATGGTAGGAACGGATCGATCTTTTTCTTTCGTTGGATACGTAAATTTAAAAGTAAGAGGAACCAGAAAGGAGATCCCAGAGCAGCTGGTGAAACGTCGCTCTCGAAATACGTTCTAATGCGGCACGGAAAAGAACAAAGGGCTCTCGCGGGAACGTCTTCTTCGCGAGACGCATGGGGCGGAATTGAAATTTCTTCGCATTATATTCCTAGCCTGGAATTTAATTAAATCTCCTTTAACTGTCGTTGAGTCGTGTTTTTGGCGGAATGAAAACGTAATTTCCACTTTTGTCTTTCGAGAGAAGGAGAACCGACTTGTGTTCTTCTTCTTCTTCTTCCTCTTCCTCTTCTCCGAAAGCTCATGGTTGTTGGCTTTTCTCTCAACTGCTCCGAATCGTTCGAAATTGAGCCGTTTTCTTTTTCTTTTTTTTTTTTAAGTGGTGTAAGTCCACTTTTGAAGAAAAAAATGAATTAATGGTAATTTTAGATAAATATAGGTATCCTCTTTTTATTTTTGTAATTACACATTCAAAACAATTTTAGCTATAAAATGTTATCGCAAAAATCTTTTTTTTTTTTTTTTTTTTTTTAAGTGGAATAAGTTCATTTCTAATAGTCGTGATTAAAACAACTTTCTAAGTGCAATTATTATTGATTATAATGACATCAGTGTGCACTATGTATTATAAATTGGCTGAAAATATGCTGGATGAGGTTTGAAAGAGATGAAAGAAGAGATCCAAATTTTTCACAGAACTAATATGGAAGAAAATGCTCCATTTAAAGGTATTTTCTTGTTTGGAAAACAAGGAAGACCTAAAGATCTCAGCAAAATTGCTATGTTGTCACTGTATAAAACTCCAGGACCTATAACAAAAGAGAAATGTAACGATATGATGAGTTTACTGCCTTGCATACCACCAATTTATCACGAATACTTCACTATGCTAAGTGTAAAGGAGAAATAAGTTTATATTATAAAAAGGTTTTTTTTATTCTTACTTATCTTAACGAAGTAATTTAGTTTTTACACTTGTTTATTTATTTTTTTTAATATAAGCGAAATTAATTCTTAATAAACTTGATTATTCGTATACTTAGATGCCTTGAATTTTTATTATTTCTTATATTAAAAAACCCATTTCTGTAAAGCCAATATCCATCAAATATGGATTTAAATTTCCTCCTCTTTTTATTTTTTACAATATATTATTATCGAAAGTGATACAAATCCATTTGGAGCTAAAATGCGTTTATTTTTCTTTAACAGTTTTAATAATTATTATTGCATAATAAAATTGCACAGGTTTACAGTGTTAAAAACCACCTGAATTGATTAACGTTTGCCAATATTTTTAAATTGATTCAAACGCAAACCCTTTAACACTAGATTTACGGTTTTTTTTGCGCGAACCAGAAACTGAATCTTTCCTTCCAGAAATCGATTTGTTAGAGATAAGATAATTGTATATTACTACCGTATTTACAAATTCGGATATATTTTCGTATCATTCCATAAATAAAAGTGAGAAAAAGTTGCTGGGAAATATTTATATTATAAATTGTTTTTGTAATTTCTCTCGTGAAATCTGAAATCCGTCAAATTGACGTGTCCCGTAAATCTAGTGTTAAATACCTCGATATATACAAAAAAATGGACTTGCACCACTTTCAAAAATAACGGCTCAATTGTTTGCAAACCTATCGAATCCCGATCGCGAAGAAAGAAGATGGCTCAACCGGCCTATTTAGGTTTCGACGTGATTGGGGAACAATTTAACCGTCGTGCATCTGTTCTCGAATTTCGTGTCAATACGTCCAATTAGAGGAATCGTCGAGGCAAAATTTAGAAAGTTGTTGAACAGAGAAGCCATGTAAATACGTCCCCAACTGGAACTAACGAAAATTTCATCGAAATTGCGCCCGTTGGCTTCGCATGGCTGTCCTTTTCCTTTTTCAAGGGGCAACAATAGTTCACGTTCTCCCCATGGTGTCTCCGACCCCCTACCATTACGATATCTGTATATCTCGCCTCGGGTTCCATTCTTTCTCCAAAAGTCCCTAATGGGAACGTTACATTTAACGTGATATTTAACGACACAAACTTTCTTATTGGGTCGTTTGTAAAATTCATAGCGAAATTTTAGTAATACTAAACATCGGTACATTTATGAAAAATCAATATTTTATTTCATTAACCCTTTGCACTCGAAGGTTCCGGAGCGGAGCCATTTAAAATTTGTCTTGAAACTCGAGGGCTTCGCTACGGAGACAATGCAAATAATTTTCAGTTTTTAACATAAGGACAAAAAGAAATCGTAAATACTATTTATAGGATATTTCGGTTTTGGTGACAAATGACGGTCGCGGATTATTATGCTCTCGATAACAGCAGACAATCGCGGTTTGAGCAACATTCCGCATTCCGCACTTCGATGCAAATGAGTTAAGTCCTGTTATTCAGCAGTAGAGTGTATCAGATTCGAGTTTATCTGTTGTTTTTATATTTTGAATTCATATTTATATCCCCGATATGGCAAATAATAGAAAAATTTGTGAAAATTATAGTGATCGAAAGACGACAGACCCATTATTTTTGTGATACCTGTCTAGAAAAGCCAAGATTACATATTAACAATTGCTTCGAGAGTTATCACACTTTGGACGATTACAAAATGTAATAATTTTATAATTTTTTGTTTTTTTTTTATATATCGTAACATTTCTATTCATAAACAATTAAAAAAATAATAACATACAACGATAACATTTCTTTTAATGCGTATATCATTAACTTACATGTAAATATGATCTTTTCACTAAAATTGCTTCGAGTTGCTGGTAATATGAATGAAAAAAAAAAAAAACTTCGAGTGCAAAGGGTTAAATTAAATTTTAATATATATAATAAATACAAGTTTTTACTTAATGAATAAGAATACGTGCTTATTGTTTTATTGATAAAAATATACATTTTAACACTTTGACATATTAATATATTATAATCTTTAAATATTAATCAATTACGAGTGCTCTAGTTGCTAATTTCGGTCTTCACCGTTTCCGTTTTTGATCAATTGGTATTTGTTTATTAGTATAAATACTGACCAAAGGATACTGACTAAATTATGTTGTGCATTATTTTCATCGATTACTGTTCACCATCTATCAAGTAGCTTGGTAATCCCTTTCTCAAGGAACTTTTAATTCTTTCCAACAAATTATTCCAATTAGTTTCTGCAAGCCCCTAATGTATTAACACTAAACCTACCACTCACGGTAAAATGATCATTTTTGAAATTTCGTTTAGAATTTCCTACATACAACCCGTTTTTCAATATTCACAACTTATTGTTTAGTTTCTGAAAAAATTTCATAGCCTGTCTTGTCTACCACGAGCAGTCGTTTGACTATTTGAACAATTCATGTTATTTACAACTATATTCTGTGGATAAACGCATTTCTGGAACTATTTTACAAGTCCATTGTCTTTGTTTCCTATATTATCTTATCCACTATGTAAATAAACGCGCGATTGGAAAAGATGCTCGTTCTTCGTCTCTTCCGTGATATAATTTCGCTTCCACTATTTCTTGTATTAGAATCATCGTCAACATAATCGTTAGATGTTAAAATACTTCGATCAATTTCTAATACTGAGGGGAAAGGTAGGAGAAGTAGGAGGTTAATAAACCCGTACTCTATACACTTTCAACCTCGTTTTAATTCGACGCGAAAGGCGCGAACATTTAAATTGTAACGCGAGTAAAAAGAGTTGTAGCGGTCATGGCACCGCATACGCCACTGCATATCCCTATTCCTTCTTATTCTCATCCTTTTCATTTTCTACATTTCCCACGCTTGCTCCAGGGCCTGGTCTAGGCCTGGTTAGTGTCCAACCTTAGGCCCTCGCAAACCTCTTCACTTTCCCTACTTTTTATGACTCTTTTCCGTTGTCCTTCGTTCTCCGAATTTCTCCACGATTTCTACGCTTTCCCCTACTTCTCGATTTTCTCTCTTCTTTTCCATAATTGCATCTCCTTCTATACCCTTTCCCCTTTTTCCGGGGAATGACTTAAACAGCAGAGGTATGAGGCGGCAAGGGAGATTACGGCTAAGACACCGCGACACGCGCCACGAAACCGTCCGTACGCGAACCATCACGAAGTATAATAAAAATAAAGAACAGTGGAATTGTATTCACGGAGGCGTTTATTTATAATACCCTAGCCTACCTATCCACACAGTGACTATACGATAAAAATACAAATACTAAGAAATACAAACACTATAACGTAGCGGTATAGGGCGAACGATCGAATAGCACGATTCTACCGATCGTCGCTTGCCACTCTATCCACTGTCCGAGCTTTCACCGGTCTTTTGGTTTATATGTCCCTAATTCTTAGACAAAGACAGGGAGCAGCAAGCCGCGCTAACCAAAAAGCGCGGGAAAGGAAAATGCGCGGGCGACAAAGCGCGCGTAAAACAGAGGTTCTTTCTTTTTCACTAGAAAGTTGGCTATTCAGGGAAAAAGCCTGATCCGTACGAATCTGGCTACCAGATGCGAGAACTGACCATAGCCAGACTCGTACTGCCTTAACGGAGGGCAAACGCAATTTTTATTTGCTTGGCTACAATACTTCAAAATCTAATACATCACTATCACTCAGCTAAAAATTCTCATCGTGTAACGTTGATTCTTCCTCATGTTTTTTTTTTTTGTCATAAAAGAGTCGTAAAATAATTTTACTCGAATATTATCGACGTAGCACGTTTTATCTACAGATAACAATTACCAATGCCGTCGATGACAAAACATTTTTAGCGTAATCATATTAAAAACAAAATGTCCCCGCAGCGAAGACAACGGAGTTACGGAACAAATGACGAATGCCTCTGCAACGGAGTCAACGGAGCGGTAAAGGTTAATTGTCAAGAGCATTGTTAATTCCGTATGTCATAAACGGTAGGAATTTTCCGAACAACCCACTATCTATAACCTCGCACGGATTCTACTTTGTTTCGCTTTTCTCTGCCTTTCTTCTTTCCCCTTCCCTTTCTTTTGTAGCAGGCGACCTTTTACCCGATACATTTTCCTGCGTTCCACCAATACCAGTGCAAGTCTGGCTACGGTCAGTTCACGCATCTGACAGCCAGATTTGCACAGATCAGGGTTTTTCCTGACCGGGCTTTCTCCAGAAATTTAGCGCGTCTTTTTACGCGCGCTTTCTCTCCCGCGCTTTTCGACAGCACGGCTTGCTTCCTGTCCTTGTCTAAGGAAGAAAAGAGCGAGAATCGACCATCGACAGGTCGTCGCGCTGTCCGACGGTACTTTAACGAAAAGTTGATTTTGTCGTGACCACCTACACTTATACAATTGGGGCCAAGATATAGCGAGGTCGTAAATTAGGCCCTTAAGAAACGGCACCTATTGATGCTGCGACACTTAGGGCCGTGCGTTGCAGTCTGCTTGAGGGTTCTAACAATAAATGAATGGTAGCATATGATTTGGTGTTTAAAATATTAAAGACCTGAATAAAACCTTTACCTGTACTCGTACCTCTAAAAGCGGCTTCTCCCAGACGGAAAACCTCTAATTTGTTCTAGCTGTACGCAGTTTTTAGAAAATATATTAGAATCAGTTCGACTTTCAAACTGTGAACATCTATTGGAACTCGATAAATTAGAAAACAAGAAAGAAAAATTGTAATGTGATTAAGAATTTTTTCTTTGATATATCATACAAGATACATTGACGCTGGATACAAAAATTCTTCGTACGGTCCTGACCATAGTTTCAAGCCCTTAACCCCTTGCCTTACAATGACGAGTCACACTCGTAGTGTAGATTATGATCATGATGTGGGAAAAGAAAAATGATATGTCTATCAAATTTGTACTTTTGCACAAATCTCAACTGAAATTTAAGACCGAGGATCGCCAAATACAAATCATTTATAATATTCTGACTTTTTTTCATATAAAGGTACTTTGGAACAGTGTCTTTTCGTTTTTTCAAGGCTCTCCCGTTTCCCGAAGAGATACGGCATAGACGCTATACACAATGGTGGAATGTACTGAATTCTCGCGTCTTAAAATCGGGAACCTCGGTTTTAATGAAACTGTACGAAGCATTCGTTATTAAAGGTTCCCGTAGAACGGCGGTGCTCTATATTTAATTACACACGCGCCTGGTTCCACAAAGGCGCAGCGTTCTTGAATGGAACTTGGGGGCGAGTGAGTCCACGGGCTTTTTAAGCTGTAAAATTCCTTTCCGTAAGAAGTTATTTCTCAGATGTCGAGAAACTGAGAAGTTGAACGGGTAACGGGGAAATTCGGAATCGAACTTTGAAGAAAGTAGCACGGCTGTGTGTTACCCGATGAAAACAAAAGTTAGGTTTTTTTCTTCCTGGGCCAGATCCATACACACCGTTTATCCAGAAAGTTCTCGGAATAATTGTGTTACTTTATCATTTTTGTAGAGAATCAAATTTTACCAATTTATGTTTCTACATAGTCTCCTTCCTTCGTCAATAATCAAATTATAATATAAATTTGATATAAATTTGATTTATATCAAATATAAATTGCAACGTTCGATAAGATTTTCAAATGCCCTAGGAAACTCAGATTGTGGAGAATTGGTTTTAGATATTTTGTAACAGTTTGTCGAATGTTAGAAACTGATTGATATCGTGTCTCCTTCGTATGAAGTTTTAGTTTTGGGAATAGGTAGAAGTGTGCAGGTGCTAAGTCAGGCGAGCAGAATGAATGCACAATCGTTGTCACCTGTTTTTCGGCCAAAAACTGTCTCACTTCGTGTTCTCCACTTCGGTACAAATTCGATCGCACCTTCTGGATCCTTTCGAGAACTCTGACCATTGCTCCTTTATAAAACTCTCCGTTTACAGTTTGTCCTTGAGGTAGAAATTCATGGTGGATAACAACTCCGTTCCAGTCGAAAAATACAACTAGCATTGTTTCCCTTTTCGATTTCACCGCTCTCACTTTTGCTAGTCTTGGTTCTTCCGGGCTTGAGTTTCTCGCGGGGCCCAAATCCGACTGTCGGGGCGCCGAAATATAATATAAACAGAGCGATAAGCGGAAAATAGCAGGGATGCAACTCGAGTAGGGACTCGAGTAACGTTTTCGAACCTTCGATTCATCGCCAAAGTATTTAATTCTGAAATGGGGAGAGCGATAAGGTTTTCGGCTAGAGGACTGTCTGGGATCTCACTGCAGTTATCCCAAATCCTTCGTTTAGTCGAGAAGCGTATGTACATTTTTCGAGACGCACGTCGGTAACTTTTTTATCCTCAAAATGTTCATTGGACGGCGTAAAAATATAATTGAAAGTGAGAAGAGTATTGATGACGAAGTAGTGAGTTTTAGAAGAAAAGTGATAAATAGAATTTCATCGATTCTCAATGAAAATTAGTAAAAAGTATAGTATAATATGTATATTTTTAGTATTTTTATGTTGTATATCCTATATTTATATTTCAGTGCTTATTCCATTATCTGATGTTTTGTGGACGGATCGTACTCAAAACACCATGATTCATCTCCGGTTATTATTGACTTTAAAAAGTTGTCGTTATTCGCCATCCCGATAAAATCTTGACAAGCAAAGACACGCAATTCTTTTTGTTCTTGTGTGAGAAAATGCGGAACAAACTTGGCACACACTTTCCTCTTACCGAGATTCTCACGTAGAATAGTGTCAACTATTATTTTACTAATACACATATTTCATTCTTCTGTAATCATTCTACACGTTAACCCATTTGCATCAGAAACGTTCAACGGCCAATCGGGTCCGTATCACCGCGCATCAACCAGTGTTTTACCTTTAGCTTTGCTTAGAAATTACGTATAGTAATAAATTAAAGAGAAAAATATCTGGTTGCTGAGAATGCACTAAAAGCGCCGAATTTTATTATATATTATTCACGAGATGTTCGCAGAGTTTTTAACATTTGGCGATAAACGATAATCGTAGCTTGCGGAATATTCCGCGCTCGGTGATATAGGACAGTCAAGGCTCGCGGAATATTCCGCGCTTTGATGCAAATGGGTTAAACGACAATCTTTAACCAGAAGGTCACGAATGGACTGCACATTTTTGTCGTTGGTGGTTATGCGTGGACTTTCAATCCTTGGATCGTCTTCCAACGACTTCCAACCATCACGAAATCGTTTGTACCACTCATAAATGGTGCTTTTCGATGGACAATCATCGCCATAAGCTCTTTGTAACACATCAAATGTTTCTGAGACTGATTTACCGCATTGGAAACAAAATTTAACAGCAGCACGTTGTTCCATCGTGACGAGGTTAGAAATGTGTTTTCAGTAAAATGCCTGACATTAGGTGTAGATGAAAGAAAACACGATATACCAATTATAGAGAACTACTGAGATGTGAATGAAACTATTGGGTTGTCCGGAAAATTCGTGCCGATTTTCAAGTAAATAAGCCAATTTCATACTTCAAAGTCTTTCTTTTTGTTCTGTAAGGTATGTATCTTTTAATTTTACAATTTTTCGTCGTTTTTCAGGAAATTGAAAAATTCCGTTTTACCAAAAACTTTGTTTCTTTATATTTTTCTACTTTAATATCGGAATTTCCACTTTTAGATGTTGTCAACCGTTTGCGAAGAATTTTTTCTGACAGGCTACCGCCTCTTTAAACATGACATACATAATTTAACGTTTTACCAATATCTTTTCGTTGAAAGAAAAATATTCAATGTCAGAAGTGTACTCTATTTCCTTAGATCTTCATAACTATATAACTATATATTTGCTTAGCAAAGCAATTAATAATTGCAATGAATGGACTTTCAAAAGACACGTGAAACAATAATCTTTCAGAATATGTACGAACTTCGTGTTTTTATATCATTTTATATGCTTTAATATATTCAAACACAACCTATCGAAAATCGGCACGAACTTTCCGGACAACCTAATATTTCACGCGTTATCAACCCCAGAAGTCGAATAGTAACTATACGAAAAAATCATTCCGGCAATTTTTCGGACAAACTGTGTATTTTGTCAGTTACTTATAAACTATAGGTGCGTTACAATCTGTATGAACTCTCTATGGGCCGAATTTTTGTTTGAAATCCATGAAATTGGGGGAACGAAAAATCAGCAATTATAAACCTATATATGCAAATGAAAACAAATTTTTCCGGTCAAACAATTTTATTACAATATATTCACTATGTGACTTTGAAGTAACAACGGCCTATAATGTTTGCACTTCTGTGTAAAATGTCGAGAAATTAAAATGTGACCTGAAAGTTACACGGGGCCCATAGAGGGTTAATCTGATGAAGACTGAGAAACATCGTGGACATCGAACGATTTCCATCCGTAAAACGATTCAACCAGAATTTTGCAGTGGATATTGATAGAGCATCTTGTTCATAAATGCGACAAATTTTTTCACGAGTCTACGTAGCTTTTCTCCCTTCACAGCCATTTCCACACACGTTACATCATTATCATCATCATCATAATTATTATTATTATTATTACTATTACTATTATCATTATTATTGTAGTAAAATATATTTTATTTATTGAACAGAAAGGAAAAAACTATGTCTAATTAACTAAAACTATTCTATTAATGCTAAAAGAACTAAATCAATCAACTCGTAACAACTAAATACGACTAACGACTCTCTCTAGTTAACAACGAACTCCCTTTCTTTTCCAGAACATCCCTTTTTAACCGTTTGAGTCCCAAGCAGCGCGATCGCGCTGTTGAGATTTTATGTCGAGAAAACCCAGCACATTTCGAGCATTGTGGACAACTGACGGTGCGTTACCGATTGTCGAAGTCGCGCGCTCAGATTTACTGACGCAAGTACATCACACAGCTCCTTTTAATGTAAATAGTACATTTTACAATAGGTAGAATAAAATAAAACAAGCGCTATCGCACTGCTTGGGTCTTTTCGTACTCATTTAGAGAAAGCGCGGTTGCGCTGTTTGGGATTCTTCGACAGTGTTTTTTCAATACCCCCTGGGACTCAAACGGTTAAGGACTTTTCGTCCTCCTCCCACCACGCGAACGCGTTTTCGCTCGCATATGACCAAATATAGTCATGCTTCGATTTCCGTAGGGCCTCGAACGCGTCACAGGGCCCGATGACTCGTGGGGATTTCCCACCGATCAAAAGTTTTCGCCCCTTCTGGCCGGCGGTTGTTGCCTTTACTCGGATAGTTCCTACTCCTCACAAGTTCCTTTTTCGCGATACTACATTATTATTATTATTATTGTTATTACTATTATTATTATCATCATTATCGTTATTATTCTTATTATTACTATTATTATCGTTGTTATTGTTAGTGCGTTCACATTATTGAGAGTGCTAAGGAATAAATGTATCGTAATGTGTGGATGTGGTAGTGTGGTCAAGTCACAAGCGAATGGTGGATACTCGGGGAGCGAAGGCCGTCTCGTGTTTTTCCGGAGGAAAATAACGACGGTAACCTAGAGAACGAGTGTGTTGTTTTTCCTGGCAAAAAACAAGGAGAGTCCATAATAATTTTATCATCTGATTTTGTAAAGAAGTACATTGCTTCGATATAAACGATTAATAAAGACGATATCTACCGTTACGGCTAGCTCCGTAACAGTCGTAAATGCTCCTTATTCGTGTGCACATTGAAACTCGAATAACTTAGAATTTTTTAGTATAAAATTCTTTTATTATTAGAGTAAACAAATGTTCGAAATGTAACCATCCTAATTGTTGAGAATACGCAACGTATATAGATATAATGTTCAATGTTATAGATATTTGCGTTTGCTGGTGTAGTCCCCTCCCTCGCAAGGGTCAGTATTACCTGAGTGGGTACTACACCAGTTTTTATTGCACCCCTTCAGCGTCTCGGTTCTTTTCCGAGAGATACATAGTTCTTTGAAATTCTTCAAACTGAGAACAGCATTTCTGTTCGTTTTTGTAAACCTATACACTAGTGATTAATAAATATATACTTAGATCAAACCTTGTATTTATTTAACAAATAAATATTCAACACTAACGATACCCAAAATTTCTATGCAGTAGGTTAGAAACAGTTGAAAATCACGCGACATAACATATAACTTCAGAAAGGTTTAAGACTTATCCCATAACCCCAGTACTAACGTGCATTTGTTTCTCGATAACAGTTAGACATGTTGTCAACTGTCATTTGTTTTCTATTTTAGTAAAAGAAGAAAGGTATTGAAATATCCAGGGTTACCCGTCTTTCCTCTGAGTGTTAAAAATTTCAACATGTCGAATAAAACGTCGACGACACAGTGGATCTTTTGATCGTTTCAAATTCTGTCTTCCTCCTTTCGTAAGAATAAGAAGAATAGTATGGCTTGTATTTTACTGCTCAGTATTTAAATACGAAGGGTCGATATTTAAATAATTTAGTCTCAGTATCCTTTGGTCAGTATTTATACTAATAAACAAGTACCAATTGGTCAAAAACGGAAACGGTGAAGACCGAAATTAGCAACTAGAGCACTCGTAATAGATTAATATTTAAAGATTATAATATATTAATATGTCAAAGCGTTAAAATGCATATTTTTATAAATAAAACAATAAGCATGTATTGTTATTCATTAAGTAAAAACTTGTAAATGTCTAATTTAATTTAACCCTTTGCACTCGAAGTTTTTTTTTCATTCATATTACCAGCAACTCGAAGCAATTTTAGTGAAAAGATCATATTTACATGTAAGTTAATGATATACGCATTAAAAGAAATGTCATCGTTGTATGTTATTATTTTTTTAATCGTTTATGAATAGAAATGTTACGATATATAAAAAAAAAAAACAAAAAATTATAAAATTATTACATTTTGTAATCGTCCAAAGTGTGATAACTCTCGAAGCAATTGTTAATATGTAATCTTGGCTTTTCTAGACAGGTATCACAAAAATAATGGGTCTGTCGTCTTTCGATCACTATAATTTTCACAAATTTTTCTATTATTTGCCATATCGGGGATATAAATATGAATTCAAAATATAAAAACAACAGATAAACTCGAATCTGATACACTCTACTGCTGAATAACAGGACTTAACTCATTTGCATCGAAGTGCGGAATGCGGAATGTTGCTCAAACCGCGATTGTCTGCTGTTATCGAGAGCATAATAATCCGCGACCGTCATTTGTCACCAAAACCGAAATATCCTATAAATAGTATTTACGATTTCTTTTTGTCCTTATGTTAAAAACTGAAAATTATTTGCATTGTCTCCGTAGCGGAGCTCTCGAGTTTGAAGACAAATTTTAATTGGCTCCGCTCCGGAACCCTCGAGTGCAAACGGTTAATATATAAAAAATAAAACTATATATATTTGTTTTACGTATAAAGACATTTTTAAATGTAATTATTTTTCGACTTACAGCATAACTTACAAAAGTAAGTTATTCGACTTTTTCGAATACCTAACCTAACCTAACCTAACCAGGGTTTAATGCTGTGTTTTTTTCTACTTTCTATTGTCCGTTTATTAATTTTATACCGATCGTAATAATACTAACCAGTAATTAATTCTACACTGACCGTGTTTTATTTATACTGATCACTTGTAAATGTCTAATTTAATTTAATATATAAAAAATCAAACTATAGATATTTGTTTTACGTATAAAGACATTTTTAAACGTAATTATTTTTCGACTTACAATGAGCCTATAATGGAATAGGTTTAATACTGTGTTTTTTTTTTCTACTTTATATTGTCCGTTTATTAATTTTATACTGACCGTAATGATATTAACCAGTAATTAATTCTACACTGACCGTATTTTATTTATACTAACCATTCGCTATTTATGTACTATCTATATATTATGTGCTATCTATATACCGTTTTGTTATCGCAGCATTTTAAGGCTTGTATTTTACTGATCAGTATTGAAATATTAAGTGGCAGTATTTAAATAAATTATGTACTGACCATTTTTTTTATTTACATACTGACCGTTTAGTATTTTTATACCGACTTTTTTGGTAATAAAATACTGAGCGAAAGTTGATTTAAATACCGATCGAAAATAGATTTAAATACTGACCATTTAATTTGTTGCCTAATAATACTTACCACGCATTTTGGCGGGCAAGCTGGTTGAGTATGGCTGGTTTAGACGAACGGCGAGAATTCGAGTTTATGAATAACGCGTTAACGTGCCAACGATTGTCTAATCTTGGATAAACGAGCTGGAAGAATGTGTTCGTAAGTGCTTTCGAGAGGTTAGGCTCGTCGTTCGACCCGCCTACCCAGAAACTTCTCCCTCGCGTTTCTCTTTTTTGCCCGGCTGGCAAAAACGATGCTCTCCCCGATGAAATTTCAAACAGGACGTGTTTCAAATTAATCCAAAAGCAATTTGTTTAGCGAAACATGGAAAAAAAAAAAATTCCACGAGTCGTGTACAATTCCATTAAGCGAGAAACGCAACGCCGTTCCCTTTTATTTCCTTTTCTTTCTTTCTTTTTCTTTTTTTTCCTTCTTTTCCAGTAAACGAAACTGTTGTTCGATTTGTAAAGTAAACAAAAAGCGTGTTTCGCGCGCCACTGTCTCGGAAAGATTAAAGGCTCTAAGCACGCCGGGCGTTACTGTTCCATTTGCGACGCGGAACCATTTTTGAATTCCATGAAAAATGGGTTAGCGTGGTCGAAGCGAGTGAAAGAAGACGAGAGAAGAGCATATTTTGGTCCCTGGACGGTAGGCAAAGCTTCTTCTTCGCTTTGTACTCGTTTTCGCGCATTAATCCAGACCGTGCAAAAGTAGTAGGGTATTTCGCGTTATCGTCTACGTTGCATCTTGTGTGTCGCGTGCAACACGCGAAAGTCAGCGGCGACGCTTGACTGGCCAACATCTCGAGGCCTCGATCTTCTCGTAGTTCGCAAATTCTTATGACCCTTTCTTTCCAGACCGTTGCCCGTGTATGTGAGTGTGTGAGTGTGTGTGTGTGTGTGTGGCCCTCGTTCCTTTTATTAGCTTGTTCCGAATGTTCGTGCCGATTTTCCATAGGTAATGTTTGAATATATTACAACAAATAAAATTAGATGAAAACATAAGTTCGTACAGCGAGAGTTAAGAATACATACCCTAGTAGCACAAAACGTTGCTTAAATATTTTTGTCAAAAATATTTTTTAAGCCACACTTTTTAACACGAAAAGAATGTTGTACACGTGTACAAGAAATGTAAAATAAATATTTAGAAAATATAAACTATTCGTAGAATATAAAATAGATATTTGAAAAATGTAAGGTAGATATTAAAAAAGTGTGTAAATAATATTTGAAAAATATGAATTGAATATTTAAATAATATTGAATAAATACTTCAAATCTAAAGAAAAGTTAGGAAAAGAATTGAAGAGTTCGAAATTGCAGGCGTTGTCTATGAGACCACACTTTTGTGTCTTATTGTATTACTATATTCTTTTAAACAATTTTTCAAGCTCGGAAATTTTTATTGGTATACTTTGGTGTACTTTCTCAATGAGCCATACAGATTTGTTGTTACGAGTATTACTTTCCAACCTTGAGAAGGATTCGAATCGTAACAAACGTGATGTAATTAATCAGAAGACGTGAAATTAGAAAAATAATGTTTCAACTAAAAGTGAAAATCCTTTATTCTAACGAAGCATGGTACATTATCAATTAAAAAGAGAGAATACAAATATATTTTTCTAAATACTTCTATTATACATAAATTTCGAAACATACAGGATATTTTAATTTATATCAAATAAACAGAAATATTTTATTGTAATAAGTACAGGTACATTTTTTAAATAAATTATTTTTTATACTTGACTGGACTGTCGCCAAAAATAGATAATGTTTATTCGATTTCAACCTCTGTAATGGACGAGTACAAACAAATATTTCATATCTAATATAAATTAAATATTTTTTGTATATTCGAAAAAGAATGTTTTCCTAATATTAAATGAATGCTTATTTTTCATTTAGAAAAACATATTTTATTTTCAATATTAAATTAATATTTTACATTAGAAAACAAATATTTTGTAAATATTAAGAAAAAATCTTTCTGAATCTAGAATAAATATTGTATATACATTTAAATATGAAAAAGAGATTCAATCTCTTTTTAATATCGGATAAATATGTATTCAATATTTTCTGCTACTACGGTTGGCTTCGAACCGTCCCGTCCACTCAGTGTTAAAGAAAATAAAGAAACAAAACTTTTGGAAAAAGAAAATTTTTTAACTACTTCAAAGACGACGAAAAATTACAGAACTAAAAAATGCATATCTTACAGAACAAAGGATTTTAGTGTTCCAAAGTACGGAATTAACTTAGTTACCTAATAGTAAACCTACCGACACTTCACATATACCTATTTCTACTATGAGCAGTCAAATGACTGCTTTAAAAAAAGATATATTTCTTAATATATAGCGAAGATTATGAACAATTAGATAGTGAAGAAAATCTTTTCTTATATTTAAAAATAAGCAATGTTTATTTTATTCTTTTCCTCTGCATTTTTGACAAATTATAACATTCTTGATTGCACATTTCCCATATACGTATTTTTCACATTTTAGAGTCTGAATCGTTGATTTTCCTAGTCAACTTCAGAACAATCTTCGTCAATATTATACGTGTTCTCTAATAACTTGATATTCTTCGAGTGCCTCGACATTTTTGGGATGAATGTACAAATGATCAAATAAAAGCTACAATATAAAAATGTAGGTCGAACTGGATAAAAGAATGGATAAGAAAATGGAAAACAGATCAAATGTAAAACTTCCTACAAAGTATTCCTAATTTGTTCACTTTCTTTTTTTTAAAGGACACTTATAACACGTAATATATAAAATAGTAGTAGAATAATAATAGAATTGCAACGCAAAATAATAATAGACTGGCAAATATGCTCTTTGTAGCTTTCACGTTTCGATTTTCTCTGTTCGTGTCACAAGACTTTACTAAACGTAGCAAGAAGACGATTAGGCTAATACTTTCAAGCCACGGTTTTCTTTACACCGTAGATAACATAACAGAAGACAAAGACCGACTCGTGGAGAAACTAAAAATCATTCAAGCGGTCAAATACCCGTTCACTGTAGACAGAAGAAACTACAAATTTTTTCGAAAAATAAACGATAAGAGGAAAAGTGAATATTAAAAAGTGCATTGCACGTGTAATATAATAAAAATCATGAAGTTAAACGGCGATACAATAACATCGTCGTATGCAGGTAATTCTGAACGAAATTTCGAAAACGATCATTTGACCGCGCGTAGTAGGTTTAGTCTTAAAAATCGACAGAAATTCTCCAAACAACCCAATATTTCCGTTTCTGTTTGCCAGTCTGAATCGATGGGTGGGAAGTAACAAAAGTGTTTGCAAAGTTTGTTCTCCTTTCGTGGCAAACGAACAGCTGGCAGCAAGCGTGAGAGGTTCTTCGTGAAGGAATTTCTGAAAGGATTCGTCGAATGTTGAAGACGTCGTCGTAGGAATTACAACGTTGAGAGGGGAAAACGTATCGCGTTCACAGAGTTTTCCGAGTTGTTCTTTCGATGAAAATCTTTTATGTAACCGTGACTCGAGAATGTCGCGGTGAAACACAAACGAACGATGTCCTTGGTGAATACAGTTTTACCGATGAAAAACTACGAAGGAAAAACGTGCTTAATGAAAATTAAGGTAATCTCGCCAGCTACGTCGATGCATCAGCTGTTACATGGCAACAGGTGGTCCTTTGTCGAAATGAAAAAAAGGAGGAGGTATAGGTTTTTTTTTCTTTCTTTTTTTTTTAACGACTTTCCACTCGGTTCTGAAACGTAGGTCACGAATTCCGGCAATTATCATCCGTGACATTTCGATTCGCCACTTTCGTTCGAGTTATCTCTACGTTCGAATTTTTCGAAATAATTCTCGCTGCAGGAGATTTGAACGATGTGTATGCACGCGCGTGTGTGTGTGTGTGTGTGTGTGTATATATATGTAAAATGTTCCATCGCGGAACGAAACAAACGTGGAAGAACTGAACACGTTCATCGTGTTTTCCATTTAATTTTTTTTTTTTTTGCGGTGGATATGCACGTACGTTTTTCCATTATATAACGCTATCTTCAAAGAAGGTTTCGACTCGTCCTTGCGAACGCATCATGATTTTCCGCGCGCGGAACACACGCAACATTCGATAACGTACACTTCTCTTTTCCGCTGTCACAGTTAGATAGAAGCCTACGATATAATAGAGAAAAAGTATACATCTATCCCTCTATTTACGCGGATTGACCGTTTCGCGTGCAGTTTTTCTACGCGGATGAAAAATCGCGTAAACGGAGTCTGCTTATACGAAAAGAAAAAAAGAAAAGAATAGGTAGGTAAGAAAAACTTGTTATAAAAGCTTAGGTTAACAAAGGGGGAAAAAAAGTAATGGTATTTCAGAAAAGTAAAATGAATTTGATTCGACATCACTGTTGCTACTGTAACTCAAAACAATTAACCTGTTCTTTTTAATTGGCTTTAAAAGTTACTGTATACACTTGTTACTTTTAGAACTTTCAGAAAAATATATTTTCCAGCCGCGTGAAAACTGGCGCATAAATTGTATTATAATTTGTCGCGTTAGAGACTCGCGTAAAAAAAATGCCGCGTAAATTGAGAGATGAGTGTATACGGAGAAAACTTTGTGTGAATTTGAAGTGAATGTTTCAACATTCGAAACTTTCTTCGAAAATGATTTTATTTATGTGACAAATAGTCATTATTTATTTCTACAATTATTTTCTAGCGTTCTCTAAATTGATATGTTCCTTCTTTGAAAAAATGTAGAGGTTTACTTGCAAAACATGAATTATCATTTCTAAATAAAAGAAACTCCATCTTCCATTTTCACATTTCCTCTTCATATTTATAAATGAACTGAAAAAAATAAATTGTCATTATTTCAAGACTATTTTATTCACTATTTAAGTCAATATCGAACTGACTATTATCTGTATTAAATATTAAGTTGTCCCAAAAGTTCCTTTCGTTTTATTGTTAGATATGAGATATAAAATCGTTTATTTTCGGTGTAATTCTATAGAATTCCGATTTTTCATTCTTCTCCTTCTCTTCGGAAGATTTATGATGCGATCTTTTCAACATTTCTGTGCTTTTTCTAACAAAATATTGTTCAAGGTGGTTTTTTATCTCGTTTGAAATTTCCGACTTTAAACTTTCTGCGTCAATTACGAAACGTTTGAACCGTTATAGTACGATCCTAATAGACGGCGTAAATCTAATTTGCAGTATTCCAAGCACTACTACCTTTTATAAAGCAACACAACGTCACATGTTGCAAATGGATTTCCTGATTTCCCATCTTTCAAGATGGCACAGAAAAATCTAAAAGATACTTTCTCGAAAAAGAAACATACAGTTGGAAAGCTAGAAGACAACTAATGGCCATAAGTTCAATTTTAAACAGATTGGACTGCATGTTTACTCGAAACGTTGTCAGACAAAGCAGTGTGTGAATATAACGAAAAGAACTTTTGGGATAATCTAATAGTAAAAAAATATAACTGTTTTAAAAGACTGGTCACTGGTTCCGTTCCACGTGGATTCCTTTACGCGAATGAAGTTTTCGAAAAATACGATAATTTTGGAAAAATTGACGTTGACAAGAGATGAACTTTTCTTCGGTGTATGTACAGGTTTGCTCTTTTCTTGATCGTTCGTTGTTGCAGACTTTTGGGTCGTGTTTTGGACTCTCTGGATGCAACTTGGAATCGCTCCATTTCCCAGAAATCTTCTTGTTCTCTTGTTCTTTAATTTTCATCTGTAAATGAAATCGTGCGGACGTTTCTCTTGAACAGGCTGAAATGCAATTTGTTCAAGTGTACACCTGTCTCTCGATTCACGCGGTGTATCCGTTTCACAGGAATGAAAAGCGCGTAAATAAAGTCTGTCAGTAGAAAAGAAAAAATATTGGAAATAAAAGCTTGTGTTGTCATTGAATGTTGTCATTCGAGTTGCGATATCGAACTAAGTGGTGACTGATGGGTACCATACAAGTGCAAAGGGTTAACTTAATTCGAATTCAAGGTGAGGGAAATTTTCTTCTTATCCTAATAATATACAACGTATATTGATAAATAAATATTATTACTGATAAGTAATATTGTATTTTAAAATACAATTTTTGATGTTTTTTTTTTTTTTGTACGTCCCTCTACTTTCGAACATTCAACGTTCACGCATATTTTCAGGAACCAATTATGTTTGAAAGTCGAGGGCCGCCTGTATTCCATACTCAAAGGGTTAATATCACATATCATAAACGCTACGAACTTTCCGAGGAATTGAATACAATTCCACGAAACTGAATGAAAATTCGATTAAATATCCATGTTCATTGAGGAACGATCTAGCGATTTTTGTTCGCGATGAAATTCTCCGGTTACCGAAGTTGTTATTGGACAGTTGTTCGCGAGTTAGAACGGCAGAGAATAAAGTTGCGTAAACGGAAAGGGAAGCGCGAAGCGATCCACGCAAAAGCCGTAGAGAGGAATGATTTGCGTGCTCGGTCACGTGAGAAGTAACGCGCGTACCGCGGAATAAACCTCTGTACAAGGTAGACGCAGCAGAATCGTGTAATCGATAGATAACTTCTACTAGTCTGGGTTGGGCTCTAGTTTCGTCGGGAGACGTTGAAGGGAGAATAATAGCTATTCGTCACGAACCGGTGCAAGCCTCCGAGAGAAACGGGAGCTCGGATTAATCTTATGCAAAACATCGAAAACGGAGCGAGAGAGAGAGAGAGAGAGAGCGAGGGAGAGAGCGGGAGAGAGAGAGAGAGAGCGAGAGAGAGAGAGAGAGTAGGAAAGAGAGTGTGAGAGAAATAACGCGAAAGAGAGAGGGAGAGAGAGAGAGAGAGAGAGAGAGAGAGAAGGAAAGAGAATGCGAGAGAAATAACGCGAAAGAGAGGGAGGGAGAGAGAGAGAGAGAGAGAGTAGGAAAGAGAGTGCGAGAGAAATAACGCGAAAGAGAGAGAGGGAGAGAGAGAGAGAGAGAGAGAGAAGGAAAGAGAATGCGAGAGAAATAACGCGAAAGAGAGGGAGGGAGAGAGAGAGAGAGAGAGTAGGAAAGAGAGTGCGAGAGAAATAACGCGAGAGAGAGAGAGAGAGAGAGAGTAGGAAAGAGAATGCGAGAGAAATAACGCGAAAGAGAGAGAGAGAGCGCAGGAAAGAGAGCGCGAGAGAAATAACGCGAAAGGAAACGAGAGCGCGTGAGAGAATGCGAAAGGAACACAGAGCGCGAGGGAGAGAAAGCGCGAAAAGAAGAAAGCGTGTGAAAGAAAGAGCACGAGAGAGCGCGTGAGAAAGAGAGAGAGAGTCTCAGCTTTGAATCGTGCTTTGTTGACCCCCTTTTCCTCTCTTTCTTTCTTTCTCCCTCTCTCTCTCTTTAATCTTTTCTCTGCTACGTTACTGTTTATCTCGCGCTACTACATTTTGGAAACGGAGAATACGCTTCCGGTAAAACATATCTCAGCCGCTGAATCTCTTACGTCGCTTATCAGCTTGTTTTCCACCGGTAACACGTGCTAGAGTTAACTATTCGCTGCTCGAACGTCGCGCGTTAGAAAACGAGAGATCTGGTGGCGTTGATCGAAGAACGTTGTATTCTTGAATTTTCCTCCATTGAAACGAGGTTCGATTGCTTTCGTTCTCTACAGGAGGATGTTCGAGGTAAATGTTTTCCCCGTTCGGGAAGACGGAATGCTTTACGAGTGTCGTAGAACGAGGTTGCGAATGAAGGAAAGAGGTGGTAGACAGAGGAGCTGTTATTCTCTTCGAATAAAAGACCAACTTCTGTGAGGATCGATCTCGTTCGAATGATATCGAGATTCAGGCCTCGATAGACGGCCGTTTTTCTCCTCGAGCGGATGATACAGAGTCTGCCGAAGGTTTGACAACGGTCTGGAATTTCTGCCAGGTCCGATCCAACGGTTCTTTACGTTGAGAATCCATTGTCGAAATGACCGTTAGGAAACCGTTCGTTTTATAACACGTCTTCGGCTAATGAGAACGAAAATTAACTTTACGCGACCGTTTTATAAAGAAAACTAATTTCTCTCGGCGAGAAATTCACAATAATACGAAGAATGAAATTCGTTGTCTGAAAAAATATACCTTTTCTTCGCGATCGTGTCATAAACCGTGCCAAACGAAAGATCGACCGGCTTTCTGTTCGGAAAGGAACACAGAGTGCATCGTGTACGATTCTAGTGTAAGATTGCACAGTCTTATTTCTCTTCTCGGACTTTCCTTCTACAAAAACGGGATTTCCTTCTGTTTCGGGAAAAACAGAAGGTAAATTGGAACGACGATGCTTATTTTGAATAGTTTCACGTTGGAAGAGTAGATAGAGGATACTTAAACTCTTGCCTTACAACGACAAGTCACACTCGCAGTGTAGATTATGATCAAGATGTGAGAAAAGACAAATTGTGTATCTATGAAATTTTTAATTTTTGCTCAATCTTCAGTTTCAACTTGAGGAGGACAATTTAATTAGAAGTCAGAAATTTACAGGATTCTCGGGAATTTTTTTTCAACAGAAAAAAGTAGTAATACATTTTTGGGATTTTGGAATTTATTAATATCTATATTAAGGTACAACAACATATTTTTTTGAATGTTTAATTTCTCAAAATAGTAGTTTTATTGGTACGGTAGTATAGTAGATCCGTACGGAAGATGGAAATCGGCGTGACGTGTAGCACCTGTTAAGAAACATTAGAAACAGAAATGACTTATTACTCATACCCATAGAAAACAGGAAAAATTCAGATTTTTGCGATAATATTTTACAGCTAAAATTCTTTTGATTACTTCATCAAGAAATCGTACTCCGTTGAATGTGTGATTATAAATACAAAAAGAGGATACCTATATTTTACTAAAATTACTATTAATTCATTTTTTTCTTCAAAAGTGGACTTATACCACTTAAAAAAAAAAAGAAAATGGCTCATATAATAGAAAATGTTTGGATATGCTTATCAAGGAAGGTTTACACGAATAATAGACAATTATCTTCTCAAGAAGAGCTCGTAAACACTATTCAAAAGGAATGGGACGGTATATCGCTCTACTGTATAAAAATATTGTATAAATCATTATCCAATCCTATATTTCGAATTATAAATAACAACGGTGCATGTATAAAATATTAATGAAGTATAGTTGGTGAGATAACACGTAGCAGTGCGTTTATTCCAATGTTGCAAGAGTATTCTTACACTTTACTAAAAATGCAAATATTTTTACAACGAATAAATAACTTCTCAAAGTACATGCGTAAATTTTCATTAAATAAGACCTATCATATTGGAAAAATAAAATTTATCAATTTGAACTTCCCTAAACAAAGATACATTAAAAATTACGTTAAAAAAACTATATATGCGTTTTGTTAATCTTTGAATTACCATCGGGAAGAAAATTATATACCAAGAAGATTCTCGGGCTGAAATATTTCTCGTTGAATTGCTCCATCATTTTATAATTCTCGTACGGAGGGCAAAATTCATGAATTTCGATGTTCAACGGGGTACATCGTCGTCGTGGTTCCAACAGAATCCCATCAAAGTTTTACAGACGGATCGTTTTCACCGGTATCGGCAACTTGACGGTATTCTTTCGAATAAGCGGAATCCATCCGGCAGAGAGATACAAGGAACTGTTAACACGTTCGTCACCCAGCGCGATTCGGTTGAGTTTCTCGCGGGGCCCAAATCCGACTGTCGGGGCGCCGAAATATAATATAAACAGAGCGATAAGCGGAAAATAGCAGGGATGCAACTCGAGTAGGGACTCGAGTAACGTTTTCGAACCTTCGATTCATCGCAAAGTATTTAATTCTGAAATGGGGAGAGCGATAAGGTTTTCGGCTAGAGGACTGTCTGGGATCTCACTGCAGTTATCCCAAATCCTTCGTTTAGTCGAGAAGCGTATGTACATTTTTCGAGACGCACGTCGGTAACTTTTTTATCCTCAAAATGTTCATTGGACGGCGTAAAAATATAATTGAAAGTGAGAAGAGTATTGATGACGAAGTAGTGAGTTTTAGAAGAAAAGTGATAAATAGAATTTCATCGATTCTCAATGAAAATTAGTAAAAAGTATAGTATAATATGTATATTTTTAGTATTTTTATGTTGTATATCCTATATTTATATTTCAGTGATTATTCCATTAAATTCCTTTTAAAAATCCAACTGAAAGTCCTATTAATTTGAATAAGAAGAAGAGATCTGGAATCTCGAAACCCAGATCTGGGTGACGCGGCGACGAACGTGTTAAAGGAGGAAGAACCCTCCATAAACCGGGTCAGGATTTCTAAATTTTATATCTTTCGAATATTGACTCTCCATCTCATTGCTTATAAGTCCATGTTTGTTCACCGATGACCGAGGCTTAGAATTTTTACTTTGTTTCTTTCATGTATTGTTCACCTCAGAGTGCTTCATTAGTTTATTATAGTCGGGGCCAAGATATAGCGAGGTCGTAAAATCGGTCAGGAGTGAAAGTAAACATGTTTTAGCTGCCGAAACATGGAAATTGACAGAAATGCGAGCAGTTAAGGGCTTGAAACCATGGTCAGGACCGTACGAAGAATTTTTGTATCCAGCGTCAATGTATCTTGTATGATATATCAAAGAAAAAATTCTGAATCACATTACAATTTTTCTTTCTTGTTTTCTAATTTATCGAGTTCCAATAGATGTTCACAGTTTGAAAGTCGAACTGATTCTAATATATTTTCTAAAAACTGCGTACAGCTAGAACAAATTAGGGTTTTTCCGTCTGGGAGAAGCCGCTTTTAGAGGTACGAGTACAGGTAAAGGTTTTATTGAGGTCTTTAATATTTTAAACACCAAATCATATGCTACCATTCATTTATTGTTAGAACCCTCAAGCAGACTGCAACGCACGGCCCTAAGTGTTGCAGCATCAATAGGTGCCGTTTCTTAAGGGCTTAATTTACGACCTCGCTGTATCTTGGCCCCGACTATACCTATACCGTTCCGGGTTCGAGGCAAGCGGATTTTCGCGACGGTCACTCAAGGGTCACATGTTCTACCTGAAAGTGACTGTTCGCTTGGGGGTGGTTATTTTTTTTTTTGTATCTCCTTCCACATTTTTTCTAACCTATCAGTTAAAATATCAACCACCACCCTCGCTACTTCCGACTAATGACAATAACCAATCCGCATGTCTCAAAACCTAAGACACGCCTTATCCGAGGTAAGATGATCGACAACCGACGGACAGAAAATCAGTATTACAACAAACTCCTCTCTCTTCACCACATAACGCGAATTCACACAGACTTTCTAGACACTTACACTTATAAAAATTCCTAGATTAAGAGAGTTTAGATTTCACTCTTGTTATAAATAATAATTGTTTCTTACTAAATATCCAACCCATTCTCAGTCAATCATCCCTTACCTACGTAAAACTTCGTAAGGGAATCACGCCGGTTTAGTATATACGTCGCGAACCGCGTGAACAGGAACCCAGCACTTTTTTTGTCCTGCAAAAAACGAGACAAGAAAAGGAGCGTGTACGATGAACAGCGAGGACAGAGAATCACGATAACAAAGAGGAATCGAGAACGAGGCAGCTCGAGGTCAATCTGCATGGACTTGGGGAAAAACAGTTTCCACCGGTGGGAAGCAATTAGAATAGTTCTCGAATAAATCGGAGCTTTTAAAGCGTGTGCCACGCGCGGTCAGGAATAAATGCAAAAAAAAAAAAAAAGAAAGAAAAGAGGGAAAAAGAAAGAAAGAAAGAAAGAAAGAAAAAAGAATAGGGTGGAGCCTCGGGTGGCAATCGGACAGGCCACCGGTGGGCTTTCGTATCGGAAGCCAACAATCAGGAAGAAGCGCCGCCTCTTCGCGTTTAATCCTCTTTACTTCCGGTTCCCGGGAATACTATCGGCCTGTGTACGTTATCGCTCTAATTGGCTGTCAATTGAACCGGAAAGGAATTCAAAAGCTTAAAGCCCATGGAGTTTCTCCGTGGAAATAATCCTCGACCGTCTGGGATATTCGTCGATCCGTTTTTATCGCCACGTGAAAACTCATCGAGCGTCGCGTTAAATCCTGATCACAAGGTAATCAATGGACAAAAAACGAATCGAACTACAACCGATCGATGGTTGTGTAGAGGAACAGAAATAGAGGAGAGTGGGGTTGAACCCTTTGACTGCGAGCTGTTTTAAGTTGAAACGCTTCGCGTGAGCGGTTATGCGGTTCCGATCGCTGAAGATTGAAAACTTTTTCGCGCAGTATGGATCTCGTCGGTGGTGTACTAACACATTATAATATAGTACACGATCCAATTATTGCTACTTCGTCTACTCCAAAACGAATCGAAACCTTTTTTATTTTACTGTTTATTCACCGATGTTAAAATTTTAAAACGCCGTAATTCGATAATTACAATGTATTTTTGGATATTCGAATTGGTAAAATTAAAGAAATTATAGGAACGATTATATAAATACTACCTATGTATAATAACTGTAACATAAATACTCTGTATGTATTCAAAAACTATAGATTTCGAATACAATGATAAGTAAAACTGAACATGCTTTATATGTTTCTGGAAATATATCGATATATTTGAAAACTATAACATTATAATACGAATTTTGAACATTCAGATTTTTTGTGATCTTTTTCTCAAACCTTACTAAATTACATCAAATTGGTTCGGTATTCTTCGCTTAGGTGAAATTCTTTCGATCCACACTAAAAGGGTTAAATTTTCAATGAATTTCAGAATTTTCATTTAAATTTCGCAATGTTATAATTATTGCGTTTAGTTCATTGTAAACCAGCGTATACTACACATCGTACCTGTGAAAATATCTCCCGCCATTTTCAAGCAAAATATTTAATTTAATTATTTCTAAATTTAAAGAAAAACCGTGAAAAAATGAACGAAGAAATATACAGTAGTGATGATAAATTTTATATTGAAGGATTGCAAAGTGATATTAGTGATTCTGATAGTAGCATTATTAAAGTTTATACAAGGAAACGAAAAACGGTACCACTAAATTATTCAGACGAAGACAATGCTGAGAAATGAAAATTATGTAAAAATAACAGTGAAATATGAATACAAATCTTTTTTGTACTCCTTTGTTGTGTTTACTCAACATTTGCAAATATTATTACCAATAAAAACAAAACTACCTCATAAAACGTATGCAACGTCTCTTTCAATCACTTCGAAATGAACAAAAATTTATCCGAAGTTGGCTACAAATCGCTCTGTAAAATTCTTGGAGTGATAAGGGTTCAGATTTTCATTGTTAACCCTTTGACTACGGCACACTTTGTTACGCACCGATCGTACCATACGGCAGGGATTGTGTTACGATGTGCGCCGAGAACGGCGAATTTTTCGGTAGGGATGCATTTTTGTTAAAACATATTTCAATAATCAAAAATCTGAATTTTACTATATTAAAACAATATTATTTATTTCTGAATAAAAAATAACAAAATATTTAATAATCAATTAAAGTGTGATACATTTCGAAACACGGATGAATTGCAGAGTCCTACATCACATTTCTCACACTGGTAATGTGTCTCACGTCTTTTGTTATACTTTTTACATACGACACATTTGCGCCTGGCGTGTCAGAAATCCAAACTACGTCAAGCGCCTATTGGCGCCCTCCGTGTCATAAAGCCAAACTGCGAAAGAAAAATCTGTGAATCGTATAAAAAATTATGAAAACTTACTTTCACAATCTTACTTTGCATTTGCTTCTTGCTGCTTTCCTTGGAAAAGCAAATACTAAAATAAATATCGATATAATTATCGCGGCGCCTCTAGGCGCCCTCCGTGTCATAAAGCCAAACTACGCCGGGCGCCAAAAGACGCTCTCAGTATCACAAACGCAACATTTCTAAGCGCCTATAGGCGGCCACAGTAGCCAAGGGGTTAACCCTTTGAGTGCTGAATACTCGTGGCCTATGCAGTCCGTATGGACGGTGCGAGGCTAGCTGGGGACGATCGCTGGGAACTGAATACTTTTTCGCGCAGTATGGATCTCGTAGAGGGTGTAATGAGACATTATAATATAGTATACAATCCAATTACTATTCCTTTGTCTATTCCACATTGAATGATTATTTTTGCCAGGCGCGTATTTGCGTCCATAGTCTATATCGATAGTTTTCGCTGGACCCATACCACTCAAAGAGTTAAAAATACAAAATTGTGCTTGTGCAAATATGAACATTCATTTGCTCTATATTCACCTCCACGAAATTTCTGGGAGCAACAGATTCGATTGATGTTTGTTCTGAATTGCAGATGATAGCGGTGCAGCAACCGTTGCCGTTCAGTTGGTAGTGACGTGTCCCGGGCCGTGAAGACCACCCGGTGAGAGGAACGCGTCCGATAACCCGGGGACAACCTGGAGAAGAAAGGAAGAACCGAGGAGACTGGCGAAGATCAAGCGGAAGAAAGAGAGGAAGAGAGTAGGCAGCCGGAAGGGGGAGCAGGAGGAGGAGGAGGGAGTGAGGGCGGGGAGGGGGAAGGGAAGGAGGAGGAAGAGGAGGAGGAGGAAGCGGAGAGAAGAAGAGGAAGAGAAAGAGGAAGGAGGAGGAGGAGGAGGTGGGAGGGAGGGGGAGAAAGAGAGGGTGGCTGGTCTCGTAGGAGGGCATCGTCCACGGATCTTCCGGTAATTCAGGATCGAACCTTGGGGCTGTGAAGGTCGCTGATGTCCGCTACGAGTCCTGCCCCTACTCCTGCCAGCTCACCGTCACCCGAACAGAGCGGAGGAAGAACATCCTCGTCGCTACCGACGCTGAGAAAGCTCGCGTCGCTCCTCGTTACTTTAGGCCTTGATAGAAGAAGAAGGGATACATTTTACGAGTATCACTGCTGCTGCTGTATCGCCGATCAGCTCGACCACCCCTCTGAATGTCTTCGCACATCCAAAAGTCGTGCGTGGTGAGGACACAGGTTCACATTCCCCATCTAAATTTCAATTATATTTACTTACCACCTTTTCGAGTTCCTTTCGTTGTGAAACGAGTCGACGCTTTTTCCTCCCTTCCTTTTCTATTTTCTCCCCTCTTTCGACATCGTTGCCATCGACTTTTGGCATCAGATTTGTTTCTAGAGTGGTTGTTACCTTCGATAGGGTGGAGTAACCTACTATGAGACCTCAACCTACCCTCTGTTACGAAGAAGTCTCCCAAAGACAGTCCTTTGTTTCAAACCTAACCGTAGGTTGATTGCATTATCCGAATGTGGCGTAGAAAACAACGTAGTGTCTTAAGCAAACATATGAAAATTGTGACGCAGAATGCTTGCTTTGCACGGGACTTTATTCTTCGGATGTATCAGGGTGTCCCATAAGGATCATTTTTGCACAAATTTTTCTCATCCACAATTCATCGGTCAAAATCTGATGGACGATGGTGTGAGTCAAATTCAGCTCTTCCCCGATCATTCTGACTGTCAACCGACATTTTTATCGGTTCTCGAAGATGAAGGCCTTAAAATGTTTTTTAGCCCATTCTAATCCCATCTTCTTATTTTGTGGCCCTAGAAGAGGTTTTTTTACTGCCACACATCCTCGTAAACTCTCTTTTAATAATCGCCTCTTTATCGTGGTACTACCAATAGGATCTACTCTATTTTCATTGACTTCTACTCTATTTTGCTGCAATTTCTTGTGCAGACATTTACCTATTTGATTTGTATCATTGAACTTCGTTGTATCGATCTTCTGCATCGATGATCTTCCGAGACCTGACTTATCTTTTTTTCGAAGATCAATCCTCCGTATCACGATACTTCGCTACAATATCGTAGACCGTAGACTTCGAGATCTTCGTTTTCGCAGCTATTTGTCTAATAGAATAACCTTCATTAGCTAAAACTATAATAGGAGCATATTTTTCTCTTCATAATTCTTTTCCAAAACTCATCGTTGCGATCACTAACACTCTCAAACTTACACTAAAGTTTTCCGTTTAACGTTTGCATCGCGCTGCTCTCGTGTTTATCAATCTTAAGTAGCCGATATCCAATGTGTATGGTATTGAAATGCATAACGAATGTATGCAGATAAACATACTAAATAGATCGCACTGTGAGAAACGAACGGAAGGGAGACAAAATCGTCTAAAACTTGATATCCTCGTATCGTTTCTACATGGATGTTTTTCGCTTATTTATCTTTATGATAACTTATAAAGATTAAAGGACAACATAGTAAATCCATAAAAGAAACTAAATTTAAGAAATATTTATACGAATTCCGCAAATACGTAAGTATCCGGATACTTACGGACGAGAGTGTATGCGTCCATAGTTCACATCGATGGCTTTAGACTGACGCATATATGCGTCCACAGTTCACATCGATGGCTTTAGACTGACGTATATATGCGTCTACAGTTCACATCGATGGCTTTAGACTGACGTATATATGCGTCTACAGTTCACATCGATGGCTTTAAACTGACGTGTATATGCGTCCACAGTTCACATCGATGGCTTTAGGCTGACGCATATATGCGTTCATAGTTCACATCGATGGCTTTAGACTGACGTATATATGCGTCCATAGTTCGCATCGATGGCTTTAGGCTGACGTATATATGCGTCCATAGTTCGCATCGATGGCTTTAGGCTGACGTATATATGCGTCCATAGTTCACATCGATAGCTTAGACTGACGCATATATGCGTCCACAGTTTGCATCGATAGCTTAGCAGACGCATATATGCGTCCATAGTTCACATCGATAGATTAGACTGACGCATATATGCGTCCATAGCAGTCACAGAGTTAAATTCGCGTCACAGATTCAGAGTAGAACGCGAACATAAAGCGTATACGTAGGATTGTCGCGTTGCTAATATTTTTTCAAAAGTAATGGGTACGCGTTGCCGCTGGCTGTTCTCCAGCAACTTGGAGGCACGTACGTCGATGTATGCGCATACGTAGATCTTTGCAAAGGCAGGAGACGATACAAGGTAACTCGTAAAGCAGTCGAAATTCCGTCTGTCGAAAAAAAATAGTCAACGAAACACGCAATACGTGAAATCGACAACGAAAATTTTGCGTGAACACGCGAATTGAACACAACTTTGGCACGCTCGACAGGATTCGTTTGCCTATCAGAAGGAAATTGACAGAATTTAACGAAAAGCTGACACGCTGTGTAATTATCGAAACGTGGCGATGTAAATGTTAATCTGGTTGAAAGTTAACCGGAAATCCTTCACTTGCGACGTATCGAATTCCGTTCTTGGTTCTGTCAGTTCCCGTTACTGGGGTCATTGTTAGATGCAAGGAGGCTTCGTTTGTTTCAACAGTGGAACTACCGACAGACTCTAGTGAAGAAGAAACCTGTGTTACAGGATTTGTCAAAATTTCCAAAATGGTGATGAAGAAGAATTGAGATTTTCCAAAACTGGAAATATAAATAGACTTATGCGTTCAGATTCTGACTTGGACATTGATAAATACAACAGCAGCGATGGTGAATTTTTCGCAAATGATATAGGTCAGATTTTACAAGAATTGTTTATCGAAGAAGAGATCGAAGTTGATTGTGTTCAAGATAATTTTTTAAATAGAATTATTTATTATTGTGTTCTCATAGTTTCTTTATAATAACTTATCGATCTTGTTATATCCTGTTAACTATTCTTTCAAAGTTCTCCTTAGATCATTCGTGATTAAGAAATATAATTGTCACCTTTATACGAGTGACATGACAGTCAAAGTGTTAAGCTATTTGTTATAGGCAACAAATTAAATGGTCAGTATTTAAATCTATTTTCGATCAGTATTTAAATCAACTTTTGGTCAGTATTTTATTACCAAAAAGGACAGTATAAAAATACTAAACGGTCAGTATGTAAATAAAAAAGATGGTCAGTACATAAATAGCGAATGATCAGTATAAATAAAAAACGGTCAGTGTGGAATTAATTACTGGTTAGTATCATTACGGTCAGTATAAAATTAATAAACGGACAATAGAAAGTAGGAAAAAAAAACACAGTATTAAACCTATTTCATTATAAACTCATTGTAAGTCGAAAAATAATCACATTTAAAAATGTCTTTATACGTAAAACAAATATATCGTTTTTTTTTCTTTATATATTTAATTAAATTAGACATTTACAAGTTTTTACTTAATGAATAAGATATGATATTCTTATTGTTTTATTTATAAAAATATACATTTTAACACTTTGACATATTAATATATTATAATCTTATAAATATTAATCTATTACGAGTGCCCTAGTTGCTAATTTCGGTCTTTCCCGTTTCCGTTTTTGATCAATTGATATTTGTTTATTAGTATAAATACTGACCAAAGGATATTGATTAAATTATTTAAATACTGACCTTTCGTATTTAAATACCGGCAAAAAGGGATTAAAATACTGACCAGTTAAATACAAACCTTTGTTACATTGCGGGTAGAATTATGGCTTTTCTAGTCGATAGATCTGACGGCTAGATGAGAGGATCTTCAAAATTCGGTCTCATAAACCAATTAGCAACACGTGTTGCCTAATCCCTCGTTTTGACAATTTTTAGGCTCTTACGACCAAACTGTTGTTTAGTTAAATTAAAATGGAAATGCATATGGGCTAAAATTCAGTCGAAAAGTCGGTGACAAAAGAGTACAAGCGAAATTTCCAAAACGCCTATAGGCACTAAGAGTAATCAAAGGGTTAATGATCTCGTAATTGTCTCTGTGAGCGGTTTGGATCAGGGGCGTGATGTCTGGCGTGAAAGTGGCTGTGTCTGATGGCGATGCTTCCCACCTCTAAACAACAATACGTACAATCTTCCTTTTCATTGCTGGAAAAGAACAAACAAAAAACATAGAAAACCATTTCTGAATGGGAAATCTTTGAAATATGAAAAAGTAGGGGGGGAAACGATCTCGTAACTCATAATCGGGTAAAATAGCCGAATATGAGATCCATTTCTTTGAGCAAGCATAATTCTCGATGAAAAATACTTTGATTAGAATACAACACATGTTTTAAATGTAAGATGTGTACACTTTTGCAACGTATTAGAAATGATAACAAAACAGATATAGTTCCATCATAATAAAACAAAAATGACATTCATAATACGTGAGTTGTTAACCACATTGAAATAAAGCGAATTAGTTAACACATTAAACACGAAATACGGTCGACTTATTGTTCAGCAGTTCAGTTTTCACAAAATTTCACAGTGTTACACGTAAAATTTCACAATGTTTACATTTAACATAGAAAGTTGAAACTTTGTTAACGTCTACAGAGGAAATCCATGTCTTCTTGTTTTTTAAGTATCTCAACGAAGTCCACTGATGAATGATAAGGAAATTTGTTCTAAATTTGACGCTGTTAGTTCTTGAAAACCAACGCTGCCTGAACGAACAATCTAGCGCCGGTCCGCAGGGTTAGCTGTGGCGCTTAACGTGTTAAATAAGAATAACTGAATTCATGAATGTGTGTCATTCGATCTTCGAAAGTTCCTTTGAAAAAGTGTGCTGAAGTTGATAAGTCAAAATCATAAAATCATACGAAAAAAAAAAAAAAGAAAAATACTCTGCGCAAAGAGTTAGGGTAAAAACAAACTCGGTTTAACTAAATAGGTGACACAATAATATCGGGATGTTTCAGACATTGTACATATAAAAATGTAAAATTCTTATAGATGTAAAAACGGTGAACGCACAGATCAATTTTTATACGAATTAGATCCTTTGTTCGCTTTAGTAGGATAAAGTAGTCGAATATGGGACCTATTTCTTTGAGCAAGTATAATTCTCGATGAAAAATACTTTGATTAAAATACAACACATGTTTTAAATAATGTAAGATGTGTACACACTTCTGCAACGTATTAGAAATGATAAGAAAACAGTCAGCGATGACCCAAGCTGGATATTTATTTATTTATTTATTGGTATACGAGTTTTCACCCTTTAAGGTTAACAAAAGTAACGTAAGAGACAGATGGATTATGCAGAAAAGTTGTAAGAGGCGAGAACAAGCATAGAATCATTTTCTGAAAGTTGTAAGGGAGGAAGAAAAATTGAGAAAAAAGTAAAATCTATTAACATTAATAGAAATTCTATTTAGAGGATTGAACTGACCGTAGAAACGTCCTATGAGCTTCAGTACGAAATATTAAACGGTGTCTCAGCGATGACCGAGATGTATTTAAACAAAATTTGGATGAAATATCAGGACAGCAAGAGAGACCATTTAATATTTGAAAAGCAAAAATAAGATCAAATACTATTCTACGACGTTCAAGAGATAAAAGGTTAAGACATGATAAAATAAGCGAATAGTTAGGCATAAGGTATGCTCGTCGAACCCTGGTGAAAATCTCGTTCTAAATTCACGTTTTATTAATTAAGAAAAGCAATTCTAAAGAAGTTAAGAAACAAAACGATTCTTCAAAAACAGCCCTTGAATTTCTGTGTCATGAAACGTGCTAGCCATCTGCGTGTCAAAGGCCTTCCTTTGTGCAAATTGCTAGCAGCTATGGCCTACAGGACCGCTTAAAAACTATCGATTGTAAATATTAAATAGTAACAGTTCTTCTATGAGCTGAAAGAACTTCAAAACACCTCCCCAAAGTCCCAAAATGTAAAAGACAACGAGACAATGTATTCGATTCATGCGTTCAGTTTCGTGGAGGAATCATTGAGAAGTATCGAGAGGAATTAATTTTCTAATTTACTCGAAGAAACTTGGGTAGCAGGAGAAATTTGATCGGTGAGAGGCGTAAAATTGAAGATGAGATAAGGGTGTAAGGGAAAGAAGGAAAGAAACGAACGATGGAAAGGGAAAAGAAATTTCTGTACGGCGTGGTTGGTTGAGAAGTTGAAAATGGGGAAAGTTACGCAAAAGTAAGATCGGGGAGTTCCCCTGTAAGTAACCGATGCTCGAGCTCGCAAGATATGCCTTCGAAATTAACTCTTTCGCAATTGGAACTTTTCCTCCCGGAGACTGGGTAAATTTTTTCCAGCGACTTCTTTTATCCGCGGAAAATTCTGTCGGTTGTTTGCTAACTCTGTTAATGCCCTTTCTTTTTATCGATGCTGCTGTTTTTCCACGTCCCGCCCGCTCATTCCGTTTGCCTCGGGAAACGTAATTGATTTCGTGAAGGAAAATAAAAGCGACTCGAACCAAGGTGTGCTTTTAAATACTCGCCCCGTTGCAGATTTAAGGGGGTATGCAAACCTGGAAACCTAAGTATTTTTTTTTCCGCCTATAAATATTTCGTAAAAAATTAAGATTTTTATAGGGGTCGTTAAGCAACATCTTAGCTCTATCTGCATATTTTTTTTTACTGTGTAAAAATACAAAATGGTAGAGTTGTACAACATTATTTAACTTTCATGTCCAGCGAAACCTTGTTCGCTTGCATCCATCGACTAATGAGTCTGGAGTATAAGAAGCAAAAAGTTTTTCAGCCAATCTAAACAATAATAGTTCATCTCCAATGTAGCGTATGATTTTTCGGTAATTTTGGAAAATAAGAAAATGGCGGCTTGTTAAACATGAATTTTTGTTTCGCTGATGAAAATCAACTTTAAACATTCATAAGAATTTAACGAATTAAGATATCAAAAAGATATTACGCTACATTGTAGATTACTATATGGAGAATAATGTGCAGAAATTTCAAGTTGAATAGATGAAAAAGTTTGGGAGATCTGCTGGGTGCAAGGTCGGAAGACACAGTTTCGAGAAAAACGCGTTTGAAGTTTCAACTTAATCTTTCTCTAAAATAAGAGAATATTTTTACAAAATTCCCCTTAATCTGCAATTCTGAGGCCATAAAGTGACCCTTCTGTTTCTAAGAATTTATCAACTGCTTGTCTTTTAGTTTTCTTTAGCAGGTGTCGAGCTTCTTTCGAATTTACTTGAATCCGAATTTCCCCACGTATTAGCCAACGTTCGTCTATTTTCTTAAAAATCTTGTACGCGCTATTACCAATCAATTTTATCACTGAATAATAGGTGACAATCGTCATATGCGGATGCAAATGGGTTAAGAGGTTTAATTACGGTCTTTTGCGCGTGTAAGCGATTGACCGTTCAATTATCTTCAATTTTCTTCCTAAATCCCTTCGAGAAAGAAACACACGTGCAAAATAAGGTGAAAACGAACTGTTTGACACGTCGTCGTTTGTTTCCCTTTCTTCTCTTTTATACCGAAAACAATATATTTTTCTTGTACCTTCTCACCGGGAAATAATACATTTTGATTCGATCTTTCCGCGAATGTCGAGTTTCTCCTTCCATACAGTGCTCCTAGACATTTATTGCCCGTCGAAATCATCCCGTTTGACCTACATACGAAAATCCTGACGCACGTGCTCTTTCCCGGATTTGATAACGAACAGATTGAACGAGCCTGCAGTTTTCCTCCTTTTTCTTTCGGGCGATGTACAGTGGCCGAAATAATTATAGGTTCACCTTACTTTTCTGACACGAAAGAATGTTTTAGGTAATATTTTCGACTTTATCCATCGTAATTAATTCTTCTTAAGACCATTTACGAAAAAACACAGTTCAATTGAACAGTGTAACTTAATAATAAAACTTCTATTACAAAAAATTGAAATTTACGCATGAAATGAATATAGGTTCACTTTCCAGGAGTGTTTTCAATTTTAAGAAAAGTAAAAGAAAATGAAACATTTATTTGAACAAAGTTAGTACACAAAGATGCTAGTATTTGGTTCATCCTCCTTTGTTTTCAATTATTTCAAATATCCTTTTTGACATCGAGTCTATTAATTTATACAGGGTCTTCGATTCGATTTCAAACCACGCCTCTTTGATGCCATTTTTGAGCTCCATGGTGTTAGAATATTCTTTCCCATTGGTGTATACCTTGCGTGCCAAAATTTCCCAAAGGTTTTCTATAGGGTTCAAGTCGAGACTTCTTGATAGCCAAGGCAAAACCTCAACATTCACTGTCTGAAACCATGTCTTAACAGTTTTTGCACGATGAATTACGGCGTTATCATGCTGAAATATAAAATTTGGTCCACCAATTTCGTCACCATATTGGTTTAATGCAATTTTCAGCAGTTCTTGATATTTTGTAGCATTCGCCTTTGATGGAAACCACATTATCTGAGTCTTACTATTGTACCCAATCGCGGCCATAGTTTCGACTGATGTTTACTTCTTTTTGGTCACGCAGATCGTGCCAGTAGTACTGGAAGCCATCTGGGCCATCCAAATTAAATATTTTTTCGTCAGAGAAAATCACTGTTTTCCATTTTTCATTCGTTGCCATATGATTTTTAGCAAATTTTAACCATTCATTTTTATGAAAGGATTAGAGGAGGCTTTTTTGTTCTTTTTGTGTAACCAAGTGTTCTATTCGCTCTTAAAACATGTTGCACTCGTCGAACACCAATTGGCAAGTTTAATTTTGTGTTTATTTCAGACGTATTAAGTTTATTTTTTCGAGCCTCTTAAAAAATCTTCCCTTTATCTCTCAAACAAAGTTTGTTTGGACGACCTGTAGAATTTTTAGTAACATATTTATTACCTAGTTGTATAAAACGATTGACAACATTTAGAGATCGTTGAACTTTTTCTACAATTTTTCTGTTTGAGAGGTCCATGTCCTTTAAAGCAACGATCTGTTCTTTTCCATTATCATTCAGCGGTTTCCCACGCCCCATTACTCTATATAAGCATTAAATGAAACTGATATTTATCTTAAAATATTTAAAAATCATTAAACCTTGTATTTCAAAGAATGTATTCAAAATATGCACTACCAAAACTATTTTTTGAAAATATCACCTTGAACCTAAGATTGTTTCGTTTCACCGACAGGATAATTTTCACAAAAGTCTTTAGAAATTGTCTCACCACTTACATTGTTGAAACTCCAATGATTATTGGAGCAGTTGTTAAAGCAAAAGCTTGCGAAACAATAGCACGCGTTGTCATACGTTTCGAAAAATGGAAATGAAGGTAAAATTCAGTAAGCGAACTGTTTGAATAATGAATCTATCATTATTTCAATTACTATACATCAATCCCGTTGAAGTTTCGACCGTTTTCTTTTTTCTTATTCAAAAAACAACGCTCACACGAATCCGCCTACGGCTGCTTCTCCTTTCGATTCGCCGGAATTGTTTTCGCGTCGTGTTTCATCGAGCACAACCTTCTTAGTTTTACGAGCACGAACCAATTAAAAAGAGGATTTCGCCCCGGACAGTTTTCATATAGAACCGGAACATTCATTCTGTTTGCCCAATATTTGCGGTTTAATACGCGGATATCGTTCCCGTCTTTTGTTTTTCGCACGTGGTTCTCTGGTACGAGTTTTCGTCCCGCTTCCTACCGCTTTTCCAGGGATTAAACGCTTTTCTCCGTAATTAATAATTATGCGCTTGATTAGCGGTGGAACCATTCTCCGTGGTCCAGCGCTTTCGAATTTTTATCTGCGAGAATTGAATGAAAATCTGTTAAACGAAATATGGCTTTCGACCGTGACGATTTGCCTGGGAAATGAAAGAATTTAGTACCAACTGATCGATACGGGTTGATCGTCGAAGATGTATTAGAATTCGTCGAATTCCGAAGGACGATATTCGTTTTTAGTGAAGGCTGATTAACGTTCAACTTACCACGCCTAGTCAAATGATCCTTTTCAAGTTTATTTTAACCTTTGAGTGCCAAGGAGCGATTTTGCGCTTCTTCTGTGTCGCTCGAACAGTGCCAGCGCTCTAAACTGCGAAGCTGATAACCGCGACACGCTCAGTTTCCGTCGATTCGCGACTTTACGGTCACCGTTCCATTTTAGGTAAAAGTAAAAGAATGAGACAGCTGGTAAAAGAACGAATTTTAACCCTTTGAGTGCTGAATACTCGTGAATACTCGCCTATGCAGTCCGTATGGACGGTGCGAGGCTAGCTGGGGACGATCGCTGGGAACTGAATACTTTTTCGCGCAGTATGGATCTCGTAGAGGGTGTAATGAGACATTATAATATAGTATACAATCCAATTACTATTCCTTTGTCTATTCAACATTGAATGATTATTTTTGCCAGGCGCGTATTTGCGTCCATAGTCTATATCGATAGTTTTCGCTGGACCCATAGCACTCAAAGGGTTAATTTCAGTCGAAATTATTTGCATTTGAATGCAAATATCATTATTATTAGAGCAGAAAACAGCGCAATAGCGCTCCTTGGCATTTTTAATCGGAAAATAAGAAGCGAAAAAGCACTCCTTGGCACTTTTGGACGGGAAAACAGCAAAGACACGTGGCACTCAAACGGTTAACGATTGGTTATTGGGGAAAGGTTATAACAAAAAAATGAGAGACTGTGTTTCTCTGAAAAAAGACTATTTAGTTTTTATTATTTCACGACGTGGAAGGACGGTCTCGACCGTTTTCTCCTTCCTCTTTCGTTTGTCTAACAAGTGAGAGTCGAAATCCGGAAGAGCGTTGGGTATAAACAGTTGCAGGCCTATTATTAACACGTTCGCGGACAGTAAAACTTTCAGCGAGGTGCACAAATGGACAGTCGTTTTATTTTTAAATTGGTTGTGATATCCGAAATTTGATTAAACACAGTTTATAAGGGTAGTCAGATTATCGTATTTCAATCGTTATATACAACGAATGCTATAGCATCCACGACAATACAGATCAAATTTTATTAATTACAAAAACTTAAGGCTATATAAAATTAAATTCAAAATAATTGACTTTAAGATTTGAATGCTATAGCATTCATGTCATTCTGCATCATCATGAAAATGAATGCTATAGCATTCACGTCCGCGAACGTGTTAAGAGAAGCAGTGTTTGTCATTCATAACACAATTCATTTTTGCTTTCTAGCTGACGCATTGTTATTAGTAACAATCTGAACACTTTTGACTGCAGAGTACTTGAAACTAATCATGTTTCAAGAATCATGTTTCTAAATGTTAAAGTTACTCTTGAGAAGGCAACAGACTTCACTCAAGTAACACAGTCATCGTAAACTGCTAGAGAAAAGTCTTAGAATCTGTACGCACGCAACGAAATATGACACAGTTTTCACAGATAGACTTTTATTTATTTAAGAGAATTGAATAACTAAATTGTTAATTTAGTACTATTAGAATACATTACATACATATTCGTAATAGAATTCAGCAACAAATATTGTTTATTAATAGAAGTACACATTATACATCACAAATTTCATGAACACGGTAAGTGTCCAGATACTTTTGAGCAGCAATGTACATAAATGATCGGTAGGTTTAGCATTAATGGTCCAAGGTGTACGAAACTTGGCTATTAAGTCGGTCAGTCGAAACAAACTGAAGGTACTTCCTTGTACACGATAATACGTTCAGCGCGTTACATCGAGGAACCGCTGATCCGAAAGTTTTCTCGAGCAAGAATCTCGCTATAGAATCCTTCGATGGAAACTTCCGCTGGTTCCGGTCGATTTTCTCAACGAAAATACGATTCTCAAGGCGTGTCTATGTCGCGATATATCGTCACGGAGCTTCTAGCGTATCCGATTATCATCGGTTATCATAATTGATCGCGGCGAGGAGGTAAAGGAAAATGGTAAAGGTAAAGAAACGCGAGTGGTTTCGAGTCTTGGCTGCTGGTTCTTGAAAGGGTTTATTAGTCGAATGGTTTCCATCCTCCCTCTTTTCACCAACACCTCGTTTCCCGTTCCTTCTTCTGGAAAAGTCTTTCGAACGAGCTCGTTTTATTTGTATTTAATCGATGGCTGATTTGCCGTGTTGCAGGGGCTTGAAGCGACATTGAGTGACAGCAAAAAGAAGTACGGCGACAAGGTGAATGCACTTCTGTCCGCCTGGGAGCATGTCACCAATTTCATTCCTGGGGCAACGCCAGAGGCCACCCAGTCTCTCATAGAATGGGCTCACAAGTGAGTACTAACGTCGATCGTCGTTCTGTTCTCTCCTTTGTGTCATCGCGAGTCCTATAGTAATTATCTCCCGCGAAACTTCATTTCACGCGTGTTCCGCTTCGCCTCGGATAATTCTAACCCGAGGGTATATCGTTTCGGTGTCTTTTGCGCCGGAAACGGAAGAAGGACGAAAAGTACACCTGTTCTTTAACCAGTTAACTGTGGCGATCTTTTTGCAAAGCGCGCGCCAGTGTGCGTTACTGCACTGCTTACGAGTTAGCTCTCAGGAAGTTATGAATCCAACTGAAATTATTTATTATTTTTATTTGCTTGTTTCATTTCGTCTTGACCTCTAAACATTTTAAACATATTACAATTTACGAATATAATTTAGTTTTCGTCAAAATTACAATTTAACACGTTGAACGCCACGCTAATTTTACGTGGTTTGCCCATAGCGCCAAGATGAATTTACGGCACGTCGTAATACGAGCCCATCATTTTTAACCATACATGTTATATATAGAAATAAAACTATTTTTATGTGTTCTATCGTTGCATTCATTTCTTCACGCTGTTGTAGTAACGATGATAATATTGACAAATTTAAAAATGCTGAAGTTTATTCGAATTATGGGTTTCCAGTCATTTTGGCTTCGCCGGTCACCGGTGACCCCCATAGCGTTCAACGTGTTAAATATCAATTTGTAAGAAAATTTTACGCATCACGGATATAGTCGTCATGACACACAATTCTGCCACATCTCCATGACGGATATAGTCGTCAAACACACTTAACTGGTTCATTTACGCGGAGTATCCGTTCCACGTGGATTCGTTTTCCGTGAACGACAATCGGGTAAATTCTGTCGGTACGAAAGCAAAAATATTGGAAATAAAAGCTAGTACATGTAAGGTTTAGAAATACATATGTTTGTTTCAAATAGCTTAACAGAAAAAAGATAATAACGTTTCCAAAAAAATAAACAAAGTAAATTTAATTCGATCTCACTATCGCTACTGTAATTCGAAACAGTCAACCTTTTCTTTTTAATTGACACGAACTTATCATCTTCGTCGTTTGAAATATCTGGAATTTCGACGTCATTTTCATTTCTGGTTTCGTAAATTAAAATCGCGCGTGAAAAAAAGAATGGCGCGAAAATTGAAGGAAAGGTGTGTATAGATTTGTTGAAAAAACAGTTGTTAAACGTTCGAATGATTTTAAGAATCACGAGGAAGAGATTTACTTCATTTTCTGATAGATTTTCTTCCTGTCTACGAAATGTTTCCGAAGATGTGCAATTTGAACTGATCGAATTACAGGAAAGTGTCGAAACGAAGAATTCTTATCGCAACAGTTCCTTTGTTTCGGAAAACAAAAGTAAATTTGATTCGATCTCAACTATCGCTAATGTAATTCAAAACGACCAACCTTTTCTTTTCAGTTGGGCTTTAAAAGTTACTGTTATACACTTGTTACTTTTAAAACTTCTTGGAAAATATAGTTTTTGGCCGCGTAAATTAAGATCGCGCGTCAAAACTACCGCGTAAATTCTGTTATAATTTACCGCGTAAAAAAGAGACTCGCGTAGAAAAAGGACTCGCTGCGTAAATGAAGGGACGAGTGTTTTAGATAACCGAGAAAAGTTCCTGTGGATTTTAAGAGCCTATTACAGTGTGACGGCTCAAAAAATAAGCTACCTTTAATAAATTTTCTTTTTGAAAGCTACTGCATGTATTTGTACAAGCATTTATTTCGCTGAAAGGAACATTCTTAGAGAATAGAAAACAATTTTTTTTGTTGCATATAAGTGTATATTTATTTAACAATGCATTATTATGTAAAGCCATGAAAACAAAAAAAGTATGTTGCTGGCGGAAGTGATTTGAGTTCTCCAGGTGATCAGAAACAAAAAATTCAAAAAGATTCTTAATCTGTATGAGTGTCGCTATCGTCTGAACTAGAATTATTATTTTATATTGCAAATTAATAAAATGGCATCGTTTTTTGCAAAAGTTTTCGAAAAACACGTTTTCTTTCGCTATAATTCGGGTAAAAATATAAGTTAATGTTAATATTTTTTAATAATTCTGGTTCCAGCGATAGCCATACATATGCTGAATATGCAGTACAAATTTTAGCTCGATTGGTTAAGCCGTTTTTTCGAAATCACTTCCGCCAGGTGAGAAAATGTCGTTTCGAGAAAAACGCGTTTAAAGTTTTTGTACATGACCGTGTTAGAGCCAAACGCTCCTACTTTGAAGCGTTGTACTGACTCGACAAAGTGAAAATCGACTTTACCAGCGATTAGATATCAATTCTATGATGGAATAGAGTTTTAAAATGCAAAAAAAAAATTTCGATTTTTTTGTCCTGTCACACTGTAATAGCCCCTTAAGTGAATTCGAAACATTCGAAACTTTCTTGGAGAATAACTTTATTTGTGTGACAAACAGTCACTATGTATTTCTACAATTATTTCCTAGCGTTCTATAAATTTATACATTTGTTTTTTGAAAAAATTTGCAGATTAGAACTTGAGAAAAATAAATTTAATTTATCATTATTTCAAGATTATTTTATTCGTTATATAAGTCAGTATCAAACTGACTATTATCTGTATTAAATAGTAAAGAAAATATTACTTTTTTACCCGCAAAGAGTTAACATAACCATATTTCTCAGTTTCTTTCAAATTTCTTGGAAATCTCCACTTAAACGGTTGGAAACTGCACTTAAAAAAATTAAAAACCGATATTTTTAAGGTGTTTCGCGCGGAAAAGTAACTTTTACGAATTTTTACATTTTGCGATCTTAAATTTATGCAAATTTTATGCAATCTTAAACATTTTCACATTCGAAAGAACAATATAGAAATTGAAAAAATTTAATGAACTTAACTGATAAAAACTATGTGCACAGTATATTCTTAAAACATTGTAGCGGAGCATGGTTTATTAAAATTAGTAAAAATAAACTTGCAAATATCGAAAATTTCACCTTCGACATTTTACGATTGTTGTAAGCTAAAAAGCTTAATTGTCGAAATTAATTTACAACATGTGAAGGGCTGATGCGCAGTTCCACCCGCAAAGGGTTGATAGTATCATTGAAAGTCCGTCTAATGTGATTAATTTTGAAGATAGCAATGCCTTGGTCTAAAGACTGGATCAGAGAAGTTACATTTAGTGACAAAAAGACTACTTTCACGTTTCAAAGCTCTAAGTTAGGTGAATAGCGTGGTGCGTTATCCAGCATTAACCTTTTGCGCTCCAATGGCGCCTCTACGAAGACATTCGTAACATACACCATAAATCCGTCCAAATTTTATTAATATTTAACCAAAGCAAATTAGTCAAATAGATAAAAGTAAATAAATTCACAAAGGTGTGGAATTTTTTTCGTTTGAAAGTGAAACTTTTGCGTTTTTCAAAATTTCGTCGCAGAAGTGTGTAAAAGTTGATAAATCGATTGTATGAGAAAATTTACATTTGCGCTCCAATGGCGCCTCTACGTAGACGTTCATAAAGTACACCATAAATTCGTTGAAACTGTATTTATACTTAAACAGAGCAAATTAATTAAATAGATAAAAGTAAATAAATTCACGAAGATGTATAATTTTTTTCTTTTCAAATTGAAACTTCTGCGTTTTCCAAAGTTTCGTCGCAGAAGTGTGTTAAAGTTGATAAATCGATAGTGTGAGAAAATTGACATTTGCGCTTCAATGGTGTCTCTACGTAGACGTTCATAACGTACACCATAAATTCGTTAAAATTTTATTTACATTTAAATAGAGCAAATTAATTAAATAGATAGAAGTGAATAAATTCACGAAGGTGTATAATTTTTTTCTTTTCAAATTGAAACTTTTGCGTTTCAAAATTTCGTCGCAAAAGTGTGTTAAAGTTGATAAATCGATTGTATGAGAAAATTTACATTTGCGCTCCAATGGCGCCTCCACGGAGACTTTCATACCACACACCATAAACTCCTTCAAATTTTATTTATATTTAACCAAAGCAAATTAGTCAAATAGATAAAAGTAAATAAATTCACAAAGGTGTGGAATTTTTTTCGTTTGAAAGTGAAACTTCTGCGTTTTCCAAAATTTCGTCGCAGAAGTGTGTTAAAGTTGATAAATCGATTGTATGAGAAAATTGACATTTGCGCTCCAATGGCGCCTCTACGTAGACATTCATAAGATACACCATAAATCCGTCGAAATTTTATTAATATTTAACCAAAGCAAATAAATTAAATAGATAAAAGTAAATAAATTCACGAACGTGTGTAATTCTTTTTTCTTTTCAAAATGAAACTTTTGCGTTTTCCAAAAGTTTCGTCGCAAAAGTGTGTTAAAATTGATAAATCAATCTCACAAGAAATTTTACTCGGAATACATTTCCTAACCGCGTAGAAAACTGCCGCGAAAATTGCATTAAATTTACCAAGTAAAAAAGAGACACGCCTAAAAAAAGAAAAAGTACTGCGTAAATTGAAAAAGAGATATATTTCTCGATCGTTTTGCGACATTGTAATAGAAAGATGAGCACAGAGTGATCGGAGTAAGAAAAGTCTAGGGGTAGAAAAAACAAAAAAAAAGAAAGAAAAGAAGATAGAAACTTTTCTCGAGTTTTGTTTTCACGTGTAAATGTGCCGAGACGAAGAGTACCGTAATAAAATGCACGTGTCAGTCTCTTACCGTGAATCCCGAGTGTTTCACGCGTCTCTGTTCTCCTCGAAATGTTCCCAGAACTGTGTAACAGAATATGTTGTATGAAGTTTGTTGTTCGGTTTGTTGTTTCAGACACACATTGAAATTGGTACTGCGCGGGGAGTGGCCAAAGTTGTCACCCGCGACAAAGACGCACCTCAGTGTAACGTTACAGAGGTGCGCGTCTCACCTGGTGCAACACCCCGCTGCACCCAGGTGCACTGCCTTGATAGCTCTGGTGCACAATCCATGGACTCATCCCGCTCTCGACAGCATACTTAACGGCCAACCGGATTCCGAACATGAAGAGGGTAAGCTCTCTCGTTACCTCTCTATTCTATTAGGGTGTCCCATAAGTTTCTTTCGCACCACGCTACGAATTACTCCAAATGGCTGTGTTTATACAAAAATACAGGCTTATCTGTTAGAAAAGTCCGAAAAGCGAAGGCTTGAGTGGGCCATGTGCAGTCTTCTGCTGCGTTTCCCCTTCCTAGGGATAGTTCTGCCTCAAGGCTAAGAAAGGCCATATTGTCAAGGGGGTCCTCTTGACTAGGTTTTCTCAGGAAAGGGAGAATTGTATCAGCACTCGCGAAGTACAGTTCAAAAATATAAGCTTTCACTCTGTTTTAACTGCCCACGTTTATTTCGTTATTTAACCGCTCACCACCGTTATCCTGATTATTCCTTACATATCCGTCTATGGCATCGGTTTCAGACGTCCCAAATCTCTTTTAACACGTTCGTCGCCGCGTCACCCAGATCTGGGTTTCGAGATTCCAGATCTCTTCTTCTTATTCAAATTAATAGGACTTTCAGTTGGATTTTTAAAAGGAATTTAATGGAATAATCACTGAAATATCAATATAGGATATACAACATAAAAATACTAAAAATATACATATTATACTATACTTTTTACTAATTTTCATTGAGAATCGATGAAATTCTATTTATCACTTTTCTTCTAAAACTCACTACTTCGTCATCAATACTCTTCTCACTTTCAATTATATTTTTACGCCGTCCAATGAACATTTTGAGGATAAAAAAGTTACCGACGTGCGTCTCGAAAAATGTACATACGCTTCTCGACTAAACGAAGGATTTGGGATAACTGCAGTGAGATCCCAGACAGTCCTCTAGCCGAAAACCTTATCGCTCTCCCCATTTCAGAATTAAATACTTTGGCGATGAATCGAAGGTTCGAAAACGTTACTCGAGTCCCTACTCGAGTTGCATCCCTGCTATTTTCCGCTTATCGCTCTGTTTATATTATATTTCGGCGCCCCGACAGTCGGATTTGGGCCCCGCGAGAAACTCAACCGAATCGCGCTGGGCGACGAACGTGTTAACATGTTGATCGCTACGTCACCCAAATCTGAGTGACAATTCTGTTTCCGTAGAGGTCCCATAAGCGGATGACGCTTTGCTTCGTCGAATTAACCAGAATTTCACGAGAAATTTGCAACAGTAACACGATTATTTATGTACTTTCAATAAATATAGATATTTTCGCCCTTTGCATATTCCTAGGACTAATATTTCGAGTACGCTTAACCTTATTCCTTGATCAAAAATTCCATAAATTTTGATATTTCAATTTTTTATAATGTGTACATTGACGAGAAAAATCTCAATTAAATGCAATGCTAATTTCCAGGATCTAATTTAATATCTTCTTCATTTGATACTTTTATGAACAAAGTAGAGCATTCAGTTGAACATAACTTTGGTAACTTCTATTATTTCATACCTGTGTACTTTATTTTGAATATATTGTTTAAATATCAATCTACCTTTCCAAGGAATCGTTGTTTCGTTAAGAAGAAACAAAGACGCAAAAATTTGAAATTGAAAATCAGTAAAGAAGTATTTAAAACGATTCCAATTGTACTGGAAGTGAATTGGTAAAAGCAGAATCTGGGCCTCCCAGGAAACGTACCTGATTTACGGCGGGCGATCAACGTGTTAAAGTACGTTTTGTTACTGACACAGTCTCTTTTAAAACTTTTTTCTACACCGTTCAATATGGATAGCCAAAAGGAAGCATTTGCTTCGTTGCTTTAAAAAAGGTAATAGTGCAAAAGATACTGCAGACGAGATATTTGTACCGTTTACGGGAGTGATGCTACGACTATTACGACCGTCCATAATTCGTTTAAGAGATTTAGAGCTGGCAATTTTGAATTGAAAGATGAAGACCCAGCAACGATGGATACGGACCTTATCAAGGCCATACTCGCTGAAAATCCGCGAGATAGTGGATGTCACTAACATTCTCAGGACAATAGTACATAATCAGTTGATCAGGATGGGATATGTCAATCGATGTGAAGTTTGCGTTCCACGCCTATTGACGAAAAACAGCCTTATGAACCGCGTTTCTACGTGCAATTTGCTTCTCCAACAACATGAAAGAGATCCTTTCTTAAAGAGGCTTGTCACTGGAGACAAGACTTGGATTTTATATCAAAATGTGCATCAAAAACGCACTTGGTCTAAGGACAATAGACCTTCAACTGTCGCGAAGCCTGGACTTCACTTGAAGAAAGTTCTTTTGTCCATTTGATGGGATTGGAAAGGTGTAGTCTACTACGAGCTCCTTCCTCAAGGTGAAACAATCAATTCTGCTAAATACTGCAATTAGCTTAGTCAATTGAAAGCCGCCATAGCAAAAAAAACTGCCAAAATTGTCGAACCCACGGGGCTTCTTTTTTCATCATGACAATGCAAGATTGCATGTTGCATTGGATGTAAGACAAAAGTTGTTACAGTTTGATTGGGACGTTCTATCGTATCCTCCGTACTCCCCAGATTTTGCACTATTCGATTATTATTTGTTTCTGTCATTAAAAAATTCTCTCCGTGATAAACTGCTCCAATCCGTAAATAAAATAAAAACGCACTTCGAGGAACATTTTGCAAGAATTTTGGAAGGAGGGAATAACGAGACTTCCTGAGAGATGGAAGAAGATGGTAGAGCAGAACGGTTTATATTTAACGTAATAAATCAACCTTAAATAACAAATATTCGTGTATTCATTTCTTATATATATATATATATATATAAAAAAAAAAAGAAAGAAAGAAAGAAAGAAACTTATGGAACATCCTAATACCTATCAATTTTTCTATCGGCTATAATAGCCGGAGATTTTAAGGAAGAATGTAACGATAGCTTATTTTTATGCTTACTCGACAGAATTCTGCTGTTCGGAGAAAGGTGAATTGCTGACAATGAGGCTGAAGATACTTTGCGAGGACCGCTGCGAGGACATAGCGGTAAACCTCGCCGCCGCTTGCGTACGTTCTCTCCGACGGAGCGATCGGTTGCGCTCGCTCTCCGATTCTCATCACGTTCATTACATGATCGATGTCTATATTGTCCTCTTGTATAAATTGAAACGCACGCAAGATATATTCGCTCAAGTGAGTACCGTTCGTGAATAAAGATCGATCTTCTTCGCGCGCCCACTTTTCTCGTCAGCTCTGCTGAGAATTATTTCTCTCGTTTAAGGGGCTATGCAACCTTGGAAGTCTAAAAATATCGGACGAATCTTATATATTTTTTTTTTTTTTTTTTAGCGTATAAATATTTAGCGAAAAACCAAGATTTTTTTTTTATGAGGATTGTTAAGGATCTTAGCTCTGTTTTATTTTTTTTTTTTTTTTTTTTTTTTGGTTTGTTTTTTAATGTGTAAAAATACAAAATGATAGAGTTGTATGATATTATTTAACTGCATGTCCAGTGAAGACTTGTTCACTTGCATCCATCGACTAATGAGTTTGGAATATAAGAAGTAAAAAGTTTTTCAATCAGCTTAACCCTTTGCCTTACAATGAGAGTTGTAATCGCAGTGTAGATTATGATCGAGGTGTTCCAAAATAAAAATTATATGCCTATTATGTTTGTACTTTTGCACAAATTTCAATTCAAATTTAAGACTGAGAATTGTCAATACAAATCATTTATAATGTCCTGACTTTTTTTTTTTATACAATGGTGCATTTGATTGGAACAGTTAATACCTGAGGTTAATATTTGTACTGTTTAACGAATCGTAAGGCAAGGGGTTAAACAAAAGTAGATTATCTTCAATGTAACATATCATTTTTCAATAATTTTTGAAAATAGGAAAATGGTGGTTTATTAAACATAAAATTTGTTTTTTCGCTGATGAAAATCGACTTTAGACATTTATAAAAATTCAACGAATTAAGATATCAAAAAAATCTTACGCTACATTGTAGATTACTATATGGAGAATAATGTGCAGAAATTTCAAGTTGAATAGATGAAAAAGTTTGGGAGATCTGCTGGGTGCAAGGTCGGAAGACACAGTTTCGAGAAAAACGCGTTTGAAATTTCAAATGAATCTTTCTCTAAAATAAAAGAATATTTTTACAAAATTCCCCTTAATCTGCAATTCTGAGGCCGTAAAGTGACCCTTCTGTTTCTAAGAATTTATCAACTGCTTGTCTTTTAGTTTTCTTTAGCAGGTGTCGAGCTTCTTTCGAATTTACTTGAGCTCGAATCTTCACACGTATTAGCCAACGTTCGTCTATTTTCTTACAAATGTTGTACGCGCTATTACCAATCTTTAAATGCATAAGTTTCATCGTTAATAAAATGTTTCTGTAGCCATCGTTAAAAACACTAGCATTCATAAATGCCGCTATGCATATCATTATAATTGACGCTTTCATTACTGTTTTGCGTAAAAATATACGCAAAGATAGTTATTCTAAAATTATTTCAATAAAGAAACGTAAAAAAAATCAACCGGAATTTTTCTCCATCAGAAGTGTTAGGTTGACTCTTCTTGCTTGACGTGACATACACTCGTATGGAGTCTCCTACCTTTGCTATTTTTTAAAATTTCAAAAAATACTTTCACTATAATATTCTACACAAACTGTTAAAAAAACAAAAAACCAATTCCGAATTTTCGGAGCTGAAAAGGTTGCATACCCTGTTAAAGTCATTTAAAGTCACTTTTATTTACAAAGCTAACTAAAATTTTGCAAACGTAGAAAGTCATGCTTAATGACAAGAAATCAACCGAAATCTTTCGCATTCAGAAGTGTGACTCTTCTTGTTTGACGTGGCATAAACTCGTTTGGAGTCTCCAATCTTCGCTATTTTTTAAAATTTCAAAAAATACTTTCACTATAATATTCTACACAAACTGTTAAAAAAACAAAAAACCAATTCCGAATTTTCGGAGCTGAAAAGGTTGCATACCCTGTTAAAGTCATTTAAAGTCACTTTTATTTACAAAGCTAACTAAAATTTTGCAAACGTAAAAAGTCATGTTTAATGACAAGAAATCAACCGAAATCTTTCGCATTCAGAAGTGTGACTCTTCTTGTTTAACGTGACATACACTCGTATGGAGTCTCCTACCTTTGCTATTTTTTAAAATTTCAAAAAATACTTTCACTATAATATTCTACACAAACTGTTAAAAAAACAAAAAACCAATTCCGAATTTTCGGAGCTGAAAAGGTTGCATACCCTGTTAAAGTCATTTAAAGTCACTTTTATTTACAAAGCTAACTAAAATTTTGCAAACGTAGAAAGTCATGCTTAATGACAAGAAATCAACCGAAATCTTTCGCATTCAGAAGTGTGACTCTTCTTGTTTAACGTGACATACACTCGCTTGGAGTCTCCTATCTTCGCTATTTTTAAAAATTTCAAAAAATACTTTCACTATAATATTCTACACAAAATGTAAAAAAAGCGAAAGAAAAAGAAGAAATTCCATATTTTCGAAGCAGACAAGGTTGCATACCCCTTTAACGCCATAGATAACGGTTAACCTACTCTTTATCCGACGATCCCATTCTTCTCGAATTCGATCGTCGCGTAAAGACGCGTTTTGCTCGCTAGCTAGCCAGCTAGCTAGCTGGCTAGCTGACTAACGTTGGCTGGCGAAAGGTTGATACGACTTGGTAAGAAAACCGCGTTTCTTTTCAGCTAAAATTAATGGACCTCAGCGACGGATTGGAGTTGGTCCAAAGACTCAGCGGTGAAAGACCGACGAAGTATGGAACAGCACGCGTTTGGCGAAACTCGATAAAAGCTGCCGAATTGGTTGCACAATATCTCGTTACAGCTGGTATGGTACGCCCTGTACCGGAAACGGGCGCGAACATTTTGGAACAAATTCTAAGCTCTTGGGCATTGTTGCATTCGAAATTGAAAGACGTCGCGTCCACGTTACCGGGGATGATCAGGAAATTAATCGAGCCTGCTGAGAGTGCTCAGCATATTTATATATTTTGCGCGGTACTTGTTAAACATGTGAGTATCATCACGTTCCAACAATAACGTATATATCTTTTATTATCCTAAATATACATATATATTACCAACGAAGCCAAAAGAAAACAGTACCTATTCAGCGTTTTATTTTCCATTCTCTCTTCTTCTTTCGTTACAGTTTGGCGATAGCATAAAGCCTCTGGTAATCGAATTGTACATCAGGGCGTTGACCACGGATATGAACGAATTGGAGAGTCAGAAAACAAAGTCCGATACGGAGAAGGTTCGCGAGACCGCGAAGCGATTGAGCACACAGTTCCTTAAACTAGCAGACGTTGTTGGAAGTAATATCGGTATTGCCCGTGAATGCGTCTTGACAGCGTTTTCTCTGCATCCTACCAGAGCTTGTTACGATAGGATCAAGGAAATCGCTGTTGCCTGTGGAAAAACGAAAGAGGATGGATCCTCCGGTGACAAACTTAAACACGTCCTAGAGAATAATCATTCGAACTCCGGCGGATTCGTAAAGACGGATAACAAAACCGTAGAGAAGAAGGATGGTACTTCACCATTGCCTCTATGCAACTCTTCCTTGTTGCCGGTGTCGTCGTTATCAAACTCAACCACAGCTCCGACCACGCCAACGGTAACGAAGAAGAGCATCGATTTCCAGAACGGGCAAGTGAGCAGAAGCTTCGAACGCACGGATCAATTGTTGAAGAGTATTTTAACTACACCGAAAAAAGGGGAATCGACGATTTCGACGAGCGACAAGTGTCCCCTGCATCCAAAGAGAGATCCTCTGTCTAACGGACCTCTCGGAGAGTTGTGTTTCAATTGCGGCGAGTTTACCGGAAGCGATATTACCAGAAGCAAGTCACCAGAGTCGAGCGACGCGACTTCTAGAAACGTGGAGAGAACGCTCGACGCTTTGATTCTGATCAAAGGTGACGCGGTTACAGGTTCGGCGAATTACGACGAGAAATCCGTGCCAAATCAGGTCTTAGACGCGGGGAAGCTCGGCTTGTCGCCACAGCTTTGCGACGATTTGGCCGTGGTATTGAGCAGCCCTCGTTACCACATGCTCAGCTGGGTGCTCGATTGGAAGGAGTTGAATAGTCTGTGCGAGAGATACTTGGAGAACGCTGAGGAGATGAGAAACACTAACAAGGAACTGAAGTATCTGAACATCGATTACTCGCAGTTCAAGGACTGGCCCTCGGAGGACGATACCAAGGATATCTTCTTTGGAATCGAGAAAGGATACGAACAGTGGGTCGATCTACCATCGGACAACTCGGAACAGTTCGGTAGCTTTCAACCTGCAGGTAGTTACAAGAGATCCTCTACAAGGAGAAGCCTAGACGACACGACCACCACCGATTCGGACAGCGGAAGTATACTGCGTATTAGAAGAACTAGCAGACCGAGGAAAATTCATAGATTAGAGTCTTCCGAGAGTGACTACGACAGCACGGAACGTAAACCGAAACACTTTAGGAACAGGGTCAGTTCCGTGTCGGACAGCGACAGCAATACGCGGGATAGTCAAACGGACAGCCTCGGTAGCGGTGACGGTTGTCGACTGGATGTGAAAAAGAAATCGTCGAGCAAATCGGGTAACAAAGAGGTGAACAAGAAACGCTCGAAGGCGTCGAAGTTAACCGTCGAGTCGGTCTCGCATTTTCATATGCTCGTTAATGAGAACGTACGACACACGAACACGAACGAAGACGCGAGCGGTTCCGACGTGAGCAGCAACGATATTATAACTTTGTTCTCTGCCGACATGGACGAGAATAAACGTGAGACGATAAAAGGTTCGGCATACACAGCAGCCGCGCCATTGATAATCACCGAGAGAAGGAGCGATCCAGCGGTACTTAAATCTTTGAGAATGTTCAGGCCGCAAAACACGAAGAAACCGACGAGAATTTCTCAGATATTGCAGAAGAACCTTCTGAATAAGAGTAAGGACAATAATAACTTAGAGAATAATGCGAACAGCGTTACGAAATTCGCCCCGATGCTAAGCACGTTGAACTTGAACCCGAAGATCGTGTTAACCAGAGCGGACGAAGTTGACAGGAAATTGATACGTTCGAAGAAGCAACAGCAACAGCAGCAGCAACGATTGAGTACCGGGGATATAACCAGCGAGTTGATGAACATTCAGAAAAGCATGCCGTTCTCGCCGAACAAAAACTCCCTGTCGACGTATCAGAAGCAGAAGGGGAACGGCGCAACGATCACCGGGAAAACAGACCTGACGTCCTCCGACGGACGGGACTTGAATTCTAAATCGAACCTTGGTAAACGAAAGTTCGATATTCTCGCGAAAGCTGTTAGGGATTCGGATATCTTGGCGAAAAATGTACCCGGTCTGAATTCGTTAGACATGATGGTACCGCCGAGAATGCGACCCACGGTGAACGTCGTTCAATTATCCAGAAACATTCCACAGAGTCCGAATTCAGCCTCTGTAAACAGCGGCAATACTCCTCCGAGGCCAAATAGAACTCCAAGCGTTGCTGGAAATATTCAATTACCCGGCACACCTTCTTCCGGAGGGCACGATAGCGGCGTTGGCATGAGCCCCGCTGGTCAGACACCTCCTCCGAGGTCCTCGACTCTTCCCGACGTTGGGGAGGAAACGAATCAACCGCCGGATAGTTCACCGACCTCGTCTACGAACACGAACGTTTCTACTCAACTCGAACCGGATTCTAGCCCGAGAACAATGATGCCTATGCGACGGAATCAACAGAATCAGTCGCCAAAGAAATCTCCCTCTCCTTGCTCCGCCGTTACAACAACAACCACCACGACCACTCGAGATTCAGGTGTAGCCTCGACAACTATCGCCTCTGAACAGCTGCAGATAGTTTGCAAACCAGACGGTACATACCAGTTGGCATCCGTGAATCCGAACGTGGTGTCGAATCAGAGGAACATTCTCAATTTGCAGAACATCGTCGACGATAGTAACGTCGGTAATTTCTCGCGGCAGAGCCAAAGGGCGGAGAACGCGAACGCGAATAGAAACACTTACGAGAGGTTAACGTCAACGAAAACGGTCGCGCAATCCGGACAGAACGCTGGCCTGCCCAAGTTTCAACAGGCCTTCGGTAGAACTATATACACACTTTCGACGGACACGTCGACAAGCGGTGTTTCCGGAGGCACGTCGGAAACGCTCGTTCAATCGGCATCTCCGCAAAAGACGTCGAATCTTTCGAAAGCGGTGCAAACATCCGTACCTAACACGCAACAAACGAACCCATCTCCAGGAATTAACGTACAATCCATAACAAACATTCCGAACACGTTACAATTATCCACTAGTAGGCAAATATTGAATATCGTTCAAAGCTCTGGTAACAACGCGAACGTGGCGACCAGCCCGAACGCGAACCAAACGTTGACGCAGCTAGTGCAAAGCGTTCAGAATGCCTCGCCGGGTGTGATATACACGCACAAAATTCCTGTCACGATATCCACCACCAATCCGAGTCAACTGAACATTATACCTACTATATCCCATGCGAACTCGATACCGGCAGGAAGAACGCCTGTGGTCAAGCTGAACATTATTCGAACTCCCTTGAGACAACAAAATATCACTGGCGCTATTCAAGCAGTTTTGACCACTCCTAGATTACAACAACAGCAGCAGCAGCAGCAACAACAACAACAACAACCACCGCCGCCACAGCAGCAGCCGCAGCAGCAGCAACAACAACAACAACAGCAGCAGCCAGCAGTCAGAACAGACAGTTTACTTGGCTCTCCTATAGAGGTGCCTAATCAAGTCAGCTCGACTACGTTGGAACAATTGAGAGAATTTGAAAGCGTGTTGGAGCAAGTGAAAGAGAGGAGTACGATTCAACCACAGTCTCATCAAACGATGTCCACCGCGGTAACTACCACCGTTCAAACGCAAACCACTACCCAACAGACGCAAGCTACCAAGCAACAGCAGGTCTCTGTGAGCGCACTCGCTCAGCAGCTCTTAATGCCGACGCAACAAACCAGCAACAACGATTTCGCAAGTAACGGGAGCACGGTGAACTTCCAGCAGGATGTTTTCTCTCAGAAAGTATCTCTGGCTTACGTGAATCAAAACGCGGGAACCGTTGCCGCGAAAACTCCAAATTCAACGCCGGTAGTTGTCGTGACCAGTTACTGCCAGCCAGCTGCTTCGCCAGCTTTGAGCGTCACTTCGCAGAGTTCTTCCAGCCCTTGCGTCACGCCAGCTCCAGCTCCGATACCCTCTTCTGGCAAAACACCACCCACACCGCCATCCTCGAAGACGGTAAAGAAATCCACGCCTAAAACAGTGAAGACAAGCGCGACGAACACCTCGAAGGCTTCACCGATACCAAAGCCACAGCAAAAGCCGCAAGAGGACGAACAAACTGCTCAAAGGATCTACGCGATTTTGGACGAGTATGCCGAACAGCTGCGAAACTCTCCGGATCTGAATAACAAGCCTGCACCGAGGAGGAGGTCGAATCCACCGACAAATCCCAGTCAGTCGTCGAAGAGGAAAAAGTCGAACGCGAACAAAACGAAACCGGTCGGCCAGCAAAACTCGGAGCTTAGCCCAAGTACGGACGATCTTGGGAGAACTATGGGTAGCGAGGATTCTTCTAGCGGCGTGGTACACGTGCAGGATAGTCCAGCTGGTTTCTCCACACCGGAAGAGCCATCGAGTAACGTGGGAAACGTGACAGATGCATCAGCAGAGGTTCGAAATCTGACGAACGATTCGAACGACGGTGTAGAGTTGAACGTGAAGAGGCGAAATTTGATTTTCGCCGAGCCTGGCTCGGGGCAACCTAGAGCGGTGATTGTTCAGGAAGCTGTGCAGACTAGTTCTGTGAGCGTAAGCGAAGCACTCGCTTCTGTCACGGGGAAAATGGGAAGCACGGCTGTTTTGGTACCAGGCACTAATTACATCTTACCGATGAACCTGATGAAAGGAGGACAACAATTCACGATAGTGTCCAGCGGATCGAAGCTTCTCGCAACTGTGCCGGCAACGGTTCGAGCCACTGGGAACACCGGAGTTTCGAACACCCTCGTCCTGCAGTCCTTTCTGAATCAAACGGGAAAGATAATATCGCAACCGGCACAGATGAAGCAAGTTAAGATCCCAACGCTGCAAACTTTATCGGGCAATCAGACTTTAACCACCGCGCAAAATGTTCAGGGAGCGTCGGTGGTGATCCCACAGACAGGAAATAGCGGTCAGTTCACCAGCGATGGAACTACAGAGAAAAGCAATATCATCGGGGATTTGACTATGACGAAATCTGATAGCATAGCTGGAGGAGTTGCCGTCGAATCTGCGACAAACGCGATTGTCGTGAACAAGAGCAATTCTACCATTGGTCTGATCCAACGTAACTTGAACGAGCCGACAGAGAATCAACAGATATGCGGCGTGATTACCAGCAATCCTAATTTAACACTTCAAGGCGCTAGACTGTTCAATTCTTCGATACATAAATTATCGACACCAGGATTGAAGTCTGATAACGTGGTCTGTTTAACACCGACAGCAACGATTGCTACACACACACCTGAAAAGAAATCGCCACAGGAGAGTCAAGTTCACAACGACAAGCCTGTATCTATTCAAACTGGCGCTACGATTGCACTGGCTTTCGCTACTCAGTCGGATGTTTCTATGCTGAACGATGCTCAACAACGACGGCAACAGCAGCAACAACAACAGCAACAGCAGCAGCAAAAAGATACGAAAGAGGTGTCGACAGAAATAATTCCTGGTGCCAAGATCATCTCTCCGAAGACGGTGAAAAGAAAAATCGACGACACAATGGGTATGTCGGAGAACGTTCCGAAAACCTTGATCAGTTCCAATTCTGTCGTTTGTTCAAGCAATGCCACGTCGTTACAGAATAACGAGAAGATCGGTTAGTGTCTCTTTCAATGTTATTATTATAATACACCCTCTGTCCGAAAAATAATCGGAATGGCTTTAAAACGAAATAGATATTAGGTGTATGCAAAAGTTTTAGTTTTTTCTTTTACAATTTTCTTTTATTTGTTTTAGGTTGTTACATATGAAACGTCCGATTTTTAAGGTGAACTTTAAACAGGTGTATCTTGGTTGAAACTAAGCTTTTTTAATCAAAGTAATTTCCATTATAATCTATACACTTTTTCCAACGAGTTACAAGTTTTGTAATTCCATTTTTGTAAAAGCTTGGATCCCTGGAGTTTATGAACTTCTCGAAAGCATTTTTGACCGCCTCTTTGTTATTAACCCTTTTAGTGCCGATCGAAAGAATTGTGCCTAAGCGAAGAATACCGAACCAATTTGATGTAATTAAGTAAGGTTTCAGAAAAAAATCACAAAAAAAAATGTAAGAATGATATTTACAAAATTCAAAAAGTAACATATTACGAAATAAGGGGAGGATGAATTAATACCAATTCTATTTCAATATTTGTTGAAAATCATATTAATAATATTTATTCAAAATCATTAAAAAAAAATGGAAATATCAGTTTTCTTTCATAAACAGTATTTGCAAGTAAGAAGAATCATCGTTTGGTCATAGTTTGATGCAGAATCCGTAGTATAAAGTGTAAATACTGCATTTTCAATTATTTGTAACAAGATTATTACTATCGAAACATAAACTAAATGATAATCCCATAGCAAGTATCAAAAGTATTACCTGTTTCAAAACAAGCGATTCGTGTAGCTAGTATAACGTCAGTGGAATAACATTCTAGTATTACTATAAACATTTATAGTTATCCGGCTATTGTAAATGCGTAATATTTACTTACTATTACTCGCGCAAATAATTTACTTAGCATTGATGCGAATAGTAAGCAACGATATATCGTCGTTGGCACTTTTAGCAAGTGTAGCTAACAACGATATATCGTTGTTCGGCAGTAAAAGGGTTAAGTAAACAGAATGACCAAACGTAGTGTTCCTATAATTTTAAGAGATAACATGGGTTGCTACGGTGATTCTGAACAACTTTTTCCTTTACCAGAATGTTAGTTGAAGCTTCGTTTTTGAATTATTAACGAAAAGCACTGGCCAATCAGAGCGCTCAACCACGAGAGCGTGGCTCTGAACCGCCGCGCTTGGTCATGGTCGTGAACAAACGTATTGGCATAGCGTGGGTATCGCGACAAATGTTGCATCGTCTTAAATTAAGAATAATGAGGAATTATTCGTTATTAATGAATAACAAATAAACTAACAAGTGGTTGAATAACTATCTTCGATACTTTTATTCGTTAACCGAACGGAATAAAGCGTTTTATTACTTCTGAAAAAAGTTGTTTTAAGAAAAACGATTTGAATAACTAATGTTAAAAAAATACTAATTAAACTTACCCATTCGTCCACGAAATAACTTGCTTCGACGAAAGTGGTAGTTGAAACTCGGTCCTTGTGCCGATCCTGACCTTTCCAGGCAATCCTCAACAGTTGATGTTACGGCTGAATCAGTGAACTCACTTCACTGCACGGTCACTTTTCACTGTAATATTTAGGGATGATTCGACAGGATTTATTGTTCTTATATGTAACCAAATCGATCATTCAGTGACGAATGAATGCAGTTTTGAAAAATTGAATTCACTCCCGAATTAACGAATTGAATTTTCACACTCTATTGACACTGGGTTATTGTGCCAATCCTGACTTTTCGTAAATATAAAAAATATTTCATAATATTACGCGTTTGGACGATACATGTTGCTCGCTCGGTTAGCAGGACGACTCTGCCAGCTTAAGCGTTTTCTGGGTCCTAGATGGGCGTACGTTAAGGAACGGAAAATGTGGTTACAATAAAACTGTGGCGGCCGGCGGCACGACAAAGGTGGAAACAATTTGCCGATGATCGGTCAGCGCGTTTCAGGTTAGAGGTTTCTTCTAGAAAAGACCATGTTGATATTGTTTTGTCAGCCACGCGACAAGCGCCCCCTTCCACCGAAGAAGCACGTCGAAAGCGCCAAGAATAGAAAAAATCGGCAGTCCCTAGGAAGTCACAGGATTGGCACAATAACCCAATGTTAACGACCTATATCCGTCAAAGCAGGTTAATTCGTGGACGAATGGATAAATTTAATCCATTGCCGCACACTTTTAGTTTTAAAATCGTGCCCAGAAATGCAATTTTTTTTTTTTTTTAATTGTTAGTGCAATAGGGCATTGAGCGTCAGTTATATGTTTCAAAGTGGAAATTATCAAATTTTACCACAGTTTTTCTAGGAAAACTCCCGACGGCTCTAACCGTAATTTGTTTATCATTACTTTTTTTTCTGTACTCAGAACAAATGACGGCTATGACCGTCACGAAGATTATAGACATTTTTGTTCAATGTATTACTAAAGAATAAACAAAGAAGCATTAATACAGTTCGTACTAATAATGTTTCTTTTTTTTATTGATGAAAGTATGAAGGACGGCTATAGCCGTCGTTTGCGGCAATGGGTTAATTAGTTTCTTCTAACATTAGTTATCCAAATCGGTTTTCTTAAAACAATTTATCTACCTGAAAACGTGTTGTTAAAAAAAAAAAACATTTTTCCATAAGTAATAAAACGCTTTATTCCTTTCGGATGATGAATAAAAGTATCGAACACAGTTATTCAACTACTTGTTTGTTTATTTATTATTCATTAATAATGAATAATTCTACATCATTCTTTATTTAAGACTATGTAACATTTGTCGCGATACCCACGCTGTGCCATTTGTTCACGACCACGACCGAGCGTGGCGGTTGAGAGCCACGCTCTTGTGGTTAAGCGCTCTGATTGGCCAGTGTTTTTCGTTAATAATTCAACAACGAAGCTTCAACCAACATTTTGGTAAAGGAAAAAGTTGTTCAGAATCACCTCAACAATCTCCCATTTCAAGAAGTAACACTAGTTACGGGACACCCTGTATACCTTTCTATTTAGAAAACTAAAGGTCACCTTCGTTTCTCAAAAAATAATGCAAACACGAAATTTTATGAAAGACAGTATCACTTTTTCCTCTTTCATTTTTTTTTTGTTTTTTTTTTTGTTTCGTTGTAGGATGGATAAGATCTATGGGGCGAGAGATTCGGAGAGGGTAGTTTTAACTGATACACAGTATTTATTTTCTCCAACGTCCATTCTACGTTACAACACACTCTGTTCTATATGTTTTCCATCACCCATTCTATTTTTAACTGTTATTCGTCAAACGTAGGCGTTTCTTGCCTTTGCCAATTAGATGGTTCCTAAAATACCCGCCTTTCAACGTCCCCCCTCCACCACGTCTTTGGTGAAACTGTTTTCGCCTGGGAACGTCGTTTTTCTGCCCTTCGCTATGGTGACAAATAGGACTTGCAAAAGCCCGATAAAATTACAAAACCCGGTTTTCAGTTTTTCATAAAGTGAAAAACCGGTTAACCGGATTTTAGTCGGGTTTTTTTTTAATAACGTATAAAAATAAATAAACTATTACTTTAAATATACAATAAAACCTACCTAAAATATAGCGGAGCTATAAACCAAGGATAATAAAGAAAAGTATACAACAAAAAATTTAGCAATTAGAATTATTTTTTATTTAAGAATTATATAAAATAAAAAGAAAAATAACATAACTTTATTATTAATATTTCATTATGTGGAAAGAATAGAAAAGTAACATAAAACATAACTTATAAATCTTGTTTTTTAATAAAATAATATTTAAGGAAAACTAATGGGTCCAACAGGTCATATTTCATGGACGAACATAATTTGATACAGAAATTACCGCCGATCGAAAAAAAACTCTCCCACTGTCTGTTGACGTGAGCTGAATCGATGCCAGTGCATTTAATAAGTTTTCCATCGTTACGAATTTTTTTTTTTTAGTAACACCAAACATTTTCTACTCTTTTTCAAAGGATGACTCAAAAAAAGATATAATTGACTTTCGATTTTTCGGGAAAACTCGGGTTTTATGGTTAGGTAAATTTTAACAAAAAACCGGTTTTAACCGGTTTGCTAGCCACTATAGTGGCGTACCATATTTAAAAAGTTAAATTTGCCTACACCATATTTACCATATACGAGAGAAACGCTCGCTAATAAATCTCCGACCATCCCGTAGACATTCGGAATCGTAGTCAGTCTTACTACACGCAGAAGTGGTCCTTCGAATCGGTATTTAATCAGCAGAAACGTACAAATTCAGCAAAACTCGAAAGATCGTAAGATCAATCACGAGCAACACACTCCAAACACCGGTTACTTTTGGAACAGAGGGATGTAGTTCTTGGAAAAGAGTTTCTTGTACGATTCTCTAGTAACCTGATATTCCGTAATAATGTTTGCAACTGTGACGACGTAAAATGATCACAAGAACACGTGATTAACATGGTATACATCGTTGTTCACAGATTCCATGTCTACGATAACGATAGCGAGCAAACAGTCCGGAGGAATCGACAACACGACGCAGTTCCTGGTAACCGGCGGGCCGAGTAGCTCGGATAGTCAAGAGTCAGGTGTGCAGCCGTCTACCGAGGGTATCGACGTATCCTGTAAGGTTGGAAATGGCTTACTATACGGAAACGCGAGATTACAAGAGGCTTGGGAACCGGAAGGGAAAGTATCACCTGACACACCGTGGCGATACGTACCGACATCTACGAATTCCTTAAACATCGAACCGTTGAATTCACGATACTCGGACAACACGGATAACGTACAGAGCGTTCTGCAGATAATCAATAAAGGTCAAGGTATTGAGATGACGACCGGGCAGGTTTATCAGACGAATACGAAGAAATATTTTATGAATCACACCTTAGAGCCGTTTCAACAGTATTCGAGTAAGGGTAACGTGATGAAAACACCGTTGAATCCTAGATTAGATCGGGAATTGTTGCAGCAGAAAATGGAGAGGAAAGCAGCGGCGATAGAACGAGAGATGAAACTGCAGAAGAGTTTATCCGAGGAGTGCGAAGATTTGGGCGTAGACGAGCCAAGTACCAGTGACTTGTTCCCCGAGGCGGATTTACTATTCGACACCAATCATTCACCGTCCTTCGATCATTCATCACAAGACGCGTCATGCAGCCAGCCGTTAGGGATGAAATCGTACGGTGGTTCTTACTTTCGTTCGTTGGACTCGTCTAGCGGTAGCAGGGACGCCAGTCCAATTGCAGACTTGAAGATAAACGAACGTAGAAAAAGCACCAGCCAGCGTATCAGGTCCGCGAAAGATTCCTCGAAGAGATCGAAGAGGGACAAAGTGGAGGAGCTACATTTAGAGAATCCAGCGAAACATATGCGGTTAACATTGGACAGTTTGAGCCAGGACGAAGCGTCGAACAGCAATTCAGACATATCTAGGCTGTCGCCGACAAATTTAGGTTCACTGGAGAACGATTCGTTGAAAGAGGCAACGAGTCGAGCGAAGATCACGTCGAGGAACGGTTCGAAGGAAGGCTCGCCTAGTAGCGTATCAAGTATCCCGTCGAACATGAAGCTGGATATCGACTTAGACTCGGAATCGTTACCACCGAGCATCAATGTAAATAACACATCGGCAGCAAGCTCGGGAGACGAAAGTTTAACTTTACTCAGCGGCAATACAGCCGACGTGACGATACCATCGCCACTCTCGCCAATCGCTGGCCCGATGCTGTCGACGCACAAATACACCTACACCAATAAGAAACGGATCGCGTCGAAGGTGACGAGGATGGATTATCTTTCATGGGAGAGTCCAATGTCGGAGAGAACGAGATCTAGCAGCGACGAGGAGGATTCTAGTATAAGCGAGTCTATAAGCAGTCAACCAGAGGAGAACGCGTTGAGTAACGGTCTCGAAGATAGCGTACAAAGTCTCAAGTCTCTGTCGAACGAACGACGATGCAATTATTTGAAAAAGAAAGATAAGTTACAGGTGAACGCGAGGGTGGTGTTGAACCGTGCCGATCACAAGGGTAGCAGCTTGTCTAAACGCATCAAGGCGAACGAATCGATCCAAGACTCGGTTATGGTATCTAGTGACAAAGCCTCGGAGCCATCAGACGACGAGGCAGGGAATATCGCGTTGGTTGAACCGGACTGTCGAGCTAGACGTTCGAGTTTACGAGGTCACGTTAAAAAAGGATGCGCCTGTTGCAACGGCTCGCCTGAAAGGCCGAAGAAGAAGTCGGTCAAGTCAGATCATTCGAGATTAAAGAAACGTTTGTCCTCGAAACAAGCCGGGAAGAAGAGGTAGTCCTAGCGTTCGAACGCTCGACGGATCATCGCGTGTTCTACCGTAATAGTATATGCTCATTCCTGGGATGAAGCGTGTTTGTGTCCAGTGACGAAGGAAGTTTCCAGATGTTCGTACGTCCTCCCTGGCACGGCCGGATAACCGCCAATATGCGTTTGTTACGCATATCGAACCAGAGAACTGAGAATCGCATAGAATTCGCTCGGATCGGACGATCATCCATAGAAAATACAAGCTTGTACATATATTAGCGAATACGAGAGTTGTCAGAGGCGAACTTTCCACGTGATACACACCAATGTAACTCTCGGTCCTATGCCTATCCTTGTGTTTGTAGGCAGGAACGTTCATCGCGTGGCAGACTTCTCCATTCGGCGTAAACCGTGAGAACGCTAAGAACTCGTTTTATCGATCAGAAGGAGAACGAACAATTTACTAACGGTTCTCGACGAAATAATAGATCACCCCCTTTTACCAATAGATGTTACTATGATACTAGATATAAGGTGCAAGTTATAATGAATGGCAGACTTAGATTAAATCGTTAAGAATATTAGAGACGCAATCTAGTCAAGAGATAAGGTTTTCTTGTGACGAAGAGTAGACGCGTTTGAAGGATAAAGGAGGAAAGAGCGTGTGTGTGTGTGTGTATGTGAGAGAGAGAGAGAGAGAGAGGAAACAAGAAAGCGAGAGCGAGCGCGCGCGCGTAAAAGAGAGCAAAGGACGAACGAGAAAAAGGCGGGGAAAAAGCGAAATACGAGAGAGAAGAATGCAGAGAGTGGTGTGAATTAAATATAGAGAGAAAGATGAAGATAAAAAATTCAGATATATCCGATCGTCGATAGAGATCCCTCGCAGACTAAAGAATTTATAACTGAAAAAGCCTGAATTTATAATTCTGTCTACTTCTGTATCCATCGTGATGTTACTATTGCACGTTCTTACACGATGTGGTCAGACTGAGAAGAGGAAGAAGACGGATAGTCTATATATCTCATTTGGTGAATTCTCGTTTGTTAGTAAGCCGCGCATTGAACATTTACCTTTCCGCGTAACGCTTCTCGTCAAACTTTAGAACCTTAACTTTACAACAGAGACGATCCCTGTAAATTGTGTAGCGTCGTTACCTTGACGCAAAGATTGTAGGAGCGAGACGGATTGAACGGATGTGAATGGAAAAAAAAAAGAAGGGAAAAAAGAAGAAACCAAATAAAGGCGACGAAATTTTTAGCAGATATCAGGAAGGAAAGGGGGGGATAAGAGGAAACTAGAAAAATATATATAACTAAAAAAAAAACAACGCTGTGTATTGTACGGGCCGACCATACCCTGTCACGGTGCATGTAAAAAAAAATAAGTACCCAAAAAACTGTACATTACGTAGATAATTCATTAAAAGTATAATATTATATCGCTGCACTTTAGTACAAAATCGCTTCACCTTGTTTCAGAATGACAAGTTTATATCATCTTTCGGTGTGCTGTCGTGACGCGTGAATGCCTGCAACTTATTATAAAACTATAAGCAAAGAAGATACTTGTAAAGGTTGTGTAATTAAGCTACTGAACGCTGATCAAATTTGCATACGTTTCTTTCGCGCCTTCGTGATCGTGGAGTGAACGATCAATTGGAAATTTACCCGCGTTTAAAGGCTAGAACTCGTTGATCCATGGGTATTAAAACATTGTAGTAAAAGTATTAATTCTGGCGCAGAAACTAAAAAGTTAAGGATGTTGAAAAGTAATGTTCCTGTGAATAGTCTCCTTTCGTGATACGAACCAAAGTGACTCCGTTTAGAAGCAAAAGATGATGAACAAAAATGACAAATGAAACTAAAAAGACGAAACAAGGAAACTAACGACTCGAAAGAAAACGAAGAAAAAACGCTCGTGGAAGAGAATGAAATATGAGAAACAAAATAAAGAAAGAAAGAAAGAAGAAGAAGAAGAAGAAGACGAAGAAACGTTGAATTTATTGTCTTTCTTGTAATCGGATGGAAAATTGTATTAGTTGCTTCGTTATTATGAACGTATCATTGTAAGATAGATATCTCCTTCGTTTTTTCCATTCTATCGATGATTAGTGAAACTCTACCTCGTGCACGTGTCGATCATTATTCATAATTCTCATGATGTTTTTAAGCAATTTCTAATAACGTAAATGTCGAAGAGCTCGCCCGCTGTAACTCAAACGGTTTGCTATATAATACCTTTCACCAAACGTGTTATCGGGGAACAACACGGTGAAGGGATAAAATATGGACAATCTGTAATCGCTGTTACTATAAAAATTCTAATTCTAATCAGAGAGAACTTTGTTCCTGCTCGAGATTTCACATTGTACATTTAGCAATAACAAAATGTTCATCGGAAGCCCCTGGTATCTTAGACATTAACGTACGTTTTATCTACAGTGACTTCCGTCAACACGTTGAATGTTATGGGGGTCACCGGTGACTGCTATTGAGTTTGTTCTAAGCACCATGGGGGTCACCGGTAACCAGCGAAGCCAAGATTACTAGAAACCCATAATTCCAGTAAATTTCAGTATTTTTCAATTTTTCAATATTATCATCCTTATTACAATGGTGTGAATTAATACAACGATAGAATACATGAAAATAGTTTTATTTATATATGTTACGGTAAATGTGATTAATCCGGTGATTATGTATAATTACCGGTTATTATATATAATCACCACCTAACATATTCTCGAAGTGATATTGCTAGATCTGAAACATTATCAAGCAAAATAAATTGTTCTTCATGATAGAAGCCAAGCAGCTGCGTAAACTGGACGAATTTTGGTTAAGTTATAGACTTTTATCACATTTACCAAATTTAGTGGTGATTAATCACCGGATTAATCACATTTACGCTCATATTGCAATGTGCAGTAAATTCATGTTTTTGTGTAAAATTAGCATGGCATTCAACGTGTTAATATTCAGACACCCTTTAACCCTCTAATGCCACAATTTTTGTTTGACCTCAAAAAATCAGAATAGACTAATTTGAAGTCGAGAAAAATGAATCTGAACTCCGTTATTCCTTTTGATTATAAAAAAAAAAAGTCCAAGCACGTGCAATTTTTTGTTACAACTGTAACGATGGTTACACGGAGCGTGGTATTGCCAAACCAAAAAAACTTAAATATACAATGAAGCTTGGTTTACACTCTAATACAAAAATTTTATTTAAAAATTATGAAATATATGTTTTATAGCGACTCGCGTAAACCCCGTCTAGAGGCGGAGCTAGGAATTAGAGGGTTAAAAGAGAATAACTTTTTCTAAATTGAACCAAACGAATCTCGTGAAAAATTAGAAGGATTAGTTTATCAAACGACGCTCACAAACAGTTTTGAAAAGATTCCAATTGGTCCGAATTGCGAAGAAAATTGTAACGGCCACCTGTTGCAATTTTATTAAGCTACGAACAATTAACGCATTCTACGTCGGTCCCGTATTATTACGGGATTTCCAACCTATCGGTTTTGACGGATATTTGATTTTTGTTGAAACGTATAATGTTCAACAAAAATATACTATATATTCTTTTGTGAAAATGTATAAAATTTTTAATATACTTTCTTTCGAGTGTCCATTCCCCGTAAATAAGCAATGTGACTGCCAGCACCCAGGTTTTCTCAGCTGCAGATATTTAGCCGACGTACAATGTGTTAAGAATGGGAAAAATCGAAGTATCACGACTTTCGATCTATAATTGCGATAAATCGAAAGATTCTTACATCTTTCTGTCCCTATCCCTTGTTCTTGCATCAACCGATTTCGCAAAAAATTTCAGCGTGTATATAACAAACATAAATCTACAGAATATGTTTCATAAATTTTCACTACAAGCTCAGATAAAAGAGTTATACAAAGAGAACTCTACTATGTTCTTTGCAATTTCGACTAACTACAGTTTTTTCAAAATATTTCGTACACATCGTTTAGTAAATTAATCCTTCTAACCTCTCATGGGGACTCGATTCATTTGGTTCAATTTTAAAACAGTTATTTTGTTTTGAAAGATTTTCGAATATTAATGGGAGTCACCTGTACGCGCGGGCATTCTCTACTCAATTGATTCGCTTCTCTTTGGGTTTCGTTGTATATCTTCTTCCATTTTAATTGCCCATCTCTACCCGCAATCGCCTACTTGTATATAATGTATATTTTAACCCGCGAATGCTCTTCAAGTCGTTCAACGAATGGTTCTGAAAACCTGTCAGCGTAGTCCGACGAGTTTCCAGCGGTGCGAATCGACGAGAGAGAGAGTAAGAGGGAAAAGAGAGAAAGAGAGAGAGAGAGAATTCAAGTTAATGTATCGTCTAAACGTAAGCTCTTATCTTCCTGTACAGTTAAAGCGATGTAAGAAACAGATTAAGACACGGAGAAAAAGGAATGAAAGCGAAGGTATGAAAAGGAACAATGAACGTTCGGCAAAATAAATATAAACGTATGATATTTAAAAGAGAGATGCATTTCTGTGTGTAGGTGTACATTTCGAAGGAGCTACGCACCAAAATAATAATACGTATTTTTTGATGGGATAGAAGAAACAAAACAAAACAAAAAAAAACAAACGTTACATGTAGCTTATACGTTTAGAGCAAAACGAATGAGTGACGAACGTAAGAGAAAGAGAGAGAGAGAGAGAGAGAGAGAGAGAGAGAGAGAGAGAGAGAGAGAGAGAGAGAGAGAGAGAGTGAAAAAGCGTGTGAGTGGACGCGTGAAAGTGAATCGAGCGAATGGAAGAGTATAAAAAAGCGAGGAAGAAGAGAGTTGTTTGATTGTCAGTGATAGCCTGGCCTTTTTCGCCACCTTTAGTCGTACCAATCGCATTTATAATAGAGGGGTAACTGTAGTCTTCGTAAAAAGAATTCATGAATGGACTTAATTAAGAGAATGGAAATCTAGAAGAAACACTTAAAAGTTAAGCGAAGTTTTCCAGAGCCGCGAGAGCTTCTTTTCAGATACTTAAAAAAAAATATATATATATATATATAAACAAAAAAAAAACAAAAACGAAGGAAGGGAGAGAGAGACAGAAAAAAGACAGAGAAAAGAACAAACTAAATGTGGAAGAAAAAAAAATAAATAAACAAAAACCGCTTTACACTGGCCGTTAAGCGATTAACTTAAGAGTTTTTTGTATCGTATGTTTGTTAAAAGACTACTGTTTTTTCTCACTCAGAAACACCCCTTGCTATACCAGTATTCGAGAGGACGATGTTTGCCGCGTCACTTTGATATCTGTAAACGAACAATGTGAGAAAATAATGTAGAGAAAAGAAAAGAAAATTATATATATATATAATATTACAATTAATTTTATATATATATAAAATTCACACATATATATGTATACATATATATATATATATAAAAAAGAGAAGTAAAAAAGAAAAAAAGTAGGAGATGATTCTAGAGAATGAAAGAGGAGAGAAAAGAGGGAGAGCGAGAGAGAGAAAGAGAGCGAAAGATTGGGAGAAAGAGGCTGAGAGAGGGTGTGAGAGAAAGAGAGTGAGAGGCAGAGAGAATACGTATAAACGAAACGGCCGTGCACTGCAAAACGTACATTGATTAAGATACGTATTGTCGTTCAGCACAAATCTGTTGAAAATCGAGAGATTAAGTAAAACACGCAAAACGATAAATGAAACCGACGAGGGACGGGAAGCCAGATAAACCGAGGACGGATTTGTTTAAAAGAAGAAAGAAAACGAAACCAGAAAAAAGTAAATAGACACCAGTACAGTCATGTCCGAAGAAAAGACAAAAGAAAAGAAAAGAAACGCGAAGATCTGCTTCTCTGTATATACGTTTAAATGAATGCCGTTGAAAAAAAGAAAGAAAAAAAAGAACACGAATGAAGGGAACATTTCTTTTCTAGACATTACCACATTATACATATGTATTGTAATTATATAAAACACTAATGATACATATTTTCGAGATACACGACCAGTCGGGAAATGTTTGTTTGGTAAAGGCCGCGGTTCGATCTAACGCATCATTATATTCGACGTAGAATCGATGTTTACATGTGAATACATGCGCACCGGCATTTATATGTAAATATTTGACGAGCGTTTAAGTGAAGGAAAGAAAAAAAAAAAAAGAAAGTCGCGCATAAACTTGCATCTTTCGTAGTAGTTATCTCCGTGTGGTACAGACTATTCCTTTGTAACTTCGATGAACGCTAAAAAAGGCCTCGTTATTTTCACGCACTCTGACAAAAGAAACGCATGTTCTTGGACTGAAACTATCGAATTTAGATTTTTAAGATTGTTCCACTGTAACAAATCGGTACAAAGAACCAGCGGTGTAGTACAACTTTAAGGATCGAAATTAGAAGGGTTTTCTGTGAAACAAACAAAAGAAATTACGTGATCGCATACAGTATTTTATGGGTACTTCTAATTTTTCCGGTTCGTTTGATTTATCAGAACTAAATAGTTTCATCGTACCAGTGTACATCTCTTTACGACTAACGCTTTGTTTTCTATAGCTAATTGAATTTTATACCGTCGAAATTTCAGTCGTAAAGAGGTGAGAAACCATACCTTACGTTTACATTCAAATATTTGAATATTCGTAACATATGTCAAATTGACACGACATTCTGCGTATAAATTTCAAAATTAAAATTTAAAATTACACTTTTGATTTACATAAAACTTTACGTAACTTCGCTATCGACAATGGACACTAAATTTCTCTAAAATATTCGTGCATAAACCAGCTATTCACTTTTTTTTTGTTTTCTTCTAATAGTTATTATTGTATATTCGCATCGCACGCAATTAAGTTGTTAAAATATCGTGATCTTCAAATTCCTACCACAATGATTAGACGAAGGAATATCTAAATGGTGTAATAACCCTTGAGAACATCGCAGAATGATAAAACATCAAAGAAAAAAAAAAGGTTAATCACATTTGCAGTTGTTGGAAGCTATTGTCGAATGTTTTTCTTCATGCGCAAAATCTATCAAGAAGTGTTGTAAAATCAGAAAGATGAATAAGGAATCGGTCAACGTAATTGCTCGATCTCGTTGATTTTTGTCAGATAAATAGTGGGGAAAAAAGATAATGAAAGAAATACTCCGTGGATATGACTGTACAGCGTATTAACTTGTCCGGAACTACATATATCGAGAATCCTCTTTCAAATCGAAGTATAAGGATTGCATATTGTACATAAACAAGACATATTTTCTATATAAGGGACGTCGCTCGGTAAGGCCGATGACTCGAAAAAATATTGCAATATTACGATAATTCTTTTAAGCGGTAGGATAGCCTTTAATCGTTTTATGTAATGTAATGATAGAAGAGGGTCTGGCAGAATAAAAGTGAAACTTCTGTATTTAAAAATCTCTTCAATGTGTATATTTATTTACTTGTTGTTGTTCATTTGTTTGCCTTCTCTTTAGAATGCATGTTAGAATTAGAGCTATCGGAATTGGCGCTTTCATACTCTTTTCGTTGACTTTCCACTTCCTTCAATCAAACAAATAAATCACTTGAATAGATGTAACAATATTGGCAATGTTATAACGATGAATGTAACATATACTCACTCGTTGAATGATGTCTAATAACGTAGAACTTTCGTTGGATTTAAAAAATTCATTTATTTCCTGTGGAACGCAAAAGTGATTCGGAGCTTTCGGTTGAATACCAATTTCCTCGCCGATAAATCTGAATTCCGGTGTATTTTCTATTATATTCTGTAATTCCTCGTACGTGAAAAGAGTTCCTTTCGTAGCGGATTCGTCCAACGGGCCAAAATCAACTATTTTTACTTTATCTTTTTTATATCGTATAACATCGAACGAATCTATATTGCGATACATTATGTATTGAAGTTCTATCATTCAATTTAACAAAAATTAATTCTCAATCACTTACAATTATCTAATGGAAATCTATCTTTAATACGTTCCATAAATAAACTCTTGATGTCTGTTTGGATATTATACTTCTCTGATTCATTGTAACTGTAATACTGCGATATATCTCGTTGGCTAATTGCTAAAAAAAGATTAACATAGTAATTGTAATTAATCAATCGAATAGATAAATTACAAATACTGCCAAAGTAAGTCAAATTTTCTTGCCGATAAGTTCCTTTTCTATTACAAAGCATCGAAATTCTGTGCAGGGATTAATATCTCTCCATTGCTTTAACACAAGACAGTATTTCATAGGAGTTTCGTGATCTGTATAATTTTTTATATTACTCAAATCTTTGACAATTCTATCTGAACTCTTCAATAGTAAATACACTTCTTCCAATGTTTTACATTTCAATGTTTTAGTTGGTGCCACCCAAGTTGCATCCTGAAAGTAGATAAGATGTAGAGAAGTCTAGAAGTCAGCTTTTTCAAGAGAAAGCTAAATGTTTATTTACCAAAGGTGAACTCCAATTACTTTTAATAAACACTGCACCGTATTCGTCTATAGCATCTTGAATTTTTTGACTAAATTGTGGAAACGTTGGTTGAAAATCAAGCGAATGCTAAAAGAATATAGTAGTAATTCAATATGTACATGTATGTTGCTTTAAACATACCTCTTCGTTTACTACTGGAGATCCATCCATCCATTCTGCGTTTTCTAACTCAGAGTTTGTTGCCTCAACGGGCAAAATAAACTCATCATGCTCCAGATACTTGAGTACTTCGTCAGGAATTTGTAGAATTGTAGCTTTTAAGGAATCTTTACAAAATTTGGGGTACCATGACGCAAAGGAACATTCGGGCTTTAAACTATTGACCATATTAATCAGTGCCTATATTGACCAAAAAAATATATACTTCGAAAATAAGTAATACATATCGAAATCAATCTAATTTCAAATCCATATTCTTAAGTAACGTTGCTAAGATGCTTACTTGATTTTTTAAATCTTTCAAGACGCTCTGCGCTTTAATTTTACGCAAATTTAATGTCAATCTGTAAATTTACCAAACGTTAATTATCATTGACGAATGAAAGATCATTAAAAATTCGAGTTATCGAAGGCAAATGCATTCATTCGGTCGCTCTTTTACTGTGACATCTATACGACGCCGCCAGATGTAACTAATTAAATCTGTTACTTTGGAATAGAGAAATAATACAACCGAAATACGAATATTTGCATTTAAAAATTAATCTTACATTATTCGTAACGTATAGTTGAGGGAAATGTTCGTAACTGAATGTAAAATTGAATCACACGAAATTACTATACACACTAGAATCTAAAATGGCAACTGTACAAAGATTATAAGCGTCAATTTCTTCGATTGCACTCTTCGTTCCTCTAGTGAAGTATATAAATAAAGTCTGAAATATATGTTTTCGTTTTCAATTGACGCTAATATTTCTGTTTAGTAAATAACTTCTAATAAGAAACAATGAATCAAGTTAGAAAGTCGATTATCACAATGTAAAAGTGCAAATGTGTAATTTTGAATAATAGTTAACCTTCGATTGATGACAACTGTTATCAAGCTTTACGAAGCTTATAGTGTGAAATAGTTGAAAAATGACGAGAAATGATAGTCCGGGGAGGAATTTCTCAAATGAAATATGTAAAGAATTTCGTACGAGGTACCACATGTGATCTATTAAATGTGTCAACATAGATATTTTTAATCGTTTAGGATCCGCCTCGATTATATAAACATTCCAGTCAAAATACCTGTAGTGGACGATATCCTTACATTTCGCTAATAATATGGGTAAGCAATTAAGAAATGTATTACGAGTCAGTTACTTCGTTCAACAAGGGGTGAATCATAATTATAAATTGTAATTGAGTTTTTACTTTTAAGTGATGGCAGGGAACGAAAGCACTCCTGGATCTTTAGCAGAAGATTCATTGTCCACAAGATTGCAATGGCTTCGCCAGCGTCGGGAAACATTACAAGAAAAGTTAGCTCAAAAAAATAATGAACTTAAAAATTTATGCGTCGAGGAAGCAGAATTAACTGGCATTTTACCACCAGAGATACCGTTAGAACCTGGAGAAAGCCCGCCGGTATTTCGCAAACGAGTTGGAACAGCGTTTACGTATCCGCAGAATTTAATTAATAAACTGAAAACAAATGAAGTTGTATGTTTCCAAAATATTCCAGATATTAACACTTTACCGAGAGCCTATTAACCAGTTTCTTGCTAGCAGTGCAACAAATTAATTAATTATCCTATAATAAGAGAAAGTGAATGATATAGTAAGCTCTCTCACGAATTTTGATTTAAACTTTTTAGAGTTATAAGAATAAGCACGATAACAAAAATCGAGCCAGTATTGAATAGAATGAGCTGGTTGGTAAAGTGTTAAGCTAACGATCTGAATATACAAATGAAATAGAAGCAATTTCTTTTACACCTTTTGCAGGAGGAATCTGCTTTAGAATTGGAACGCCAAGTTCAACTTGGCATAGTGGAAGCTGCTTTAGGAATTGTGAATGATCCCACGGAAAGCAAAGCGGTACGGCGTAAACATAGGCTTGTTTACCAACAAAGTCAGCGCAGGCTACAAGAATTAGAAGCCCGTTTAAATTTCCTAAGACAAAGTCGTAGTAAAACGCATCATTCGACGCAACTTCAACACCCCAATGTTTGTAATACTCAACCGCATTTACATGTAAATGTAAAACACAGAACGAAGAAACCCCGACCACCACTGGATGGTACAGGTACGATAACACTCCTGTCCCATAATAATAGGAGCAGTTGATGAATTTAATTTGTCCCATAATAATAGTAGCAAAAGAAAATAAATATAGAACGCAACATTTATTATCAAAAAACTAGATGAAATTAAACAATAAATTAAAAATATTACTCGTAATTTTTATTTTGAGTGTTCAGATAGTTTCTGGATTTTTCAATAATTTCGTTACTGCATTTTAAACTTGTAGGTAGGATCCCTTGGCTGCGAAGACAAAATTTTACGCGATCTTTCTTATTCTTTTCTGGAAGAAATGGTTCAATGGTGCTTGAAACTCGTTTTATGGATTTTTCTTTTTTTAAAATTCGGAATAACGTAGATTTGGGAATTTCAATGGCGTGAGCTGTGCAGATCTTATGGTGCCTCTTCTGCTAAGAGGAATATGTCTAAGTTTTTCAATTTTTTCTCCATAATCTTTGCATTTACGTCCACAGTTTTGTTTTTTCAAAGAATCAACATCAGCATAAGATTCATCTTAACAATTATTTTCGGAAGCACGTTTCGAAATTCTTGATATAGTCGTTCTGTTGCGCTTAAATTGTTTTGCAGCTAACGTAATTGCACCTTTCTGTAACTTTTCGTTTTTCTTTTGATGCATCAAGAACTGGACAATCACAACTCGATCTTTGCTTGAAAACTCTCTTTTCTTTTTCATCTTACTTTTACAATGGGTTGATATTAAATTGAAATAAAACAACTGATTTCGATCAGCGCATAAAATTAGAAAAATAATTACAATTCGCAATAATTAAGTAAACCTAAAAATTGAAAGATGTGTCAAAACAAATGACAGATGTCATGAAACATTGATTTTGATCGAAGGCTTCGCAAATTTGTGCTACAACATAACTTACAGCTGCATTCGCCAATAATTCCCATTTAAATATTTACTTGCTACTATTATTATAGGTCAGTTGAAGTATTTATTTTTCCTACAAATAAATTCCTTTTTCATTCAATATACTATTTTACAGTAAACGACGTAAGTACAAAAGTTACGAGAGGATTGCTTCAAGAGAGCGGTGTAAGCTTAAGTCCGTTAGGATCTGAAGATAAGTGTAACACTTATCCTAGTCACGGATACGACGATCAACCGCTGGTACCTAATACCTGTAATCACAATCATATCGGTACTTATTGCCCCACAGTTTCTGATCAACGGCAAAGTATCAAGATAATAGAACACGATCACAATGATAATCAGAATGTTTACATACTTCCTGATCAATATCGCACGCGAACTTATTCTCACGGCAGCGGTAGTTCGCGTACTCAGAATCACTATCAAGATAGCGAACGAATGTATCGTCCTCTGCCAACAACATATGCTGAAGACGAACGACAAATACGATACCGTCAGTTTCAACAACAAGAACAAACTTACAATTATCAGCAATACTCCGACTATAAACATTTAGACAACGATGTCCAGCGAAGATCTGGCCAGGAATATTACGAAAGAGACTTTCGTATGTTACATTACACGCACATACCGGAATTTCCGATGTATCATAAGAGTAATTCTCAATCGCAGTCGTTGCTAAGACGAGAGCGTGACTCTAGCGGTAGTAAAAACTTGCGATATACAGATTCGCCGAGTGAAACACAATTACCGTCCGGTTACTGGATGCGATACGAAGATGAAATCGTTTGGTGCACGGATGATCAACCTGTTTCAGATAGATTTGGCAGTCTAGATCGAAGGAAACGCAACGCTGTTCAACATCCTGGTGTCATCGGTACCGATATACAACCACGATATCGTACAGTGTCTGTAGGATGCAGTAAAAATTCACCTTACATAGCATCTCACCAAAATGCTTCTGTCCATCTGTTACCTTTATCCGAACAACCGCCGACTAACAATAAAATGTTACTTCGAACGCAATCTTTAGGTAGCGTTGAGAAATGGCATTCGAATCATTTACACGAGTTGCTCGATAGTAAAGATACGACGGATAATGTCAGTCGAAAGGGAAAGGAGAAGGAGTGGTACGAAACATCTTTAGATTCAGGCACAAGTCCAGGATCAGATATCAATTTAATCTCGTCACATAAAAATATTCATTATCAGTCTACTTTGCCTGCATGTTCCAAATCGTCTAGTAGCAACGGCGAGGATGGAAAAAGTAATTATATTCCATCGGTGAATCATCGTAAAATTGATATAATAACAGCTGAAAGTGACCAACATTTGCAATCGTTGTCAGCTCGTTACGAACCAACTCGAAAGAAAGTATTAGAGATTCCAGCAGAATCAAAATCACCTCAAGAAGCGAACGAGGAGGCAATTATATTAGGTTCGTCTCAGAATTGTACGATTGTTCAGGCTGGGAAGTATCAACCGTATAGAGAAGTTACAAAACCTTTCGAAATGGCCGACTTCTATAAATATTCCACTAAATTTCGTAAAAGGAACGAAGCAAATGGGCAAAGTGTTTCGAACGAAACATCAGATGATTCTCGAGCGGTACACTATTCTGGGACAAACGATATGTTTGGAGAATCCGATTCTTCGGATATCACGCATAACGGATCCATTGCTAGTTCGGTTCAGAAAAGAATATATCAGCCTGTCCAAAGAATGACGTGTCAGCCTTATCTCACGTCGTTAAGATAATTTCTGAGTACGTACAGATTAGAAATAATCTAAAGTAATGGCGCGAAACAGACGAGATAGGCTGGACCTGTCTGAACAAAATGTTCGTAACTCTCATTTTGAATTTACGACAAATTGAAATATTGCTTAGAGCAGTTTTGAAATGGCAACTACGGTCCGAGAAACTAGAAAATTACAAATATAGTATAATTGAATTAATTTAATTTTGGACGAATACTGTATTGTGGACAGGGAGATTCTGGTTTTTAAGAGAACTGTTGAATATGGATATCAAATTGACTACGTTAAAATTTTCATGGAGACCTGATAAGTGCCTTATGTTTATCGAGATCATTATCAAAATTGTACGAAGGAAAATTCAATTTTTAACGAATCGATACGTTAAAAGTTAAGTATATAAAAGCTGAGCTTACATGGGTACGAGAGAAGTGATCAAGTTTTTTTTAAACGACTGCATCGACTCGTAATGTAGAATAGGAGTAAATATTTTTATAATTAACTTTATAAAATGCCGATGAGATACAATTAGAAATTACTTTTGAGATATAAATTGATAATAGGACTGCTTAAATCTTAAGTATTGAGAAACAAGACGTACGGATTAAGTCTTAATGATAGGTAGTAATTTTTTAAATTATATATATTTCAATATTTCAATTATACATTCGTAAAGGTAGTTTCTTCAATAAGCGCTTGCACAATATAAAACAGTGAAACGTAAGAAGTATGTTAAACTCCATTACCTTAAGCGCCTTCGGCTTTCAAAGCCAAAGACTGGAATAATATTTTTCGATACTTTCGTATTTATTTAAATGGAACGTATAAGTGTATCTCAATTCTACTTAGTTCCATAACACATTTGTAATACACTTTATTTAATTTCGTTATCTTCATTCTTTGCCAGACTATTTTGAATTAAATTTACCTTCGAACCTAGATTATCTTGATAATTTTGGGTGACCGTTGGATGAAATATTCAAATCCTACGAGTACCCTTTGGAGGCTTTCCGATACAAGGAAATGGTATCTTTTAATGTTAAGTTACAATTAGAACAGGCAGGAAGTTGGAAGTATAATATATAATTTGGTTTAGTTTTCTTGCAAGATTTCTACTCGGATGAAGAAGAATTGAATCCTCCTTCTCTCTCTAGTTGGACCTGATATTAAGGCCAAGATAAAAAGTGCTATTTCCAGAGTTATCGTTCTCTCTGTGAATAGACAACTCCCCATTTCAGTTATCAAAGGGGCTCAAGTAATAAATCGTTTAGGTTTTATTCTCATTACTTATTAAATATATTGTCTAAGATGTTACGATTTGCTATATTTGTTAAGAATAAAGAAATAATTGATTTATTTTGATCTTATCTTTAATGTTCATCAATGTATTTCGCTATCACGAAAGAAATAAGCGTTACAAGTTTTGTATTAAAAAAATTATATATTTCTTTAAAAGCAACGTTACTTTTTCTATGAAAAGAATATCTGTAAAAAAATAAATTTAGGAATATTTATAGCCTCTATACATAGATTCGTCGTTAAGTTAATTTGCAATTTATATACAGATCTCTGAAGTTGCAATTTTATATTACTTACTTGTTTCAATGACCTATTTAAGTATCAAATACTATAAAAGAAGGATTTTCTACGCCTAGTATTCTTTTATGCGTTTTGTTTCAAGGACTTTGAAAATATTTATTATACTTCAATATTTAAAACAATCGTGTGTATATATATATACATATATATATATATATATATATATATATATATATATATATATATATATATATATATATAGTAGCTTGGAAACCGTAGTAAATATCAATTTTTCAAATACTGTACTGAATTTCTCATGTAAAGAGCAATAAAAATGAACTTAAAGGCATCCAACTTTGTTGTTAAAAACCACTGCGAATAACAAGTTGATCTTTTATAACAAGAGACTAATATAAAACACTGTAACAAGAGCTTTATATTGCAATAGGAGATCCTTACTTATTGCAATGTCACATTAACTTGGGATAGGATCGAAATTTGAAAAACGGTGCACCGACGAATTAGATAAGATGAAAACATGTATTGTTTCCTTCAATCGGTATGTCTATATGTTCGATAGATTTAAAAAAAATTCTCGAATTTCTTTTTTATGAAAAAAAAAAAATGTGCATTTGAGAAGAGGATACGATGCAATGAAACGAAATTGAAATTTTATATCATGTAGTAATTCAAATCTTATCTAATAAATTCGTCGATATGACAGGAAGTAAAAGACGATGTCGATTACACCTGAAATGCATGTTATGTAGGTACTTAGCCCTGATTAAGTAACTGGATCTTATAAGGGAACATATCTAACCCACACAAACCGATTTTACTGAAATTTACGTGGAAGATAGTTTAAGGAAAAATATTTTTTTTACTGCTAATCGTCCACATTTGAAGGTGAAAAAAATACCTTTAAACTAGGAAGTTGAGAACTTTATAGTATCTCGAAAATCAGAGGATTCAGGTAAAGCATTTTTTTAATTGTGCGTTTTGACCTGTGGGAAAAATTGTTCTCCTGAACCCTCTAATTTTCGAGATATTCCAATAAAATGTTTTCAACCCTCTACTTTATTAATACGTTAAGCACGGCGTCAGTCCCCAGGGACTGACAGTGAACTTTTCGTTTGGATGCCGTCGATCAGCGGTTGGTTAGGTTTGTCTATTCTCTACAATCCTACTCTCAATTAATGATCACTGCCTGGAAATCAGTTCCGAGCTTAACGTGTTAGGAGCATTTTTCACACGTTCGATGTGAACGATTGCCGATAAAGAAAAATACGGATGAAATATTTTTCCCATAAACTACCTTCCACGTAAGTTTCGTTAAAATCGCCTTGCGTGAGTTCGATACGTTCTCTTGTTAAAAGTTTATCATATGCTATCTCGCAAATCATATAAAAATTCTACCTTCATACGCTCGTATAGTGCAATTGTAAATACACAACTTATTTCGTGAATAAAGTATTGCTTTCTATTTTTACAACTGCACTTTACAAAATAAATTAATATTGAATTTACAATCAGATTCATTGGCACTCATATACTTTTTTTCTTACATAATACTAAATGAGACATACAATTTTGAAAGGAATTACAAATTATAATAGCGATTGAATACCCAGTATTAGATAAATAGTATTACAGTTATTCTTATTGTTAACGCATGAGCATACATTTTTTTCTTTTGTTTTTTTATAAAAGTAACTTAATGTTTTAATCGTAATAGAATATATTAATATGTTAACACGATAGTAAAGTGAATCATAGCTAAGTGACAAGTCAAACGAAGATCTGAAACAAGTACTTATTATATAGAAAATAATGGTTACAATATTCTGATATTTTTATAAGTGGCGTTAACAATAACAATATACAATTACAACAATTCACTATAAAATTAACAATGTAGAAATTCTATAGAAAATATAAACAATTTGCATTTGGTGGAAACATTTTTCGGGAAAGCTGCAGATGGTACTGAAGTATATATTTGACGAAAAATGTAATTTTTTCAAGTTCATTTAAGGCAACGCTGAGGACATAAAAATTTCATAGAAAAGCACATCTTATAGCTACGAGTAACCAATAAAAAAGAATTTATACTCGCAGAATCTTTTGAAACAATTTAATAATTCAATACTAATTCAAAGGAATTCCTTGAATACATAAAAAAAAAAAATAATAAAAAAGTTATTTTCATAAAGTAGCCCTATCAAAAACAATTGATACCATATTCTTTGGCTTTTATTTTCAGTTATAAAGCTTCTGATTGCCTTCATTCATCGGTACAAAGAATCATTTACCTTTTTCAAACAATCATCATTGATCTAAAAAACGGACTTTCAGAAAAAGTGTCTAAATATATTTAATAATAAAATATGAAGATAAAATAATAAAGATTCCAAACAGTTTTGAATTCGTTTGTCGTTTATAAAATAATTTTTATTTGTTATTTTCTTTTTCTAACTCTGAAAACTGTTTGTGCATACTCGCCAGAACTGTTTTTTTTTTCTTTTTTTCCCTCTTTTTCTTTCTTTTTTCTTTTTTTAATTATATTTAGCAGTACACACATTCAACCAAATTTTCATACTATCGCACACACATACACTTATTACATGGTACACTCGCTTTGCGCAATTTATCACGGTTATCTTAAAACTATTGATTAAAAACTAACACTATACAGTTCAATAATTTAAGGAAATTTCTTAAATGTTCGCAGATCATAACAGGAGGTAGGACGAAACTTGTTACTTGTATATTCGATACGAATGATCGATAATCAAATAGATATTATGTACTGATCATTACAAACCACAGATTGTTTATATATTTTGTTCTCTTCAATTTCTGAACGAAAACTTTTAGATCCTATAAATCCTTGTTTTCTCAAAGTCAAAGACGACAGATGAATAGAATAATTAATTAAACTTGAACTTTTTGCTCACAAAATAAGTACCCAATCGAAATTAAGATTAATACTAGAATGCTAAAGCCATATTATAGAAAAAACAAAGTTTATATTTTTTTTATTTTATTTAACAAGTTCTTAGTTAATCGTTAAATGTCGAGCCAATTAGTGAAAGTAGAAATAATATTTATGGAAATAATTCCATTTAAAATTTTGGACAACGGTAGCAAACTTACTTTGGCTCTAAAAAGTAAGGAAACTTTGTTTTTGTAATCAAAGTTTTTTCATACATATAAATTAATTTTGATTGTACAACGTATTGGCTATTTAATTTTCACTTAAAAAAAAAAGGAATTCTTTTAGGCCCCAAGTTAGATGAAATAGAAACAGAACTTTATTTCCATGCTGACAAAAGATTATCGTAAATGTATCGATGTATATATTTCTATTAATCGAATTTAATTTGGACCACTGATGTAAGATTTGATGCACATATCTTATGATTGAGTATTAATTGTAACAATGTTGGTCAGAACACACAAACAAAAGTTATTGTAAAGTGACTATGTAGCATATAAAAATCTTGCCATTGTACGCACAATTGCAACCTCCTCATTAATATTTCTGTTATTGTTATTACCAACCTGATATTACATATCCTTCATGTAAGTATCATCAAGTAAAGCACACAAATCTTTTATTAATGTAGCCAGGACATCTTTGTATCATTCAAACAATTCGTAAACTACTTGTTTATCAGCCAGTGAAACTACATACAAGTGGTGGATGAGATAGATGATATAGTTAACAGCAACAGCAGCAGAAATTACTGAATTAATACAACTACTCAATTTAAATTTCACGTTCAGAACATAGATTCATCTGAATCAGAAACAAAGGAATCAATTTCTTCAATATCTACATCATAGAACCAACGGTCGTCTCTTTCCTCGAAAAAGTCCCACAAAATTAGTTGCTGTAAAAAATGTTCGCATTTCTGTACATATCTGATAAAAGCAACATCAACACGTTGTACGCCGGTCCCGCATTATCGCGGGATTTTTAGCCTATCGGTTTTGATGGACGCTTAATTTTCGTTAAAGTATATGGTAGCAAATATTCAGCAAAAATACAGTAAATTTTTCTGAAAAATATGCTACACCTATCCCTCCATATACTTTTTATACGTGAGTTTTTTTTTTTATGTAGTAAAGTATACCTCTAATTAGGTACTTTTTATATGAGGTCAGATGGGTTCAGTTTTCTATAAACTTTCATCGAATTTATTACATAACAGAGAGACGCAAATTCTTAGTTGAACATACTAATTACGTAACTCTAACTTTTTTGCTTTTCCTTTTTTTAAACTCCTTGTCCTACGATTTAAGTTTCAATGACGCTTTGAATTACAATACAGATTCCGACACCGAATAAAATTTATTTTGGTTTTCTGAAACGAAAAACCTATGCGATCTGAATGTTTTTTATAATTTATACCTGCTTTTCTTACCATGCTTTTTTCATATAAGCAAACTCTTTTTATGCGATTTTTATCCACGTAAAAAAAAAAATTAACACGGAACGGTGAATCAGCGTAAATGGAGGTATGGGTGTGTGTTATCAACGATAAAGTGAAAATGCTTCAAGTTTTTAATATTAGGTAGAGCGAAAAGAAATTTCGTTTATTTTTGTGTCGTTTTGAAATTAGTTTTCGTGCGGCTACCGTCGAGTAAGCACGTCAATAACTTGGATACCTTTTTCAAGTTAAAGCAGCCAGAATTTTATAGAAGAATCATCGAAAATTTGCCTAAATTGTGGCAAGGTATAAATAACCATGGAAATTATTTATCGGATAAATATTATGTATTCTTTTTGTAAATAAATTTTCTTCGCATTGTAAAGAAAACGACATTTCTTTTTGCTCTACCTAATATATTTTCTCTCGAGTGTTCATTCCCCGTAACAAATCAACGTGACTAAGGACACTTAGGCTTTCGGCTGCTGATATTTCGCCGGCGTACAATGTGTTAAAATGTTAAGCGCCGCACCTGCGGATTAGCGCTGAATTTTTCGTTCAAGCAGCGTTGGTTTTCAAGCGTCAAATTTAGAAAATAATCCCTTATCATTCATCGATGGGTTTTCATTACAACACTTTAACACGTTCACAACGACACTGTAATTCGTATGCAGTATGATCGAGCACCTCTATTATTTGTACTTTTCTCCATTGGACAGCACTACTAATTTGACATCTCTTATTTTAACAATAAGTTGATAAAGATTGATTTAAATAACTGAATAGTAGTTTGAAAGTTATCTCATTATTTATTTCGCTTGGATGTACTGTGGCGCATATTTATGTATCTAAAGTATTCTAATAAAATAAAATAAATGATCACACCATCCTTACAAAATCAGAATTTTATAAATTGCTCATAAGAACTGTATTCTGTCGAATGATGTTGTATTGTTATTTTTAAAACACAAGTTGTTCGAAACATAAATAATTATTTCTATTTCCTTCAAAATCACGGCAACAGTGTTATTAGGGTCGGTAGTAAATTTTTTTTTTTACCGTGTCTCAGTTGTCCTGTAGTGGTTTTTATTATTTTGTAAATTTTGGTTTATAAATAATATTTAATTTTGTATATACACATATATAACCTGCGAATATTTCAATTTTTGTGGAATTTTAATCCATTCAAAAATGGATAATTCATCAGACGAATTTATACCTTATCTTCGTTCATCTTAAAACCTTTTATTACCGATATAAATCGATTAACTTCGTTTTAACCACCGATGGGACAACCGTGTGTAGCACCGGCGTGAACGTGTTAAATAGAGATATGGTTTTCCTCTGTAGACATTAATACGTTCGCTACCGCATCGCGGAGAAGAAATTCCACCCACAGCCCGTTACTTCTTTTTTTTTTTTCGAAATTCTACAAAATTATACTGCAGATTTTTATTCAGACAGTTTTAAAATCTAGTAAATGAGCATTTAAATCTAGATTTTCAATGTATCACAAATACGTGACACTGGGCCATATGAATAATTTTATTTGATTATGCAGAATTAACATAAAAATTGATTGTCGTCACACATTTGTGATACTGGGTTCTCAATGGAAATCGGTGCGTCGCAGATATCGCAAATGTGTGACGCTGGTAGCGAACGTGTTAACAAAGCTTCAACTTTCTTTGTTAACCATATCGTAACATTTTGCGAAATTTTCAAAACTGAACTGCTGAACGAGAAGTCGACCGCACTCGGCTTGGCGCTTAACATGTTAAGAGCTAAAACCTAAACCAACTACACGATATCGAAAAACAAAAGTTGCAGATACAAATTGCGATGAAACTTTTGAACTTACACGCAAAATATCGACCTCCGCATCCGCGTTACGTCGTTGACGAACAGGTGGACCGACATCTGTTTTAGTACCATCTGGAAGTGCGTGCAGGTAAAAGCATTTATTTCCAAATGGGCACTCGCCGCGTCCTTTATTGAAGTACTTGCAATTTTTAATGCTGCAATAAGTAAACAACATAGTTTAACTAAACACTATAACCGTACACCGATTTCCCCACCTTAATGCACATTTGTAGTCCTTTATTAATTTCTCTTTTTCTTCCTTTGTGTCTACCCAGTACATACTTGGACATACAAAGTCAGAGGTGACACGACATTCTGGACAGGCTCTTATAATTTTATTATCAAACTGTTTAGCTTGCCTCCATTTTCTAATACAACTTAAACAGAAACAGTGATTACAATTTGGTAAAATACCAAATCTTTGTTCTCCGAACGCCTTTTCCATTATAACTTCAAAGCAAATACCACAAGTTTTCTCTCTACTACGTTGAATGGCAAAAGAGAGCTCCATATCAACTTCATGTTGCTTGACGCAAGCCTGTAAACATCGATATCAACGATGAAGTGAAATTTTAATTCACCCTATTACTTTATTTCACCGATATTAATTTATATAATTACGTTTGTATGTTTCTTTTGAAGTTCTTCGTTATGTGGATGAAGTGCAGCACGATTGCACAATTCACAAATATCACCGTGTAAGTATGTACAATTTCGTTTCTTACAAATTCCAGTTGCTTCCGCGTATGGACATAAAGGTTCTAGAGATGGACTTGACGCTTGGCCAGATGGATTTAAAGCTTGAGCATAAGATATTGGCAGCAAAGAGCTTGTAGACGTTTCTAAGATGGTAGAAGCTTTATTGGCAGAAGAGGATCCAGCTACGTCCGATGGTATAAATTCCGGTGCCTTTACCCATTCTTCGGCGATACGAGCACTTTGCCTACTAAAAATATGTAAATATATTTGAATGTATTGTAATCTTTGTTATCCTAATTATTATACATATACAAATATATATATATATATATATATAAATATATATCACATATTTTTATATACCATATTACAATGTATTATGTGATATGCAAATGGTATTACAACTTAAATCTTGCTGAACTATAATGTCATCTGACGACAACATACACATTCTTTATTGTTGTCGAAGTTGAAGTATTTGAAGTGTGTTGCCCAGACGAAGAACTTTCTACCGAATTTGCATTCACCAAATTATTATCGACAGTTTCAGAGCTATGACGAAGATGGCACTGGTTTCCAAATTTACAGATACCATGTTTAAAAAAGCGACAGACATTGTTAACGGATGGACTCGAGGATATTATCGTTTCGTTATTCTCATCGTTCCTCGCTCCTTGAGTATGGCCGTACCTGCAGTTATTTCCTACACGGCACATACCATTTTTAAAATAGCTATAATGAGAAAAATTAAAACATGGTTTATAAAGTATTACAAAACGTGTACTTCTATTTATATGCAAATTTAATAGAATAATTCTAAATATTATCGCTAGATATATGTATACTGCCACTCAAAAATATGTTGACACTTACCATGTTCATGAAATTTGTGATATATAATGTATATTTCTATTATTTAACAATATTTGTTGCTAAACTCTATTATGAATATGTATGTAATGTATTCTAATAGTACTAAATTAACAATTTAGTTATTCAATCTTCTTAAATAAATGAAAGTCTATCCGGTGGGTGGAAAACTGCGTTATATTTCGTTGCGTGCGTACAGTTTATAAGGCTTTCCTCTAGCAGTTTACGATGACTGCATCACTTGAGTGAAGTCTGTTGCCATAGAAATGAAATGCCATAAAAATGAACGCATAGAAATGCGTTCGCAAATAATTACATTATCGAAAGAAGAGTATTCTATAAGGAATATTGCAAAAGAAGTAGGAGTTTCAAAATCTTGTGTGAGCTACTGTATCAAAAAGTGCGGTGCTACAGGAATTTGTTCCTCTGTAAAAAGACCTGGAAGACCTAGAAAAACAACTGAGGCAGATTGCCATATTATAACAATAAGTAAAAGAAACAGGAGAGACAGCCACCGAAATAGCTGCAGAAATTAACAAATCTAGGGATAAACAATTCGGTTTCAACAGTAAAAAGGTGTCTTAAGGAGGGTGATCTTAAAGGCTGTATTGCAGTGACAAAATCATTGCTAAAGAAACAAAATAAAAAAAGAGGCTTCAGTGGGCTAAGTGCCATAAGAATTGGATACTGGAAGACTGGAAAAAAGTGTCATGGTCTGATGAATCGAAGTTTGAAGTGTTTGGTTCCAAGCAACGTGTTTTTGTTCGTTGAAAAGTTACTGAAATATTAAATGACAATTGTGTAGCACCCACAGTTAAACATGGAGGTCATTCTGTGATGGTATGGGGATGATTTGGGAATAATATGATGGAAGATTTAGTGAAAATAAATGGTATTTTAAGAAAAGAAAGATATCTGAATATTCTGAGAGAAAATGCAATTCCATCTGGACATCAAATTATTGGTAATAACTTTACATTTATGCACGACAATGACCCGAAGCACACTTCTGCAACATGTAAAAATTATTTACTGCAATTGCAAGAAAACTCTGAAGTGAAAATAATGGAATGGCCACACCAATCACCCAATTTGAATCCTATAGAAAAACTATGGGATCACATAGATAAACAAGTCTGAAAACGATGTCCAAAATCTGAAAAACATTTATGGGAAATCTTAGAATCTGAGTGGAACCTTATTGATACTGAAATAATGAAAAAGTTAATAGCCAGGATGCCACAACTAGCAAATGTAGTCGTAAAAGCACGCAGTGGATATGTAGATGAAAAGAAGATATAATTATTTTTTATCATTATCAGTAAAATATTTAACAAATTATTATTAAAATATGTTCTCTAACACTGTACGAACTGGAATACATATAAGGTAATCAAATTTACCAAAGATATAACTTTTTCCAGCTAGTTGTAAAAATTAAGAAAGTGTCCACATACTTTTGAGTGGCAGTGTATATACACATATTTTTGTCCATATTCATTGTACATGTGTTATCGACATAAAATAAAACGGTGAATAGAGTTTTTCTAATACGTTACTCCTTTCTGCACAATCAACGATATCGACATGTTGACAAACATCAAATTAACAAATAAAATAAAATCATGTAATAAACAACAAACAAGAAATCCAAGAAATATTAGTGTTTCTAGACTGTAATTTTTCGACATGTAAGATATTCTTGTGTATAAAGAGATGTACTTTTTTCACTATATAATAGCCGTATTATCAAGAATGTACGCTTAAAACTCATAATTTGGATATTTGTTACCGGCAAACAACGCTCTGTGTCCAACTGTCGGCCATTTTCTAAAGCTTCCACTTTAACAATAATCGAAAACGCGTCCTCAAAGGGTCGCGTAAAATCTTTTCGGCAATGTCAATATGAAATACAATGTGAATTTATCGAAACGAACGTGTACTGTAAGCAGCACAATATTTCATGCTCAATCCTTGATTTAATTTAACAAATATCCTTTCACAGGTTCTTCCAAAATAGTAAAAATATACTTCTTCCACACTGCTTCCTTTTTTTTTCTCCCTTTCCTCCCTATCCCCCTTTCGACGGTCCTTTACGTTTCGTTTCTTTTATTCTGATTTTTACATCCGTATACATGTACTCCCCTGTTTTTATGTACTATCGACAAATATTTAACGTGCCTTATAGCTCATCAACTTTACGCGTAAGAATACATATATACGTCACAGCTATACTAACACACACAGGCAAATTCACATTTGACAGTTACGTCAGAGCATGCGCTTGAAAGATGATCTGTTCAAAAGTGATTTACAAAATTAACAAATTCACTTCGTACGAGGATTATTTAAATACAAGCTAGAGGATGAATTATAAAATAGTCGAAATTAAGAAAAACTTTATACGGTTTCCCGTATTTTTTCGAAACTAAAATTGTACATTCGATCCGCGTTGCGTTGATAGATCTCTTTACTGTAAGTTTTGGTTACTATTTTAACAATCTATTATTTTTACACTGTACAAATTAAATTTAGTACATCATTTTCTTAATAACAAACGTAAAAGTACTTTTTATTTTTAACAAGAGTGCGTAGAATAAAGCGATGTTTATAGTAAACTTTTGACAAAATTTTCACTTTTAATTGTTAGAAAATAGAATACAATACGGGTTTAATCGTATCTTAATTCTAATAATTGAGATATTAGTACAATATTTTATAAATACTTTGCAGGATATTTTTGTGAAATATTTAAAACTAGTAAAGAATAAAACAATATTCGTAGCGTAATTATGAGGACGCGGCTTTATTTAGTTTGGTCCAAATAAAATTATGATCATATGTTGGTAGTGTACATGGATTACCGCCACGGCTGTAGTGTTTCGACAATGAATAAGGATTTATATTTTTAATTAAAATTGTGAGACGAGGTGCTGTTTAGCATTAAGATAAAAAGGTGATAATTTAGCTTCTAACACCAGCGAGTATAAAATTATCGGCTGTTTTAAAAATACAATCTAAATATGACTTTACCAATGTAAAATTACAAATTACACACAATATTACAGTTTGAAATAACTAAAATCCTATTTTCACTTTTGCCTTTAATTGGAAGACGCTGTCGTTAATCGTTATCAACTACATTTGCAGTCTTTCTCGTCTACTTTTATTTATGTTTTGCTTTTACTGTCAGATTTGATTAAATCGCAAGTGTAAAATACAATATGGCGAAGCGAAGCTACTTTTAACGATAACCTCAACATTTTGTGTACGATGGTTTATTATGCTAGTACGAAAAAAAAATTGTGATATCAATTGTTTTCAGAAAACGTTTCATTGTTTTTCCCTTTTACCTGGTACTCTCTTTTTAACTGTAACCAATTTATCATATTTAACCCGTTATAATCTGTCATTTTATGTATTAATAATTTGTTTATACTATTCAAAAATGAATTTACGCCTTTTACATGTGTTGAATAAATAGCAAAATATAACGCGTCGCTGTTCTCCGCTTATAATGCTTCTTTGCCTTTCTTCGAACGTTTATTTCAGATTTAATGTTATTTTAGAAAGGTATCTTAAATATTCGAATATACTCAATGTTTCTTTTCTAGTGACAATTATATATATTTCACTGTACTCATTGCAGATTGTCATTTCAGATAATAAAATATACGAATGAGTATGGAATCTAATATTGATATGGAGTTATCAACTAATCAGATTCAGAAAGATTTGGCACATACAGAGAATGAAAGTAAAGCTGAAGATACAATCGATTCAAATAAAGAAACAAATGCTTGTATGGACAATGTACAAGAATCATTAACTCTCAAGGAAGGCAAAGAAATTACTGATGTAAGTCAAATTAACGAGGAAACAGTTAGCGTAGAAGACGAGGCACAAGAGAAAATATCTAATGAGAATTCAGAAAGTGTTAAAGTATTGAATACTGAACTGTGTCAGGAAAATGTTTCAGAAGAAGGTAACTTACAAGTGAACAAATTAAGTTTACAAGAAAGTAACGTAAATGTAACAGTTACGGACTGCGACGATGTACAGTCAACTTTATATGAAAGTACTACAAAACCTATTTCACAGGAAGAGAGTTCAGGAACATTGGTAATATCCAACACCATAGACAAAGATGACACAGATAATTTACCAGATAGAACAAATATGACAGAACACACAGAAGCTCAAAAATGTTTGGCGGATGCACAGGAGGAAACTGAAAATTCAGAAAGTGGCAATGCCGACAACGCATCCAATTTAAACTTAACAGAAAAAGAAACCAACGACAATGTTTTAGAAGATTCACAAACGAATAAGTTATTTATTAGCGAAAAGGATAATACAGATAGTAAAAAGACTGACTCGAAGGGGACGTTGGAAGATAGCGATCGAGATGTGACAGAGAAGAACATCGTAGAACCAGAGAATACAGAATTTGTACAATTTTCACAGGAAAAACATGGCGATACGCAAATGGAAAATCAATCTATAGATGCAGAAGATCCTTTCGGTGGTGATAATCTCACTGCTGAAAGTATAGAACCAATGGACACCGATGATCTGAACGAAACCGATATAAGTTTTTCGAAATTATGCAGCCAAGCCGATGATTTGCAAGATATTGTAAATACCAGGGAAAGCAATTTTAGTAATAAGACAGATGAAAATGAAGGAAGAAAAAACATTCCTATCGATGCTTTACATTCTCCAGATGTAATACAGAACACCGATAAAAATACTAATGAAAATTCCGTTGAGACGGAGCATAATGAAAATTTAAACACGGTAGATGTAACTCCAACTGAGAAATGCGACGATCAGAAGAAGAAAACTGTCAGCGAGATCGCAACAATGGACACCGAAGAAGAACAATCGAACGTTTTACCAGGACAAGATGATGAATTATGTATTATTCCAGATAGTATGAAGGTAATAATTCCTGGACAAACGGAAAAATCGAATTCTAATAATAAAGAATCTCTGCACGAAAGTAGCAATGAACAGGATGATGTTCAGCAAGCATGTTTGAATAACGAACCAAAGACTGATGTGAATGAAAGTTCGCAGCAAAATTTAAAGGAATCAAATACTCTAACAGAGAATAGCGTAGCAGAAACAGAAAATGTTCAAGTGGAGAAAGATTCAACTAGTACAGTTACAACAGTTACTGCAGATGTTATCAACATCGACGAAGAGTCGAAAAATTCTGAGATAGAAGAGATCACGACAAAAGAAATTTGCAAACAATGCAACGAAGAAAAATCGTGCAAGATTAAAGTAAAAATTGGTTTCGATACGTACAACGTGTGCTCGAAAACTTGCAAGGCGTTATTCAAAGTTGCTAATAATAGAGCTATGGATATACCCAGCGATGGAGTCAATTCTAAGAGGGAGAAACGTTGTGCAAATTGTTTGCTAATTGTCGAACCTAACGACGACCGTAATCTTTCTTGGGAGACAATGGAATTCTGTAATGAGGAATGTTTAGGTAAATTTCAGACAAAGTACGGAAGTTATTGTAGAAACTGCAACGGTTCGGTGCAAGCGGTGAGTTTAGGAAAATACTGTGTCCGATTTGGCTACGATGTTAGACAGTTTTGTTGCTCCACGTGTTTAGAGGAGTTCAAGAAAGGTTTAAAAGTATGCAGTTATTGTCAAAAAGACATAAGCTCTAGTACGGAAGGATTTCTTGCGCCGGTTGGTGACAAAGGACAATTTAAAGATTTCTGTACTCAGGATTGCATGGAAAAGTATTCAAAGATGAGTTCCGTCGAACCACCCAATATGGAAAAAAAATGTTGCAGCGTTTGCCAAGAAGTAAGGAATTGTTTTCTTTCTTAATTCCAATATTTTTAACACAAAATATAAAAGTTTTTTAAATTATTATTATGATATTCTTTACAACAGGAAAAGGTTGTTCATTGCGAAGTGCAAATAGACAGATCTGATCCGGTAGCTATTTGCAGTGAACCGTGTTTTGCGGCATTTAAATTTGTGAAAAAAGTCGATCCTGATCAATGTTCGACGTGCAAAAAATTTTTCGAACTGCCCAACAAAAAGAGTTCAGTTGTATTTTATGAGAACGAAGCTCATACGTTTTGCTCGAAAACTTGTTTAAACATATTTATTATTACCAATAGGAAAATTGTCCCGTGTAATTGGTGTAAAGTGAAAAAGTATAATTTCGACATGATTAAAAAGGAATTAAAAACAGGTCAAGTGATGATGATGTGCAGCTTAAATTGTTTAACGTTGTATCAGGTAACGAATGATAATATATTTTCTATGCGAAGAAATGTGTAATCTTTTTATTTTTCACATAGGTCTCTATTAACGCAGTTTCGGCGAAACGAATAAATTGCGACTTCTGTAGAGAATTCTCCCAAGCACAGTATCATTTAACAATGTCAGATGCAACAATACGAAACTTTTGTTCGTATCATTGTGTGATGAATTTTCAAGCGCAATATACGAAATCTCCTATTACGATACCAACAGGCGACGATCCTGTGCCTACCGGTATGCCTAAAAGAACATTGCCACAAAGAAACACAAATTCGAGCAATCAGAAGGCTAGTGATATACAAAACAAAAAGAACATGCCTGTAATATCTTCTGTAACAAGTTTAGCCGCAATAAGAAATGGACAATCGAGTCCGACAACGCAACAAAACAATGTAAATAACATGATAGTACCTTCGGTTGCTATCAGTCAGAATCAGACACCGCAAGTAATTTATAAGCAACACATTATAACGAGACCGCCAAGTCCAGTTCAAATTCACAATAAAACAACTCAGTGTAAACCTGTGATGCACACGAAAGGAGTTTCAGTACGTCCACATCCTTGTACAAAAGCTACGCAAACTGATGGAGTTCAACAAGCAGTTGTACCGATACCGGTTCCAATTTACGTTCCATTTCCAGTACACATGTATTCCATGCCTTTTCCAGTTCCAGTACCCTTTCCATTACCAATCCCTGTACCTATTTTTATACCTACAACGAGAAATAGCGCTAAGGGAATATTTAAAGAGATCAAAAGGATACAGGAGAAAATACCAGCGGATCCTTTTGAAGCTGAACTTCTGATGATGGCGGAAATGGTCGCAACAGAAAAGAAAGCTAACGAGACTGACTCGGATTCAGCGGATGATAGGTAAATTTATTGTTGGTAATTTTTTAGTAAATTCTGTTTTGATTTTTTTTTTTTTTCCCCTTTTCCGTACAGAGACGAAGATACCGGTGATCGTGATCATTCGCACAGCGGAGGTTTTAGTCCAGAAGGGGTTGATTCTAGTAATACGTTTGGCGATGATATGTTACAAATGGCTTTGAAAATGGCAACTGGAGAGTTAGACGAACCAGCTGTTGATTTAGAAGCTGCTTTAACTCCAAATACAATCACCGCTACCCAAGCACCAGCACAACCTGATACAACTATGGAAAGCGATGGTAACACAAAAAAGTACGAGGGTCAATTAAATATAAACCAGATTTTTTTAACAATGCTTGATTTGAAGATAATTTCTTAAGAAGGACATAAGATTTATTTCTCTGATTTTAAGATTTATGCTCTGTTTTTATTTATATACTTTTTCTATTGGATTGGCAGCTTTTTTATACCACTGTTATGAAATGAAGAGAGTTGTGTTCAAAGCCAGTTGCACACAAATTGTACTGTCTCTTGAATCACTGTTCTAATGCCTCCTTTAATAATCTAAACAAATGATAATCACATGGTGACAGATCTGGACTATAAGGGGGATAATCAAATGTTGTCCACTGTATCTTTTTAATTTTTTCTTTCATTCCTTTCGAATTATGGAAGACACTTTCATAACTAATGTTAACTTTTGAACAAATTTGATCAATTTTTATGCGTCGATTGTCCTCGATAAGACACTTGTCTACGGACGTCGCGGATGAGATGCGTTCTTTTTTTTATTTATACCAAACAAACACTTGAGTTCTTGATAATGCCTTATCTTTGAACTGTAAACGTAACCGATGCAGATTTTCAATAAGTTTTGTGCCCACAACGGTTGAAAACTTCATTATAACACGTTGTGCAACGGAATGATGGTATTGACTTCTCGCTCATTGTGTTGTTTACTAACGAAATGAAAAGTAGAGCGTCACAGGGAGTGCAATGTTACCAAACCACTCTCGTTTCAACTCTCAGTCAGTCTCATCGACACACGTGACGCTGTACAGATATGGCATACATAATCCGGTTTATATTCGACTGACCCTCGTATATTTTGTATGAGAAAGTAAGCGTGTAATTTATATAGGGAATGATTAAATTTTTATTGAAAATTCAGTTCAATCAGAGCGGTTAATCGTTTCTTCACGGGGAAGGAAACGAATGGTCCCGTATAAGCCGCGATCTACTCCGAATAAGAGAGGAAGGCGCGTATCTGGTGCAAACGATATGCCTCTGATGCCACCTCCTGAACCTCAGCCTCCGCCTCAACCGAGAATCATAGAGCCCATAGAAAAACCAGATGCTAATATGGCATTGAAGTATACATTCGGTGTTAACGCATGGAGACAATGGGTAAATTAAAATATACTGTAAATATGAATTTTAATCGAAAACTGAGATTAGGAATGATCCATTGTTTAAAAAAAAACAGGTAGTTGCAAAAAATACTGAATTAGAAAAACAAAGTACACCCATGAGAAAAATAAAATTATTTAAAACAGATCTTTTGCAACTCACGGCGGACGAATTGAATTATTCGTTATGCCTCTTTGTGAAGGAAGTTAGAAAACCAAATGGGGCAGAATATGCTCCAGACACGATATATTATCTCTGTTTAGGTAAATGTATCCTAACTCACCTTTATCAATTGAAGGATGATTTTTAATTACTCACGATAGTTCGATGTTACAGGAATACAGCAGTATTTATTTGAAAATAATAGAATAGATAATATTTTCACGGATTCGTATTACGAAAGATTTACAGACTGTTTAAACGAAGTTGCAAAGAAATTTTCTGTTCTCTATAACGATGCACGTAAGTTAATTTGAACTTGTGAAATTTGTGTATAATTATATAATAAATGAAATGCTCATTTCTCGTAGAATATATTGTTACAAGGGTCGAGGAGGAACATTTATGGGAGTGCAAGCAGTTAGGTGCTCATTCTCCTCATGTTCTATTAAGCACTCTAATGTTTTTTAATACCAAACATTTTAATCTTGTCGTACGTATAACTTATTGCGATTTATTATATATATGGTAATATTTACATTAGCTCTTTGCGGTCGTATTTTCCGTAGGAATAGTAATCGTACTGATTGGAATTATTTTTATTCGATCAATTATTGCCTAAGTAAAAGCATAAATTTTATTCGAACAAATTTGTTTAATCTGTGCATATTATTTATTATCTTGGTATTCGTTATTTTATGTAGATTTGTCCATAATTTCTGGCATGGCAAGACAATCTTACTGGGAATATCTCAGGGTTTAACTCATTGCCGCACACTTTTAGTTTTAAAATCGTGGCTAGAATCGCAGTTTTATTTTTTATTGTTTGTTACTGTAATAGGAAATTGAACGTCAGTTATATGTTTGGAAGTGGAAATTATCAAATTTTACCACAGCTTTTCCAGGAAAACTCCCGACGACTCTAACCGTAATTTGTTTATCGTTACTTTTTTTCTGTACTCGGAACAAATGACGGCTACGAGCGTCGCGAAGACTATAGTCATTTTTGTTCAATGTATTACTGAAGAATAAACAAATAAATGCATTAGTACAGTCCGTACTAATAATGTTTCTTTTTTTATTAATGAAAGTACGCAGGACGGCTATAGCCGTAATTTGCCTACATATCGCCAAAAAATGTACGGCTATAGCTGTCGTTTGCGGCAATGGGTTAACTGCAAAGAGTTAAAGTAATGAAAATTTGTTAATTCCAAAAATTGCAAATTTAACCGAAAGGTGAATGAATCTCTTTTAGACAGTAGAAGAGCACATGCAGCTATCATTTTCCCATATCATGAAACACTGGAAACGTAATCCTGCTGCACAACCTACTGCAACAACAGGAAAAGTTCCAGGTTCCAGAAATGTTCTTCTTCGTTTTTATCCACCACAATCAGCGTTGGGTTAGTATCAAATAATCTTTATACAAAGAAGAAATAAAATTATAAATTTCGTTATTTCTATTTTTTCAGAAGGTAATTCCCGTAAAAAGAAGGTATATGAGCAACAAGAGAATGAGGAAAATCCATTAAGGTGTCCCGTTAAATTATACGAGTTTTATTTGTCTAAATGGTATATTTTTTTTTTCAATAAGAAAAAAATTAAATACACATACTGTGTGAATAAAAAATATAATTTGTTATACTGCCATTTTTAGCCCAGAAAGTGTCAAGACACGAAATGATGTGTTCTATTTACTACCTGAAAGAAGTTGCGTGCCAGATAGTCCAGTATGGTATTCAACATCGCCTCTGGCTAAGGAACATCTCATAAAAATGTTATATCGTATTAAAATGGTTAAAGAAATTAATGTGGCATTATTAACTAGTTAATTTTACGTTCGCATATTTATCTTCTCCCCGTTAATTCGGATAACGTAATATAAAGATAAAAAAAAGAAAAAAAACATAATTGTTCCCTTATACATCAGATAAGAATGTTCGAAGAATGATCTGTAGTCATTGAAATTTTATAATTTCTATTGTATATTTTTCACTTCCTAATAAAACAAAAGAACTTATTATTGAAATTTTTTAATTACATTTTTTATGTGGATTAAAATTAATCTGCGCTCGTGCAGTTTGCAGCATATCGAAGCGAAGGTATTATTGCAATAAAAATATGTTTAATTTATATATTTACACCTGTATATTTTCAAATAATTAGTGTTATATGAAAAAAAATAAACTTTTTTTTATATACGTATAACATAAAGCTAGAAAATATGAATATTTATTTGTAATTTATAAAAGCGATTTATGCGGTTCTTTTCGGTCTTGCAACCATATTTTTGCGTTTGAAAATGTTCTTCTGTATTTCAAGTTGACGAAGGTCTGTATGTACCTCCGAAAATATTTCAATTTGTTCCTCTTCTGGAATGGTTTGCCTAATAAAGTGTTAAAAATGCATATTTAAATATACCTTACTCCAGAGTAATAAATATAAAATTTCTTTAGCTATGATATCGTTGAATTTTACCTATAGATTTTCATTAAATCATATTTCTCCCATGGTTTAGCAGCAGCAGCTGCTTTCTTTATACGTCTCCTGTTAAGAACTAAATCCCTAACTCCTTTTAAATCTTTACGTTCCCATTTTTCCAACCATGGTCGCGGATTAAGCGGAATTTTAATATCATTTAGGGGAACAAATCCTGGAGGTTTTACATCTGCTTCCATATCAAAGGGAAAGGTGCTATATTCTAACGGTGCATCTCTAAGATAAAGTAGTTCATCGTCTAATCTTTTCTCTAATCTGTAAACAAAGGAAGGTTTCAATATTTAGACATGTATTATTTTTCTTGAATTATATTTAACCTTGATTAATCTGTACTTACTTCAGACAATCAACTTTTTGAATGGTAGGATCGTATAAATTGTAGCGTACTTCTACACCTTCTCCATTTACAACATTTCTTAAAAGGAACGTAGAGTTTAATCCTGCTCCTTTTCTTAATATACATATACCGACAAATCTATTTACTTTACTAGATGCATGTGGTTCCGAGTATGTTACTCCTAATATAGAACCAACATAAAATTCAGGAATATTTAGTACTGCTCTTCTAGCCAACATATCCATTCGCTCCAATTTTTCTCTCATAGGGTTACGATATAATGGATTAGGATCTGGTAAAAATTCAGGGTATATGAATCTATAATTTGTGAAAGGTGTTAACTCTTCGTTGGCTTGCTTTTCGAAATTATCATCTTGATCTATTGGTTTAGGTTTCGCCTGTGCTATGCTTGAAAACACTTTTGCTTCCTTGCCTAGAAATGATAATGTAACATCAATGTAAATCAACTAAAGACCATTAGTTTTCATACTGATGCATAAATTGTAGTGCTATGATGCATAAAAGTTGTGCTTTCACTAGTTGCAATTTATGAATTGAAATATAAACTGATAACGGATCATTTTTTACAATAACAAATTAATAAACAATGCACCGTTTAAACTATTTGCACAATAAAAAATTAAGTACATAATTCTACGCATATCAATTACATACAGCAGTATATAAAAATAAACAACGATATAACGTACTCAATATTTTCACGAGACTTAAGTTTTGCCATATCTTACGAGATAAAGGTTTTGTGGAAATAATCATGTTCTGTAATAATTTCAATTTGTTTTCCTCTATCTATATACACTTAGGTTATTTTCTAGTTGTTTCCTCTGATAGATATATAACAGTACAGTTTGTCCGCGACGAGTTGGCGAGTGAGAATGTTTACACTCTCACTCTGTTCCACCTCTCTTGCTACCACACACGTTGCCATTATTGGCAACAGCCAGCGATAAAGGACGACGACGAGTATATCGAGATGAAATGAAATAGAACGATTTTACATCATTGACGTAGCCTCCCAATTAAACTCTCAACTATTGTTGGTAGGTTTGATATTAACTGGAAGGCTACGCCAGTGCTGTGGAATCTTCTATTTCACTTTGTCTCGATGTGCTCGTCGTCGTCCTTTGTCACTGGCTGTAACCAATAACGACAAAGCATTTGGTAGCAGGAGAGGTGGAATAAAGTAAGAGCACATCATCCCACTCGCCAACTCGTTGCAGACAAACTATAGTCAATTCATGGCGAACAAACTGTACATGGTTAAACGTACTGAGTTGAAAAAGGTGAGTTCGCATAGCGTTCACTGAATGTGGACCTCGTTGACTAGTTCGCATGAACGCGAAGCGTGGACGTTACAATAAAAAGCGACGTTTCCAATATAGATTGATCCTTAAAAAACATGTACATATCAAGTGGCAAGTAGTGTATCAAGTGAAAAAGTTCGAATTACATTGCAAATAGTAATTATTTATTTTTCCAGTTAAAGTATTTAAAAAAATATTTATTTAAAATAATTAAGCTTAGGTTACAACCATAATAAATCATATATTTCACTCCGACAAATTGTATTTATAACGTGGTCGTACACTTTGACAGTTATAACTATTTATTGCAGAATTTTTACATAATTTCAATATTTTATTAAGATTACTTTATAAAAATTCAATTTTTCAGATACATTAACAACGATGCCGAAGTACGTCTGGAATGAAAGTTAGTACGAATTAAGATATCATATTGTAAAATGTGAAATCACTGCAACTTGTTTAGCCTGTGACAAATATTTTAAAGGTAAAACTATTCGAAGTTTCTTTGATTTTAACCCATTCAAGACAAATTACACACCGTGTGTTTACTACATTTCCTAGCCAAAAAAATGAGCTGCACACCATGTCTGTGATGAGTTTCAACTACGGTTATCAATTAGCAGTGAAAAAGTAGCTGTAAAATTTGTACCATTTCAAGTTAGACCCTACAATAAGTAACTCATAGACAAATTCGTCGGGAACAAAAAAAATGAGCAGCAATGATAAAAGTGAAGATTTTTCGCTTCAAAGAAACAGAAAAGAAGAGTCTAGAATGTTTGGGAGAATATTTCAAAGATTATCAGAAACAAAAAGGATAAGTTTCTTTGGAGGAAAATTTTACAAGTACTTCATTGCCTCTGTAATATTTTCTTAAAATTTATTCATGAGTTATCTTCTAATTTTTCAACCTAAAATAATGATTTCACATTTGTTTACTATTTTAAAAATAAATTTGCTTCCACTTTAATTGTATCTTTTCTTTTTTATTATGCATTACACACAGATGGTGTAATAAAAACATTCCAAAGAGTCAATTATACAGACGATGTGCTACTCTTATTTGTATGCAAAATGTTTGCAATTTTCCCTGTTGAAAATGTTTAATGTAAACGAAAAAAGTTGTTTTGCTTCTAGAGATTATCTTCAAAGTAATTCTGCGTCTCGAATGGGTTAAGTTACATATATTACTTGTAGAATACAAATTGGGCATAATTTAAGTTCAAAATTTATTTTCAGGTCTGTCGGAAGTATAATTTTCTTATCGACTGTTTGTAATATTAAGAAAAAGATTTAAATGTATGAAATCATGTACACCAAATTGAATTCAAAACAGTGACAACAGACAATTCGTGTCTTTTCTACCTAATTCAAGAGTTACAATTAAAGTGTTTTAATTAATATTTCCTAATATGATAGAATCTATAACGTTGGAGCTAAGGCCCAGACTTCAAGTGTGCAATGCTTTTATTCATTTAAGTAAAAAGGTAAATTCGACAAAGATCGAAATGAAACTATCGGAAGAAAGTATAGCGATAACGATAGGAAATAATACTGTAAAATTTTTAACAAAATGTGTGAAATTAATACCGAATTCATTGTCAACGTTAAACATAATCAATAATTGGATTTGTTTTCGTGCTCAAACAAAGTCTGATACCATATTTGGATCTTTTAAGACGCAAATACTCACCAGTTCAACGCTAAGTCTTGATACTTTAAAAATTACTCCAAAAAGTACTGAATTATTCAATGTAGATAAATGTAACATCATGTGCACCTGTTGTAAAACTATTCTCTCTAAGACTATGTGTATTAAAAGGGTATTACCGATGCCGGACATGTATTACGATCCAAGTGAATGGTTTTGCTGTAAACATAATCACGACGGCGTTATCCAAGATTTAATTCCATCGGAATCTGATATCTTTTACGGGAAACTTTTCTTCATTGTCAATACAAATTTGTTTAATCATAACTTAAAAATAGACGAAGATGTTATAGTTTGTAATAGATGTTTGCAACATTTGGGAAAAATTCATACAAATAGTTCGCTTAAATTGTGGAGCTGTACGGTGGACTATAATTTATTAAGCAATTCAAAAATAAAGAACGCGACCGATCCCTTTAATGATTTTTTAATAGCTATTAAAAGCTCAATGACTGGTATGATCGGTGAAGAAATAGTTTTGCAATCTTTCGTAGGAAAAGACACTCATTCTCTCATTTTGAAACCGATGGACTGGCACTTAAACTTAATGACTGAACCGAAAGTAATTTTACACGACAATACTATAATTTTACAAACAGTATCGGTTGTTAAAGTATTATATAAGTATGAGACAACGAAAGATAGGGCTGATTCTGTAAATAAAACGTATTGCGAAGTAAGTTTTCTAGTATTAAGAACCGGTCTGGAACATTTGTTAATATCGACAAAACGATTCCCGCAACTTCATAGAGCTGCGTCCGATTTTTATATTGGACACATATGTTTAGAAGATTCTGTAAATGAAACGTGATCGTACGTTTTTTTTTCTTTGTTTTTTTTTTGTACTTTTAGGATATTGAAAATTCTGATTTTGCACTTTTAAGTACAAATAAAAAGTTTCGTAATTGTAATTTATACCGTGGATGTATATATTCTTTTAATGCATGAATAAACTTTTATTTTATCAAAAATTTACATATTTATTCATATATTACATATCGGCTAGGAATATTTTACAATGAACATTTTATATACTGCTACTGTTGATAACATTTAAGTAAGGAATCATACATCACGAGTTTATTTGCTGTAATATAAATACGTTGAGAACATTGTTAAATGTAACTAATCTCGTTCAGGTATCTTAATACTTTGCAAGAAACAACGAAAAACCTTGTACATAGAAAAACCGCGAGAAATATTTATATACGTATTTACATTATATAAATGCTGCTTGTCATATCTAATGGAAGCTAAAAAGAAAAACAAATAAGAACGATTATGTACACATATGTAATGTACATAGTATATACTATTTTTACAATTATGGATACAGTTGTCCGTTTTTAAGATTTGTTAAGTCGTTTAAAGAATTGTCTAGAGATGATTATTTTTTAAAATGTTCTAAAACAAATGTCCAAGAATGTACATAATTATTTGTGGAACGAATTCGTAATTTACGAGTCACTCTATAGGAAAGAGCTCTTTTTTTCTTTTAATTAAGAGGAATTTGATTTGTATGGTAGTATTGTTTTTGCATTAATGATACTCTGACAATATGTAATATATAGCTGGAAAAGATCAAGGAAACATGCCTTACATTTGGCCTATTGTTACTTAAGTAGATTTACTTTTTATTTGTATGTCGTACGACGCTAAATTACGTTCACTCTCTCATTAATACAGTCTATAAAGATTCTAATATCAAGATTATTACTTTTATGTCCGTATATTTTTTTTTAACAGTACATAAGCTTTGTAAATCGATGTCCACATATAATACATGGCACAATACTATAGGAATTTTTCTTTCTTTTTTTTCTTTTCTTTAATACAATAGCTATTGGTAGCAATATGTTATAAAAAATAATGTGCCAACTATCAAAATACGTATATACCTTTGAATGAAACCTTAATATATTGTGTACCATTCTAATATTTGCTATTGTACTTAATCAGGTTCATAAAAAAAAAAAAAAAAAAAATTTTCGAAGGTAAGAATTTATAATATCTTTCAGTTGTGTTTCCTTATTAGCACAGAGTCATTAGGCTTAAAAAAATGGTAAATAAATCGTACGTAGTAGGCCTTAAATTTCTAGTACTGTGCAATATCTAAAATTTCAACAAATCATACAGATTTACGTTGCAGCCACTTGATTGGAACAAGAATGTAGTCTGTCTGCAAGAGGTTTTATGTATACCCAACTACCGTCTTTGGTTTCTTTGAACAGCTATTAAGAGACAGAACTTTATATAATCTTTTGGAACAAATGACAGAAAAAAAAACAAATACACCCATACCTCGCTTTACGGCCTAGATACGTTCCGGAAAAGTTGGCCGTAAAGCGAAAAGCTGTATAATGAATCAATTATTTTGATACAAACCCATACAAATTTAATTTACAGCATTTTTTTTTTTTTTTTTTTTTGGTCGCATAACGAAACATTGTGGGTCGTAAATCGAAAAAGTACCATAATTAAAAAAGGCCGTTATAGCAAAATACCATATAAAGAGCGGTCGTATAGCAAGGTATGGGTGTATGGAACTTTGAAGACAAAGAAAAAGATATACCTTAGTTTGCCAATTAATATTATTCTCCTTTCTGATACGTGCTTCATCCCGTTGTTTTTGTTCAATTGCACACTTCGCTGCTGTTGCCTTTTCCATATCATTAATTCTTAATCCAACAGTTACGTCCCGCCAAACTTTTCGCGATTCATGTTCTTCTTGCTCGCAAACTGGCTTTACTAATTTTTTTTGAGTATGAAGTTCCTTGACATCCGCAAATATTTCAGTTCTCTATTAAAACAAAAAATTAAATTTATGAAATGAAATGAAACGTTAATATTTTTTATAAATATGTTTTATACTCACTCCGTCCGTCCATTTTGCTTCCATAGCACCACTCCATTCTCCATTTATAACAACAAACGGTTTTTTATCTCCTGGTTGCATAATTTGACATGTAATTCGATTACGTTTACCACCGTAAAAGGGTTTTGTCAGGAATTCTACAGTAGCATGGTAACCAGTTTGTACACATTGTATAGTCGCTGTTCCTCCTAATTCTATCCATGGTACAGTAAGAATAGATCTGCCATAACCATTTGGAAAAGTTAACACATATTCCTCTCCGTGTTGCGACACATTTACCCAACCCTTCCCAACATTATGTACTCCTATACTCAATCCAAGAAATTTGCTCTTTGTCCATACATGAGCACCGAAACTAATCTTTTTTGCATAATGTTCAGCATAAAATGCGCTTACTGTAACACGAACAATATTATTTTACTCAAAACTGATGTTTATAGAATGTGGATTTATGAAACTCCATGCTTACGAAGCGTTTTAACCAATACAGAAAGAAAACTTACTAGGAGGATGATGAGATACTTGTTCAGCAATAAATGAAAGTTGATTTTCTTTACACCAAGGTAGAGGACCTTCAACAACTAGTTTCGAATCATTTGGGTTATCAACATTATCATTAGGAATATCCCAATGACATCGAAACATTTCACCTAATATTGGATTATACGGTTTTTTAGCTACTCCTGATTTACGACCTGCATGGAAACTGCATAAATACCAACGAACTACTTGAACCATTCTATCCTTGGAAGTTGGCATATCGGCTATGCTGAAATACATAACATGGTAATCGATTAGAAGCTTCGACAATTTTAGTAATCGTCTTTGGTAGCACATTATTTAATATACCTCACAAATTGATCCGGATGAGTAAAATAGTCTGCGTACATTTCAAGAAGCGACCTGCGCTCCAAAATAAACGTAGGTAACGCTACTTTTGTTAAATCCATACCAATTTTTACTTGAGATAAAAGGTGAGTTACAACAGATCCATGAGATTCCATAGAATCCACTATAAAAACAACACAGATATAAATATTTAATGTTGTTTCAACGATTTAAGTATTTGTTTGTAAAACAATTACTAACTTTCTGTTTCGCTTTCCTCTTCGTAAAGGGCTGTAACATTTAACAGAATTTTATAAGAATAATTCATGAAAACTAGCATTCAATACAATTAACACGAATTCTGATATATTTGTCAATTGAAACCCTTAAATGTAAAGAAACTGTAGCAGAAATGTTCATAAATTTTGAAGAATTATATTAAGTTTATAAAACATGTTAGATGTATTTTACTGTGCTTGAAAGACTTACTGTTTGAATCTGCACCCAGCATATTGAGTTTTTGTAAAATACCAGCTAATATCCATTTCTAAATACTTTCATTATATGGAGTTGATTATACGCGACACAAACGTCGTTTTCGAAGGAACGAGGTTCTCGAAGATAAAAAAACTATTTGTAGATAATTAAATTTCCCTTTTTGTAACTGTGCCATACTATAAAACATGCACACTAGATTTTAATTGTAAATTTGATCAGATTTTACGATAACACGATAATTCACGTGTCATGTAAGATACCCTTTAAAATCAATAATTGTAGTTGCGGGTAAGGTCGACCGATACAAACCTGCATTATCGATGATAAGGAATGGAATCTTTTTTTAATTTTTTAACAGTTATGCAATTCTCTCTTTGTTTGAATTTATTGTTATCTGACTCTATGCTCTGTTTAATATTCCTAGTTACTAAATGTCGATACATTTGTTACAAACAATTGACAAAAGTAATAAGAACTATTCTAATGTATTTCAATAAGTCTTTTAGTCTTGTCAAATATTTCTATATTTTTTTCATATTCCAATTCACATTTTTTTTTTTATTAAAATTTTGTTCTTAACTTTAAAACATTACTATATACAAACATGCAATAAACGTTTAAAATATAATACGTTCATGCTAGGAAAATTCAATCGTGTATACAAATTTTATTTTATATATGCCAGATAATACGAGACATAGAAATTTTTAAATATTTAATATAGAGTATTACTTACCATCGTAATCAACTGATCCATCACCTTTTATAGGAGGTAACGGTGTTTGCTTCCGATTTTCGCTTAGAATTTCCGTGTGTGTTTGCGAACGTTCGCTATCCCGTCTTCTACTAAATCGGATAATTACAAACTATATCATACATACGTTAAATTACATGTTTTAAAAGTCTACCAAATGCCGATAGATACTTACATCGCGAGATGATTTTGCATTGCAGAAGGAGGCGATATTTCGTCTGCTGCATCATAATAATCCTCATCTTCGTCCGAAGATGAATAAGAAAATTGCGGTACAGGAAGATCTCTGTCCACGACAGCTTTACAAGTAAAAATCAGTAAAAATGCGCACTTTTAATCCAATTTTTCCACGCTTAGTAAATTCATTTTTCTTTTAACACATTAAGGACTGCTCACGAGATAACTCGTGTTTTCTACACGCTATCTTTAGATATCACCTACTTTGATACATTGTATCTACTTTGTCTATTTAACTGTTTGAGTGCCATGGACCTTTGCAAAAATTCTGTTGAAGAATGTCAAGCGACGCGATCGCGCTTCTTTCGTGTTTCCTTTCTTTTTCTCGTTTACGTTATTTCTAATTTTTAGTAAATGAAAAAATTCTTTTTAACAATAGCTCGAAGCTTACAAAAGCATAAATTTTCATTTAGTACAACCTTGATAAATGGTAATAGTAAAGAGACGTATCAACAAAGTTCAAACGTGTTGCTAGTTTGATTCTATAGAGCCATTGGCTGACACTTTTGTGCACTGAACAGGAGAAGCGCGATCGCGCCGCTTGGCACTTAAACGGTTAAGTGTTTACATCAATAGTCAATGTATTAAACTCGATGGCCTTCATGTTTTTTTCACTTATTTACCGGTGCTTCACTCATCGAGAAAACTCGACACGTTGCATTGCATTTTGGTGATTCGAATAGTCTTCGTTTTCAAGTTCCTTTTAGAAATGGCTTCTTTCAGAAAAGAAATTTCCTACGAGAGCCTGCAGAGTTTGTGCCGCCCATGGAAAAAGAAGCTAATCAAGATATATATGTAAATTTTGTATGGTTCCTCTTCATAGAGAAAAATGTTTCACGTAATGCAATACTTTAAAAAAAGTAGCCAAAACTTTGGTAAAATTGATTTTTAAATAAAGTTTTATAATAATTATTAAAAAACATAATTTTTTTTTCAATAATACCTAAAATGCACCCTATTCTACAATTTCTGAAAGTTTTACAGAAATTGCTTCATAAATAAAAAAGTTATGATGATTTTAGTAACGTGCGGTCCCAAGCGTATGTCTTACAAATTTCTTCGCGGGCCTTAATGTGTTAATATTACATCTTAACACTTTACCTACCGCCTCATTCAATTCAATACTGACTCGGGTTCTGCTATTTCGATTTGTGCTTATTTTTGTAGCTCAAAAATTTTAAATGAAAATTCGTTCACTTTCTCTTATTATAAGCTAATTAATTAATTTGTTACGCTGCCAGTAAGAAATCGATTAATAGTCTCCCGGTCGATAAACGTTCGCAGCAAAAAGTTGATTAATAGGCTTTCGGTCGGTAAAGTGTTAGTAGCTTATCGTTTATTTATAATCCATTGCATGTAAGCATTGAAAGATATATTACCATTTGGTAATGTAGGTACTCTTGGCTCTACACACTCAGAACCTAATTCAATTCCAGTCTGTACAGTTACATCTGGTTCTCTAGTAGTAACTAAAATTGATCCCATTATAAATATTTGACTACGTGTACACTAATAGAGATATAAATACACACCGTGAGATAAGGAAGATGAAACGTGTACCGAATCAGTAGGCCCTCTATATATTCCATTTACAGGTATCGCTGTATTCTAAAAGCATTGCATTCGTTACGTTTACTACAACTGATCGTTTGAAACGATATGAAAATTGATTATAAAAACCAATTAAAACTGCACATCGTAATTATATTGAATTTCTACCTTTGCAATTTGTAACTGTACAATTGTATGTTTAACAGAATTAAGCATTGCATTCGCTTGAGTCAAAACTGCCGCATACTTTTCTTGCTTCTCCTCATCTTCCGCAGCAACGGTTCTTTGTTTCGTTTCGATTAATTTTATTTGATCAATTAACAGCTGAAGATAAGCATCCGCTTCTGCAACTTTGCGATCGAAATCTTGCTTAGGAGGAGATTTCTTAGGATCCCATCTCTAAAATAGTAATACGAGTTTTACTTAAACAATTACTAGGCAAGAATTGAATTTAATCTAGTTTCACTCCTTCTAATATTTAAACAACTGTAATATTTAAATAAATATGTAATATTTAAACAACTGTACAGCATATGAATGGCGTAATATTGTGTCTTCTAAAGCGCGAATCCAGCGTTCTCGTTCTTCTGCATTTCGTGTTTCAAAATGAAATGTTTTTGGATCATCTTTACATGACGATGTAGTAATTGTAAAGGTGCTATCATCTTCGTCGTTAATACCTATAACGGCACCTCTTAAACGTACGCATCCTCTACGTGCTCCTCTCATCATCTTCTCTTTACTCTGAAATATTGTTCAAATAAAGTTAAAATATTCTGATACAAGATTAATGTAATATGACATTCTTACAAGTATATTTTTAATTTTACAATAAACATGATCGATGTTTAAAATTTTACCATTTGTGTTTAACTACCTTGATAAAAGTACAAGTATTCGAAATAAAAATTTTTACAGAACATCGACTATATAAGTAATTACACAATATCAGTTATCGACAGTTGAATTACAATTAACGTAGGACGGAAATATTTATAACAGTAATATATTACTTTCAAATATAATTTATTCTTATCATATGAAACTGATAAGCACTCTTTTGAAATGTGAATTGATAACATAAATCCTAAAGATCAGCTGACTATGACAGATGTACATGGGGTTTGAAAAATCTATAAATAATACTGTATGAAGCAGCAATAAATTAACCAATTAACGATACACGCTATGTGTGTTAAGTCGTAACTTCGAATTGCATGTTAAATGAATTTTTTGAAGGAAAACGGGGTGTAACCTATTAATGACATAACGAACGAGCGTTAAAACAACAGTGTAATATTAAAAATTCTTACCGTATAATATGACAAAAGACCAGCATTGTCGTCTAAAACGAACCAACGATATTGCCATCCATTAACAACATTTGTCCATTTGCTAAGTGAACCTTCCATGGTCGACATTGTTATTTGTTACTCACTGTTATTTGCAAATGTGTGTGTATGCTTACTTATATTATGTGTATATATATATACAAATATATATATATACACATATGCATAGAGAAAGATGGAAGAACATGAGAGAGAGAGAGAAAAAAAGAGTGAGATTTTGTGTATGAATGTGCATATACGTATAATGCGTATGCCGTGCAAATGTGTAGAAAAGTAACTTGATAAGTAGACGAATTTTCAAATATTTTGATTCGATTAAAGTTAAATTGTGCAACATCTAAAAACCATCCTGAAACTTCATGCATCTGATAAATTTCATTTTCCGAATAATTTTGAACATTTATTCAATTTCTATCCGATAGAAATAACAAAGGAAACAGGTTCCTCTTGGATAGATGACGGATTCTATTTAAAAAAAAACTACTCGCACCGGTTTGCTTATCATTCTAGTTACTTCTTGCGGTCTACGATTACGAAGGATTATATTACTATGATAATAATGTAACGAATACAACGTGTGGTATTGAAAATTGTATAAACAATTCATAGTAACATTGATAGAATGACAAGTTTTTTTATTTAATAAAGGAACAAGCAATTAAGCGAACAATTTATTCACGGCCCGTGTGAATAATAAGAAAAGGAAACATCGTGCATTCGATTTAGCCGCTAAAGAGAAAGCAGGTAGGTATTACTTGTGCTCAGTCAGCTGATTAATTACTTTTCCACTAAATGCTATGCATGTTATGTTGGTGTAAGAGACGTAACGTTTCGTGTGACTGTTCAGTAAGAGTTCGATTAGTGGTACATAAAATTCACAGTTTCTAAATGTGTCATATTACAATCTGATGTATACGTTATCACAATTTCCAATTTACGAACATCTCTTTATTAGGAGCATAAGAGAGTTTTAATGTTCAATTCAAAAATGTACAGTGTTTAAACTAAGAGATTTAGGGAATTGCATGCATTGTTATGATAGTGTGATTAACGTTGTACATATCTGGTAGATGAAATCACAGTATTACATATTTTAATTTTAACAATAGATTACAATACTAATTAAGAAAATGCAAAAGTAATTATCAAAATGTTTTTATACAATATAATTATTAAGATATTCGTAATAAGATGAGCAAGTTTTGTTTAGATTTTGCTAAATTTTTTTTTCTTTAATTACCTACTTTTTAGTTTATTTTTTTATTTATAGATCTGATGTACATCTGTTTATGATATATTAGTGTGCAGAACGAAATAAATAAAAATTTAGTACTTCTATATACAGTAAGAGATAAATATGGAGAAGAAACATGGTTCAAGTCTAATGGACGACGAAGAATTGGAGGAATCAGAAAATATAATAATAAACGAAGTCGACGGATTGCCAAATTTACATCCTAATTATCAACAATTAGGGCTAGAATTTGATGTAGAAAAGGGACAGTCCGATACAAGTATAAGGTCTATGGAGGATTTAGTGCATGATGAAGATTTACCAACGTCGGTTATTGTAACTAATGTGGATCCACGAGTATTTAAGGATGACGAGTTGAAGGTAATAGAAAGATAGAATAAAGTACGATGTAACATCTACAAATAATCTTAAACGTTCTATTTTGTATTTGCAGCATGAGATTGAGGATCTTTTCAAGCAGTTCGGGGAAGATGCTACGTTTCAATATTTTAGATCATTTAGAAGAATGAGAGTAAATTATAGTTCCCCAAATGCAGCAGCGAACGCTAGGATGCAGCTGCATCAAATTCACTTTGGTGAAACTAATATTAATTGTTATTTTGCACAACCTGTTACTCCAATAGGTTTGTAAAACAATGTTCTTCGGAAGAATCCACGATAATTTTATTGATTCTAAAAATTTTACAGATGTAGAAGACCAACATCTTCAACCGCCGGCACTTACTAAGCAGTTCCTAATTTCACCACCTGCTTCACCACCTATCGGATGGCAGCCTAGAGAGGAAAATGAACCTTTAGTCAATCATGACTTATTGGCAGCTATAGCAAATTTATCTGCAGGTTCTGTTGTTTAAGTAGTTTATAGTATGCTTAATTTCTTTTATATACATATGTACGTACGTTAATTATAAAAGTAATCTTACAGGAGGTAGTCATGAATTACATCCTGGAGGTTCAGGACAACCTGGTATAGTTGTACACGTTTGTGAAACAACAAATCCTATGAAAAATGTTCCACGTATTCAACATACACGTTGTCCAGAACATTCATAAACAGCTGTATTAGAGATATTGTCCATCCTTTGACAATGAATTATTTATCCATCCAAGAAGCAATTAGAGGCATTACAGACAATGATATTCAACACTCACAAAATTTGTATCGCAACATTGCAAAACTGATACTTTAATTAATTTGTGACCACAAGGTTGCTGGAAATAATTTGTAATGTTTTTTGCTCAGACGAATTATATGTAAGTATCTAAAAATGTGATAGACGTGAAACATAGGTGTATTCTAATATTTTATCACGGAAGCTGTACTTTTGTTTTCAGATAAATAATATTTTATGCTGACATTGCAAACAAAAAAATACGTGATATAATGACATAATTTAAAAATCATCGAATACTAAAATAACGTACAAATAAAACACTAGAGAAATGTACACAACGTTTCAGAATAACTTTACACTGATTCGTAACTTCTTTTAATTTAAAAAAAAAAAAATTAAATATTAGATGCTTACTTACGATTGTAAAAAACTAATAAAAAAAAAAAACTAATATTACAAGTGTCAAGAGTAAACAGTATTGAAATTAGCGATATCAAAGTTTTACTCAAAGTATCGATGTTACAGATCATTTTAACGGTACATAAAATTTACGATCTTAGAAGGAGAAATTAGAATTAAATTCTTGGTATAATAATTATCTCAGAATTTCAAGAAATATTCACTCGAGAAATACAGATTTGTTACATAATGAGTGTTTGTGTGATATGTTTAAGAACAGTTACAAACATTGATGTATATTTAATGTACATACATGTGATTATGAGGATGTAAACACATGAAAAGTGGTATCACTGATATTGTTTCCTGTTATATTTTACTTAAATAATATTTAAATTGAAACATGAATTGTTTCTTTTAATTAAAAAAAAAAGAATATATAAATAAATAAATAAATAAATATATAAATAAATAAAATTAAAATTTAGAAATAATGTCATTTCAGAGAAAAGAATTCATTGCAATAAAAGATTTACATATTATTTGCAATGTATTAGTGCTACTGTTTTATTGAAACAGTGATATTTACGTGTATGTGTATGTAAATGTATATAATGTTCCCACTCATACGAGATATATTTCATATTGGTGTAAGATTTAATCTAATATAGAACTGTTGAAAATTTATAAATATGTTATAGCAAATTACTTTTGTGTGAATAAATATGTTATCCAAAATTTGTTTTTTATGACTGAATCTTATACAAACTAAATAAAAGATATCTTTCAAGGTTCGTTCAATTATTTAATTTAAGTTACATTAAATCATTACTTTAGCTTAATTACAAACGATCATACATTTAAGAAAAACAGAAAAAAAAAAAATGGTTTATCTGATCGTAGCATTTTGGGAAAAATAAAGTACGTCGAAAGATATAAAAAATTCGTTTTTTTTTTAATTTTGGAATTGTCCACTTTTACACTTGTCAATCGCTTATTGAAATAATATAAAAGCTTTATACACATAAATGTCCTTAGTATGTGAGTCAATATTTCATGGTTTGACATAGTTAGGTGTAAAATTTGTTCAGTACAGAGATTATACATCATTTTTGTCATTATGATAACATGAATCTGAATTGTTTAATGTTACATTACACGTGTAATGGTATAGGCCATATTTGATATTTTCTGTGCGTCTAAACTTTTGTGACTGAAAGGTACAAATTTTATTTGGATTAAAAGAATTATGACAATTAGTACAGAACAAATATTCGAATGTTTTACAAAAAGATGTCTGTAATTTGTGTACTTTTTACAATTCGAACAAGTTAATACAAAACAACTATATCTGGAAAGTATGTACATTTGCAGTAAATAAACATATCCATGCGTTTATACCATTTACGTTTAAACATATATTAGAGTGTATAATGTACATACTACGTACATACATATACGTACATAAACGTCCATCATTCAAAATTAAGAATATCTGTGACAATTTTCGTTTAAAATTGAGGAATCATTTGTTTTTTCGAGATTTATAAATATTTTAAATAACCTATTTTGCTTTTGAAGTAGAATAAAATTATCAAATTACATTATGATCACAGATAAAACAAAAACTACGAAAGAAAACGTCAATTTTCTTTTTTCTCGATGAAATGCGGATTATACTGAAGATAAAAGATGCACGTTTTTATGAATGTGAAAATTATTATCGACGTCTGTACATTTCTAATCAAAAATTGCTAAGACTATACATCTTCGTTCACAGATGTCTTTATGTTAATTCTTTTCGTTTTTCTAAAAATAAAAAAGAAATCGTTAATAAATTTTGCCGTTCGTTTGCTAGTGTTTAAATTTCTGAAATAATAATGTAGCAGTTTTTCAACTTAATGAATGTATATTTATATAATCGAAGGCGGTATCGTAATCACTCGTGAACGATATGACTCTGTATGTCAGTTACTAACTTTTCGCTTGAAAGATTTCTCTGTTTTTGTGAACATATTACAAACAACATTAACATCTTTCAATTTACGTTGGAATTTTTGAGCATACATTTTGGTAAAGAACAACTGAATCTTTATAAAAATATAATATTAATCATAAGACTCTGAATAGTATTATAGGTATGAATAATCTCGGTCTATGCCATGTATACAAAAGTGTTTATGTCATCGTCATGTCTACGTATATATTTATGTTCAATCAGCCATTCAATTTGTTCCTTTATCATCTTTTTACTTGGTAGAAACATGTTCTTCAATATATCAACTAATTCAGTTTGCAATTGAGCATTACTAATTTTTTTGCGCATCTTTAAAATTTTGATGATGGCTTCCTGTAACAAAAACAAAAAAAAAAAGAATTATTTTGCATTATAATTTAGAATTACTAAAAATAAGAAATTACTTGAAAAAAAGAAAAAGAAAAATGCACCTGAACTCTTAGTATTCTAAGTTGTACAATGGATTGGTTGTCTTCTTCTTTACTTCGTTCTGTCGATAGTTGAAGTCTTCCTATTAAATTAATTTTACCCCGTTTTTGTAATTTTCCGTTTTTTCTAAAAATTAAAATTGTCAGTTAATTATGTTATTTTTGATAAATAAACGTAGAATGGAATTTTTCGAATACTAACACAATGGCAAATTCTTGATTCACCCAAAATCTTGTATCGTTTGCAAAATCTTTGGGACTGTGCGCATGTGGTTCTACTAGAAGCAACTGACGTTTGAGTTTCGGAAAGGCACACAAAGACCATAATGTTCGCCTCAGTTCGGGATCAGGGAGTTCCGTAGCCAATCGTAAATTTTCGTACGATATCTTTTCAAACGGTCGCTGATTCCACGCGAATAATACTGCCATTTGAAATGTTGTTACGTCCACATCGAAGCGTCCCACTTGGTTGGAAAATGTTATCTGGAACACCATCCAAATTGGTTGCAAGGTGAAGCTGAAAATTAGAACCGAGATATTGAATTTTTTGAAAAGCTCTACGCTACACCCACGTTTGCTGGATCATAAAAATGTACGTTGCTCTGTTTTAGTGAATGTATACTGTTCTCATTTGAAATTGTATCAATTATTTTCATTACCACAGACAAATGATCGCCTTGAATCGTTAATAGTTTTAGATAAATGTACAAATATCTGTTTTTAATACTCTCTAGCAACAACGTTTTCTTTCTTACCGTGCCATTTGACATGTGATGATACCACTGCAATTTCCTCCCGCTGTGTTTCTTTTTATAAAATTCTTCTACTTCGGGAATATAATCTTCTAGTTGCAATGGTAAACTTACAGTGACACGTTCACTACCTCTAGCCCATGCACCCGCGTTTAATATCTACAATGAATTATTTTAACGCATACTTCACTTACGACGATACGCAAATTAACACTTTACCGACCGAAAGCCTATTAATGGACTTTTTGCTGCCGATGCAACAAATTAATTAATCCTTGCACAGTCCATGCCGGGTCACTTTTGACCCATGTCTTAATTATTCTATAATAAGGAAAAGTGAACGATATGGCAAAGTCCTCTCGCGAATTTTTAGATTTAAAAATTTTTAAAACTGTAAGTATAAGCGCGATAGCAAAAACCGAGCCAGTATTGGATAGAACGAGTCGGTCGGTAAAGTTTTAAAATACTATTGTGACATCAGAATTAGTACCTTAATATTTATACTATCGGCAATAGCCGCTCTACACTGTTCTTTAAACTGTTGATTAAGATCTTGCGATACTTTTATGTCTTGGAACATTCGAGCTAATTTATTAACATAATCAGCAGGCATTCCAACTTCACGAAGCCATTCAACCATATTCTCCTCTTTCTCAGAATCCGCGGATGTGTCTAATATTAAGCGCCTTGTTAAATGAGCTTTATGATAGCGCATAAATACATCCTTATTTTGAACATATTTTAACACTAACAACTAAAACGAAATGAACATAAGGTAGGTATGAGATAAAGTAATGTCAAGTATTGTAAATGTAATAAACATGCATAAATCAAAATACATACTACATCTTTTAATTTGCTTTCAATTTCATCAGAAGTTAGTTTCTTACTGAGTGGCGTTTTCCTAAGTAACATATCACAGTAGTTAGCAAGAAGTTCCGGACACTTTGATTCTGGCTGCCCGTTACTGTTGTTGTTAGGTTTATTATTTAAAATCGCTGTTCCGACACCGGAGCTTTGACGCGCGGGCAATTCTAGTCTGAATACTGTCGCGTCATTTACAACACGTTTATAAGCTTTATCTCGAGCAGTTAAAAAACGGGGATCATCGCCGAATGCTTCTTTAACGAGAATTGTAAACCGACGAAAAAGGTCCAATAGTCTTTCAACATATTTCTCTGAATCCTGAGTGATAACATCGACAGCTGCCATCATATCAGCCAAACCTGCACTTGCTATATGTTCCTCTAAATTTTTTAACATTGGACCAACACCTTCAGGTACTCTGTCCATTAATTTCAGCATTAGCCTAAGTTCTACGATAATGCGTTTGATATTATTATTATCATAATAACAAGAATGAAATATTTCAATTGAAATTATATCATACTCACTGTCTGTCTGACGATGTTGAATCATTCTAGGACATTCTGCTAATATAGCTGGTTTAAAAGTTGCTACTAATACACGTACGCAACAATCGATTAAAAGTTGCACGCTAGCACTGTTGGGTTCTAAATATTTTTGAGCACGAAGCTCTTCCTCCCGTAATTTCGCATCTGCATAACGCATATAATTTTCTACACCGTGTAAGGATAATTGCTCGGGTGCTTTAACCCAGTAAAAAGCTTCCGTTGCTTTTATATACGCTGCTTCAAAGTTTTCTCTATAGATTTGAAGTTTGTCCGTCGTATTCGAACATAAATTTACTGAAACATTTAATACAATTTTAAATATATACATGTATACATTGAACACATCTTGATATCTCGCATATATCGCGTGAAAATTTGTTACCATATGATTCTCTAACACCGATAACAAGTTGCGAATCGAATGCTTCTCCGTTTCTTTCGGCGCGAACAAGTCGCACAGCTGAATCCTGAAGCCTGTGTTTTATCTCACTGAATATGTGTTGATTCCAACTATCTAACATTAACTACGACAAAAGAGAGATCGTTATGGTATTACATATCGAAAACGTGAAAGATAATCCTTACTTTTCTGATTATATCATCAGGCTGATTCTTCTTGGGAACGCAGGAGGGTGCTTTTCCACCGAGAGACGTTTCTAACTGTCTAAACGGGGTTGGTAAATAATTACACTGTGCGAAAAACTTTCTCCATTCAGCTATATATGCTTTTAATAGGGCTTGCTCTTCTTGATGTGCTAAAATTCTCTGTAAAGAGCAAAAAACAATAATTTTATCAACTATATTTGTACGTATATTTTGAAGTTACATTCTGTACCCATACCTGTTGACCTTGTTTTATAAAATCCATTATGTCGTCTTTGAGCGCATCTAATAATTTAAGCGGTCCATTGTCATCCCACACGCATACAGAATGGACAGAATAAAATAAATCTTGCCATTCTACTTGAGTAACAGGTTCTTGTTCAAGTAGTTTCAAGATAGTTGATCGCATACAAGGCCATTTGTCTTCGAACATACACTGACTTTTGTCCTAAACATACAATAATGCAAATAATATAAATGAAACGTTACAATTTAACGTTAAATTTTATAATTATTAACACAAACTCAACTGTCCTACGTTATTTCTTACAAATTGTTCAATATTTAAACATTGTTTACATCGTCATCGTGCAATGAAAGATAGAAACTTAAGTACGCGATAAAAATAAATAATTATTCAACGGTTTTATTCAAGAAGAAACAAAATTATCCTATTAACGAAAAATGATTATTTAGTTGTTTAAAGTTACGTGTCTATTTTAATTATCGTTGGATTAAAACCCTGGTAATATTGTATTGATATTTTCAAACACTTTTGTACAAATTGTACACACATTTGTCCGTGATAAACTTTAAAACGTTCTTTGACAATTCAAACACTGCATAGGTTATCAAGATTTATCTATTATGATTGAGAATAAACGATGTAAGAAAAAATCTTGTGGATTTAAAGGAATATTTTGAAACACCTTCTTAAATACGGGGCAATTTTAAATACGAATTTCTTTATTTAATGACAACTAACCTTTAACGTCACCGCCATCACAAATTTTGGACACATCCTATACCACAATGCGTCTACGCCAATGAGTACAAACAGTGCTGTAAATAGAGATTAATTAAAAGAATCGGTTTGAATATCATTTTATGCTTTCGCGAAATTCGCGTATTGTTGAAAAGTTTAAAGATTTATCTAATATATACACATACATCAGAGAAATAACATTTATACGTAAATATAATATTCGTTCGTTTTACTAAAACTTATTATTCTAAGTACGTTTTGTTCTCGTTTGTAACGTTGCTTTAGAAATTTTGTGAAAATTACTCGGTGCACCTTTTATTATTACACTTTACATAATGATATATAAAATATCATCTGTTAAATGTTTCCTTAATATTCTTTAGGTGCTAATAGTATTAAAATGTGGCAACAAATTAAATGGTCAGTATTTAAATCTATTTTCGATCAGTATTTAAATCAACTTTCGGTCAGTATTTTATTACCAAAAAGGTTAGTATAAAAATATTAAACGGTCAATATGTAAATAAAAAAATGGTCAGTACATAATTTATTTAAATACTGACAATTTAGTATAAATACTGACCAAAGGATACTGATTAAATTATTTAAATACTGACACTTAATATTTAAATACTGACCAGTAAAATACAAGCCTTAAAATGCTGCGATAACAAAACGGTATATAGATCTTATTGTGTTCTTAAGTTTAAATATAAATTCCCGCCGAAATAATTTACTATCCTTCGAGTACTATGCGAAACTTAATCCTTTTAAAAGTAATCAATTTTCAAATACAAACATGAACACATATATTGTTTAATATTGATAGAAGAATTCTGAGAAATAGTGATTACTCTACGCGCATTCTTATTTAAAGTGCTTTTTAAAATTCAGCCAACGCGTGATCAAATTAGATCTTATTATAAATTTCTTTCATATATAGCTACTTATGAATACAAACTTCCAATGTATTTAATTTTTCATATTTCGGTCATTTTTATTACACTATTATACGCGATCCATAAATTGTATTAAAATATTGTTTGTAAATTTCTAATAAATTACGAAACGCACGATAGAATTGAACGACGTGTATTTCTATAGACAAGTGTCTGTTTAATTAAATATTAATGCTAATCGGAAATTAAATATTTCGCGTATTTTCAATCTGTTAAATATATTTTGTTACTTAAGAAATGAGAATTAAGGAGAATAGTACTTCTCTAGATATTTTAGTTATCTTAATTATTAGTGGTTGAATGATAAAATAATGATTACAACCATTCTACATCTATCAGTATCAATCAGTAACAAATACAATAAGTCCACGTGGATCTAAATTTGGATCTAGTCGAGCGAAGAAGAGGGGAGCAGAGAGAACAATTTATTTATCCGTCAAATCGAAGTTATTTTAACGTGTTTCCGGGTCTTGAAGTAAGTTGGAACATTTCGAAATCATATACATACAAACTATTATTAAGTGGACATTAGATAACGTTAATTGACCAATGATAGATTTAAAACACGTAAGAAGTATTATCAATCATTAACATATTACTGTAAAATTTATTTGTTATATGTCGATATGTATTAATTTTCTGTTTCATTTGAAAAACTTTCTTTCGAAAACGTTACATGTTTGCACACGGAATAATCGTATATCCTAGATGTATAGTAATGAAAATGATAATTTAAGGATAGAAGTATGCTTGGCGATAGCGTGACTGTAGTCACGCAGTTAAGATTACAGGCCATCTGTCATAGACGAAATAAAACAGTCGTGTGGCTTGTAGTACCGTTACATTCTTAGTTTAACTTAACTATGCAGCGAAATAGAAAGTATTATATTTTCATGGGTGTAGATAGATTTATGTGTATCTAATTCAGGAATATCAATCGATAGAGAATACGATGAAAGCGTTAATAAAGTTTACTTTTGATAGGAAGATTTACGTTTCTGGTAGCACGTAGTCTCATCGATATCTTCAAAAGTGGGAAAGACACGTTTATATTGCGGAGACACGGATAATAATCTATTATCAGTTCTGGACGTGATCGAAAAGCACACCAGTGAATTTAATCATGGGAGATAAACTCGGTGGAACTATGTTCGGAATTTTCATACTACTCACGGTGTTTCTACCCTCTGTTATACATTGCAATTATTTTGGAACAACTAACGAGAAGAATGATCAATGCTTCTGCAAGGTATTGTTGTCATTGTTTTTCCGTTATTCACGTTTTTTTTTTTTTCGTAAAAAATATATGTAACCTAAGCGACTGTGTCAGATTTGTTAGTACATTGACTTAAACATATTCATATATATATACATATATATACAGTGATGAGCAAAACCGAACATACTTTATATATTTCTGGAAATATATTGATATATTTCAAAACTATAACATTATAATACAAATTATTAGACAATAGATGAAAACCAGTTGTATATAAAGTTTATTAAGGTCACTTAATGGTTCTTTACGTTTCTTATATTATTCATTATCACAAATATGTTGTACTTGGTTTTGCACCAAATATTTATTCAGTCTTTAATATTTGGTCCAGAGACCTTTTGCTTTCAATATTAAATGTATTCGTTGAGGCATACTATGAACTAGTTAAGAATAATCTGGACTGATTTTATCTCATTCTTCCTAAACTGGAATCCAAAGATTATCAGTTGATGTTGACAACATGTGGTATTCAGAATGTAATTCTTTTTTTAAATGAGCCTACAAATTCTCGATCGGATTTAGGTCCAGACTTTGTGCCAGCTAATCTAATAATTTTAAATTTTGGTTATTCAGCCACTTTTGTACTGATTTTACTGTATGCTTCAGATCCAGATCCTGTTGGAATGTTACTTCATTCTGTGGGCATGGCATATTTTCTGTCGTTTCTGATAGATGAGATTGTAAAATTGACATGTAACTATATTGGTTCATATTACCAATAATTTGCTATATAGAACTTGTTCCATAGGATGTCATACATTCTCACATCATGATGGAGCTGCCACCATATTTTAATGCCTCTTTGAGATGATGTCGTTTAAGGCTTTCACCTTTCCTTTTTCAATACCATGCTATGCCATCTGCTGATATGCGATTAATGTTTGTCTCATCAGACCAAATGACGCGTCTCCACTGATCAACAGTGCAATTTTTATACTTTTTTGCAAATACTAAACATGCTTTTACATTCTGTTTAGATAAGATGGGATTTTTTTTTTTTTTCATTACATATGTAATTCTGGCCTTTTAATTCTCTCATCACTGTCCATTTGCTAATTGACTTTCCTATCCTATCATTTAATAAATTTGCGGTCAGTGAGGCATTTGAAGCTTTATCAGTTTGAATATATCTCTCCAACAATCTTCCTTCAAGTGGTGTTAGTAATTTTGGCCATCCTCCCAATAGTGATGGTGTATTGGCGCAATATTTTTTTTTTATTTTCTATATTACAGACTGGCTTACATTGTACTCTTTTGCAATTTTTCTGGTAGGAAGACCAATTTTAAGATTATATTATTCTTGATTTGCTTCGATATTGGTTTCATGTTTGAAAGCAAATTAAAAGATACTTTATCTTAATACTTCTTTTTAAACAACACAAAAATTATTCTGAATACTTTTTTAAACAACAAAAAGTAACACTATTTATCAGCAACTTCTTCAATGTTGAACGTTTAGATATTCGAAAACGACTGAGTTCGGAAGCGGTACAAAACTGAGCACATCCGATTTGTTCCTTCCAAGGAGATACAAAGTAAAAACAAACATTACAAGATGTTGAAAGATAGAATACATTGTTGATTTCTATATACCAACTCACTGATTGCTATACAATGTTGTGTATCTGAACTAGTGTATATACTCTTAAAAAATATATGAAGTTTTGCTCATCACTGTATATATATATATATATATATATATATATATATCTAATTGTAAATTAGAAACTTGTTTTGCATATACAAAAATACTCTTCATTGATTATTGATTAGAATTGATTGTATACTCTAAGGAGTTAATTAATTTACTTAATTAAACAAGTTCTCATTACTTCGAGTGATTAGATAATTAAGTTTCATTGATAATTTTAGCTGAAAGGTTCCATCGACGACTGCAGTTGCAATGTGGACACTGTGGACTATTTCAACAATATGAAAATTTATCCGAGACTACAGAGTCTTCTGATCAGAGATTATTTTCGTTTTTACAAAGTGAATTTAAAACAGAAATGTCCTTTCTGGACTGATGATAGTAAATGTGCTATGAGATACTGTCACGTACAACCTTGTCAAGATGTAAGTATTTAACAAGTTGATTAATATCAGTATTATATAACAAATACGAATAATTGTAGTATTTTCTACCTGTAGGAAGACATTCCAGATGGTTTGAAAGGAGATATGTTGAGGAATATTTATTTTAACGAAAGTCCCGTGGACAAGTATAAAGCCACAGCAGAGTTTGACGATTGCTTACATAGCGCTAAAGACCATAACAAAGAACTTGGTTATTTAAATACAACAATTAGGTAAGGAGAAGAATCTACGACAAGTCGACGTGTAAAACAATTTACAACGTTTGTTGGTTAAACCTGGAATTCATTGTGATATTTTGTCTTTAGTTTAGAAAATTATAAAGATTTCGAATTATGGCAGCAGTACGATGATGCTCAAGATAATTTTTGTGTGAGAGAATCTAGTCCTGGTGAATACGTAGATCTTTTGTTAAATCCTGAGAGATATACAGGATATAAAGGACGTAGCGCACACAGAATATGGCGTAGTATTTACATGGAAAATTGTTTCAGGTACGTAACGAAGTACATTACGAAATGTAGCTCTGTTTTATGTAATTATCTTTTATTTCAGACCTGAAAATTCACCGCATAATTTTATCCAGTCTTCGAAAATAAACGGTGAGTTATTTTAACGGAATAGCATATTAGTAGTACATTTTAGTCTAATACTATTATATGAAATATATGAATTGGCTTTATTACAACATAGTATTGCCATTGTAGGAATGTGCCTGGAAAAGAGAGTTTTCTACCGTGTTATATCAGGTCTTCATGCCAGTATCAATATTCACTTGTGTTCGAAATATTTATTATCACCGAAAGATAGTTTAGAAATAGTGCCCAATGGCCAGTGGGGTCCTAATTTACAAGAATTTCAAAACAGATTTTCACCAGAGGCAACTAGAGGTGAAGCGACAAATTGGTTGAAAAATTTATATTTTACTTATTTGCTCGAATTGAGAGCTTTGGCTAAAGCTGCACCGTATTTAGAAAGAGAAGAATATTATACCGGTAATAAGGTGCAAGATAAAGATACCAGTTTGGCAATAAATGATATTCTATCTGTTGTTAAGTAAGTTGAACTTTATACCTAACGGATTCGATGCTTATGGGTTTTGATAATTATACGACACGAATTTATTTTAGATCATTTCCTGAACACTTCAATGAAAGCGTGATGTTTAGCGGCGGAAACGAGGCTCAATTGCTGAAGGAACAATTTAGACAACATTTTCGAAATATATCTCGTATCATGGATTGCGTGGGTTGCGATAAGTGTAAACTTTGGGGGAAACTTCAAATACACGGTTTGGGGACGGCGTTGAAGATTTTATTTTCGGGAAAATTTGATAGGTGGGAGCCAACGTTGAATAACTTTAGTCGGAAGAAGTTCTTCTTAGAAAGAAGTGAAATTGTTGCCCTTATAAATGGTTTTGGAAGGTAAGTTTAAATGTAATTTATAAAATACGATACGAAAGAATTATTAATACAGAATGCAATTAATTTTTTTTAAACTTTTACAGACTATCAGAAAGTATCTTCGAGTTGGATAAATTTAGACAAATGATGAGATAGCAAAATGCTACCTCATAATTAGACGATCAAGTTACTAAAGCAAAAAAAAAAAACATCACACAAACTATATAACCATTCATTATATAGTAAGTTTATAAAGATAACTGATATACGTCAGTTAAAAATTATTCTCAAGTTTCATATAATTTCTCAAAATCTCAGTATAAAGTCGCAATAAAAAGTTGTTACATTTTATGCTTAATATTTGTTAAATTTCTTTTTTTTTTTTATTTCCGACAAGAAGTATAGTATTATTATCGACATACACACAACCTCGACGGTATATGTACTATTTTTTTGAATTATAAAAAGAAAAAAGAGAAATTTCCGATTTTTCAAAAATTTGTGTATTACATTGAAATTTTATTGCGATTTTAATAATAACTTCGACTCTATCTGTGATAAATATTTTGTCTATGAAAAAGGTTCTAGGTACCAGCTTTGAAGGTAGTACACGTGCAATTTCAGTTGTAAAAGGAACTATAATTTTTTATTTCTTCAGTTTATTATATTATACAGATATATCAAAGTTGGAAAACTGTAGCCAGTCCGTTTAAGTTTATTCTTGTTTTTAATTAAACGAATTATTAGTAGTAAAACTACCAATAATACTATTCTGTTCATGACAAATAAGGTTAATTAGTACAGATTCGAAGAAGAATAGATTGTAATGCATTACGTTCAACGAGATACATATTATAAAAAATCGTCCAACACGAACCAATTTTGTATAGGGATGCGTAGATTTTTCGAGAATCTTATATTCCGTGTTTTTGTATATTGTTGCTATAACGAAGTCAAAGGTTTCCAATTATTTTCCGAGAAATTTACATCTAAACAGAAAATACCAGTGTGTTATACTTCTATATACCAATTTGTAATAATTTATGAAATATTTAATATTATTGTATATATACAGGTAACTATAATTTATTGTCGCTGAATTATACAATTTCGTGAATTATAAAATAACCGTGCTTATTTTACACTTCAAATTAAATAGGAGAAAAAAGGATAGATGTATATTTCTAAGCATGTTAATCATTTTCATAGGGCTGATATTATATTACTGTATAGCGTTTATACGGTCTCTTTAGATAAATCGATTTGTTCAAGATATTTTGTAAACCACGGCAAGTTATTTAAAATATAAAAAGTGTATTACTAAACGAAAATACATTTCGTAATACCTGCTTCTAGCATGATTTATTTGAACAGATCGAATATTACAGAAGCATCATAAAATTCCGAAATTATACGACGTGAAGAACGGTGCTTCAAATTGAAACGAAAGATAGAGAAATGTCCTGTATCTTTTGTATACGAACACGAGTTTATGCGGTGTGTACAAATCCTGTTATTTATAATTGAAAGTAGCAAATTCTTAAGGTGTGTTTGTTTACTTTTAAAATAAGAGAAATACAGTATTTTCAATTCCATTGAGAAAGTTCAATATGTGTAATCTATAAGAAGTTTAGAAAAATTTCATACACATAATTAAAATGGATTGGAGTTCTTTTACAGAACGTTCCATTCAATTGTACCGTATTTGTATGCTTGGCCTAACAAGTACAGCCTTTTTTTTCTTTTTTTCCAATCTTGTACTTACTCTTAAACTGTTTTTCAATAAATCATTTTTCAACATTCAACGAGCATTTATTAATCTATCAGACTTCGTTCTCCTTTTTTATCCTTATCGTAAGGTAATTCAGTTAGAATGTTTTATTAAGGTTACTGAAAAATGCTTTTTTTTTTTTAATAAGCTGTATTAGAAGTTTTAAAGTGTACATAAGGAAATCAATTAATTAAATGGTCTCCACCGTTTTCAACAACTCTTTTCCACCGAGAGAGTAATTATGGCATCCCGTTTTTATAAAAATCCTTAGATTTTTTATCGAAAAACTCAGACAATCGATTTTTTAAGTCTTTATACTCTAGTAGCAGAAAATATTGGTTAAATATCTTTTTCCAATATTGACAAAAATATTTTCTAAGCCACACTTTTTAACATGAAAGAAATATTGGATCTGAATATTGTACACATGTATATGTTAGCAATTTCCTATAGAAATTAGGATGCAGTGGTCAATTACTCTATCAGATTTACACTGTTTTGAGGTTCTGGGGTAAGTGGTGTGCTGTTTCTCACAGTCCTCTTACCAGAAAGTACCCTCGTCCTTTCCACTCCGTGGCCAGCTACTTTAACCTTTTGATTATGGTATGCCACTATAGTGGTTTCCGTGGATACCATCAATTTGAACGATACGCCACTATAGTGGCTTTCCGTGGATATCATGATTTTGGACGGTATTATATGTTTTTTACTTTGTTTCTCATTTGTTTCGCCTAAACCACATTTCCTGACAATATCGAAGCTGTCGTTGAAGACATAATTTATTCATTTAGAATTCTATTCCCACGTAATGTAGTGGAAATCGTCATGAACGGTTTTTGTGCTATTCGCGACCAGGCGCGCTGTCCCAGGGAGACAGAGTTGAGAGGTTAAGAACAACAGTCACACCCTTAAGGCAACGCAACATCTGACTGCTTGCCACCCCCAAACTTTCTCTTGCATTCTTCTAAACAAACATACCTACGACATCTGATAGCTACGTGACTTCGAGTCACTAGCCATCGCTGAATGTCTATATACATATTCTCATTCTTACTGACCACACACAGACTAGATCTCTGCCATAAATCGTACTGTTATACCCTCAAATATTTTCGTCTTTTCTACTATCTGTATCCACAACTAGTCACCAAATTTCACTATTAGTCACACTGGACTCATCATCTTCCAGCTTTCCTCCCAACTCTTCCACACAGTCATATCCTAAAGTTCATCTTTCCAAAACCCTTAAATAGCCCTATTTTTCCATCCTCGAGGCAGTCTCTGTTCTATCACGCGCACGTCACATACCATATACCTAATAAAGTTCTGTTTCTATGCAACGACGATCCTTAATTGATTCAAACTTAGTGTTACCCCATTATCTGCTCCGATATCCGAGGAATTCGAGCCAACCGGGGATCACAGTACGAAAGCAAAATAGCGTCGGGCTAGTTGCCTTCGACGACCCTTGGAAAGATATCGCCGCTAACATATAAGAAATGTAAAATAAATATTTAGAAAATATAAACTATTCACAGATTATAAAATAGATATTTAAAAAATGTAAGGTAGATATTAAAAAAAAAAATGTGGAAATAATATTTGAAAAATATGAATTGAACAAAATTGAACAAAAATACATTGTATTGTAGATATTTATACTATTTAAAAGGACACTTTTTTCATACTTAACAATGATAAATTTATTATTGGCGAAGATAGTTCTTGCAAATGGAGGTAGAGATCTTTTTGATATACATTTTCCGTAGAAATATTTTTTGCATTTATCGCAGGTATTATTGATTTTATTATTTCTGCAATGTCCAATTTGACACTATCTACGTTTATCCGAAATTTGTGTCGTATTTGCCGATATTCTATTTAACGTTCGTTCTTCTTGTAATTCTCTAGCAAGCTCTTCAGCTAATTCAAACAAATCGCGACACAAATTGAAATATAAAATAATATTACGATTATTAGTTATAAGTAGATATTTGTGCACGCCTATTTAGAGCCACGATTTATGTCAATGGTACTACAAAATACCAGTCAAAATAGTCATTTTCGTAGATTGCCAATAAAGTTCCTTAATCTTTTTTTTAGGTGATTCTAGCAGCATGATGTCTCGCATTATCATACTGTAGTATCGTGTCTTTTCTATTGGCTATAGCAGGATGTTTTAAAATCATTGCGCTGCTTAACCATATTAATTACTCGCAATACGTGATTGCATTAATTATTTCTCCTGGTCTTAACAATTCGAAATTTCATCACACCATAGATATTCCATCATACACAAAGAAACACCTTCCTCCCATGAATATTTGAATAGTACTGCAAAATACCAGTCAAAATAACTGGCTGCTGTATATCTAGGTACATATGTAACTTTGAAAAAAGCGCGGGAAACAGAAACTCAAGTTGATAAATTTAATTCTCTGGATATTGTAATGAAAGTCGTGAAGAAATTTCCCAAATGCAGAATTAGAATTTTGAGTAAACTTTAAATGAAAATTTAAAACCAATTATTTTGACTGGTTTGGTGATTCTAGTGTTAAGGGTTTTAGGAAGGTGAACTTTGGAATATCACTGCGTAGGAGAGTTGAAAGATGATAAGTCTAGTATGACTAATGGCGAAAGTTGGTCGAATAGGTGTCGATACAGATAATAAGAAGGAAAATATTCAAGGTTATAATAAGACGATAGAATAATTGTCGATTCCTCTAATAAATCAGTATTATCGACGATTAATTAATCACGGGTTATAGTCGAGGGCTGAGCGAACGTTGGTACGCAAAATACGATTGCGATATCAACGCGCCACGTCGATAATCTTCTCGGATAACAGACACCGAAGTGTTTGTTATCTGAATCCATCGAACGCATCGCAATCCTAGTAAAGAAAGATCCTTGGCCACCCTGGCGACAATCTTATTACATTCGATCGAGTTTCCTTTTGAAATACGTTGTGATTTATAATATGCAATGCTCATAGGAATCGTATATCGGTTAATCACGACGATCACTTTGTTCATTCAACGTCCAATCTGATAAAAAAAAAATGATCGATTAAATTCGAAAATTTTATTTCATCTATTACGTAAGAGTAATTACGCATATTATTCTTCGTTTAGTAAAAAAATACACTTGTCCCTCGATTTACGCGGCACTTTTTCTTACGCGAGTCTCTTTTTTACATGGGTAAATTATAACAGAATTTACGCGGTAGTTTTTACTCGCGATCTTAATTTACGCGGCCAGAAAATATATTTTTCTAGTTTTAAAAGTAATGTAAGGAAAATCAGGACAACGGTAATAAGCGGTTGAATAAGAAATAAACGTGAACGGTTAAATAGAGCGAAAGTTTGTATTTCTAACTATACTTCGCGAGTGCTGATACAATTCTGTCTTTCCTGAAAAATCCTAGTCAAGAGGATCCCCCTTGACAATATGGTCTTTCTTAGCCTTGAGGCAGAACCATCCCTAGGAGGGGGAAAGACTGCACGTGGCCTATTCAAACCTTCGCTTTTTTGGACTTTTCTAACCTAACAGAATTTACGCGGTAGTGTTTACGCGCGATCTTAATTTACGCGGTTAGAAAATATATTTTTCTAGTTTTAAAAGTAACAAGTGTATATGTTACGGTAAATGTGATTAATCCGGTGATAAATATTCAAGAATTCGTCACATTTACCAAATTTAGTAGTGATTATATATAGTAACAGGAAATTACACATAATCACCGGATTAATTACATTTACCGTAACGTGTATACTTGCATAAGAAAGCATCGATAAGGCTGTTACGTTCGTAAAAGGTTTTTAATAAAAATAACTAATAATAACAAAAAAATATAACGCCAATAAAAATTGCCACCCCCAAAAGAATTGCGCCCTAGGGCTATAACCCATTTAGCCCTGTGGTTAGGGTTGTCCTGTGCTGCAATAAATTGAGAGATTCTTACATTTTTCAATGCCTGTCGTTTGTTCCTCCATCCATCGATTTCGATGAGATTTTTAGTATCGATATAATTAAGGGGGTATTCTAGTCTAGGGGAATCTTCTTGGGGAATTTTTTCCAAGAAAAGTACAAGTTTCTCAGTATCGAAATTTTGCATACATATCTATTTATATTCTGCGAACGTTCACAATTTTTTTTAAAGTGAAAATAATAAAATCTGACGGAGTTACATGTCGTTGAACAAGGTTTGTTTAAACAAAAGTGTCCTACTGGCTGACACGATTCCGATCATTCTGCTTATCTCAAATGAAAAAATCAAAAGGATTCTTGATTAGTATGGTTGTGATTATAGTGTGAACCAGAATGAAGAAAAAAAAAAGTGAAAACATACAAAATGGCGGCACTTTGAATTACAAATGTCGATTTTCTTGGCTTCTTTTCATGTTTAGCGAGCTGTAAAAAAGAAGAAAAACTTTTTTTTTGCTATAACTCTGGTTCAGACGATAACGGCACATCTACTGAAGATGTACGTCGAATTTGAAATCAATCGGTCAACTAGATTTTGAGATATCATGTCAGCCATGTAAAAAAACATTGTTTCGAGAAAAACGAGTTTAAAATTCCTCATACCCGTTATACGAGAATGCGTGTTGTCTTCTTTAACCATCTATAACTTCGCCAATTTCACGAATTCGAAAAAATCCTTCTACAGTTTTACTTCTACAAATATCTACTTTCAGAAAATGCAGAAAAAGAAAATCAATTTTTTGAATGGTCTAGACTAGAATAGCCCCTTAACCAGTTGACTGCGGAATTTGGTTTTAAAAATCCCTCACTGGATGCGTAATTGAAATCGAGCAATGACGAGTATATACGTCGAACACAGGGCAAATGCTTCTATTACAAATTTGACGAGAAAAGTAGAGCAAAACGAGGTAGAATTACATTTTTATTCGATAAAAAATGGACAGTTCTTTTTGAAAAGGTTATTGTTATTAAAAACATAAAAGTTGTCGAAAAATAATGAAATTTATATACAAGAAAAATGAAAGAAAAAATATACTTTTTAAAAATTCAATTGATTTCAGTGTGGTAGTTTTCAAAGCAAAATACATTGGGGAAAATAATCAATTCAGTTTGTAAAAAGTAATACATCGTACGGGAAATAATCGATATACCAAAGAGAATGATCAAACTTTTTTTTATAAAATACATAGCAGTTCGATTGGTGATATAAAGGAACTATAACAACAAATAACATTTTTATTACTTCTTACTGAAATCTTGAGTTTTTGTAGTAAATGGTAATTTTTTATTTTACATAACGAGTATACACGTCAACTGTATCAAAATAAAGTTTTGGATTGACGTGTATACACGTCGAACGCAGTTAACTGTTTAATACACATAGATCGCACGCTCTTGTTATACCGACTGTATTTTACGTCTCGATTTCGATTAATCGAATCGTTGAAAAGAAACGAATTAGAAATAGATCGAAAGATCTATCGATTCTTTTTTACATATCGGTAGTAGACTGTTGTTATCGATTGTAAATAATTCTCCAAGGATTAGCTTGACTGTTTTTTCAATAATACCAGAGGCACGAGAACCGTGTAGCAAAGCGAACGAGGAACGTTCAACTCTATCCTATCATCTGCAACCTTTATCACATTTCCGGACTGTATTATGTCTAGGGCATTCGTATACGATGTAAACAAATTCTTAGTATCGTGGACTGTCATCAGGCACTTAGGTCAACCGTCTTGTGGGAGTTATATAAGCATGTGCAGGGCTTAGTGGAGGAGTCGAGCGTTAAAACGATCACTTGAAAAATTTCCTTTCGCGTCGACTGGTGGTGTCCGTGATCCTTTTACTCGTCGCAGTGTCTCTTCGTCGTTTAACTGCCGGGATTACTCTTTCAGGGGTGTCTCATTCTGTCAGAATTGAAAAATCGCGCGTCGAGCTATCGGTAAGCAGAGCATAAGACCTTTGTAGATATGAGATTTAAAGTATTATGCTCTGTTTAGCGTTGGTGCGTCGCGAAACAAGCATCAGTTGGACTTTGACAGATACAGCAATATCTCAGCCGATGTTCATTGACTTTGCCGATTCCCATATTCTAGCATAATATTGCCAGAGTTGGTGGAGGCATTATGCTAGCTATATGTGGTATCGTAAGCTCACTGTAATCATCGCTTCGCCATCGATATCTTCTCGTTGTTGATCAACCAACTTTGTTTTCTTTTTTTATTTCTTATTGATTTGAAACATGCGTATTGAATAATATATACTCGATTATCGGGTTTCATATGTAGGAAACGTTATAAGGGGGTTATCATTCGTTCCGAACGATTATTATTTCTTTTTTACATTCTTGGAAACCGCTGCATCGAGGGAATCTCTTTGCAGTTACATCTGAGAATCCGTCTGTGAGTTTAACTCTCGTCGAGTTTATTTTTGCTCTTCTCTTTCCTTCTGTTTTCTTTTTTTTTTTTGTTTTGTTTTTGAAAATGCGCGTAGCAGTGGTGGGCGCCGGTGTGATCGGCATGACAAGTGCTCTCGCGGTGAAAGAAGCTTTTCCACAATTCGAGGTGCACGTGTTTTCCAGCGAATTTTCACCGGGAACTACCGGTGATGGAAGCGCCGGTCTTTGTTGCCCTTATCTCCTGGGAAACACTCCTTGCGATAAAGTTCTGTGAGTATTTCAAACTTCTCGGTATGTACAGGGTGTTCAGAGATTTACTAGCCAACGTTTCTCTCGTAGATGGATATGACAAATATAGTAATACTGTTTTCTCTAAGCAACGTAACGAGATATATAAATCTTTCGTGATTGTACTATTTTTTGTGAAATGAAGGCGACCTTTTAAATGAAATGGTATATTGTTTTATATCATACGAAAGAGTGTATCAAAATGAATTGAACGATGTACCTTTTAATGATCTAGAGAGCCACTCAAGATCAATAAGTTTTCTGTAGAAATTGTTATATAGATGGAAAGTACATCTGAAAAACTAAATACACACTTAACAATGGAACTGTCAAAACTAGTTAAAATGACTGGTCTTTAAAAAATATTGTCATATTTATTGATTTATTATTTTTTTGCAAAAGGAGTTCCATGTGATGTAGTACATTGTTGGTATTGTTAATTAATTTGGGACAATGATCTTTAAATGAGAATTAGCATATTTTATTATTTGCACATCGGTAGGAACAAAAAGTATAATAAAGAATATACAGGGTGTTCAGAGATCTACTAACCAGCGTTTCTCTCGTAATATGAAAAAAAGAAAACAAAAATGAAAGAGGAAAAAGTGATACTGTTTTTTGTAAGGGATGTAACAAAACATAAAAATCTTTCGTGTTTGCACTATTTTTTGAGAAATGAAAGTGACCTACAGTTTTTTAAGTAGAAGATACAGTCTGCGGCACTTGATTAAACGCTGTGATATTTTTAATGTATTTTTGTTTAGTGAAGTTCAAGTTGATAAATTTTATTTTTCCAATATGATAGGTCTTATTTAATGAAAGTGTAAACATGTACTTTGAGAAGTTATTTATTCGTTATAAAAATATTTGCATTTTTAGTAAAAAGTAAAAATACTCTTGCGACATTTGAATAAACGCGCTGTGATTAAAACGTAAAATTACAGTGTTATCGCGACAACTATGCTTTATTTATATTTTGTATATCCACCATTGTTATTTATAATTCGGGATATACGATTAGGTGATGATTTATGCAGTACTTTTATATAGTCAAGTGATATGCTATTCCATTCTTTTTGAATAGTGTTTATAAGCTCTTCTTGAGAAGAAAATTGTCTGTTGTTCATGTAAACCTTTCTCGATAAGTATGCCCAAACATTTTCTATTATATTTATGTCAAATAATAGTGCTGGCCATTGTAAACAAGTTACTTCCTGCTCCTCGAACCAATTTTTATTTAATATTATAAACATATTTTAAAAATATAAAAAATATAAAAAGTTTTTTATTTTTTACAACTAGGATCTGCAACGAAAAAATCGGAAAAAATTCTGTAATATGTGCATTCATATGTGCAATATGTCAGATTTTTTTCAGAAATTTTGCATATCACTAAATAGGGAAAATAGACGAAAAACTGATAATTCGAATTTATCATGTAACTACCGCCACGTTCGAGCTAGAGAGTTGAAACTTGGTGTCACATATTTTCTTTTGGTAAGCTATCGAACGGTGTATTGCACCATTAAATCGGTTGGAGGACACTTTTGACCTTTTTATCCTGTTAGATCCTTTCGCTACGAATTTTCCGAACGATCCAATACTTTCTGTGTAAAACTAATATCTGTCCTAATTTATATGAACTGGAGTGTACGTATGTACCAAGTGATCATTTCTGAAAAACGATGGGAAAGCTTGATCGTTTGGGTTTTTATCTGCAATCGTTTCGGCAGAGAATGGACTAGAATCACGCGTCAATGGTTGGAGAAATTTTGGAAAGCAGGCCTTGCCTCTGAAGTCGGACTTTCCTTGGTGCCAATGTATCGCTTTACCAGCGATCCTGATGGATTTTCCGATTCCAGTTGGTCAGAAGTGGTGTACGGTACACACAGGTTGACTAAAAAAGAATTGGAAAAGTGGAACGAAGAACATACGACAAATTACACGTACGTAATGACACTGTTCTTACAATTAACTCGTAGAGAGTCTAGTAGGATAAGTATAGACAAACGGCCCTTAGGCTATTTTTCACTTTTGTTCGCTGTTAAACAATGCTTTTTACCTGGAAAGATATTTTACAAAATTTTAGATTTCTAACCCTTCGCTTAAGAGCGATACGAGGGTAAACTGTTTTATTTATTTTCTTAGTTATTACTTAAGATATCTAAATAAAAAAAAATACATAAAAGAGCCACAGATTAGCTTCACTGGAGATATTTTTTTCAGAATTGTAAATTAATTATTAAGGGTATAAAAAATATTACAAATAATTCTGTATTATCCAGTTATCAAGGATGATACGAGCATAAAACCTTTAAACTCTTCATTTATTTTCTCAATCATTACTCAAGATATCTAACTGAAAAAAATATATGAAAGAGCTACAGACTAACTTTAATTGAGATATTTTTTTCAGAATTGTAAATCACTTATTAAGGGTATAAAAAAAATCGATGTTAAAATTAAAAGGGTATAAGAAATATCATATTACTCTTAAATGAACGGGATAGGCGATCTGAAATTTAGTAGAATGGTTTTCCAGATAAAAAGCATTGTTTAACAACCAATAAACATGAAAAAATTGCCTATGCTTATCCTGCTAGACCCTTTCTTTATAAAGAATGAAATCGCGTGCTGTTTATTCCAGAGAGGGTTTCATGTTCTTAACGTACACGGTCGAACCAGTTCGTCTACTTCCTTGGTTGACCGAGCAATTTCTCCGAGCAGGTGGACAAATTCGAAAGAGGAAAATCCATCGACTAGCTGAACTGATCGACGATAAATACAATTTGATAGTAAATTGCAGCGGTCTTGGTGCTCGTGAACTCGTCAACGACGACACGGTTATACCTATTAGAGGTCAAGTTACAAAGGTCTGTAATCTCGTGAAAAAATAAAGTATCACCACGCAAAAACCTTTCACTTGTTCTTTCGTTCAAGGTGACGGCATCCTGGCTGATGCATGGCTTCCTGGAGGACGACGAGCATGGAAATTACGTAATACCGAAGTAATCATCCGTCGATTAGTATTACAAAGGTTAACCCTTTAACTGCGGGTGTGGTTTGTAAACCACATACCAATCTCTATCTATTTTTTTCCATCGTCCATTCGATTTTTAAACGTTTGTCCAACATAGACGTTTCTTGCCTCCGCCAATTAGACGTTCCCTAAACCCATCTTTCGACGTCCCCCTTGCACCATGAGTTTAGTGGAAACTGTTTTCGCCCAGAAATTTCGTTTCTGCTCTTCGTTTATGGTGACAAGGTTTATGGCACGATAATTACTACCTTGTAGCGCGATGAAAAAGAATATAAAATATGTATATTCATGTAAATAGTGGACATGGCAAAAACTCTTTTAGTACCACAGGTAGAGTCATAGAAAACTCCCGCGCTCGACTCTAGACAAAGACCGAAGCGGTATAAATAAGGGCCGAGTAGGTCCCCAAAAATCAATTCTTCAAATCAATCTTTGGCGAGTAAAAGGAAACCCATCGGAACTGCCGGACTAGTACAGACCAGGCATTCTGATATTTTCCAAGCAGAACCAAAACTTTTAAAACCAGTACCACAGGTAGAGTCATAAAAAACTCCCGCGCTCGACTCTAGACAAAGACTGAAACGGTATAAATAAGGGCCAAGTAGGTCCCAAAAAATCAGTCTTTGGCGAGTAAGGAAACCCATCGGAACTGCCGGATTAGTACAGACCAGGCATTCTGATATTTTCCAAGCAAAACCAAAACCTTTCGATCGAGCAGCCGGACCCTAGCGGACCATGCTCTACATCCTGACTTCCTACACCTCGAGCAGTTAAACCTTCGCGGACCAAGCTCTCGGTCCTGATTTTCCTCTGACCCTTCTTGGACAAGGCGTCCGCCATCAGCAAGGCTCTAGCCTTACGATTGCCAGGAACTCTGATATCCTTTTCGGAGAGGAACCATCCTAAAGGAAAAGACCCTCCCCTCTCAGTCTCTATCTATCTCGACCCGGAATTTCAAATTGTGTTTGAAAGTTCAAACCTCACAACCTCTAGAAATGCCGTCTTGCACATCTGCACTATAAACCTGGTCACCATCCCGATCGACGAGTTTGACGAATATGTGGACCGTTAAAATCCTAAGCTCTTAAATTTGCTACAATAAAAATTAAAAACATATTAATTTGTATAAAAATTGAAAATTAAAATCAGTCATTTTGACTGGTTTGGTAGAAATAGGTATACAGTAATCGCCGGTAGTTCTAGTGTTAAGAGCCAAAAATAGTTTAGAGCTAATGTTTAGAGCCAAAACAATTGTCCACTCCTAATCTAGTATTATCATTTGATTTTAGTAAAATATTTTGTTGCGTTTAGAGCGATCGGCTGTGCTAAAAGTACCCGCAGTTAAAGGGTTAATTGTACGATGATTGTTTATTTATCTGGTCATGTTTAAAGCTTCGATAACGTAGTGTTGGGTGGTACTCATCAGGAGAACGATTTCGATTGTACTCCACGAGAGGAGGACGCACAGTTCATTAGTACTGGCTGCTGTCGAAAATTGCCCTCTCTCAAGGTACATTCTTTATATTCCTTTAACCCAGTGGTTCCCAAACTTTTTTATCCTACCGCCCCCTTTCCAGAAAAAATATTACTTAGCGCCCCCTGGAAATTAATTTTTTTTTTAATTTTAATAGCAATTAATAGGAAATATATATGTATTAATGTTTCTACCTTTTTCGTAAAATATAGTAAAGAAAGGTGTAAATTAGAAACATTGAACTTTGAAATTATGAAACTATTTATTGAACTCAGAATAGAATGTAATACAATCACCGCCCCCATGAATCGCTGCAGCAACCACCAGGGGGCAGTGGCGCTCACTTTGGGAATCACTGCTTTAACCCTTTGCGATCGAGGACTTTTTCAAGTGTATTTCTCACTGGGTCGAATATATTTTTTTGTATAAAGTGATATCATTTATTGAAACGTTAAATGTATTATGGTAATTGAAAAATATTCTGTTCAATGGAATTTTAGAATTTCTTAAAGAACAAAAATTATTATTATTTGAGAATACACAAATATGTCTTAGTTTTTGTATTTTTTATTAAATTTAACACGTTGACTGCCATGGGGGTTATCAGTGATCGGCACTGAGTTTGTTCTAAGCGCCATGGGGGTCATCGATGACCGGTGAAGCCAAAATTAGTAGAAACTCATAATTCGAGTAAATTTCAGTATTTTTAAATTTTTTAATGTTATCATCGTTACTAGGATGGCGTGAAGAAATTAATGCAACGATAGAACACATAAAAATGGCTTTATTTATATATATAACATGTATGCTTAAAAATTATGGGCTCGTATTACGACGTGCCGTAAATTCATGTTGGCGTTACGAGCAAGCCATGTAAAATTAGCGTGGCATTCAACGTGTTAACGAAATTATTCTTTGTCACTTTTATGGCGACAGTCGATTTAGTGAATAGAAATGTGATGGCGCTTGTATGGCGACATTCGACCGCAAAGTGTTAATTCTGTTGCATTTGAAATGAATTATTGCTGATTATTCTTCGAAAGAATGCGAAGGTGGTGAAAAAGTGGGTAGGTCTAAGACCTGGAAGAGAAGAACTGCGTCTTGAGCTGGAATTTATCAAACACTCCAAAGGCAAAGAAATTATGGTAACGAAAATATATCATATACAGTGACTCCCATTAATATTCGGACGTCATTTAAAGCAAAATCACTTTTTTAAAATTGAACTAAATGAGCTGAGTCCTTTTGAGAAGATAGATGGATTAGTTTACTGGACGATGTGTGAAAAATATTTCGAAAAAATTGTTCATGCGGTTTTGTCTGTCAGCGGGAAATTTAAAATATATTCCTTGTAGCACTGATTCGCAATATTTAATACACAAAGTTGGTATCAGTAGAAATATTTCGAACAAATTGTAACTAGTTGGAATTACAAAGAACACAGTATAATTCTATTTTTACAATTTTTTTTATCCAAGTTTGTAATAAAAATTTAAAATAGTGGAAAATAGAAAATACTAAATGGATATAGAAAATATGAATATAGAAAATTATAGAAAATTTGAAAAGTATATTTTGTAGATTTATGATCGTTGTATATATGGTGAAAATTTCATGAAAATCAATTGATGCAGGAACAAGGGGCCAGGCATTGAAAGATGTAAGAACCTTTCGATTTATTACAGTGTTAGGCTGAAAATCGTGGAAAACTTCGATTTACTTTAACCGTTTGTAGCTTGTAGCAACGTTAACCAATTTCGAGAAAATTTTTAACAATGTATATAATTAACATAAATCTACAAAATATATTTTTCAAATTTTCATTACAGACTGGGATAAAAAAGTTGTGAAAAGCAATCTTCTGTTACCATTTTTCTTTGTAATTCCAACAAACTGAAATTTTTCCAAAAATATTTTAACTTTTTTAAAACTGTAAAGTCTTTTCGACGAATCAGAAGGATTAGTTTACTAAATCATGTATAAAAAATATTTTGAAACATTATAATTAGTTGGAATTGCAAAGAACACAGTATACTTCTTTTTTTACAATTTTTTTATCCGAGTTTGTAATGAAAATTTAAAAAGTATATTTTGTAGATTTGTATTTGTTATATACACGGTAAAAATATCGAAGAATTGAAATCGGTTGAGTGACAGCCATTAAAAGATGTAAGAATCTTTCAATTTATCGAAAAGTCGATTTTTCGCATTTTTAATCGTTTGTAGCTCGTAGCAGCTTAAATTGACTTCAATGAAACTTTCAGCATGTGTATAATTGACATAAATCTACAAATGTGCTTTTCTTCGTAATTCCGACCAATTGAAATTTCTCCAAAAATATTTCAACTTTTTTAAAATTATACCAAACGACTTGAGCCTTTTCGACGAGTTAGCAGGATTATTTTGCTAAATGATGTGCAAAAAATATTTTCAAAAATCGACGCAGGTCAACGGTGATTGAATTCGTGTTTGAAGACACGACAAATATTGACGAAGAATGTTCTGAAATTGACCAGGAAAATCAACGATTCAGATTCTAAAATGTGAAAAATATGATCAAGAATCCTATAATTTGTAAAAACTGCAGTGAAAAAGAATAAAATAAACATTACTTATTTTGAAATATAAGAAAATATTTTGTTCATTATCTAATTGTTCATAATCTTCACTCTATATTAAGAAATTTGTCTTTTTCTAAAGCGATCATTTGACCACTCACGGTAGGAATAGATATATGTGAAGTATCGGTAAATTTAGTGTTAATAGGAGTCACTGTATGTACACTCCCGTCTATAAATCATCAGACACTTGTGCTTCTTGAGCAAAATGATTATTAGCATGCAAATATAATTTGTTGTTGCGAATTTATAATATATTTTGTTATTTTTATCTGTTTTACGGTTATATCTGAATGCTAAGTTAAAAATGCACAACTATAACATGAATAAATGTTAAGAAAAATAAATATTTATTAAATACAGCTCGAATTCTATACGATGTTATTCTGTATACACATTTGGTTTACTTCGACAGTTCAAAATTAATTAAAGAACATATCTGTAGCTTCATTAAGTGTTTATAAACAATTTAAGAAGGGTTTTTTTTACTAAATAGAGACTAACATGGTGCTGAGAAATTGCATCATTGAATCTTCTTCATTTTTAGTTCGACAGTTCCTATGATCTCAATAAATACTTCTAGAAAAGAATTATTTATTGAAAAATGTTCAGTTACTGGTTACTGTTGCAAAAGAAGAGTGTACTGTTTGAGAAATTACGGTAAAAAGTAGAATTTCGAAGTCCGCGTTCTAATTTTAGTAAGTGTCCGGTGACTTATGAACGGGACTGTACATCTGCATATTCTTCCTTCAAGTACACATAATTTTGTACGACCTCTTTTCCAGATAATACACAATTACGGACACGGAGGTAGCGGCGTGACATTATGCTGGGGCTGTGCTTCGAACGTTACGAAGATTATAGGAGAAACGAGTAAATTGAAATCGAATTTGTAAAAGTCCAAGGAATGAAAGACGACAATAAAGGGTTGCTTTCCAACGAACGTCGCGTCGTTGTGTTTCTCCGTTTCATATCAGAACCTTTCACGCGAATTCCCTTTCACTAAATGCACCAGCTTTGCGTGAAGTCGCGGTGTAATTAAAGTAACGAAGCAATTCTCGAACTACGTTTCACGTAGGATTGTACCGCAGTAGTATCGATAAAGCCGCGTTTGTCGCAGGCTTTTTCCTCCTGGTCTCACACACAGCCTGTGTTCTTCACGTACGATACACTTGAAATTACAGAGTAGCAGCTACGGTGAGAATGAAATTTCCCCGACCGAGTTTCCTCTCTTCTTTCACCCGAAATGGAAAAAACAATTGAGGTGAGGGGCGTTGCGTGAAACGCGACGAATTATTTCGGGAAGGACAAAAAATAAATACCACCGGATTTTGGTTCTCTGTACGCCAATAAATTGATCATAGTCTACTTCACAATTTTCACCAAAGGATATCCCCCTATCGCTGATTTCTTCCTATACGGTTAAGTGGTTAGTTCGTGTGTTTCGCGTTCGTACGATGTATAATACATCTCTGGCTTGACGTACGATCAAATTGATGCCGTGCGACAACGGATCGTTTAAAATAATGAGATACGCCGGTCATGAACGTAGTCGATCGCAACAATACACGTCCTTTGATGGTGGTGCACGAGTACGTGTCTAGCGAGACGAAGAATAGTCATCCAAGGAACGGTGAGATCACCAGTGAATCTGACTCCAGTACAGAAGTACGATCATGTAAAACCGTGTACAGACACTGTCGTAAGAAACTTGCTGTATCTGACACTTCCTCGAACATTGCTCTATTCAATGATTCCGCTAAAAATAACCGAGGATTGATCTCTTCCTCCAAGTGTTTCGCGGATCAAAGGGACGACAAAGGTATTGTACTTCTAACCTCAGCCATCTCGTTTCATTCACCTTTCCTTTCATCTTAAACTACATTCTAAGAGGTTTTATTTCACGGCAGACTTGTCGTTCGTCGATACCGATGTGGACTCACGGAAAGATGGAACTTCGAAGGCGAAGAAGAAGAAGAAACGAAGGTACAGGCTCTTTCCAATAACAGCGATAGAATTTTCAATTGAAACGAAACGAAAAGTACGAAGGATAATCTAGTACTCGTGATTTTATCTTAACACATTGACGTGCATCACCGGTGGGTCACACGTGTCTGTCCCGTGAGGCGGCGTGCATCACGGTGGGTCACACTTGTATTTCACAAAATAGGTAGTACAAAATAGGTTTACGTTATTTTATCTGAAAATTATAAACAAACATTCAATAGTAAAAACATAACAATTCAATATTATAAACTTAACATAATTATTTAATTTTTTTATGCAATTTTTTAAAACACAATATGTTGTTACTTTTTTGGGTTTATTCGCGGCATACTGTCTACCTTTTATTCTAGAAATGCGTTTATAACACTCTTTATACCGCTGTCTCGTTTTTCTCGCGGGTCCTTGGTACGAATGCAGAAAATGAAAGTTTCTACTCAAAAACTGAGGGTGATAGACAAAAACTGATTCCAGATTCGTTTTTAGCTTGTCGAGATCTATAAGAATCACCTAGTGAGTATTCCCGCGCAAAAATCGTGTTGAACAGTATAATCTAACTCTGCATCGCCTTACGAAGCAGACCGTGCATTCTAACGCCGCGATATGAATATCGGCGCCGGCGTCAACGTGTTAAAGTACATTCAATGACGTTATATATGAAATACAATATTATATAAATAATCATCACGATTGCGTTTGGTGGAGTGAATACGGGAAACCGAATTTGTCGCCACGAAAATCATCTTCAGCTGTGAAGCTTACTTTTGGATGGATGATTTTGACGATAAACATAATTGTCGAATTTGAGGAGATGCTAATCCTCGATTAGTAGTCGAGCTATCATTTTACCCAAAAAAAATTACTCTTTGGTATGGTTTTTATACCGATGGAGTCGTTGGACCTTATTTTTTGAAAATGAAGAAACTGCGACTGTAACTCTTACTGATTCGATGATTTCATGTTTTCTCTGATGTGATTTGGATTGATTTGATTTATCTGAAATGTAGTTTCAATAAGATGGTACCATATACCACATTTCTGCTGCAATTATCGTTTCATCGAGATCGAAGTTCAACGATAGGATCACTTTATCGACCGGAAGCCTATTAATCGACTTTTTGTTTTCAACGTTTTATCTAGGGAGCTTATTAACACTTTGACTGCTATGTTGGTCATATATGACCAGCCACAGTTTCTTCTGTGACGCTATGGTGGTCATTGCTGACCAGAGCGTTTGAACTTTTTACAATTGTAAAAAATGAACGAAAATTGACAATTAGTGCATTTTGAATATAACCGATAAATAGAAGATACTTTGAGATAAAAAGTGATCTATTGAACAATTAAAAATTTGTATTGGAACATTAATAAAAAATTTAAAAGCCATTATATGCTTTGAATAATAAAAATACTTCCGTGGCGTCCTGAAAGAAACATGTGATTTCGATGTGGCAGTCAAAGGGTTAATCTGTTTCGGTTTAGCATAACTTTAAATTTCACTTCGGCTGAAATAAAGCAAATTGATAAGATAAGTAAAAGTAAAGAAATTCAGGAACGTCTGAAATTTGTTTCTTCTTTTCTAAAAACGAAATTTTCGATCTAAAAACCGTTGAAAAAGTATGTCGAAGTTGACAAAACGATCGCACAAAAAAAATACTCGGAGAGCAAAGGGTTAATGAATTATCCTATAATAAGAGAAAGTGAACGATACATAGTAAGCCCTCTAACGAGTTTTGATTACAAATTTTTAGAGTTTAGAGAAAAATAAGCGTGATAGCAAAAACAGAGACAGTATTGAATAGAATGAGTCGGTCGGTAAAGTAGGATTATATCGAGTAATACAGTTATCAACTGGCCATCAAGATCTTGCAACTTGACGCCATTAAACTCTTTCCTATGGAGCTATATTAAGTTTTTAACTGTGGGTACTTTTAGCACAGATCGCTCTAAACGCAAAAAAAGAGAAACGAAAAAAACTATTTTACTAAAATAAAATTATAATACTGGACAATATAATTCTAATTATTTTATAAATTACAAAAAGTATACAAAGTAAGAAAGTATCATATAATAAAGCGTAAACAAACAAGTTGTTATTACAGAAACCTAAAATCTCAAAATTTATACTAAAACTAAGTTACAGAAATAAGAATGCATTACGTAACAAAACTATAATAATGAATGAAATATATCGAGAAATTTTTTCTGATATGAAAACTTCTAAAACCGAGTCCAAGGCATAACCTCATTTTACATTTGGGGCACCATGTTGTTACAAATTTGCTTCTTTTGACATTTTGATTTGTATTAGAGCAAATATAATATGTCAATTGATTTTTAATATATACATCTTAATTTTAAATTATATTACTGAAGTGATATTCTATTTTAAAAGATTCTTTTTATTGTATTTATTTTATTTTTATTTTAGTAGTATATAAGCTTATTTAATATTAGCAAAAATTAATATGTTGTTTATATACCATACCCGCAGTTAAAGGGTTAAATCTGTTGGTTATTCCAACAACCCATAAACTGTCGGCGATCTCAAAGTAAACGTTATTCGTGTGATCGATGAGATAGGAGCTGATTTATAGGTTAGAATCATCGAAAATTAGATTTGTCGTATTCACTTCACCAAATGCAATCGTGTTAAGAATTTATACGAAATTGTATTGCATGTATAATGCCATTAAATGTACTTTAAGATGAAACAACGAGTATTGTATTATCTTTCATACTTTTCGTTTCATTTCAATTCAAAGTTCTATCGCTGTTATTGAAAGACCCTATAGAATTTGTTTGAAAAATTTGATAAAACCTAATCTCGGTTCCTAGTTCCTCACTCATCCTGTACTTCGTATCCTACCTTAGTCACAATCGTTCTTTGACTGTTGTCCTTACCATTAATCATCCCTAGAAGTAGTTTATAAAAGCTCAGGAAAACCATAACAACTTCAGAATTCAGTATTCATTGCCAGAGTGCAGATCATAGCCGTACAAATAAAGTCTTAAAAGTTTCTTTTAAAAAGTGTTGTCAATTTCCTTCATTCGGAATCCAACACTGTAAAAAAACAAAAAATCGATATTTTTTACCAAAAGAAAAAAGAAGAACTTCCTCCTTTAAATCCAACACACTATTCTATATGCAAATATTGAATAAAAATTGATTTTTGTAAAAATATCCTATGTATGTTCACTCTTGCTCCTCACAATGTATGAAGAAACGCGATATAATGCGTTCTCTCGCGAAACGTGGTTTGAACGGTTTACGTTTAAAGGTACTTGACGATATGCACGAGCAATTGCAAGTACGACGCGGTGAGACGAGCAGCGGCTCGTTTTGGGATGAAGGAAGTCACCGAGGACAGTAGTTGGAATCTTTACTGGACAGATTTAAGCGTGAGCGTGGAACGAGCAAAGGATATGAAGAGATATCAAAAGGTCAATCATTTTCCCGGAATGACAGAAATCTGTCGCAAGGATCTACTTGCAAGGAATTTAAATCGCATGCTGAAGCTTTTTCCAAGAGATTACAGTTTCTTCCCGAAGACATGGTGTTTCCCCGCAGAGTAAGTGTTCGATCGTTTTTCCATAAAACATTTTCGTTATCTGTAAGATCGAACGATTTTCAGTCACGGAGAGGCAATAGCTTACGCCAAACTGAGACGTTCGAAAACTTTTATCATCAAACCCGATACAGGCTGCCAAGGGCGTGGAATATATCTGACGAGGAACTTGAAGGATGTTAAACCTACTGAACGTATGATTTGTCAAGTTTATGTGGCTAGGGTACGCAAGCATTTTTAACACTTAACCCTTCGTTTCCATTCTTCTTTTGGTGAAGAACATTCGTGTCTGTAGCCTTTTCTGGTGGACGGCTACAAATTCGATCTTCGTATCTACGCGTTGATCACCTCGTGCGATCCCCTTAGGGTTTATGTCTATAACGACGGACTTGCGAGGTAATGGACATTCTTCGTTTCTCTTTCTCTACTTCTTTAACCCTTTGCGGACGAGTGTCGGATATATCCGCCCAACTCTGGCGACTGGCGTACGTCTGTCGTCGTAAACGATAAGATACCCATGGGTATACTAACCTAAAAAGTCAAGTTGCCTCTCAATGAAATTAGAGACTTTTGAACGATGAAGTCTTATCTTCTGTATAATGTAGTAAACTTACGATGCAAGATGATGCAAGTCACAGTGACGCTCGCCCGTCGAGCGGCTCCATCCGCAAAGGGTTAAACCCCTTAACCTATGATTTCTTTTTCTTTATACGTTTAACTATCAGCTACTTATTGTTTTAGTACCATTTTACATAAGAAACGCTAATGTATTAGAGATTAATTACAATTGACAATCCTCGGTTTTGTAAATTAAAAGGAAAGTTAGAATTAAAATTAATGTTTGTTTATTAACCCATTCTTTTTGAACACGGAAGATTTTTTTTTAACACGGTCCCCAGGAGCGAAACTTATTATCTTAAGCCTGCGCTGCATGCGTATTCATAGTATTTTACATGTAAGAAAGGCTTCAGATAATTTAACCAATGCCAAATTTTGGTTTCCTCTACTTTACAGATTTTCGACGACTAGTTTACTCAGAATAACTGATAATTGCACATTACTGTTATTGCACACACGGTTAGTGTGCAATCGGTCTCGAATGGGTTAATATAACTGTTTTTGTCAAATGTGAGCCAGAATCTGTATCATGAGTCTGACTCGTTGTTATAGGGCAAGGGGTTAACACGTCAAGCCCCATGACTTCTCGTTTAGCTGTTCGGTTCTCGAAACGTTTAATCTTGTAAATAGGATACAATGACTTCCGTTAATTCTAGGATGCTTTTAACACTAAACCTACCACCGAATGACCGTTTTGAAAAATTTCGTTCAGAATTTCCTGCATATAACGTTATTGTATTTGTTATTGCAATTTAACCCTCTATGGGCCGAATTTTTGTTTGAAATCCAAGAAATTGGGGGAACGAAAAATCAGCAATTATAAACCTATATATGCAAATGAAAAAAAATCTTAGCCTGTTAGTTTTCGAGAACCAATACCAGTTAAACGAACAAAGTCGTGGCGTTTAACGTGTTAACAGGTAAGTTGCATTTCACACGGCGTATTTCAGGTTCGCCACGAGCAGATACAAGGAACCGTCCGGCCATAACACGTCCAACGTGTTCATGCATTTGACGAATTATGCTGTTAACAAACATAGTCGAATGTACGTGATCGACGATGAAATTGGTAGTAAAAGGTACGCGACTTACAATCTCTATTATAAGAACGTGGACGCGATATCTCTGTGAAACTTAGTTCTTTCTGTAAAAAATTGTATGCAAATCGAAATTGCAATCAAAAAAATTAATACGCGCTTAACCCCTTAACTTGTGCGCGCTAAACAGGCCAAACTGTGCACACTCGAGATAATTCGAGCGGCGTTGTATTTTATGCTACTATAATTTTTCACACTCGAATATAATCGAGAATTGAAAATAACAATGTGAAAGCTAAGAAAAAAAATCGTTTTATTGATATTTATCATTTACATAGGATTGTAAGTTATAACGCTTATTTATTCAAGAATAAATAATTGTTTTCTGCAATGTGGATCAAAATCCAAAATTAAAATGAAAATTTTGGATCTTTTTTATTTTTTTGCCAAGACAATGTTCTAAAGTGTATTTTACATTTAAAAAAAATTGATATTTTTTGGCCGGTTTTTTTCAAAAAAACTGTGCGTTAAGGGGTTAATTAATAATGCGTTCAATCTACATCATTAGTGATTATTGTTTGATAACATCTAGGTATACTTTCAATCAACTTTTCGATATATGAGACAAGGAGAGACTTTTGTATTGTTCGAATACGACGAACTATTTGTGATTTTGATTTGATTGCTGATTTGTGATTTTTTCATTTCATCTTTTTTTTATATTGTTCATTTAGACCACTTGTATAATTAACACTAAATGGATTCGATATAATGTTGAAATAACAAGCACTATCTAACAGTTCATTTTTGACAACATCGTAAAAATTACGTTGAATTAATTTAGTTTAAAATAAATGTGATATGAAGTAACTGATACACTCATTTTTTTCAATTTTAATTTAGACCACTTTCATAATTATAGGTACAAATGTTCGAAAACAAAAAATCAAAGGAATTAAAAAATAAAAACGGATAGTGTAAATGTGTCCTTAACCACTTCTGATTTTTAAATTTGCAATTTATCACTCATTATTTACGTGAAGATCAGAGAACCTTGCCACTGGTATTTTTCACAAATATGAAGATAAATGTTCGAGAACAAAAAAGACCAAACGAATTAAAAAATAAAAACAGATAGTGTAAATGTGTCCTTAACCACTTCTGATTTTTAAATTTGCAATTTATCACTCATTATTTACGTGAAAATCAGAGAACCTTGCCACTGGTATTTTTCACAAATTTGAAGATAAACGTTCGAAGACAAAAAAAAAGAAACCAAAGGAATTAAAATAATAAAAGCAGACAGCGTAAATGTGTCCTTAACCACTTTTCATTTTTAAATTTGCATTTTATTACTCATTACATGAAAATCAATTTGTCGGTTGTTCATCTGGTTGTGTGAATGAAATCACAAATATGCAATGCCGGACGAAAAACGCTGGTTGAACGAAATAACGCAAACGTGACGGCGGCAGTCAAAGTGTTAAGTGGAGGTGTTTTTCAAAAAAACGCGTGTACCTATTAAATTATCACAAAATTTCTTTTCGTTTAATTGCTAGAGACGAGGTGTAGAATCTTTCATTTTCGACATAATTCTACTGAATTATATACAATCCATTCTAATCTATCGCTCTCCTTCATATCATCAAAAAAACACATGGTGTCATTTTTCGAAAACTGTTTACTATTAAAATATCGTTCAAGCTGCTTTTTTTATCACATTTATACAATCGTTTTTTTCTATTATACAAAAATGAAGCAAGATGGTGTGGACGGCAATAAATAATTTTTTGAGAATTTCTTACACAAAGGAAATAGTACTAATTTAAAATTATCCAAATTGTGAGTTCGAAAAACTCCCCCTCTTGGGAAAGTTAGGGTCAATTATCATTCGATTTGCTATATCGAACCAAATGGAGACTCAGAGTACCTTCTTGAGTGCAAAGGGTTAACTTTGTTTCCTTTTTCTTTCTTCTTTGTCTGATGAATGCAACGTAAATTATCCAACGCAGGAAAATCTCAACCTTAAACAAATGGCTTAAGATGAAAGAAGTCGACGTGGACGAGTTGTGGCACAAGATCGACGAAATTATAATAAAAACGATCCTCGCAGCGTATCCAATCCTGAAGCACAGCTATCACACGTGTTTCCCGACTCACGATAAGACGTATGCATGTTTCGAATTATTGGGCTTCGACGTGTTGCTCGATTGGAAATTGAAACCGTATCTTCTGGAGGTAAAGATTACGGGAAATGTTGAAAAACGTAGCATGGCAAATAATCTATTTCAGGTGAATCATTCGCCGAGTTTTCACACGGACGCGCAAATAGACAAGGACATAAAGGAGGGCCTGTTGACGAACACATTCGAGATGTTGAATTTGCAACAGTGCGACAAGAAGAAAATCATCGAGGAGGACAGGAAGCGAGTCAGGGACAGGCTACTTCAGGGAATCAATTCGAAGGATGGCAGGTAAACTGTGTGTATGTGAGAGAGAGAGCCACCGAGAGAGGGAGAGCTAGCGAGAGAGAGCCAGCGAGTGAGAGAGCCACTGGGAGAGAGAGAGAGAGCTAGCGAGAGAGAGAGAGCGAGAGAAAACCAGTGAGAGAGAGAGCTAGCGAGAGAGAGAGCCAGCGAGAGAGAGCTAGCGACAGAGAGAGTGAGAGAGCTAGCGACAGAGAGAGTGAGAGAGCTAGCGAGAGCGAGAGAGAGAGAGAGTGAGAGAACCAGCAAGAGAGAGCTAGCAAGAGAGAGTGAGAGAGCAAGCGAAAGCGAGAGAGAGAGAGTGTACACCTCTACAGATGAGGAGCTTATTTATATTATCGACGTTCATTCGGCGTAGTACGAACGATTCGACGATCTGTATGACGAAACACGATAAGCCGGAAGAGGATTACTTGCAGAAGCAGTTTAAATGGGAGGATGAGCACATGGGCAATTTCCGCAGAATCTATCCGTGTGCTGAAAGCGAAAAGTACGAGCAGTATTTCAGGCAAACTAGCATTTCCGTGTACCAGGACACAGCGGCGTCCAGGGCGCGAGAGGAAGCGTCGAGGATCCAGAAGGAGGAAAACGAGGTACCTTGTCCAATTATATAATCTTTACCACAAGAACCTGGACGTGATACTTTGTGAAACTTAGTGCTTTCTGTAAAACATTGTATACAGATAGAAAGTGTATTTAAAAGATTAATACGCATTTAATTAATAATGCATCTAATCTACACCATTAGCGATTGTTGCTTGATAACGTCTAGGTATACGTTCAATCAACTTTTCGACGTATGAGACAAAGAGAGACCTCCGTATTGTTCGAATACGACGAACTAAGACTATTAGTGTTAAAACACGTTTTCTTCGTAGTTTATACTTTATGCTAGATCACACATTTTCAATTGGATTTGTATCAGGAGACTGTGTTAGCCAGTCCAACATGCTGATACAGTTTCTTGCTTTCCATTCGATGCAAACACGGCTCCGATGTTTGGGATCGTTGTACTCTCGATGTATCCACTGGTCCAAACGACGTTTCAGTGTTAGAATATCAATATTTATGCACCTTTTGCCAAAAGAACTCTTAATTTTTACACAATAAAAGCGTTGGATTCTTTGAAAAAAACCGGAGGATCACTTTATCTTTTCTTTTTGTAATAACCTGCTTTGAACCTCGATCAGGAAGATCATCGAAACGCTTAGTTTCTGTATACTGTTGCATCCACATATTAACGCATTTAAGAAATTTATGTAAATATTTCTTTGCATCTCTAATTTTCATTTTCTGGTACTTTCGAACGATGACACAGAAAGATCATTTCAAAATGCACCTTCAAAATATCACGTCTCCGCTTTTGTGATACTAATTGTAATCAAGTACACCCTTCCCTCAATTTACGCGGTAAATTATAATAAAATTTGCGCAGTAGTTTTTACGCGACCAGAAAATATATTTTCCTCGAAGTTTTAAAAGTAACAAACGTATACAGTAACTGATTCGGCGATTTTGAAACGCGTCAGCGCTCTATGAGACATTTAGTGTCTTTGAGTTAATAGGAACATAAGAGCTCGTTCTGCTGTGTCCAGACTAGTGTCTATATCAACAGGTGGAAGGAGCGTATTACACCACTGCGAAAGGTCACGCACGTACCCTTTGTCCGCAACGAGTTGGCGTCCCATAACATTTACGCTCTCACTCTGTTCCACCTCTCCTGTTACCACATGCGTTGCTGCTATTGGCTACAGCCAACGACAACAGTCGACGACGAGCATATCGAGATGAAATGAAATAGAACGATGACTTTACAGCATTGACGTAGCCTCCCAGTTAAACAGTCAACTATTGTCGGTAGGTTTAGCATTAACTGGAAGGCTACGCCAGTGCTGTAGAATCTTTTATTTTATTTTGTCTCGATGTGCTTGTCGTCGTTCTTTGTCACTGGCTGTAGGCAATAACTACAACGCATTTGGTAGCAGGAGAGGTGGAATAAAGTGAGAGCATATCATCTTGCTCGTCAACTCGTGTGGACAAGGAGTAGATGGTTTATGCGGCGGTGCTTGGAAAAATCCCTCTTTCGTCATTTAAGAATTACCAGAAGGGTTGATCGCCCCAAGCGGGGAGTGATCCACTTAGCCGTTTGGCTAGGGATTCTAGGACGTGTCCTAGAATCATCAGCGAAAAATTATCAGCTGGGGCCACGGAGAGGTAGGATCACCAGCTCAAGGCTCGGTCACTTGCAGGCTCGAAGTTGTTGTTCGAGATGTTATCGTCTCGACGGGTGCCAAGACTATTCCTCGGTGCGACACACCATTTCCCTAAGGTAATGGATCCTGCGTTGTCGCAACGAGGTGCTGTATGAGACAAAGCTAAAAAGTACATTGCGTTGTGTTAGTCATTATATGTGTGCTCGCATAAAAAAGAAGCATCGATAATGTCCGTAACCGCCAAGTCTAGCGAATCTCTCTTGTTTTTGGAGAAACCATAGAAATTCTACAATGGCCAAACCCTCTGTCCTTACCAAAATATGAAAATAAAAAATTGAGGATGATGGTTATACTAATATACTGCTACTAAAAAATATATATATAAATAAATAAATAATCTTCAATTTGTATACTGTTTCTTCGAATGTAAAAATGTTTAAGGTTGCATGGTATACACACTGTATATAGAAAATGTAAAAATTTGAAGTGGAAATTACTTTTTCACATGAAATACCTTAAAAATATCGATTTTTAATTTTTTTGACAACAGCGCACCCTTCCAAAATATATGAAAAAAATTGAGGATAATGGTTATGCTAATATACTGCTCCTAAAAAAATATAAAAATGATATTTTTTTTTTTCAAAGATATCTGCATATTTTTGCGTCTTTTATTCTTTACAACTTTAGCAATTTGTCTTTTAGCACTAGCTTTTATTTCCAATATTTTTTCTTTCGTACCGACAGACTTTACGCGATCTTTATTCGCGTGAAACGAATCCACGTGGAACAGATACACCGCGTAAATCGAGAGACAGGTGTACACTTGAACAAATCACATTTCAGTTTGTCCAAGAGAAACGTACGCTCGATTTAATTTACAGATGAAAATTAAAGAACAAGAGAACAAGAAGATATTTGGGAAATGGAGCGATTCCAAGTTGCATCCAGAGAGTCCAAACACGACCCAAAAGTCTGCAACAACGAACGATCAAGAGAAGAGCAAATCTGTACACATACCGAAGAAAAATTCATCTCTTGTCAACGTCAGTTTCTCTAAATACAAATTACAGTAATGGAAAAAATAGAATTCTAACGAAACTATATTCCCTTTCGTATAGACAAAGAAACAGAGTATCAATAATACCAATACTACCGTTAATACCGTGCATTCGTTCGAGCCGGAGATTATTTGCGAATCCGAGGAAAGAGAGCGAGTTACGTCGTTGGCTCAACGAGATTTCTTGATCAAGAGCTACGGTATGTTGGAGCAGATTTATATGGCGATGAAGAAGAACGGTACGTTGAGAGCTATCGACGAAAAGAAGTACGGACTGTATGGAAGACTTGGTCACATAGAGAACATGACTAAAAGCGCGAGTATTTGCAGACACAAGTGTCATCATCATCAACATCCCGGTATGGAGATGAGATACGATCCGTGGACGAATCATTCGCAGTTTTGCCTGAAAGCAAGTAAAGTAGTTAATGTTTCCCTGGCGTCAGTTCTTTCTTTATCATCGACGCTAATTAAAACGGACTTTTGTTTTCTACAGGGTAAAGTGTTGGACGATGCTTATGTATTTACCAATTCAAAAACGAATAACTATTAAGTACGAGGTGAGGTGTGCGTTACGATCAGCGGCAGGAGTAAAATATAGAAGCACTTTCTTCCGTTTACAGATTTCCAAGTAACGTGTAACGAGGCACCGGTTTATACTCGACCGAAGATACCGCAGAAACTTTGGATGGATGATTCGAATTCGAACAATCGAACTAATCGAATCACGAAGGCCCACGTGGCACGAACATTGTCGAACATTGTACGTCTTCATACTCTCGAGAAACGGGGAGAGTTCAATTCGTCGAAATCTTGACAAGTATACGTCCCGAGCAATTTTATCAATTCGAAACATATTAAAAAAAAAAAGAAAAAAAAAACACTAAGACCTAATTCCCTTCTCCCCGATATATTTTCCACTGTCAATTTCTAAACGTGATGATACGTATTAAAACTATGGAAATAAACTGTCATTTATACGAAAAAATGTCGCATTGAATTGTGACGGTAAGATGTACAATTGTTACTGTTGAAGCTTCCGAGTGTAAGCCTTGTTCTTATGGAATTGTTTTTCAAACATTTCGTCAGAATTTGCAATTGCACTCGTCCACTCGATTTACGCGGCAAATTATAACAGAATTCACGCGGTAAGTTTCAATGTAAGTTTTAATAACACGATGTAACAATACAATTGCTGTGCAAATACGTTTGTTCACAACCAACCACGACCGAGCGCGGCGATTGAGAGCCACGCTCTTATAGTTGAGCACGCGCTCTGATTGGTCAGTGTTTTTCGTTAATAATTCAAAAACGAAGCTTCAACCAACATTTTGGTAAAGGAAAAAGTTGTTCAGAGTTACCTCGGCAACTCCCTATTTCCGGGAGTTAAAGGAGTCATGAGACACCCTCTATATATAAAAATGAATGTTTGTCTCGTATGCGTTCCTGTATCATTTATCCGATTGCGACGAAACTTTGGTGAGCTGTATTCACGCCCGCGAAGATTTCTGAATTAGTACAATCATTTTACAATAGATGGCGCGCGAGTTGGGTTAGGTTAGCCAGATACTCGTACTAAATATATTATCGCATTAAATTGAAGACCGTGCGAACGAAATCGCAGGCAACAGCTAGTGAAAAAAACAAAATACAGTACTTTACTAATTACAGCGATTTTTCTCAATGTTTACATAATATCAGCTTACTTAATTCTTCACCCGCGTTTTCACTCAATCAGTATAAATGCCTGACATCAAAGTGTTAAAAAAGTTATTCTGTTTCAACCCCTTACCCTATAACAAGTCCAACTCGTGACACAGACTCTAGTTAAAATTCCAGAAAAACAGTTACATTAGTAATAAATATCAATTTTAATTCTGAGTGTCCATATAATTTATAAGACTGAGGATAGCCAATTGTGATTAATTTCTAGTACACTAGCGTTTCGTATGTAAAATGATATTAAAACAGTAAATAATCGATGCTTAGATGTATAGTCAGTAAAAGAAATCACAGGTGAAAGATTTAAATGGTGTCCGAATATTAACAGGTGTCACCTATATGATAAAAAAGCTGAAAACGACGAGGTGACTAAAATTTGAAGGTAATATAATGAGACAGAGATTCAGACACATATGAAATGCATTTGCTTCGAACAAATTGTACAGGGATTAAGCTACCGGTTAAACATAAGTTAAAGAACGATTTCTCGTTTGATGTATGCAACAAGAACGAGATATATAACGTTTCCTTTTTTCTTTTTCTTTTTCTTTTAGGCGTGCTTCATGCTGTGTGATCACATAACGGTGTCGTTCGTAAACGATACAAACTTATATAAGTTATCTCTGAAAAATAGACGCTACTAGTAGTTACTTAAATTACGATTCGTTCGTTTGTACTAGAAAACGATTATCCTTGATCCTCCAAATCTCTAGGATTCTTTTTTTCTCTTTTTTCGGTTGCACACCATTCTTTTCCCGTTCTACGCCGGCCAATGTGTTTTTTTTTCCTCTTTGTTTTATTCGCTTAATCCCCTGCATTCCCGTATATCATTTTTCTTTTTTTTCTTTTTTTTGTTTTCCATAATAGAGAAGAAAAAGCAACGTTAACGATCTCCAGCGTGAACCCCCATTGCCCTCCATGACATGACAAAATATAGAATGAAGATATGTGAAGAGATGGTATTCTATTCGTTGTAATACTAGTATGAGCATTATGTTGTTATAGGATCCTGTGTACATTACTCGTGTATAATATTTGTTAAAAAGGATTACAGTAAAACAAACTTAAAGCGTGGATTACACGGAGAGAAACGTAGGGTAAGATTTCCAAAGGAACAACCAGTTAGGCTTGTCACGGTACAATGGCGAACTAGTTATTCCAAATGTACCCTGAAAGTTTTCGTCGTCGATTCTCCGTTTAATACAGGCGTCAAGTAGTAAAATGATAACTGGATATATATATACATACATACACATATCTGTCTATATACATACGTATGTATATATACATATAAAACTATACAATCCGTGGACTCCTCGATTTTGCGTTAGCTGCCGACGGAATTTATTCATTATTCTTTTCTTTTTCTTCTTCTTCTTCTTTTTTTCCTCTTTCACGTCGATAATACTCAGTTTTCTTTTTTCCCTTGGTAATATACTATTTTATATTACTGACACCAAAAATATGTAGATGCAACGATAAATCTTAACTTGACAAAGAAGAGCGTGAATGTAATGCGTGTATGCGTATATGTGTGTGCACAAATTTCGTTACTGCAACTAAACGTGAGATTCCCATTCGGTATACGTACGAAGTATCTTGAGTTTAATTCATGTTTGTACGAATTTTGTAAATTGGGTCACGACTGTACCAAGGAAAGACGGATCTACGAAAGAAGAACATAAACGTGCAGCTCATTTTCGACCTACTTTCGTGTATCGAAATAACTTTCGATTGCTTATTTTTTTGTCTTTTCTTTTTCTTTAACCCTTTCGTTACGATGGTGGCTGTGCTCGTTATCCGCAAGATTCCATTCGTATAAGACGGAAAATCATAGTCGCTGGTTATTTAACACACTCCACAGCTTATTCTGGACTTGCAGTTTCATTATTCGAATATATATGTTTTTTTAATATCATTTGTTTCCTATGAGCGATATGTCCCAGCAATGATAAAGAAATAACAATAAAAAGTTGATTATTACTGAAATTTAAGGTAATCGATACAAAATATAAAGAAAAAAATTGAAGAACAGAATGATTAAAAAATATCGATTTTTAAACTTTTTGGTTACGAATAATAGTTATTAGTGTCCAAAAATTTTGATCCTCTTGTTATCGATGAAGATAAACTATTTCGATCGCTCGTAACAGTTATCGATGATCGAATTCTTTTTCACTTACTCATAATAATTATTTATGAGAAAATTCATTTCACTTATTCCTTTTCTGCTCTAAAATTAACGCTAGATGATTTGCGGTGTAATTTGTCAGGAAGAAATTTGGAAAAACTCATGTTTGTCACATTAAATTTGCATTGTTTTTGCAATTAATTTTACAAATAAAAATTTATTAAATAATTGATTGTCTACTACTAGAAAGTTGTACTATTTAATAATAACTATTAAACATTTCCATCATCGACAACTGTTATGAGCGATCGAAATAAACTTTTCTCATTGATAACTGTTATGAGTAGACTACGGATTTGTATGCATTTATAGGAAATTCAGAGATGCAAAATTACACAGAATGCACGTAACATAAGCAAATATTTACAATATTCAGAATATAGTGCTTTTCATAATATCTACACTTTTTACTATATTTTCAAAGATATGAGTTTGTATGAAAATCCGCACTGTAATTACGAGTGATCGAAATAATTTTCTCTCAACGATAACATTAACCAACAAGAGATAAAGTTTTCAGTCACTTATAATCCTTGTTTGTAACCAATATGATGTTAGTCGATGAGATACTTATTGTCCCGTGACATTTTTCTTTTTGGTTATAACAGTTATGGTCCCTGTTTCCAATGTGTACACTTTTATCGCGGCGTCTCGAAAGGGTTAAACATCTTTTTTACGCTTGTTCGATTATTACGTAATCAGTCGCTTGGAAAAAGTTTCACGTTTCTGTTTGAGCAAATATGATAAAGAATCGATCTATTTATCGTTACAACTTTCAACGTGATACAAAAGAACTCTGCGAATAATCAGTCGAACGAATTCCTGCTGTTTTTCTTTCTTTCTTTTTTTTTTTTTTAAAGCACGTAGAAGATTATATAACGTATGAAGTTAAAGATTCGTTATTCATATGAGTCGAATTAATTCATCAGCATAAACCATGGCAAAAAAGAACAATACATGAACTCCGAAAGAAAATCAGTCCTTTTCGCGTCCTTCTCCGTCAAGTATTATCTTCGATTGATCTTCGTTAGCAGATAGAAATATGTTTCGTACGCTGCATTAAAATCTCTATTTACATTTCGAATATATTCTAAACTATAATACTAACATACTTCGGGAGTATACAATTTACCATGGTTTATACCAAAATACTTGAAATACAAAAATACAAGTAATCGCGGCACTTTTCATTTGTAATATTTGGGAGCAGAGAATAGCGTTTGAGAATACTCTGAAAGGTGGTAACGACGATCATTTTTCTTCTATTGGTACGTACAATGTCGCTTGCATTGCTCGAAAACGTTTTCTTTCTTTTTCTTTTTTTGTTTTTCGAAAACCCAAAATACTTCGGTGATCGTTTAATTGAATTTAGAAATTTTCTGATATTTTTGAATACTCGATTGGTAGACATGAACATTTACAATAAAATAACGCGGTACAAAAACAATTTGCATTGTTCGAAATTCATATTATTCTATCCTTAAACAATTAGATGTGCATTCACAATACCATTTTTTTTTCCACTTTTTTCCTTTGTTTTTAAAAGTACCACTTCAAACCTTTGGATTCCCTTAATCAACGTGCGCGAGCCCAATGATAAATGGCAATGATGTAACTAGAAATTATTTATGAAATAATACACGTTATTAATTACTTTTGAATATCAATTATAGTTTATCAGGAACGTTTACCCAAATCTAAACAAAATAAACAGAATATACGTACTCGTTCCATTTCCTATCAATATGCAGTTCCAGCAGCTTTTACCGTCCATCACGTATGTGTGTATATATATATGTATAAGTATACTTCTTTATTTTACGCATATGATTATCTTTAAATTTTGAATTAAATGCAATTAGACGTAAGAAATCGAATGAGGTTCATCGACGATTGTATACTTTTTTTTTTATTACTTCTATCATTCTCTCTCTCTCTCTCTCTTTCTCTCACTCGCTCTTCCTCTCCTCCCGTATCACTCCTCTCTCGCTTTTTTTTTTTAATTTTTTCACTGTTTTCTTTAAAAAATGCGTATGCCTTTTGGACTTATTTCTTATATATTTGACGTTACAACGGCAATGAAAACAAATCAATGACTTCAGAATTCTTCAAAGTCAAATTATAAATAATTTTTTTTTTCTTTTCAAACAGATGAATCCACTTGTCATAAACAGACTCAAAAATTAATGTAACTTTCGAACATATGCTGTTCCTGCCCATCTCGTTCATCAATACGACTCATAGTGATACCCTAATATTTCAACAAGTTAAAGCTAAGATATTAACAAACAGCGCATGTTTATATTATATGCACGAATTCGCCTCGTGCATTAGTGTAATCCGTATGTGTTTATGTGTGTGCAATCGCACGCGCATGTGTGCGTGTACAAGGTGTAAACGCTAACAAAGAGTCACTCGTGCGTCGCATATACGACGAGTCAAGAAGTGTTATGGCTTAAACTTAACCAAAGGTATATTTTTCGATTGCAAGCACTTATCACACACCCATTCTGCGTACACTTCTGCCGTTAACAATTGATAGGCAGTTTCCGACAATCCTGTGCATCCCCTGAAACAGATTTTTATAAACAACACTAAGTACGTGCCTTTTTAACTTGTAGCACATGTAAAAAAAAGTACACGATTTCTTATATACCTGTGAAACCAGAAATTACAACCTGACTCACATAGAATTGCCTGATCATTATCGTGCACTTCTTTGTGACACACTCCACAAGGATAAATTGGTGGAGCATTAGGATTTTGTGGATTAAACACCATTGGCTGATCTGGAGGATATATCTATAATACGAAAACAACGAAAACTTGTTTAATATGTTTCAATATCAAGCAACCGAAGGATATTGGCGCAAAGGATATCGACAAATCAAGCTACCTTTCCGGCAGAAACTGGCATTGGTTTTGGTCCCATTCCCGGCGGACCTTGGAAACCATGAGGTGGCATCGAACCTCCCATATTAATGGGATGTCCCATCGGCGGACCACCAGCCATATTACTAGACATTGTACCCATTGGGCCACCCATGTGGCTCATTTGATTATGATGACTAATACTCATATTAGACATATTATTCATCGGCGGTCCACCCATGTTCATATTGTTTATTTGGTTTGGACCACTCATATTCATATTATTGGATACCATGGAACTCATGGTAGTCATAGGTCCGTTAATGGGCCTTCCTAAGTTATTTAGATTATTCCCCATATGATTCGGATGTGGTTGAGATCCGTTGTGTCCGAGTGGGCTGTTTACATTGTTCATAGATGGCCCGTTCAATGGGCTGTTAGGTGGTATATGGCTATTAATATTGTTCATATTCATTGGTCCATTAGGCATATGATTTGATCCTCCCATTGTATTCATAGGAGATCCTAATGGGCCACCCATAGGGCTTCCCATACTGTGTCCCATGTTATTCATCGGACTACCCATTGGACCGCTGTTCATGTTATTCATCGGACTACCCATAGGTGGACCGCTAAGTTGAGAATTACCCATATGACTCATGTTCATATGATTGTTCATGGTATTCATCGGACCAGGTGGCATACTTGGGCCCATATTATTCATTGGACTCATACCACCTATCGGTGCATGATTCATAGGTGACATTGCTCCCATATGATTCATGTGATTTGTCATAGGCGAGTTTCCCATTGGACTCATACTTCCCATATTGTGAGGCATCATAGGACTCATTCCACCTATAGAAGTTAGAGGGCTCATACCTCTCATAGGTGGTCCACTCATATGGTGTGGATGATGCGGATGCATATGGGGTGGTCCACCATGCATCATCGGCGTTTGCGTAGTTTGTGGTGGTGTATCGTCGAAAGGGTTGCTTGCTACTATTGTGTCTCCGTAACCAGTTAAAGGTGGAGGTAATAAATCCTGAAAATATGTTTTTCCATAGGTACCACGAGAGAATGGAGTTTAACAGTTGTCATTGGTAATTAATAACAACTGATTGAACCAAAAAGTTACCTGCACTGTTGGAGGTTGTTGCGGAGGTGGTTGAGCAACATTCGCGTTTGTGCGTCTTTTCTTTTTTGGGTTGGCACCGGTAGGTGGTGGTGGTGGTGGATGAGGGTGAGGAGAAGATTCGGGATGTGGGGCACTAGGACCCATATTCACACCCATACCCATACCCCCCAAAGGCATCCTTGCAAAGGGTGGCATGCCTGCAATATTGTGGCTCATCTCCCTCGTTCGCTTCCCTTATTTTAGCATGCCGTATCAGCACCACAATAGATTTCGGTGATAAGTCTCCACTGCTGCTCCACTAGTAGTAAAACATAAAAAGATATATTTTGTCACGTCGCTTGATATTTATTTTCAAATATAACATGTTACAATCAATTTTACTTGTATTCCAAATTTCTACAAAGATTTATATACATATATAGACAAAAAGAAACTTCTCCTTGCTAGTAAACTACGAGTGAAATACTTTACAAACATAGTACAAGATTCTCACGTTGCATTCGTTACTGTAGTACATTATGTGAAATTTCAACACTTACAAAATTGAAGATAATATTGTAATTTACAGTTATAGTGTCTCATATATTTCATTATTATTCCTTTCAAGAGTATATTTATAATCTTACATTTGTAAATGTGTACATTAATGTAAATACGTATATGGTTGGATGTTACTATACTCTGTATGCTAATATAAATAAGGAATATTTCAGTATGTCTTGCTCAAATAGCCGTCGTTCGAGTAAAAATTACGCATGTTCTTGAACGACAGCACGTTCGAAGTGGTAAAGGTAATGTAAAAAAAATAGGGAACCCCTTAAAAAGAGAGGAAAATAAAATCTGCCGATGCCAGTTTCTCAGACCAACCTAACCTACACATTTTTCTGAATCAGTTACTACGCGCAGCGGTATATAAAGGGTACACGATTGGAAATAAGCGGCAGGCATATGAAATAAAAACAATCTGTATACTTACCAGCGCATTATAGTTGGCAAGATATCGACGTATACATGGCTTTCCCGTTTTTTCGGCAGGGACCAACACCATTGAATTGTGTCGTGCGCCTAGCTAGCTTTAACGGCTGGATCGACGCGATTCCTAGTTTCTTGCCCTTCCACTTCACCAGTCACATATTTTACGGCGGCACGAATGTATTCCACATTCACGAACATACAAAAAGGGCACGGTAAACAACTGGTGAGATGTCAAAAGTATATGCAGCAAGGAAGCGCACGCCAGTCTTTCAGGTCGCCATTGTCGCGTTACGCGTGTCCTGTAGTTGTATTGTTCGCGTGAGAATGCTACACGGTGCATTCTGTAGATGGCGTTACCGATTGCATTCCTGCAGCATCGAGAACGGTCAACCCGTTAAGGCAGCCCCGTATTATCGCGACGCTTTCCTTTTGTTCCACTCGAGACATCTTATTGGTTAAAAGCTGTGGTGAATGCACTTGTGTTCTTTACGCGCGCGAACATTGTTTTCAAAGATGGTGTTCGCGGTGAACCGTATCGGGGTTACCGGTTTACATAAAACAAGGACGCGTTCGTAATCTCGTAAGAAATGCGAAAAGTCTACGTACGTTGTTTATTTGTTACCGATGATTCATCAGGTGCAATCGAGGCTGATGAAAATGTACGCGAGCGAAAAAGAGGCAAAGTAAAAGGAAATTTACAAAAATGAACGATTACGATTGTATGGGAATTGTGATACGTTATGCATGTGCGCGCGCAAGTTGTACAATAACACGTAGATCGGAATACCTATACGGAGGGGAAAAAAAGAAGTTCGCCTAATTAATTTCTAAGCGTTACGTATTCTCGATTCGGGGAGGACTAAAGTTCTAAGACAGAAGTTCGTCCAAGATAGAGCAGTTTAGTTTAGAACGTACGTTACTTAGACGACGCTATTACCCGCGCCTGAAATTCTGCTTCTCTCTCTTTCTCCCTTCCATTCTCTCATTCTCCCTCTCTCTTTCGCCTGGTAGTTTCGCGCGTTATATCTTCCATTCGCATTAGAATCCAGGAGTTGTCCTTGTAACCTCAGAGTAGGGCCTGTACACGTCACTTTAATTATTTGAGTTACATTAGCAAGTTAGCAAGGTTTAACAACTGGAAAATGGGTTCCGTCGCGTATATCTACTGCGGACAGTTGCACCCGTAGTTACTCGTAATACAGTTCGCGAAACTGGCGATAAAGGTATCTTATCTTCTCTGCAACATTTTATTTCGATAACGATACATGGGAAACGAAAGGATGGACCCAGAATATGGTGACGAGTGCACGGAGAGAGGCAAAGTTGTCGGCGATTAAGTAAAAGTGAAAGTAAACGATCCGGCACGGAGCTGAAAATTTCTCCTCGTATTTCGGGAAATTTTAGGCGAGATATAATTTGTCGCTGTTGAGCCACGGTGAAACGACGTCGAGCTTTTATCGATGTTCGAAATAGGACGCTACAGTTTCGTCGGATTCGTTAATCGTTTAGACATTTACAATCTGTTTCGATCGAGAGATGGTTTTAGTTTTAACCCTTTGATTACTGTTGGCGTAAAGTTTTGGAAATCTGGCTCGTACGCTTTTGTCAGCGCTCTTTCGTCTGAATTGTCTACTCTTTCCGCGCTTCCGTTTTAATTCAACGGAATAAACATTACATTTTTACGAATTTGGAAATTATTAATTCTTTGCATTTGAGAAGTGACTCTTAGTTACCATTTGGTTTAGTATAGCAATTCGAATGACGATTAACCCATTTGTATCACAGCTCTATATACGCTACTAACTTCATAAATCAGTGACGCTCTATTCATAGTTGGTTCGTATCACTGCGCATCGATAAATTTTTCTTTATTTATTTATTTATTTATTTACGGGTATACATCCGTTAGTGGAAAAGTAATTACAAAAGAAAAGTAGAGAAAACATAGTATTTAAACAAGGTATTTAGAGACAGACAGGAAACAGAACGTTACATTACGTAATGATATCTTAAGCGAAGCAGATGAGCAGTTAAATAGATTGGATGAGATATGAGCGGTGTTGGCGTAAATAAACATTCTGTTATAAGAGTTAAAGTAGCCATACAATGTACGATGATGCTTGATATAAAATAATTCAAAATGAAATGGAATGGAATATTGAATTTAAATTTATCTATGATACCCGGACAATTTATCAGACCGTTTAACACTTTGTTAACGAAAAGTACATCCGCTAGCTTTTTTCTATGCTCTAAAGTAGGTTTAATGTATGTAAGATACAGTCATAGTTATGCAAAAACTTAGGAATGGGGCTTTCCATATGATATGCAGCCAATCGAAAAAATTTATGTTGCGGACTTTCCAAGTTGCGAATGGATGAGTCATAATATGGAGATCAGATTAATGATACATATTCTAGGATACAGTACAATAGTTTCACAGTTGCGGTGTTACGGAACGAGCCGTAACAGTTGCAATCGTCTTTGTCTTGAATTATTAAACTATGCTTGATTCTAGAGTATGGTTGAGGTTGTGTTTATTAAGTGTTTAGGTTGAACGAATGAGTATTCTTAGGACTGTATCGATTATGAAATACTGCTGACTTTTTTTTTTTTCTTTCACCTGAAAGTTGAGTAGTGCCGTCTGGAGTAAATCCTCCTTATTCACTGAAAAGTATCGAGACGTTAGTTAACATTGAGATTATAAAATTGGAGCGAAACCATGCAGGAGCTTGCGAATCATGCAGGAAAAGTTGCAAAAAACCTGCGAAACAAAGATTAGGCTGAGGTACAGGGCTGATTATGAAATACTGCTGACTTTGTGTGAGTACAGAGTTTTTATAGGAGTTTTGGTTGCTTGATCCTGGCCAATCGACGATCAGGGAAGGAGGGACCTGAAGTTGAGCATCGCTTCCCTGGGTTTTCTCACAATTTCGACCCTTTCTACCTGTGATTGCTACTCCACATTTCCGTGTTTAAATTCGCAATGAATAATTGTAAATATTTGGAATAGTTATACTTATAAATAATAGAAGTTATTACCAATAATAATAATTATAATGGTGACGATGATGACAATGACGACGATGACGATGATGACGATAATAACGATGACGACGACGATGAACGATGATGACGACAATGATGATGATGATGACGACGATGATAATGATGACCATGACGACGATGACGATGACGACGACGACGACGATGAACGATGATGATGACGATGATGACGATGACGACGATGATGATGATGACGATGATGATGATGATGACCATGACGACGATGACGATGACGATGACAATGATGATGATGATGATGATGATGACAATGACGATGATGACCATGACGACGATGACGATGACGATGATGACGACGACGATGAACGATGACAATGATGATGATGATGATGATGATGACGATGATGATGATGATGATGATGACGATAATGACGATGACGACGACGATGATGATGACGACGACGATGACGATGACGATGATGACGATGATGATGATGATGACCATGACGACGATGACGATGACGATGACGATGATGACGATGACGATGATGACAATGACATCGAATGTTGGAAGAACATAACTCAAGAAACAATTGAAAAATTAATTCAAAGGATGCCTAGAATTGTTCAAATGGTAAATAAATCCAAAGGAGGATACTTCGATGAAAAGTCTGTTTAAGGAAATGTAGACACAAAATCATTTTTGGTGTTGATTGTTTTATAAACTGTACATATTTTTGTCAAAATAAAGTAAGATGCTTCTAAGTAATACAACGAAGTAATTTTTTCACGAAAACTATTCGTCATATAAACAGATAATTTCGACTAACACATTTCTTATACGGTGGTTTATTTGTAGATGGATAATGATCGGGGTAAAATTAATCCCGCATCGTTCAGGGTGCGATTTTTATTCACCTGGTTCGCGGAGCTCGACAATTTTTGTAAACTAGCATTAACAATTCGGTAACGTATAAAATGTAGAAAAACCAGAAAGAACCCCCGATGATAGGTGAGAAGAGGAGAGGATGACAAAGCGTGGGGAAAAGAAGAGCGACGAAGAATGAAAGATAAATGCAAAGGACAAAGAGTTAGAAGTCAGTGGAGATACGGTACAAATAGCGGTATTGTCCAAATGAATACAAGCGTGTCCTGAATAAGAACGTGCGATTTATGTGAATTATAGAAATCCACGGTTACCAGAGAACGTCTCGTCAGGAGGATACATCGAGAGGAGATCTGTCCTTTGATCAGATATTTCAACGCTTTACTCGCTCCGGTTGCTGGTGTGAAAGCTTCATTCACGATTCATCTGTACGCGATGTGTACTCGTATATATAAGTATATAGCAACAAGGCACGTTTTCCTTTCGTCGAACATGAAATTTACCACAGCCGCAGACGTTGTTACACAGATACGTCTCGCTCGGCGAACGAAAACGATTCAAGAGAAACGATCCTTGACCTGGTGTCCCCGCAAACGGTTGAGCGTCTTCTCTTCGTCCGAGTGGACTCCTTTTAGATTAACAATGCAACATCGTCGAGGATCAATTTTCAAATGAGGCCTATATTCCGGGAAAGAAGGACGTTGATTGGATGGTTGGCGAAGTAGATCGAATATTAAAATAGACGCGAGATTAAACGAAATTACAGTGACGATTGTTCAAACTGGCAAACAGTAAGGCAAGAATTGCAGTATGATTTTTACGTATTATGTTGCGTTCAATGATCAATCATTGAATCACTGTTGTCCTGCAGATAAATGCTACAGGATCGAAATAAATGACTTATATACTCGTTGACTGCCCCTTCAAAGTCCCTGTTTAGTCTTGCAATAGGATTATAGTAGGGGAGTCCTGTAGCAGGATTTATGGCTTTACAAGTGTTTACGTCGCAGGCAAGAATTTCGTTTTTAATAGACAATAGCGTCCTTTTTTCCCGTTGCTTGCGACACTCGGTCACTGGGACTCGAGATGCCATAAATCCTGGAGTCTCCAAGAGTTCAGGGGACAAATGGGCCCCATATTTTCGTGGCCGGTGGCCTACTTTACGCGACAAGGTCCAGACCTCGTGGAGATTCTACAAGATTCCCAAACATTTCTTCGCCGAACACTTCTTCGCTCATTATGCATCCCTTTCCTAAAATAGCGCGTTTAGGGCGTAACGGGAAGGGGGTGTCAATGCATAGGAGAAAAACTGATTGGTGGAAAATCGTTTTGGAAATCACCAATTAGGGTGTTTCAGCAAGGAACGCGGCTTTCGTGGATATGGACCACGAAAGCTGATGACAGTGAGCACCGAGTCCTCGTTAAGAAAACAGTCTAAAATAGAGTCTCTCAAGAGACAGTGTATATTCGAGTTCTCATCAAGAGAATAGTCCAAATTAGTCTCTCAAGAAACATAATAAATTCAAAGATCACCAAGAGCAACCAGTGAATCGACGCTTTTTTTTTTAATACTTTTCCACATCATTATTATCAGGAAAAATACTACCTAACAGTCCCTTCCAGCAATTTGTCACTAGAACTAAAGTTCATCTTCTTCTTCCAAATATATATTATATTATAAATACACCTAGAGAATTTCTTAGAAAAGAATTGTACAAGAGAGCCAGTCTAGTGAAGAACAGTCAGTCGAATCATTCGTACACCACGTTTTCTTCAGTTCGCGCAGTTCGGCGTCTTGTAATACGAAATCCGCGTGTAACAGGGATCTCTGTCGCAATAAATGTTATATCTGCGGTGGCCCTTTTGTGCTCCACCACCAGAGGGACGGACATATGACTACTCTCGTGCTAGTCCTTACAACACGGTCCTATTCATATAGTCCGCAACACTCGACTAAACGCAGTGATATTTTCCACTGTATTTTTGTTTAGTGATGTTCAAATTAATAAATTTTATTCTTCCAACATAAGAGGTTTTATTTAATGAAATTGTGAACATGTAATTTTAGAAGTTATTTATTCGTTGTAAAAATATTCGCAATTTTAAGAAAAAGTAAGAATACTCTTGCGATATTCGATTAAACGTAATGATATTTTCACTGTATTTTTGTTTAGTGAAATTCAAATTAATAAATTTTATTTTTCCTACATAATAGGTTTTATTTAACGAAAGTTTACGCACGTACTTTGACAAATTATTTATTCGTTATAAAAATATTTGCATTTTTAGTAAAAAGTAAAAATACTCTTGCGACATTTGAATAAACGCGCTGTAATTAAAACGTAAAATTAGGGTGTTATCGCAATAACTATACTTTATTCGTATTTTGTATATCCACCATTGTTATTTATAATTCGGGATATACGATTAGGTGATGATTTATACGTTCCATTCCTTTTAAATAGTGTTTATGAGCTCTTCTTCAGAAGAAAATTGTCTATTATTCGTGTAAACCTTCCTTAATAAGTATACCCAAACATTTTCTATTATATGCGCCATTTTCTTCTTTTTTTAAAGTGGTATAAGTCCACTTTTGGAAAAAATGAATTAATGGTAATTTTAGTAAAATGTAGATATCCTCTTTTTATATTTCACACATTCAACGGAGTACGATTTCTTGATGAAGTAATCAAAAGAATTTTAGCTATAAAATATTATCGCAAAAATCTTTTTTTTGAAAGTGGAATAACTCCATTCCTAATAATCATAATTAAAATAACTCTCTAATTGCAATTACTATAGATTATAACGACATCAGTGTGCACTATATATTATAAATTGGCTGAAAATATGCTGGATGAGGTTTAAAAGAGACGACAGAAGAGATCAAAATTTTTTACCAAACTAATATGTAAGAAAATGTCAGGTGATAGTGTTGACCACTAGGAAACGAGTTCAGATGAGATACATCAATTATCAGACAATGTGTCATCATTGAAAACATAGCGAAATTAAGAACGTAGGTTCCCCTGTGATCTCAGTCAACGTCACCGGCGTGTAGCGTTGAAAGTCAACGCGAAAAATCGAAACTACTAGTCGACGGTCAACGTTCGAACGTAACGGGCCAAGGGATCTCGACTTATCGTCGCTTATCTTCCAAGTGAATGGTCGAGGCGACTAGTTTCCAGGAAACTGGCGCTCCTTCGTGTTCATTCGGTGACAGGGATCCAGACTTTTCCTACTTTCTCTCGTGGAACCGGCAGTCGGTGTACACGCGCGTGTTCGACGAACCGTGACGCGTTCCAGTGAACTTTCACCTTGGAATTTCTAGTTTGGCAACGCTCAGGACCACGTCGAAAATGTTCGATTCGAAGCATTCTGTTGAAAGAATGAGAGAGGGAGAAATTGTACGGCTTCTAAATTCAACACCAGCCAACGTTCCTCTCGGTCTCTTAATTTTAACAGCGTATTAACGACCGGAGGTGTGTAACGTCACCGAATTTTCACGCGCCAACGCCACTCGACCTAAATACTCGTTTAAGCCCTGTGAATTTTATTGGACGGGAACTCGGTTGCGTCACCGGCCATTTTTTTCGCCACTTAATAACAGGAGGACGAATAATTCGGGAAATGACGAGGTCGCGCGGGAAAGTAAGGGTTTCATGGAACATTTGAACTCGGCGACGTGTCACGTAGAACAGTCGGACGCGTTGATTCCCATGTATCCGGTTTGAAACGGAGCGAATCCACGGGCACGTTATTATCATTTCACTTATAACGATGACCACGACGGTGAGTGACGTTAGGTCGTGGTTTGGTCACGCTTGCAATTAGGCCCCGGGTGAAACGGGTGAAAGTGAACCGAGGGAAAAGTTGTACCGCTGAAAGTTCTATTCTGAATTCGGGAGATCATCCTGATTGTTAGCGTTAATTTGGCTAGGAGTGGATTGAACGCCACACGGTAGATTTATTTGTCGGTTAACTCTTTGAGGCACGGCGGGATTAAAGTGTCCCACCTTTTTGATGTATTTCACGGCACGGTGGGACAAAAATGTCCCACCTCGAAATCTTACCGTAGCTACATGTGCATAGGTTTATATTTCGCCCAATTTATGTAAAGCAGTTGTTAATGTCTTCAAACAATGTTACAAATTTAATTAACTATCACTATTTTCTTATGTTTTTACATGATGTTATACATTTATTAATAAAAATATACCAATTTTGTTTCATTTAAAACCCGACAAAATTCCTGTGCAACATGGGTCTATTTTTGATCTGAAATCCCGTGCCTCAAAGAGTTAAGGAACATATTGTAATGCAAACGTGACAAACCTTCAGTCTAGTGGATTATCGTTATAAAATTAGGTAGTTACATTTGAACGGTAGATCGAAGTAACGTGCATGCAGTGACTCTCATTAATATTAGGACATACTTGAACCTTTTCACTGCGGAGTACTTGAAATTTAAACGCTCTGTGAGGATGGAATACTTTTTCATGTAGCATGAGCATTACTGTACTATGATCGATTATACAATGTGCAAATAAATTACTATTTTAATTCTTTGCCTACGTTAAATTGAAACGATACATTTTTATTTCTTTTTGGAAATATTCTGTTTATGTAGAAATATTAATTTTCTAATTTTATCGTTACAATCCCTGCTCAAATCTGACTCTCTTCATCTACTTCACTATCGTCTCTTAGAATAAGTTCTTCAAAACTTTTAGACATTTTTAAAGTTTCACAGTAGTAAAAACTAATGTAATACGCAAGTGGAATATTACGATATGCTACTGCAACAATTATAATCATCTGTCGTCCGAAGAAATAAATAATTCTAAGAAATAAAGAAATAAGTGTTCAATATAAACAGAATTTTATTTCTATTGATATGCATTGTTTTATAACAACATGTCAGACTCGTGACACAGATTTTGGATAAGATTCGACAGAAATAGTTATATTAGTAACAAATGTTAATTTCAATTCTAATTTTCCTTTTAGTTTATAAGATCAGTTGTAATTAATCTATAACACATTAGCGTTTCGTATGCAAAATGGTACTTAAACAATATGTAGTTCATCTTTAGATGTATAGTCAGGGAAAGAAATCATAGATTAAGGGGTTAAAAGTGGGAGTTTTAAAATTGGGAGAATAACTTTTTTAAAATTGGATCACACGAATTGTGTTCGCGTTAGAAGTGAGAAGAATTAGTTTACTAAATCACGTGCACAAATAGTTTTGAAAGAATTCCAATTTGTAAATTACGAAGAAAATAGTAACGGAAAGTGTTTTTTTTAGAACTTTTTTAACTGAGTCGATGATAAAAATTTGAAAAGATACATTATGTAGATTTACTTATGCCAATTATATAGATTCTGAAAATTTCATTAAAATCAGTTAACGTTGCTATGAGCAACATACGATTAAAATTGGGAAAAATCGAAGTCTTTCACGATTTTTCGCCTACAATTGCGATAAATCGAAAGATTCTTACATCTTTTAATGGCTGTCACTCAACCGATTTCAATTTTTCGATATTTTTACCATGTATATAACAAATACAAATCTACAAAATATACTTTTTAAATTTTCATTACAAACTCGGATAAAAAAATTGTAAAAAAAGAACTATACTGTGTTCTTTGCAATTCCAACTAATTATAATTTTTCAAAATATTTTTTATACATGATTTAGTAAACTAATCCTTCTGATTCGTCGAAAAGACTTTACAGTTTTAAAAAAGTTAAAATATTTTTGGAAAAATTTCAGTTTGTTGGAATTACAAAGAAAAATGGTAACAGAAGATCGCTTTTCACAACTTTTTTATCCCAGTCTGTAACGAAAATTTGAAAAATATATTTTGTAGATTTATGTTAATTATATACATTGTTAAAAATTTTCTCGAAATTGGTTAACGTTGCTACAAGCTACAAACGGTTAAAGTAAATCGAAATTTTCCACGATTTTCAGCCTAACACTGTGATAAATCGAAAGGTTCTTACATCTTTCAATGCCTGGCCCCTTGTTCCTGCATCAATCGATTTTCATGAAATTTCCACCATGTATACAACGATCATAAATCTACAAAATATACTTTTCAAATTTTCTATAATTTTCTATATTAAATTAATATTTTTCTATACTATTTTCTATACTATGTTACGTACGCGTCTTACCCGAAACGTGTGGCGCCTAATGTTTAGTCTAGCACGCACCCCCCGACAGTCGTCTAGCCAGGGGATGGAAGAACATTCCATTCCCACGGAAATCAAACGTTCCCCACCACCAAAAATCTTAGTTTTTCGGTGTATAAAAGGGCATGATTTTCGACGCTCGAGGGCAGTCTCAAATCCAGTTTTCTGAGCATAACGTTACTCTGTCCGTCAGAGTATAGATACGAGCAAGATCGGGTTCCAGTCCCCTTCGAGCATACTAACGTCGCGAACGTACTTCGTAAGTGTCTATCAGATAATACTGTACTGACTCCTCCGCGTTCTCACCGCGTTAAAGTCGAGAAGGAAGATTCTTGCCGAGTCAAGAATCGACTAACTATAACCTTGTACCAATTAGTCCTTGTAATTATATTAGAATATAGTGATATAGAATCCATTTCGTGTCTATATTCAATTAAACCTATCCTGACTAATTTAGTAACGTACTAGCTAACCCCACGACAGATATACCTTTACCGCTCGAGGTATATCAACGACTACGACTCGCGAATACCAAAATACCTTGATATCCGGTGGAACACGGCGTTAACCATACGCTAGTGATCCATCTCCTTCGGCTCCCTCCGTTAGCCATACGGAGGTTCGTCCGAGACTTCCTATCTCACCAAAGACACACTGTCCGGTGGCACGCAGCGTTGATCATACGCTACTGGTCCACTTCCTTCGGCTCCCTCCGTTAGCCATACGGAGGTTCGTCCGAACCCTCCTATAATACACCGACACATCCTCGTGTGTCACGCGTCGTTATCCATTCCCGAATAGACCATCTCCTTCGGCTCCCTCCGTTAGCCATACGGAGGTTCGTCCGAACCCTCCTGTCTTACACCTAGACACCTTCACATCCGGGATCACGCGGCGTTGACTATACGCTAGTGGTCCACCTCCTTCGGCTCCCTCCGTTAGCCATACGGAGGTTCGTCCGAACCCTCCTGTCTATACCTTTATCTACCGCGAATCGGGCAACGCGCGTTTGTATTAGGACCAAAACCCCGAACGACGTCACGAGGCTGGTGAAAACGGACAAATTCCGCATGCACCTAACAGTCAGACTGACGACCGTTCGGAACGCGAACCGTAACCCTTACTAAAAGGCGAAACCGGGGCGATCATACGCCCACGCCTTAACAACTAATTAAATTAATTTTCGTATTTTCTATTTTCCACTATATTCCTTGCAATTCCGACTAATTACAATTTTTTCAAAGTATTTTTTTACTATTATCATCTATTTATTATGTACTATTTCATAAAATAATTCTTATTATAAATTATCATTAAAAGATTGAAAATATAGAAGATTTTTAAAAAGCTGTTTCCTTACGAATTAAAACGCGAACTTTGAAATAACAAAATACTGTACAACAATAAAACACTTTATAAGGTACGATACACGATCGACATAGATCTATCGATCCAATTGACTATACTGACCGACTGATTTTTACACTCTTGGAATGTCGAAATTCATTTATTCGCTAATCATTTGTTACGAGAATACGCGAGATTTCGTTATCCTGGTAACGTAACAAGAAGATCTATTTTTAATTCCTTAAGTCATCGATTGAGTCGAAAAATCATAAAAACGAGATATCTCGTCGCCCGGCTACAACGTTCGGTTTGCTATAGACGAGATATCTTGTCTCCCGTACGTAATGTGTAAACTAAACACTAGCATAAAATTATTGATTAGCCTAGAGCGATATCCAACATCAGTGAAAATCACTGTACATCGCATAACGTTTCGAAAATTGAGTACGAGCATTACACAGATCCATCGAAATCACCGAACGTACGCATGCCTTTTCGAAGGTGAATCCGAATTTCGCGTAGAATGTCGATGAACGCGATTGGTCGCGCGTGACCCCGAGGTTCTTGGTGTCTAGCCATTCCGGATCGTTGAATCGTTTCCACGCTTCGAACACGCTCTCGCGAGAGGAGACACGCGTTGTTTTCCCATCGTGGAAAAAGCTCGTCCGTTTGTCTTATCGATGAGAGAAACGGGAACGGAAAGAACAAGAGAGGACCGTTATGGTTTGAAACTACTGTGGGGAACAGTCAGATAAACTTGCCGCGGTGTGAAATTACGCGACGTGATTCCCCGGGACAATGAGCTATACCGATCTTTTATTTCTCCTTCGATCCGTCGAATTCGTTTCGTTCGAAACGCCTCGAAAACGTTGGGTGCTATTCAAACGGCTCTCGACAACGATTACGTCGAAAAGAGGAAAAAAGAAAGGAGGAGGAGGTCGATGACAGAGAGGTGACTGAAATGTAAAAAAAGAAAAAAAGGAGAAAGAAAAAGAAAGAGAGAAAGAAAAAAGAAAAGTAAAGGGAGGGTAAAGGAAAGAGAGAGAGAGAGAGAGGAAAAAAAATGTAGAGGAAGAAATAAAAATACGTGGAAAGAAAAAAGCGCGTGGATGAACTGGGCGCATCGACCAGGAATCCCTTTGACGCCACAAAAGCTTCGAGCCGGCGGCGTCGGATCGAAAGTAGATCGACGAATTCTGCCCGTGTAATCTTTATCGATACAAGGCACGATTTTTCCACTCTCCCTTCTCCTCGTCGCTGCGTTTCGTTTCGTTTTGATAACGCGTCGGATTTGCGTTGATCCTCTCTTTCTCTCTCTCTCTCTCTCTTTTTCTCTTTCTCTCTATCTATCTATCTTTCTCTCTCTTCCCGTTATGCATCGTACCGAGCACGTTACGCTCTCCTTCTCCCCCCGACTGTCTACCCTTCGATGAACAGCTTAATCGTATTTCACGGTAGATCACCTCCGCAGCCTATTCTTTTTGCGCCATTTTTTTCACACCAATTCGCCGGCTGTTATCGTCGTGGACAGTCACACACGTTCGTAGCGCGAAAATGCAGCCGGCTCGATCACCCGTTAAATCCGCGGCTTTATTGGAATTTCTCTTTTTCCCTTTGGTTCGTGACTTTGTTTCCTCTTCTACCTCGCTTAGGGAACGAAGGACGGATCGTTTCAAGGATATACGTGGCTATGTTTGTGGTTACACCGCGTTTACCTCTGGCTCCTCCTGTTTGCCCTGTAAACGACACCGTTTACTCATCTTTCCTCCTGATCAAAACCGAGTATCGTCTCGTTATATAGCGGATGATACGGAGGGGGGGGGGAAAAATAAACGAATCGGTGAACAGAAGGATCGTTTAATTTCACCGCGGAGATATATTGTAGTATCTGATTTTAACGAGCGACGTGATCGATACATGGATCGTTTATTTTAAAAGTTTTGCAAGTCCATTTTTTGTTGTTTCGAGAAAATTAAAGGTTAGCATATTAGTCAATTGAAAAATATAAATTAATTATGTCAAGTCTGGCAATGTTTCTACTAACTTATCAATATGTAATTTGATTATATAAATTTCTTTTAGGCGAATTTAACTGAAATATATTTACGGACTGTAAATGGACTTACACCGTTTTCATAATTAGTCAATTGTAAGAATCGTTTAATTTCAATTATGACAAATGAAATATCACTTAAAATATATTTCGTATTGATCCAATTTTGTTTATAAATAATAAGAAGAAATAAAATAGGAGTAGTATTTTTTATTTTGAACGTTAATTATATTTATATATTGTTAAACTTAACATAAGATATTGATATTATTTATTTATGCTCTTTATGTGGCAGTGTTTTGAAATATTCATAATACACTGGAGGTATATAAGGTAATAACTGCTCCATATCTTTATATTTTTCGTATGTAATAAAATGCGCCAAGGCGATGCTTTCAAATTTTGAATTTTGAAAATTTTCATGTAGGTGATAAATCTAACGTCTTAAATTCTGTGTCCTTCATCGACGTTTTATATAAAATAGTATACGGTGCACTTTTTCAAAACCTCACCCAACATATTTTTAGCCAGTTTACTTTTTATACATTAGTATTTTTTCTTACCCGTTTTTCAATTGCGTTTCGTAGATTTTTCGTTGAAACGAAATTCTCTCGTTTCATTTCGTGTAAAATAAATTCACTATTTTGTCTACGTTGTTTTATAACATCGTAATAATCCTATGGTGTGTACAGGAAATTCTTTTTTCGTAATGCCATTTCTATAATACCAAAATCTGCATCGTTTGGAAGATGCGAATGCTCGGAGGTAAAAAATTTATGATCAATTACTTCGATGTTATTTTCCAAAGACTGGACAACTCTCTACTACATCAATGCCATTTGTAAATTTCGATTTTGCTCAGTACACGTATCGCTGTATGCAATAACATGACTTTGAGTCGTTACATTTTGTAAATTTCTGAGACAGCAAGAAGCTATTTCCAGGTGACTCCGCCACTCACGTCTATAGAAATTTGATTTACATCACTTTTATAATTATGCAATTTCTGTTTCAATTCAATTTTAAATTGAACAAAATATTGGCATTTTTCAAGATATTAAATATTAACTAGTTATAAATAATAAGTTTACACTAAATTAATCACAAATTACGTGATATCTCATTTTTTTATCAAATTTGACTTACACCACTTCCATAATTAATCACTAGGCAATTTCTTTTAATGGTCAATTTTAAATTGAACAAAGCATTGGCATTTTTTAAGATATTAAATATTAACTAGTTATAAATAATAAGTTTACAGTAAATTAATCACAAATTATGTGATATCTCATTTTTTTATGAAATTTGACTTACGCCATTTGCATAATCAATCGCTAGGCAATTTCTTTTATTGGTCAATTTTAAATTGAAGCAAGCATTGGCATTTTTCAAGATATTAAATATTAGCTACTTATAAATAATAAGTTTACACTAAATTAGTCACAAATTACGTGATATCTAATTTTTTTATCAAATTTGACTTACACCATTTGCATAATCAATCGCTAGGCAATTTCTTTTATTGGTCAATTTTAAATTGAAGCAAGCATTGGCATTTTTCAAGATATTAAATATTAGCTACTTATAAATAATAAGTTTACACTAAATTAGTCACAAATTACGTGATATCTAATTTTTTTATCAAATTTGACTTACACCATTTGCATAATCAATCGCTAGGCAATTTCTTTTATTGGTCAATTTTAAATTGAAGCAAGCATTGGCATTTTTCAAGATATTAAATATTAGCTACTTATAAATAATAAGTTTACACTAAATTAGTCACAAATTACGTGATATCTAATTTTTTTATCAAATTTGACTTACACCATTTGCATAATCAATCGCTAGGCAATTTCTTTTATTGGTCAATTTTAAATTGAACAAAGCATTGGCATTTTTCAAGATATTAAATATTAGCTACTTATAAATAATAAGTTTACACTAAATTAATCACAAATTACGTGATATCTAATTTTTTTATCAAATTTGACTTACACCATTTGCATAATTAATCACTAGGCAATTTCTTTTATTGGTCAATTTTAAATTGAACAAAGCATTGGCATTTTTCAAGATATTAAATGTTAACTAGTTATAAGTAATAAGTTTACACTAAATTAATCACAAATTATGTGATATCTCATTTTTTTTATCAAATTTGACTTACACCACTTTCAAAATAAACGTTTCATATTATATACGCGGTTTCCTCTCCGCGATGACGCTGAGATACCATACCCTCCGGTGATTAATAGCTAGGAGAGGGATAAAAACGTACGAGCAGGAGGATGGAGGGAAAACAGGCCATTACGCAGGCGGTCTCTCGTAAAAGTTAATTGAACGCCGTTCGTGGATTCGCAAAAAGTATCGAAGTATCAGTCGTCTGGGATGCTGTTCGAGTAGTCGCGGATACATCGAACGGAACTATTAGAAGAGAAGAGGGTAAAGAAGGAATCCTGGTGAAAGAAGAAAAACATCGAGATCGGTTTTCTTTCGGGAATGATCGAGAAAAAAGCGCATCCTCGTAAAAGAGGTCAAACATTCCGTTAAGAAAACATTCGTGGTGTGATTCGAACGGTCTGCGAAAGAAAGCGCAACGTCACGGAGGAAGTTTAACGAGCAAAGGAGTATATACAAGAGCGGGAACGAAGGGGAGAAATGTGCAACCTGCATAGCGCACACTCACGCATGTCTCAGGCTTCCCCTACCTTTTAACCAGCGGTATAACAGAGAGGTGTTCGGAGACGGAGAACTACTGGTATATATCATCACGTCGTCGGCCTCTTACGCACACTTTCGTATTTATCGGAGAGAAGAAGGGGAGGAAAGTCCACGGACACGTACCTTCGGGCCAGTGCGTTCCGAGATTTCGTGGCGAAAGGACACCGCGAGCAAACCGATTTTACTTTGCTTCTACGTTTACTGTTTCCTCTCGTTACGTTTTACTATTCTCTTTCTAACCACCGGCTCACCGGTTTTTCTTCACGCCGCGACCTTACGAAGAGAACTCTGACACCAGGCAGATCGGAAGCTCCCGACATGGCTTTGGCAATCAAGGTGAGTGAGTGACGAACGTGCAACAGGTAGGATACACGCGCAAACCTATGTATACACGTATATACGCTCGGTGATTTAAAGTTTCGCAGTATCCGGAGGGGTTCTCTCTCCTTGTCTCCCGCCACTGTCTTTCTCCTCCTGTCCCACTCGGTGATCCAAGGGGTGGTTGGTCGCGTGTATGCACGCGGCTGGTGAATTTGATACCTCGTGTCACCGATCGTGCTTTCTTTCGCTACCTTGAATATTCCGAGGACGAACCGTCTGGCATATATAGCGACTTCCATTGATATTCGAACATTGTTTAAAATAGAAGTTTTTTTCGAATTGGATCAAACGAAGTGTGTTCCCGTGAGAAGTTAGAAGGATTAGTTTACTAAATGACGCATAAAAATAGTTTGGAAAAAATTCTAATTGGTCGAAATTACGAAGGAAGTTGCAACCCTTTTACAACTTTTTTTATCCAAGCCTGTAACGAAAATTTAAAAAGTACATTTTGTAGATTTGTGATCGTTGTCTAGTGAGAAGGATTAGTTTAATAAATGAGGGGCATAAACGGTTTTGAAAAAATTACAATTGGTTCAAATTACGAAGAAAGTAGTAACGGTTGCATTTTACAATTTTTTCTTATCTGAATCGGTAATGAAAATTTGAAAAAGTACATTTTGTACATTTACGTCAATTATACGCGTATTGAAAATTTCATTGAAATCTGTTATCGCTGTTATGGGATACAAACGATTACAAATGGGAAAAATCGAAGTTTTTCACGACTTTTCGTTTATAATTACGATAAATCGAAAGAGTCTTACATCTTTCAATTCTTGTCCCTTGTTTCTACTTGAACTGATTACGATGTAATTTTCACCATCTATATAACGAATATAAATCTACAAAATATACTTTTTAAATTTGTATTGCAAGTTCAGATAAAAAAGTTGCAAAAAGAGAACTTTATTGTGTTTTTTACAATTCCAACTAATTGCAATTTTTTCGAAATATATTTTGCACATTCTATAGTAAACTAATCCTTCTAATTCGTCGAAAAGGCTCAAGTGGTTTGATACAATTTTAGAAAAGTTGAAATATTTTTGAAGAATCTTCAATTATTCGGAATTACGAAGAAAATAATAACGTAAGATCGCTTTTTACAACTTTTTTAACTAAACCTGTAACGAAAATTTGAAAAAGTACATTATGTAAATTTATGTCAATTGTACACATGCTGAAAATTTCATTCAAATCAGTTGTTAAATCTGCTATGATTAACAAACTATTAAAAAGGGCAAAAATCGAAGTCTTTTCGCCTATAATTATGACAAATTGAATTCTTACATCTTTCAATGCTTGTCCCTTATTCCTGCATCAACCAATTTTCATGAAACTTTCACTACGCGTATAACGAAAATAAATCTACAAAATATACTTTCTAGATTTTCACTAAAACTCAGATAAAATAGTTGAAAAAGAGGACTCTACTGTGTTCTTTGCTATTCCAACTAATTACAATTTTTTCAAAATATTTTTCACACATTATCTAGTAAACTGATTCTTCTATCTCCTCGTGAGAACTTAGACCATTTGGTTCAATTTGAAAAAAGTTTTTTTTTTTTTTTTTTGGTTGCAAGAAGAGGACTCTACTCTGTTCTTTGCAATTCCGACTAATTACAATTTTTTCAAAATATTTTTCACACATTATCTAGTAAACAAATTCTTTTAACTTTTCATGAGAACTCAGTTCATTTGGTTCAATATTAAGAAAGTTATTTTGTTTATAAAGGTGTCCGAATATTAATGGGAGTCACTGTAGATGCTTTCGAAGTCACGTACTTACTTGCAACGTCTCTCTGAGCAAGCCTACGTAACGCGAATACCGATAGCTTCATTTTTCAAATGGCCCATTGTTGCGGTAATCTCTTCTCTTGGGATTTCTGTTTACCACCGATCGACACCTGTGTACATTGCTCACAGGTGAATAGAGATTTCACAGTTTATTTTCCAAACATTTCTTTTAATCCGGACTGAATCTTTCTGTTTCTTTATGTTAATATTTCGAAGAAGTTGCAAAAGGAACCTGAAAGATCACCGGTAAATTCATAATCGAACGACGTTTTCAGAATTCGGTTTTACCATCCATTGTTCCGAGTTCCTAATTATTAACCCTTTCTAGCCTAACCTAACCTACAATAACGTGTCAGACTTGTGACACAGATTCTGATTGAGATTCGACAAACACAGTTATATTAGTAACAAATGTTAATTTCAATTTTAATTTTCCTTTTAATTTATAAAATCGAGGATTATCAATTGTAATTAATCTATAACACGTTAGTGTTTCGTATGAAAAATGGTATTTAAACAACATGTAGTTAATGTTTAGATGCATATTCAGTAAAAGAAATTATAGGTTAAGTAGTGAACAGAGTTGGTTAAAGTAGTACTTTTTTTCTCTCATGTTGGATCTTCTTTTTCGGAATTTCCCAAAATCCAAAGATCTCATCCTTTTACTATCACTTTTACGCTCTCTTCATCTACTTAACACATTTTAAACAGATGTTTTCTCGCCAAACTCTCACCATATAGCGGGCGACTTTTTGTAATTCGCGCGCAAAATTACTTCTGCATAAAATAGCTATAACTTTTAAACTATGGGTTAGTTTTTAATAAAACTTTCAGTTTTCTTTTTAGAAAACAATTTCTTTATTCACTTTGAATAACTTTTTTCCAACAAAATTATACGATTGAAAATTATAAAAATAAAAATACTTTCTCAAAAATCGAAAATTGAAAAGAATCAAACATTTAAATAATGTTTGAAAGTGTGATATCTTTCAAAGCACTTTTCTTTGTGCAACGATATATTACAAAATTTACACATATACCGTGTTTCACTGTGTATTTTTTTGGCAACGTGTTAATAACAATATACACAAATCAAGTTTAAACGTTTCCCGCTTAAGATGTGTTAAGAAACATTCTACAACTAATAATCGATTTTCTATATTCTTCCATATCTTCACCTTCCAAATTTAACTCCGCTTCCGGTAACTCATATGCATGTCCTCTTTCGAATTTCCAATTAGTCTTGTTCCGAACGCCAACTAAGAAATAAGTAAGTATTCAATCAGTCCAAGCACTGAACGATCAACCAAATTTTTGTTTTGTTTTTTAATACTGTAACGTTCGAGATAAAGTACACCATGACCGCTTCAGGTGTCGTTAAAAAGTATCTGATTTTTTCTCTCGTGATCTAAGTTTGCAATACACCGCAAATCGACGCGAGTACACGACACAATTTTTAAAACTATTTCGACGCGATTATCCGTTCTTTGATGTACACAATGCATTCAAAAAGCTTTCAAAATGCTTTCTGCTAAAAAGTTTTATAGGTAGACATAATTTTGTCTTTCAGTACTCTACATAGTCTCCTCCTTTGTTAACCCTTTAACTACTGGGTACTCGAAACTTAAACGCTCTGTGAGGATAGAATATTTTTTGGTGTACTGTGAGCTTTTGCCATACCGTGATCGATTATACAATATGTAACTAAATCACTATCTTTTTGGTATGATAATCGGTGAAACAGCTTCCTCGTTAAAATTATAAGTCCAAGAAGTCGGTTCATTTCTATTGTGGTAACATCAGTTCACTTTAATGCATTTTTGGATACTTTATATTCAGTTACCCGTTCATTATGATATCTATTTGTTTTATGACACAGATACAAGAAGAAGTAATTACAAAAAAAAAAAACAGTTCAGCTGTATCAAGGATATTTTCAGGAAATTCTTGAATTAACGCCATACCTGGCTTTCTTTCAATTGATTCTAAACGTGATGGTATATCAGTTTCATGTCACACATCACTAATATCAATTTCTGATTCACTGTTAGTATTTTCATCCTCCTTTGATTATATAAAAAAATATATATATATGCACGTATTTGTTCATACGAGTTACGTTTAGATAGTGGACAAAATTAAGTGGATAGAAAGAAAATTCTATATCAGAAGGGAAAAATGTAAACAAACATTGACTTTTCACAATGTGCAATGTTGTTGCATTTTCAGTGGACGTTGAATTTTCGTATCTCTAAAATTATAAATATTAACCCTTTCGCCTTAGATTTCAGTAGAAAGGTGCACGTTTAATTTTCATTCGTAAAATTGGTTAAATTGTCTACCAAAGCTTAGAAATTAACGATTCTCAAATTTGACAAAATGTAAAATTTGTTTCGTAAAATTGGTCAAACTGTCTTCGAAAGCTTAGAAATTAATAATTTTCAAATTTGACAAAATGAAAAATTTAGTAAAATTGGTCAAACTGTCTTCGAAAGCTTAGAAATTAACGATTCTCAAATTTGACAAAATCTAAAATTTTAGTAAAATTGGTCAAATTGTCTTCGAAAGCTTAGAAATTAATAATTTTCAAATTTGTCAAAATGTATAATTTGTTTCGTAAAATTGGTCAAATTGTCTTCGAAAGCTTAGAAATTAATAATTTTCAAATTTAATAAAATGTAAAATTTTAGTAAAATTGGTCAAATTGTCTTCGAAAGCTTAAAAATTAACAATTCTCAAATTTGACGAAATGTATAATTTGTTTCGTAAAATTGGTCAGATTGTCTTCGAAAGCTTAGAAATTAACGATTCTCAAATTTGACAAAATCTAAAATTTTAGTAAAATTGGTCAAATTGTCTTCGAAAGCTTAGAAATGAACGATTCTCAAATTTGACAAAATCTAAAATTTTAGTAAAATTGGTCAAATTGTCTTCGAAAGCTTAGAAATTAACGATTCTCAAATTTGACAAAATGTAAAATTTTAGTAAAATTGGTCAAATTGTCTTTGAAAGCTTAAGAATTAACAATTCTCAAATTTGACAAAATGTATAATTTGTTTCGTAAAATTGGTCAGATTGTCTTCGAAAGCTTAGAAATTAATAATTTTCAAATTTGTCAAAATGTATAATTTGTTTCGTAAAATTCAAATAAAAGCGCGCGGTAAATAAAATTCAGAAGGAAAAGCGACAACAGAAGAGTGTCAGTGAAATTTCCAAAATGCCTATAGGCGCCAACAGTAGTCAAAGTTGTTAAATGAAGTCGATAAACGAAAGAAGATTTACAGTAACTAGATTTAACCTTGAAAGTTGTTCTACAATATAAAGTCCGGGAACTTTTTGAATAGACTATATATATTAAGTTGTCCGGAAAGTTTATGTCGATTTTTGAAAAATAGTGTTTGAATATATTACAAGATATAAAATTATATGAAAACAAAGTTGGTATATATTCTGAAAGATTATTGTTTTACGCGTCTTTTAAAAATTTATTCATTGCAATTACTAGTTTCTTCTCAGTGTTGTACTATCTTGAAGATGCCAGAAAATAAAGTACACTTTATGACGTCGAATATTTTTCTTTTAACGAAAAGGAAAAAGTACTGGAAAAATATCAAACGAGATATGTAATGTTTAAAGAAGCGGTAGCCTATATAAAAAACAATTTTTCGCAAACAGTTGACAAAATCTAAAAATGGGAATTTCGATTTAAAAGAAAATAAAGAAACAAAGTTTTTGGTAAAATGGAATTGTTCAATTTGCTCGAAAAACGACGAAAAATGGTAAGATTAAAAAATCCAAATGTTATAGAACAAAAAGAAAATGCTTTGAAATATGAAATAGTCTTAGTTACATAAAAATCGGCACGAATTTTCCTGACAACCTAATAATACTCGTATCGATATAGGAAGCTTGGCATTTCTTGCATCGTATTTCGCTTCCTCCTTTCGCCGTTGTTTAGCTGAAACGTTTAAACTATCGTTCGAGTCGAAGTAGTTGCATCGGTTGTCACGGTAGACAGTTTCCTGTAATGCGATCGAAAGTGCCACTATATTGTGATACAGAGACCAGTTATCTAGAGCGTAACCGTGTGTACCGTTTGGATTAACGTGTGCCTAGGCGTTTCACGAAACGATAAGAACACTTGGAAAAATCCGCGACAGCTTGGAAATCCTTGGAATATTAAAGAGCGTATAAACGTCGAGAGGACGTTTCCGGTTATACGAGTATTTCGCCGTGGAAGAGGATATCGGCGAGACGTTCGTTTGTTCCTTGAAATTCTATGCAATCTGAAAGCAAAGTTGTAGCTCGGTTTAGTTTTTCATCTGGTAAATGCGAGAAAGACGAGGAAATCGAACGAGAAATCAAAGTGATCGGATAGAACGGATCGATCTTGGTATTTTCTTGTTTGTCGATCGGCGAGAGAAGAAGTTATTAAATTACAGCACGTAGGACGGAGTCTAGGCGAACGATCGGTACGTGGAGTACCTTTATCGATGCCGTGGCACAGCGTCGCGACGTTATAACTCATGCGTGCCACAATCGCACGTTTACGTATGTACGTATAAGTATGGCACAGAAACGACGGCTGCATGGAATAACAAGCCGTTTTCGAAGGATACTTTTGTCGTTCGTTTACGACACAATTGCCGCGTGCATGGTGTGCACGTCTGTTCTACCTACTATACATACGAAACCTCTTGAAAGAAGCGTTGCGAAATTTCCATCGTGTTCGCGAAGAATTCGCAAATACAGTGACTCCTATTAATATTCGGATACACTTTAAAGCAGAATAACCTTTTTAAAATTCGATCGAACGAAGTGTGTTCTCGTGAGAAGTTAGAAGGATTAGTTTACTAAATGACGCATAAAAATAGTTTGGAAAAAATTCTAATTGGTCGAAATTACGAAGGAAGTTGTAACCTGATTACAACTTTTTTATCCAAGCCTGTAACGAAAATTTAAAAAGTACATTTTGTAGATTTGTGATCGTTGTTTAGTGGGAAGGATTAGTTTACTAAATGAGGGGTATAAACAGTTTTGAAAAAATTACAATTGGTTCAAATTACGAAGAAAGTAGTAACGGTTGCATTTTACAATTTTTTCTTATCTGAATCGGTAATGAAAATTTGAAAAAGTACATTTTGTAGATTTATGACAATTATACGCGTATTGAAAATTTCATTGAAATCTGTTATCGCTGTTATGGGATACAAACGATTACAAATGGGAAAAATCGAAGTTTTTCACGACTTTTCGTTTATAATTACGATAAATCGAAAGAGTCTTACATCTTTCAATTCTTGTCCCTTGTTTCTACTTGAACTGATTACGATGAAATTTTCACCATCTATATAACGAATATAAATCTACAAAATATACTTTTTAAATTTGTATTCCAAGTTCAGATAAAAAAGTTGCAAAAAGAGAATTTTACTGTGTTCTTTGCAATTCCAACTAATTGCAATTTTTTCGAAATATATTTTGCACATTCTATAGTAAACTAATCCTTCTAATTCGTCGAAAAGGCTCAAGTGGTTTGGTACAATTTTAGAAATGTTGAAATATTTTTGAAGAATCTTTAATTATTCGGAATTACGAAGAAAATAGTAACGTAAGATCGCTTTTTGCAACTTTTTTAACTAAACCTGTAACGAAAATTTGAAAAAGTACATTATGTAAATTTATGTCAATTGTACACATGCTGAAAATTTCATTCAAATCAGTTGTTAAATCTGCTATGATTAAGAAACTATTAAATAGGGCAAAAATCGAAGTCTTTTCGCCTATAATTATGACAAATTGAATTCTTACATCTTTCAATGCTTGTCCCTTATTTCTGCATCAACCAATTTTCATGAAACTTTCACTACGCGTATAACGAATATAAATCTACAAAATATACTTTTTAAATTTGTATTGCAAGTTCAGATAAAAAAGTTGCAAAAAGAGAATTTTACTGTGTTTTTTACAATTCCAACTAATTACAATTTTTTCAAAATATATTTTACACATCGTCTAATAAACTAATCCTTGTAACTCGTAAAAAAGGCTCAAGTCGTTTAGTACAATTTAAAAAAAGTAGAATTCTTTTTGGAAAAATTTCAAATGGTCGGAATTACAAAGACAATAGTATCATAAAGTCGGTTTTTACAACTTTTTTTAACTTTATATTATAAAAAGGTTTTTTTATTCTTATTTATCTTAACGAAGTAATTTAGTTTTTACAGTTGTTTATTTTTATTAGTTTCTTTAATATAAATGAAATTAATTCTTAATAAACTTGATTATTCGTGTACTTACATGTCTTGATTTTATTATTATCTTTTACATTAAAAAATCCATCTCTGTAACGTCAATATTTCAGTTTTTATTTTTTATAATATATTATTATTAAAAGTGGTATAAGTTCATTTCGAGCTAAAAAATCGTTTATTCTTTTAGCAATATTAATAACTATTGTTGTGTAATAAAATGTAACAGGTTTATAGTGTTAAAAACATCACCTGAATCGATTAATGTTTGCCAATATTTTTAAATCGATTCAAACGAAATATCTCGAATTTCCTTAAATCTCTCGATATATAAAACAATGGACTTATACCACTTTCAAAAATAACGGCTCATATATATATATATATATATATATATGTAAAATACTTTATATATGCCCTAAACTTATTCGTTAGGATATATAGGATACCATAGGATATGGATACCATAGGGTAATAAGATACCATACTTACATCCTAAACTTATTCCTTAAAAATTTATCGAAGCTGAAGTTCTCTGAATTATTTCGATTTCTCGGCAAGTATTCCGGAATACCTATACATATACGTTACAAGTGTTCGAACCATCCTCCATTACAATCCAAGCATTCTTCCATCCGCTTCTTATCGTTGCGTATTGTACACTTTCATATAGAGCACAAGAAACTGCATCAATTGGTGCAGTCAGAAACATAGGTTTCCATTAAAAAAAAAAAAGAAAAAAAAGTGTAATTGCACTTTTCTAGTGCACCGATGCACAAAAGTGCATAAAATTAGTTGCATATTATGCACCGTCTGATACCATTTAACTTTCACTTATAACATCTTGTTTTATTTCCAACCGTTTAAGACTGTTTATATTCAGTCTATTCCAGTTACATGAGACACCCTGTATATATTCCTGCTGTACATGTACGACGAATCGTAATCCACTCGACGCTTTGTCGGTATCGAGCGGAAAGCACGAATCCCGCGTAATTGTTGTCCATCGTGTGCAACTCGATAACTAGGCGATTGTAAATTAATTTAATAAATACGATGCAACGGGGCGTTCTACCTAACCGTATATAGACAATAAAGTATTATTTATTGTCGCGTATGCGGGTGTAAAACGGGGTTACGTTGCGCACCCACCGATAACTATAACGAAATATTACGGGTAGAAACGGCACGAGTTTTCCAACGGCGTGTACCTACCTAACCACCCCGTTTAAACGGTGAATTATCATTCATAGACTGTGACGATAATTAACGGGGCCATACGTAGGATCCACGTGGAATGCATGGACGAGAGGAACCGTCAGCGTCTCTCCCGGACGTAATAACCCGGAACGTTATGGTTACTATCGTTACAGCCGACGTGACAGCAATAAAATCTATATCACACCCATTTGCCATTCAGCGTTGGCCAATAATTCTTATAATCCACGTCGATTTGCGGAAGTAAGCGGTTTGCGTGAGCGTACCCGAGCCCGCATCCAATCCACAAATCATCCCCCACAGCCTGTATACATACAGCATCGCGGTGATTTACCGAACCGTCGCGATTATTAGCATGTCCCCGTGGGAAAATCGAAACTCGCTATAGAACCATCCGAAGAATTCGGCCGATTACACACCGGATACCGGGAAAGATCGACGAAAAGTCTCGAGCTTACTCAGACCAACCATATCTAATGCTCTCTTGAAACTTTCAGAAAGTCGGATTTTCTCGTTTCGCTCTGCTGCTTGAAACAAAGAGCCCTCTCTTTCTCTCTCTCTCTTCTCTTTTCAAGAAAACTCTCTCGGCGGAAAGACCGCTTAAAGTTTACAAATCGGAGAACAATTGCACGAATAACGTGTCATTTTTGAAACGTGTCCAAACTATCCTCGAGGTTTTCAAGTAATTTAGGACGAGAGCATGGGAGGGAAAGGGCTAGGGGCAGTTGGACAAATCAAAAGCTGGCTTGGAGAGGGGCTGGGGTAGGAAAGGGAAGGACCACGTGTTTTGGATTGCGCCGCGAGTAGTTTAAAAACGAGCACGATCGTTAGAGGTGGTACACGGGATCGAGAGGTAAAGCGCGACGAAAATAATAAAAATCGAACTTCGATATATCAGTCACAGCGCGTGTCAAAAGAATGGGAAAGAGGGAGAGAGAGAGAGAGAGAAAAGAGAGAGGGAGAGAAGAGGTGTAGAAGAGAGGCGTGTCGTGCACACAGGACTCCGAATATTCCCCGAAAGTATGTTCATCCATCAGGTAGCTACGATTTAATAGGAACTATTGTATTTTTCTCGCGTTCACCGGCTCGCTCCGTGCTTTTTCAAACGATGGACGAGCAATTGGTCGTTTCGAGAAAAAAATCTAAGATCGTTGCAGAAAAATACGGCGTATTGTACCATACGTCAGGGACTCGAAGCTATTGATTTATCCCACGGTGGTGAATTCAGAGATTCTTGATGGGTAACGCGACTAATTTATGTTGCTCCTGTGACTGGCTAATTTTTCAAATTTCACCTTGGACTGTGGATCCTTTTTTCGTCACTCTGTAAAACAATTACCCTCTTCTATGTTCGTTCACGCTAGAATATTCTTTGACACAGTGAAAATTGTAGTGCATGGATGAAATTTTAAACTGTATACGCAGTGACTCGCATTAATATTCGGACACTCTTTAAAACAGAGCAACTTTTTTGAAATTGGACCAAACGAATTGCGTTCCCGTGAGAAGTTAAAAGGATTAGAGTACTAAATGACGCATAGAAATAGTTTGGAACAAATTCTAATTGGTCGAAATTACGAAGGAAGTTGTAACCCTTTTACAACTTTTTTATTCAAACTTGTAACGAAAATTTAAAAAGTATATTTTGTAGATTTGTGATTGTTGTTTAGTGGGAAGGATTAGTTTAATAAATGAGGGACATAAACAGTTTTGAAAAAATTATAATTCGTTCAAATTACGAAGAAAGTAGTAATGGTTGCATTTTACAACTTTTTTTTATCTGAATCGGTAATGAAAATTTGAAAAAGTACGTTTTGTAGATTTATGCCAATTATACGCGTATTGAAAATTTCATTGAAATCTGTTAACGCTGTTATGGGACACAAACGATTGAAAGTGGGAAAAATTGATGGCTTTCACAACTTTTCGCCTATAATTGTGATAAATCGAAAGATTCTTACATCTTTTAATGGCTGTCACTCAACCGATTTCAATTTTTCGATATTTTTACCGTGTATATAACAAATACAAATCTACAAAATATACTTTTTAAATTTTCATTAGAAACTCGGATAAAAAAATTGTAAAAAGAGAACTATACTGTGTTCTTTGCAATTCCAACTAATTATAATTTTTCAAAATATTTTTTATACATGATTTAGTAAACTAATCCTTCTGATTCGTCGGAAAGACTTTACAGTTTTAAAAAAGTTAAAATATTTTTGGAAAAATTTCAGTTTGTTGGAATTACAAAGAAAATGGTAACAGAAGATCGCTTTTCACAACTTTTTTATCCCAGTCTGTAATGAAAATTTGAAAAATATATTTTGTAGACTTATGTTAATTATATACATTGTTAAAAATTTTCTCGAAATTGGTTAACGTTGCTACAAGCTATAAACGATTAAAGTAAATGGAAGTTTTCCACGATTTTCAGCCTAACACTGATAAATCGAAAGGTTCTTACATCTTTCAATGCCTGCCCCTTGTTTCTGTACAACCAAACAGAAATTTGTAAAATATATTTTTTCAATTTCCACTACAAGCTCAAATAAAAGTATTGCAAAAAGAGAACTCTACTGTGTTCTTTACAGTTAATCTGTTAAATCTGTTCGCGACTTTTCATTTATAATTGCGATAAATTGAAAGATTCTTACATCTTTTAATGGTTGTCACTCAACCAATTTCAATTTTTCGGTATTTTTACCATGTATATAACGAATACAAATCTACAAAATATACTTTTTAAATTTTCATTACAAACTCGGATAAAGAAATTGTAAAAAGAGAACTATACTATGTTATTTGCAATTCCAACTAATTATAATTTTTCAAAATATTTTTTATACATGATTTAGTAAACTAATCCTTCTGATTCGTCGGAAAGACTTTACAGTTTTAAAAAAGTTAAAATATTTTTGGAAAAATTTCAATTTGTTGGAATTACAAAGAAAATGGTAACAGAAGATCGCTTTTCACAACTTTTTTTATCCCAGTCTATAACGAAAATTTGAAAAATATATTTTGTACATTTATATCAATTATATTCTTTCGTGGCAGAGGCATAGCGCCAGCTTATTGCTGCCAGAAGCCGATTAATAGACTTCCGGTCGATTAATTGTCATTCGAGTTGCGATATCGAATCAACTGGTGACTGATGGCCACCTCTCTAGTGCAAAGAGTTAACCCATTCGAGACGACGATTTTTTTCGAACATAGTCCCCAGGAGCGAAACTTATTATCTTAACCGTTTGAGTGCCAAACGGCACGATCGAGCTTCTCCTGTTCAGTGCCAAAAAATGCCAGCTAATAGGTCTGTAGAATCGAACTAACTACACTTCTGAACTTTGTCAATGCGTGTGTAGCGTACAACTAGTGCGCGCCAATAGAGACTAAGTTATACCTAAACCCGCGCCAATAGCAAACAACATTAGCACGCACCAATAGGGTGCAAGCACAATTAATATATTAGTTACCTGATGCATATATTGAAAGGGCACTCTTCACGGTCCGCGCTCGGAAAAAGGGCGTATATAAGGACGCCCGAAAAAAGGTAAAAACAGGTAGTTCAAAACAGCGAACTGAGGAAACTCAGTACTCGAGTTAAACTAAGCATTTACCAGCGAACTCTATAAAGACGAATAAATCTTGTTCAACACAACATTACACGCTTACGATTGGTGTGTGGTTTGAGAACCGACGAACCCACACGTGTTTTTACTGTTACCATTTATGGATGTTCAACTAAATTAAAATCCATGCTTTCGTAAATTTCGAGCTGTTGTTAAAAAGAATTGTTTCATTTATTAAAAATTCCAAGTAACGTAAACGAGTAAAGGAAAGCAAAGACGAAAGAAGCGCGGATCGCGCCGCTTGGCATTCTTCGACCGAATTTTTTCAAAGGTCCGTGGCACTCAAACGGTTAAGCCTGCACTGCATACGTATTCATAGTATTTTACATGTAAGAAATTCTTCTGATAATTTTTAGATTTTTTGATACACAGTAAAACCAATGTCAAATTTTGTTTTCCTGTACTTTACAGATTTTCGACGACTAGTTTTTTTAGAACAACTGATAATTGCACATTACTGTTATTGCACACATGGTGTGCAGGCCGTCTTATAGCCTCGGAAATCAATTGCATACACGGTTAGTATGCAATCGGTCTCGAATGGGTTAATGGAAGTCAGTGTATACCTATAGTGTAGTGTATTTCGTTGAAGAAAACTGTTGTAGTCGATGGTGGACGTGGAAGAAGTAATTTAAAAGGAAGCTCGTTAATTAGTCGACGTATACAATGTATAACTGCAACGATATACGGAAGCGTGTCGAAGTGGGACGTCGTGTCGGGCCAAGAGAAGCAAACAAACGGGGGTCGTAGGTACGCGCATGTCATCGTTACTCACGGTGGTCGTTGTTTGTTTAGTTACGTTAGCTTTGGCGTGCTTCGCCTGGGTTGCGCTTAGCCGCTGTCTACAGTTAGCCTTTCCTTATCCCCTTTCGCTGTTTCATCGTACATTCCTGTGTTCCGACATTTGCTGCAGTATATATTCGTCAATTCGTTTCGCCGACACCTTCACCTTCGCCGTTAACACGTTATTCGTTATTTTATTATTATATACTCCAGTCTAATTTTCTTCTCTCGCCTTGGAAATCCTGACAACACTTTCGTTCTCGTTAGTTCTCCCTACGAGACTTATTTCAAGCATGTACTTGAAGTTTTTGTATACATAACTGTGCTAGAGCCAAACGCTCCTACTTTGAAGCGCTCTACTGACTCGATAAAGTGAAAATCGACTTTACCAACGATTAGATATCAATTCTATGATGAAATAGAGTTGAAAAATGCAAGAAAAAAATTTCGATTTTGTTGTGTTCCGTCACACTGTAATAGCCCCTTAAGAGGGGACATCATCCTGAGGTGTCAAAAAATGGGTAAACTTTGGGAATTTTTTGATAAGTAATTACTAAATGAAAAATGTCGTTTTTTTTTTGGAGAATATAAATGTAACTTTCAGATTTATTTTGCAATTTTTTTGAAAGTAAAATCGTACAAAATGGCGAAGTTATTCGCTGTTTCCGGAACCCCTTCTGGTGGATCATTGATTGTTGATCGCCACAGTTGGCAAGAACTGGGTGGTCTGAAATATAAAAAATTTATTGGTTTATAAACTAGAAATTATTATTTAAAATGTAGAGTACGATTTTTTTGATTGTCAATTATTTAATTTTTTATAAACGTTTGAAGTTGTTTGTTTTGGGTAAAAATGGTTACTTTTTCTTCAAACTTCGGCCATTCCTACAATTATTAAAATTTTCGAAAAATCGGACGCTGTATTTTAACACTAGATTTACGGGCTTTTCTTGTGTGAACCAGAAACTGAATCTTTCCTTCCAGAAATCGATTTGTTAGAGACAACATAACTGTATATTACTAACATATTTACAAATTCGGATATATTTTCGTATCATTCCATAAATAAAAGTAAGAAAAAGTTGCTACGAAATAATAACAATCGTTTTTGTAATTTCTCTCGTGAAATCTCAAATCCGTCAAATTGACGTGTCTCGTAAATCTAGTGTTAAATAATAGTTGAGGTACTGTAGGTAACACTATTCACTGTTCCAATGCACCTTTACATAAAGAAAAGTCAGGATATTATAAATGGTTAGTATTTGTCAATCCTCAGTCTTAAATTTGAGCTGAAAGTACAAATTTAACACTTTATGGGAATGGGAAAGAACATTGATGTTTTCTTCAAATTCTCGTGTATTTTCAAGTAATTTAGATATTGAAATAAAAATTTAAGGACATATTAATGATGGTTTCGACTATAATTTATGCATTTTTTTATTCAACATTATTATAATCACATATGATAAAAAAAAATTAAATATCTTTGTTTTTAAGACTATTTACACTTTATGTTACCGCATAGAAAGTTTTAATAATTCATTTTGTATGATATTTTTGGAAACAATCAATATGTAAAGGAACTTTGCATTCGTTACATATACATACATATATGTATATTGTTATCTTTTCATATGTTATGGGAAGTACAAACCTGGTATCTTCTTCTGATGCACTTACTTGTGGTTAATATTTTTATAATACGATATTTCTTCAAATTCGTGGATAGCCTTTGTAAACATGAAGTCACTAACGCAAATGATACAGTCGATTGTGAACAATTAATTACACGTAGAACATGCGGACGACGCCATGTAGAAAAAGAATGATCAAAGGCACTTTCACATGCACTATCATCAGTGTCATTATGATCATAATCGTCAGGAATATCTGATAAAACATCTGCACAATTTTCTTCTACAAATATATTGGGTTGTCCGGAAAATTCGTGCCGATTTTTATATACATAAATAAGTCAATTTCATACTTCAAAGTATTTTCTTTTTGTTCTGTAAAGTATCTATAAGGATTTTTTAATTTTACAATTTTTCGTCGTTTTTCCAGTAAATTGAAAAAGTCCATTTTATCAAACATGTTGTTTCTTTATTTTCTTTACGATCGAAATTCCCATTTTCAGATTTTGTTAACCATTTGCAAAGAATTTTTTCTGATAGACTACCGCCTCTTTAAACATTACCTATCTCGTTTGACGTTTTCTCACTAATTTTCCCTTTTCGTTGAAATAGAAGTATTCAATGCCAGAAGTGCACTCTATTTCCTTCATCTTTCCCTATCTTCAAGACAGTATAACACTGAGAAGAAACTAGTAATTGCAACGAATAAACTTTTAAGAGACACATAAAACAATAATCTTTCAGAATACATGCGAGCTTTATGTTTTCATACAATCTTATATGTTGTAATATATTTAAACACTACCTATTAAAAATCGGGACGAACTTTCTGGACAACCTAATATTTTCTCCTTCGTTATTCATTCTTATCGGTATTTAAATTTACGAAGCAAACAGTTAAATAATATAATTAATCCACTACAAATAAACGTATTTTATTGCAATTCACGCGACGGGTTACCACGAACTGAACTAAAGAGCCTCGATTTTCATAAAATACGAAATTATGTGAAGATAATGGTTATTAAATAAGATGGTACATATTTCCTAAAACATCGCGTTTGCAGTTTTTAGCGAGAGTCAAAGTGCTTTCCATGATTACACATCGCAACATGATTATTTCATATATGACACTAATTGACGTTTCCGGTTGATAACGCTAGTATTGGTTAGGACGTCAATTGGCGTCGTTAAAGTGTTAATAGCCACGTATAATTTTTCTTTTGTCACATCTTGATCATAATCTATACTGCGAGTGTGACTTGTTATTATAAAGCAACGTGTTAACTTTATCAAAGGTATGTAACCCTTTAACCATTTCGAACAATGTTCCAGCTGCTGTTGATCACTTGCGCGCTATTCATTTGTACGGTTATGGGAGAATCGGAGGAAGGACAGACTGGAAGATCTCGAGTCTCCGACGAACAACTAAACATGGCCCTGAGCGACCAACGTTACCTGAGGAGACAGCTGAAGTGTGCACTGGGAGAGGCCCCATGTGATCCAGTTGGAAGACGTTTAAAAAGTACGTGCACCGTCGAGTAGATTCATCGGCTGGCAATTCAAAACCAGATTCAAATAATAATACTCCGTTGTTCGTTCTACGAGAAAATGCGATTGTATTCCCTCTGGAATTCTGTTCGTCCTTTAATTTCTCGCATTCGCGAGGTTCCGATCGACTAGGGGGAATCGGGAAAAAAGCGAGAACCGCTTCGATAGAGTAAGAGAGAGTAAGAGAGAGAGAGAGAGAGAAAGTAAGAGAGAGAGAGAGTAAGAGAGAGAGGGTAAGAGAGAGAGAAAGTAAGAGAGAGAGAGTAAGAGAGAGAGTAAGAGAGAGAGAGAGAGAGAGTAAGAGAGAGAGTAAGAGAGAGAAAGAGAGGGAGGGTAAGAGAGAGAGAGGGAGAAAGTAAGAGAGAGTAAGAGAGAGAGAGAAAATAAGAGAGAGAAAGAGAGAGAGGGTAAGAGAGAGAGAGAAAGTAAGAGAGCGAGAGAGAGAAAGTAAGAGAGAGGGTAAGAGAGAGAGAGAAAGTAAGAGAGCGAGAGAGAGAGAGAAAGTAAGAGAGAGAGAGAAAGTAAGAGAGCGAGAGAGAGAAAGTAAGAGAGAGGATAAGAGAGAGAGAGAAAGTAAGAGAGCGAGAGGGAGAAAGTAAGAGAGAGAGAGGGGGGAGAAAAGGGATAAATTGGTCTTTGCCGAAGTTAACCCCATTTTGTAGCAAACTCCACGCTGTTCGGGATGGCGAGTCATCGAATTGCTTAGATCGGATTTATACCTGTATTTCGAGGGGCCGCGTGTTTCCTCGAAGACTTTGCCGATAAATTTCTATAAAGTTACCGGCAGAATTCGATTTAACCCGGCCGTTGTTATCCAGGTTTAGCACCACTGGTTTTGAGAGGCTCCTGCCCGCAATGTAGCCCGGAGGAAACACGACAGATCAAGAAGGTCCTTTCACACATTCAGCGAACCTATCCTAAGGAGTGGTCGAAGATAGTGCAGCAGTATGCCGGGGTTTCGTAAGGCACCAGGATAATTGGGAGCAGCTCGGAGGAAAACAACGATGCTCTGGATAAGGTCGATAAAGATAAAGGATGAAAAAGAGGAGATAGAACGAAGGAATAGAAAAGGAGCTTGCTTAGAATAGCTGTTTAAACGATCACACATGTCCAGCACCGACGATTATAATTCTTTTTCTTGGTACATTCTACGAAAGGTACCGAGTTTACTCTTTATACGACAGCACGCGTTATTTCATACACCGTTAACACTAAACCTACTTATTTTACTAAAAAATTATCGTTTTGAAAATTTTCATTTGGAATATCTTGCATATGACGTTATTGTATCGTCGTTTAACTTCACGACTTTTTTTTGTATAACACGTACAATGTATTTGTTTAATATTCACTCTTTTTCTTATCGTTTATTTTCCGGGAAAAATTTGTAATCTGTTTTGTCTACCGCGAGCGATCATTTCACCGCTTGAACGATTTATAATTCATAGCATGAGTCGATCTTTGTCTTTTATTATGTTATCTACGATGTAAAGAAAACTATGGCTTCAGCCTAATCGCCTTCTTGCTACGTTTAGTGAAATCTTGTGACACGAACGGAGAGAATCGAAACGTGAAAGCTACAAATAGCATATTTGCCAGTCTATTATTATTTTGCATTTCAATTCTGTCATTGTTCTACTAGTATTTTTTATATTATGTCTTTTAAGTGGCATTTTTTGGCTATAACCGTCCATTTTTTGGCGATATGTAGGCAAATTACGATTATAGCCATCTTGCATAGTTTCATTAATAAAAAAAGAAACATTATTAGTACGAAATATACTGATGCATTTATTTGATTATTCTTCAGCAATACATTGAACAAAAATGACTATAGTCTTTGCGACGCTCATAGCCGTCATTTGTTCTGAGTACAGAAAAAAAAGTAACGACAAACAAATTACGGTTAGAGTCGCCAGTTTTCCTGGAAAAACTGTGGTCAAATTTGATAATTTCCACTTCCAAACATATAACTGATGCTCAATTCCCTATTGCACTAACAAACAATTAAAAAAAAAACAAAAACTGCGTTTCTAGGCATGATTTTAAAACTAAAAGTGTCTAAATGGGTTAAAAGAGCGAACAAATTAACAGTACTTTGTATTAAGTTTGATCCTTCTACCATTTCTGTTTTCTTTTTTTTTCAAATGTCAGGACATTCGGAAAATATCTAGTTACTAGAGAATATATTTATATTAGGTTGTCCCAAAAGTTCTTTTCGTTATATTCACACACTGCTTTGTCTGACAACGTTTCGAGTAAACATGCAGTCCAATCTGTTTAAAATTGAACTTATGGTCATTAGTTGTCTTCTAGCTTTCCAAACAGTATGTTTCTTTTTCGAGAAAGTATCTTTCAGATTTTTCTGTGCCATCTCGAAAAATGGGAAATCAGGAAATCCATTTGCAACATGTGACGTTGTGTTGCTTTATAAAAGGCAGTAGTGCTCGGAATATTGCAAATTAGATTTACGCCGTCTATTACTATCGTACTATAACGGTTCAAACGTTTCGTAATTGACGCAGAAAGTTTAAAGTCGGAAATTTCAAACGAGATAAAAAACCACCTTGAACAATATTTTGTTAGAAAACGCACAGAAATGTTGGAAAAATCGCATCATAAATCTTCCGAAGAGAAGGAGAAGAATGAACAATCGGAATTCTATAGAATTACACCGAAAATAAACGATTTTATATCTGATGTCTAACAATAAAACGAAAGGAACTTTTGGGACAACCTAATATAATATCAAGAAAGATTGTTCTGAAGTTGACCAGGAAAATCACCGACTCAGACTCTAAACTAGGAAAAATATTTAACACAATCACTCAATAAGTCCCCGGTCTGACACATATATGCCAATATTGTTGACAAATCGTTTTACATAAAGGGCATCGAAAAGTTAGAAGAGCGTTGGAATGAATGTATCACTCTTGAAGGAGAATATGCTAATGAATAAAGTGGAATTTCTAAAAAAAAAGAAATTGTTTTTCTTAGTTAAACCGGAGACTTATTGAGTGATGTGTTATGTGAAAAATGTGTAATCAAAAAATCCTGTAATTTGTAAAAGAAAATACGGTGAGAAAGAATAAAATAAACATGATCTATTTTGAAATGTAAGAAAATATTTTATTCACTATTTAATTGTTGATAATCTTTCACTCTGTGTTGAGAAATACGTCTTTTTTAACATTTTGACTGCCGCGTCATTCTAAAAGTTCTAAACAGGCCATGTCATCCGTACGATTATATGAGTGACGCTTATATTGACTATTTACGAAAGATCTTAGTAGGTATTTAACACTAGATTTACGGAACACGTCAATTTGACGAATTTAGGATTTCACGAGCGATGTTACAGAAATAATTGCTATTATTTTCCAGCAGCTTTCCCCCACTTTTATACGAAAATATAGCCGAATTTGTAAGTATGTTAACAATACACAGTTAAGTTGTGTCTAATAAGTTGATTTCTCGAGGGAAAAATACGGTTTCTCGTTCACTCGGGAAAAGCCCGTAAATCTAGTGTTAAAATGATATTTCACGGGATATAACGAGTCTCCGTCAAATTATTATAAAAAAAACAATATAAAAACAAGAGCGCGTTATACGGGAGTCCATTGTGTATGTAAAATGTCGGTAGGTTTAGTGTTAAACCTTCTTATTCTTTACACACGTTTATTCGCGCTCGGTATCCTTTAATCATTCTACACACACACACACACACGTACATGAATAAGCGTTATTCTCTACATATCGAGATGATAATAACATATGCATATGATACATATATAAAATAAAGTTTATTCTTCGAAATGTGAAATAGGATTACTTTCCATAAAAGGGGCTCGCATTCTCTCGGTTTAAGCCTATGAATGGGAGCTCGGCATCGATCGTATTCACTCGCCTCGGCTCGACGATCGAATCTTATTCGCGGAACGAGCAGTTATATATACCAAGAGTGAGTGAGTGGTTGTATAAAAATGAAAAGAATCGGGAGGGAACGCGAGAGAGAGAGAGAGAGACAGAGAGAGAAAGAAAGATGCAGAGAGAGAAAGAAAGAAAGATACAGAGAGAGATAGAGATAGAGATAGAGAGAGAGAGCAAAGGGGAACGATCGTTTACGACTGTGACGTCAGAAGCGAGGACAGTAATAATGGCGGATGCAAGTAGCGGGAAAGTAATAAGCCAGATTCATATTTTATATTTTATTCTCGCGTCTCGACTGGTTTCAATTTCGCTGTATTACAATAGATACCTTTATTCCCGTAAACTATACCAGAAACTTTATACAGCCGGGCGTTTTATAACGTGCCTGAACTCTCGTCGAAACTCTCCTTTCCAAGAATATTTTCTCACAGCCTGGTTTTCCTGCTTAACCGTCCGGGCGTCACGTCACGAGTCAACGTTACACAGAGTTTCACTTTCTACAGGGACGACCACACGGAATCCTCCTCGTCTGTCTGTTACGCAACGATCGTGGTGTGCATTCTTCGAAGTGTGTCGGCATGTGGTGGCTCGCATACGACATTGAAAGTATTCGAACAATGGCGTAGACTTACGCGACACCGAAGACATTCTAGTTACACGGTCTTTGAGTAGACGTCAAAGTGTAATTACCGGATTATATTTACATCGAGCGTAACGTTTACCCAGCCTTATCGAGAATTAACGACAATCAACAAGTTGCTAATTATTTGGTGTATAATTAACGGTACGTTCCAAGCGGAGCAATTTACAAGAACTCGTAACTGCGCTAGGATCGTTCCTTCAACCCTAGATAATCTCACCGCCGTTCTGTACCGGTGTAAAATCCTTCCCTTCACATTTCTCATTTATTCCGCTTCGTTTATATTTAATTTCGATGTTGACGATATTACCAGGCTGTCGGGATTCGAACGAAATGAAATTACAGGCATTCCGGAACAGATTAGATCCCCATACAAATAGAGGAGAGGAATTTCACTCAGGTATGCGTAATTTCTGTTGCGTTCTCGTTATATCACGTTCAACCGGCACGTTCTTGAGACACGTAGGTCAAGGTCTTGTCGCTAATTTCGAGCAGGATCAATTTCAGCGGTCGAATCAACGTGTGGTTCGAGACCGATGTAGGTCGAATTAGTCGAATACCTGACATTGTTTCTACACATACACGTTCTATCGTTGTTAGATAGAAAGTTTGTATCCTTGCCAGTGTACGATGCACGAAACTAAACGCGAAGGAACGAGTAGAACTTAATTGAACAACACCGTTGCGGCGTTTCACTTTTTTCAACCGAGATTGATACGCTTCCTTGAGTTCGGCTGAAACACCTCGATAAGCAAGGAACCGATCCGTACTCGAGGTAGATTATAGGTCGCTATGGTATATATACGACTATACCAGTCGGAACCGTCTCGGGCTCTCTCTTCTCGCAGGTTATTACCGTCAATAATATCGATTTCCACGAACGTTATAATTCGTTTCGCGGAGAAATTCAACCAGCCCCGAGAAATACTTCCTCGAACGGAGAATTGTTAATTCCTTCTGTGTATATACAGTGAGAGTCAAAAGTGAGTATACAATCCGTCTACACTGCGGTGAGTAACTATAGCACCGCCTAAATTTTTAGCTTGCGTGTTGTTGGTAAAGGACTACTCCCTGCCAATAAATATCACTAGCTCACGAATCACTCTACTACTATTTTATTCAATTATCACATTAATTTCCAATTTTAGATGTCTGTTCACTTATTGTCTTTTCCACTCTTTTATTCTCGCACGTTCACGTAAAAAGGCGGGAAAATTCTTTACTCGGTGTACGGAGCTAAATTTTGTCTCGTGGCCCAGGTTTGTCCATTTCAGAGAGCAAGATTGGAACCAAACAGGATTCGTGTCCATTTGATGTCCACACAAGGAAGCGTTTTTAGAGCTGTAACGTAAGCTGTTACAAAATACGTAAAATATGTTTATTTTGTACAATTTAGATATGTGAACGCGTGTCATATGTTCGTTACGAAGACTGAGAAGTTTCTTTTTTTTTTATTCTTGTTTGTGCTCCTTATACAGGGTGGTCCACCTAAATGTAGCCACCTAAATATCTTTTTTATTTGTGATGATATAACAGAGATATTTTTAATGCAACGTAAATGGTATCACAAGACGAATGCTTTGCAAATGTTAATTTTTTCCTCAAGGTCATTTTTTCCCGAGTTTTCAAGGTCATCGATACTGTTTTTCTTGTAAATGTATATTTTTTCCCCTTGCATATTGTAGTTGACATTAAAACGCATTCAGAGATATTAATAATATGACCTTGAAGTGACCTCTGACTTCCAAAATTGAAATGAGATATGAAATTCATTTCCAGCGTGAACCTGTGGATATGTAAATAAATACAATGTTCATGCTATATAAGTATCTAGAGGATCACATTCGTCTTGTGATATAATTTACATTGCATTAAAAATATCTGTTGTCATCACAAATAAAGGAGATATTTAGGTGGACCACCCAGTATATTATTTTACATGGGCGTAGCACTCTTTCAGGTGGAGCTTGTCTTCGTGAAAAATTATTTTCATTGGTTTTTGAGTAGCTCCACCTTCGCTACTTTTCTAGTAGAGTGGTGGAAAACTTGGGTTTTCCTCAAGCACGCGAATTAAAAAAACGGGTAAGAAAGAATACTAACAGAGAAAAGGTAAACTTGTTGAAAATATGCTGGATGAGCTTTTACAAAAGTGCATCGTATACTATTTTATATAAAACATCGATGGAGGACATAGAATTTTAGACGTTAGATTTATCACCTAAATGAACATTTTCAAAATTCAAAATTTGAAAGAATTGCCCTGGGACCTTTGTATAGTGATGTCAGACCTATTACATACGAAAAATGTAAGGATATGGAGCAGTTATTACCTTATATACCTCCTGTACATTATGAATATTTCAAAACTCTGCCACATAAAGAGCATAAATAAATAATATCAATATCTTATGTTAAGTTCAACAATATATAAATATAATTAACGTTCAAAATAAAAAATACTACTCCTATTTTATTTCTTCTTATTATTTATAAACAAAATTGGATCAATACAAAATATATTTTAAGTGATATTTTATTTGTCATAATTGAAATTAAACGATTCTTACAATTGACTAATTATGAAAACGGTGTAAGTCCATTTACAGTCCGTAAATATATTTCAGTTAAATTCGCCTAAAAGAAATTTATATAATCAAATTACATATTGATAAGTTAGTAGAAACATTGCCAGACTTGACATAATTAATTTATATTTTTCAATTGACTAATATGCTAACCTTTAATTTTCTCGAAACAACAAAAAATGGATTTGCACCAGTTTTAAAATAAACGATCCATATGTAATAATTGTTAAATAAGTGTTGTTGTTCTCAAGGTGTACACTCACTTTTGACTCTCACTGTAGGTACATAGGTATTTGTTGCGGGTCACCGTTCTATTTGGGTTAACAAGCTGTTGCTTTCGCAATTATCGGGATTGTGCGGACACGGGGAAGAAAAATTCTACGGATAGAAAAGATCAGCGGAATGCATTGTACGATTCAGATGTTCGATCTCGCGCGATGTACATTTCGGCGAGCGTTTGTTCTTCTTGATTGATGCGCGATGATACACTTTCATTGGGGAAATACAAATATTGAATCACGTCGGAGGGAGTCGAGAACCAATGTTTGTTTTCTCGGTACCTCATAGATGACACTGAGCATATATGTAGATCATATATGTATGCATATTTGCGCGTATCTCTTCGTATTTATCGTTCATTCGCCTGTCGACTTTGCTCGTGGCTCGTAAAACATCTCGATGGACACGGTATAGGTAAATACACCGATGGACAAAATTATAAGACACTCTGAAAATTCCTAGAATATGGATTTAGTATTGTACTCATTCTATACGGTGTTAAATATAAATCGAAATAATTTATTTTTAACTTCTTCATAAATTAAAGGAATATTACGACAAATTTTTAAATTAAATAAACATGATATAATTTAAGTTGGGCAAAATTATAAGACACTCTGAAAATTCCTAGAATATGGATTTAGTATTATACTCATTCTACACGGTGTTAAATATAAATCGAAATAATTTATTTTTAACTTCTTCATAAATTAAGGGAATATTACGACAAATTTTCAAATTAAACAAACATGAAATAATTTAACTTGGATAAAATTATAAGGCATTCTGAAAATTCCTAGAATATGGATTCAATATTGTACTCATTCTACACGGTGTTAAATATAAATCGAAATAATTTATTTCTAACTAACATTTTCTAATTTTAGATTTGTAAATTAAATTTACATTTGTAAATTTGGTAAATGTGACGAATTCTTGAGTATTTATATCAAATTAACCGGCGAGTTTATATAATTCCCAACTCGTAATGGCGAATGTGATAAATATCTTGACTGATTGAGCCAATAGAATACAGCGCAGTTTTTTGAATTAGGTTAGGTTTGGTTAGGTTATACCTAATAACCTAAGTTAGGTTAGAATAACAATATTTTACAATTTACAATTAAACATTCAATAAATGATTATTTTAAATCACATGGATGTTGGTAAAGTTATGGACTTTTATCACATTTACCAAATTTAGCGATGATTATATATAATAACCAGTAATTCTACACAATCACCGGATTAATCACATGTACCGTAACAGGTTTACAGTAATAATCAGCAGTTCCAGTGTTCATGGAGTGTTTCATACTTTTCTCCACCAGTGTAAGCAAATAAGAGATTACATGAAAACTACCAACGCTTTTTGAATAAAGGAGAGAGCGAGAAGGAAGGCAATATCGTATTTCAAAACGGTTACGGAGGAGAATACGCTAGAAATGAAACTGTTGTTGCTTAGAAAAATTGGAGAAATAACCCCATAGAACGATAGCGGGAAGAGCAGAACTGTTCGAAACGGAGAAGAGAACTCGCGTTATCATAATAAAGCGATAAAAGGTTGGCCCGTAGTATAATTTTACACGTGACACTGTGAAACATTTGTACGCGACCGTGTAAAACGTTCACCTTTTCGGAATAACGATAAAAGCGACCCAAGAACGGTGTTTCGTATATTTGGAGATGTGCGTAAGGGTGATATATCGTGCAACTGTTTGTGCTCGTTCGATCGCGACCCTCGTCTCCTATAATTCGTTCTACGATCGTGGTAGAACGACTCTAACCTATCCTTGTTTCTCCGAGAGCAGATCCTTGACGTCGTTAAAATTGTTACGCGAACGACCACGAGGTCTCTGACTTTTCTCGATACGCACGGTTCATCTTGAGGGATCATCGTTCGCACAGCTCTATCGACCACTCGCGCCATGGAAGGCCAACTCGTTTCACCCGATGGAAAACAGATAAAAAGGCACCGTTAACTTGGTATATACAGTGTGGTCCAAAATAATTGGCAATTTAAAATTCCCGCGTTTCGTATAGCCAAGTGTAATTGTTAAATGAGTCGTTTATTTTGAAAGTGACCTAAGTCCATTTATGTTTAAATTGAGATATTTAAGAGTTTGTGTTTCGATGAAATTAAAAGTATACGTTAATAATTCAAAAACGAAGCTTCAATTAACATTTTGGTAAAGGAAACAGTTGTTCAGATTCATCTTAGCAAAACCCCCATTTCCGGGAGTTATAGTAGTTACGGGACACCTTGTATACTATGCTGTTCTAGTGTGGTCATTGTGTGTGCGATATCTATTTGTTAGGCAGCGGTAAATGTGTCCTTAACCACTTTTGATTTTTAAATTTGCATTTTATCACTCATTATTTACGTGAAAATCAGGGAACCTTGCCACTGGTATTTTTCACAAAATTGAAGACAAAATTTCTGAAAAATAAATAAGTTTGAAGACAAAAAAACCAAAGGAATCAAGATAATAAAAACAGATAGCATAAATGTGACCCTTTTGATTTTTAAATTTGCATTTTATCACTCATTATTTACGTGAAAATTGTAGAATCTTGCCACTGGTATTTTTCACAAATTTGAAGATAAATGTTCGAAAACAAAAAAGACCAAAGGAATTAAAGAATAAAAACAGATAGAGTAAATATGTTCTTAACCACTTTTGATTTTTAAATTTGCATTTTACCACTCATTATTTACGTGAAAATCGTAGAACCTTGCCACTGGTATTTTTCACAAATTTGAAGATAAATGTTCGAAGACAAAAAAAAAGAAACCAAAGGAATTAAAATAATAAAAGCAGACAGCGTAAATGTGTCCTTAACCACTTTTGTTTTTTAAATTTGCATTTTATTACTCATTACATGAAAATCAATTTGTCGGTTGTTCATCTGGTTGTGTGAATGAAATCATAAATATGCAATGCCGGACGAAAAACGCTGGTTAAACGAAATAACGCAAACGTGACAGCGGCAGTCAAAGTGTTAAGTGGAGGTGTTTTTCAAAAAATGCGTGTACCTATTAAATTATCACAAAATTTCTTTTCGTTTAATTGCTAGAGACGAGGTGTAGAATCTTTCATTTTCGACATAATTCTACTGAATTATATACAATCCATTCTAATCTATCGCTTTTCTTCATATTATCAAAAAATACATGGTGTCATTTTTAAAAAAACTGTTTACTATCAAAATATCGTTCAAGTTGCTTTTTATATCTCATTTATCCAGTCGAATTTTCTATTATGAAAAAAAGAAGCAAAATGGCGTGGACGACAATAAATTGTAGCAGAGCATGGTTTATGATCGCCGTTAGAAAAATAAACTTGCAGATGTCGAAGATTTCGCCTTCGACACTTTACGACTACTGCAAGTTAAGAACCGTAATTGTCGAAATTAGTTTACAACGCGTGTGGAGCTCATGGCCATCACAATACCTCTCGAATATACCACCTAACCTAACCTAACCTAACTTTTTAAGGAAAAAACAAGCACGTGGCGACTAATTCGCGTGCTTGAGGAAAACCCAAGTTTTCCACCACTCTACTAGAAAAGTAGCGAAGGTGAAGCTTTCAAGAGCTTCTCAAAAAACCAATGAAAGTAGTTTTTGACGAAGACAAGCTCCACCTGAAAGAGTGCTATGCCCATGTAAAACAATATGTAAGAAGGAGCACAAACGAGAATAAAGAAAGAAAAGGGTCTAGCAGGTTAAGGGGGTCAAAAGTGCCCTCCAACCGATTTGGTAGTGCGATACACCATTCGATAGCTTACCAAAAGAAACCATGTGACACCAAGTTTCAACCCTCAAACTCAACCGTGGGGGTAGTTACAGGGTAAATTCTAATTATCAGTTTTTCGACTATTTTCCCTATTTAATGATACGCAAAACTTCTGAAAAAAATCTGACATATTGCACACATGAAGGCACATCTCAGGGAATTTTTTCCGATTTTTTCGTTGCAAATCCTAGCTGTAAAAAATAAAAAACGCAAAAAAATGCGGATATCTTTTGAAAAAAAGATAGCGCTTTTTTTATATTTTTTTAATAGCAGCGTATTAGCATGATCATCATCCTCAATTTTTTTCATATCTTTTGGATTGGTGCGCCGTTGTCAAAATAATTGAAAACCGATATTTTTAAGGTATTTCGCGTGAAAAAGTAACTTCTACTTCGAATTTTTACATTTTCTGCATACAGTGTGTATATCGTGCAACCTCGAACATTTAAGGTTTTCCAACTTGTAGGTTCATGGAACGCCCCTTTGGGAATGTTAGGGTTAATGTTACAGATTTTTCTGTGAGGTCAATTCTGGAGTAAAAAATCTCCCATTCAAGATACATTATATATTATTGAGCAACAAATTAAATGGTTAGTATTTAAATCAACTTTCGGTCAGTATGTTATTACCAAATAGGCCAATATAAAAAAACTAAACGGTCAGTATGTAAATAAAAACATGGTCAGTACATAATTTATTTAAATACTGACAATTTAGTACAAATACTGAGCAAAGGATACTGATCAAATTATTGAAATACTGACACTTAATATTTAAATACTGACCAATAAAATAAGCCACTATATTGGAGCAACTTGAAACAGTTTTGGCGAAAGCTTGGCGTGAAACAACCATGAAAGAGTATGTAAGTATCGTCGTAAACTTTAAGAAACGTCTCTGACGCTTGTATAAAACGTAAAGACGTTCATTTTGAACATATGCTGTAAAAAATTGCCTTCTATTTATATTATTAACTAATCTACCTCCTCCAGCGGAATAATCCTCACACGACAACTGTCACTCATTACCAAACGTCAAAAAAGTCTAGAAACTTCTCGTGAATAACACGTAATAAAATTCGAAGCTTTTCAGATTTATCTCTTCAATTTCTCTACGTAATTTCTAAGTAAAACTGAAAATAAAACACTGGTTGATGGGTAGTTATGCTAGCTATTGAACGTCTCCGATGCAAATAGATTAACTAAAATAAAAACAATTAAAATTCGTCGGTAATTCATAAAGTTAGAAGCTCCGAAGTTATTATATACCAGTTATTTTGAATCACCCTGTATATATACAGATACCTATACATAGATAGGAAGCGCAGACTGAAGAGCAGAAGACGAAGTAGAAGACGAAGACGAAGAAAGAAAAAAGAGGAAGAGGAGGAAAGAGAAAGAGAGAGAAAGAGAGAGAGAGAGAGAGAGCAGAAGTTTCGAAGGGGGGAAGTTTCCGACGAGAGGGAGACGTTATGGGACAAGAGTCCGACGCGAGTGATTTCTTCGTTCGGCACGGAGTTGGCATTTTCGCACGTATTGAACTCGGCTGCATACACGACTCGCGCTTTCCTGGATATTTATGTACACACTGAGAGAAACAAGTTTCCGGGTGGCTCGTTGACGGTGCAAGTGGTAGAGGGAAGCTCACCGTGATAAAATTCCCCTTTATACCGACATACATACGTACCGGTATATGTGTACATAATGTATCGATGCCCGATTGTATCCTCCGCGATGAGTACCGTTCGAAGGAATAACTTTCTCCGGCGGACGTGGACCATCGTACTACGATCGGACTAGCTTCTACATCGGACAAGTAAATCGATAAAAGGCAACAGGATCGAGCGAAGAATCGTAACGTTAACGTCGCTATTTATGCGATACGCGCGATGGAGTGCAAAGCATCGATTTCACGAGAAGAGCGGTCGGAAAATATGGAACGTATTTAAATTTGGCCTCTGTGAAACGCCGACAGGAATATCGAGAGGTGTATTTATTACTCGAGTATCGAACGGGCGTGCTATCGTGGCTCAAATATAGTATTCATTTTGTAATCAACGACAGTGTCAATCATGGCTTTGCATATGCAAGCATTACTCTTATCGAGATTATATCTGTTAGATTCCCATTAATAAAGGACGTATATACACGATCACGTAGCTAATGTAACGTAGAAACGTAGTTATTAACGGGACAGGTATACAACCTGTGTGAAACTAAATGAATTAAGTGGAGGAATCGAACGAAGGGGAATGAGGTAAGGTTCGTTGAAGGACAGCTTTCTGAGAGGTTGATGGACAGAGAGTGTTCGTCGATTAAAGGCACGTGGTTCGATAGAGATCGGTAATTACGACGAACGAAAAGAAACGAAACGGTGGGAACGGAATTAAAGGATAGAATGCTAACGAGCCTTAGTACACGAGATATCCTCGTGCATCCAACCTATGCTTCCGGCAACTCTTGCCGGTTCACAATGCCTCGACACACATACAGACACACGGTACACGCGAATGACCTCGAGAGTATCGTCCTAATACATGTACGAACATTTTGCCGAAGGTACAAACACAAACGCGATTCCTCGCTGCACAATCGTGGTACAGGACGTTTCAGAAATTGAAACGAATTTGAGGGTGAACTCTGAGAGTTTAGGGTAAAGTAGCCGAATATCAAACCCCATTTCTTTAAGTAAGAGCAATTCTCGATTAACCCTTTATGGGTTAGAATTTTTGTTTTAAATCCAAGAAATTGGAGGAACGAAAAATTAGCAATTATAAACCTATATATGCAAATGAAAACAAATTTTTCCGGTTAAACAATTTTATTGCAATATATTCACTATGTGACTTTCAGGTAATAACGGCCTATAATGTTTGCACTTCTGTGTAAAATGTCGAGAAATTAAAATGTGACCTGAAAGTTACACGAGCCTATAGAGGGTTAAAAATACTTTTATTAAAATACGATACATGTCTCAAATGCAAGATATGTACAGTTTTGCAACATATTAGAAATGATAACAAAATAGATGAAGTTCCATCGTAATAAAATTAAAATGAAAAGTAGACAAAACTGAGACCCAGATTTGCATCTTGTCAAAAGATATTTCACGATTGAAAATGCATGACGAAGATTATTACTAATAGCCAACTCAAAAGCTATTCGCTATCTGATCTCCGCAAGCCAAAATATCTGTTATCCATAGCAAGATAGTACTGAACTAGTTCAGCTTCAATTTTTTGGCCTAACACAGGCTTTCTGCCAAGAGACTGACACCAAATGTTCAGGAGAGAAATTGGTATTTTTTACATACCGATCGAGAGTTCCTCTGAGAACAACAAAATGTTTTGTCGCCGTTTTATAGCTCATAATATGCTCTCTAACTACTTTAACAGCCAATACCATCTGATCTTTATTCCACTGTTTACATTTTTTAACAGAATCCACCTAAAACAAAATTAGGTACTTAATATGAGACCTGTCTCATACTAGGAACTTTCAAGCGTCCCATATTCGGAAACAGTGGTATGATAAATATTGTCGCTGAGGAAAATCAACTTTAAACATTCATAAAAATTCAACGTATCAAGATATAAAAAAAAATCTTACGCTGCATTGTAGATTATTTTACGGAGAATAATGTGCAGAAATTTCAAATTGAATGGATGAAAAGTTTCGGAGATCTGCTGGGTGCAAGATCGGAAAACACAGGTTAACTATTGACACGATAACTATTAAGTAATTTTGAGGTTAACATTCTATTATTTAAAAATACACAACTACTAAACCTTAAACTCCATTGCATGCACTATACAACAGTATTTATGAATGTGATTATGCATTTTGGATATATTCGTAATTTAATTGTACGACTTGAAAAACTTTCTGCAATGTGTTTCACGCATATGCTTGCTCAAGACACTATGTTGTTTTCGTATCATTCGAATAATGTAACTGAAGTACAGTTTGTTCTGAAGCAAAGGATTATTGCTACGACGTTCGAGACTTGGAGTCTCATATTAGGCTATTTTACCCTACAAACCGTCAGACACGATTTACTGTTACAGATTACTGTTGAAATTCAGAAATTTAATTATATTAAATGGCGTTACTTTCACTGAAATCATCCTCTTCTAATTAGTTTTGCTTGATTAATTTGACACAGATCACCATTCTCAAAAAGTTGTCTATAACACTGATACGCGAATGGAACATAGTATATATGTGAGTTGAAAGTTACACTGGTGTATTTTTCAGTCAGTCTGTATTACAAGCCTCGATTATGTGGCTCGTTTCGACACGTGGTGAGGGGACTGCGCCTGCGACAGAGGCAAAGAGAGCACGAGACCGTCGGAGGGTGGAAAGTAGGGAGAGAGAGCGTAGGTAGGGTTAGGTGGAGAAAGGAAGACAGACATGGGAGGAGGGTAGCCTGGCTCGAAAAGGCTTAATGAAAGTTGCCTGTTGCTCGTACAAATCGTCGTGTCAACGGAGAAAATCTCCATTCCCCACTCTTTGCCTCGACCTATAGCGAACCGAGTGGCCTTTCACGTGATAGCCGCTCGTAACGCCGGATCAATTCTGTCCCATACTACTCGTTCTACGCGACTCGCTCCTAATTACCGAGGGTATTTTCCTTGCGGTGTTGCGGTAGGGCATACGAGCCACGATGATAAACGCGTAATCCGTTTACAAAGTGATTACCTTCGATCAATGAGAATCTGTAGATTCTCAGCGAGAAAAAAACGACACTTTTTTTCTTCTTTTCTCTTTGCATATCGCAGAAACTATCAGTGTGTGTCACAGCGTTGGGAGATTATCAACTGTATCATTTTTTGATCATATTTATTTAACACTAAACCTATTATTTATATTTATTGGAAATGGGTTATTAACACGTTCCGTGCCAAGCCATTTTTGCCTGACTTGTCGTTCAGGCCATTTGATATTTTGACTAAAGATTGATATATTATCACACAATATTTCATTACATCATCAATACATAAGTAGTTCTCTTGTTTAGAGTAGCTATCACATCGTGTACCACTTATGGTACACGTGGCGCTGCGATCAGTTCGATTGCAAAAGTTAGTCGGTTCGAAACTTTTCGATTAATAAAAAACCTGCTGCATTCGAATTTGTTAAATAAAAAACGAGAGAAATAATATATTTAACAAAAGAAGGAGTAGGTAAATATACACGGAGATAACGGTTTTTGTTTTTCATTTGTTTCTGTTGGAAAAGAAGTTTCTATTATTTACTTTCATTAGATTATTGTTTACACATTAGATATTCATATACAAAAAACTATAAGAATAATGACGTATTCAAGCGAAAATTGCCCGAAAAAGCCGTTTTTATGCCTCCCTTGCTTTAACAAAATCCACCATTAAATGTAATTATTAATTATTCTATATATAACAATTAAATAAACCTATGTGTTTTGTTCTATAGTGCATTTTGTATAATGCATCACTTTTTTTGGTTGAAATATATTTTACAGAATTACATTTGTCATAAAATACATGTTTTCAGCGCATTAAATAAATATGACTGCGTGTACCACCGGTGGTACACGTGGCCTGAAGATCAAGTTTAACGTGTACCATCGGTGGTACACATGGCACGGAACGTGTTAAACAAAAGTAAAGACTGTGATTCTTTTAATAGAACTTTATTAAGCGGCGTGGAAGGACGTCTTAACTGTTTGAATATTATAGAACGAGTGAGTGAAAACTTGAAAGGGCGCGCAGAAAGTCCGCTATCCACTTAAGAAAAAGAAACTTGGAAAACGTCTGTTTATTTTCCAGGGCCTTAGGTATAAACTGCTACAGGCCTATGGACCCGATGACATCTGGTCAGTTCTATTATTCTAGCAAGCAGTGTTTGTCATTCATAACACAATTCATTTTTGCTTACTAGCTGACGGATTGTTATTAGTAACAATCCAACAATATTCCTACCGCGAGTGGTCGAATGATCCTTTAAAAAAAAACGTGTTCCTCAATATAGAGCGAAGATTATGAATAATTAGATGATGAACCAAATATTTTTTTACATTTAACCCCTTAATTGTGGGTACGTTTAGCACCCCCGATCACTCTACACGCAAAAAAAAAAACGAGAAAAGAATATTTTACTAAAATCAAATCATAAAACTAGACAATATAATTCGGATTATTTTATAAATTACAAAAAGTATACAAAGTAAGAGAGTATTATGTAATAAAGCGTAAATATACAAGTTGGATATAATTTTAGTATGTGGTTTAAAAACCACACCTGCAGTTAAAGGGTTAATCCAGTGATTATGTATAATTGCCAGTTACTATGTATAATCACCACTAAATTTGGTAAATGTGACGAATTCTTGAATATTTATCAAATTAACCGGTGAGTTTATATAATTCTCAACTCGTAATGGCGAATGTGATAAATATCTTGACTGATTGAGCCAATAGAATACAAGCGCAGTTTTTTGAATTAGGTTAGGATGGGTTAGGTTATACCTAATAACCTAGGTTAAGTTAGAATAATAATATTTTATAATTTACAATTAAACATTCAATAAATTGTTATTTTAAGTCACGTGGATGTTGGTAAAGTTATGGACTTCTATCACATTTACCAAATTTAGTTGTGATTATATATAATAACCGGTAATTATACATAATCACCGGATTAATCACATTTACTGTAACATATATACATAAATAAAACTATTTTTATGTAGTCTATGGCTGCATTAATTTCTTCACATCATTGCAGTAACGACGATAATATTGAAAAATTGAAGTTAAATTTTTTGACATATACTGAACATAGATTGCTCTTATTAGTTGAATTAATTCAATTTCTTCAATTTCTATACTGTTTTACTGTTTCTTCGAATGTAAAAATGTTCGAGGTTGCACGATATACACACTGTATGCAGAAAATGTAAAAATTCGAAGTAGAAGTTACTTTTTCACGCGAAATACCTTAAAAATATCGGTTTTCAATTGTTTTGACAACGGTGCACCAATCCAAAAGATATGAAAAAAATTGAGGATGATGATCATGCTAATACGCTGCTATTAAAAAAATATAAAAAAAGCGCTATCTTTTTTTCAAAAGATATCCGCATTTTTTTGCGTTTTTTATTTTTTACAGCTAGGATTTGCAATGAAAAAATCAGAAAAAATTCCCTAAGATGTGCCTTCATGTGTGTAATATGTCAGATTTTTTTCAAAAGTTTTGCGTATCATTAAATAGGGAAAATAGTCGAAAAACTGATAATTAGAATTTACCCTGTAACTACCCCCACGGTCGAGTTTGAGGGTTGAAACTTGGTGTCACCTGTTTTCTTTTGGTAAGCTATCGAATGGTGTATCGCACTACCAAATCGGTTGGAGGGCACTTTTGACCCCCTTAACCTGCTAGACCCTTTACTCGAATTATGGGTTTCTAGTAATCTTGGCTTCATCGGTCACCGATGACCCCCATGGCGCTTAGAACAAACTCAATGGCGGTCACCAGTGACCCCCATGGCGTTCAACGTGTTGACATCGTTTGCACAAAAGTATCTCGGGCAGGTGAAGCTCGGGAAAAACCAGTGTCAAGTTATTTATTTTCGGAAGAAGTAAACGTTTCTCTCGGACAGACGTTAAACCTTGCGAAGGATTATGTCCTCCGTAGAACTGGTTGATATTCTTGAATGGCGAGCTTCTCGGCTTCAGACCGACTTTGTGCCGTATTACTGGTAACGTGACTGCGGCATAAGCTGGTCTCCGGTGAGCACACCAGCTTTGGCGCAAGTTTCCATCGAACTTTGTGGACTTTTGTAAAATAGAAGCACCCCTCAATAACTGATAATTGTGCAGCGTGTTTGTACACGTCGCGACGAAATTTGCTCTGCGATTCTATCAACATTCCCTCGCGACGTGTATCTAACGTGTTCAATTTTTTTCTCCTTGAACTTAGACAGCTAAATTCCCCAGAGATTGAAGTAATTACAATATTCCTACTGTTCCTTTTTTTTTTTTCTAATTTCAACTTAAAAAAAAAGATACATTTGAACAATGTCTGTTTCACTTTGAAATCTGATCAAAGAAACGTCGAAAAAGAAACAAAGAAAAAACGCGCGAAACTGTGAAAAGGTTACGAGTAGCTCAGTTACGACACGCTTCTCTTTACAAGAACGGCGTAACGTTACAGGATTCGTTAATTATCGTTAGAATAGGTTGATTTAAAATTCACGATAATGTCTCTCTTACAACTTTTCCATTTAATTGCTACGTTAAAGTAACGCTAATGGACGTGGTTGAAGGGGGATTAAGCATGGGAAACCGAGTCGTCTGTGCCGGTGGTGACGTGCAGCGAATCTTTCGCGACCGGTGATTTTCGATAACGCCAGCCACGATCTGATGGACTTCTGGAACCGTGTCATATCCTCTCAATAATGTAGTAAACACAAAGGCATTCCTGTCTCTGTCGAACGCGTCGTTTATGTATACATAACACATTCTTCGGTGGTAAGCGTGGTTATGCGCGCGGACCATCTCGTCCCTCTTGTTACCTCTTCGAACGCAAACGGACGGAGTAGTAGACAAGCTCGGTGCTTCTATGTGTATGCACGCCAGGAATCCACCCGGCGGAGTGAAAGAGAGGAACAGAACGAGCTTCCTAGTTGAAGAGACAGAGAACGAACGGGGGTAGAGACAGTGAACAGCAATAGGAAGGGTAGCTGGACCGATAGGGACGTTGAGGGACGAAGAGGAACGGAGACAGGCACGGTTCTAGCTGAAACGAAGGAGGAGGAGAAAGCTAGGAGGATAGAACGATGAACAGAGGGTTGGAAGAGAAAGGATGGTAAAGAGAGGGAAGAAAAGGCAGAGAAATGGGGTGAGGAGGGTTGGAAAGGGAGTGAGAGAGCAAGAGAGGGAGGGTTAGCAGAGAGAATGAAAGGGGGAGGAAGAAAAAGAGACGCAGAGGAGGAGGAGAATGGATAGAGACGGAGGGATTGGTTTATATGGCAGATACATAGCACGGCTTGCGGAGGGCACAAGTTAGTGTCTACATATATACGCGAGAGATCGATAGAGGACAGAATCCCGGGACATCCCCAGCGATCCTGTTCTCTTATTCTTGCAAGAAGCATCCTCGGTTAGCCTACGTTGTCGTGCCTTCGCTGCATGTCCTCAGTTTGCATTAATGCGAGACTAGTAAGCGAATGAGTGAGGTATAGAGGTGGAGGTGAAGAAGAAGAAGAAGAAGAAGAAGAAGAAGAAGGAGGAGAAGGAGAAGGGTTAGCTGGGCAAGAAAGAGGCGGCTCGACCAACGAGCGGCAAAGGAACGAGCATTATCCTGTATACATTACGCGTTCGACGAACGTACGGCAACTTCCTTTCTCGAGTCCCTCGTCTCTCCCTCTGGATATCCAGTGAGGTGAAATTACCACGGGGGCGGACTCGATTCTATGGGGTTAACGGTGAAATCGCGTCGAAGGGGCAGATCTCTTGCGCGCTATGTCTTCTATCGTCGCTGAACCGAGAGAGGAGTCACGGAAATAAAGATTTCTTTCAAACTCACGACGAAATCCATGGTTGAACTTGGTGTACGTTGTCATCCCTATCCGTAGGAAAAGACCCCATCGTTTAATCGTTCAATTCCCCTTTAGTAGACGTGGTTGCACGCGCGCGGACTTGTTCGTAAAGTTTTACGGTCCGGCAGTTTTTTCCTGGCGACACGCCGACGGTAGATCCTTGGAAACCGACCTTGTCTCGCAACAATGAAAGAGCGTATCTTTTAATTTACCGAGAAGCAGAATTGTCTGTTTGCGTGGCAGAGATACGGAAGGGAAATTTCGATCCAGCAACGAGTCGCTATTATCGTCACCTATGCTTCCCCGAGGCAAGATTTCCGCGCAAGATGTGCGCCATCCTGATTGCATTATACCCGTATTAGATTATACCATACGGTAGTCTTCGAAATGTCAAAATGTAATTACAAGGGGCGTAGATAACGCACCGAACCCTGGTCGAATACACCTGAGACGCGAGTGAGTAACCAAGCGAGATGCAGAGAGAGAGAGAGAGAGAGAGAGAGAGACACGTTCGGCTGGTGGAATGTGCGCGTGCATTATTCCAACTAGATTGCATTATCGCGCGAGTAAAACTGGCCGTCTATTCCGCGTCTTCGACGAATTACTAACTGAGGTGTAATTATCGAGAAGAATGAGCCGCGTCGTCACGTATCAGCCGTGACGCATCGCGCCTAGGAACATTCATCCCCCATCTTCTGAGAGTTCCAGTAACGAGGTTACAAGGTTCGAGAGATGGGAGGAAGTACAGAAGGTCGGGGGTTCCTTCCTTGCTCCTGTCGAAAGGATCATATTACTCGGCGCGACGTGGCGAGGGATCTCCTACTGTGCAATTTCCTCGTCCTTGGTATTCACGGCTAATAATCGTCGTGACAATCCCATTGTTAGATCTTCATACATACGTATATACTGGATGGGGGTGATCCTTGGTACCGCTGCCAAATTCCCAAATACTCCGTGTTAGCTCGAGATTCTCTCTGCATACCTGCAAGACGTTTCGTGACACACGGCACCATTACAAAATACAATACGTATATATATATATATATATATATATATATATATATATAGATATGTATAATTATCCAAACAGCTAGGAAACTTTACGCCGTTCTAAAGTTCAAATATGTATTTCTTCTTTCCCTGTACTTGATGGAATATATTGCGCTATAGTCTGGTCATCCCATCATCGCAATCTTTGTGCCAAACTTGAAAGCGTGCAACATAAATTTTTGCGTATGGCCTCCCGTAAGCTTAATTGTTGTATGTCTCGCCTTGATCATAACTATTCGCCTATTTGATCATGTCTTAACCTTTTATCTCTTGAACGCCGTAGAATAGTATTTGATCTTATTTTTGCTTTTCAAATATTAAATGGTCTCTCTTGCTGTCCTGATATTTCATCCAAATTTTGTTTAAATACATCTCGGTCATCGCTGAGATACCGTTTAATATTTCGTACTGAAGCTCATAGGACGCTTTACGGTCAGTTCAATCCTCTAAATAGAATTTTTATTAATGTTAATAGATTTTACTTTTTTCTCAATTTTTCTTCCTCCCTTACAACTTTCAGAAATGATTCTATGCTTGTTCTCGCCTCTTACAACTTTTCTGCATAATCCATCTGTCTCTTACGTTACTTTTGTTAACCAAAGGGTGAAAACCCGTATACCAATAAATAAATAAATAAATAAATAAATATATACACGGTATGTCCGGGAAGTTCCCGGAATAATTGTGTAACTTTATCATTTTTGTAGAGAATCAAATTTTATTAATTTATGTTTCTACATAGTCTCCTTCCTTATCGATACACGCTTTGCAGCGTTCGAGAAGATTTTGAAATGCAATAGGAAAGTCAGATTGTGGAATTGTTTTTAGATATTGTGTAACAGTTTGTCGAATGTTAGAAACTGATTGATATTGTGTCTCCTTCGTACGAAGTTTTAGTTTTGCGAATAGGTAGAAGTCTGCAGGTGTTAAGTCGGGCGAATAGAGTGAATGCACAATCGTTGTCACCTGTTTTTCGGCCAAAAACTGTCTCACTACGCGTGAAGTGTGAGTCTGTGCATTGTCGTGCAACAAGAACCATTCGTGTTCTCTGCTTCGATACAAATTCGGCCGCACTCACCGGATCCTTTCGAGGAGTCTGTCCATTACTCCTTTATAAAACTCTCCGTTTACAGTTTGTCCTTGAGATACAAAATTCATGGTGGATAGCTCCGTTCCAGTCAAAAAATGCAACGAGCAGTTGAAATATACAGGGTGGTTGGTAACTGGTGATACAAGCGAAAAGGGAGTGATTCTACATGTAAAAATAAGTCGAAAAAAAGGAATAACATTTTTTCGTTTGACGTTTCGTTTTCGAGAAAATCGAGTTTGAAAATTCTATCCAGTACACGTGCATTGGACTGTCCCTCGAAGTTATTATTCGCTACAAGTTTCCTTTTGCTTACAACAGCAGCAGCTGAATATTATAGGCAGCAATTTCCAAATCGTCAATAAAATTAATAAATGTATTATCCGTACATTAACATTTCTTATTTATAATACATATCTAAACCTAGATACAGGCCAGTGCACACGTACCGGATAGAATTTTCAAACTCGATTTTCTCGAAAACAAAGCTTCAAACGAAACATTTTCATTCTATATTTTCGACTTCTTTTTTCGCGTAGAATCACCCCCTTTCCGCTTGTACCACCAGTTACCAACCACCCTGTATATATATATATATAATTTAGTTCAAATAATTAAAATTTATTATTAAATTAATTAATAAATTTTATAAAAAAAACTAGGATTAGATACCCTACTATAAAATTAAGTAAAATAATTAACTATTAAATGTAAACCATTAAAATTAATAATATATATACAGGGTGAGTCGTCTAACGTTTGCACTTCAAATATCTTTAAAAAATCTATATTCTAAATCTTATACATTTTCTCCGTCCGTGACCTTGAATAACCTTGAATAATTATAGTCACTGAATTCCTAACGAAAGGGACTATCATTGTAGGTGTTTCAAAAATGGTGGTTCCATTTAAAAAAAATGGAAGTGACTTGGATATTTAAAAAAAAAACCGACATAAAAAGAAAAATATTTTTAGCAATGTGTGAGCCCCATTGAACCATTCAACTTTATCTTTAAGAAATTTGACGTAAAAAAGTAAAGATATTTGAGGTGCAAACGTTAGGTGACTCACTGTGTATATATATTTTTTTTGCCTGTACTTGATGGAATATATATTCTTCGTATGGTGCATTATACCTCTTTCTCGGTACTGGAATATAGCCCGTTTACGCTCTGGTCCCTCGTTAAATAGGTTACGATTCGGGAATTGTATTTTCCTCTCTGTTCCTTCCTGCCACGCCAATTCTGTACCCCGTCGTTTTGACAGAACCATTTTCGAGGCGTACAGGTTGGTTCTAGGCGACGTAGTTTAAAGAAAAAAAAGAATTCGCTCGATCTGGGTGCCATAACGCTGCTGGAAATCCAGGTTACGAGTAAAACTGTGCGTTATTTTCTTGAGGGTGGTACAGTATGTGAGAATCGAACCCTCGCGTCTCGTTGGAACTCGCGATATCAAGTTGAAAGAAGAGAGTTCGCGTTCTAAATGTATATACGAACGGAGTATAACGTAAACGATAGACTCAGGAAACGTTTCAGCCGATCGAACTTCCGGGAAGAAACCATTCCATCGAGTACCGAAATAACTGGTACATTTTCGCTGTTGCTTAGAACCTGTGATACGGTCGCTTTTATATATGTACGTTCTTCGTCTAGGAATCTTTCGTTTCGCCTTCTGTAACGTCGTTGTTGCATCGTAGAAATTTCGAGGAATTCCAACACTATGCTGAGTTCATGCATTTTTATGCGCTCCAATCGGTGTAATTGTCCTTCTCCGTGGTGGCTCGTTCGCTCGTAACGACCAAACGAGTAGACAAAATGGAAATTCACGGGTTTTCAAATAGTCCCGTAGGTTCACACACGCCTTTGCTCCTTGGTACTTTTTCGTATAACGTCTCGACGGATCGGTGGGAGATGGTATTTCTACACGTACCGTACGTACAGTGACTCTCATCAATATTCGGACACTATTTCAAATAAAATCACTTTTTTAAGATTGTACCAACTGAACGGAGCTCTCGTGAGAAGTTAGAAGGATTAGTTTATCAAACCGACGCTCACAAACAGTTTTGAAAAAATTTCGAGATTGGTCCGAATTACTAAAAAAACAATAACGGAAGATCGCTTTCTACAACTTTTTTATCTGAGTCTGTAATAAAAATTTGAAAAAGTACACTTTGTAGATTTATGGCAATTATATACATTTTGCAAATTTCATTGAAATCATTTAAAGCTGCTATGAGCTACAAACAATTAAAAATGGGAAAGATCAACGTTTTTCGTGAATTTTCGCCTATAATTATGATAAATCTGAAAGTTTCAGGATGTATATAACGAACATAAATCTACAAAATATATTTTTTAAATTTTCATCACAAGCTTAGATGGAAGTGTTGCGAAAGGAGAACTCTACTGTGTTTTTTGCAATTCCGGCTAATTACAATTTTTTCAAAATATTTTTTCCGCGTCGTCTAGTGAACTGATCCTTTTAATTCGTTAAAAAGAGTCAAGTCGTTTGGAACGATTCTAAAAAAGTAAAAATATTTTTGGAAAAACTTCACTTGGTCGGAATTACGAAGAAAATAGTAACGGAAGGTCGCCTCTTACAACTTTGTTATCTGAACCCGTAATGAAAATTTAAAGAGTACATTTTGTAAATTTGTGTTAATTATATACATTTTGAAAGTTTCATTGAAATCGGTTAACACTGCCATGAGCTACAAACGATTAAAAATGGCAAAAATCGGTTTTTCACGACTTTACGCCAATTCGAACCAATTGCAATTTTTTCAAAAATCCTTTTACACGTCACCTAGTCAACTAATCCTAACTTCTCAAAAGAAAAATTACTTTGCTTGGTCTACTTAAACAAAAGTTATTCTGTTTTAAAAAGTATCCAAATGTTAATAAGAATAATGTAACTGATATATATTTAAAAACCTTTTTTTTTTAATTTCATTATAATCTGCCGTAAGAAATTTCAAAACAGGGAGCTCTGCTATTTTCTTTGCACTTTGGACCAATTGCAATTTTTTCGAAATATTTTTCGCACATAGCCTAGTAAACTAATCCTAACTTCTCAAAAGAAAAATTACTTTGCTTGGTCTACTTAAACAAAAGTTATTCTGTTTTAAAGAGTACTCAAATGTTAATAAGAATAATGTAACTGATATGTACTTAAAAACCTTTTTTTTTTTAATTTCATTATAATCTGCCGTAAGAAATTTCAAAACAGGGAGCTCTGCTATTTTCTTTGCACTTTGGACCAATTGCAACTTTTTCGAAAATCTTTTTACACATCGTCTAGTAAACTAATCCTAACTTCTCAAAAGTAAAATTACTTTGCTTGGTCTACTTAAACAAAAGTTATTCTGTTTTAAAGAGTATCCAAATGTTAATAAGAATAATGTAACTGATGTGTATTTAAAAACCTTTGTTTTTTAATTTTCATTATAATCTCCCGTAAGAAATATCAAAACAGGGAGCTCTGCTATTTTCTTTACACTTCGGACCAATTGCAATTTTTTCGAAATATTTTTCGCACATAGTCTAGTAAACTAATCCTAACTTCTCACGAGAACTCAGTCCAATTCTTAAAAAAAGTGATTTTGTTTCAAAAGGTGTTCAAATATTAATGTAAGTCACTGTATCTTATAATATTCTTGAAATCTCACAGATTTATTCACTGTGCCACTATGACAGCACTGTCAAATACATCGAATATGAGTAAAAGAGTTCAAATATTAAAAATGGAATATTTAAATTCTAATAGTTCCCATTTGATTGATTGAATTTGATCAATTCAGAGTTACTTAAAATTGTACCAAACGACTTGACTCTTTTTAACGAGTTACAAGGATCAGTTTACTAGACGACGCGGAAAAAGTATTTTGAAAAAATTGTAATTAGTCGGAATTGCAGAAAACACAGTAGAGTTCTTCTTTCGCAACACTTCCATCTAAGCTTGTGATGAAAATTAAAAAAAAATATTTTGTAGATTTATGTTCGTTATATACATCCTGAAACTTTCAGATTTATCATAATTATAGGCGAAAAGTCGCGAAAAACGTTGATCTTTCCCATTTTTAATTTTTTGTAGCTCATAGCAACCTTAAATGATTTCAATGAAATTTGCAAAATGTATATAATTGCCATAAATCTACAAAGTGTACTTTTTCAAATTTTTATTATAGGCTCAGATAAAAAAGTCGTAGAAAACGAGCTTCCGTTACTGTTTTCTTCGTAATTCGGACCAATCGGAATTTAGTAAACTAATCCTTTTAAATTCTCACGAGAGTACACGTCGTTTGGTCGAATATTAAAAAAGTTATTCCGTTTTAAATGGCGTCTGAACATTAACGGGAGTCAGTGTATCTCCAGAGCGGGGATAGAAGAAATGCCAACAGAGCTGAACCAGCTTGACCAATTTCGTGAATGGCACCGATTCATGCGTTCAGTCTTAAGTGGCTTCTTTCTCGAATATTTGTTTTCTCTCTGTCGTGGTAATTGCGCCGCTGTACGAATCGTCACAGCACGACGGCGCATTCTTCCAACGACCATTCAGCAGCATTTAAGCAGCCTGCCTTGCAATAGGGGCCATCCGTAATAAACTGTAACATAATTTGTCCACAAATATCATCAAGTGCCACCTTGAACGTCTTCCATTTTTATTTATCGCAAGATAGGCGCACTTCAGTCTCATTTGAAACGTCGATGACGAACCGTCGAGCATCCTCTATTTCGTTCATTAACATCTTTATTTAATTGAACCTTTTATTATCAGAACGGAACGACGATCGAGGACGGAATATCAACGATATTTCAACGTCGAGAAGAGTAATTGCCCGGAGCGTCTTAGGGGGATTCGGGACTCGAGAGAAGAAACAGCAAGGCTCGATGAAAATCGAAATCTGAAGAAGGTATTCCTCCGTTCACGTGGTAAAAACCAAGGATGTTCCATTAGGTCACAGCAGCCGTGGTCCGATTTTCCATTTTCCACGGTGACACTCGCATCTTCGGATGGCACCTCGAATATCCTCGTATATTCTCTCCAGTCCGTTGCCGCGACGTTTCGGAGTTATACTTGCAAAGTCATTGCACGGGGCGTTGTCGTGCTCGTCGACGACATCGTCGTCGTCGACGGCGACGTAGTCGTTTGTGCTGTTCTCAACTAGGGTGGGGGGCAATGTTAATCTACGAAGCTTTTGGGTTGCGCGCAAGTGAATTTCATAGATTGTACCAGAGGACGATTGCCACGGTGGTACATACAATAAAGTTACCCCGCTGCAATTACAGGCACGAAACTTTCCTGAGAAACCGAACCTGCTTATTGGAAGACTAATATAGTTAGCTCTATTCACGGGTGGTCGTTAAGCCATGATAACTACGTAACAACATGTCGGGAAATGTGAAAGTGCTCGGTCGTTGGTGTATCAGAGTTAAACGAGAAAGCTGGCGTCCGTTAATATATGTGATTGAAATTTTTAATTAACAAGGACCGAAAATTGTGTTCGAGGTGAAAAGCATTGGCGCCGAGACACCGAAGGATTTCTCTTCGCGATTGGGAGCACAGCGAGTGGCGGCGCGTCGAGGGAAACAACGACAAGCGACAGCTTCGTGGTCCCGCTGGACTACCTCGAAGTTCTCGTCTGAAGTATTTCTCGTCTACCGTTGCTCGTATCGAAAGAAATTTTCGTGTACCAATAACCTTGATAGGTATCGGGGAAAAAAGCGGAACGACTGGCTGGCTCACCTAGCTGACTGGCTGACTGGCTGGTTGGCTGACTGACTGGTTGGTTGCCGGCCTGGCAAGCTGACTGACTGGATGGTGCTAAGAGCAGCTTCGAAACAGACCGGCATTACGGGTCTTCGAATATTAATCCAGTACCGTTGGAATGCATTATTCTCTTTTTACCCTCGATACCACGTTCCGTGTTATTTTTATTTTTAATAAACATGACCGCCAGAGATTTGCTCACGAGCTATGATGCGGAGAGACATTTTCTTGATTAAAACCATCGATCTCGCCGGGATTACGGATACGTACTTCCGGAAATGAACGCACACGTACCCCTCGGTAGAGCAACTGGGGGCGGAGCGAAACGCGTGTTTGCCTAACGTATCTCTTCCCGTTAACGCGTATTTACATTAATTAGCCATGCGTATCGATCCCGTGGAATAAGCAGTTTCCAACGATCGCCCTAGGAGAGAGAACCTGTTTTCAAACTCCTCGATCTTCGCTTCCTCGAGATGAACTTCTGCTTCTTCCTACAGATACAGCAGTTACAGCTAGATTAACGCGTATTAACACGCGTTCATATCGCCAAGACGTGACAAAAGATTTTAATTGCTCGCGTTACATACGGATCGGTTGTTCGCAAGGTATAAACGAGAACAAAGCGAATCACCGGGATACGCTTTGAAGTGAAACTCGCGTGGATCACGGAAGCGTTCATTAAAACGACGCGGAGCAATCGTTTCGTCCGTTTTTAATACTTCCTCCTAGGATCCGGAGGAGAACACACCTCCGTGGTCCAATTTAATATTAATGCCGGTCGAAATTGAAATAGTAATTAGTATTCAGTCTAGGGAGATGGTTTCTGGCAGTCGAGTTTCACCGAGTGTCGCTCTCTTAAAACGAGACAGGTCGCTGTTCATGGGAGGAGGAGGAGGAGGAGGAGGAGGAGGTTGGGGGACAGAGGGCAGGTCTCGTGTCTGTCGCGACTAAGGAAACTCAACGGTTGCGGGAAATTACTCGTAAAATGGGTGCAGAGGGAAACGTGGGAACGTTTCATACTTATATACGTTTTATCGTTTCCTCCGAGGATTCATCCGTAAAGGCGATGTCCGTAAACACGCCAGATCGCCTTTCCATCGGTTTTAACCTCGCGTTTAATCTCAAGCACGGACTAGGTGTACGACGTGTATCGATAATCGGGCCAAGTCGATCGAGCGACCTCACGTTTACTCCTACACCGATGATTCTCGGTTACACCGATAATTTTCCCTGATGCTTCCACGCGTTTTACATACTCTCCGCTTCTCCCTCTATTTCATCGTGTTCACGGTTTCCTGGGATCGCGACCGACCCCCTGCGAATACGTTAAATTGTTTCAGACTCGTTTGGAGCGACGCTCCTGGTCGTTAATTATCATCCGGGACGAGCAACGTCTCGTTAATGACGCTTCTTTTTCTCACCTTACCCCGATGCTTTTTCCAACACCGTGCTACTTATTACAGTGGATTCCGGTTAATTGGGACACATTGGGGCGGGACTAGTTTGCCCCAATTAAGCGGCTGTGGCGAAAAAGCGAATTTCAATAGACAAAATCTGAACAACGTAGAAAATAGAGCCAAAAACGATTTATTGAAAATGCACGTGTAATATTTGATCTTGACTACACTCATTTTTAAGTAGATTAACAGCCATATATATATATATGTATATATATTTTTTTTTTTCAATTCGTCGTAAAAATTTATGCGATAGAGGGTTAATTACTCTTTGCAATCCTTCTCTAAACATTTGTGTGTTGTTGCGATGCAGCAAATCTGAAATCCGTTACAGAGAAAATACGCGGTGGTGGTATAGTAGATGTAAGGAAGCCAGTTATAGCTGTAAATTATAGAGAAAAAGTGAAAGCAGTAGATCGTGCCGACCAGCATATTTTTTCCTCAGAAAATCTCTTAAATAACAGAGAAAATTATTTTTTTAATGGATATGGAGATGTACGTTGTTAATTCATATGCACTCCTTCTGTCCCATAATAATAGTAGCAGTTGATGAATTTAATTGGTCCCATAATAATAGTAGCAAAAGAAAATATATATAGAACGCAACATTTATTATGAAAAATCTAGATTAAATTAAAGAATAAATTAAAAATATTACTCCTAATTGTTATTTTCAGTGTTCAGATAGTTTTTGGATTTTTCAATAATTTCGTTACTGAATTTTAAACTTGTAAGTAGAATCTCTTGGCTGTGAAGCTTTGACAGACAAAATTCTACGCGATCTTTCTTATTCTTTTCCAAGGCTTCGTATCAGTGATTGTTTCGTCAAATATATTTTGGAAAATTACAATAATTAAAACGTTTTATTTTTATGCACTGTGACTAATATTAAGCTAAATATATCATTTTCAAAATATTCTGTGTTTTATATACAGGGTGAATCTCCTAAGGTGACAATTTCAAATACGAAAAAATGTTTGAAACAAAAGTTGCATGGTATCTAGAGGTACATACAGTATTCCAATCTGTTTTTTGTTACCTTACTTTTTTATTCAAATATTAGGATCACCTTCGGTTTTTTAAATTGAACGTCTAATACTTTTTCTTAAATTTGGATAAATTGTCAAATTAAAAAGGTATTATATATTCGATAAAAAATGGAGGAAGATATACGAAAACGATTTTATGTTTTCCAGTATCCTTACATATGTATATGTTACGGTAAATGTTTATTAATCCGGTGATTATGTATAATTGCCGGTTATTATATATAATCACCACAAAATTTGGTAAATATAATCAATTCTTGAATATTTATCAAATCAACCGGCGAGTTTATATAATTCCCAATTTGCTATTTTGGAAAAGGAAAGTCCAGATGACTTAAAACTAATAAGGGAGATAAGTGTGGTACACAACAGTACTTCAGTTATCCAACAAGTGTATAAATAAGATTGAAACCTCATTAGTTGAATTATTTTGCATAAATTTTTATTATGAAACTATATACTATGTAAATTGTCGACAAACCGACCAACTAGTACGGATTCGTAGCGGTTTTGCAATATCTCTCACAACATAACAAATTATTAATGGAAATATAGAAATATAGGTACAGTCCCGTCCATAAGTCACCGGACACTTACTAAAATTAGAACGCGGACTTCGAAATTCTACTTTTTACCGTAATTTCTCAAACAGTACATTCTTTTTTTGCAACAGTAACCAGTAACTGAACATTTTTAAATAAATAATTCTTTTCTAGAAATATTTATTGGGATCATAGGAACTGTCGAACTAAAAATGAAGAAGATTGAATGATGCAATTCCTCAGCACCATGTTAGTCTCTATTTAGTAAAAAAAACCCTTCTTAAATTGTTTATAAACACTTAATGAAGCTACAGATATGTTCTTTAATTAATTTTGAACTGTCGAAGTAAACCAAATGTGTATACAGAATAACATCGTATAGAATTCGAGCTGTATTTAATAAATATTTATTTTTCTTAACATTTATTCATGTTATAGATGTGCATTTTTAACTTAGCATTCAGATATAACCGTAAAATAGATAAAAATAACAAAATATATTATACATTCGCAACAGCAAATTGTATTTGCATGCTAATAATCATTTTGCTCAAGAACCATAAGTGTCCGATGAGATTTATGGACAGGAGTGTACGTGGTTGTGTTGGATGATATCGCTCTAGGTTAATCAATAATTTTATGTTAGTGTTTTTTTAAGTTAAGATAAGTTTACTCATACTCCAAACCCTGTTTCATCTTCTGCACATAGTTACACTTCTCATACGACCCTTCGACCCGTTTTACTCACCAACCCTGAATCATACACGCCTGAGACTCCTTTAATATAAAAAGTCCTAGAATTCCTATCAGCCCTTCTTCTCCTTATCTCCCCACCACCTTCTCCACAATACTATCGAACCTGTGGGCTGTTATAATGTTGACGGAGGATAGAAGGCGGAGGAATGATAGAGAGGATCGGAGGAAAAGGAAAGGTTTCGTCCTCCTGGGCCTCCTAGTGGACTCGTCAGTAAGACATTCTAGGAGACCCATGCTTTAGACACGGGGGACTGAAGGAGTTAGGTTGGAAGGTGTATATATACAAACAGGACCTCTCGGGAGCGCTAGCGAGAATGGTCTCCTGTGTCATCTGTCCCTCTAGCGGTGGTAGACAGAAGGGTCGCCACAAACCCTTAACCAGTTAAGTGTGTTTGACGACTATATCCGTCATGGAAAAATAGCAGAATTTTGTGTTATGACGGCTATATCCGTGATGCGTAAAATTTTGTTAGAATTTGATATTTAAATTGTAATTCTGGCGAAAACTAAATTATATTCGTAAATTTGAATATGTTTAGAATGTTTAGGGGTCAGGACGAAATGAAATAAACAAATGAAAATTATAGATAATTTGAGTTGGATTTCTAACTTCCTGAGAGCTAACTCGTAAGCACTGCAGTAACACTGGATCTTTGATTATCCCGATTTTCATCTTGACGTGTCATAACCAAAAAAACAAAGTATATTAGATTCTCCATCTACGATGATGTCCGACATGCAAAGTGCCACTGTGCGTCGTTCCCTGTTTCAGAACATATCACACGAAAGCAACATTATAAATTTGTAATTTCTACAAATATTTGATTTTTTTTTAAGTTTTTCGTTAATTATGTGTAAATATAGCTTTACGTTGATCCATTGTGTAAATATTACTAATAAATTCATTCATTTTCTAAAATAAAGTCGTCTTTTTGACCCAATATTTCAACAGCCCCACTTACTCTGTGTTTGACGACTATATCCGTCATCGCTTGATTATCGCGACACACACTGGGGCGCACTTTGCAAAATGATCGACACAGTTAACTGGTTAAAAGAACTAGAAAGACATTTTTCGACATGATTATTATTATATAGAAAAATCGAACAGTATAGGAAGATCGCAATTACTAGAAACCAAGTGTCTCTTGTAAGATTTCCGTGTAAAAGTTGATCGTAATAAATAGACAACATCGGAATCCAACAGTTGTCCACGTAAGGATTCACAGGACTCCGTTGTATTTTAATTTAATCGCGTAGGCCAAAGTGAAGCATACTGAAGCCAATCAACCGATCCAATGGTATATCCCCTTAAACGAGAAACGCGTCATTTAACTAAATACACCCTGTGTACGTCTGTGCTTTAGATATACTTTGCAGGCATACAGACAGAGGCAAGTGGATACACGTAGTGGACAGCGTAACACGTGTGGTGGAAAAGATAAGCCGGTGAAAATACGCGGAGTCACGTATTTTATGAAATATACGTAAACGTTTGCCTCCTATGCACAGTGTATATACGTTAGTATACGTAGATGCGCACACACGAGCGATGTGCTCTGAAGTTTCAACGGCATTAGTGCGTCGTGTGTACGATAAACGAATTTTCCGGCGAGATACACCGAAGAAACGGATGAACGATCGCATCCTCGTGTCAAAGGACGCGGTAGAGGAGGGGTCGAGAGTCGTCTGCACTTTGCCTGCTGCGATAACCTCCGCTTATTTAGACAGACTCCAGTCGAGAGTTACGACGTCTTGAAATTTGGAAACGTCGGGGCCACGGTCGATGCAGCTCTCACCGCGGTAACGTTAAGTCACTACTACCTACCTTCGAATTCACAAACAAACGTTCACGGTCTTGTTTTTCGATTCTAATTCCCCGCTCATACACTCTAGGTATGTATGTCGGCTAGCAAATTAATAATCCTTATCGGACGTTGGGACTTTGTATATATTTGATGTAGAAATGAATTCGATGCAGTTTTAAAATCAATTTAGGTATTTATAACGTGAGGATGGGTGTTTGGATTACCCATAGAAGAGCTGTTACTGTTTCATATTTACAATCGATAGTTTTTAAGCCGTCCTATGGACCATAGCGGCTAGCAATTTGCACAAAGGAAGAACTTTGACACGCAGATGGTTAGCACGTTTCATAACACAGAAATTCAAGGGTTGTTTTTGAGGAATTGTTTTGTTTTTTAATTTCTTTAGAATTGAGTAGCTTAATACGTCGGTCACGATCTCAACAGCTAATTGTCCGTGTTATAAAACGTGAATTTAGAACGAGATTTGCGCGAGGGTTCGATCGTGTCCAGCTCGGGTCATTGCTGACCCCGTCGCAGGTACCAGACCCAGCAGAAATTCCGTAACGTTGCTAAACTTCATATTTTCACTTCCACTTGCACATACCACCTAATATTCCTCGTGGAACGTGACAAGGGTGATGGTAACTTTCATCCAAATTGATTGGTTCTTGTCAATCACCAATCAAGTCATAGACAACTCTTAGAGCTTCTTAATTGTCTTGGAAATCTCGATGAGCAATCTTAGAGCAGTCTACTATCAATCGTCACCGAGTAACAACCACTAGAATCACCACATCCTTTTGAGAAATTATAATTTAGTATCAGTTAGTCATCATTTGTTAAAGAATCTTAGGAAAATAATATATTGATTAAATTAGAAATCAGAACATTTAATACCTATAAAATAATCCCTAGAATATTAATACAATATCTTCTATTTATCGGTTATATTCAAAATGCACTAACTGTCAATTTTCATTCAATTGTTACAATTGTAAAAAGTTCAAGCGCTCTGGTTACCAATGTAAGGAAAATCAGGATAACGGTGGTGAGCGGTTGAATAAGAAATAAACGTGGGCGGTTAAAAAGAGTGAAAGCTTGTACTTCTGAGTGCTGATACAATTCTATCTTTTCTGAAAAATCCTAGTGAAGAGGACTCCCTTGACAATATGGCCTTTCTTAGCCTTCAGGCAGAACTATACTTAGAAGAGAGAAACGCAGCAAAAGACTGCACATGGCCCACTCAAACCTTCGCTTTTTGGACTTTTCTAACACCAATGACCACCGTAGCGTTACAGAAGAAACCATGGCCATGGCAACACACCTTATAGTCTCTATTATTATTTGTGTAGGCATTTTTGATAAGCAACGAGGCCTATGGGCGTAAAGAAGGCCATAAACTGACGAACCATGTGCAGGGCCTAAGGCCCAGGTCTTATTAACAACGATGATGTGTAAATTTGCGTGAAACAAAGTTACTTACGCGAACGAAGTTTGTCTACAATCTTGATAACTTCGAGATTGTATTACACGCGAAAGTGATGTGATTTCTTGATAATAGAAACATACAGCAGACGTGTCTAAGTAGATCGAGTGTTTGAAAAGTGGGGTGTTTAAGTACTCGCGATGCTTGTGTACGATTCAATTGCACGCGTTGCACCGAAACTTCATTTACACGTCTCTATTGACAAACGAATCGAAGCAATGCTCTGAACCACGGTGTCTGTTGACAACAGTTTGTTCCCGAGATTATCGAGCTACCGATGTTTTCTTGTCTGATCGTTTAACGCAAGCTACAACGACCGGAAGAGACATTCTGAAATCCTCGAAATCGATCTATCGATTTTGTAGCCGCGAACGAATTTACAAATACGTAGATGTTTGACGCTGTTCGTCAACTTAACGACGAGCAGCTAATTCTAATGTTTTGTTGATGATAATTTCAGATAATTGTGTAGAATTAGATATACAAATGTTTTTTATTATAATATATTAGAATTTGAGGTGAGGTTACAGGACTACACGTATCGTTACAGCTCTTTACGACTCAATTTCCAACTTAACAGTTAAATATATATTTCAATATATATTTATTAAAGAATATTCCTACTTTTTCTTAAAAACGCGAATATTTTTCTACTAAATAAATAACTTCTCAAAGTAAACGTGTAAATTTTCATTAAATTAGATCCATAATATGGAATAAATGGAATATATCAACTTCAATATTGTTAAATCAAAATACAGCAAAGATATCATTGCGTTTAATCAAGTGTCGCGGACTATTAGTATATAATATATTATATAGTATATCCTGTGGCGCGTTACACCACGCGGATCTGCTTCTTCGCCCCGAAGGACATACGCAGTTATACTTCCAATTACACCTTGTCCCTTTTTCCGCTGGGAAAATTCTCTCTGGCCCTCGACTTCCTTTTTGAAACATTCTCGTAAAATTATCGGCGACACATCGGTCGATCGTTTGATGAGCCTTGTTTGTGGGTCTTTCGTCGTCGTCTTTCCCTTTTACAGACTTCTTTCTGTTCTGAAAACTACATACAAACATTCTCTCATCAAGGGTTAATGAACTCATTTGTGACAACGCTTTCAATATGTTCTATCGTTAAACAGGCAAACAAAGTCCTTGTTAAATGAAAGGAAAGGCTTCTTTTTTTTTCAATCTGGAGAAGTAGAAAAATTCTAATGACCTGAGCTTTCAGTCGGATGGACGGAACAGATTTGTTCAAGAAAAATGCAACGTTTAACCATTGTCATTTTACAACACTCCCTACGAGAGGAAAAAGGAAAATAATTCGGTTTACGTTGAGATGCAACGGTAACGTCATAATCGTATTACAACGGTTGAGTTCGACGCTCGTGCAGCGATGCATCGGAAAACGCGAGGCTTTTTCGATCTTTCCATCCTCTACACAAAGCGTGTCCCACATGGAAGGGAAAGAAAATATTCGATGTATTATATCGAACCCGTTATTAGTCCCCTTTCCCTCTTGCTTTCTCTGCCTCTCTCTGTCTCTCTTTGCCTCTCAAAGTGGCGAGCGTAACAATGAAGTGGCAGTAAAGTTTGCAGATAGCTCCCCCCGTAACGTAAAACGATATCTATTAGACCACAAACAGTTTCTGCGACTAAGTTTTAACTAGCTCTATACTTTGCTGTATATACTATTACTTTATCACCGGCCGAACATTTCTATCGACCATTATTTCTCAAGTTCTGCCCTAGTGCGCTGCTACTTCGATATAATTCGAACTCGGATATAATGCAACCTCCAATATATATTATCGACGATTACGGTATTAAGCTCGAGGCTTTTGGATCGAGTCGGTTTTCCGAATCATTTCCGCGACGCTGGGAACGTGCAGAGAAAGAGAAAGAGAAAGAGAGAGAGCGTACGAGACCGAGAGAGAGAGAGCGTGAGAGACTGAGAGAGAGAGAGAGAGAGAGAGAGTAAGAAAGAAAGGGCGAGAGGGAGAGAGAGAGCGTGAGAGATTGAGAGAGAGAGAGAGAGAGGTAAGAAAGAAAGGGCGAGAGAGAGAGAGAGAAAGGGCGAGAGAGAGAGAGTAATAAAGAAAGGGCGAGAGAGAGAGAGAGAGAAAGGGCGAGAGAGAGAGAGTAATAAAGAAAGGGCGAGAGAGAGAGAGAGAAAGGGCGAGAGAGAGAAAGCGTGAGAGAGAGAGAGAGAGAGTAATAAAGAAAGGGCGAGAGAGAGAGCGTGAGAGACTGAGAGAGAGAGAGAGAGAGAGCGTGAGAGATTGAGAGAGAGAGAGAGGGTGAGAGAGAGGAGGGGCGGCGAGGACGATTTAAAAAGAATAACAATAATTGAGCGAGGAACGTTTCCTCGACGATTTAATTATCGTCGAGAAAAATTGAAAAGCTCGACCCGCGGAGTGAATGGTCGGTTTTCGTCGTCGAGATGGAAAACGTGTCGCAAGATTATTTAGCGCGTGCTTGTTCGTACGATAGAAAGGAGACTATCGTTCAACACCGAAATAAACTCGGCTAATGAAGCGTAGACTCGGCTAGGCGAGCGTGGAACATACCCAGTAATATTTTTGCAAACGTAACCACCGGTTCGACAATTCGTTAACACAGCCGTAGATGGCGCATCAGTGGACCTAAAACGAATAACGTTCAAATGTAAATTTTCCCTGATGCATTGTGCCAAAGCATAATTCGATTTAACCGAAATCCAAAACGGCTGTTACATCTCCGAAATCCGTGTAGCTGCGCGCGATCACCGATGGAACGCGTGTGTCATTTTGCTAATCGTACCTAGTGGCTACGGTAAATTATTTAATTGGCTAAATCCCATTTTAACCGGTCGAAGCCGCACACGCGCGCGTCCCTCAATCCTCTTGATTCCTATCCCCCTTTTTTCCGCTCCTGCCAACACAGCCTGGGTTAACGGAATATCGTAAACAGTCTCTATACCTATACAGTTGCGTCAAGTTCATCGAACGCGCGTCAACTAAATAACAGGATCGATCTATCGAATCGGCTTATTAACGCGTACGTTTTGTTTTGTTCTTTTTTTTTTTTCTCTATGTTTTTCCTTCTAATTATGAAACAGGGACACACGGATGTTTTCTGCAAAAGTGGAGAGTTTATTATTATTATTTTTTCTTTTTTACGATACCGCGTAGCTCGCATGTTTGAAAGTTTGCTCGACTTGCATCGCGTATCGTTTACCGTGCTTATGTCCCCCGATATAGGTACATATAGTCGTGGACAAAATTAAGTGAACAGGTATAATGATTGATAAAACGTTAATGTAACTTAACAAGTAACTTGAACCAATCAAAACTTTATCGAATATTTAAATAGCGTAAATAAGAAAGGTTTATGTGTCTCGTTACGTTGCTTGTACCACTTCTTCCTTTTTTATTTTTTTTTTTATTTTTCGTATCTACCATTTACCAGAGAAACGCTGGCTAATTAATTTTTGAACACTCTGTATATTAAAAAACACATTTTGATAATTTTATATACTAAATATATATTTTCGATATCTATAAACGTGTTTTACATTGAACATTTCAAATTTATTTGAAAGGTAGTAAATAAAACCGAAGATTCTTCAAAATCTACGCTTTGTCTACTTAATTTTGTCCACGGTCTAAAGGCTAGCCATATTAACAAAGCATTTTTATAATTTTATATACTAAATATACATTTTCGATATCTATAAACGTGTTTCACATTGAACATTTCAAATTTATTTGAAAGGTAGTAAATAAAACCGAAGATTCTTCAAAATCTACGCTTTGTCTACTTAATTTTGTCCACGGTCTAAAGGCTAGCCATATTAACAAAGCATTTTTATAATTTTATATACTAAATATACATTTTCGATATCTATAAACGTGTTTTACATTGGACATTTCAAATTTATTTGTGAGGTAGTAAATGAAATCGAAGATTCCTCAAAATCTACGCTGTGTCTACTTAATTTTGTCCACAGTCTAAAGGCTAGCCATATTAACAAAGCATTTTTATAATTTTATATACTAAATATACATTTTCGATATCTATAAACGTGTTTCACATTGGACATTTCAAATTTATTTGTGAGGTAGCAAATAAAACCGAAGATTCTTCAAAATCTACGCTTTGTCCACTTAATTTTGTCCACGGTCTAAAGGCTACCCATATGAACAAATACGTGCATGTATATATTAACAAAAACATTTCTATAATTTTATATACTAAATATATATTTTCTATATTTATAAACGTGTTTCACATTGGACATTTCAAATTTATTTGAAAGGTAGCAAATAAAACCGAAGATTCTTCAAAATCTACGCTCTGCCCACTTAATTTTGTTCAAGACTGTACGTGCAGAATGATGTATTAATCGTATATAAACCTCCCGGAAAAATGATCGCTAAACCGACCTCTCTTCTTTCTCAGTTTCAACCGAAGAAACTTGAGAAAGTTTCATCCGTTACAAAATTGCGTAAGGATGAACTAATTGAAACTGGAATCGTCGAATTGCAATATTTTTCAACGAATAACCGAGCGAAGAGATAGGGCGTGACACAGGTTGCACGCTAGCTATCTAATCTCGCGAGCCAATAGCTGCCGTGGTTTGAAATACAATATGTTTTCTCGATAATTGTCTAAAGTTAAGGTAATGCGGGTATCGACGAAAAAGTTTGCCGGCGCTCTTCCCGCGTATCGGTTACCTGTGTGTTCCAGTCGTGAAATCGAATCTGGTCTAGCTATTGACTTTCCCCCCCCCCCCCGCTCAAGATGTATGTATTCCCTCGATGAAACAAACGGAACAAATTAATTTCGGAAATTTCTCTTCCGAAACTTTCCATCGACGACACAGAGAAACGTCCGATTTTCCGCGATCTCGGACCACAGAGTAAACGAACTTCTCTCTCGTGGTTCGTAGCTTGTTTCCTCTGAATACAAGGACAAGGGCAACAAATTAAATTGTCAGTATTTAAATCTACTTTTGATCAGTATTTAAATCAACTTTCTGTCAGTATTGTGTTCCGTTTATCCGACAGAAAGCCGAGGCCATTGAGAATTTTTCTACTACTTCAGATTGCCAAAGCCTTTCCTTCCATTTAACACTAGGTTTACGGGTTTTTCTTGCGTGAACCAGGAATGGAATTTTTTCATCCAGAAATCGATTTGTTAGAGACAACATAATTGTATATTACCAACGTATTTACAAATTCGGATATATTTTCGTATCATTTCATAAATAAAAGTGAGAACAAGTTGCTGGGAAATAATAGCAATTGTTTTTGTCATTTCTCTCGTGAAATCTCAAATCCGTCAAATTGACGTGTCCCGTAAACCTAGTTTTAACGAAGACTTTGTTTGCTAGCTTAATGGTAAAGAATATTGAAAGCATAAATGAGTTCATTAGCGCTCAGTGACATAATAAGGCTGTTCACAACATAGACGAAAAAACACTCGATTAGAGCAATCTCGTTCCATGATCGTTAACATCTTACCATAAACTTCTCTTTTCAACCCTTTACACTCGAAACGTTTCTTCTGAAGGTGAATTCTTCTTAGTTTCTTTTTAGCATGATTACTTGTGTTTCATTTATGGTTTCGTCGATTAAAATTCGAAGGATATAACGTTTCCTGTTACAGTTTGCAGCTATTTTGAGATTTTGCACTTTTTTTCTATCGTTTCTAATCATTTCTTTGAATCTGTAGCAACTATCTGAACATTCTTTTTCCCATGTACTGTCAAAATCAATTTCACTTTCTACCGTTATTCCGATCTTCCTAATTTCATAAATCTCTCATTTATGAAATTATTGATTTGGTATTTAAATAATTGAAAATTATTCGCTACTACTAATTCCATCGTTTAATTCGAAGACAGTCTAATATATAAAATAATAAGTTTAATTAAACACAATACTATATTTTGAATTGCATATACAATCAATTACAATGTAAAAAAGATGAATATCTACTTAAGAAAAAGGAAACAGTTATTCTTGCCTCTTAATTGTCATTTGAGTTGCGATATCGAATCAAGTGACGACTTATGGTTGTCTCTCGAGTGCAAAAAGGGATTAACACTTTGCATTTCGCTGGCGCCGCTACAGAGACATTCATAATACGCACCATAACTCAATTCAGATTTCATTAATATCTAAACAAAGCAGATTAACGACAGAAATAAAAGTAAATAAATTCACGAACGTGTATAATTTTTTCTTTCTACAGCGAAACCTTCGATTTTCCAAAATTTCGTTGCAGAAATGTGAAAATGTTGACAAATCGATCGCGAAAAATTTATGGAAAAATTTACTCGAAGTCCAAAGGGTTAAAACACTAACCAGTAAAATACAAGACGAGTAAAAGTATCGTCGCGCAATTTATAAGAGGAATCCTCGTCGTCCCGCAGCTTTGACACATGCGCGAAATTTTTCACGTAGGATACCGAAGTCGTGGCTGCGTTACGGTGATTTTTCTTGTGTTTCACTCACGTCTGGCACCTTCTAAACCTTTTTCATCTACAGTGCAGTGCATAACTATAGCATCACCTACTTTTTTAGTTGATTCGGACTTTGGAATAAAAATACATAGAAGGAAACCATATGAGATGAAAGGGTATGGTGAACAATGGATTTTATAAAAGTTTTATTGACATCCTCTCATCGTACAAGAAAATATAATATGAAAATTGATTTTTCATCGTTGCATAATTATAGTGTCATATGAATAAAAGTGAAACATACATTACATAAACTGGTTTCAGTATTTTGTACATCCACTTTGTTTCAGTGTAAGTTGAAAAATCTTATTTGGCAACTGTCAATGAATTTCTGAGAAATTCTTTCGCTGATTTCATTATGTGCTGTTATTATTGCGTCTTTTTTAACCCTTTTAGTGCCGATCGAAAGAATTGTACCTAAGCGAAGAATACCGAACCGATTTAATGTAATTTAGCAAGATTTGAGAAAAAAATCACAAAAAAAGTGTAAGAATGATATTTACAAAATTCAAAAAGGAACATATTACGAAATAAGGAGAGAATGAATTAATGCCAGCTGTATTTCAATGTTTGTTCAAAATCATACTAATAATATTTATTCAAAATCATTAGGAAAAATGGAGAAATCAGTATCTCGTCGTACAAGAAAATATAATATGAAAATTGATTTTTCATCGTTGCATAATTATAGTATCATATGAATAAAAGTGAAACATACATTACATAAACTGGTTTCAGTATTTTGTAGATCCACTTTGTTTCAGTGTAAGTTGAAAAATCTTATTTGGCAACTGTCAATGAATTTCTGAGAAATTCTTTCGCTGATTTCATTACGTGCTGTTATTATTGCGTCTTTTTTAACCCTTTTAGTGCCGATCGAAAGAATTTTACCTATTCGAAGAATACCGAACGAATTTGATGTAATTTAGTAAGGTTTGAGAAAAAAAAATAAATAAAAAAAAAGTAAAAATTATATTTACAATATTCAAAAAGGAACATATAACGAAACAAGGAGAGAATGAATGAATGCCAATTGTATTTCAATGTTTGTTGAAAATCATACTAATAATATTTATTCAAAATCGTTCGAAAAAATGGAAAGATCAGTTTTCTTGCATAAACAGTATTTGCAGATAAGAAGAATCATCGTTTTTTCGGGCGATTGTCAGGTGACATAAACACACATGTACTCAAAGCGATTCTTTGTCTCGGAAAAAGAAATTTCCAACACAGGTATGTCGAGTCTGTGCAATCCATAAAAGAAGAAGTGAAACAAGGTATATTTGTAACTTTTGTGCTGTACTTTTGCATAAAGGAACTTGCTTTCAAAAATATTATATCTTGTGACCTAAGTATAAGGAAAACAATCGAGCCGGAAAAGATTAAGATATCGGAGACAAATATTTAGAAACAAAACTAGTATAAAAGGAACGAGGAAACCGAGGCGAGGATTCATTATTATTTCATTCATTCAGTCGTTACTGTTCAAAAGTCGAGTCGCGTGTTAATCCGCTTATCCGTAATTAACATTAAGTGTAATCCAAGAGTAGTGTATAAGTTGTAAATAAAATAATTTGTTTAAAAACAAACATTCTTCGTCTTCGCCTGTGACAACCCTTCGGAATTACTAAACTTATTTTAAAAACTACCTTTATAATATATTTATTGTAAGGTTAATAAATATGTGGATCTTTAATTTTCTATACGTATTTGTTTTTCATTTCCAAACGAGAAAATTTCCTGTCTTAGAGGAAGTCTACGGGAAATAATATACGGTCATTTAAGTGTTAACTTAAACAAGTGTTCCGCTAAAGAAAATTGCTCGCAAAAGAGTTCTGTATCGTAGAAAAGTTTGGGAACCACTGTTCTAGATTGAGATAAGTTAACTTAATAAGCTTGATGCTTTTATGCAACAGTTGAAAATCACCTTTTCGATTATATCGTTTCGTACTGCCCGGTTGGTTCCAATTCCTCGGATATCGGAGCAAATAATGGGGTAACACTAAATTTTGATCAATTAGAGATCTTTGTTGTGTAAAAATAGAAGTTTATTAAGTATATAGTATGTGACATGCGCGTGATAGAACAGAAACTGCCTCGAGGATGGAAAAATAGAGCTATTTAAGGATTTTGGAAAGATGAACTTTGGAATATGACTGTGTGGAAAAATTGTGAGGAAAGCTGGAAGATGATGAGTCCTAATAATGACTAATAGTGAAAGTTGGTGACTAGTTGTGGATAAAGATAGTAGAAAAGACGAAAATATTTTAGAATATAACAGTACGATGGAGGAACTTCAACAAGATTTCATCTAAAATTCATTGTTTCACGTACTCTTTCATCTCGTATGAATGACTTTTACGTATTCTTATTCCATAGTCCGAATCAACTAAAAAAGTAGGTGGTGCTATAGTGTTATGCAGCGCACTTTATCTTGGGCTTGATGCAGCTTAAGCAGTAATTTCGTAGCGTGGTTTGCATGTAGTTGTTTCAGCCGGGTGTACCAGCAATCTCCTTAATGCACACTTTTTCTCACTGTCATAATTGAAGAGTAGCTCGAAGAGTTGAGCAGCTACTTTAAAGGAATGCTACCTCTCTTTCCTGTCAATTTTCAACTTACGTTACCGCGGGAGCACTCGTTCGTCCTTTGTTTCCTGTTGGAACGCTCGAAAAGTGGTCGCGCGGAATAACAACTGAGAAGGCCACCGGGAATCGAATCGGGCCAACTTTCGCGACGATTAAGCCGCCGCCTGAGAAACAGGAAGTCGCCCGGGTGAACGTTTAATCTTCCAGGACGCTCACCGTGTCGCGGAAACGTGCTTCTCAAATACACGACAAATTGGAAGTGAGTATTCGCAGTTGTTCCGCGAATGAAAAACGGTTCGCCGGGATATATACCAGGGTATTTCTGAAAATGTGGGCATAACTTCGAGGATAGATTCAGTACGTTAAAATAAGAGACAAAGTTCATGTGAACATATGCTAGATACGACTTTGTTTTCGAATTGTAACCATTTTTGTCTTCCAGTAATTCTCTTGTGACTCTGTCGACTGCTTCTTTTAACACATTGTTGACCGGTTAGACGAGTTAACTCGTGTTCGTATTTGCATTAGCTATTTCAATTTTTTATCAGAGTAATATAGAATATTGCAGAAGCTTTGTTCATTGTGTTTAGTCAGGTTCGCTTTAGTTATAAAACAAATCATACGTTTCTTGATATTTAGGTTTTTATCGTAATTCTAGTATTACAAAAAGCGCAGCGAAACAAGATATATTCGCAAAATCTGTTGTGTGTACCATTACACTTAGGTGACTGCTATACAGTTTATCATAAAAAAAAATATATATATATAAAATATTAGAAGTCATATAAAATAATAATAAAAATATTAGAAGTCGTATGAAATAATATTAAAAATATTAGAAGTTATATAAAAAATAGGTCCAAAGTTTCATTTCAATTAGTTATCTAGATGTCTGGGAGACGTCATCCATTTCATGTGCTATTGAAATTATGCCTCGTAGACGTTTTTTTTTGTCTATAATGTACTTTCTTCATTTTATAATGTTACTTAATTATTGTCCATTAACGTTATATATCAACCTAATTAAATGTTATATAGCAATGCAAATTTCAAAATAAAATGTTCCGTTTCTAAGCTTGCACATAACTGTTCAATTGAACCAAATTAAATAGTATTTTTCGGACGCATTAAATTCCATTTTACTTGCATGTCAAGGGGTTAATACATGCTCTTCTTGATAATAGTACGTATGAAAATTTGATATTAACACTTTACCGCACCGGAAGTCTATTAATCGGCTTTTTGTTGCCAACGTAATAAATTAATTAATACCTCGCCAAGCCAATGTCGGGTCACTTTTGACCCATATCTTAATTAACCTATAATAAGAAAAAGTGAACGATATGGTACAGCCCTCTTGCGAATTTTGATATAAAATTTGTAGAACTGTACATAAGAATAAGCGCGATAACAAAAACCGAGCCAGTATTGAATAGAATAAGCCGGTTGGTAAAGTGTTAATACATGAACTATTGGAAGACATATTGCTCGTGATTTATGCATGATGGTACCTCGCTACATTTTAGTCAATTAGCGAGACAGTTTTTAAATGAGAGATTTCCTAATAAATGGATTGCTCGTGCAGAGTTAATTAATTGCTCAGCACGATCACCTGATCTAAATCCATTAAATTTTTATTTGTGGGGACGCCTAAAGTCTTTGAAGAACTGCGATGTCGTATTCAAGAGTGTTGTCAACGAATTGAAACAACACCTGCTACTTCTGAACGAGTGAGAAACTCTACGATGTGACGTTTAGAAGCTTGCAATTCAAGCGAAATGTGGCAACTTCGAACAGTTTCTATGAAAATTATCAACCTTCATTCTTCTCTCATTTTGACGTTTTAATATGTCCCTCGGTTTCAATTCAATTTGACACAATGGTAAAATATGAACGAAATAAAAAGGTGAATAGTTAATTTTGTAAATTCTTTTATTGAGCGTAAGGAAATAAACATTACACTGTACACTATACATATTTGCATCTTGCTGTTTATCACACATATAATAACGAGTTCGTTTTTTCGTTGGAGTTGCATGTTTCAAATGATAATTAGAAGACGTCGCTTTGATCGATGTACCTTGCATATTCTACGTAACTGGCGAACGATTAAGAATGTGAAGAATATGTATGTATCGTTCTATGTATGATTGCATAGAATATGTAATGTTATTTACAGCTCTGAAGTTATTTACTATATATATATAGTAATGTTATTTATATATTTAGAAGTATTGTTTATCGATAAAAGTGCGAAATATATGTTCCATTAAAAAAAAAGAAAAAAGGAAACGAAAGTGTAACGCTAGGGTTACAATATACGTAAAGCAAGTCTTTATTTATCGACAGTTTAATATAATTTGAGCACGTGTCGTGTGTTCGCTAGGAAACTGAGAACTTCTTTTTTTTTTCTCATTTGCACTCCTTCTTATATATTGTTTTACATAGGCGTTCTTTCGGGTAGAGCTTGTCTTCGTTAAAAACCATTTCCATTGGTTTTTTGAGAAGCTTTTGGAAGCTCCACCTTCGCTACTTTTCTGGCAGAGAGATGGAAAACTTGGGTTTTCCCTTAGACTCGTGAATTAGTCACCACGTGCTTGTTTTCACTTTAGAAACGTTTGGTAGCGAGCCATAGTTTATGGTAGTACTATAGTATATTCGAGGGGCGCTGTCGTCAGCTTCTCACACGTTGTAAACTAATTTCGACGATTAAGGTTTTTAACTTGCAACAGTCGTAAAATGTCGAAAGAGAGATCTTCGACATCTGCGAGTTTATTTTACTAGTCGCGATCATAAACCGTGCACCGCTACAAAAGTTAAAATGTTTCAGGAAATATTTTTTGTAAGTGGTCGAATAATACGACCTTTCGTCGGAAAAGTGACATACTGTCCAGATTGTATTGATCAGCTGCATTTATGTTTCAAACGATTTGATACAATACATTGATAGACAGATGATTCGATAAAAAATTAGCCTCTCATTTTTGATCTTCTAATAACAAATTTTTCATTGTTCAATAGTGCACATTTTATTTCAAAGCATTCTCTAATCAGCGATGATGTTCAAAATTCATTAACTGTCAATATTCGTTGAACTTTCTATAATTATAAACATTTGAAGTGTACCAATCACCGATGACCACCATAGCAGTCAACGTGTCAACCCCTTCCCATACGAATTTTTAGTTACTACGTATGTTAGTCTGGAATGTTCGCTATTCCAATACAATTTTAAATAAAGAATGTCGAGATATTGTATATCGATCTTTATTTGAAACTCCTCTATCTTGAATTCAAACTAAAGTTAGAACAAAAATAGAAATTTGATAGATATATAAATACTTCTTTTGTCACAGCTTGACCATAATTTACATCACGAGTGGGGCTCGTTATTGTACGGTAAGGGGTTAATGAAAGTATACAGGACGGCTATAGCCGTAATTTGCCTACATATTGCCAAAAAATGGACGACTATAGCCGTCGCTTGCGGTAATGCGTTAAATAACAGGTTTCACATAAAAACGGCTATAATTCGGAAACAAAATCGTATCGTTCATATTCCGATGTGAATTCCTCGGATATCGGAGCAAATAAATTAATTAACACTAAATTTTAATAAATTAGAGATTGTCGTTGCGTAGAAACAGAAGTTTATTAACCTGTTAACTGGGTTCATCTCACGAACGAAACTTAAATCTCTACAGTTTATAATTAAAAATTTATAAAAAGGTTAACACGTTCCGTGCCATGTGTACCACCGGTGGTACACGTTAAACTTGATCTTCAGGCCACGTGTACCACCGGTGGTACACGCAGTCATATTTATTTAATGCGCTGAAAACATGTATTTTATGACAAATGTAATTCTGTAAAATATATTTCAACCAAAAAAAGTGATGCATTATACAAAATGCACTATAGAACAAAACACATAGGTTTATTTAATTGTTATATATAGAATAATTAATAATTACATTTAATGGTGGATTTTGTTAAAGCAAGGGAGGCATAAAAACATTTTTTTCGGGCAATCGCTGCACAAACGTCATTACTCTTATAGTTTTTTGTATATGAATATCTAATGTGTAAACAATAATCTAATGAAAGTAAATAATAGAAACTTCTTTTCCAACAGAAACAAATGAAAAACAAAAACCGTTATCTCCGTGTATATTTACCTACTCCTTCTTTTGTTAAATATATTATTTCTCTCGTTTTTTATTTAACAAATTCGAATGCAGCAGGTTTTTTATTAATCGAAAAGTTTCGAACCGACTAACTTTTGCAATCGAACTGATCGCAGCGCCACGTGTACCACAAGTGGTACACGATGTGATAGCTACTCTAAACAAGAGAACTACTTATGTATTGATGATGTAATGAAATATTGTGTGATAATATATCAATCTTTAGTCAAAATATCAAATGGCCTGAACGACAAGTCAGGCAAAAATGGCTTGGCACGGAACGTGTTAATAGTTCCATTATTTCGGTTTCTATAAATGTTAATATAGTGTGTTATATATTTGATACAAGTATCAACAGTACAATTAATACTGACTAATTTCTCTCTAAATGAACAACTGAGTTCCACGTGTTATTGAAAGAATGACGAGTTATCTCGTCATCCCCAGTTAAAAGGTTAACCGTTTGAGTGCCAAGCGGCGCGATCGCGCTTCTCCTGTTCAATGCTGAAAAGTATCAGCTAATCAGTCTGTAAAATTGAACTAACTGCACGTTCGAACTTTGTCAATGCGTGTCTTTACTGTTACGATTTATCGAGGTTCTACTAAATTAATATCTATGCTTTCGTAAGCTTCGAGCTGTTGTTAAAAAGAATTTTCTCGTTTGTTAAAAATTCAAAGTAACGTAAACGAGAAAAGGAAAGGAAAAACGAAAGAAGCTTGATCGCGCTGCTTGGCATTTTTCGATTGAATTTTTGCAAAGGTCCGTGGCACTCAAACGGTTAAATATGTGGTATGTGATAGAACAGAGACTGCTTCGAAGATGAAAAAATAGGGCTATTTAAGGGTTTTGGAAAAATGAACTTTAGGATATGACTGTGTGAGTTGAGAGGAGAGTTGGAAGATGATGAGTCCTAGTGATGAGTAATAGTGAAAGTTGGTGACTAGTAGTGGATACAGATAACGAAAATGACGAAAATATTCGAGGGTATAAACTTCTTTTTCTCTTAATTTAGTTTAGTGAATCTATCCTCGAAGTTACGCTTACATTTTCAGAATCACCTTGTACGTCGTGAGTAGAGGAACTATTTAGTTGACAGAAAAGGCGAATGGTTGGTTGTTTTAGCGGTGCAGGGGAAATTTGACCGATGGTGGCTTTCAATCGCGCGACTCGTGAAACGCTCGAGTGTTTACCTTGATGTAAAACATTCGACGATTTCCAAATACGCCGCGATGATTTTCCCGGGTAAAAACATTCGTCCGATGTGAAAGATGTAGCATTACAAGGGAAACGATCAAACCGATCGGATACGGTCATTTTTCTACCAATATTTGCTTGCTATTAGCCCAGCGTATAGAAAACAAATGTTATTTCGCGACTTGGTGATGGTGAAAGTCAAGTTTGGTTCATTCGTTGTGAAAAATTCTCCTTTCGTCGAACTGGGCCGTTGCTCGACCAGGTTCGAGGACGAGCGTAAGTAAACCGGCGATCGAAATCGTCGAGATCTTTCGGGGTTCGAAAAAAAGAACTTTTCGATAAACCTGGAGAGGGGTAAGCGCAGGCGCGAACAATATCGTCGGTTGGTTCGATCCCGGGACTCTCTCTTTCCATTTCTCTCTACCTCGTTCTTTCCCTTCGGTATTTCCTCCTCTTTAACTCTGTTCCCTTCTTTCGACTCTTTTCTCTCCTAGCCAACCGGTTGAGCATCGAAAAATGCTGGCAGATCGAGACTGAGTCTTTTCAACAAACGAACGGCAAACGGGACTCGCTATCGACGATATCGTTTCGGTCTCGATACTCTCTCTCTCTCTCTCTCTCTCTTTCTTTCTCGTTCAGGCACTCGCACTTTTCCTCGACTCCCTTTATTTTCCCTTGGAGCACGGTGCCCGTGTATTCGCGCTCCTCTTCTTCCTTCTGCTTCCGCTACGTTCTTCCCTTCTCGAGCGATGCTCCGCATGCATCAAAGCTACATAATAAATTGAATATTATATCCAACGACGCGGCGAGGAACACGAAGCGGCGGAAGAACGAAGGAAGAGGTTGAAGAAAGAGAATCGAAGGGAAAGAGGAAAGGGAGGGAAGATGAAAGGTGGAAGGAGGAAAGAGGAAAGAAGAAGGGACAGGAGGTCCTGGACCTGCGCTATACGAGGCGAGCGTCCCGTCACGGAGCGTTCCGACGCTCGACTCGCTCGACGGCTAGCTCGACGCCGTCAGTACACGCGTCTCGTCGCCCGGGGATGCGTCCGGTGTTGGAATCGTAGCGTGTTGCTCTACGTTCGACCGTTATACGTATCTAAACGATCTCTCTTATCGTCGTTGCGCGCGTTCCATTTTTTTCTTTTCTTTTTCCTCGCCCGTCGAAAACACGGAGGAGTATTGGTGTGTCGTTCCCGTGGACAACATTGTCTGTAACAACATCGTCTGATCTACAGATCACTACTACAGTAACACGTATGACGCGACGCGTTCATTTCCGAGTATAATGCTCGACGCTTCTCACGAGGTAATTCTCTATTTCTCTCGCGGTGAGATTACTTTGGGAAAATTTGCCAAGCTACGTGTATGAGTTTTCACGGTCGGGACAACATGGTGGCAATGAAAAGGGGGGTTTGCGTGTGGTATGCGAGTTGTCGATCGATCTTCCAGATCACTCGATAGATCACCGTCGCGGGAGATTCGATTCGGAAGTTCCCAAAGGATTTAGTGGGATTCGCGTGGTGCTCGTGAGCACGTAGCATTACGAGCGGTGATTTTCCGCCGGGACGATATATCAGTCCTGATATTTTCGAACGGTGAATTCCCCGGTGAATTCCAAGTGAATTATAAGGATCGTAGGTACACGCGAATGGCCCTTCCACCACGGCGAATAATCGGTTGGACGTCGATTGATTTTGCGATAACAATTTGGAAATCGAATGGACGATAATCCGCCTGGGCCAATTCAATTTTCGATATATTTTCGAAAATATCGCCCGACCGCAATTCCGCGATATATGCCTGTATGTAGGTGGGAAATTGATTTCGCGAGTTCTGCCTGTAGAGCCGGTGACACTTTTCTCCGGTAAGATCGAAAATCGTCGAGCGTTCGACGAATTCTCCGTGACGAGACGACGCGTATTTCCTTCCACAGAGGATGAGAGAGAGTGTGAGAGAGAGAGAGGAGAGGGAGGATAGAAGAAGAGAATATTCGTATATGACGCGTTTTTACCGAACGGTCACCGTAGACGGTCATAGCTAATGGCCTTGCCGTTGACTTTGATAAATCCATCCCTCGAAGGAGATTCATTACCGGATAATATCGGACGCGTATGAATTTTAATATTCGCTTGAACGGTTGCATCTCGCGGAGTTTTCCTGTTTATCCGCGTGGTATTTGCGAAATTTATGCCGCAGGCTATACCGGCAGTCTTGTTCCAATATTTAATTTAAATACACTTTATGGTTCGCCACGGAAGAGATTAATCGACACGGGTAAAAGCGAATATCCATAATGATATCTCGTTTAAACGGCGAGTGTACGCTTCTGATGGAAACTTTGGTATCGTGTCGGTGGATATAACGATCGTCAAGCGAATTTCAAGGATATCTTAATCTATCGCCGAAACTGGACTCTCTCTCTCTCTCTCTCTCTTGTAATCCCGAGTAGAGGAACAATTGTAATCGTCACGGGATTGAAGTTGTTTCGCAAAAACGGCCACTACCCTTTCAACAGCATGCTAGATAATTAATCTGTTTCTCCGGAGGATAGCTAGATATTTGCATAGGTACACTTGTGCAGATGAAATATGCACGGTACGAGCGGCGTGCTCGAAACTTATTCGTCGAATTATGCAACGGCGAAGAGGCTAAACGATCGAGGGATAACAGGACGATTGCTCGTATAAATCTTCACTCTCTGAAACCGTATAATCGCGTAAATACACGGTGAAACTGTGCCGACGGCGAAACGCAGGATTTCATCGGGAAGACAAGGTCGAGAGGGGATGAAAGGAGAAAAGGAGAGAAGGAAGAAATGAAATCTTGGCGACATTGCCGATATTCAACGAGATACCGGCATACCTTTTCTTCTCGTAAGAAAAGGGAACCGTTCGCGGAATCGAATTTACCATCGTACAACTTTCGTAACGAATACTCGACGCCAACCACCGTTCACCGGTTGAATCCTTCGAGTTCGATGATTAGAGGAAAGGATCGATCCTCGCGTCTCGATCAATTTCGCGTGACACGCCTCTGCGCTCTTCTTTGATACACGCGTAATTAACGATCGCGGAATGGCTTCCTCGATTCCAGGAAGCCACCGGGAAAAAATTAGGAGTTTGCATATTCCTTGATTATCCCACCGGTTTCCAACGGTATCAGTCGTTAAAATGCCTCGACTCCACGAGATTTTAAGCCGTGCTTAACGCCGCTTCATCCGTAACGAAGACAAAACGAGGAATTCCAATTTTTCGGGATTACTAAATTATTAAAGAGAGACATCTCCCAGGGAAATTCGCACGCGCGCTCTCGCGCCAGCCCCATCGAATCGAGATCAACTTATTTCCAGTACAATGCCAGGCGAGCCATTAGGTATTTCCTTTTTTCTCTTTTATTTTTCCTGCTTTCCTTCCTTCCTTTCGTTCCTCCGTATTCTTTCGCGGAAGCGGCCTCTCGCGAAGGCACTTCCGACCACTTCGTCAACGAGGCTTTTAAATCGGTCATAACGTTTGCGCGATTCTTTCCCGAACAGACAATGTTTGCCGACAAATAGCTGATCACGGTAAACACACGGGAAGAGGGTCGGAAATGGATTTTCGCTTTGAGGAGTGAAATCTCTCTCGCCCGGATCCTTATATTACCAATCTGCTCGAAGAAGCTTTCATTGATTCGAACCTTTCATTCTCCCGTCGTTTTATCCCTCTAGAATCGCCTACCAACCAACTGACTAACCAGAAGCAAAGAGACACGAAATTAAAAGGCAACGAGTAAATGTACCTGACGAATTAAAAATTGTTGCTGGTCGTTGCTCGTTAATCCCCTGCATGTCGCTCGTCACGCGCTAATTCCGCGCATTCGTCGCGTTTCTCTTCTCGTTAGGATTTTTCAAACGCGCATTTCCGGTTCGGATAGAGCTGTTGAAAAATTCCCTCTTCTCTCTCTCTCTCTCTCGCTCTCTTTCTGTACGTGTGTGCGGGCGCTTTGGAAAATCAGAAAGGCTTCAGTTCGTCGGGAAGCATCGATCACGCGTCAGTTAGATAAGCTTGTAATCTGACATTGGCTCGAAGGAAAAAGACTGGAGACGGCAGACAGGGGCTTGTGAGCGTGCGGGCGCGCGAGAAACTAGCGCGAAAATAAAAAGAAACCGGTGTTTAGTAGGAGGTTGAGGGCGATGTGGGCTGGAGTAGACAAAGAAGGAGAAGGAGAAAGACTTTTCATTTAGTCCTGTCGTAAATAAGAAGTAGCAGTTGCCTTCGCGTGTATATAGGTATAGCAGGATTTTGGGTGGTGGTAAATTCTGCTCGCACGCCAACTGAAATCTGCGCTACTAAATGGCCTGGGATAGTTATTTACGGGATGGCGTAATGGATAATTGTCCTGCGTTTCTTTCGGCCGAGGAGGATTTCATTTATTCGATGTACGAGCAAACTCTCGATCTTTCTTCTCGAGCCACGTACATTACGTGAAATTGCGCGAACTTCGGCTCGCTTGTACGTCGCTTGACAAATGTATCGATTGAGGAAAAGAACAGGATGGAAGTAATAAACAAAAAAAAAGAAAAAAGAAAAAAGAACGGAAAGAAAGAAAGAGAGAAAGAAAGGAAAAAGAAAAACCGCCGGCCGATACGCGAAGAAAAGAAACAACCGGGAAAAGGAGTTTCGGGGTTGAGAACTGGGGGCCATGGGTACGGGCTAGGCGAAACAGAGGGATGATAGCTGAGGGGGATGAAGAGAGAGAGCAATACAGTCATTATTATCGTTCAGGTTTCTTTTTCTTCCACTTTCAGAATGAGGGTGGCACGGCTATTACTGTGCTACGTACTTCTCGAAGACTACAGTACCAATCTCGGCGGGGCTGCAATTAGCAGCGACGCCGCGCGCCAGGACGCCTCTGCGACGTATCCCACGCTATCAGGTACATACATATTTCTCCATATATACTCCCGTCTCCATATATCGAAACGTATTGTTTTCTGTTTCCGAACGTCGCGTATCACGTGCCAGCAGCGCGAATCGAACGAATACGAGAACGGGAACATTGCCGAGGGACGAGACGCGCGCAACTTTAACGCGACTCATCGTCACGCCGTGGACGATGTTAATTCTACCTCTAGATTTTCTTTCTGTCACGGTCAAACCCGAGAACATTCTTCGGAAACTCGTTCCTATCTCTCTTTTAACTCTCCCCGTGTCCCTCTGCGCGATATTAACACATCTTAATCCCCTTGACATACAAATAAAATGGAATTTTATGCGTCCTAACAAATATACTATTTAATTTGACTCAACTGAACAGTTATGTGCAAGCTTAGAAATGGAACGTTTTATTTCGAAATTTTCATTGCTATACAACATTTAATCAGGTCGATGGACAATAATTAACACGTTGAATGCCACGCTATTTTTACGAGAATTATCCGCTTTGTTTTTTATTATGTGATACATAGAATATTGAAGTATTATCTACAATAGATGATTTACTGTGTATAATGATGTTTTAAAGGATTTATCTTACGGGGGTTAGGGGTCACCGGTGACCCACGTAGCGCTGAAGTGTTTCTACGATTTCGGGCGAATTACTTATTCTTTGTCAAGTTTGTGCTGGTGCACCTTTTCTTTGTTTGGATTGTTTCAATACGACACATCGCAATGTGCGCGCATAATTGCACTATTTTTATGTTTCATACTGAATTAATTTCTTCACAACATTGTAGTAACGATAGTAATAAAAAAAAAAGAACAATTTATAAGTATTGACATTTGTTCAAATTATGCATTTCTACTAATCTTGGCGCGCCGGTTACCGGCCCCCATGACATTCAACGTGTTAAGTAACATTATAAAATAGTAAATTAGTTGTTCTGTAAAGTATAAAACATTTCAAAACATTTTAGAATATGTAGAGGAACTAGACATTTTTTACACTGCCAAGTTGTTTCGTTTTTATATTATTTTTTACGCAAACATGGCATCTCTTTGTAGGATGTTCCTTTTTATTAGTCGAAAGTTCTGTATGTTCAGGAAAATGTGTCCAATGTTTTGCCTGTAGCCGAGTTTGTTATTTATTTTACGACGGTCTGCCACGTGTCGGATAATTAGGAAGAGACAAATTACATAACATATCTTCTGCAATATTCAATCGAAAATTTACAATCGATTGCTTTGTTGAATTAGGTAACTTGGAATAGAGGACGTAAGCATTATAGATAGCTATATCAAGCATATAAAAGAACATTTTTTTATATCCCTTGACATACTTTCGCATATGTGGGAAAGATGCAAGAAATTGGTCTTGCCTGTCGACATCTCCCATTCCATGATTGTACTCCACTACACAGCTGGGTTTTCAAACATTTTCTTCCTCCCTTCTTTCTTCTTATTTTTCCCGTGTCAACCATTTCTGCTCTTGAACGTTTAGTGCTTATTATATATACATCTTTCTTATCAAGCCAGCGTAAGAACATAATATCTCTACAAGATAATTTTCTTACTTCTCCCTTTTTTAGTTTGTACTATATCAGAGCTTCTTTGGCATATTTTTTCCATTTTTTCTGACCATTTCCAACAGAATTTGCATTATTTTCATTCAACATTTGGGATAATTTTTGTGGTATATACCAATTGTCTAAAAATAAGGTATATCTTTTCCCTAAAATGGGTTCAGCTAGTTTCATGACTACACTTTGCGATACAGGTATGTCACTTCCTTCAGTTTTATCTTGTTCCGTGTCAATTTTGAATCGAGAGCAGTACCTCGAATTGGATTCATATAATTTGTAAAATTTAATTCGAAATCTCGCTCGTTTTGATGCTATAAATTGTACGTAATTCAGCCGCGCTCTGAATTCCATTAGGGATTCGTCTATGACGACATTTTCTTCCGGAATGTATAATTGTTGGAATCTGGTATTCAAGTAATCAACCACGGATCGAACCTTTCGTATTCTGTCTTCTTTAGAAATCATCTCATTATTCAGAAAATTGAAGAAAGTACGTTATAGACAAAAAACGTCTACGAGGCATAATTTGCATCTCGGAGATGTCAAAGTCTACAATGGCACATGAAATGGATGACATTTTCCAGACGTTATTGTATGTCAAGGAGTTAAACGGGTGTTTTTTCGAGAAACTTTCACCATATAGCGGGCGATTTTTTGCAATTCGCAATTTCAAAATTACTTCTGTATCAAATAACTAGAACTTTCGAACTATGGGTTACCTATCAATCAAACATTCACTTTCTTTTTAAAGAATAATTTCCTTATTCACTTTAAATCATTTTTTCCCAACAAAATCGTATTATTGATGGTAAAGATTGAAAATTAAGAAAATAAAAACACTCTCAATAATCGAAAATAAAAACACTCTCAATAATCGAAAATTAAAAAAACTCTCACGATATAGCGGACGATTTTTTGCAATTCGCGCGCAAAGTTGCTTTTGCATAAAATAACTATAACTTTCGAACTATGGATTATCTTTCAATCAAACTTTCACTTTCTTTTTAAAGAATAATTTCCTTATTCACTTTAAATCATTTTTTCCCAACAAAATCGTATTATTGATGGTAAAGATTGAAAATTAAGAAAATAAAGACACTTTCTCAATAATCGAAAATTAAAAAAACTCTCACGATATAGCGGACGATTTTTTGCAATTCGCAATTTCAAAATTACTTCTACACAAAATAACTATAACTTTCGAACTATGCATTATCTTTCAATCAAACTTTCAATTTCTTTTTAAAGAATAATTTCCTTATTCACTTTAAATAATTTTTTCCCAACAAAATCGTATTATTGATGGTAAAGATTGAAAATTAAGAAAATAAAAACACTTTCTCAATAATCGAAAATTAAAAATTGAAATAGTGTTTTAAAGTGTGATATCTTTCAAACCACTTTCCTCTGTGCAAGGATATATTACAAAATTGACACATATACCGTGTTTCACTGCATATTTTCTTGACGGAGCACACACATCTTCGCAAAATATTTTTCGTCACTAGAATCATCATCGATAAGCTAGTTTTCGCAAAAATAATTCGACGAACTATCTGCACGCAATTCTTCATCATCACATTCTATTCAATCGTGGTCCATTTTTAGGAATTTACAGTACAAAGAAGTTCAACAAAAGCTTCGAATAATAATACACGATAGTTAGGTATTTGGTAAGAAGTATTCAATAATTTTTGAATGATAAAAAATTGATAAAAATAGAATAAACACAAAATCGTAAAAGGGAGGCATCACAACAAAACCAATATCTCAGAGGTACTAGAGAAATGGATAAAGAAAATATACATTGCATTATGTTGTCTCAAAAGCTTTTTTTATTATATTCACGCACTCCTTTGCCTGACAGCGTTTCGAGTAAACTTGCAGTCCAATATGTTTAAAATCGAACTGATGGTCTTTAGTTGTCTTCTAGCTTTCCAACAGTATGTTTCTTCTTTGATAAAGTGTCTCTTGTATTTTTCTGTGTTATCTTGAAAGATAGAACATAAGGAAATGCATTTGTAACATGTGACATTGTGTTGCTTTATAAAAGGCAATAGTACTCGAAATATTGCAAATTAGATTTACGCCGTCTATTCAAACGATTCATAATCAACGCAGAAAGTTTAGAGTCGGAAATTTCAAATCGGATGAAAAAATATCTTGAACGATATTTTGTTAGAAAAACCATAGCAATTTTAGAAAAATCGTATTATAAGTTTTCCAAAGAGAAGAAGAAGAATGAAAAATCGGAATTTCATAGAATTACACCAAAAATAAACGATTCTACACCTCATGTCTAACAATAAACCGAAAGGAAATTTTAGGACAATTTAATATATGTAAAATCCATATTTGGGACATAAAATTTACCTCTATTTTTTAGGACTATCGCTTCCCTTCTGTCCCAAAGTCTAAGAATCGGCAGGTACCTACATAGTACATCTAGCAATAGATGATGCGTGATAATTACTCCTCTAAAGCCCGTATTTACACGTTTCCCGCACTCCACCGATAATCCCTAGAAAACGAGTTGTTCGTGCTCGAAACTTCGCGACGCGATGCTTATTTGATCGACGCGCAAAGATTCACAATCGCCACAAATTAACCCTTTCCTTCCGAACGACGGATATATCCGTCATCCACATGAAAACTCGCGGAGCCGAACGCCGAATATATCCGACATTCATATGATCACCCTCCGGAGACGAACGCCGGATATATCCGACATGCCGGTAAAATCGCGACCTAATTTTTGAACCCTTTTCTTCCAAAATACACTATCTACGCGCAATGTGCACAAAATGTGGACTAAACCGCCGTAGCGAAAGGGTTAATAGCGCGAGTGCTGTTTTTCAGGTTAAAGATAAGGTTTTCTAGGTGTGTTTAAACGATATATTTTTTACACGATATATAAACAATGTATGATAATTAATAGTGTTGTTTATCAGACGATGACTACCGTTTTTGTGTTTTTTTCTTGACGAAGGATTGTGTTGGACTCTGTTCTCGCTATTTTACCTTTTATAAATACGGTGTGTAAGGTGATTGGTGGCTCGAATACGTGAAAAGTGGTTTAACTGTCTGTTGATTGGTTTTTTGGTGTGTAGAACAGTTCGTCTGGGGGAAATTGTTGTTAAATTTGTTATATTAGGGGTTGGAAAGTACCAATGTCGGTTGATAAGTTTAGCGCGTGTAGTGTCCGAATGTTAGGGTCTTCGAATTTCTCGCCGTAATAAACTAATTTATCAATGGTGTCGACTAAGATCGGTTTATATAAAAACTACTATTTTTAAAAGCTCGTAGGGCTCTATTGTTCGAGTATCAAACACGAGTTTTGTCAGCTCCGACGTTTTAATAATAATATGCACGAAACGAGTTCAGACGTTTCCCACTTAAGATGTGTTAAACGGCCAAGCGGGAGAATATTTTCCTCGGCGTTGACTGAACGAGGTGAGTTACAACTGGTACGGTTAGACAACGACACAACGAGTGGAAAACGCGGTAACGATTTCGCGTGGCTGGCTCGCGTGTGGCGTCGCTGATAACTAACTTGGACCAAATTCCCGAAGCCGATGACTCTGTTGCACTACCGCGTATTATTCCCGAGAGGCTCGTCATTTCCGCGACGCCTCTCTCCGATCCATTCGGATATTCTTTTTCTCTCCTACCCTTCCTGTTTTTCTCCCTTTTTTCTCCCCTCTTTGTCCCCTTTTCCCTCTGTTTCCTTTTTTCTTCCTTTTTTTCCCCCTTTTCTCTCTTTTTTTTTTTTTTTTTTCTGTTTTTACGAAACGAGGACAGCGATGTAGATACAGAGGGGTGCTCGAACTCGTCGAAGTACGCACGTCAAAGGGTTTAATTACCGCGGCGACTTCGCGTGGACAGTGCTCCCGTTCAGGTTACCTAATCGTGATTTTCATCGATAGCTTCAGTTTCGTCCTATTGCGTTTGCGTTTCGCATTGATGGTGGGAGACTCTGGTTTTTATTTAAATCTCCGTATGTAGTTCATACCGGAGTGCACGCTATGTATTTTACAAAGCTAATCCTCGTCCTGTACGTGCAAATTGTATATTCGTAGACGAGGAAGTAAAGGATCTTTAGAAAACGTTCGTTCTCTTAGCATCTCCTATTTCCGCGGTTTCTTCCTCCGCTGTTCCGGATATCAAAGGGATTGTCGATTTCTAAAGGGTGGAAATCAAAATATACGTCACCGATTGTTTCTCGGGGCGAATGAATTCACGGGAAGTATCATCGGGGGGAATGGTTCATTTGCGAGTCGAAGAGGATGCAGCCTCTCGTTGCTTTGCAGATTTTTCGAATCCAACGAACACCGCCGTGTCGTTGTCGGTTCGAAGTTTATTATCCGGCTTGTGTACAGTGACAAGTGTCTGGTGTCTCGTTTCGAGATTTTTAATCTCCATCGGCAATGCTCATCGATCGGATGTATTCTAATTACGAGCAACAATCGATCTTCGGGTAGCTTCGGAAACTTCGAAACAGACAACAATACGACGAACACCTTAAGTTTAATTTAAAGTTCGTCAGGCTGTTTAAAGGATGTTGTGTTCGACGTGGTGGAGCACGTGGCGTACATTGTAGCTCAAAAGTATGGAGACACTTGCCATTTTTAAAGAAATTGTGGTTACTACTTTGGCAATAATCAGACCGGAAGTTTATTAAACATTCTTAAATATGAAATTATTATTTTGAACATTTTTCGCAACAGTGCCGTTCCACTCGACATAGCGTGGAACTGTTTTGGCAATAATTAGACAGGAAGTTTATTAAAAATAGACGGAATTCTAAAGAGGAAAAGGGTATTTTTGTGCGATTATTGTTCGATCTTGAAGAGTTCATCGAAGATCGAGAAATCGACGAAGGACAATCACGATCCTTAACAATCGAGAAACTTTGCAAGCAGATTTTTTCTTTTTTAGTACTAAGGAATTGCGATTCGATTGTCAACAATCGGTTGTTCTCGATCTTTCGATCGAAGAGACAGCAGAAGAAGAAAAAGAAGAAAATAATTTTTCGGAGAATTTTCGATATTTCGATATAATAGAAATTCGAATTGTTTCTTTTTATTGAACTATCTTTAACTCTCATGTTTCCTTTTTTATCACATTCATCACAAATTTGCTCAAAAGGACTACATTTTACTTTCACGTTCTCTTCAACGTGTCGTTAAAATACACAAATTCTGAAAAGTGTGTTTTACTCAGAGAAATGAAGAAAAATTTTGAGAATAATTATCGAACATTCTTCGCGGCAATGCCGTTCGATCCCCATATCGCATAATTGGCAACAATTTTACATTCATGCACGATAACGATCCCAAACACACGGCTAGATTATGTAAAAATTATTTACAAGAATTACAGGAGAGTTCTGAAGTAAAAATAATGCAATGGGCGACTTCAGTCGTTCGAGTTAAATCCCATAGAGAAATTATGGGATCATTTAGACAGACAAATCAGAAAATAATGTCCAAAGTGCAAAAAACATCCGTGAGATCTTTTACAAATGGATTAAAACAATATTCATGTTACGAACACACTGCCATTTCCTCCACACATAACATTATATAATCTAATCATTATATAATAAATATATTATCTTATATTTATTATATTACAAATATTTATTATTAAAAATTTTATGTTAAAATTTTAATCTAATATAATTAATAATATTTTAAGGCTATATAATAACAATTTATTTTTATATAATTTTCTTATATAGAAACTAATTTTTTTACGATTAATAATTTTCTATAAATAAATTAAATGAAAGTATTTTTTAGATAATCTTATATTATCTTATATTTATTATATAATACGATTACATTATTATTATTAGTAATAACTTCCATTATTTATAAGCGTAACTATTCTGAATATTTAAAACATTTCATTGCTAATCTAAACGCGGAAATGTGTAGTAGCAATCACAGAAGCAAGAAGCGATGCTCGATCTCAGACCCCTGTTTCTTTGACAGTTGATTGGCCAGACCTAACCTAACCAAAACCCCCAGAAAAACTCAATACCCACACAAAATCCATTAGTTTTTCATAATCGATACAATCGTAAGGACAGACATTTGTTCAACATAAACATTTAATAAAAACAACTTCAACCATTTTCTGAAATCAACCATATTCTCATAATCCGAGACAAAGATGACCCGTTTCGTAACAATCCATCCAGAAGTAACGAAGAAATCAACAGGCTTAATGCCAAAACTAGTAGAAGCGGTGTAAAAACGTATATAATTCACGTTTCCGTGGATCAGAAGAATGTATAATTTTTGATATAGTTATTGGTAAGATATTTAGCGTATTGTCGAGCAAATATGTTCGTCGAAACAGTAGAAAACACATAAAACTGTGTAAAATTCGTTAAAGATTTCGTATCTCTTTTTTGATAATCGTAATAACCAAACAAGTGTCTGCATACTTTTGAGCGTTAGTGTACAGGAAGCATCGGAACAGAACGCGCGTGTCGCGAGTAATCGTTTTTACGTGTAACTTAATTTCGCAAAATCTCCTGGATATTAACACCAGTCACGTCCAAAGCATTCGCAACGTTAGCAACGCGACGTCTCGTTGATTGTTCATTAGGGAGTGAATAGAACGTAACGGTATGATCAGATAAGGGGGTTTACCGCAGCGGTTAGCGATTATACATAATGGAACTAAGGTGGCGTCTTACCGGTGGCCTGCATAGTCTGTTACTACGCGGACATAATGTCCTTCGAGAGACACGAGCAAGTTGGCCGTGATGCGTCGCTCAGGTCGGATAACGGAATGGTAGAGGATAACGGAAAACCGAGATGACTGATAATGCCGCGCCCTGTGCTAGTTACCGGGAGAAGGTGGAAATAAAAGAGTTGAATCGCCATGAACGAGAATAGGAGAAAGATAGGAGTGAGTCTCGTTTAATAAAGCTACCGGGACGGTAATTGAAGTCACCGGTCCGTAATTAACCGTGAAACTAACTAATTGAAATTGATAATGCGATACAGCCGGCATCTTTAAAAGAATGCCGCGCGATGAGAAAGTAAATTAGCCAGGGAATACAAAGAAGCTCGATGAACTCTCTCGAACGGTGGACGATCCTCGAAGAGTAGCTGAAGGTTCGTCTGGCCGGTTACGAGGCAAAGTACTTACCTTCGGAAGTACTTCCCTTTCGTTCGCGCGAAACTGTCCGAGTTTCGGTATCAACAGGAGGTGCGGCAGCTCATTGACGCGCAAAACCATCGAAAATAGTGGGAAACGGAGAAGTTTGTTCGAAGGGGGTGGCGCGTAAAGGAGAAGAAGAAAGGAGAAAGGGTCGGGAATGACGACGACGACGACGATGGTGAATGTCCCTGAAGTTGAAGTAGCTCCACTCGGCCCGCCTCGACTACCCTGAGCTCTTTGCTCTCTCTACGTTGGGGGTTACTTCACCAAGTTTTTCCTTTGAGGATGAAAGATATTAATTAAACTGTCACAGACACGGTAGCAGGGAGCCTCTAACTTTATTTCGCCACTTACAAGTTTACCGCTTAAGCGGTTCGTAGCGCGTGCGCGTTCACTTGGTCTCGCCATCACCGATCTTATCCCGTAAGCATGGCGTCTCTGCCACTGCCGCCACCATCGGTCCTGGTTATGAATGCGAAGTGACCCCTAGAGAGCAGCGTGCAACGCGTGACTAACGCGTTCATTTCTCTGACACGCCATAGTACCTTCTTTCCTCACGGTTTCGCCTTCGGATACTTCTTCTTCCTTTCGAATAGAAATGGATCTTCACGCCGCATCGTTTTGTCAAATTGTCCGTCGAAACCGAACGACCGTTTCACGATCCTGCTCCTAACGGAACCAATCTCGAAATTCTCCGTCCTTCGAAGAACAATGGAGGGATGCGACGTCGTAAAAAAAACTGGCTTCTATATAGAGGATCGAAAGTGACGCGAGCCCGTTTCTTCACCGTCTTCTCGATAAATTCGTGATAAATGAATCGTTCGAAGGCTGAACAATGTTCCAACGTTTATATCCTACCATCGTCTGATACGATCTTGAAGTTGCTTCGAAAAATAAGTATTACTTCGTCAAGGTACCGCAGCAACATTTACGAGGATCAGTCAAATATACATGTTCCGTACCGAACATTTAGCTTTATTCGGGATTCAGCCTTTCCCTTTTTCATTTAATATTCTAAAGATATTGTAAAACGAGCCTGAAGAATCCGCGACCCATAGAATTAGCCGGGACCGTCATTATGCGCGTACCCTCTGTAACTTCATACCCAAACGACCACCAGAACTCACTTTACTATCCATTGTCCGACTTTCAAATTACAAACTATTGCTTTCTTTCTCTAATGTCCGATCTCCTCTTTTCCCGGAATTTCCCAAAACCCTGACACCTCATCCTTCTACCACCACTTTCTACCATCCTTTTTAACCCTCTCTCCATCTTCTTGAGAAACACCCTGCGACCAATAATCAATTTCTTATTCTCCCATTTTCTCACTTCCAACTTTAACTCCGCTCTCAGTAACTGAGATGCGTGTCTTCCTTCGATTTTTCCAGTCACTATTCATTCCGAACGCTAACCACGAAACAACAAAATATAGAATCAGTCCGAGCACTGAACGTATAATCAAGTTTTTTCATATTATAACGTTGAAGAAAGGGAACTCCAGGATCGCTTCAGGTCTCGTTAGAAAACAGTCCGAATATTCCTCGTAGTCTAAGTTTGCAACATACCGCAAATCAACGCGAGCATACGACAATACAGTACCGGATAAATGAATTTGGACACTATACCATTCCTTTACCATTTCCTTAACCCTTTCGCTACGGCAGATTTCAGTAGAAAGGTAAATGTGTCACTTTCAGTTGTAAAATTTGTCGAACTGGTTTCGAAAGTTTACAAATGAATAATTTTCAAATTTGTAAAAATGTAAAATTTGTTTCGTTAAATTAAAGTGAAAGTGCGCAAAGAATAAAGTTCCGGCGGAACTTATAATAGAACTTGTAATAGAAGAGTACGAGCGAAATTTACAAAACGCCTATAGGCGCCAACAGTAATCAAAGGGTTAAACTATATATTTTCAATTGAAATTTGTTGTATTTGTTAATGCAATCCATTTATCACCCTGTCCTATACAAGCATTTTAATTGAGTTAATGTAAATATACTGAATCATTTAAGTACATTCAGAAACATCATTTTTTCCGGTACTGTAAACAGGATTATGTATGGAAACCACTATGCCACGACACATTAGTGTGTCGCGATGATTTTCTCGAGAATAAACAAATTTTTTAACCATCACATTAGTTAGAAATTTCTCTAAACGTTGAAACTCAACTTCAGTGAAACGTCATTGGCTGATTTATGGATTTCAGTTAAGAAAGAATATCCTGAAATTTTTGACAAGGCTGTTGCAATTTTGCTTCCTTTTTCTACGACATACTTATGCGAACAAAGTTTGTCGACGCTGGTTTTAATGAAAAATGACAAACGATCGTGTTTAAAGGGTCTTGACCATGAACTTTGGGTATCACTTTCTAATATAGAGTCAAAACAAGCTGAAATACCAAACAACAAACTTTATATTTAAATTTATAGAAATTTCAGAAATTATAGAGATTATAGAAATTTTTTTACATGTAAATTATAACTATATATTCTTGTTTTTTGTGTTGGTGTACAATTTAAACTGCTTTATATAAAACTTAAATAAAAGTAAATATCTACATACATAGAGCTATTTTATTGTGTTTTTTTTATCTAATAAAAACATATACATACGTATTATTGTAATTTATGTATTTGCAAGCTTTTACTTGTGGTGTGCCGCGGAATTATCGAAAAAACGTTGCTGTGCCGTGGAAGATAAAAGGTTGCGGAGCACTGATGTATGCCATATGTGTACAGAGACTGACTGGGAGTTGAAATGATAGTGGTTTGGTAGCATTGCACTCCCTGTAATGCTCTACTTTTCGTTTCGTTAGTAAACAACACAATGAGTGAGAAGTCAGTTCCATCTTCCGTTGCACAACGTGTTATAACGAAGTTTTTAACCTTTCAGGGCAGAAAATCTATTGAAATTCTGCATCAACTGCGTTTACAGTTCGATGATAAGATATTACCAAAAACTCAAGTGTTTGCTCGGTGTAAATCGTTTTCTAGCGAACGTCAACGCGTCGAGAACACATCTCATCCGCAATGTCCAAAGACAAGTGTGACATTAGGAAATATTAAACCCGTTCGAAAACTTATCGAGAACGATCGATGCATAAAAATTGACGAAATTTGTGCAAAAATTAACATTAGTCATAGAGGCTTCCATAATTTGAAAAATCGCAGCTAAATAGGTTCCACGTCTTTTGAACGAATCTCACGAGGACTGCTCGTATTGAACTTTCGCAGAGGTTACTGAATCGCTATAAAACAGATGGAGACACATTTTTGTGTGGTATTCCTACTTCTGATGAAACACGGATCTATCACTATACCTCAGAGTCCAAACGAACAAGTATAGAATGGCGGAGAAGCGATGAATCGGGACCAGTAAAGGCGGAAACTCGCTTATCGGCGAGGTTCTCGCAACGATGTTTTGGGATTATAAAGGTATTGTATACTTAGATGTTCTACACGATCAAAGAACAGTCACTGCTGACTATTACTACACGCTACTAGACGAAGTTAAGACAGTCTATAGATCGAAAACACGAGAAGTTTCCGTTCGTTCAGTACTGCTTCTGCATGGCAACGTTAGGCCTCACGCCGCCATTCAAACGCAGGAAAAAATTACAGAAAAGATACAGTGGACAAAATTTCACCATCCTTCCTATAGTTCAGACCTGTCACCAAGTGATTATCATTTGTTTGGACCATTAAAGGAGGCATTAGATGGACCCAGCGATTCAAGAGCAAAATTGGTTTCGGAAGCAACCCTCTCCATTTGATGAGAGTGGTATAAAAAAGCTGTCAATCCGATAGAAAAAGTGCATAAATAAAAACGAGACATACGTTGAGAAATAAATCTTTCGTCCTTTTTAAGAAATTATCTTCAAATAAAACAGTGTTAAAAAAAAAAAAACCCAGTTTGTATTTGACTGACCCTCGTATTGCGACTAGCAGATGCAAGTAAAACTTCTTCGTCGAGCTGCAGTATCAACAAAGATAGACCAGCTTCTCCGGTAGTTCTACGTGAAGATTCTCGCCGTGAAAACTTGACACCGGGATCTGCGGGGAAAGATAAATCGTTCGAGGTTAACTGATTAATAAAGCTTTCCCGTTAATCCATCGAAACGTCGTCTTCGCGGGATTTCATGGTTGCATCGCGCTGCTACCATTTATAACAACTTTCCCCCAACTTGTCGCAACTTCATTATTAGTACCTTCAGCCCCGAGTACTTGGAAAGTCAGCCCTGCTGAGTGTCGCGAATTGAAAACAAGAACACTTGGGGTATTGTAAAGTGAAAAGAAAGAGATCTTCGGATATTCGTTCTTCCGCATGAACCTAAACAAACCACAAATGAGGCTAAATACTTAATCATGCATCTAGATAGAAGATTAACCTGGAAATATCATCTTACAATCAAAAGGAAGCAAGTGGACATTAAATTACGCAAAATGAGCTAGCTACTCAGTTATAAATCTCTGCTATCACTGAATAGTAAACTGATCTTATATAAAACAGCAATAATATCCATCTGGACGTATGAAATTCAGCTGTGGGGCTGTACGAAGAAATTCAACGTTGCTCGACAGAGCACTTAGAGCAATTACAGCTGCTCCGTGGTTCGTAACCAACGAAAGTCTACACAAAGATCTAAACATAAATTATGCACGGAACTACATCAAACGGTACGCCAAATTACACAAAAATAGACTGTAATCTCATCTCAACGACCTGGCAAACGAACTACTCAACGATAAAGATAATACACGAAGATTAACCCTTTGCACTCGAGAGGTGACGCTTAATCACCACTTGGTTCGATACAGCAACTCGAATGACAATTCAGTGGCGATAGTAACTTCTTTTTTAAGTAGATGTTCTCTCTCTTCACATTTGAAACGGTTCATGTACATTACTTTGAGTGCTATGAACGCACATATGCGTCTCTCTGAAGCTATCCATATGGACTATGAACAATTCGTAAAATTAGGATTCGAATTTGGAAATTTTACTTTTTACCTCAATTTCTCGAAGAGTATGTTCTTGTTTTGCTACAGTAACCAGTACGTGAACATTGTTTAATGAATAATTGCTTTCTGAAAGTATTTATTGTGATCGTAGGAATTGTCGAACGAAAAATGAAGGAGATCGAAACGATGCAATTTCTCAGCTCCACGTTTGCCTGTGTTTAGTGAAGAAAACCTGCTTAAATTGTTCATAAACACTTAACAATGCTGCAGATATATTTTTCAGTTAATTTTGTACTGTCGAAGCGAACTAAATTGTGTATACGGAATAACATAGTACAGTCCCTGGCCATCGAATTAGGACCACTACAAATTTTAAGCATTTTTCGCGTTTTCCGTAAAATTAAAAAGCTTGTTGAAATTGTAATGATGTAGTTTATTAACTAATATCATAATACACTACTACTGTACATAATATTGTTAACACATGTTAATATCTTGTATTTCCACCCTTTGCTTTAATGACAGCTTGTATCCTTTCCAGCATGCTCCGTATACATTGCTCGATCATATGCTTTATATCTTCATTATTTTCCCAAATATCTCTCATTTTTCTTTTCACCTGTGACAACGTGGTGTTTCGAGATTCATAAACTATTTTTTTATGTAGGCTCCAGACATTTTCTATAGCATTCATGTCGGGAGAATTTGATTATTACCACGATAGTAACAAATCAATTGTTATATATACATCATTATCAACGTATTTAGTAATAATTTCAATAACCTAAGACAATTTTCCATATATGACATACTGTTATAGGCATAAAAGTGAAATTTCCGTACGTGGTCCTAATTCGATGGCCAGGGACTGTATAGAATTGGAGCTGTATTTAATAAATAATTTTCTTTAACATTTATTCACGTTACACAGGTATACTTTTAACTTCGCATTCAGATATAACCGTAAAATAGATAAATATGACAAAATCTACAATAAACTCGAGACGAAAAATTGTATTTACGTTCTAATAATCATTTTGCTCTAAATATGCAAGTGTCCGATGATTTATGGACAGAAGTGTATATACATTCAGCGATTATTCCTATCTTATGCATCCAATGAAAAGAAAAATCATCAATTTCTAAGACAGACACATAGCTTTACATTGCATAGCAACGAGAATAAATGAAATTCTGTTTACATCGGCCATTCACTCTTTGTTTCTCAGGGAATTATTTCTTTCATCGACAAACAGCTGTGATCGTAGCAGTAGCATATCATACTTCATTTGTGCTATCATGTAACTTGTTATATTATTTTTTATTACCGTGAAACCTTAAAAATATCGAGTAGTTTTGAAGAATTTCTTTCAAGAACCAATAGTAAACTGAACGAAGTGTTGGATTTGAGCGAGTATTATAACGATGAAGTCAGATATTCGAATAATGCAACTGAAGTACAGTTATTTCTGAAGCAAAGGATTGTCACTGCAACTTTTGAGTCTTCTCCGTAACGAAGATAGACTGGGATCTCATATTATTCTACTTTACCCTATTATTACATTTTCTGTTCATGTAAGTCAATAATGATTTTCTGTTCTCTTCCCTGAGGCTATCTATTCATGTATACACTGATAGACTACAAATTTCATCGTAGCTGTACAAATATGGCAAGTAAACAAACTACGAGATAACTGATAGTTGGCATCCTAGACAATAACGCAAACACGAGTTATCTCGTAGTTGGCAGTCAACGTGTTAAAATCTACAAGACTAGCTCAGTCTGCGTGCCACATGATGGAGTCCCTTTTGAAGGGATCGCGATAGAACAGAAGATACAAAAAGAAGAAAAATAAAACCCGTTTTTCCGCATTGTTCGTGTAAGAAGCGTCTCTACCACGCATGCCTGGAACTCACAATTAGACCGTCGAAGTATCAGCAATCACGCCATGGTCCGCATACCTGACGGCGCTAATATTGCAAACATCCGCGCGGTTTACATCAGGATCGCGGCGCCACCACGGAGAAACGCGTTACAAGACGGCGAGGTTGACGTTAATTACTGGCGGGTAATGCAGAGGTACGTGACCACGCGTGCACGGTATGCAAGCGAGATAGCAAGGTGTGACGAGAAAAGGATAGTTCGTAAGAAGCTCACGTACCAGGTGTAATCTTCTTACGCTTTAAGGACACGCGCCACTGCGGCCATACGTGTGCGCGGGACAACGTATGAAGGGGTGAAAAGAGGCGTGAGCGGAATTGGCGGCATGCGTAACAGAACGACTCACAGAATCTCCTCGTACGCGTCAGAGCCTGGCTGAATCCTTTACCAGCTCTGGGACGAAGTAAACTTTTAAACGCAATTTCGTGTTTGCCTTGGTGCGCACGGGGCTGATCTTAACCGGTGTGCCCCGTGCTAGTTGATAAAATAGTTTCGAAAGTTCCGGAGGAAACTGTAAAAGCACGTTCAAACTCCACGTACGCGTTACCGGCTGCTCCGCTTCTTTTGTTTTCCCCATCGAGAGGTGGCAGGTTCCTCGAGCGACTCGGTTAATTGCAAATTGTAGTTGGTGTAGCGAGGACAAAAGGACGTAGCGTTTGGTAGATTTTTCGAAGGGAGCCTGAAAATGTCCGAGAACTTGGAGGCAACTTAACGCGCGTGGAATACACCGAAATTAGATTTTCGGATGAGCGCTTTCGAGGACGCTGCTGCCCCCACCCACTTGGCGCCATTCATCCACCTCCCACCTTCCGTCATTCCCTCTCCTGCCACCCCCCTGACGCTTCACCCCACGGCATTTTCGTTCCATTCGAAACGATTCAACGGCCCGGAACGCGGTAATATTTCCGTGCCTCCCGATCCCTGGTAAAACTAATCCCGATTTCAATCTGTTGAAGCTGACTCGCCCGTGAGTTGGGACACAACAGCTACGGCACACCCTAACGAAAAGCATTTAGTTGCAAATTCCCCGAGCCTCGAGTTTAATAAGCTTTTTTTGCGCCCCTCCCATAAGGAGAGAGACGTTGCGTCGTATTAAAGGACGAGAGAGAAGGCGTGACGCGAATCGCGAGCGTATAATGCGCGTCCGCAGCTGCTCTCGTTCGCGCTCTAACCTCCCTCTGCCACCCTTGCGTCGGTGCATGCTCCAAGTATGTGCACGTATACGAGGCGTCGAGGCAGTGGAAGGGTGGTCGTGCAGTTAGGAAACCTCCGTGTTCCGCATGTGCGATCTTACTAATTTCCGGGATCGAGACCTGTCCCAGGAGGTGGAGAGGGTGGCGCGGTACGGCGGACAGGTCCCGGGGACATGGGCGCGAATTCGATTAATTAAAGTTCGAATTCGCGCCGCTTCGTGGAAATGGAATTATCGCGGCATAGTCGGTCGTCGTCGTCGTCGTCGTCGTCGTCGTCGTCGTCGACGTTGGCAACGTCGGTGGTAACGGTAGCGGCGGTGGCGGTGAAGGTGGTGGTGGCGACTCTGCACCATCGACGTTTCTACGCGGCCGAGGGGGTTGAACGGAGCTTCCTGGCTCGCTTACCCTCTCCTCCCTTCGTTCTCCTCTTCCTCCATGTATCTCTCTCTCTCTCTCTCTTTCTCTCACACATTGAGGCGAGAGCAAGTCCGCCAAGAGGGTGACGATCCCAGAGAGGGAAAGGGACAGCTGGGTGCTGGTGGGTACCATTGGGTGTCGGCGTTGCCGCGCGTGGTGTAACAGCTTGCGACTTTGAACGCGGCAGAGTAAAAGGAAGGTAGGGGAAGGGAGAGGTTATATATTTACGGTCCTTCGTCGCGGAGAAAAGTTTCGGTAGGGATTCGAGCCGTGAGAATTTAAAGTCCCGCGAATCTGGATAAGAGTGAACAACTTTTCCTTCGACTTTGCGTACCGTTTCGATAATCCGCTTTGGTATCGTCCCGTTCGGTTCTGTTTCTCTCTCTCTCTCTCTCTCTCTCTATGCCACTCTCTCGGAGAGTACGCGGTATTTGTCGAATACGAACGTTTACCGCAACGCGGAAACGCTTCTTCCAGGATTAATCAGATATTTATTAGGTCGCCTAGCAAGTTTACCTTCCTGCCTTTCCCGTTCCTTTCGTTCACGGCGACTTTAACGCCTTTTCATTCTGCGTGATAAATGTTCCGCTAGTGATGATTATCATATCTTCCGCAGCACCGCTGTTGCTGATAACTTGCAATTTGAATACTTCGAAGCCGACTGTTTCCAAGGACGATCATTTTCCAAACATTTCCCGTGTTTGGAAATGCTAACGTTACGCTCGTTTGCATAACATCCGTAGAAAGGTTACTAACCTAGATAGCGCAACCGTAAGGTTCGCAAGATACGCTCGTTGCTTGTTGCTTAACACTTGTTTCGATTCGTGAAAAAGTTTCAACGATTTCGGCCGGATAAAAAGTTCGCCCTACGATGCTGCGGAAACTTGCGATAACGGTGGATAGATTCCGGCAATATGAAAGCTGCGAATGAACTTGTTCAGCCGGATTTCATCATCTCTTTTCCCAGAACTCCACTGATATTCTAGTAATCGGCTTCAATTCTGCCGGCTGCGATCCGCGCCACGATCAAGTTTCAAAGTCTTTCGTTCTACAATGGAAGACAAATTTTGATTGCGATGTACCAGGAATTCTCTAATGACCATTATCACAATTTGACGCTGACCAGCGAAACTCGTCGATTCGTTGAAGTTTGTTCGGAGTTCGAGCTTGAATTGGCCAGGGACGCTGGTATACGGAATTAAACGAAACGCCACCTCGAGAGGATTATGACAGCAGTTGGAAAGCGCGAAAAAAAGTTACGGCGATTAAGATAGGAGGGAATAAATTTAAAAGGTAACACGAGCAAGAGAGTAGAATCCCCCAACACGTGAAATCTGAAATTAACATCGATATTAAAGGTGGAACTAATTTCCGTTCCCTTTAAAATTTCTCTCAGTTTGGCCGCCATTTGGTTTTCACGTATGTCGCGGGCGAATTATGTTCGATTCTTCTGTTGCGATAGCTGAAAATAAGCTGGAATCTCGACGGACGTTAGGAGATACTTTAACACTAAACCTAACGGCATTTCACATATACCTATTCCTACCATGAGCGATCAAATGATAGCTTTAGAAAAAGATATATTTCTTAACCCTTTCACTGCTATAGACGCATATATTCGTCTTCCTGAAGCTATCTATGGGGATTATGGACGCATATATGCGTTCAGCGATTGTTTCTGTCTTATACCTCTAATGAAAACAAGAAACAGCAACTTTTAAGATGGACATACATCTTTGTATTGCATATCAATAAAAGTGAAAGATATGTATTTAAAAAGTGGTTTTTTTTTTGGTAATTTTCATTATAATCTCTCGTAAGAAATTTCAAAGAAGCGAGCTTTGCTATTTTCTTTACACTTTGGACCAGTTGCAACTTTTTCGAAAATCTTTTTACACATCGTCTAGTAAACTAATCCTAACTTCTCAAAAGAAAAATCACTTTGCTTGGTCTAATTAAAGAAAAAGTTATCCTGTTTTAAAGAGTACCCAAATGTTAATAAGAATAATGTAACTGATATGTATTTAAAACCCTTTTTTTTTTTAATTTTCATTATAATATCCCGTAAGGAATTTCAAAGAAACGAGCTTTGTTATTTTCTTTACACTTTGGACCAGTTGCAACTTTTTCGAAATATTTTTCGCACATCGTCTAGTAAACTAATCCTAACTTCTCAAAAGAAAAATCACTTTGCTTGGTCTAATTAAAGAAAAAGTTATTCTGTTTTAAAGAGTACTCAAATGTTAATAAGAATAATGTAACTGATATGTATTTAAAACCCTTTTTTTTTTTAATTTTCATTATAATATCCCGTAAGGAATTTCAAAGAAACGAGCTTTGTTATTTTCTTTACACTTTGGACCAGTTGCAACTTTTTCGAAATATTTTTCGCACATCGTCTAGTAAACTAATCCTAACTTCTCAAAAGAAAAATCACTTTGCTTGGTCTAGTTAAAGAAAAAGTTATTCTGTTTTAAAGAGTACCCAAATGTTAATAAGAATAATGTAACTGATATGTATTTAAAACCCTTTTTTTTTTTAATTTTCATTATAATCTCCCGTAATAAATTTCAAAACAGGGAGCTCTGCTATTTTCTTTGCACTTCGGACCAGTTGCAACTTTTTCGAAAATCTTTTTACACATCGTCTAGTAAACTAATCCTAACTTCTCAAAAGAAAAATCACTTTGCTTGGTCTAGTTAAAGAAAAAGTTATTCTGTTTTAAAGAGTACCCAAATGTTAATAAGAATAATGTAACTGATATGTATTTAAAACCCTTTTTTTTTTAAATTTTCATTATAATCTCCCGTAAGAAATTTCAAAAAAGGGAGCTCTGCTATTTTCTTTGCACTTCGGACCAATTGCAACTTTTTCGAAATATTTTTCGCACATCGTCTAGTAAACTAATCCTAACTTCTCACGAGAACGCAATACAATTCTTAAAAAAAGTGATTTTGTTTCAAAAGGTGTTCAAATATTAATGTAAGTCACTGTATCTTATAATATTCTTGAAATGTCACACATTTATTCACTGTGCCACTATGACAGCACTGTCAAATACATCGAATATGAGTAAAAGAGTTCAAATATTAAAAATGGAATATTTAAATTCTAATAGTTCCCATTTGATTGATTGACATATCTTTGTATTGCATATCGATAAAAATGAAAGAATTCTTTATTTCTTTATTTCTTAGAGAGTTATTCATTTCTTCGAACGACAGGCGATTATAATTCTTGCAGTAACATATGGATCGTTTATTTTGAAAGTAGAGTAAGTCCATTTGTTCCTCTTTCGAGATATTTAAGGGTTTGTAATTTTAGTTGATTTAAAAATATCAATGAAGTGTACTAAGTTTAATAATTTTTTTATGAATTTAGATATACATATGTAAATTGATTATATATTGGGTTGTTCGGAAAATTCGTGCCGATTTATATCTAAATAAGCCAATTTCATACTTCAAAGCATTTTCTTTTTGTTCTATAAGATGTGTATTTTTTAATTTTACAATTTTTTCGTCGTTTTTCCAGCAAACTGAAACATTCCATTTTACCGAAAGCTTTATTTCTTTATTTTTTTCAGATCGAAATTCTCAATTTTAGATTTTGTCAACCGTTTGCAAAAAATTTGTTTGTGATATGTTACCGCCTCTTTAAACATTACATATCTCGTTCGATGTTTTCCCAGTACTTTTCCCTTTTCATTGAAAACAAAATATTCAATGTCAATGTACTCTGAATTCCTTCCATCTTCAAGACAGTATAACACTACGAAGAAACTAGTAATTGCAACGAATAAACTTTTAAATGACACGTGAAACGATTATCTTTCAGAATACATGCGAACTTTATGTTTTCATACAATCTTATATGTTGTAACATATTCAAACACAGCCTATCAAAAATGGCACGAACTTTCCGGACAATCTAATATATGACGTTCTATGTGAATTTAACTAAACCAATATAATCTGAGTCGTAAATAAACTTACATCATTTTCATAATTATTGAATTATAGAAATCATTAAATTTCAGTTATCTAAAATTCAATTTCACTTGAAATAAGTAACGTTTTATTTTGATTTCGTTTATGGAAAAGAACAAAAAACAAAACAGTGTTGTTTATTGTCAATATTAATTATTTACTTATATACTACTCCAATTATACAACTTGCCGTTACATATTCGTACATACAAAATCATAACTGAACGCAGAAAACACAAGATTTTTTTTTTATTCCATCCATTACCATTACATTGCGTTCTTGTTGGTAAAATCCATAGGTTTATCTTCTCTTATATACAGGGTGGTTGGTAACTGGTGGTACAAGCGGAAAGGGGGTGATTCTACGCGAGAAAAGAAGTCGAAAATATAGAATAAAAATGTTTCGTTTGAGGCTTTGTTTTCGAGAAAATCGAGTTTGAAAATTCTATCCGGTACGTGTGCACTGGCCTGTATCTAGGTTTAGATATGTATTATAAATAAGAAATGTTAATGTACGGATAATACATTTATTAATTTTATTGACGATTTGGAAATTGCTGCCTATAATATTCAGCTGCTGCTGTTGTAAGCAAAAGGAAACTTGTAGCGAATAATGACTTCGAGGGACAGTCCAATGCACGCGTACTGGATAGAATTTTCAAACTCGATTTTCTCGAAAACGAAGCGTCAAACGAAAAAATGTTATTCCTTTTTTTTCGACTTATTTTTACATGTAGAATCACCCTCTTTTCGCTTGTACCACCAGTTACCAACCACCCTGTATATAGTGCTTAATTAAACTACGGAAAATCGACTTGCACCGCTTTCATAATCAATACATTTATACAAAGTAATTTATTGACGACTTTTCAATCAATCGAAACAGATGGATATTTCAAAATATTGAGTATGAATTATTTATAAATAGAGTTCATACTGAATTATACGTAAATTATGTATTAAAGTTATTCGAAAAATGGAGTTATATCGCTTTCAAAATAAACGGTCCATATAATATTTCACTTGCAGTGTATGTAATTTGTTACAATATTTTTTTATTTACCATGAAACCTTAAAAATGTCGAGTAGCTTCGAAAAATTTATTCTAAGAGACGATAGTGAACTAGTTGAGGATAGTTAGATTTGAACGAAGATTCTAACGATGAAGTTGGAAGATTAATGTTTCTAAATAAACAAGATATTTCCTTACTATTCGCATCAATGCTAAGCAAATTATTTACGTTAGTAATAGTAAGTAAATATTACGCATTTTCAATAGCTAGATAATTATAAATGTTTATAATAATACTAGAATGTTATTCCATTGATGTTATACTAGCTACACGAATCATTTGTTTCGTAACAGGTAATCCTCCTGATACTTGTTGCACATCATGGGATTATCATTTAGTTTGATGTTTCGATAGTAATAATTTTGTTACAAATAATTGAAAATATAGTACAGCCATACCTCTCTTTACGGCCTAGATAAATTCCAGAAATGTTGGTATAAGTGAAAAGCCGTATAACGAATCAATTATTTTGATACAAACTCATCCAAATTCAATTGGATCTGTTTCAATTTTTTATAAAATAATATAGTTTTTAGTTCATGAAGTATTTTATTCTTTTTATTTCCTATAAAAATGCTTACATAAAAATAAAAGAACAAAACAAGTAATAATAAACAGAAATTCAAAAAATAAACATATATAATTAAAAAGAAGGTCGGTAACAGTACAGCAGTTTTTTGGCCGTATAACGAAACATTGTGGGCTGTAAATCGAAAAAGTGCCATAATTAACACTATGCCGTCCGATGGTACCACGTTGGTGCCTCGTAAAAATATTTCTATTGCAATAAAAATGCTTATATTTATTTATACGTATCTTCAGGATTTCGTGTAAATCGGGTACAGAATTAAGCAAGAGTCATTAAAATTTTCACGTTTTAATACGGTGCATTGTAATGACAATATGAATGATCACGCGAAATACCAACGACAGACGGAAAATTTCCTACAACACGTGCGGACGTCAAAGTGTTAAAAAAGGCCGTATAGCGAGGTATGGGTGTATTTATGCTTTATACTACGGATTCTGCATCAAACTATGACAAAACGATGATTTCTCTTACTTGCAAATACTGTTTACGAAAGAAAACTGATGTTTCCATTTTTTCTAACGATTTTGAATAAATATTATTAGTATGATTTTCAACAAACATTGAAATACAATTGGCATTCATTCATTCTCTCCTTATTTCGTAATATGTTCCTTTTTGAATTTTGTAAATATCATTCTTACACTTTTTTTTGTGATTTTTTTCTCAAATCTTGCTAAATTACATTAAATCGGTTCAGTATTCTTCGCTTAGGTAAAATTCTTTCGATCGGCACTAAAAGGGTTAAAAAAGACGCAATAATAACAGCACGTAATGAAATCAGCGAAAGAATTTCTCAGAAATTCATTGACAGTTGCCAAATAAGATTTTTCAACTTACAATGAAACAAAGTGGATCTACAAAATACTGAAACCAGTTTATGTAATGTATGTTTCACTTTTATTCATATGATACGATAATTATGCAACGATGAAAAATCAATTTTCATATTATATTTTCTTGTACGACGAGATACTGATTTCTCCATTTTTCCTAACGATTTTGAATAAATATTATTAGTATGATTTTCAACAAACATTGAAATACAATTGGCATTCATTCATTCTCTCCTTATTTCGTAATATGTTCCTTTTTGAATTTTGTAAATATCATTCTTACACTTTTTTTTGTGATTTTTTTCTCAAATCTTGCTAAATTACATTAAATCGGTTCGGTATTCTTCGCTTAGGTAAAATTCTTTCGATCGGCACTAAAAGGGTTAATCCACGCGACTTATGATCGACAGAGTTTCCAGAATGAAATTGTCTCGATCCCTCTAATCGTCTCTGCTTGAACGCAGACTTCCGTTTTTTTCTACTTTTTCTTTTTTCTTTTTGATAGTCTTATCAGAAGAGAAACTACAGACGTGGTCAGAATAAAAGGAAACACTCGCGTCACACAAAGTTCTACCTTCTTTCTCCTTTCACGACAAAGACAGCTACGATGATAAAACTCTTTTTGCGTCTGCATAACATCATAATAACTATGTAAATCAGAACGGCGAACCGGCCCACAAACACAATCGGGCATTCGTATGCTAACATCCCACCTCCCACCCCCTCAGCTCCCTTTTCCACCTCCCAGCCGCCAATTCACTTTGCTAGCTTCCATATAGATAGATGTATATGTATATACGGAAATACATATACATAGCTGGTTACCTAACTCTGATAACGAGTTCAGTCGACGAAAAAAAACAAAAAAAAAAAGAGAAAGAAAAAAAGGAAAAAAGAAAAAAGAAAAAGGAAAGGACCATTCCACCACCTACATAATACTTCTCAAGCATTATCCATGCGAGGTACGCCGACGTCTAACAAATCTTCCTCCGCAAAAACCGTCCCAACGAGCATACCACTCGTGTTCTCTTGCTAGCGCGAGTTCGCGACTATTCCGCGATCGAAAAAGGAGAATAAGTAGCAAGAGTCTGAAGACAGGCTCCTAACGAATGTTTCGCGTGAACCGGTATACGATACGCGATGTGCAACAATCACCGAGATCCTTGTGATGAAGTATCGTTTCAGGTTTTCGAGGATGTTACAGATGATCGTGAAATAGCTTATCCTCGGGGAGTTTCAATTAGACGAGGTGGACGTCGTGAAAGGATAGGCGTCGCGTGTTCGAAACGATAACGAAGCATAGCTGCGGCACGCAGCGGTCGCGTTTCAACGAATATAGAGAACGTACGGAACGGTGTGGCGGTGTTTAATGAATTTAATAAGCATCGTAAACGCGTCGACAACGACCGACAACGAGGTCGAACGAGACTTTAAACGCATACCAGCCAGATGGTGTCCCCTTCCTTTAACGCGAGTCAATGCTGGATTTATTAATCGTAATGGTTACATAATTGCGCCTTGTGTATCCATTGTCGCGGTAATAGCTTTTATTATTCGTTGCCTCACGCTGACCTATTTTACACGGCAATCTCTACTTTTCGCCAGATATTAACGCATCAAATATTATCTATCGTGACGACACAGGACGAATTGATATTATAACACGGCGGGTAAAATGTAATTAAACTGATCGAATTACACGGTGAATTGCGATAAAAGTCGGTAGGTATTATGAATGCGACGACCGATCCCATCGGACGTCGCTCTGATGCGCGCGATTAATTAAAACGACAGCCGCGTGTACCAGAATTGATTTTCTATAGATACAATACGTAATCTTTTATCGAACCGGAATACATTAGCGACCATCGTCGTTTTCGTTAACGTTTCACTTCTCCCTGTTCCGCGTTACTTGCGCAAACATTAATATCGTTCCTTTAATAAATGAATAGTAAGGGTACTTGTTCTGTCTCTATCTCTATCGTTATATCTTTTCCTTGAACTCTATCTCTATCTTGAGCTCTCTTTGGGTACACTTGACTCGTTTTCCAGAGGAAAGAGGAGAACGACGGTCCGGGACGATACTGACACGACAATTCGCAGATTTGCTCGTCAAATATGCCAGAGGATTTAATAAATGCAGCGTCTCGCTAAAGTTTCGCGATGAAACTTAAATATCCCTGAAATGCGAGGTAGACAGGAAGGGGGAGAGGCCGCGAACGTGCCGCGAAATTTCTATACTCTCTTCTCTCTCTCTCTCTCTCTCTCTCTGGTCCTTCTTTTTTTCTTTTTTTTTATTCACAAATTAATGCTTTCGTCGGGATAAAAATTTGCCGAGCTTTGCCCCTTCGTCCTCCCACTCTACTACTCCCCCCCGAAAAAGGAACAGAGAAATGTTTGCTCTTTTGGAAGCGAAGTTGCCTTCCCTTGAAAGTCAAGCTTCCTTCTGTACTCCTTCTTATCTCTAAAGTTCGCTGTTCTATCGTAATAACATGGAACTTTGTTAAACTCTCGTTTGAGGAAAATCTCAGTTGCCGTGGCTCTTCAACATTAATGGCCGATTCAAGCTACACCCTGACTGAGTCGAGGCGAAACACATCGACGTGCAGTTTTTCCATTATCGTTAGAATTCCACTTTCGAACTAAAATATCACGTCACCGTGGTTAAGCGAAGCTCGAGCGAATTTAAGTGGTTTCAAAGTTTGTCAGCTCGCGTTAAAACCTTGTGGACTCTGACCATCCGTGGGATTGATAAAAGAGATGATCGTTTCTTATCTTTTAATCGTTCTTTCGATCTACTCGAATACGAGCTTCCATTTATATTTGAGACGAGACTCGCGTGGAATAGAAAATAAGAAAGGAAAAGAAGCAAAACGTCGAACATTTGTTGCGTACGTTTTGTCTGTTGCGTATAATAGCGCATTTCCCACGCCGAATTAACCCCTTAGCCTACAATATCGTGTGAGAGACGTTCTACGTCCTTTGCTCTATACGAATCATTACTAAAAAATGTACCGTCAACAGAGTATAATCGAAATTTCGAGTATAATCGTCATTTACGAAAGCATACAGACCCAGCGCCATCGAAATCAAAGCCAGCAAGAGCTTGTAAAGTTTGCACAAAACATAGAAAACGTGGCGAAACAAGTTGGGAATGCAAAAGATGTATAGTTGCATTATTATACATGTACCAGTATGCTTTGAAAGATACTACACGATTGAAAATTATTAAATTTTTGTAAACTTCATCGAGACGTTAATAATTTAACCCTTTGACTGTGGAGTATTTGAAACTTAAACTCTCTGTGTGGACGGAATGCTTTCTTGAGTAGCGTGAGCTTTTTTTTAAACTACTAAATTACTATTACAATTAAATTACTGTTTTAATTCTTCACCTACGCCAAATTGAAACGAAACGCTTTCACTTTGTTTCGGAAATACCTTGTTTATTTAAAAATATTCATCTTCCAACTTCGTCGTTACAATCCTCGTTCAAATTTCACTCTCCTCATCTAATTCGCTATCGTTTCCTAGAATAAGTTCCTCAAAACTACTCGACATTTCGTGTCACAAGATTTTACTAAACCTAACGAGAAGACGCCTAGGCATACTCTCAATCTATGATTTTTTTTACATTGTAGATGACATAATAGGAGTGAAAGATCGACTAATGCAAAGAATATAAACCGTTTAAGCGGTGAAATGAGCACTGGTAAACCAGACTGCAAATCTTTTTCAGAAAATAAACAATTAGAAAAACAGTGAATATTAAAAAATGCATTATACAGTTGGGGCCAAGATATAGCGAGGTCGTAAATTAAGCCCTTAAGAAACGGCACCTATCGATGCTGCGACACTTAGGGCCGTGCGTTGCAATCTGCTTGAGGGTTCTAACAATAAATGAATGGTAGCATACGATTTGGTGTTTAAAATATTAAAGACCTGAATAAAACCTTTACCTGTACTCGTACCTCTAAAAGCGGCTTCTCCCAGACGGAAAACCCCTAATTTGTTCTAGCTGTACGCAGTTTTCAGAAAATATATTAGAATCAGTTCGACTTTCAAACTGTGAACATCTATTGGAACTCAATAAATTAGAAAACAAGAAAGAAAAATTGTAATGTGATTCAGAATTTTTTCTTTGATATATCATACGAGATACATTGACGCTGGATACAAAAATTCTTCGTACGGTCCTGACCATGGTTTCAACCCCTTAACTGCTCGCATTTCTGTCAATTTCCATGTTTCGGTAGCTAAAACATGTTTACTTTCACTCCTGACCGATTTTACGACCTCGCTATATCTTGGCCCCGACTATAACAGTAAAAACACGCATTGACAAAGTTCAGAAGTGTAGTTAGTTCGATTCTACAGACCTATTAGCTGACACTTTTAGGCACTGAACAGGAGAAGCGCGATCGCGCTGCTTGGCACTCAAACGGTTAAACGCCTTCTTTGTATTGTGGCAGTCATGGCACCGCATACGCCACTGCATATCCTATTCCTATTCCTTCTTATTCCCATCCTTTTCATTTTCTACATTTCCCACGCTTGCTCCAGGGCCTGGTTAGTGTCCACCCTTAGGCCCTCGCAAACCTCTTCTTCACTTTCCCTACTTTTTATGACTCTTTTCCGCTGTCCTTCGTTCTCCGAATTTTTCCACGATTTCTACGCTTTCCCCTACTTCTCGATTTTCTCTCTTCTTTTCCATAGTTGCATCTCCTTCTATACCCTTTCCCCTTTTTCCCGGGGAATGACTCAAAAAGCAGAGGTAGGAGGCGGGACAAGAAAGGTTACGACTAAGACACCGTCCGTACGCGAACCGTCACAAAGTAAAAATAAAGAACAGTGAAATTGTATTCACGGAGGCGTTTATTTTATAATACCCCTAGCCTACCTGTCCACAGTATAATATATAGTGTCCCAAAATTCACGCAAAGTTCGAATTCTGCGCCATTTGTGCGGTAAAGTATTGCCAACGAAAAAAAAAGACAGCGTGACAGTTCGAAGTTATTAAAAATGGAGCATTACAAGGAAGAACAACGCGTTGAATGGATTATGGAACAACAAGTGGATGTTCAGTTTTCGTACAAAATCATTTTCAACGATGAGGCTCATTTTCATCGTGATAACTTTATTAATCATCAAAATTGTCGCATTTGGGGTTCAGAAAATCCACGAGAAATTGTTGAGAAACAAATGCATTCACAACGTGTCACTGTTTGGTGCGGATTTTGGGATGGAAGCATCCATCGGGACCATTCTTCTTCGAAAATGCGGCTGATCAGGTAATAACAGTTAGGAAATCATCTTATATAAGAAAATTCGTGAAGTTAAATGGCGATACAATCGTATGCAGGAAATTCCAAACGAAATTTCCAAAACGGTCATTTAACCGCGCGTGGTAGGTTTAAGCAAAAACTGTTCGTCCTGGAACGAATCGTCGATGTACGTATCACGTGGATAATTAGGTTGAAATAAATTAAACTATCTCAAAAGGTGGTTCGAGACTTTACGACGTATGGTAAAGTTCGCTTAACCTTGTGGAAGATATTCGAAATAAGTGTGAATGTTCTTTATTGGGAAAACTATTCAATAATGCCGGTTCTACAATATTTCGGTATATATATATATATATATATCTTCGGGTTTTAACGGGAGGGAGTTGGGCCCTTGACCATGGGTCAGGGTTTAGCCTTGGTTATGGTGTGGACCTATATGAGGTGTTCTTATCGGGTGCGTCACATACGAGATGTTCCAACGATGGAAGAGAGGAAAAAGCCGCTTTTCCACGGAGGAGTTCCTCATATTTTCGTTCCGGCAGCGTCGACCATTTCTCAGACTGTCTTTCCACCAGGAAACGATTACAGTGTATATCTTCCGGCGGAAGTGGCAGCGAAATAAGAGAGTAATTTGTCGAAAGTATCTCGCGGGTAGTGTGAGAGTATCGGTACGAAACATATCGCCGTAGAACCGGTGATACGATACCTGTGTACTTTTATGAAACCTGCGCGTCAAAGAATAGCACAAGGGCTCCGCGATTCTTTATTCACGTTAAACGACGCGAGGACATTGGCCGACGTGTAAAAAGATTTTTCTTTCAGCCGCATCGTCGATTCGTACCAATTGCCATCCCACGGTGTCCGTAAGATCTCTGAAATACGTCGAACGATATTTTATCCTGTCGGTGCCGATGCGCCCCATCCCTTTCCCTCAACCTCTATACGATCCGATTCGACCTTAAGGCTCATTTTCTTCTATTTCGGGAACGAAGGCGACGGAGTACCGAAATATCATAGAAAAATTTTGCGAATTTACGACGGGCCAGAGGAAACTGCTTCGGGAATATTATATTGCCGAACGAATTCGAGCTGCCTTTATCGATGCTACAGACGAACCGACTCGATCCCACTCTCTTTCCCATTCTTCCTTTTATTTACGAATATTCGTGTATCGATCCCCTATCGTGTTTACTCCCAGCGTTACTACCCTGGTACACTCGACAGAAATATACGAAAATACAGGGGTGGACCGCGTGTGCGTGCGTGAACGTTCGAACCGCGAGTCGAGGGTCTCGCGCTTCTCTTCGTTCGGTTTATCCGGTAGCGATCATCCGTTTCCGGGATACGAGATCGTCTCGACTCGAAAGTGCTTAAGCGCGTTTCATCGATTCGAGGAGCGTATTATTAGCGAGCCGAGAACGGAAAACATTTTTGACATCGATGGACGTAGGGAAGATTGGCTTGGTAACGCTCGTGGGCTGCCAACGGCAGATTCACACGTGAATTCAGCCGAGGTTCCCCATATCGGCGGTGCCGTTTCTAATTATCGAAGCTAGGCGACGCCCTCCCTCTACGATATCGAGCCGGCAAAGTGAAATTCCGTATATCGCGACGAGGTATATACTCGAGGCCGGTAGAATGCTAGCAGGGTAAACCTGTACAGAGAGCGGTAGAGATTGAATTATTTTTCTACTAGAATAATTTTGCCATAAAATAAAAGCGGACGGCAGCGAAGTTGGCTCGTGGCATGGATGTAAGCGGCGCACCCACGCCTCTGACTCTTCCACAGCCACTATCATCCTTCCATTCTGTTTTCTCCGAGCTCTTTCCGCTCGGTTCCTCCCGGTTCCTTCGCTCTCCCTTTTTGCTTCGCTATTCGCCATTCGCCGTTCGCCGTTCACATGCCCACTCAACTCCGCTACCTCTACCATTTTCCTCCACGTTTCCTTATATTACATTCTAGATACGGCCGCGAGGACGACGCTGCAACCTGAAAATTCCTTCCCTCTCCTCTTCCTGTCGGTGAATATCTTATCATAATAGCTGCGGAGCTGTTTTCTCAGGGTCCAAATTCTTTCTCCGCCCTCTCGGTTATTCCAAATGGCAAAAAATCCACCGAACCTAGCCCACATTTTTCTCTCGAGCTTGCACGAGCAGTTACGACTACGATATCTTCGAGTATCGCCGCGTTCGCCAACACACGCACGCAGCTGCAGGCCTCGTGCACAAGATTCACCGAGCCGAGCGTTTCCCAGTTGCATCGTCACAGGGCTGGGAAAGCTACTGGGATTCACGAGCCCATGGGTCCGCAAACGAAATCTCGCTAGATGCGCGATATCGCGCCATCTGATAGCAACGGTGACTTCATTTTCACCGAACCGTTCGCTTCATCTAACCGGTCGTTCCTGCCCTTCCTGCCCTTCCGGAATCCGTATGGAAACGATCAGCCTCCCTTTGCCTCGTTCTGCCTCTCCTTTCTTTTCCTTTTCGAATATTCCAACTTTCTCGCTACGGTTTTATCGGAAAGTTTTTCGCCAGAGACACCGTGGAATTCGACTCGATTAACTTTCCGTAATTTTACACGGAGTTTCGCTGTGGCCCTTCCTGTGGAGAATGTAGCGATTCTGTATCGTATAGTGAAACATATACGTGCGTATATACAGGGCTGTTGAAATAAATTCAGGAAAGTTATTATACAGAGAAATACGATTGGAGTTTAAGGAAAATATCAATATATTATAACTGCAATTGGTACGAAAGTAGTACATGATATACGAGGGCCATTCAATAAGTAACGAGACAAACTGATATAGCTCCTAAACAGATTCACGAGCCAATACGAAACTTTCTATATTTCAGGTTGGCATCCTAGTAACAACTTCTGATCAGCTGTTTGACAAGATTTTGTAAACCAAACCTATAATTCAGTCAGTTCAAAATGTCAAGTCCGATTGAGAATTGCACGAAATTGTTGGAAGAACAACGTGGTGTAATTAGATTTTTAGTCGCAGAAGGTGTTAATGGTAGTGAGATCTATCCATCGCAATGCAAGCGTGACGAACCTTTGATCTGGCAGATTATCGTTGTAAAAGAAGAAAAAATACACCTTGCACAATATTTTCTTAATAAACCTCATCAATTTTGGGAAAATCGGATCATAAGTCATCCGTAGAGAAGGACAAGAATGAAAAATCGGAATTCTGTAGAATTATACCGAAAATATACGAGTCCACTGACTTCATGTCTAACAATGAAACGAAAGGAACTTTTGGGACAATCTAATACTAATCGACTATGCTTCTATCTTAATATGTGTTGGCCGATAACTGCTTGACTGGCTGTTACTAATTGACTGTACTTCTATCGTAGTATATGCTGACTATCGACTATTGACTGTGTTTGACTATCTTTGACTATGACTGTTGACTGTGAGGGGGAAAGGTAGGATAAAACAAAAGGAGCGGTACTCCATACACTTTCGACCTCGTTTTAATTTGACGCGAAAGGGGTGAACATTTATTTAATACAGGAGTGACAATGAAACTATATGCACTATGAAACAATATAAGATACCGACACTATAATACAATTCGTGGTGTAGGACGAACGACCGAGTAGTACTGGTGTTCTACCGATCGCCGCTTACCACTCTGTTTTTGCTTTCGCCGGTCCGTTGGCTTATATGCCCCTATCCTTAAACAAGGATAGGGAGCAAGCCAAGCTACCAAAAAGCGCGCGAAAAGGAAATGCGCGGGTGAAAAAGCGCGCGTAAAAAAGGACGCCAACTTTCCCTTCAGGGAAAACCCTGATCCGTGCGAATCTGGCTACCAGATGCGAGAACTGACCATAGCCAGACTCGCACGGCCTTGGCGGAAATGTTGCTGAAGGCAAACAATTTTCCATTGGCGTAGCTACAACTGTGTTTGACTATCTTTCAGAGTAAAATACGTGTTCTATTGATACAATTTTTCATAGCGATGTTTTCCTATAAGCACGTTGATTGGTTATTTAGAACAGCTAGGAAGTCGCCAATCAACGTGCCTAAAGGTCGCGATCACCCTCTCTTACGCCCTTAGCGTGCTACCTTGGAGAAGGAAAGACTGTAGATTTGGTAGGAGTTTGGCAGTGGTAAGGTTTTTCCTTCAGATAATTACCCTGTCGATCGTTTTTGACCGTTACAAGTTAAGACCGTTACGTTTATGACACATTTTCAGCTATTGAGGACGAAAGAAACTGCCTCACAAGCTACGAATTGTAAAGCTAGTGTTCTCTCCCTCCAATCTCCAATTTCAAAAACAGCTTCCCTTGTAAGCGTGTCACAAATAGCTGCGCGAACACCAGTGATGACAGAGGTTTTCGTAAAGCCAGGTCTGCCTCTTCGTTGCCTTGTGTGGTGGAGCAGAGTCCTGTTGGAACCTCATCTTGGTTCTTGGAATCTTTGAATTTCTTAGCTAGATCATATACTACCTTTCTTTTTGTAGCCAAACCGCGCAATTATTTCCGAGAGCGATTTTCCGGCACGAGAGAGAGAGAGTCAGCGAGAGAGGGAGCCAGTGAGAGAGAGAGTGCCAGCGAGAGAGAGAGCCACCTGAGGAGAGAGAGAGAGAGAGAGCCACCTGGGGAGATAGAGAGAGAGAGAGAGAGTCAGTGAGTGAGAGAGAGAGCCAGCGAGAGAGAGAGCCAGCGAGAGAGAGAGAGAGAGAAATAGAGAGCCAGCGAGAGAGAGAGAGAGAAAGAGAGAGCCAGCGAGAGAAAGAGAGCCACCTGGGGAGATAGAGATAGAGAGAGAGAGAGAGAGAGAGACAGCCACCGAGAGAGAGAGCTAGCGAGAGAGAGAGCCAGCGAGAGCCACCTGGAGAGAGAGAGAGAGAGAGAGAGGGAGAGAGAGAGCCAGCGAGAGAGGGAGGGGGAGCGAGAGAGGAAGGGAGAGAGAGAGCCAGCGAGAGAGGGAGGGGGAGAGAGAGAGGGTGCCAGCGAGAGAGAGTCAGCGAGAGAAAGAAAGCCACCTGGAAAGATAGAGAGACAGAGAGAGAGCCAGCGAGAGAGAGAGAGCCACCTGTGGAGAGAGAGAGAGAGAGAGAGAGAAAGAGAGAGCCAGCGAGAGAGAGAGAGAGAGCCACCTGGGGAGATAGAGATAAAGAGAGAGAAAGAGAGTCAGTGGGAGAGAGAGAGAGAGAGCAGTTTTCATCGGTCCGCTGTGCTTTTCATCGCTGATAAACGTTCATTCCCGAGGACTGTTTACGGTGGAAACTCTCCTCCATTCCCCTCTCTCTCCCTCTCTTTCCCTCGTTTCTCGAACCATCAGCTTAACATAATGCGCGCCACGGCGTATCATCTTTGGCCATTAGCCAGTGACAGTGCATCCGTTGACAGGAAATTGAAACTATGCTTCAACCCCGACCGTTCGATATTATACGCGCCAACAAGCTGTTAATCGCTGTCATTGCGCCGTCACGTACGTTCTAACGAGGGCAACGAATCACGGCTATCGAATCGGCGCGGCACTCGTTGTCCTCCGATGCTCCGCTATTTCTCAAGGTATACAAAATGCACGCTTCGACGCGATTTTTCCATACTTTGCCGCTATAAATCTGCGGTAGCACGGCCGAGCGCGATAAAGAATACGTTCGACGGGCGGCGGTGTTCGACAGAGGGAAGCTAATTCGAAAGAATGGCTCGCGGCACTCTGTCGTGCAGTCGACGGAATTAAAACGTTACGTCGGCTAACAAGACCACCTTTGACGTAATTAACGGGAGGCAAAACGCAAGGATAATGAAAAAAAAATAAAAAACCGATTAATTTCGTTCAAGTTGCTCGCGCATGAAACTTTTAATGAAAACGCTCGATCGTTTGGAACCGTGCGATGCGAGCATTCCCGTTCCACGCAAAATACCATTGCGAATTAACAAACCCTGTGGTTCTTCTTTTTTTTTTTCTAGATCTGCCGAGTTTCACGGCCCCAATCGGTAATGTGACCGCAGCCATCGGCAAAGAAGCCGTTTTGCCGTGCACGATCCGGAAACTTGGAAATCACAAGGTAAGGGATTTAAAGGTTCCGCGGGGAAGAAGAAGGAGGTTGGGGTTTGGTGGGAAGAGCTGGCGTACCAATGCGATGGAACGTTAATTAGCCAGGCCGCGCGAGCGTACGAATAAACGGGTTCACGGATTCGGGGATTCACGGGTCACGGCGCGATAAGGGAATTCGAGATTTCGGTAATCTCGTGGAAACAAATGGGTCGCGTGGATGCTCGTGGCAGATGTCAGTGGCCCGTGTCTTTTTGCCAGGATTCACCTCTCCTCTTCTCTCCCCCTCTCTCTCTCTCTCTCTCTCTCTCTCTCCTTCACTTCTTCGTCTCTTTCTCTCTCGCTTCTTTCCTCCGTGTTTCACCTTCACCTCTTCTCGAGAGGGAATAACTTTCCAGCAGTTTTCCCTCGTACGTGGGAGGGTCTTCTTCGTGCTCATTCACGGCAACGATGGAAATAAAGCGAAAGTTTGTCCGCTCGCGGAGAAGAATACGTGGGATGAGCGAGAAGTAAGTACACGACAGGTATACAACAATTCATTAAGCTTCGCACCGTACCGTGCTAACGAGACGAAATTAACCAGTATACTGCCACGAATGATTAACTCTTTGCGTGGCCAAACACACGTCTCGCGTTTGCATGACTACTTCATCTACACAGTGTCATAAAGGAAGTTCTACTATTTTCTTTCTAAATAAGTTTCAAATAAAATAAGATAAATATATATGTTTTTTATCAATGGTTTATTCAGACTTTCCAATTGTGTGTGAAATATGACATCCGCCAAATTACCTCCTCTAGCTGCTTTACAAATGCGTGCTCTTTCAACAACATTTTTCGTAACATTTTCACATGTTTCTTGTGTTATTTCTTGAATTTCTTGGCTAATGTTGCCCTTCAGCTCCTCAACTGTGGTCGGCTTGTTTGCATAGACTTTTCCCTTTAAATACCCCCACAAAAAAGTCTGGTGACGTTAAATCGGGGAAGCGAGGGAGTCAATCAATGTCACCATTTCTAGACACAATACGACAAGGAAAAATTTCTTTCAAAATTTCAATGGTATCGCGTGGTGTGTGAGATGTAACCCCATCCTGCTGAAACCATATATTTTCTAAGCCTATTCGATTCGATTCAGGTAGAAGAAAATTTTCCAGCATCGCATAATAACGCTCGCCAGTTACGCCAATGATGGCCATAATTATCGCCAATAATGCCTCCTGACTAAATTCCACACCACACGGTAACTCTACGTGGATGTAACGATCTCTGTTAAATAATTCGTGGATTTTCTAAACCCCAGTATCGACAATTTTATTTATTGACAAATCCGCTCATGTCAAAATGAGCCCCATCACTAATTATTAACTCTTTATATTCGAGAGGCGACTCTCAGTCGCCACTTGGTTCGAGATAGCAACTCAAATAACAATTAAAGGAAGATTAACAGCCCTTCTTTTTTAAACAGATATTCTTTCTCTTTACATTTTAAATATTTCACGTGTATGCACTGCATGGTATAACCCTGTGTTTAAATGAAACTATTATTTCACATATTAGTCTGTCTTTGATGGTTAGAAAAGTCGAATCAAATGAGGGACTTAGTAACAGTGAAGATAAGTTCGATTTTAAATTATTCAAAGACCAAACCAGTAATTTCATAAGTGAGAGATATTTCAATGAAATAACTGATTCAAGGAAACGGAAGATTAGAATAGCAGTAAAAAGTGAAACTGATTTTAACAGCACGCGGGAAAGACAGAGTTCAGATGGATGTTACAGATTCTGAGGAAAGATCAGGAAGAATAAAGTTCAAAAACGATGAAAGGAACTACAGAATCGCAAGTAGCCGTAAACTGTAACAGAACCATTGGATTCTTCGAATTTTAATCGACGAAACCATAGGTGAAACACAAGGAATTGTGCTAAGAAGAAATGAAAAAAAATTCATCTTCTGCACAGAAGCTTCGAGTGCAAAAGGTTAACTGTTACCAAAAATTGGTCGTCGACATTCAACTGTAACAGCTTCGTGCTCCAGTTTCTTCTTTGTTCGTGGTCACTTTCTTTTAATTCCTGTGTCAATTGAGTTTTATACGGATAGAAATGAAAATCTGTTTTCGTTATTGTGCAAACTATTTGCCGATTTATTCCAAGTTCTTGAGCACGACGTCTTACGGAGGTTTCTGGATTTTCTGCAACGCTATTCTTCACGGATTCAATATTTTCGTTTGATCGTGCACTACGAGGACCAGCACTCTTTGGTCTGTCAGCCACAGTAAAAAGAGTTTCAAAATTTTTAATTATGCAAAGAATAATGAATTTACTTGAAGCATGATTACGACCGAAAATATCTCGTAATCCTCTTTGTGTTTGCACAACGAACGATTGATTTTGATAATAAACTTTTACCACAATAACACGTTGTTGAGGTGTCAAACGTTCCACGATACAATTGTATGGTCTACTTTACACGATTGTTAACTAATTACTGACATAACCTCGACAAAAGACAAATGACGGCGAAACAAAAACGTGTCGCTTCTTTCATGACACACTGTATTTATGTATGAGCTTCTTTCCACGAGGAGTTTCAGTTCCGAGCGAATTAACGTGAACGTGCTTTGGTAACTTTGTCCCGGCATCCATCGTTCCTTCCGGTGACAGATGAAACTTTAATCGACACGGAATTCGAAATACAGCACGAGTTTTGCGGCAGGCCGTTCGTTTCGTTATATACCAACGGTTGTGGCTTGTTTCACGCCGCAAACCCTCTTCTCCTCCTCTTCACCAACCCCTACGCCCATTTCCCACCCCCATTTCCCTTCTCTGCAATATATACACACGTATGTATAATAATAGCCGTTCCTTTGCCGCTGGAAAGAATACATTTACGGATCGTGGCGCGAGGAAAAAAACGGAACTCGGTGGAAAGAAAGGCGCGCAACGAAAGTTTTCAGTACTTCGGCGGGCCGGTTTACGCTTTTTGCGTGGCAACAACGCAAAAACCTCCGGGAAAATTTTCGAAAGTTTACCTACCACCGATGCGGCATTGCCTGTGGCAAGTCTGCCGATAAAAACTACTGAAAACAGTTAAAAAGCACGGTAACGCGCGATGAAATTAATTATTCACCGGTCCGCGCTGGCGGACACGAGCGAGAGAAGCGTCGTGAAAATTTCAGTTATTTATGATTTATGATGGAGTAACAGGGAGCGGATTCCTGGTAAATCGTCACCGGGGAACGAGAATTATCCGCGAGTAGAACGGAAATTGAGTATTTTTCATCGCGAACGTTTAAACGGCAAATTTAGCGACGATTCTGACGGTCAGCCGAAGCAGTTTCGCCGAGAAATACAAAATAAGACATCGTTTCAGCTTGAAACGAAAGCACCCCGGGCTATTAATCGGCTTCGAGGTTTCGTCCATGTTTAGGTACATCGAGCAAATGAAAAATACTGGATGAAAACAGCAAAGCGAACCGCCAATCCGTCGACCCTCTGAACCGTGAATGTTGCATACGTTGCATATATTTATATAGCATAGCTTCGTTTCAGATGAACTTTTTTACAAATCGTTCATTTCTCGTCGAACGTTCCGCGAACGAACGGTTAATTGAGCCGTTTGGTTTGAAACTGGTCTAATTGTAAGTCTATTTGTCAGTTGTTTGTTGTTAACTGTAGTAACTGTGATAAAATGCATTTTGCGATTAAGTATATTCAGAGTATACGATAATTTTGGACATATAAATATTCCCAGTTATTTTGATAGTTGAAAAATGTATATTTGAAAGTGGCCTAAGTCCAATCCATTATTGATAATGTCAGAAACTGCGGATTTTCAAATGTCTGAATATTATAGCTTACAGTGACACGTGTGCAGGACAGAATAGAAATATTAAAGTAGCTTTAACGTGGCTAAAAATTGTCCAAACTGTTGAACATAATGTGGAAATCATAGAGCATAAATTCTTAGTATCAGAACATTCGTTTTTACCGAATGACAAAGATTTTGGCGTCGTAGAAGTGTCATTAAAGAAAAATAATTTACTGTTCGTTCCCTAAGATTATTATAATATTATCAAGAAATGCCGGAAAAGTAATAACTTTATTTTAAATGAAATGGAACAAGAGGATTTCATATCGACAAGATTTTTCGTGGATGCAATTTTTAAAAGGGTAAAGAATTCTAACGGAGAAACAATAAATTGGTTAAAAATATACTGGATGCGTTTTTTGAGAAGTGAACCATATAAAATTTTCTATAAGATATCAATGGATGAGAATGCAGAGTTTAAAATACTGAATTAATTACCACGTCGGGGTAGACCAAGAAAATTCGAAAATATTGTATCGACACCACTATATAAAAATATAAGACAAATTATACCACCGGAACACCATGACTTCTTCAAATCCCTCCCACATACACAAAATGTAGACAAGCAATAAATTGTTATGTAATTTATATAGTTAAAAGATTTCCTGAATCGCGTAAATGGTGTTTTTCAAGTGTTGTAATGAAATATAAAATAAATTGAATATTGTTTCTTCAATTTGAAGCATTTGAAATTATATCGAATGGACTTGGACTGTTTCAAATTTGACGACAAATCTAGTTGTCCATTTTGAAAGTGACTCAAGTCTATTCCTGATAAGAGGACACATATTATTCACTTAATAATTGCTATGATTTTAATAGGAATTGTAAATTGAACTCTCTTAGATACACTTAAAGTGTGTAATATAATACATTGGTATCCTCTACGTATATTTTTAATTTCATTGAAACGGAAACTTAAATATCTCAATTTAAACATAAATGTACTTAGGTCACTTTCAAAATAAACGGCTCAATTAGAGAAAGTAGAATCGAGCTACATTTCTCCCCCTCTTGTACCTGCTGTTTTCTGTTGCAACCTCCCCAATCCCCGTTAAAATTTCGACGTAGAATTGAACGCGTTAAAATCCGTTTATGTCTATAGCTAGTGCGTGTCGCGTCGCTGTTATTTTACGCTATTTTCCGAGGGTGAGCTTTTAACGCGTCCACAGCATCTACTGCTTGTACTAGTACAGCCACACGAATGCTGAGCACACACCAACGACCGAATAATACTCGATAACCGCAGATTTGTATTCACGCGAATCCATTCTGTGAAACTACCATCCTGGAACCATAGCCGCGTTAACCTTCGACGAAACGAGACCAACGTGCCATTTGGCCCTTAACCCGTTCCGCGGCTACGACCACGAGATGCTCTTGCTCGCGGAATAATATCGATTTCAGAATATACGCGACTTATTTGCCTCCATCTGTATCGTGTCTATTTTTCAATTAGAACTCTGTGCTCGCTTTTTGTTTTTGTTTTTTCCCCTGCGCTATCGAGCGTAGCACGGTATAGATAAATCATCGAGAATGAAAAGATTATTCGAGATCACGACCTCTTCAAATTATTTTCTCTGCAAGCTCGAAATACTCAAAATAACTCTGAATTGGTTAAATTCAATCAATCAAATGGGAACTATTAGAATTTAAATATGCCATTTTTAATATTTCAATTCTTTTATTCGCATTCGATGTATTTGATAGTACTGTCATAGTGGCACAGTGAACAAATGTGTGACGTTTCAAGAATATTATAAGATACAGTGACTTACATTAATATTTGGACACCTTTTGAAACAAAATCACTTTTTTTAAGAATTGGACTGAGTTCTCGTGAGATGTTAGGATTAGTTTACTAGACGATGTGCGAAAAATATTTCGAAAAAATTGCAATTGGTCCGAAGTGTAAAGAAAATAGCAGAGCTCCCTGTTTTGATATTTCTTACGGGAGATTATAATGAAAATTAAAAAAAAGAAGGTTTTTAAATACATATCAGTTACATTATTCTTATTAACATTCGGATACTCTTTAAAACAGAACAACTTTTTCTTTAACTAGACCAAGCAAAGTGATTTTTCTTTTGAGAAGTTAGGATTAGTTTACTAGACGATGTGCGAAAAATATTTCGAAAAAGTTGCAACTGGTCGGAAGTGTAAAGAAAATAGCAAAGCTCGCTTCTTTGAAATTCCTTACGGGATATTATAATGAAAATTACCAAAAAAAAAAACACTTTTTAAATACATATCTTTCATTTTTATTGATATGCAATACAAAGATGTATGTCCATCTTAAAAGTTGCTGTTTCTTGTTTTCATGAGAGGTGTAAGACAGAAACAATCGCTGAACGCATATATGCGTCCATAGTCCCCATAGATAGCTTCAGGAAGACGAATATATGCGTCTATAGGAATCAAAAGGGTTAATAAATGCTCACTTCATTATCAACGCGAAACAAAATGAATAAAATAGCTCTCTATTCGTTGTTTCCATTAAATATGAAAACGCGCTGGGCAAACATCGTGCCGTACATGTATGTAGGTGTGTGCATTCTGCATGGAGAAAGGCGCGGAATATCACGGACGTTAGCAGAGATAAGTACGTGGTTGTTTAAATAAACGCATTTGAAGCGAACATTAAAATATACTCTCCGCGAATGATAAAGAGGAAACGATCGTTTCAACGATGTAAAATGAGGAAAAGGAGTTAACGCGCCGCTGTTATTCAAATGTTTCATCAATTATAAATTGCACACGAGAGAGAGAGAGAGAGAGAGAGAGCCAGTGAGAGAGGGAGGGAGAGAAAGAGGGAGCCAGCGAGAGAGGGAGAGAGGGAGGGAGCGAGAGAGAGAGGGAGCCAGCGAGAGAGAGCCAGCGAGAGAGAGAGAGCCACCTGGGGAGAGAGAGAGAGAGAGGGAGAGAGAGAGCCAGCGAGAGAGAGAGCCAGCGAGAGAGAGAGCCAGCGAGAGAGAGAGAGGGAGAGAGAGAGAGAAAGCCAGCGAGAGAGAGAGAGCCAGCGAGAGAGAGAGAGCCACCTGTGGAGAGAGAGAGAGAGAGAGAGAGAGAGAAAGCCAGCGAGAGAGGGAGCCACCTGGGGAGATAGAGAGAGAGAGAGAGAGATTGAAAATAACACGTTGAATTCCGACGAGGGGTTTCCTCTTTCGAAGGAACCTCTCGACCGACTTCTCCTCGTGATGCACGTATTCGTTCCACGCAAGTGCACACGATTGCCCGCTTTTCACGCACGCGTTAACACGCGAAATGTAAGCGTTCGTGAGGAAAGAAATAAAGAAAGTTTTAGGGTCGTGGAACGATCTTCCGAGTGTCAAGGGACTCCATGCATCGTGAGCATGGTGGTAGAGCGACAAAACCATGCCACGTACTTGCAGTTACCTCGAAGAAATCGAATCCGCGGGAGAACTGTTAGCAAGTTTACTGGAGAGACGCGCGTCGTCGTTGATCAAAAGTTCACAGGGCGCGACTCTTGCTCGCGCGTTGCACGCTTTCCTTCGTAACGCGTTTCCCGCGAAATTCCTTTGATCCATTGTTGTGCTAACACGCGCGAATTTAAGACGCCTCCATTCTCCCAAGAACGTTCTTCTCCGACCTCTCTTCGTTTCTTTCGTGCTACAGCTTTCTTCCTCCCGTGAAACCGCAGTTAACCGTTCATGAATATATAACGGGGATTTGCCGTGGGCTGTGCTTTACAAAATTCAGAAAAGAATTTCACCGAGCCTTCGAGTCGAAAGCTGCGGATCATGGAACGTAGACGATCAATCCGTTGTACACAGAAACCGGACGCTCGATCTCCGTTGCACACGGAACAACAGAGGAAAGAAAATAGGAAGAAGTAGAAGAAGAAATGGAAAAATGAAAAGAGGCTAGAGAATAGAAATTGGGGACTGTTACGAAACGGGCTGTAACGACTAAAATCGTCTTTGTCTAGGATTATGAGGATATATTTGATTTCACAAAATGGTTTAGGTTGTCTTTATTAAATGTTTATGTCGAACAAATGTCTGTCCTTACGATTGTATCGATTATAAAAAAACTACTAGATTTTGTGTGGGTACTGAGTTTTTATAATGGTTTTGGTTGCTTTTTTCTGGCCAATCAACGGTCAGGAAAAAAGGAGTCTGAGATCGAGCACCTCTTCTTGAGTTTTCGACACTTCCTACTTGTAATTGCTACTCCACATTTCCGCGTTTAGATTCGCAATGAATAGTTATAAATATTCGAAATAGTTACACTTACAAATAATGCAAGTTACTACTAATAATAATTATAAAGATAAAAATAATAATAATAATAACAATAATATTATACTTCATGTTTCGTCGTTTGAGAGAATTGGTAGGTCGGATTCTAGAAAGTTTAGGTACCTTCGATCGATCAATGTTTCGATAAAAAAATGTGGACCGATAATACATTTGTCAAAAATTCCACATCAAACATTTACTCGAGTTAGTGTTCCTCCTGAGTCATGAATTTTCATGCATGTTCATTATGTCGATTGAATCATCCCATTGTTTGTGAATGTTGCCTCGTCTGTCCATAAAATTTGGAATAAAAAATTTTCATTTTGCTGAATACGCCGTAAAAAATATGGGCAACAGTTCATTCTAGTATTGGCAGCCGCTTCATGTTTACAAACATTGTAATGGAACATAACGCAGGTACTCCGGAACATTTGCCGAGAAACCGAAATAATTCAGAGAACTTTTTCAGCTTCGATAATTTCCTAACGAATAAGTTTAGAGCATAAGTATGTTAGCTCTGGTCACTCCAAGAATTTTACAGAGCGATTTGTAACTAACTTCAGACAAATTTTGTGTTCATTTCGAAGTGATTAAAAAAGACGTTGCGTACGTTTTATGAGGAAGTTTTTTATTAGTAGTAATATTTATAAATGTTGAGTAAACACAACAAAGAAGTACAAAAAAGATTTTTATTCGTATTTTCCTGTTATTTTCACATAATTTTTTCCACAAATGTTAGTTTTAAAAGGAAATAAGAATGTTAATTTCAAAATACAAAAATAAATACTTCAATAATGATCAATCAAAATCACTAACATGACTTTGTAATTCTTCAATATAAAATTCATCGTCACTGCTGTATATTTCTTCGTTCACTTTTTCACGGTTTTTCTTTAAATTTATATTTCACTACCAACTATAAAAGTCGTTAGAAATAATAAAATAAAATTAAATATTTTACTTGAAAATGACGGGAAGATATTTCCACAGGTACGATGTGTACTATACGCTGGTTTACAGTGAACTAAACGCAATAATCATAATATTGCAAAATTCTGGCAGTGTCACTGGCGGTTGGAATAGAACGCTGGCTAAAGCTTGGCAGTATTACTATTGGAGTGATAAGAGTTAGTATTTTTATATAGAGCACAAGAAATTGCATCGATTGGTGCAGCCAGAAACATAGGTTTCCATTAAAAGAAAGTGCAATTGTGTAAGGAAAATCAGGATAACGGTAATGAACGGTTGAATAAGAAATAAACGTGGGCGGTTAAAAAGAGTGAAAGCTTGTATTTTGAACTATACTTCGCGAGTGCTGATACAATTCTATCTTTTCTGAAAAATCCTAGTCAAGAGGACCCTTTAGCCTTGAAGTAGAACCATTCCTAGGAGGGAGAAACGCAGCAGAAAACTGCACATGGCCCACTCAAACCTTCGCTTTTTCGACTTTTCTAACAGTTGCATTTTTCTAATTCATCGATGCACAAAAGTGCATAAAATTAGTTGCATATTATGTATAGTCGGGGCCAAGATATAGCGAGGTCGTAAAATCGGTCAGGAGTGAAAGTAAACATGTTTTAGCTGCCGAAACATGGAAATTGACAGAAATACGAGCAGTTAAGGGCTTGAAACCATGGTCAGGACCGTACGAAGAATTTTTGTATCCAGCGTCAATGTATCTTGTATGATATATCAAAGAAAAAATTCTTAATCACATTACAATTTTTCTTTCTTGTTTTCTAATTTATTGAGTTCCAATAGATGTTCACAGTTTGAAAGTCGAACTGATTCTAATATACTTTCTGAAAACTGCGTACAGCTAGAACAAATTAGGGGTTTTCCGTCTGGGAGAAGCCGCTTTTAGAGGTACGAGTACAGGTAAAGGTTTTATTCAGGTCTTTAATATTTTAAATACCAAATCATATGCTACCATTCATTTATTGTTAGAACCCTCAAGCAGACTGCAACGCACGGCCCTAAGTGTCGCAGCATCGATAGGTGCCGTTTCTTAAGGGCTTAATTTACAACCTCGCTATATCTTGGCCCCAACTGTATATACTATTTAATACCATTTAACTTTTACTTGTAACATCTTCTTCTATTTTCAATCGTTTAGGAGGTACAGCCTGTTCCAGTTGCGTGAAACATCCTCTATAATGTTATTATCTGTAGTGGAAATGGGAGTGTGTTGGTAATAGGAAGAAAAGGAGTATTTGTCTCTGATTCGTATTCCTCGAGTAACACGCGTGTAAAAAGATAGCGGAACGTAATGAATGAAATCGATAAAGGCTTGTTCCAGCTGGTCGCCGAGTTCTTTTCCTGTTTACTTTGCCAGAGTTCCCCAACGGTGTTTCCTTATCCCCGGCCGCGCTAGTCCCGACCGATTTTTCTAAAGCCCGTGGCTCTGTCTGGCAAGAAGAAGATGAAGCCTCGAGACGAGGTCCGGGAGGCTTTTAGTATACGCGACACTATTTCGAGCAAGTAAAACGAGGCGAATCGGCGAGATGCAACCAGCCAAACCTCTATTTCTCCTCTACTACACCCCCGCCCTTTCCTATCTGACTATCTTTATTCGAGCTTTCTCAAAGCTGGATCAAGAAAAAAAAAAATAGGAGGAGACGTTTCCCTCTGAAGATCTATGAAGCTACGTCGCGTGGATACTGATCGACGAACGCAGTCATTTACACTACTACCAACAGTAACTGTAAGAGCATCAGTAGCAGCAGCAGCAACGAGAAATTCGGAACGAGTGTGCGACTTCAAAGCGATTCTCTTGTACTCCAGGGTGGAAAAGACGTCTGGCGGAAAGTGGAAGATTTATGGCTTCTGAAACTCCATCGGACATATTTGGATAGCGTTTCTCGCGTGGTGAATTCATAAAGGGACCGTGAAGCATCTTTTTGTATCGACCGGGCAAATATTATGCAGCCTCTAGCGTGAAATATAAATGAGAAACGTTTGAAGCGGCACGAGATGGTAAACCGATAACCATGGATACCACGGTATACCACTCTCCAACCTCCTATAAATTGGACACGTTCAGATCGAAACTCGTTCGATATTTGCCTGATTTTTCCCCTCTTCCCTACCCGTCGTTGATCAACGACGTTGTGTATGGGAGAAAAGACGGAGGTGGCGAACACGAAGTCGGAAAACGAACAGAAAGTAAAAAAGGAAGGTGGGAAAAGGGCCGAAGGTCGACCATTTCGACGGCGTGATTGTAATCAGAATCGTTCTTATTCCCTTATTTATAGCCGACAAAATCCTCCCTCGGTCTATACGTTTTCGCATAAAAAACTCGTAAAAAGCGGAGAAATACGACGAAAGGCTGATCGAGCTTCTTCGAGGGAAATAGAATTGGTCGTCGCGCAACGAGAATCGGAAAGTGACCGATCTTCCCCCGAGATCGCGAATTGCTGAAACGTCTGTAAAAAAAAAAAAAAAGAAGAAGAAAAAATGATCGTCACCGATCGTTTGACGCCGAGAGATTTTCACGATTCACCTCGCGATTCACCGTCGAAGCATCGAGCATCCTGGTCACGTTCGATTAACGTATCATTCGAGCTAATGATTCGAATTTCCCGGGTACGTTAGCGGAAAGTAACGCGTGAAAAATAAATTAGTATCGCCCGGTGGGAAAGAATTAGGGAGGCTTGTCGGTCGATCAAATCGTTGTCAGAGTTGTTCGATGTTGATTCGTTTCAACGTTCGATTCAATTTCCTCTGCTAGTCACGCGGTACGTGGATTTCGATGAGATCAATCTTTCAGAGTGACGCAACGTTTGCTGGCTCAATAAAATAAATTACCACATTAACCAAAAAACAAAAAAAAAAAGAAGAAGAAAGAGAGAACTGTGGGAAGAATAGTCGAAGCTTTCCACGAGTGGTTTGTTTGGACAACGAAGACGCCGGAAGTTTAATTGCCGTCAGCCGACTCGTCGTCGTTCGTTTTGTACGAATCGAGCTTTCGCGTTATGAAAGAACCGTAAGAACGATCGACTCGGGTCCGTTTCATTCACGGATACGGAACTTTCACTTCGATAACTCTGTTCCCTTGGACAGTTCCAGCCTGGAGTAGATTTATCCTTGTTCCTTTTCGTTTAGTCGCGTCTCACCGTCACGCCACGTCGCAATTGCACCGGCGCCGTCACGTTTTTCAGTCGACGGTCAATTCGATTGTCTTCAACCCTTTGGATACTGCTGGTAACTATAGTCACCTATAGCTCATTGTACGTTCGTTCTATCCTACTGGTGACTATAATCATTCGTTAAAATTTCCCATTGATTCACAATTTTAGATAGATATATTAGGTGTACAAATAAATTCGGTAACTTTGTATATATTCAACTGTAATTACGTTTCAAATTAAAATTTACTTCCCGCCACTTCGGTGTCTTAAAGTATAAACCTCACCCTATTAAACGCACTACATAACTTTATCCTAATTAATACTTAACCTCAGAAAACAATACTTTGCACCGTTTCAGAAAGAGTACATTAGACACTGTATTCCTTTTGCATTCGAATAAAGAAAAATGCTACTGAGGCTACGAAAATGATCTGTTCTGCGTTAGGTGAAAATGCTGTAACCCATAAGACCTGCAAAAGGTGGTTCCAAAGCTTTTGTAGAGGAAATTTTGATCTTAATGATGGCGAACGCAGTGGAACGTCGAAAAAAGTGGAGGACGAGGAATTAGAGCAATTATCGAACAAAGATCCTTGCCAAACGCAGCAGGAACTTGCTGAGGAACTTGGTGTAATTCAGCAAGCAATTTACATTCGTTTAAAGAAGCTTGGGAGAATACAGAAGGTAGGCTGTTAGGTTCCTCACGTGCTCAGTCTCGAAAACAAAGTGTGACGCTGTCACAATTCAATCAAAGAGACTTTCTGCACAGAATTGTAACTGGGGATGAAAAGTGGGTGTTGCACGACAATCCTAAACAACGCAAGTCCAAGTGAATCACGCTAAAAAAGTGTTACCGAGCATTTGGTGGGATTTCAAAGGTGTCCTTCGTTACGAATTGCTGAAACCTAGGGGAACGATTACTGTTGAGTATTATCAGCAACAAATGATTCATTTAAGCGACGCAAGTGAACAGAGAGGGCCTTTTATCGGCAATAGAACTAGGCTGGTGAATCTGTTGCATGACAACGCACGACCACATACGGTGAAAACAACACGAGAAGTCATTTATTGTTTGAGCTGGGAGATTCTCCCTCGTATGACATATTCCCCAGATATGGCTCCCTCAAATTACCATCTTTTTCAAACGCTGCAAAACCATAATCTTTTTATAGAAACGAAATTCGCCAACTATCCGAAAAGTGGGAGAAGTGTGTAGAAAGTAACGGTGATTACTTCGAAACGTAACGTGTATTCCTTCTTTTTATAAATAAACATCGAATATATGATAAAAATGCACCGAGCTTATTTGTACACCTAATAGCTTAGCAATATTATCTTCTATTTCCTAATTATTTTGCTTTTGTCGCCATGATGTGTACATTCGCGTCGAAATAGGCTTATGAAGTAGCACATAAGTATACCGGAAGCATATGGGCGGAAGACAGAGCCGTACCGAAAGGGTTAATGCGAGCAGCTAATCGTAGATCGTACGGAGACGACGATTTTTCCTTCGTTTTCGAAATACACAGAGCCGAGGCGATCAGTTTCGCCGCAGATTCTCATTTATGCTCAATTCGTACTAAATCGCGTTATCTTTCCGTCACGCGAAACACCAGAGCCTGATCATTCTGTTTCTCGTTTATCCGATCATTTCGCGTGGATTCACTTGTTCCTCGCCATCCACGGCGTCCCATTTCTGATTAACGGCGAAGTCTCGTCTCGACGTCGGGCACGACTTTGCCAACTCGCTACCACCCTCTCTCTCTCCGCCGTTCCTCCTCCACCTCCTCGAGCTGCTTCCCATCAAGCATCGATGAACCGGAGTATTTTCGGGTATGGAGTCGCTGCCAGGCCGATCGAGGGTGTGGGAACCAGAATATAGAGGGTGGGAGGGAGGGAGGGAGAGTACAGAGGGTTGATGTTGAGGGAACGTTGCTCGGGCGGTGAATCAGGAGGAAAGAGGAGCACAGCCGAGAGAGAGAGAGAGAGAGAGAGAGAGAGATGGCGGGCGTGAGTTGGCCGGAGTGGTGTTTCCCCGGGGTAAGCATGAGCATATACTTGCCCGGGGCTTATTCAGACAAATCGGTGATTGCTGCGGAGGCGAGCGAAAGGGTAGCTCGCCACACCATCAGCATCGCTCGCTACTACCACCACCGCCGCTTCCTCCGCCGATGGAACCGCACGCCACCTTGCTGGTGCGACGAAGACGGGGGTTTTAGCCCGAAATCCGCGATGGAGGCGAAAAGAGAACGAGAAAGATGGACGGATACAGACAGAGAGGGTGACTGGCGGGAGGTTTGGAACGGTAAATTTTGGAGAGAGAGAGAGAGAGAGAGAGAGAGAAAGGGAGAGAAGGGGAGGCCTAGACGGAGAGCGGGATCGTCGAGGTTAGAACGAAGAGGCATTGGAGGGAAGGAGAGCGAAGAATGATTGTTTCCATGATTACAATGGAACGGAAGAGGAAAAGGGATGGAGGCTGCTTGCCTAGGAAAAGGGTATGGGGAGCAATCTCTTAGCGCTAACGTAGATTCGTGGCCCAGGGTCTCTCGAAATATTACACCGGAGGGAGGGGTACCGGTGTGCCCCGACCGTGTGCCCACCGGGGAATTTCGTAACTCTGCGGATAATGTGTGTCAGCCGTCGAACCTGTGCCGGGCGAAATCTCGCAATCGGTTCCCTTCGAGTCCGGTGCAGTAAGAATGGAAACGTGCGCTGGGTATCAGCAGGCTGGAACGGTCCTCGCCCTCGTCGTGAATGCAATTTGCTAACTCGAGTACGCAGCCTGTGGATACTGCACCGACGATAGCTGAACGCGTTCTTCCACGAACTTTCCAATTCGAGCTATTTTCTTCGAGATGACGAGAAAAGCTGCATAGATCGTATGCAGCTGGAAATTATGCAAAATACAGAAGCCCTGAGTATCCGATCGGTGGTAGAGGTTCGGGGGAACTTTTTATCGGATAAGAAGTTCGTTTCGACTCTGTGGCGGTGGAGAGAGGTGGATGGTGAGTAGGGGATAGAGGGGTGGAATAGTCGAGAGCGTTATCCCCGGGATAGCATCGAAAGAATCGTTATCTTTGTCGTCGAGATAACGAGCCTGCAGGCGACGTAACAGTTTTCGTTCTCGTTCTGCGCGGGACAAACTGTTGTTCCCCCGGTGACAAAGTACTTAAAACATTATCGATTGTCCTCTGTGAACGAAAGAATTCAAACACGACCGATCACCCTTTCCCTTCGGTTTCCTTTCTACACTTATTCTTTTCTTATCTAGACCGGTCGAAAGCACGGCGATACCTTATCCCACTCCGGTCTTCGCGGATTATCCTCGACAAAGCATTCCGTGTTCCAACGTCGGACCCACCCGGCTCCTACCGTCCCGAGAAAGTGTTCCTCGAGAAAACGTCTAGCTATCTAATTAGACTGGTAATTGCCGCTAGAACCTTCGACGATGAACCAAGTCCTGCGCGCGCGATTCTTCTCAATTTCCTATTCACCGATCTACCTTTCCTTCCCTTCTCTCCCTTTCTCCTACCCTTTAAGAAGCGGGATAATTTCGAAGAACCCGGTAGGCGTTATCTCGACGTGGGTAGGATAGAACGGACAGTGAAACGAAAGTGTTGGCGCGATGCAAAGGAACCAAGGTGTGTAGGAGGCTATCGTAAACCGATAGACCTGGGATGGTAAGTACGTAGGGTATAGAAGAGAAATTCCTTGCACGCGTTCGGAAGGGAGGTTGTAATAGGTGATTGGATCTCGTCGAACCTCAGAGTTTCCCCGTTAGAAACACGAGGAACACATGGTCGACGCGCGTACGAATGATCGGTGTCGCATCACCTCGTGTAACTTGACGCATACGGGCGCACATACGGGATGTGCATCGACAGTCACTTCGGATTAATTAATTACCAAGTGCAGCGTTATAGATAACGCGTAGGAGATGCGGGAGTAGTAGGCTGTGGGGCAAAGGGACTTTGGCGCGATACGACGTTAAATGGAACCTTTCGTCAGGTTGATTCGTGCGGTGCCAATGGATCCGGCAGCTTCGAGGTTGCCTAAAAGCAATTACTGGTGCCGGCCATACGTGCGAGCACGTATCGGCCCTGGATATACGTCGGTGCACATAAACACACGGCAAGACACAAGACTGGTATATGTATACGCGCGCGATATAATATTGACTCGAGCTGTCCTCTATTCCATGGCCTGATCGCCGACGCTATAATCGCCGCTCTCTAGACTCTTGCTAGAAGGTGTTGTCTCTCGTTAATCCGGTTAATCCCGACACTGAGACGGAAATTCTCGCCTCTACTACTCTACTTCTCCTGTCTAGAAGCATCACGGGTACAAAAGATTCTCGCGTGTCGCGCCGGTGTTTCGGTTAAGAAAAAAAAAATAGAAAAGAGAACAGCCTCTGAAAAGTGAAAAGTGGTGTGCGCCGGTTCGTTTGTTTCGTCTGGCCACGAGCACCACGCTGATGCTAATCTTTAAATTACCGGGGAAAGTGTTTAGATCGTTAGATCTCAAAGTGGTCCATCCGCTTTATCGACGTTTATTAGGTTGTCTGGAAAGTTCGTGCTGATTTTCGAGAGATAGTGTTTGAATACACAATCTGTCCAAAGTCTGGCGCGATTAGTACCGAAAAAAGGTGAGAATACAATTATTTAGTGGTTTTATATTTCTTTATTCAAAGTATACTTCTTCTGAATCAATACAACGCTGGAAGTGGTGTGAAAATTGTTGGACGCAGTAGTTATATTCCTATTTCGAAATCGCCTGTAAAACCGCAGTTGAAGCTCTTTGTGTGTTCTGAATAGTGTCGTAACAGTTTCCTTTCATTGCCGATTTTAATTTTGGGAATAGCAAAAATTGCACAGAGCTAAATCAGGCGAATACGAGGGATGTTCGAGTAGACACACAGCGATCCGATTGAAGGATTTCAACCATCTTTTGCACGTTTTCAGGGGTACAACTCGTTTTTGGCGGCGGTGCTCGAGGAGCATCTGCGATATTTTTCTTGCCGTTACGAAATCGAGCATACCATCTAAAAACCTTGGCACGATCCATGCAATCACTACCGTGTACGCTTTTCATCATTCCGTACGTTTTCACTTACTGTTTTGCCTAACTTAAAGCAAAATTTAATATTAGCCCTTTGCTCCATGTTGTTTTTTCGACGAGCGTTAAGAAAGTGTTGTCACATGTAACCTCAAAAACTAACGAAGTAGAGTAATTAAATTTTAATTTAATATTATATATATATATATATTTATGTAATTAAAATTGAACGCTGACAGAAATATACCAGGACTGCATATTCTGTTCCACCGACTCTTTAGCGTCGAACTTACAGAAAAGATAGCAGCCTTCGATACTTGTACCCTAAAATACAATGGTTAAGTCTTTTAAGTACGCTTGACCTTCAACATAACCCGAATTTCGAAAACCTGCGTTTTTTTCTTCCGGTCGCTTTATTGCGGCTATAAAGGCGACACTCTGATATTTTTGCATGCGGAGTTTTCTACGAGTAACTGTTTTACTTCAACAGTATGCAATTTTATCCAATTAAAGCAAATTCAGAGAAACGATGATTTTCCGCGGAAGATTTTGTGGACAGATGAACGTACGTTCACCAACAATGATATCTTTAATCAATTCGAAATATCAATTTAGCTTGTTTGCTTAAAAATCGGCACGAATTTTTCGGACGACCCAATATTTAATCATCTCTGTATACCCGTCCCGTCCTACACATATACTCATATTTGAATAGAAACATCGATATAATTAACCGCGTGCATGTGGGAGAGGCTGAGCTTAGTATGCGTTTATCCGGAAACTAAATTACTATATACAGGTGTGTGTATATACAGGGTGGGGCGTTTGAAACAGGACACCTGAATAACTCGCTTGTTTTTGGAGATAGCAGCAAATGCCTCGTACCAAACTTACTTGGTATCGAGGGGTTGATTATGATGTGATGTTACTAGCTTTTTTTTTTATAGGTGGAGGCGTTAAGGAGATATAAAGATCAACTCCGTTTTTTTAAATAGAACAGTATGTGTTTTCACTTACATTATATATATATATATATATATATATATATATATATATATATATATATATATAAAAAAAACGGAGTTGATCTTCATATCTCCTTAACGCCTCCACCTATAAAAAAAAGCTAGTAACATGACAAGTAAGTTTGGTACGAGGGATTTTCTTCTATCTCCAAAGATAAGCGAGTTATTCAGGTGTCCTGTTTTAAACGCCTCACCCTGTATATACCCTATAGATACGTATAGGAGAGACGCGTACGTCGCGTCGCGCCAGTTGGTGGTAATATTAACACAGTTAGGTAGAGAGCAGCCGGTTGTTTCCGCGAATACACGGCGAAACTAGCTCGCGATCTAGAGATACGAATGGAGGAGAACGCAAGACGGGAGGATATAAATTTGATAAAAAGGCTGTGTTGGCTGTCTCAGGTGGGATGGATACGGGTGGAGGATAAGACGATATTGTCGATGGGTCAGCGAACGGTGACACACTCGCCCCGATTTCTCGTCACGCTGGAGAACGCGAAGACGGCGAAGAATCAGAGTCAATCGAGGGAGGAGGAGGAGGAGGAGGCCACTTCGCGGCTTCATATTCGCCAGCTTCGGGAAGCTGACCGAGGCTGCTACATGTGCCAACTGAATACGGAGCCTATGTTGAGCCAGCTGGGATGCGTGGATGTCCTAGGTATGCCTAATTGCGCGTTATACCGCATTCCTACGGCCAGGTACAGTCGGGTGTTTGCGGTTCGCTCGTAGAGACGTCACGTACGTACGCACGCAAGCACCGGTTTCGATTAGCCTACCTCGAGGAAGGGGTGGAAAATATGCGCGCCTCGCCGCTAGAATACGTTTGAATGGGGCCCCGCCGGAACGGACCGTAACGTTACGTTGCTCACCCGCTTTCTATTCGTTCCACCCGCTAATCCTCCATCCACAAACCACCCCCTTTCTCTATACCATCTCTCTATGTACACGTGACCGCGGACGCGAGCGTATATTACTCTCGTCTGGTTGTGTCTGCTCAACGAGGACGCGTACACGCGCGGATCGTTGTATCGCCGCGTGTACGTGGATACCGGGGGAGAAAGAGAATTCATCGAGAGTGTGTATGCTTGCCTCGGTATTCAACTCGAAAGAGCGATCGGCCCGAATGGAATGAAATTCCTTTGTGGGCAAACACAGGAAAGGTCCTGCTTCCTTTTTTTCTCACCGCCCTAACTCTCGGCTCCGAACAGCTCACCCCTCCATCCGCACTCGCTCGGTATACAAAATATTTGTCCAACCGGTGAACGCGTGTAATTGAAATGGCCTCGTGTACCTTTCTTCAAAAGAAACGAGATTTCATTGCGAAAATGTTCCTTCCTTCCTTCCTTCCTTCCTTCCTTCCTTCCTTCCTTCCTTTCTTTCTTCCTTTCCTCGCTTCCTTCTTTGAACCACACACGCGGAACCATAGTTGGTATTTCATTTGCCTCGGGACAGATGCGTTTTAACTTGATTTCATCCCGGAAGGATCCACACCTACGTACCAGTCAGCCCAATTTCATTAGATCATACCTGAACTTTATGGCGATATGTAATTTCGAGTCTTATTCGAGCATACCTATTTGCAAAGCCACCATCTCGACGAAACTTTCATTCTCAATTGATCCCCCTAACTTTACACGACATTTTCTAATTATCGATTTGACTTTCACGATACGAATCGACCGTTTTCTTCCAGTTCCACCAGATATACTGAGCACCGGTACGTCAGAGGGTGAGGTCTCCGTTTTAGAGGGTGAGAACGCCACCCTCTCGTGTAAGGCCTCTGGAAGACCGTCACCTCGTGTGCTCTGGCGACGCGAGAAAAGTGCTTTCATACTTATGAGGGGTCTTCACGATCCGCTGATACCAGGTAAGATATTACATTTTTATCTCGCCTCGAGCACTCTCTCGCGACTTGTCGTTGCCGGTGACAAATAACGTTCGATTCTCTTCTTTTTATTAATTCGTCGACCCTCGAAACGTCCGCCGGCCTCTCCTCGAAATATCACCCTTTAAATATTGCCCCCTTTCTCTCCACGCCTTCGAGCATTCCACTTTCCGACAAATTTTCCATTTTCTCTCTCTCTCTCTCTCTCTCTATCTCTCTTCTCTTTTTGTCTTCGTTCACCTTCCGTCACACGTGAAACTGTCGCAGAAGATATCGCCGTCGTATAAAACGAGAAAACAAAGATCCTTCCCATCGAGATAAGTAGTTGATATTCGTCGCGGTTTCGAGCACTTCCCAGAACTAATTATCCAAGATGTCTACACGACCCGACTAGATTTGCCATCACGATCCGCTTAGCGGAACATGAAGACATCGTAAAATCGCAAACCTACGTGATGCCGTTCGAAAGCAATTACGTTGGAACACGTCTCATCGAATAGAGATTAGTTTCTCCTCGATGACTTTCAATATCTTTCCTGGATCACGTGCCTTCTATATCGTTCGGCGATTCTCAAAGTATCGTGAAATTCAACTGTATACAGATATACGTATGCATACCTAACCTGCTGCTCAAAAATATGTGAACAGTTGCTTGTTTATAACGTTTACCTAAAAAGAGATATGAAATCTTTATCGAATTTTACACAATTTTATGTATTTTACTTTGTACTGTTTTAAAGAACATATTTGCTCGACAATTCGTTAAATATCTAACCAATAACTATATAAAAAATTATATGTGCCGTTTATTTTGAAAGTGGTCTAAGTTCATTTGTCAGTTGTTTGTTGTTAACTGTAGTAACATGTACCACTTGAAATTAGCTGTGATAAAAAACATTTTGGAGTTCAGTATGTTCAGAGTATACGATAATTTTGGACATATAAATTTTCACAGTTATTTTGATAGTTGAATGATTTACTTTGAAAGTGGCCAAAGTTCAATCTTCCATTATTGATAACGTCAGAAATTGCGGATTTTCAAATGTCCAAAAGCAGTGATGATGGCAATTATAATTAATTAGAAAATATCTACACCCTGATCTAACTCTAAAGAAAATGTTTAATTTGTACGAGCTTCATTGCGAGGAAAATAATATAAAAGCAGTTAATCAATGGACTTGTAGAAAAATTTTTAAAAAAGATTTTAATTTGCATATCCTCAAACCACACAAAGATACATGTCAGAAATGCGACCTATTAAACATTAAAATTAAAGTATCGGATGATGGTGATGAAGAAAAGAAGAAACTTATGGAAGAACATGATATCCATTTAAGGCTAACAGAATCGGCTAGGAAGTCATTACGACAAGATCAAGATCTAGTATTACGTAATTCGAATCATTATTTCGCTCTTTCTTTCGATTTGCAGAAAGCATTACCTTATCCAAAGTTTACTACTTTAGTAGCATATTATAAACGTAATATGTACGTCCACAATTTGCATGACAATAATGTTCACATGTACGTTTGGGATGAAACTATTGTATCAAGAGGTTCCCAAGAAGTGTAACTTTATGTATCTTGAAACATCTTCGTTTGTGATGGATCATGGTTCGAAATATTTTCATCGGTTTAAAGAAGGCACTGAATCATTCTGAAGAAACGAAGTCGTCGTATATGCAAAAGGAAAACCATTAGAAACCATTCGCAAGGGACAGACCAGAATACAGCATAACCAAACTGTTAGGAATTTTCATAGGAGTCAAGGGATGTGGTGGTCAATTACACTATTAGATTTTCTTTGTTCTGAGGTTCTGGGGTAAGTGCCGTGCTGTTTCTCACAGTTCTCTTACCAGAAGGAACCCTTGCTCTCCTTACTCCGTGACCAGCTCCTTTAACCCCTTGCCTTACGATTTAAGTTCCAATAGCTAGTGCCATAAACAACAAGGTCGGTCACACGTCGGGCTATTTCACGGTTTGGCTAAACGTTCGAAGTTGTGCAAATCGTCTTTTGATATGTAAACACACGTGTAAGGTACAATTAATTTTATGTTGCAAGATGTTTGATAAATGATTGCTATCAATTGATCATTGAACAAGAAAGATTTATTATCTTGAAGTGAAGAATAAATCATAATATAATATTAATAATAATGACACTAAATTATAAAATAACATTTTTATTACAATTTCTAAATAAATACATATTTTAACCCTTTGACTGCTATGGACGCATATATGCGTCTTCCTGAAGCTATCTATGGGGGCTATGGATGTATATACATACATATGTATGTACATATGCGTTCAGCGATTGTTTCTGTCTTACACTTCTCACGAAAACAAGAAACACCAACTTTTAACTCTCTATGGGCCCGTGTAACTTTGAGGTCAAATTTTAATTTATCGACATTTTACACAGAAGTGCAAACATTATAAGCCGTTGTTACCTGAAAGTTACATAGTGAATATATTGCAATAAAATTGTTTAAATGGAAATTTTTGTTCATTTGCATATATAGGTTTATAATTGCTCATTTTTCGTTCCCCCAATTTTTTTGGATTTAAAACAAAAATTCGGCTCATAGAGGGTTAAGATAGACGCATATCTTTGTATTGCATATCAGTAAAACCATAACTTCGAAAACTGGTCACCTAATATGAGACCCAGGTTTCATCTTGTCGAAAGATATTTCACGATTGAAAATGGATGACGAAGATTATTACTAATAGCCAACTCAAAAGCTATTCGCTATCTGATCTCCGCAAGCCAAAATATCTGTTATCCATAGCAAGATAGTACTGAACTAGTTCAGCTTCAATTTTTTGGCCTAACACAGGCTTTCTGCCAAGAGACTGACACCAAATGTTCAGGAGAGAAATCAGTATTTTTTACATATCGCTCGAGAGTTCCTTTGCGGACAACAAAATGTTTTTCCACCGTTTTATAGCCCATAATATGCTCTCTAACTACTTTAACAGCCAATACCATCTGATCTTTATTCCACTGTTTACATTTTTTAACAGAATCCACCTAAAACAAAATTAGGTACCTAATATGAGACCTGTCTCATACTAGGAACTTTCAAGCGCCCCATATTCGGAAACAGTGGTATGATAAATATTGTCGCTGAGGAAAATCAACTTTAAACATTCATAAAAATTCAACGTATCAAGATATAAAAAAAAATCTTACGCTGCATTGTAGATTATTTTACGGAGAATAATGTGCAGAAATTTCAAATTGAATGGATGAAAAGTTTCGGAGATCTGCTGGGTGCAAGATCGGAAAACACAGGTTAACTATTGACATGATAACTATTAAGTAATTTTGAGGTTAACATTCTATTATTTAATAATACACAACTACTAAACCTTAAACTCCATTGCATGCACTATACAACAGTATTTATGAATGTGATTATGCATTTTGGATATATTCGTAATTTAATTGTACGACTTGAAAAACTTTCTGCAATGTGTTTCACGTATATGCTTGCTCAAACACTGCGTTGTTTCCACATTCGAATAATGTAACTGAAGTACAGTCAGTTCTGAAGCAAAGGATTGTCACTGCGACGTTCGAGACTTCTTCGTAACGAAGATAGGCTGGTGTCTCACATTAGGCTTATAGCGGCATGCTACATACCTAGGCAAACAGCTAGCAAGGAAAACACTCGAAAGTCGCGAGAACAAAAGCTAACACGTCTTAGGCTCACGCCAGCGAAGCAGGACGTTCGGCAGTTAGAATAAAAGAATCGTTGCGTTGTAATAAAGACTATAATATAACATTGTACATATTAACACGAAAGTGTATTACAGATGGAGGGCCGCTTTAGAAAATGTAACGCTAAAAAATGAAACGCTCTGCGTCGAAGAGGTTAGGTTAGGTTAGATTCAGTTCGCTCTGCAACGAAGAGGTTAGTATTCAGCCATACGTGCTACCGACAACATTTCTGATAAAAAATTACATTAAATGTATATACCTCTGTACATTTCTAAAACACGAAAGTGTTTCACAGATGGGGAACCTTTATGTATTGTCAATCTGCAAAACACTTTCGTGTTTTAGAAATGTACAGAGGTACATTTAATGTAATTTTATTAATAAATATTCTTTAAATCTGAATTGAACACGCAATATCTCCATCCTTCAGGCTACTTTACCGTACAATCTTAACAGCTTTAAAAATTCCCACCTATTCATGTGTCACGCAGTGTATGTGGATTCTCTTCTTCAGCCGTAGGTTGCACGTGGTGGAAATATCACGGCGACTAAACGGTCCGCGTGCGAACGCATTTTTCGCTCGGACGCGCTGCAAATTCGCGTTGATCGAGCGAGATATTAATGGAACAAATTCTCTCTGGGAGAACGGTGTTGATAAATCGATACGCAATATTTTGAGTACCGTTGGCGCGTGTTGCAACAAAAATATTCACTAGCCAGGATTGAGAGAGGGAAGGGGATAGGGCTCGCGGCGAGCTGTCGACGCAAATAATGAATCTTCCATTTTCGATGGATCTCATTAGGCACGTGACACGTTTTATCGGAATCGCGGCGCGGAACACCGTGCCGCAGTGATTTATGTCGTACGTTCGTTCGATAATAATGCAATTCGTTGCGTTTCATTGATTTCGAAAGCGTTTGAAAGCGAACCTATTCGATATAAATATACACGTATGTATAATAATAATGTAACCGATACACGATTACACACTTTCTCCGTGTTCGTTCTGTTTGGTGCGTCATAACGTTCACGAATAATGTTCGCCACCGTTAAATGGACGCTTGCTACTTCGGTGTGTTGTAAATACTCCTCGAAGTAGGGTTTTTTGTTTTTCTTTAAATTGTATAGTAGTGCATTGTATTTATGAATGAATTGAAGTAATACACTTTGTATGTAACTCTCCGCGAACAAGGTGAATAAATGTCACTTTTTGAATCAGCGAATCAAAGTCGATTTTCGCTCGAATTCAGGTGACATGGTAGTCAAAGTGTTAAAAAAGACATGTTTCTTAACATAGAGTGAAGATTATGTACAATTAGATAGTGAACAAAATATTTTCTTATATTTAAAAATTAATAATGTTCATTTTATTCTTTTTCACCGCATTTTTTTTTTTTTTTTTTTATAAATTGTAGGATTCTAAATTACATATTTCCCACATTTTAAAATCTGAGTAGTTGATTTTCCTGGTCAGCTTCAGAACAATCTTCGTCAATATTATTTATGTTCTTTAATAACTTTGATATTCCTCGAATGTCTTGAGATTTCTGGGATGAATGCGCAAATGATAAAATAAAAACAATATAAAAACGTAAGTCAAACTATTTAAAAAAAAATGGATTAAAAAATGGGAAAAAAGATCAAATGCAAAACTTACTACAAAATATTATTAATTTGTTCATTTTTCTGAGAATAGTACTTGTAACACGTAATATATAAAATAATAGAATCGAAATGCAAAATAATAATAGACTGGCAAATATGCTTTTTGTAACTTTCACGTTTCGATTCTCTCTGTTCGTGTCATAAGATTTCACTAAACGTAAGGAGAAGACGACTAGGCTATACTCTCAAGTCACGTTTTTTTTTACATTGTAGATAAGATAACAGAAGACAAAGATCGTGTAAAGAATATGTATAAATCGTTCAGGCAAATCAAATGACTGCTCGTGATGGAAAAAACAAAAATTTATTCGAAAAATAAGCAATAAGAAAAAAAGTGAATATTAAAAAATGCATTGTGTGTATAATACACGAAAGGTCGTGAAGTTAACTCTCCGCGACCCAGGTGAATAAAAGTTACACTCTGAACCATGTGCGGTTAATTCTACCGCGACCATTATCCATCTACAAATACATCGTTTGAATAAAAACGCACTTTAAAATCGTGTTTCGCCAATTTTATAATAGGATCAGATCCAAATAAAACAACAATTTATGTTCGAAAAATGTACGATTTATTTTTAAAAACACATTTATTTTACCGTTCCAATTTCGGTAAACTCTGCGTACAAGTGAGACCCGTTGTCCCAATTCTTCACCGAATAAAATGTTTACCAATTGATCTACCGAATCAAACTGTTTCCAATTTACCGTCTTCGTATTGCCGTCGAATTCCTCTGCCGATCTCAACCAAGATTAGTCCCAACATGCTAGGTTTTCTTAGTTTTATCCTATAATGTCTTGATAGACGTTGACGTCGTTTGCCAATCCTGTTTCTGTTGTTTCTCCTGGGCTGTCCTTCCGGCTTCCTTAACCCTTTCGCTACGGAGCACTTGCGCCACAATGTGATCGCTGTGAACGGACCGCATTACTGAGTAGATGACACTGAAGTACGGAGTGCTACGAAATAATTGGAAGTCGTTTCTTGTTCTCTAAATTTTACAATGACATTTATTATATTCAGTAATATCATCTTACTTCCTAAAATATAAAAATGTATAATCAACATTTATTTATTTATTTATTTATTTAAGTGTCTCATGTAAAGTATGAAATCAAAGTATATATGGCATGAACGTATATATACGCTCTTCGTACCCGCGCGTCCACTTTTCCAGAGCGTATATATACGCTCTTCGTACATGAATGGTCATTCTTCGAGGGCGTATATATACGCCCGTCGGAGCGAAAGGGTTAACCGTGTTTTAGTGCCACGCAGCGCGATCGCGCTGTTCGCGCACTGTGGTGAACCGTGTCGCTGTTTTTCGTCACGATCGTCAATATGCAACGCGCTCGGTTCAGAATGTATCTTGTCGCGGGCCTGTCAGAATTTCCTCTCGTAATTACAAATTTTCTTTCAAATAATCGTAAACAACCTGCATAATTAGCTGTCTTTCATTAACGTCTCTGATGTGACTGATGAAACTCTTACGATTAAAAAATTGACTAAAAAAGAGCAGCGCGACCGCGTCGATCGGCATTACTCGCAGATAAATGAAGGAAGCGCTGTCGCGTTTCATGGCACAATTCGACACGGATGTTTAAAAACCCCTGGCACTAAAACGGTTAAAACACTCCGCCCACTTAGTTTGCGGGAGCTATGGTAAGTGAGAGTGTTGGCTACCGGAAAGAGCAGGCTCAGGGGATCTTTGAGCCCGGTGCCTGAGGTTTCTCCCGTGTTACGCGGTTTTACGACACGTCTATTGCTATTGAGTGAGCAGAAGCAGGCTCTAGCCGTTCGTGTGGCCACAAACAACCTTCTAGACCCTGACTTCTGGCTTGAACCGTTGATAATAATATTTTTTCCTTAATTGGATTTCCTCAAAAATAGGAAATTTTCGAGTTTCCTCAAAAATAGACGCTGTAACCGGCGTTCGTGTCATAAACCCATCGCCTTCTGATCGAGGTGGTATGTTAGTGCCGTTCACTAACAATCGTGGAGGGATCTTTTCACGACTATTCTTCCTTAAATCGTTCGTTCAATTAGCCCATTAATCGTGCAAACGATTTTCGAACGGTCAGATATTTAGGGTTGTAGGTAGCCGGCGGTCTCGTTGTTTTAACGCAAAGGACGTATTTCGCGTGTAATTTGATGTACGTGCGAACGTTGGCGCACCGCCAACGATATGTATACGAGAGCTTTCAACGAGATATTCATACGACGTGCGATTTTATAGTGGACAACCAGTCCGGCGAGAAGCTCGAATTAACCAGGGTAGACAGGAGGCAAATGGGAGCTTACCTTTGCATAGCCAAAAACGAAGTGCCACCGGCAGTCAGCAAGAGGGTCTATCTAAGGGTAAACTGTGAGTATATTCGGGGTAATCGATTACACTTCGTCAAATATCATTACCCTCTTCAGGTAAACAAAACGACACCTTGTTTCTCCGTGTCTTTACACAGGAATTTGAAACACGCTCGTATTGTAGAATTTAAACGTCAAGCTAATTACAAAATCCAGTCTAATATTATTGAAATTTCAGTTCCCCCTAGCGCAAAGGTATCCAACGAATTGTTAGGCTCTCCACTGGACACGGACGTATCGCTGATCTGTTCGATAGAAGCTTATCCAAAGACGATTAACTTGTGGACTAGAAAGGAGCAAGTTATTATGAGCGGGTACGTTTTTACGAAGAGTCACGTGTCGATACATCTCATGCATGCTTCTTCTTCTTTCGATATTGTACACTCGTGAACCATAGCATGAGAAAAAAGCGGAAAAATCGATTCCGCGTGTATTTCGAGCAATAAAGTTAAGCGATGTGTCAACACACAGTGATAGATACGAGATCGACGAACGAGGACATCCGGACGAGGAGTGGAAGACAACGAGCGAGCTGAAGATAAGACGTTTAGAGAAAACAGATTTGGGAGAATACACGTGTTCAGCGTCGTCAAGTATGGGTAAAGCGAAAGCCACCCTTAGGGTGTACGGTGAGTGATCCGCACATGTATACGCGATCGACGAGCGCGTCGTTTTCCGATGGCTGCTATCCAACGGATTTCGCCTTCGATTCCTGTTACATCAAATTTCTCTCTGCCCTGACACTTTGATATCCGCGTCCTTTCTCTCCTCTCTCTCTCTCTCTCTCTCTTTTCTCCTTTCTTCCTTCGTTCACGTCCTCGCGTATCGAACCGCGGGAATAACCGATTGCATCGTGAAACCAACAAACCTTCGATTAAACTTTATACGACACAAACGTATATATCTATATCCGAGTTAACCGTAACTTGTCTTGATGAAATTTACCATTGTCCCGTTTTGCGAAACCCGAACGCGCAATCTATTTAACACTAAACCTACCGACACTTCGTGTATACCTATTCCTACCGTGAGCGGTCAAATGACCGCTTCAAAAAAGAAAAAAGGCATACATTTTAACATAGAATGAGATTTTAGCCAATTGGATAGAGAACAAAGTATTTTCTGTTTTTTAGAAACGTTTTATATACATCTTATGCATTTTCAGCGCATTTTTTTACGAATTACAGGATTTTTTATTGCACATTTTCTACATATGTATTTTTTACATTTTACACAGATTGTGTTAGTCTTATTGAATTTACAATATCTTGTTTGACAAGCTTTCATAGTTGTATTTGTTCTTGTTTTTGATGAATCTTCTTTGCTTAGCTGTTCCTCTTTCTGATATTCGGTCCCAAGCTCTTCTGTCAATTGAAATAAAAATTCTTGCCTCGGAATTTCTTCGCCCGTCGTTTCTTTGTATAAAATCCAAGCATTTATCCCGGTTAAATGTAAGATATTGAAAAATACCTGTAGAAGTTATCTCTGAGATTTAGATTGTATTTTCTGGTCATTTGATCGGACACATCTACACCGAATTTTGTGTTATTGTAAAATCTAATTGTCTCTGGTATACGGGCATCACTTTTTCAATTTCAATGGATGAATGCATTGAACTAAGTATCAATACATTTTTATTGGGTTTTGCTTTGTAAATTGTAAGAGTAGAATTGTTTGATTGATACAATATTGTTGAGAACCGTGTCATACTATCCTTTGCCTGTTTCGCCAATTTTTGTAGCTCTCTTTTATTTCTGCGAATGGTTCCAATAAGCGTAATTATTTTTGCTAGAAAATCTTAACTCGCTAATGACACGCTTGTAAAAAAAATTGTCAATTGTTATATTATTTATTTTGTCTAATAAATTGATATTTCTCGAATGTCTTAAATTGAAATTTTTGGGATGAATATACAAATGATAAAGCAAAAACTAAAATATAAAAATGTAAATCAAACGGGGCAAAAAAATTGGGAACATAAATAAAAAAAGTTCAAATGTAAATCATACTACAAAATACTGTTGGTTCCGTTCACTTTGTTGAAACTAACACTTATAACACGTAATACACTCTATTATACACTCTGTGGAATTTTGATGCTCTATATTAGATGATCGCAAGATCGTACTGTCGCACAAAGATGGCTAGCCAACTTTTCCAAGTTTATGTACATAGTGGATAAAATAATATAGGAGACAAAGGCAATGGACTTATAAATTAGTTCCAGAAATCCGTTTTCCAGAGAATATAGTTGTAAATAACACGAATTGTTCAAACAGTCAAATAACCGCTCGTGATAATATATTTTCAGAACGTAAACAATAAGAAAAATTGTGAATATTTAAAAATGGATTGTATGTATACTATAAGAAAAGTCAATAAGTTAAATGGCGATACAGTAGCATTGTACACAGGAAATTCTAAACGGAAATTTCAAAAACGGTTATTTGCTCGCGCGTGGTAGGTTTAGCGGTTAATTCGACGAGATTTTGAAATCTCGTCTCACACATGAGCAATTCGATCGAACGAAAGTGTCTTTCGATAAAACAGTTGACGGGAAATGATTTTCAGAGATCGAACGAGCCACGCCACCCACACGGGCCACGTCTGCGAGTTGGAAAAAGTTAAGCAAAGGGAAATCAAAGTTCGCTCAGGTGACCACCATTAATCGAGTTTTCCATCAGATGAGCACCCCGGCGATGCAGAAGAGCACCGTGAGGATCGTTTATAGCAAACACATGACAACTTCGACAACGGTGGATCCACGGGCGCCTTTCATCAAAGACAAGAACGTGTTCAAGAGCCGCGAGAACCCGAACCTGAGGAATTGCGCGGACGTGAAAATCGTCTGCACGCGACTCTACGCGTTCTCTTTCCTCTTTTTCCTGATCCTACGATAAATCTTTCCAACGAACGGTACTGGTGGAAGCTCTTTATTCAAGCATCGAAGAAAAAGCTACGGAGTTGTTCGTTCGCGGTTCACTCGTAATGAGAACACGGGCGAAGTGATTGCGAACGAGCGAACGAACGAACGATCGCGAAAGTTTGCCAGCGAGCAAACACCGCGCACGATTACGATATTTCTGCACCGACGATAAAGAGAAGGAATCACGACTCCAAAGTTTCAATCGAACACAGAACGGATGGAAGGCGGGGGGAACTTCTTATTGCGTTTCAGGATGACGAAGCGCGAACGTACAGCGAACAAATCAATCTCTCTCTCTCTCCCTCTCTCACCCCGTTTCCCTCTCCAAACACCTCCCCTCCCCCTCCCTTCATACCCTCTCTCTTGCCGCGGTGCAATACTGTTGCGAATTTTAAAAGATAAATGCTTACGAATATGTATTTTTTATGACCCTTTTATCCGTTTGTGAACGCGGGGAAAAGAGTAAAATGTCGTGAGCGAGGTACGATGTGTTCTTTCGTTGGACTGAATGGTAACGTTGTCGAATATTTTTTTAACAGCGACTGCGACCGTGAACGATGGTGTGGCAAGGGTTTCTTTTCTCCATTGATACTGTTCATGTCATTTCTGATTTGTAAAGTTCTTAGAAGAACTATGTATATCGCGAGTGTAATTTTTATAATGTTAGCGTCGGAAGCCTTACACATGCAGGGTGTCTATTTCTCAAGTGGGCCACCAGTGTCATTTCAACGAGATCATCGAGCTCGACAAACATTACACGGGCAAGGTGATACACACTCACTCTCCACCGATTATCCACGCTTACGGAATTATTTCAACGATGGTCAGTGACGATCCCAAACAAAATGAACATCCCTTCTATAAATATCGTTACGACGTAATTGTAATTATCATCAACGATTTATTGTACTCCACGTTCTGCTGGACCCTCCTTAATCAAACTATTCGATTATACTCGAACACAGACAAATAATTAGCATACTAATTTGTACGTAAGAGGTAATAAGATAATATCTTTATTTATCGGTACGATAACAGAGTGAACTAAGATCGTAAGTGGCATCTTAACGAACGTTAAACACGTGTCATATCTAAAACTCAGATTCATATCCGTAGGACGTATAGTATCGTACTATATATTTTAGGGAAAACAAAACAAAACCAAAAAAAAAAAAACACTAGACCTTACTTTTCTTATTTTATGTATTTTTTTAATTACCCGTAGGCAACAAGTAACGTACCTCATATGCCAACGATTAAACGAGACCACAATTGATATTATATAATTGATATAAATATGGTTAAACGCGAGGAATTTACAGCGAATCGAACGACTTCGATTACACGATCAAGCTTCTTTGTAGCGCGTAGATTTAGCGCCGAGTATTCTTTACTTTTCAATCTACGGGGGTTGTTGTTGTAAGTACACTTGTCCCTCGATTTATACGGAGAATTCGTTTTACGCGAATGAAAATTGCGTATAAAAGCAAAAATATCGGAGATAAAAGCTAGTACATATAAGTTTCAGAAAACAAAAGTAAATTTTATTCGATGTCACTATCATTACTGTAATTCTAAGCAATCGACCTATTTTTTTTTTTTTTTTTAATTGGTACAAAAGTATCTTCGTCGCTTGAAATATTTGGAAGTTCGATATCATTTTCATTGTTAATGTGAATTTTTTCGAATGATTTGTTCTCAGTCCTCTTTTTTAACCCCTTCGCTACCACAGATTTCTAGAGAAAGGTAGACGATCGATTTTCAAGCGGAAAATTTCTCAAATGGGTTCTGAACGTTTCAAAATTAATAATTTTCGAATTCGTAAAAGTGTAATATTTGTTTCAAGATTCAAACGAAAGAGTGATAACAAAAGTGTACGAGCGAAATTTCTAAAATGCTTATAGGCGTCAACAATAATCAAAGGGTTAACTAACAACGTTTCGTTAAATCTTATCGAAATTTTAAAGTTTGTTGAATGTTTGGATCATTGTATATAATTGCACTTTCCAATTTTTTGGCTAATTCAAGAGCTTCACAAAGATTTTCTGCAGGAAATGAATCTGTTTATTGGCAGTCACTGTTACATTTGTCATTAGATTGGGTTTTAGATACATGAATGAAGTCAATATCAGTTAATTCACAATCTTCTAGTAAATCATTAATGTCAAGTTCGTTTAATATTGCCAAAGCCTACTTTTTCAAACCATTGTGATCAAGTAATAATACTGGATATTCCTTCTTCAGTTGTTGGAACAGTATAATCTGATATAATTTGTGCTCATATTACTTTCCAGCAAGCACTTAAAGCTGAATGCTTTACATTACTTAAAGCCAAAGCAATATCCTTAACACAATTTAAAATATTGAAGCTTCTGAAATCGATGCTTTTTTATGCAAGTACACATATGATTACTGGCACAATGTAATGTACGTTTATCCTTATTTCATACAGCACTGACACGTTTCAACTTCGTCGAATAAGTTGCTGTATACACTTGTTACTTTTAAAACTTCTAGGAAAATATATTTTCCAGCCGCGTAAATTGTGTTATAATTTACCGCGTAAAAAAAGAAACTGGTGTAAAGAAAGTGCCGCGTAAATTGGGGGAAGAGTGTATATGCAGAATGAGAATGCCTCCGTGATCTTTTCACTATCGTTTCCAATCGAGCCGCGAAGGAAATGTTCCTTTGTTTCTTTCTTTTAAGGAATCGACAATAAGTATTCCTAGTAAGTAGATCATCATTGATTCATATCATTTTCATATGTTCCTCGCCGAAACCGTAAACCATATCTTACTCTGTAATTACGATCTGTGTGCGAAACGGTGCGAGCGTGAAAAGCCTCGACGTTCTTCGCTTAGCTACAATTTTCGAATCAAGAACGTCGAAGCTTTTTTCCCTTCGCACACTTGCTGTCGTGGATGTCTTCTATTACAGAGTACAAGTTTTTAGTCTGATGCGTGGTTTATTGTCATTGAAATAATAGTAGCATATCCGCGAAATAAACGCAAAAAAAAAAAAATAGAAAAAACAAAAAAACACACACATGTTAAATATATCTATTTAACGAATACTGTATATCGTAAAACACTGCTCAATATAACGACTCTACAATAACTATATTAAAAAACAAAATGTTGTTGTTTATAGAAAGAAAAAAAAAAAGTATATTATGAGAATACGGTGAGAAAATGTGCTCAAATTGGGTAATTATATAGCTTCGGAGGAAACAACGTGTTGACAAATAAAACATACCATGCAAGTAAACAAGCTGTTTGTCATTTTTCTTTATTTCCTTTTTCTTTATTTCCTTTCCCTTCTCTTAAATAGCATAATTAAGGTAAGTAATGTAATTTATAACAAAGAAACATGCTTACTCTTTATTTACATTTGATTCTGACGTATTTAAAATTGACGTACAGTTATATATAGTATAAATCCGTGTAGGCTTTCGTGTTCCACGATCTCTTTACAATTTTACGTCCAGAACAAGATACTTAGAGCCATTAAAAGGCAACTGACTGCCACGTATGGGCTTTTCCTTTCGCCAAGCCGCGCGCATTTCCACAAGGTACCTTGGAAACTAATTAGAATTATAGTTAATTATTGTATTCAAGTCTTACCTAAGCTTTCAGGATTGTCAGATTATACACACCCAACTTTTCCTAATCGATTGTCCATTAAAGTAGGCATGATAGATCTAATATAGGTACAGGTACAAATCAGTAATAAAATTACCGCCATCAGGCTCTGAAAATTAAACAGAGCGGACTGTATGTCCACCGAGGATTAGCATTAGAAAAAATTGTCAAGTGTCGTAAAGGTTATGATACGGTTACCGGTCATTCGTAACCGTACATTTCGTTATTCATAATTTAAATTACAAATTTAATAAACCACGATCTTACCATTGCGATTTAATAACCACGATTATTATACAAGATTACTGTAAAAGGTTAATTTACACCAGAGTGATACTCAATTTGACATATACCAAAACAGGATTCCGCCATTTCTAAAGGAGAATATACAATGAACGAAAAAGTTCAAAAAGGCACTAGCGTTTAACGCGTATACAATCGTTTACATTTGAAAAATATTTAAAATTCTTTCTATCTTTTTCTTTCGGATTAACTTTATGTTACAATGTACAGAGAAATCTGTATTTGCTGTAAAAAACGAGCGACAGTGATATTTAGTAACAAGTACGATCGTCATTATCGAACTGTCTGTATAAGTGCATTATCAATGGTGTATTATTTATAAAAGTGCTTTTAAGAAAATCGTACCGCGTTCGATGCACAAAACGCTTATTCCTCAGTTCGATGATAAGTGAACAGGTGTGGAAACATGTCGTGAACATTTATCAGAGGCTGAGAGATTCGAACGATAAATAAAATCCCTCCGCTTGGCTATATTCTGCGGTCAACGCGTGCAGTAGTAAAATGGCTGCCGAGAAACGTCAATACATTTTATATCAATAACAGCCTATATACTTTTGTAAATAATCGTGGTTAGGAGGGTCGCAATAAAACGGATGCTGTTCAATTGATATTTCTCGTTTTTTTTTTAATAATCGTGTGTATGAAGGAGTGCGTGTGAATTGAAAATGGCAGAATTTGTGCGTGGAGGTCCGAGCGTGTCGAATAGTGCTAAGGTACGTACGGGTATTATTCATCTTAGATTATTCATCCGTTATCGTGTCGTCGTTCGAAACACCGAGAGGTAAACGAATAGAAATGTGTTGTGACCGTACGTTTGAAACCTTCCAACGACTTTCAGTCCTCGGAAACTTTCCGTAGATTTCCGAGAATTTTTTAAATATTTCCACGAAAAACTACTTGCTCGGTATCGCGTACGGACAATCTTCTCGATAAGTTTCTGCTCTGCGAACACGTAGGAAATATGAAAAGTTATAACTATAGAAATATTACAAGAAGATCTTCGCACATGGTATTTACGTTTTGTTGACAGAAATATATGTTGCATGTATTGTACTTGGAATAATATATACATACATTATACGATATACGATAAAAACAAACAGCATTGTTCGCGTATTTTCTTCTGTATTAGCCATCTTTTTATTTTTTTTGTTGCCTTTTGTCACGTTTAAAAAATCTTTCTTGCAATTTATTTTATTTTTTTTTATAAAATTCGGATATATTTTTGTAAGTTTAAATGTAAGGTAATTATTTATTTTTATTGTAACTGTACCTACAGATGGATCATAATAGCAAAGGAGGATCCCCCAGCACTGGTAGCGAAGATGGTGGACAGAATGAATCTATGAATGCGGAAAATGAGTTTGATCCTTTTCTTGAGAATATACCAGACGATATTCAAGATACCGAAGAACCTGATAGCACAAATGCTACATTGCTAACTGCTCCTCCCGAAAATCAGTAAGATTCGAAACTAATGAAAATATGAATCGCATCTGAATTGTAATTAATATGAACTGCATAATATGTCCGTATGTTTTAGGTGGTATCATGGTAGATTAGATAGATTTACTGCAGAAGAAAGACTGTGGGATGCAAGTAAAATGGGTAGTTATCTAGTGCGTGAAAGTGATAGGAAGCCCGGAAGTTACGTATTGTCCTATTTGGGCAGAACTGGCATTAATCATTTTAGAATTACAGCTGTGTGCGGAGATTATTACATCGGTACGATTTAAATATGAATTCGATAAATATTCGCTATTGAGAATTTATAAAGTAACATGTATATTATTACAGGAGGCAGACAGTTCAATAGCTTATCGGATCTTGTCGCGTATTATACTCATTGCTCGGATCTTTTAAAAAGAGAAAGACTCATACACCCCACTCCACCTCCTGAACCGGTGAACGATAAAAAACGAATAGTTGCAATATTACCGTATACAAAAATGCCCGATACAGATGAGTTAAGCTTCCAAAAGGGCGACATATTTTTTGTGCACAACGATATGGGAGATGGTTGGTTATGGGTTACTGCTCACAGAACTGGCGAACAGGGCTTAATCTTTCGTGAATTAGTGGAGGATTTGGACGATTCCATTGATCCTAACACTGTCTTCTCTTGGTTCCATCCTAATGTCACCAAAAGTGAAGCTGTTGATATGTTAGTGAAAGCAGGACCTGGTAGTTTCTTGGTGAGTTGTATATATAAATAACGTTTCCAATAATCCACGATATTTTTGCGATTAAAAATAATAATCCTCCGTTTCGTTATTCAGGTCAGACCATCGGACAACAGTCCAGGAGATTATTCGCTTTTCTTTCATATAAACAACCAAATTCAGAGATTTAGGATCGAAAAGAAGGGGGTACGCTATCTAATGGGTGGCAGAACCTTTGAATGTCTCGATGCTGTTATAAATAGGTATATCGCTTCGTCTTTTAAATTCTACAGTTTACGTACTATCGTTAAAATTATTTTCGTAGATATCGGAAAGAGCAAATAGTGGAAGGTCATACTTTAGTTCAAGCAATGGTAACTGAACCTGATGGTAGTGTAAGGGTAAACAGAGAGGTGCAACACGCGGAAAAGATATATGCAACTCTTAGAGAATGTCGCGAACAATCTGGAGCAAAGAAAAATAAAGGAATTAAAATGCAAGGATATTTAGAAAAGAAATCGGAGAAGAATAAAAAGTGGAAAGCATTGTATTTTGTACTTCTAGTAGATGCTACCGATACTCATTTGTATTTATACGACAATCCAAAAAGGACCAAACCGAAAGGTCTTATCGATTTAAGTTGTGCTTATTTATACCAGGTGAGTCAAATTTTGTGACTTCTCTTCAAATTAATTTGTGTATATAATCCCATCATTTAACAAACTCTGTTATCCGTGAAATACGTATCCTACATGTCTAATTGTACTAACATCGACAGAAGATTATCTTAACCGCGTGTATGGAACATGTATATGTTATGTAACAAATTGTTGCTGAGGTTCGTTCCTGAGATATAGTTTTTTTAGGTTCATGAAAGCGTGTTCGATAGGCCTCATTGCTTTCAATTAGTTGAACGTGCTTTACCATGTTTGGCCACGATAACGTATTTGGCTGCCCCAAATTCAGAGAATGCTTTAGACTGGATTAATGCCTTGAAACCATTATGTGTATCACAACTTACCCGTGCTCCGAAGGTTGCTCGTCTTCGTGAATTGCGTTCATTACATCTGCATATATTAGATGCACATAGACTTCCATATAAATTAGTACCGAACCCATTCATAATAGTGGCCCTAAACAATGTAAAAGTTGCTCGCACAAAAGTTAAGACTGGATTACATCCAATTTGGGATGAGGAATTCATTTTAGAGTACGTATACGGTTCGCTCGTTGTTCGAAACATCGTTGATACGCTTGATGAATACTTACCGCAAATTCTTTCACAGGGATGTGCCACCGGATGTTATGTCATTTTCTTTGACGTTGTACAATAAAGGGAAACGTAGCAAGGATACAGAAGTGGCCGAATTAACCGTCGAATTAGCGAGTTTGACGAATGGAGAGGAAATGGACGAATGGTATCCGTTGTCAGGACTTACTCCTATAGGTGAATGGGGTGTACTCCGTTTACGAATAAGGCAAGGAAATAAATACACGTGTTTACGTATCGATTTCGGAGTGCCAAATGTTATTGTCCTTTATGCATCTGTAAATTGCAGATATCGGCACGATCTAGCAATGCCTCCGGAAGAATACAGTCCGCTACAACAGTTGCTATTGGATCCAGAACTGCATGTTGTCAGGGCATTAGCGGATGTGTGTCACTTGGACAGAGTACCATTGGCAAATAGTTTACTTAGAATATTCAGGTATAAAGGAGAAAATAAAGAATATGACTCTATCGATTATTACTATCTTTTGTTTAACAATAAGAATGTAACATTTAACATTTGTATATATGTGTATGTTTAGGCACGAAAGAAAAGAAGCAGACCTCTTAAGATCGCTGAATCAAGCAGAAGTACGTGTTGCTTTATCTTTTTATCTGTTAAAAGGAAAAAAAAAACAAGAGAACGTTACATTTTTTTTTATTATTGAAAGTGTGCGATACTTTATTTAGGTGGACAAAGAAGATGAAACACCAACGTTGTTTAGAGCTGCCAGCCTTACGACTACATTAATGGATTTATATATGAAATCAGTTTGTACCTCGTTTTTAAAAGCCGCGTTACGCGACACTATAGTAAAATTGATTGAAAGTAAACAGAGCTGTGAATTGAATCCAACAAAAATGGATTCTCCGGAAGATGCATGCAGTAACGCAGAGTTTTTGCTACAGGTAAACAAATATACATCAGTATTAAATTATTCGAAATGATTGTAACGTACAAGCAACATTATTTTAGGTTTTAGACGAAGTGACATTAAGCATTTTTACAAGTCCCGATGCGTGTCCAAGGACCTTGAGATATATTTGCGGATGTCTGCAAAGAGCAGTTGTTGCCAAATGGCCACACGAGAGACTAGTCAGAACGCGAGTAGTCAGTGGATTTATATTTTTACGCCTGCTCTGCCCTGCCATATTGAATCCTAGGTCGTTTAATTTAATAGCTGAACCACCACCTCCAGCAGCTGCAAGGTAGGGTAGGTCTATATTAAACGTAAGAATTATGTTGTAACGATATCAAGTGACTTTTAATTCTCATTGAACAATCCTATAGGTCGTTAGTAATGGTTGCAAAATGTTTACAAAATTTGGCTAATTTGGTAGAATTTGGCGGTAAAGAACCGTATATGGAAGTTGTCAATCCATTCATTCTTAAAAACAAAGAAAGAATGGTGGTTTTTCTCGATCAATTGTCTGTAAGTATACGTTACTTGTTACACGTAACACGTGATAAATTTCAAAAAATCAAACCAACTCGAATTTACATCGATAGAACGTAACCGAGAAACCGGAATCCGAGGGTGCAGATCCAAGGAATAGGAGTTGCGTTTCAGATACAGCAAGGGATTTGGCAACCCTACATCACATTTGTGTTTCTCATTTAAAAGAACTTCAAGTTCTATCGAAAACACAGGTATTTGTTGTAATTATTTCTTTTATACTCCCGTAATGTACGTTTCGATGGTCACATTACACATGAATATTCATTCGTAAATATGTTGTTACTTTTTTAGCCAACGATAAAGCAATTAGTGACCGTGACTGAAATGTTAAGCAAACATAAACAAAAGTACATGGAAATGATACGGTAGTGCTAAACGCCACTCGCCATGAACAATGCCAAACGTAACAAAACAATTCATAAAGATTTGACGACAGATACACGGTAGTATTTAATAATTACTCTTAAGTGGTTTAAGTAATTAAACGTACAGACTGACGTGCCATATATATATACACACACACACACATACATACACACACACACTCACACGTGCATATACACACTGTATACACACAAGCCTACATTTACCATTTCGTATGTAATTAGAAGATAGCTTATACGTATAGTAAACAGTACCATGACAGTGATATAGTTACATAAAGAATCATATAGGCGTATAACGATTTTATATTTACCTAGGTGCTCGAAAATAAATGCAAATTAAACCAAAAATAATTGCCTATGTTTATGTGTATGTATATACACAATTCCTTCCTGTGCTTATTAAGTGGTAAAAATCGATCAGTTTACTAAAAAAACAAAAAAAAAATTTTATTTTATTGGGTCAAAGAATTACATTTTGCATACGTATAAATGATGTTTTTTTATTAACTTTCATTATTTTATAAACTACTTATTACATTTGTATCGTTGCTATAGTTCTTTAACATGCCATTAAATGACAAATACCTTTGTTAAATGTAAGATCCTAGTCAGTTAATACAAAAATTCTTAGAAAATCTGTTAACAAAAATATATATTAAATATCGAGATAAAAAATTAAGATGCATATGCACAATAACATTTGACACATTAATATGTGCTTTAAATGTTTGGGCAGTGTATAAATGGTGGTACTATGTTACGGTTATGAAGTAAATAGTTTTTGAATAAGGCTATTTTTAAAATAATGAATAAGATATATATATCGAATCGTTACAAATTTATTTTCACCTGTAATTTTAGAAACAAATACTATAACCGAACTCGTGAGCACAGGAGTTCGTTCATCTTTTCTATTACAGTCACGGTTTTATCGATATACGTGGTTATTGAAACGGTACACTTTAATATGTCAATATATATATATATATATATATACACATACATATATATATTGAATTAAAAAGAAACATTGCTTTATAATTTGTACTTAGTGTGTATCTTTATACGATATTTTCTTCAATCGGATAATGTGCTTTGAATAAAGGAATAAAAAATATGAAACATCGTACATACCCGTTTAATCGTTTTTCAATACGCGCGAGCAACAGTTGTCGACACCGAATATACAGAATTACGTGTAGTAACATACAGACGTATGAATTTTGATTTGAAAATTTAATTTTTTAATACTTTTAGGACCGTTTGATTTCGATAACATCATTTCTTTTCTTTTTCTTTTTTTTTCTTTTGGTTTATATGAAACATTGTAAGAATAAAATTGGTTAGACAACAATTTGTCGATTGCTCTTTCAATGTTATAAAACCAAACAGCATAGATGACTTACAATTAATATTTAAAGACAATCATTCAAGATAGAACGAATATAAAGAGCATGTTGTTTTTTGTACAAAGTTTTATTACGAATTCGAACTACATAATAATAATAATAATAACACCTATGCTGTGCAATTTTATATATACACATTTTCAATAGTTGAAAAAGCTAGTATTACAAATTTGCGCGTTTACATATATAAGAATATTTGCAAATTGTACTATTTAGATCATGTAGCAAAGTATTTAACCCTTGATTGTTCAAAATCCAGTCAGACACGAGACACGATCGTATAAAGCGGAATACTAAAAATGTCCCATGAAACATTTTTATAAATTTCGTAGAAAAGATCGACGTTTTTTTTCTTTTTTTCTTTCTTTTTGTATGTGTGTTACAGATTCATGTCTCGATGAAATGAGATGGCATTATTGTCTGAACAAATATCAAAGTGTATAATCACAACGAAAGTTTACGATTGATATTTACTATGCCTTAAAATGATATACTTCACACTGTATAATTGTGATTGAATTATGAAAAAAAAAAAGACGAAAAGAAAAGAAAAGAGGAAGATGTAGAAATGGCGAATTAAAGAGATACAAATAATGTGACAAATGCGGTATCTCTTTGTTGTAAATAGGATGTATGAATAGACATTTAAATATCAATGTAAACTTTTTATCTCGTATCGCACGATCCTTAAATTATATTTTTCACGAGTTTTTAATTCTACATTGAAACAACGATAATTGTTAGACATGACGCTTACAATCGTACACGATAATCAAAATAAGTTCGTGCCTACCAATCTTTCCTTACTGTAAACGTACAAAAACATTGCTATAGAAATTAACCTCTAATCGTGTTATTTTCTATATGTGTAAGGAATACCGAGTATACGTTTTTTAATTGCACTAAAAAAAGGAAACACGAACGTACCTATATACTCTTACAAGTGGTAAATAGGCGTTTATGTGAAAATTGCATACTTAATCACAGTAATATCTAACTAGCATGGCATGCTTAAGATTATTTAATCACAGCACAAAATGAGTTATCCACGTTTTATTTCTTTGAGTTTATGGCTTGTATCTTTTTGTTTAGGAAAATGGAATTTTCTGTTTTTTTTTTCTCTTTTCATTACACGTAGTAAAGTGTAGAAATAATGATTGAAGATATATTTAATTAACGAATAAAATATACGTCTAAAATTATAGTCTACCTTGAAGAAATGTGTAAAAAATTATGCACAATGGAATTCATTAGATTTGACGAATTGTGTAAATTCTTCTATCCACGATACCTAAAACTATGCAAATTCATTCATTGAATAATACTTTGTCCATACTTAACAATAAAATAAGTGGATGGCCTGAAAAGTAGATTTTTGATCACTGACTATTCTACGCAATCAAGGGTTAAAATTCTTCCGCTAATGGAATATTAAGAGATATATGGCAGACCGTTGAACAAACAATGTATTTCACGAAGTTTAACTTGAAGAGTAAAAATGTATGCGATATAATACAATACTATTACATATTTTGTTCTTTCTTTTTTTTTTTCCCTCCCGATGTATAGAAAAAATTGTGCTTGTAATTTATTACAATATTCTATAGAGGAAAGCTGCAAAAATGTGCGTAAATGTGAACATAATCTAATGCTTTTTACAATCTATCTTCATATTAATGTATCGAATGAGAGAATTAATGTTATCACGTGATTTAAAGCAAACAGCATCGATGTCTCCTACGGCTCGAGTTACCCGCCTTCATACGCTTTTTTTTCTCTTTACCTCTATGCTCTTTGTCTTTCCGTATTTCTCTCACCTATAATTCATTAATTGTGTTCCAGTGAAAAAAAAAAAAAGAAAAATAATACAAACAAAAATGTTGCTCTGCATATTCTTATACTATATTTCTCAAAAATACTCTTTTCATTTAATTCCTGAAGTTCACAAGCGTTTAGATATTACTATTATATTTACACGTACAGATATTTACTTACCAGAGTATAAAAAGCATCGTCTACTCCCATCCTAGTCTTGGCAGAAGTTTCAACAAAAGGCACACCGTACTGACGGGCAACTTCTCTTGCTTGCGTCATATTCACTGCCCAAGATTGTTGAAGATCGCACTTATTTCCTACCAATACCATTGGTACTTCTTCTGCATCTTTCACTCTTTTTATTTGTTCCCTATATGTCCCTATATCCTGCAACATTAAATACATACAGCTATCATTTCCTAAATTTCCATGAATAAGCATAATGATTTTGACAAATGGTATACATACTTCAAAACTTTTAGCCGAATTTACAGCAAATACTAACAAAAATCCTTCCCCAGTCCTCATGTACTGGTCTCTCATTGCACTGTACTCTTCTTGACCTGCTGTGTCTAATATGTCTAAAAGGCATGTCTCCCCATCTATAACTACCTGAATTGAAGATATTTCGTGTAAATACATTTCAGAATAATCTTGTTATTATCATATGACAAAGACTTACCTGTTTCCTATAAGAATCCTCTATAGTGGGATCATATTCATCTACAAAATGATTTTGTATGAGTTGTATCGTAAGTGCAGATTTGCCAACACCTCCAGCTCCCACAACAACGAGCTTGTACTCTGACATTATGTAATTTCTATTCCAATGTGAATTAAAGCTTTTAACGTAAAGCTGCAATTGCTTTTCGTCTAGAAAAGTAAAGGATCAATTTTAATTGGAGATGTGAGATACATTCGAGAATAGTATAATTGAATTAAACAGAAGAGAAATGCTGAATGTAGGGTTAACAAGTGGTATAATTTGTCAGAAAGTGTATACTATTCTTTGAGACAGATAAATAGAGATTCCGTGTATTTTCAAGAATTTCGAGCGATGATTGTTTGTTGAGTCATTCATCAGAATCATGTTGATAAATTAATTCTGTGACTAGATCGTTACGAGCAATACGTACTCTGTGAGCAATAATATGCGCCAAGTTCGTATGCACTTTAGTACGATCGGTCCTTAAGTCACCTATATTTTTAATTCGCCGATGAACATCGTAAGTTTGAAGGTAATGCACGGTGACTTAACAACTTAAAAACAGAACGAGTGTGGCACGCAAGCACACCCAATAACATTACCGTAGAAACATGTGGGTAGACGTAACTGATGATTAAAGATAATCGTAATAGAACCTACGGTGTGCATCTTTTAGAAGGTGATTGAATTAGAAAAGAAAGCATTTAATCAGCCTTTCGCTTCGAATTCTTCGAATTACTGATGTCTTAACGGGAGGTGTTTCCAAGTAAACATCGCACGAACGGGTAACGCTATCGATGCGAAAATAAACTTTGCTCGAGTACGAAACTTTTTTCGCCTCCGTACATGGCCTTACCAAAGTTTAAATATTCATTTCAGGAACATGCACCGGCTTAAAAGCACTCTTTCCCGACTTCGACTACTATGAATTAGTCACTGGAGAAACCATCTGGAAAGAAGCATCAGTGATGCCAATGTACAAAGACTCAATGACGTATGTACGCATCTCGAGGGTGTGGATCAAGGGATCGTGAAACATAACAGGTCCATTTCATTCCATCGGTTGCATCTAATTGTACTTTCTCTTATATGCGTGCATTGAAACGCGAGCATCGAGAAAGTAACATAGAGCTTTCCGAAAGTAAAAACATTCGACTCGCCTGTAAACATAGTCGATAGGGATAACGTAGCTTTTTCTTCGACCAATCAAAGGCGACCTTTAGCCTCGCAATGTTGCTTCGCGCAAGCTCGGCTATTCATGTACTTGTTGAAACTTTCCAACGCAACTCGTATCGGCTTAAATAATCAATGATAATCCTTCCTTTCGGGGAGGTTAAAGTTACTTCAATTACGTGTCGTATAACGATCCATCGGTATTTAATACTTACGTTACGTAATTTCAACAACTTGTGAAAGATGGGTGGGTTAGGTAAGACGGCGATTAATACGATATTATTATTTATTATTACACAATTCGTCATTTGCTTTGAGTAAGTTGGCATTATCATAGGGTTTGCTGAAACCTGATTATTTAGTGAATATAGAAAGTGTAAAATTCTGGTGAACGTTCGATTGTCGTTCTTTCGAGGTACGATGTTAATTCTGTTCAAATTGAAATTCAACATGGCGGCAGCATTTCGCGGGAATTCTACTTAGCTCCCGAGGAATTGAAAAAGAGCAGCGATCGGTAAAGAAGTTGGTTTCATCGGAGGATAACATATCTACACGGTGTTTCGGTAAGTTTTTCATGCTTTTCATCACTATGTGGCGTTGATGTGAACGGTTCTGTGGCGACCTCTACTTCTACTTGGCCATTCCGTAGAAAGGTTCATTTCTAATAATTTCTACACATCGGAAAATGGAAAAACTAGCGGCCTCTGCTTCTGGCGCGGGTAGTGTTCTTACCGTAATAAGGGAAAGTGTTCTTCTTTCTTGAGCCACCGTGTCGTGCACACTGTGTAGCCTTGTTCGTGTTTTTTAGTGTAGTCCGTACTGTACATTCCTTAGTCAACTAGGAATATACAGGAATAGGTAACAATGAAGTTTAATCGTATTAATATGACTGTATGTATTTAAGTTTTATGCATTATATATCCTTATAGTATATACATTATTCAGTAAATAATCGAAATTCATGCTTATATTTTTGTGTATACAAATCGTACCATAACGAAAATGTCAGGTATTTATCAAGAGACAAAATTAAGTGGACATTTGGTTATAATGTTATTGCGAGACTAGAAATGTGTATAAACATTAGGCACAGGTCACGTTTACATGCAGTAATCCCAAACAAAGTTACTAGTACTGCTTCTGGCTTTGTGCAAGTAAGAGCATTTGTACAATAATTGCAAAATGTCAGAAATGGAAGAAATTTCATATCAAATTCGCAATTGAATTGTTTCTGACTGTTGTAAGAAATTAAGTTACCGTATAATAGCTAGGAAGTACAATATATCTAAAAGTGTGGTTAGAAACGTTTATAAAAAATATCTACTACATAATACCGTGAAAAATTGAAGAGGTCGTAAAAACGCTGTACCACTATACAAGAAGAATTGTTCGTAAATGTCAACAAGATTCAACGATTACATCAAGAAGTATTGCAGAAATAGTGGGATTAAGTTTCAACGAAAACGATAAAACGAAGACTGTGCGAAGCTGGATTAAGATGTTGCAAGGCTAGACGTAAGCTACACATTAATAAAATAAATATGGTTGCAATATTTATTTCGTAATCCTGACATCCATCCAACTTGGCCACCTACAAATGTCATATCAGACCAGTAATCAGTTGAGACCTTTAGACGGCACCAAATACACTATTCAAAAGTACACGGAAACTCTTTATGTCCGCGTGCTTAACAGTCTCGTTTCGCCTATGTTCCTATGTGAACACGCATTGTCGTTATTTTTTATCCGATAAATTAAAAGCTGGGAAACCGAATTACACAGAATCTGGTTACAAAAACGAACGGTCTCCACCCTCATTTCTGCTTTGTTTTCTTTTTTTTTTTATATCGAATTACTCAGATTGAACGTACAAAAAGTAATTATATTCCGCGGCTGTCCGGTGTGTTTCGAAATTCAGCGAAATTGTAGAAAAAACAAAAAAAAAAATGCGTCCTGATATCGTATTCCCACGGCGGTGTCTCGCGCCTCGTCATTTCGTCGATATTTTACAAATGTATGCCCATGCATACATATGTATAACCTAGTTGAACGGTATACGCGCTCGCTTCTAATGCGACAATATTAATAATTCGCCCGATTACACGTTGCGAGCGTTACACGGGACGATTACAGTTACTTTCTTGGAATATTACCGGATGAGTTTTAGCGTCGTTTAATTAAGCCGTGATCAAATAACATGGTACTTTGCATCAGGGCTATTAATTAGTTAACGTTGAATCACGAAGGTTGGGTTCGTTCATGAATGGGACGCGGCTATTTCGTTCGAATTCTGCACCGATACCGTTAACGATCGCTCTAACGGACGATAATCGTTATCAGCCATTGAAATTTCTCTTCTTTCCCTTTACTTCCGTTTCTTTCTTTTCTTTCTCCTCTGGTCTAAAGTGGGCCGGCGGACGCACCCGTGTTCGAAAAGAGAAGGGGGAAGGAGTTAGGTTGAAAAGCGTGCAAGTAATTTGAGGCTTTATTGCGGAAAAGCTCGGTAATTTTACGAGTTTTCCAGTGAGACGAATTAAGATTTGCATAACGTCGGCGCGCCGCTCGGACCTAAGTGTCGAGAAATGCAAATGTAGCCTCGTGCTTAGAACTTTCTCCCTCTCCCCCGTAGCATCGTATCCCGTGCCCTCGTAGAGGCTCTATTCCACCCCTGGGCCGTTAGGAGGGACGACGACGAAATCGTAAAGGATGTCGAGAAGCCGGAGGAGGATGAGGGGTGAAAATAGCACGTCCTATGGTATTATGCGAACGTAAGATCTGGACCTCCTTCGACCGAAATTTCAGCACGATGCTTCGTCCTAGTGGAACGAAAGAATCTTCCACCTGCTTCTTACCCCTTTATAGTTCTCCACGAATTTTCCACCCCTTTCGCCACCCCTCTGCCTGCTGGGAATTTCCGTAGGTGTGCTCATAGGAGGGAAAATTGAGACGAAATTCGATCCTTTCCACGGACACAATCTTGGCTTTATTGTTTGTAGGCTACTTTGCAGAAAATCGCGTGTTTCTCGAAGGTATATCAGAGAGGGATCGGTTCTCTGGGTATATCGATACTTTTACCGATCGTTAGCGTAAACTGCTCGTAGAAGCGTATACATGCACGGCTCAGGTGCACCTGATTACGTCAATAATGAACACAATTGGTGCTCACCTGCATGACTCGTCGAATACGCGTTTAATCTGTTTATCGAAGCTGGTTGCCGCTATCACTGCGTTTATTGTTAGTTTCCTCGCGTTTGTCCAGCAAAATTACCAAGCCTGAGCTTCACGTTAGGCACGTAGATAGCGTTCCCATGCGCGTTAAATGGCAATTTGTACGCGGAATTTTTCGCAGAAGTAAATAACAATCAGTAAACTGCACGGTGATTTTTATTCAGAACGTTAACGTGCTTTGGTACGCCGATCTACGAGGGTCAGTCAAATATAAACCGGATTATGTATGCCATATCTGTACAGTGTTGCGTGGGTCGATGAAACTGACTGAGAGTTGAAAGAGAAGTGCTTTGGTAGCATTGCACTCTCTGTGACACTCTACTTTTCGTGTCGTTAGTAAACAACACAATGACTGAGAAGTTAGTACCATTTTCCGTTGCATAACGTATTATAACGATGTTGAGGGTACAACATTTATTGAAATTTTGCATCACCTGCGTTTACAGTTCGGTGATGAGACATTATCAAGAATTCAAGTGTTTGTAAAAATGTGTTAAACAACAGAGCATTTTTTAACCCTCGAAACGATAAATTTACGCAATCGTACATCGTCAAAATTCACAAATATATTAAGCATATCCATTTTCTTCGTAACACGGGGAGATCTCTCCGATTGGTCGGTTAAGTGTTAAGAAATTATCTTTGCTGCTCCCAGAAAGTTCGTGGAGTTGAATATAGAGCAAATAAATGTCCTTATTTGCAAGCACAGTTTTTTATTTGAACAATAATAACAATATTGAACGATTTATGTAATAACAGTAACAATGTCCAGTTTGTATAATGTTATTTAATCCGTGTGAACATCTATGTCCGTTAAAGGTACTAAAGTCTGCAAATGTTCCTTTTAATAATTAAAATTTCGAAACAGTTAGAGTCCAAAAACGTTCTGCCTTGTCCTCGTCCTGGTCTTCTTCGAGATTCGGAGATATTCCCCTATATCTAGGATGATTTTCCTTCCAAGACACTTTTTTGGGGGAAAATGTAGAAAAGTGGGACTTAAAATTATCCAATTAGGAATATGGGCGGTTTCCTGATTATGCAACGCCTATAGATTACGTCCATCGTGTAGTAAAATGACCTGCAGAACGTCACACAAAGGTCCTTTGTTCAGGAAACCAGCCTATAAATTCTAAGTCCATTTTTCAGTGCGTGTAGGTTTACGATAAGTGAATTGCCTTTGAGGGTGATCTGGCTGGACACTCTTCCGAGAGAAAGTTGGTGTTGTCTTGCAGCCAGACCCAAGTCCTCTAGAAAATTTACAATCCATCGCAAATTGACCTCCTCAAAAACGTCACTGTCCTATGTCGACTGCAGCGTTAGCCTAAACACGTGGCCATAACAATCTTCAAATAAAACAATGTTAAAATAAATCCGGTTTATATTAGACTGACCCTCGTGTTTGTATTGGAATACTTCGAAGCGGAATGTAAAATGAAATAAATTAAATGGAAGGTCATTACACTCTGAATACCATTGATTATCATCTAGAAGGCCGTCGAGGGGTGGTTGAATAGAGAGGAAGAAGGTTAGGCTACGCAATACTGCAACATTCTTCCTAAGCACGTAGCGGGGAACTCGATGGGTATCGGTGATGCAGGAGGAAAAAGTGAAAGAAATAAAATAGAGGAGAAACTGAGCAGAGCAGAGCAAAGCAGAGCAGAGCAGAGCAGAGCAGAGGGTGGACGAGGTAGTTGGAAGGGTAAGAGTCGAGAGCGTATTTACGGTATATTTTCGTATCGCCTACGGGCTGGTCAAACGTCAATTCAGTCCCGCTGTATTCCCTGCACGCCACAGAATCAGTGGGAGGTGTATTTTTCGCGAGAAATCTCATGTCCGGATAAAGTTGTTGGTTATCGCGCGACTCGACGAATACAACGAGCCGGATCGAATGGAATGGAGTTTCCTTCCGTTTCCCTCTAGCTGCCTCGGACTCGTTTGAAAACTCCACTGCTCTCTACCTACTCTCCTACATACAGATTCGAGTTTGTTCCCCCTCTTTATCTCTCTTTGCAGGTTATTCTTTCATTTTTCTTTCTTTTGTTTTGTTTGTTCACTTTTCCTTCCTTCTGTCGCTAATCGCGAAAGTCTGAAACATCGTTGCAGCAGGTGTTGTTTGTCTCGAGAAGAGTGCCGCGTATCGCCTACAACGTTGAGATAGAACGCTAATAAGAGCGTTTCGTGATATTTGGCCCGTGAAATACGTGGCTGGTGATAGATTCAAATTTTATTGAATTATACACAGCGCATCGGAGAAGATCGTTTAAAGTACAAGCAAATGCTTTCACGATCGAATTCGTCGCGTGGTTTCTGCCAGGACTCGTCGCTGCTGTTTGCGCATAATAAATATTTATAAGGGGGAACAGAGAGATGGTGGCGGAAGAAGAGAGGAAGAGAGAAAGAGAAAGAGAGAGAGAAAGAGAGCACGACCTCATTTTTCGATCCGTTCCTCTGAGAATGCTGCTAATTTTCCCTTTCAACGTTGGCCATTGGTACATTCGTTAACGCCCGTTAATCCGTAAAAGCGGCTTAGCTTAGTAGGAGAAATTCTCGTGGAAAGGTTCGATGGTTGAAACAGTTTGCGTCACAGACCGAACGAAACGCAAAGAGAATACTATTTCGGTCTAATTTCGAACGATAATCGCAAACATCGATAGTGGTTCGATAACCAGCGGTTAATCACAGGGTTCGGTATTGATGTAACGAAGATCGTTACATAGGCTGTTTAACCCCTTGACCTATGATTTCTTTTGCTGATTATACATTTAAGCATCAGCTGTTTACTGTTTTCATACCATTTTACCCAAGAAACGTTAATGTATTACAGTTTATTCATAATTGGCTCTCCTCAGTGTTATAAATTATGAGAGAAGTTAGAATTAAAATTGATGTTTATTAACTAATAGAATTGTTTTTCTTGAATCTTAACCAGAATCTGTGCCACGAGTTTGATTCGTTGTTATAGGGCAACGGGTTAACACGTTAAGGACCGTTTACGAGTTTTCTCGTGTTTAGCGCCCCATTTGTTGAAAGATGAAAGAGAAGTCTTCAATCGAAATCAATGTTTCACGACATCTGTTATTTCTTTTGACATATCTTTCAATTTTTAGGTTCACCTAATTATTACGGATTATAACTATTTTTCTAATTTCATCCGCTGATCGAAATCAATTGTTTTATTTCGGTTGAATATCAACCCATTGTAGAAGTAAGATGAAAAAAGAGAGTTTTCAAGCAAAGATCGAGTTGCTATTGTTCAGTTCTTGATGCATCAAAAGAGAAACGAAAAGTTGCAGAAAGGTGCAATTACGTTAGCTGCAAAACAATTGAAGTGCAACAGAATAATCATATCAAGTATTTGGAAACGTGCTTCCGAAAATAATTGTCAAGGTGAATCTTATGCTAATGTTGATTCTTTGAAAAAACAAAACTGTGGACGTAAATGCAAAGATTATGGAGAAAAAGTTGAAAAACTTGGACATATTCCTCTTAGCAGAAGAGGCACCATAAGATCACCAGCTCACGCCATTGAAATTCCCAAATCTACGTTATTCCGAATTTTGAGAAACGAAAAATCCATAAAACGAGTTTCAAGCACCATTGAACCATTTCTTACAGAAAAGAATAAGAAAGATCGCGTAGAATTTTGTCTTCGCAGTCAAGGGATTCTACCTACAAGTTTAAAACGCAACAACGAAATTATTGGAAAATCCAGAAACTATCTAAACACTCAAAATAAAAATTAGGAGTAATATTTTTAATTTATTCTTTAATTTAATCAACTTTTTTGGTAATAAACGTTGCGTTCTATATTTATTTTCTTTTGCTACTACTATTATGGGACAGAGGGAGTAATAATTATTACAGAACATAATTTTTTTTACTATAATACCTAAAATGCATCCTATTCTACGATTTCTGAAAGTTTCACAAGAATTGTTTCATAAATAAAATAGTTACAATGAGTTTAGTAACGTGCAAGTTTTCCCAAGCGTATATTTTACAGATTTCTTCGCGGTTCTTAATGTGTTAGTTACCCGGAATATACCGTTCACGTGAACACGTTGCTCATGGAAAATGTACCTTCCACCAGCCTCCATAAACCGCGACACTCGACGAGGAGTTGAATTTCATAAATCACAGGTGTTCATTGAATTTTACGTACATACGTAAACGATCGGTAATAGCTCATGAACGAACGAACAATTTAATTCGCGATTTCACATGTTTTTCCTCTCGATGGTGAATATATTATGACGATGGGGAACATTTTCGTCGAACCGAACGCGTGCAAATATTTTCACGTTCACCATGGATCACCCGTAGCCGTGCACTTTGCAAAGAGCCATATTTTGTGCAGCCGCGTTGTGCGTCACATATTCGATACGCGGCCACGATCAAATTTGACTTCAGTCGACTGCGTGCGTTTCGTCGATCCCTTTCGAAATTCCCTGGAAATTTGTGTAGGCGACAGATGAACGCACGCGAAGAGGGAGCGGGTAGAATCTCCGCTGGCAAACCTTTACTGGATTGCGAGACGCGCGTGACCTGCTTCATCATTGAAGTATTTCGAATCCACAGAGAAATGACACGGTTCGACGTCGTGATTTTTGAACGTTTCCTCGTGCAACCGCAACTGTTCCATTTTCATTCTGCTCTTCCACGATCTCTGCTTCTCAGCGTTGTACCTTTTCGTCGAAATATTCGAAATATTCGCTCTTTGAAAAAGAAAGGAAACATTAGGTGTAGAAATTAATTCACGGCCCCTGCGATTAATCAGCTGTAACTTTACTTTCAATTGAATCTTTCTTCCCCGCTGTGTTGGAGTTTTGAAGTTGCTTTTGTTAGCAAAACAAGACACTACGCTTATTCCTCAGACTTACCTCCATCAGACTATTATCTCTTTCGTCGTTCACTTCAGCACTATCTAACCCAGTGTTTCCCAAGGTGGGGCTGTTAGGACAGCAAGGGAACGATTTTATGATACGTGACTTTATTTCAGTAAACCGTTATTTTTCATTTGGCAGACCGGTCTGCAGCCAACATGCGGCACGTAGACTTTCTAAAATATTAAAGAATAGGCTATTGTTCAGCTAGTCTTCGAAAATCCAATGTAATTACCGAGGCCACTTGGTAACTTCCCTTCCGAGAAAGACGGAAGGTCAGCGTTGACCTGGCTGGATTTTCCCCTTTGTTGCCAAATTTCGCCTAGCAAGGACCATTATCGTCATTTCCGCTCCAAGGACATTTCGCGCTCCGGGCGCACTGGAGAGGGTGATACGGGGTTGGTCACTTAGCATTTTTAAGAACCTCCCTTTGCATCCCTTCTTCAATTTTGGAAGAAATTGGAGAAGGGACAAGACAATAAAGAGAGCGGAATCAGCGAGATTCAGGAGATATATTGATTATTAGTTCAGTATCACTCAATTGTCGAACATTCAGAGTCAAACAGTAGGATCTCGAATCAGCGAGATCCATTTATTAGCAGTCCCAAACACGAAAGTCAGTCACCTGAACATTGTCAGGTATTGCAAATAGAGAAAGATAACTTAATTAGACGGCACCAAGTGCAATATTCGGAAGTACGCGGATAGTGAGTGATTTTTATACGAATTCGCGATGCAACGCGATCCACTTTAAGAAGGTCGTAAGTCTTCACTTCGATGTTTCGACACCGCGTATCGTACAGTAATTTCCTTACGATCGTTTCCGGCGGTAAGGAATGATAATTGAGATGTTAGTGTTTATTCTTAGTATGTGTGTGGTTGTCGTGAAAAGGTTGTTTTTCAACTGACTCCTCGTTCGAGGAATCTCCCGAAAGTCAAGTTGAACGAGGTGTGTTAGCGGGGGTGAGACATGTGGATTGGTTGAATTGCATTTTCTCGGGAGTGGCTAGAGAATCGGTCGAATGAATATGATTGGAAGAATAATTTTGGTGGAAAGTGACCTCCCTCCAGCTAACGGTCACTCTCAGGTAAAGAGAGTACCTTAGAGTGACGTACGCGGAAATTCCACATGCCTCGTCCGCGACCGTAGCAGGCAAGAATCTTTATGATGCACTCTGACTCAGGCAACCCATGTTCGAACAAAGAAACGAAAGTTGAAATTCTAAGCCATAAAATAAAGGCGAAAATATTGAAACTAAGAGACTAACGGTGTTCAATGGCCTTCATAAAGTAATTGTTGCTACGGACGGGTCACAGTTTCTTCGATAAGTAAAAGGCAAATTAATAAATAGAAGGTGGTGTTAAAACGTGAGGAAGAGATTAGAAACTCTGACCCGCTTTCTGAATAGGGAAAGAGGACAATTGAACAGTGAGTGTCCAAGTGCTTAACAGGGGCCCTCGCCCCATAGGGGGGCAATTCGAAAATGGAGTCTTGAAAATTTACTTACTGTGTTCCCTTAACAATTTCCTAGTGATTTCTTTCTAAAACCTACAATTTCAGTTTTTTCAACGAACAATTCAATTTTTGAATGTTAAAATTATATGTTACGTAGGGGGCATATGAATTTTAGAAAGACTTAAGTGAGGTGTGGCACCTAACCTAACACTGTGTTGCGAAAGCACCTGTTGGGAAACACTGATCTAACCTTTTCAAACTTCAAAATATATGAATATGCCAATAATAGCATTGCTGACGTTATACGTTCGAAACCACCATAATTTTTTCGAAAGGGAATTCATCACCTGCCTGAGGAATGGAATAAATATGTAGCAAATGCGGGAGATTATTTCCAAGACCTAACTGTGCTTTGTTTTTTTTTTTTAAATAAATCAATCCACGAAACAAAAGCCACGAATTAATTTGTACACCTAATCGCAATCTCCGATATCCAATTCGCTCGTAGATCGTAGTTTAATTTAAACTTCGGTTGTAGCGATTTGCGTACACTTTATCAACGTCGTTCACATTTTACGAAACAAATTTTCCACATGGTATAGAGGTTTTTCGTCTGATAACGGCACGAAGATTTCCCAGTATGTCGGCGATGTGCTCGAAGGGTTCAAGTCAAAATAATCGTGGGATACCTGTGATTCATCGACTGCGGACGAAACGTACATAAGGTGGGGCTTAAAAAGATTCCCTCCTGGTGGCAGCCACAGAAGACAATGGCTCCGAAAACGTTTAATACCGGAACGCGTCCGTATGCCTTCGGTGCACGATATGATTTATCGTTCCAAGCAAGATGCGCAAGAATATAATGCCGGTGATTTATCGTTCCATTATTCGGTCCCCCGGCTCCTGGCCTTGCGTTCACGACAAAGTGGCGAACGCTTTAGTCTCGTGTCACTCGTAAATCCCTAAAGAGGGCCGATTTTGTGCCAAACGTATTCCATTCGGTCGAGATAAACCTCGTTTCCCTAAAAAAAAAAAAAAAAAAAAAAAAAAAGAAATAAGAAAGAAAAATCAGAGACAACTGAGAACATTTCTTTACGTGCAAGCTCATCGGAGCTAGTTCCGACTAAAGGGGAACTCACCTAGTCTGTACTCTCCATCTCTCTGTCTACTTCTAGTTGCAAATATTCTCTGGTACCTCGAACTTTCGTGTAATTGCGTTCTCGTAAGGCAAGAATCTTACTTTGTCCTCTTACTCTTACTCTTGCTCTTGCTCTTGCGTTTCTTCCTAAAACGTTGCTTCGGTACAATTATGGGCGGAGTTGGCCCCGGTTCGGGTAGAGGAATGTAATTTCGCGGCGCCTTAAATTCAATTTCGAGCGTGCTCTTTAGATCGTCATTGGGCATAATGTGCCTTACAGTCTTCAACGAGAGCATCTCCTCGTCGGGCTTTTTATCCGGCGGATACTGGTCCGGTGTCACCTGAACCTTCGTGCAGCCTGTCTTGCATTTTTCACCTGAACGCAAAAAACACGATCGTTTTCTCTCCTCTCTTTTTTACTATTAGGCTGGTCCAAAATTCACGCAAGATTTGAATTCCGCGCCAAATTCAGTAAAGTGTTGCCAACGAAAAAGAAGACAGCGTGACAATTGACAGTTCAGGGTTATCAAAAATGGAGCGCTACAAGGAAGAACAACGCGTTGATTGGATTATGGAACAAGTGGATGCTGATTTTTCGAACAAAATCATTTTCAACGATGAGGCTCATTTTCATCTCGATGGCTTTGTTAATCGTCAAAATTGTCGCATTTGGGGTTCAGAAAATCCACGAGAGATTGTTGAGAAACAAATGCATTCACAACGTGTCACTGTTTGGTGCGGATTTTGGGCTAGAAGCATCATCGGACCATTCTTCTTCGAAAATGCGGCTGATCAGGCAATAACAGTTAATGGTGCTCGCTATCGCGACATGATAATCCAGCTTTTTGTGCCTAAATTGCAAGATATGGATGTGGACGACATGTGGTTTCAACAAAACGGTGCCACATGCCATACAGCCTGAGAAACAATTCAATTACTGCACGAATCATTTCCTGGTCGTGTAATTTCCCGTTTTGGTGACCAGAATTAGCCACCCAAATCAGACTTCTTTGGGGTTTTTTCAAGTCTAAGGTTTATGCCAACAAGCCCACAACCACTCACGCCTTGAAGGAGGAGATTGAGCGTTGTATCAACGAAATTCAGCCACATTTATGCAAAACGGTAATGGAAAATTTCGACGAAAGAGTGCGTATGTGCCAGGAAAGCAACGGAGGCTATTTATGCTATTCCATACTTAACCCTATACTGTATAGTTTATGAATCAATAAAAAATTCAGAATTTTTAATTAAAAACCTGTGTTTTCTATGAAAAATTACTTCTTGCGTGAAATTTGGAACATCCTATATTTTCTATCGAAGATGCGAGCGATGTGTATACCTTTCGAGTCGGCGCAATTAAAGTCGAAGCTGAGCTTGTCTTGCTTATTCTGGTCGAGGCGCTCCGGATCGAACTTTCCTCTGTTTTTCGGTATTTTCACAGATATGTGGGTATTGTCGATCTGGTGCGCGACTTCGTCGTAGGGAGGTTCGGCATGCGGAAGTGGGCATGTCGGATGGAGACATCGTGGACACACGCAGCAGTTATCTGTCATATTGTTTCGAAAAATTCATCGATGCTCGAAACGTGGTTGGTTTACTTGGCCGGATTTTCTTTTAGAATTTCGAGGTTGATCTGACGGTTGCCATTTCGTCGGAAACACATGACACGCGGCAACGAGCCGGGAATCGAGTCGTTTGAACGTCTCCTCTATGAAATACCGCCGATTGAAATTTCGAACTGATCGAAAATGATCCAGGAGTTGGTTAAAAGCGATGAAATTTTCCGCCAACGAAGCCGGATGTGGAAATGTTGATGGAAACGAGGTTAGGATTAGCGTGGTTGATGAGGGGTATCAAACGGCGCTGCTACCGAACGACTTTGCCTTTCGAAGTTTAGAATTCTAATTGGATATTAATTGTTGAATAGAGGTGAAATTGCAGACCGCGCTGCAAATCACTTCCTGTCTTTCGGCGAAACGAATTACCCACACGAATAATATTTGCGGCGCGGGCTGGAAACGGGGATCGAAGCGAAAATGTGTTGCGTCGCATTCGAGTTAATCGTGAGAGAAGGACAGTGGTATCGATCGATTCTCGAATGGTGTAGAATATATACATACAGTGGCCGAAATAATTTTAGGTTCACCTTACTTTTGTAACATAAAAGAATGTTTTAGATAATATTTTTGATTTTACACAATTGATTCTTCTTAAGACCATTAAGAAAAAACACAGTTAACAGTGTAACGTAATAAGTAAACTTCTGTTACAAAAAATTGAAATTTACGCATGAAATAAGTATAGGCTCTCACTTTCCATGAACGTTTCCAATTTCAACAAAAGTAGGATAATCTTTACAACATTTTTTTGGAAATGATGTCTCACTATTTACGTTGTCGAAACTGAAATAATTGTTGGAGCAGTTGTTGAAACAAAAGCTTGCGAAATATTAGCACGCGTTGTCGTACATTTCCAAAAAATCGATACGAAGATAAAATTTAGTAAGCGAACCGTTTGAATAGTGAACCTATCGTTATTTCGGTTACTGTACATATGTATATATGTACAAAGAGAGAGAAAGAGAGAGAAGGAGAGAGAATCGGTCCGGTTATGCCCGAATTACACGGGACGCTAGTTTTTTTCACGTAGCTAACCTTGATGAATGTGTAGTACTACTTAATGATATTCACTTCCACGGTAATTTCCGGTGCTCAGCTTTTGCAGCCACCTCGGCAACTCGTACAGAAAATATTAATTAAATTAGCTTCAATGGAATATTCTTGAAGCTTCTCTGTATTAAAAAGCGTATTTAATTAAAATCTGCAACCATATGCCTCCCTCCATAGCTAGGGATCGTGAACGCGAGATAACTCGCGACGGAGAACTAATTTTGAATAGCGCCTATCACCGTCTACCTTTACCGTCTACCCCTTTTCGCCGACTTGAAAAGAGCAATATCTCTGTTTAGCGAAAATCCACTTTGCTTTACACTTTTTACACGGTGTGATCAAAGTTCCGGGCACCAGGACTACAATCGAATTATCGGCTTTTCAATGAAATTCTTCGGCCGAAGGGTCCCGTCACTTTTCTACGGAAACTTTTCAAGCTAACGCAATTTCTCCTGTAATTGGAAGATTAATTTGATGAATTAAACGGTCTGCCTGGAGTTCGTTTAAGTCGTTACACCGAGTGCGCGTATAATCGCTTCAACTCGATTACCTTGCTTTCCTTTTTCCCCCTCTACGCTCATTCCGCCTCACCGTCCCATCCACCCCCACTCCACCCATCGTTCTAACGGCTCTCGAGCAACGGACACCGCGTTTATCCTAGTGACGCTTCGAAGTGTTATACAGTGTTCTGTCCATCCGATGGAAAGCCCCAGGCCATTAGAATTTTTCTATTTCTCCAGATTGCCAAAGCCTTTCCTCCTATTTAACGAGGACGTTTAACGGTAAAGAATATTGAAAGCATTGTCACAAATCAGTTGATTAGCGCTCAGTGACACGATAAGGCTATTCACATAGATGGAAATACACTCGATTAGAGCAGTCCCGTTCCATGATCGTTAACATAAACTTCTCGTTTTAACCTTTTGCACTCGAAGCTTTTATTTTGAAGTTGAATTCATCTTAGTTTCTTTTTAACATAATTACTTGTGTTTCGTTTATAATTTCGTTGATATAATATTTCCTGTTACAGTTTGCAGCTACCTGAGATTTTCTAGTTTCTTTTCTATCGTTTCTGAACTTTATTTTTCCTAATCATTTCTCTGAATCTGTAGCAACTATCTGAACTTTGTTTCTCCCGTGTGTTGTCAAAATCAGTTTCATTTTCTACCGTTATTCTGTTCTTCCTAATTTTTGTAAATCTCTCATTTATGAAATTATTGATTTGGTATTTAAATAATTGAAAATTATTCGCTTACTATAAACTTCTCTTTTTAATAGTGGTTATTTAAGTGGTCATCTGACCAATTGAACGATTTATATTCTTTGCACGAGAGGGTTCTTGTTTTCTATTATATTATCTACGATGTAAAGAAAACCATGTGTTGAGAGAATGTCTAGCTCGTTGCATTTAGTATTCTTACGATCCGAACAGAGAAAATTAAAACGTGAAACTTACAAATCGCATATTTGCCAGTCTATCATTATTTTGCATTTCAATTCTATCAGTATCCCACTATTATTTTATATACTACGTGTTATAAGTGCTGGTTTTTGACGAAATACGCGTCCCGCTGCGACCATGGGATGCACTGAGAGCCGAGGTCGACGAAGGTCGTAAATCTCCGTTCGAATCTTGATTCGACAACTTGATCACGTATGTCCTTACGACCGATTAGGGTAATAAGGATATTAGGGGTGTGTAAAGGCGAAGTTCAATGAGTATAATGAAACTGATAACAGATAAACTATTTAATAAACAATACTTAAAGTGATGGATCAGAGTGTGGTGTGTGTGATGTGAACTTTGAACGTGGGAGTATAATGTTTCCCGTGGAGATTAACAATGTTTCTCCTAGAAGTCGATTGCTTAGACTGACGCTCAGCCATTTTTTCCCTTTTTATACAGAAAAAATGGTGTCAGTGGAGGTGGAAAATGTGATGGTGAAGAAGTTTGGCAACGTGGTGGAAATTCCGCCAGGCTTAGATTCTAAGGCTTGACCTGATCGACGGTCACAGGGCCCGATCCTGAAGCCCCTTTGGAAATTCACGTTTATGACACATGCAATTAGTCGTTGAGGGTGAGGAAACTCGAAAATAAACAATCTCATAGAAAAACTAAAAGGTCTCTCAAAAACGACTTTACTGGCTTGCGTGTCATAAACGTGCTAGCAATCTGCACTTCGGCAATCTGTTGTCCTTGTACAAATTGCGAGCCACCCGTGTCTTATTGTGAGTGAAAAGTTAAATGTAGAAAAGCCAAAAAAGATGTGTTTTTATGGTCAAGGTCCCGTGGGTATGCCACGGAATAAGTGGCATTTTTAAAAGCGTGAACAAATTAATATTTTTGTAGTGAGTTTTACATATTATCTTTTGTCCCATGTTTTTTTATCCATTTTGATGTACATTTTTATATTGTAATTTTTATTTTATTTTTTATCATATCATATATATACAGTACTGTGCAAAAGTCTTAGGCCACCGCGTAACATTTGTTTTATACTTAGATCAATCAATGGTAATGATGCTTACTAGTTACCATGCTGCAGATTCCAACATTTGGCTGTGCCATAATTGTTCTGCATGTGGAAAGCACGTATTATTACCGGAAAATGTAGTGAAAAAAAGGACTTATTGCTTTTTATGGCATGCAGCCAGGGTTGCTTCTCTGAGCATTTCAGGTAAAAATGTTGACTACATACATTTCTGTTACCGATGTTTCATTTCTGTTTCGACTTTCGACTTGCAATTATCGTTCTAAGGATTTCAATATAAAAAATGTTTAACATTCAGTAGTTTACGTGTAGTGTACTCGTGTGCCGTAAAATTATTGATCCATTTTAAAGATATTGAAAAAAACAAGTGTAATGGCAAAAGTATCAGTTGCAGATAGACACCGAATCATTATTTGTTGTATATTATTTTTTATTTTTATTTACTTTAAAGATCATACGTACCACGGTTCATGGACATTTAACAAAGCTCGGATATGTTAATCGTTACGAAGTGTGGGTCCCTCGTCAACTGACAGAAAGCAATCTTCTGAACCGAATTTTGCGCATCTCGTTCCCGTTGCTTCTCCGCGTATTAGCATAGGGATAAAATAGCGAGGAAAGGCCGATTGCCTCGAACACGAACGTGTTTCGCTACTCGAGAAAATTGCGTGCAATATCCTTTTGGAAAACGTGCTTGACGATTCCAGCGATGCCGGTTTTTCATTCTTGTCCCTTTTAAATATTACGCTCCGCTCGTAGTATGTAACGTACGGCAAGAAATGCGGTTGGCACGCGGATCTAGGGACGGGCAAACAACACGGTTCGCTTAATATTTTTCATTCTCCTTACCCGTTGAAAATATAGAGGCCGCGAGCGCGAGCGCGCGATCGAAGATAAGGGCGAAGAAAGGGGAAAAAGCGGGGATGTAGATGAGAAAGAAGCGTTACGGTCTTCTGGCGAGAGGGAGAGGTTTTAAACGAGACAAGGGTCGACGGGACAGGATCGTTGCTTTTCTCTTGAAAATTTCCCCTGGACACGAGACACCGCAATGTTGGGGAAAGCTTTTCGGACGCTGGCTTCGTGCTTTCATTGTTCCGTATTCGCGGCTTTTTTTCTACCTCTCTCACCCTCACCTCGATCCGTCACAGAAACGCTCGCGTCATCCTGTTGAGTGCATGGATTCATATTTTACGGCCGAATATACAAAGATTGCTTTCGTTCGACGACCTAACGCGTTCCGGTTTTTCTCTTCGGTACCGGAAAACCTTTTCTTTCTTCTAGCAGTCTCTCCACGTAAACAACCCTTATTTCGTCTCCTTGTTTTTATCCTTGTCGCGTCAAAATGGGAAACTTTTATCCTTCCACTTGTTCCATTAGTCCTCGATAAACACGCTCGATTACCTGCCTTTAAGTTTCTTCTCGATTTCATCTCCCTTCCTTCCTCTTTCTCTCTCTCTCTCTCTCTTTTTCTATTGATGTTCCTCAGCTACTCTCGATCAACTGGTTTAAAGGTTTCGAGAAGCTTTTTTTACGAAACGTCGCGTTATCGAACTATTTCTGTCGCGTCTCACTATCGGACGTTTTAATCTTGGACTTAAAGTGGTTTCCACATCGTACGGCCGTAAGGAAAAGAGATTCGAAAATTCCATCAATCCCGTGGCTCGTCCACAGGCCGATATTTGATGCGCTCCATCATGGAGATATGCCGCGCGCACTCTGGAAGGATATGCTAATGTTATGCGCCGCTTTCATAACGTCGCCAAGTCGTGTTTTACTTTCATGAACTTCTTCTTCGACCTGTCAATAGTTTTAGAAAAAAGAAACCACCGACAGTTTTGCAATGGCTGACTCGCGTACTTTCCTCTGATACTTTACTTTGAAAAAGTCGAGGGCTTCTGGTTGACAAGGAGCTTTGATTTCTCATCTTTTTCTTTTTTTGTGTGGCGATTCAATAGCTCGCGCCTTTGAAAAGAGGTGTTATGTATGACTTGCGTTGTTTAGGATTGTCGTACAACACCCACTTTTCATCCCCAGTTACAATTTTGTGCAGAAAGTCTCTTTAATTGAATCGTGACAGCGTCTCATCTTGTTTTCGAGACTGAGTACGTGAGGAACCCTACCTTCTGTATTTTTCCAAGCTTCTTTAAACGAACGGAAATTGCTTACTGAGTTACACCAAGTTCTTCAGCAAGTTCCTGCTGCGTTTGACAAGGATCTTTGTTCGATAATTGTTCTAATTCCTCGTCCTCCACTTTTTTCGACGTTCCACTGCGTTCGCCATCATTAAGATCAAAATTTCCTCTACAAAACCTTTGGAATCACTTTTTGCATGTCTTATGGGTTACAGAATTTTCACCTAACGCAGAACAGATCATTTTCGTAGCCACAGTAGCATTTTTCTTTATTCAAATGCAAAAGGAATACAGTGTCTAATGTACTCTTTCTGAAACGGTGCAAAGTATTGTTTGCTGAGGTTACGTATTAGTTAGGATAAAGTTATATAGTGCGTTTAATAGGGTGAGGTTTATACTTTAAGACACCGAAGTGGCGGGAAAAAATTTTAATTTGAAACGCAAGTACAGTTGAATATATGTAAGGGCACCGAACTTATTTGTACACCTGATATAAAAATAGATAAATTCAGGAACGTGTATAATATTTTTTTCTTTACAAAAGACACTGTTGATTTTCGAAGGTCTCATTGATGTTGGAACAAATTTCATTCGTGAAATTTTATTCATCGTCACATAAAAGTGTAATAAATTTTGATTTTCAAGAAGTTTCATCGCAAAGGTGTGTCAGAGCTGATAAATCGATCGTACGAAAGAGAAATACTTGGAGAGTGGAATGGTTAATATACTTTATACTTCGTTATATGCAGCTGGACAGCTAGAAATTGGATTTTGGTTTACATTACATTCTATTTTTACAAGATTATCTGAAACCAACGATGAGAAACGAGGCAAAAATGTAATAATTTTCTTCCTTTCGAAACGAAGCTTTTGCTTTTTAAAAAGTTTCATTACAAAAGTGTGTTGGAGCTGATAAATCGGTCATACAAAAAAAAAAGAAGAAAGAAAAAAAGAAAAATACTGGTGGGTTAAATTTCACTCGAAGCTTGTATACCCGGCGAGGTTGTTTTTCGAAGGTATGAAATATTTTCCCCGCCGTCTCGAGAAGTTCATTCGTTTTAGTTTCACGCGGCTTATTCATTTTCGAGCACTTGAGTTTGTCAAAACGTAAGCGACCTTTATTTAACCGGGTTGTGGTTCTCCCGGGTATAATATCATTGTACGTCGACGTAGCTATCCATTCTAACGGCTAACGAGGTGGTCGTAATATCGTTGCGGAAGTTGGCAAGCACAAAACATTTTTAATTAGATATTTGAAAGAGAACAAAGTTGCGACACGTTAATTTCCCCGGACTTTGCTAATTTTACGCCAACCCTCATTTTTTTTTTCTTTTTCATTTTCGCGACTCGAGCAATTAACGTTACTTCGTCCGTGTGAAAATAATTTGTTCCACCGTCGCGAATTACAATCGAGGGGGAAACGTCGGTCGCGTGACCAGGGAAAAATAATAATCTCGAATAACATCGATCACGTGCATTTTTCCATAAACGGTAATAACCAACGGCTGGCGTATCCTGCTTGTTTCGCTTTACAACCAATAGCTAGAAGCCTAATGTTTCAAGCTAAACGCGTTACGATTCGACAGCTTAATGTACCTACATCGAACGGTCCGTGCCCAGAAATCATCGAACGATGGATCATGGGATTAATTACTAATCAGAATATCGATGTTGCACGGTGTTGAGTAACATATCGCGTAATAATGTATCTAACTAAATACAACTCCGTCACGTGTGTCATTACAGCTGGTGTGCTTACTCGAGACACGAGCGATTGTGAAATATTTGTTTCCTCCATATTCGAACTTCTCGCTCGTGTTAATTTCACGGCCGCGTTTTCCAGGCTGATCCGCCACACGCGTTTCACCCAGATATTAGAGGATGAAGAATTGAACGAGGATAAACTATCGGCAAGTGTTACATCATCGTGCGCGTAGATTAATGTAAATGCAATCCAGATTATCGGTCTGTCCGCCGTCAATAAAATCGCAATTTCAACGCGTCGTTAGGCGTGGCGCGTGCGCGCACAGTTCGCGAACGGGCAATTTGTCCTTGCCAAACTTTAATTCCATTCCGATATAATGGCCGAGATAAACAAATTAGCGAGGAGCAAATAATAGAGGATAAAACGCGTACCTGGTATGCCGCTGGTATCGCGAGGAATATACACCAGGAGCTGATTGCACGTACAGGGTGGTTCAAAACAATTCGCAATAGCTTCAGACCTTCTAAATCCCTGAATTACCAACAAATTTTAATTAGTTCTTTTTAATTACCTGTTACGAACACACTGCTTTTTCCCCTACACATACCGGCCCATCTAATAACATTATGTATATTCACATTGTATAGCGTAATCATATATTATCTTATATTTATCATATAAGACGATTATACTATCATCATCATCATCATCACCATTATTAAAATCATCATCATCATTAGTATCATCATCATCATCATTATTAAAATCATCATCATCATCATCATCATCATCATCATCATCGTTATTATCATTATCATAATTATTAAAATCATCATTATCATTATCATCATCATCATCATCATCAGTCGTCGTTATTATCATTATCATAATTATTAAAATCATCATTATCATCATCATCATCATCATCATCATCATCATCATCATCATTATCAGTGTCGTCGTCGTCGTCGTCATCATCATCATCATCATCATCATCATTAGTATCATCATCATCATCATTATTAAAATCATCATCGTCATCATCATCATCATCATCGTTATTATCATTATCATAATTCTTAAAATCATCATCATCATCATCATCATTATCAGCGTCGTCGTCGTCATCATCATCATCATTATTATTAGTAATAACTTCTATTATTTACAAGTATAACTATTTCGAATATTTATAACTATTCATTGCGAATCTAAACGCGGAAATGTCGAGTAACAATCATAGGTAGGAAGAGTTGAAATTAGGAGAAAACTCAAAAATGTGACACTCAACTTCAGGCCTCTTCTTTCCTGATCTTTGATTGGCCAGAATCCAGCAATCAAAACACCTATAAAAACTCTGTACACACACAAAGTCAACAATATTTCATAATCGATACAGTCGTAAGGACACTCATTTGTTCAACCTAAACATTTAATAAAGACCACGTCAACCATATTCTGGAATCAAACGTATTTTAATAATCCAAGATAAAGGCGATTTCAATCGTTGCAACCCGTTCCGTAACATTAACTAATAATATAAACAGAAGAGACTTTATTACAATTAATGTTCAAAATGACCACCCTTACATTTAATACAAGCTTCAAGACGCTTTTTAAAATTTTCGACGAAGCTCGCACACTTTTGCACAGTTATTTCACGCTAAGTCTTCTCCAAAGCCTTTTTAAGTTGCTCCAATATAGTGTATTCTGAATGGAAGTCTTTTTGCTGCAGAGTTGACCACACAGAAAAATCCTTAGCATTAAAATCGGGAGAGTTTGAAGGCCAAACATCTCCGGAAATAATTCTCGGCAGAATTTTGCTCCATGTGCAGGCGTCCTATCCTACTGAAGGATCCAAATCCTGTTTCCATAATGTTCGCGAGTTCAGAGTTCCAACACACCTCTTAAAATTTGTTGCTGATAACTGGCAGCGTTGATTTTAACATCGTGGTCCACAAAAATCAGCGGTGTCTTACCTGCAAGCACTGATACTGTCTCAAATCATCACAGAAGCTGGAAAATGATGGCGATATTTTAAAATACGTTTCAAAGAGTTCCCTGAATCTTGGATAATAATTGACGATGAAGTTGTCGATTGTGAATTGGCTGGACAGTGAAGATCTTATTGGTGAAAAATATCGAATAATAGCGAGCACGAGCAAGCAACTTTTTAAGTTTGTTGACTTTGTTCAACCGTTGTTGTGTTCTTTCTTTCGTGAGGTAATGGCCACGTCCCAGTTTGTAAGAACAGAGTTTCAGCTTATGTTTAGCGATCCTTCCCACGGATTGGTGACTCGTATTAAGATCCTTGGCGAGCTCTTTCGTTGATTGAACAAAATTTCAATAAATTCGACATTTCACTTTCTGAAAATTATTTTTTTCAATGGCTATTCGTTTACTCTCTCGTCCAGGTCTGTCCTCGTTGATGTCAGTTTTTTTTCATAACATTTTACTGCATATAAATAGTTTGAAGTAGCACTTTTATCATTTTGCGATATCGTGTTTGCATTGTAACCATTTTGGTACAAGTTTTCACTTTGGTACTCCGTTATTTGCTTCTCTTTGATCATCGAAAGATTGCAAAATCAAACAATATGTCTATCAAACTTTCTTAGGCTAAGTTTGAAGCTGTGTAAAGAATCGAGAGAAAAACGTTTCACGATTACACTTGGCAATATAAAAGGCGGCAATTTTAAATTGCCAGTTATTTTGGACCACACTGTACACCAGAAGCTGATTATACGTACATTTCGATGTATTATTATTTTAATGCAAAACGTTGTTTACTAACAATAATAATTTAGCACGAGCACGTTGCAAACGAGATTCTCGTTATAATTACATTGTGGTGATCTTTGTTTCGCCGATTACCTCAATGCGCGTGTTTGTTTTTGCAAATTGGACTTTGTACGAAGTATCTGACAGAGTAACCCATTGTGGTACTTAAATGCGCGCATATTTCCTGAGTAATTTAACGAAAAATTATCATAACGTATAATGAATATCTATTCGAAGAGGCACCTGTAATATGAACCGTTTATTTTAAGAGTGGTGTAAGTCCATCTTTGGAGAAACTTAAAAAATCACATAATTTACGTATAATTTAGTGTAAATTTTTTTTCTAATTAATTTTCATTTAATATTTCAAAGTATCCATCTGTTTCGATCAATTGAACGTTCGTTAGTGAATTACAAGTGATTCGTGTAACTGTTATAACGTTACTGAAAGAACATTCTAATATTATTATAAACATTTATAGTTATTCGTCTGTTGAAAATGCGCAATATTGACTTACTATTACTCGCACAAATAAAATATTTAGCATTAATGAGAATAGTAAAGAGCCATCACATACGCAGCGATATATGGACCGTTTATTTTGAAAGTGGTGTAAGTCCATTATTAGAGAAACTTAACAAATCATATAATTTACATATAATTTAACCCTTTACCTACGGTATGTTTTAACAGAAAACGAATCTATGATTTTCGAAAATTAAAAATACACCTGACTTTTTCACGTAAGATATGCTTACAAAAATCTAAATAATTTGTGACATTCGATATATATTCAATAATAATAAGCGTAGTGTACTGAGCAAAAATTGCATAGCGTATATATATATTCTTTTCGTAGGTATTAGTATAATATATAGGTAAAAGCGTATATGTACGCTTTTCGTAGTCAAAGGGTTAATGTGATCTTTTTTTTTTTTTATAAACAATTCACACTTAATATTTCAAAATATCCATGTGTGAACATTTGTTAGTGAATTACTTTATATAATCATTGATTATGAAAGTGGTGTAAGTCCATATTCTGTAATCTAATTAAGCACTACATATGTAAAAGAAGTGTAAAACTATGGTAAATTAAATGGATGGAATAAAAAAAAGATTTGTCACCTCTGCATTCATTTATAATATTCCATGCAGGAACATATTGTATAATTGGAATAGTATATAAGTAAATAATTAATATTGAGCATAAACCACACTATTTTGTATCCCGTTCCTGTTTATAAACAGAATCAGAATGAAACATTACTTATTTCAAGAGAAATTGAATTTTGGGTAACTGAAATTTAACGATTTCTACAGTACGATAATTATGAAAGTGGTGTAAGTTCTTTTACGATCCAAATAGATTATATTTGTTTAATTAAATTCACGTAGAAGTCATTTTTATAGTCAATTTACATATATTAAAATTCATAGAAATATAAACAAACTTAGTACACTTCTTTGATATTTTGATATTTTGATGTAGAGCTTGCAAACCGGTTAAAACCGAAAGCGATTAATCGATTTACCGGTTTTAAAATTTACCTAATCATAAAACCCAGGTTTCCCCGAAAAACCGAATGTTAACTATATTTTTCTTTCTTTTTTTTCAAGTGATAAATAATTTTATTCTTCTACTGTTATTCATGAAGTATTTATATCGTAATTTGTTTATTGAAAATGTTTGGTGTTACTAAAAAGAAAATCCGTAACAGTCGAAAACTTGTTAAATGCACTAGTATCGATTCAAACCACGTCAATAGACAGTGAGAGAGTTTTTTCGATCGGCAGTAATTTCTGTACAAAATTACATTCGTTCATGAAATATGACCTGTTGGACGCATTAGTTTTCCTTAAATATTATTTGAATAAAAAACAAGATTTACAAGTTACGTTTTATGTTACTTTTCTATTCTTTCCACATAACGAAATATTAACAATAAAGTTATGTTATTTTTCTTTTTATTTTATATAATTCTTAAATAGAAAACAATTCTAATTGCTAAATTTCCTATTGTACATTTTTCTTTATTTTCCTTGATTTACAGCTCCGCTATATTTAAGGCAGATTTTATGGTATATTTAAATAGTCTATTTATTTTTATTGGAGATGGGTTATGAAATAAAAGTAAAAGACTGATTCTTTTATCTAAACTTTATTATGGCGGCTTGGAAGGACGTCTTCACAGTTTGATTATAATTAAACAAGTGAGAGTCAAAACCCGTAAAGGTGAGCAGAAAGTCTGTTGCTCACTTAAACAAAAGGAGATCTGGAAAACAACTGTTTATTGTCCAGGGGCATTAGGTATAAACAATTAAAGCCCTATAGACACGATGACATCTGGTCCGCTCCATTATTCTCATAAGCAGTGTTTGTCCTTCATAACACAATTCATTTTTGCTTACTAGCTGACGCAATGTTAGATTTGTGGGTTCGTCGGTTCTCGAACCACACACCAATCGTAAGCGTGTAATATTGTGTTGACACAAGATTTATTCGTCTTTACAGAGTTCGCTGGTAAATGCTTAGTTTAAAACTCGAGTACCGAGTTTCCTCAGTTCGCTGTTCTGAACTACCTGTTTTTACCTTTTTTTCGGGCGTCCTTATATACGCCCTTTTTCCGAGCGCGGACCGTGAAGAGTGCCCTTTCAAACTAATATATTAATTGTGCTTGCACCCTATTGGTGCGTGCTAATGTTGTTTGCTATTGGCGCGGGTTTAGGTATAACTTAGTCTCTATTGGCGCGCACTAGTTGTACGCTACAGATTATTAGTAACAATCCAACAATTTTTATACTTTATTAAAAAAAACCCGACTAAAAACCCTGGTTAACCGGTTTTTCGCTTTATGACAAACCAAAAATCAGGTTTTGAAATATTATCGAGTTTTCTCAAGCTCTAGTTGCACCTGTGAGAAATGTCGGTCGTCTGAAAAATACAGTTGTCCGATGATTATCGAACCGACGTTTGTCATCTCCCGTCGTTTGTTCACGAATAGAGACTATTGTGGCTAGTTTACCGCGAACATTGCCGCGTTTCAAATATCCTTGACGATCGATCGAATCAATTTAATTAAGAACCTAATACATTATCGGCCGTGTAGCGTCGATTCCTAGGGCGCGGTATCGTTTGTAGAAATTTCAGGACATCGATCAGATTCGAACGGCGTCAGAGACTTCCTTTTCGAATACTGTTCCACGTTTCTACGGCTGTTTCATTTTCAGCCCTATGTATTCTTTGGTTAGACGTTTGGTTCAAATGTGTTTAATGGCTCTCCGGTGTATCGTATGGGAATGGCATATGAACATTCTCACGCCTTCCATTCACACCTGGATCATTTAAAGCCGACTACATCGAAGCTTTACCATTTCATTCGCGCATAGGCCGATTGTTTCAAAGTATTAGGTTGTTTTAACAGTTCGTCTCGTTATTTTCGCTACACTTCGAGTAAAGATGATGCTGTTTGATTCGTTTAAAATTGACATTATGGTCGTTAGTTGTCTTCTAGCTTTTCAACAGTATGTTTTGATATTAAATTGATATTAAATTACATTTAAATTTATATGTATTAGGCGTAGAAATTAATTCTTTCCGATTTCTGGGTACAAACAAAATTTGATATAAAAATAATGGAAACAGATCAACCATAGAAATAATTTCCATTATTCCTAATCGTTTTTTGTCATTTTTCTAGCAGTTTGCGAATATCGTCGCGGATATTTCGATTTGAATATCTGTACTTTACGAAAATTATGCGATTCTAATCGGAAGGAATTTATTTCTACACCTAATATACATTTTGTATTTAAATATTGTTTAAGAAAATTTCAGACACTTTTGTTTTATCCTTCGTTGAACAAAAAATTGTCTAAAATCTTTCCTTTCATTGCACTCTAAACTGAGAACCTTTAAGAATAGATTCTTATCTAAGTGGCTTATCGTTAGATGAACGTTTAATTCATCTTTTAGATATTTTTCTTCCCTTTTGCTGCCGTTGAAAATGTCGGCCAACACTGTACCTTGTTATCGTATCATCAATAAATAATATCACCCTAGTCTCTTTATTTCTTTAATCCTTTGACTGCTATGGACACATATTTTTTTTTAGAAGACGTAGTATTGTAAGTAAAATAAAAATTCAACAAAAAATTCAACATGAGTGGAAAAAGAAAAAGGGAATTCGTTGAAAATATCCATGTAACTTTGTTGTGTAATTATTATAAGAATATTGACCTATTTCTTAGGATTATTTTCATTACACAAACGTTATATTAACAGGAAGTAACAAATCTGATTGTTGAGGATTCTAATTAACTTAAACACACTTATCGATATTTCTCCTTTTCTCTATGTAATGTCCAATATTTCTACCATTTTGTACATATGCGTTCAGCGTCGAGCCGTCCTTCCACGCCGTGAATGAATAATAAAGTAAAAAAGTCTTCTAAGAGAAACACAGTCTCTAATTTTTTTATTATAACCTTTCCCAAGTCGTTAAAGGACACCAATAGAAATATCCTATAAATAGTTTTTACGATTTGTTTTTGTCCTTATGTTAATAACTGAAAATTATTTGCATTGTCTCCGTAGCGGAGCCCTCGAGTTTGAAGATAAATTTTAAATGGCTCCGCTTCGGAGCCCTCGAGTGCAAAGGGTTAAACTACGTGAAATAAATTGTATTAAGGGAAAAGTTCAGGCGATCAAACAGATCACGCAAATAAATTCAGACAGCCGTGTCGGAATTACTATTTATCATTCTTTGTCAATTCACCGTGTGCGTGTTATACGTACATATAACAGAATGACTGGCGGCGCTAACACAATTGGTTCAGAGAGGAAACGAGGCCGTTGTCTGGCAATTTGTGCGTTACTCGTATAAAATAGCGGTGTCCTGCTGCGGAGAATGATCTAACGTAGGAGGAAGAGCAACGATGAAACGAGGACCGTTAGAGAAGAGAGGGTCAGAGTAAAAGTGGTTTCGACCGCCACTGGTGTCTGGCAACCGTGTCTGCTTTTGTCGAGCGTTCGCGGAGAATAATTTCGTTGCCGCGATGCTTGTGAATCCTCGTGACCTTTCAAAAGGAGAGAGGATGCAAGTGTATGTATGTACATATGTACAACGTCCTCTTTCAACCGACACCTCTGGAGACAACATTTATTTTTTTCTAGCCAATTTGCCGCTTGACTTTGACTTCCTTTCCTACGAAATCGTACCGATAAAAAGAAAAATTCCCCAACAGCAATCGTTCATTCGGAACGTTCGTATCACGCGATTCTTGACCCGGTTTTAACGAACAGCTTAGTTAGAACAATTACGCGGAAGTAATTTCTTAAGCTCCAGAGGGAAAATTCCAATTAAGCGAAAACTTGCTCTAGTAGCCCAATAACGATATTAAATACTACTCGTCGTCGACTCCTCGAACTTTCACATTCATCGAACTCGAGAGATCTATCCCCCTTGCCGTTTCTCCTAGAGGATTAAAGCGCGAAACGAATTCATTCGTAAACTTGCAAATTCGTGGAAAGTTTGGCCAATAGGAAGGTGAGTTGGGAGGGGGATAGAAGCACGGTTCGACGATAATGTTATCTCCAGTCCGCTTTTCCCAGACATCGACCAACCGGAAATTAAAATAACCCTGTATACAGCTCGTGCTATCTATCGTAAATATACAGGATGGACTGTTTTATCTAGTTGTCCGATATCTCATTTGTAATTTACATCGGGCAGAAAACAATTCCACCCTGTCTAATCAATACGGAATAGGTTTGTATTTTACTGGTTAGTATTTGAAATAATTTTGGTAAGTATTTTTTAATACTAATTTTACACTTTTTAAAAGTAACCTAACCTAACCATTATTTTATTTACATACTGACCGTTTAGTATTTTTGTACTGACCTTTTTCATAATAAAATACTGACCGAAAGTTGATTTAAATACCGTTCGAAAATAGATATTTAAATACTGACCATTTAATTTGTTAACTAAGGAATATACAACTATTAGGTGTATGCAAAAGTTTTAGTCTTTTTCTTTCAAGTTTTAAACTACATAGAATAGTATTTATTTATAAATATTTTAAGTATGTTTTGTCTTAAAATATACAGCAAAATAATTTTCCTACACTTTTCATTGCATCATTTCTGTGCCCACATATTCTTTTAATTACGGTACTATTTAATATGCAATGTTAACCCTTTCTGGACGCCTGTCGGCATATAATCATCCATGCGTATTTATAGTTTTTAAGCAACAAAGAACGTCAGTCTATAGTAGGGTAAAATACAATCGTTCTTTATTTACGACAGTAATTACTTTTCATTACAAACTGTTTATTGAAACATTTCAATAATAATTAAACAAAAATAACTAAACAATTTCAAATGAAAAAAGGTAAGAAATACTCCCTCTGATCTATAATAATAGTAGCAAGTGAATATTTAAACGGGAATTATTGGCGAACGCAGCTGTAATTTATGTTGTAGCGCAAAATTGCGAAGCCTTTTGACACATTTTTCAATTTTTAGGTTCACCTAATTATTACGAATTATAATTATTTTTCGAATTTCATCAGCTGATCGAAATCAACTGTTTTATTTCGGTTGAATATCAACTCATTGCAGAAGTAAGATGAAAAAAGAGAGTTTTCAAGAAAAGATCGAGTTGCGATTGTTCAGTTCTTGATGCATCAAAAGAGAAACGAAAAGTTGCAGAAAGGTGTAATTACGTTAGCTGAAAAACAATCGAAGTGCAACAGAATAATCATATCAAGTATTTGGAAACGTGCTTCTGAAAATAATTGTCAAGGTGAATCTTATGCTGATGTTAATTCTTTGAAAAAAAAGAAAACTGTAGACGTAAATGCAAAGATTATGGAGAAAAAGTTGAAAAACTTAGATATATTCCTCTTACCAAAAGAGGCACCGTAAGATCAGTAGTTCACGCCATTGAAATTCCCAAATCTACGTTATTCCGAATTTTGAGAAAAGAAAAATCCATAAAACGAGTTTCAAGCACCATTGAACCATTTCTTCCAGAAAAGAATAAGAAAAATCGCGTAGAATTTTCTCTTCGTAGCCAAGGGATCCTACCTACAAGTTTAAAATGTAGTAACGAAATTATTGAAAAATCCAGAAACTATCTAAACACTTAAAATAAATATTAGGAGTAATATTTTTAATTTATTCTTTAATTTAATCAACTTTTTTGGTAATAAACGTTGCGTTCTATATTTATGTTCTTTTGCTACTATTATTACGGGACATATTAAATTCACCAACTGCTACTATTATTATCGGACAGAAGAAGTACAAGATATCTCGTGTCCCGTACGCAATCAGTCAAGATGAAAAACGGTGTTGAAATACTTCGTATTGATTTCTCCGGAAACAATTCTTAACATCCGGACAATTCCAATAGCGTTGTCTCATCTCATCGCCGCAGCCTCTTCTCCGCTTCTGGCACAGTTGGAAATGTTTTTTCGACGCGTACAGACGGCGGAGATCGAGGATGAGACAGCGTGGATGTCAGGGTGCAGGGGTTTTCGGCTAGCTGACGTTTCGACTGACTGAGTTGTCAGTAGCCAGGCATAGACGCGGTGAGAAGAGTGGATAGCTGAGGAGGAGAAAGAGGAGGAGGAGGAAGGAAGAGAAAGGGAGGAAGGTCGGCAGGGAGGTCAGCACGTGACAAATGAGGCTGTTTGTCTGAGCCTCGTACACACGGATAACGAGCCCCCTCAGAGGTCTCCATAGGTCCTCTTTGCCCGTCGACTCTCGAGCTGCATCTCTCCGTATTCTACCGCGCCTCCTCCTTCCATCCTTTCCTACTAGCCGAGAAAATTGCGTACTTTAAACACACCTGGCTGCCTCTAATTCTCGAGTATGTCGTTGCATCTAATTGACGCGGTAATTAGCGATGAGACGGACGGTTTTGCAATTAGGAACCGCGGCAGGGAGTCGAGAGGGGAGGGAAGGAAAAAGAAAAAAGAAAAAACGTCATTCATCCATGGAATCGCTATTCGAACGTATTCCAGGTTAGGTTCGCCGACTCTACGATTCACAAACACTTTCGAACATTTTCCAGGCGGACGTAGACGGACACGCGTCGGAAGTCACGCTGGTTTCCGTGTCTTAGAATCTGGGTAATTTGGACGACGGTTAGAACGTGTGCTTTTGAAATCGTGTAGGGGGATGCAAACTTGTCGGACAATCGGGGAAGCTCGGTTAATTACCGGCTGTTTCGCCCGGTGAATCCACCTGTAATTACCTATTATGCGGTTGCCCGGTCGAAGCGGCGTCTTAACCACCCGTCAACGTTATCTCGCGACCCTTAATTAGCCTATCGATAAATGGAATCGGGGAAGAGGCCGTCTGCTCGCCTTCGTTCTTCGCGTCGAGAGCGTGAAAAGTTGCGAGGCACACTAGCCAGACGTGGCAAATGAGCTGTGCATTTTCCTTCACTACTGTCGATTCATTTTACCTTTATCTCTGTCCCCTTCGCGTGACCTCTCCTCCTCTCGCCCTCTCGAGATCTCTCTTAATTCCACTAAAATTTATCGCTTGCCAACATCGGAAGATATGTGGTCGCATCGATCGGTTCTTTCCTGCTCCTAGAAAATAATTCCCGGGTTAGGACGCGCTGTAATTTTGCTCCTTTGTATAATACTAATTCACATTTCTCCATTTCCTGTATATCGTGAACCAAGGGAAGAACAGATTGTCGATCTGCAGTCCTCGTGAAAGATGGAAAGCGGCGTCGTCGAATCCATAACGAAAGAGGCTAATGCCGTTCGATCGCGCGAATGATAGATACGGGTCACGAACGGCCAGTAATCGTCGGGAAATTGAATGGGCACGTGGTATGCCAGCAGACCCTTAAATTCCTCCCCTTTTTGCGACCTCTCTCTCTCTCTCTCTCTCGCTTTCTCTCTCCTCCGTCCCGTCGACAAATTTTAATATACGTCCGAGGGGATAGGGAAAACGCGAGGGAAAAGAGGGTCGAATTGAACAGCCGGGATAATCCGCGAATAAATTCAAGCGGCGCGCGATCTTCTTGACGCGTGGTAGAATTTATCGGGCGGGCCGCGACTCCGAAGGTGTTCCATCGCGATTTTCTCGACGATCGTCCCGGTTTTTGCAGGACACGTCCGGTAATCTCTCTGTTTCTCCGAAGCTTCGCTCTGGTTGATTTACACGCGCCGGTCCGTGCTTGTCAAACTTTGCCGAAATTCAACGCTGACAACGTAGATGAATCGTTGTTCTGGTTACCCAATTACCGTTGCCGACAATTCTACCGCAACACGCGGTGCTCGTCCCTTCAACTTCTCGTCTCGATGATCGTTTTCGAGATAGGAGATCGGATATGGTAATTCGTTACGTTATAAATTACCACCGGTGATATTAAATAGATAACGTTTAGTCGTGCTTATCATATTTTATTGCATTTACCAGACCCGTGTCTGGAAATTATTTGTTCCTTCGTAGCAGTTGTATATTTGAAAGGCCATGTTTTTCTTCTCGTGGCTATCGTTAGAACTGTTCGCTATATTTCAACTTATCGATTTTTTGGTTTTCCTCTTTGATGTGTAGCGACCAGCTACAAGCCCAGACTTGGCGCACAGATGACCAGCACGGTTTTAGGACATGAGCGCTAGCAAAACTATTTTTGAGGAAACCGTTTTAAGCTGTTTAACTTTTCTTAAATATTACAAAGCACGTTTTTCGTAGAAACTTTCGCCGACGGCCTCAATAGTAAATTGCTACGTCATAAACTAAGATTTCCGAAGGGTTCGCCGTACAAAGCCATAAGATCGGACACGTATATGTCACAGGTACTGAACCTAGAGGAAACGCTGCTAAGTTGCCAAGTTTTCTACGGTGAACTCACCCTCCCACTATAAAGCCTCGCGATCCTGGAAAAAGCGCGCCAAGGGCGTGAAGGACAAGTGTAGGCTAAGTAACGAAATTCCTAATTGGTTAATACCGACGCGTTGGATTAACCAATTATTATATATATATAATTTGATAGCTCTTGGTAGCCTTGGTAGCCACGTGTCGCTGCTTTTACAAATTATTTGATTGAAGAGTAGTCGTTCTCGAGGTGGTGTGAGGTCATCTGAGCTCGTTTGAGCTCATTCGATGTGGTTAACGATCGTCTGAGGTCGTTTATGTTGATTTGTGTTGATTTATCTTTGTCTCAACTAGTTTGTGGTCATCTGAAAAGGTTTGACGTTATTTGAGGTAGTTTGAGGCTACTAGAGGTGGCTTTGAGGTCATCTGAGGCAGATTGATGTCATTTGAGGTTGTGTACGATCATCTGAGGTCGTTTATGTTGATCTGTGTTGATTTATATTTGTATAAACTTGTTTGTGGTCATCTGAAAAGGTTTGACGTTATTTGAGGTAGTTTGAGGCTACTAGAGGTGGTTTTGAGGTCATCTGAGGCAGATTGATGTCATTTGAGGTTGTGTACGATTATCTGAGGTCGTTTATGTTGATCTGTGTTGATTTATATTTGTATAAACTTGTTTGTAGTCATCTGAAATGGTTTGACGTTATTTGAGGTAGTTTGAGGCTACTAGAGGTGGCTTTGAGGTCATCTGAGGCAGATTGATGTCATTTGAGGTTGTGTACGATCATCTGAGGTCGTTTATGTTGATCTGTGTTGATTTATATTTGTATAAACTTGTTTGTGGCCATCTGAAATAGTTTGACGTTATTTGAGGTAGTTTGAGGCTACTAGAGGTGGTTTTGAGGTCATCTGAGGCAGATTGATGTCATTTGATGTGGTGTATGATCATTTGAGGTCGTTTATGTTGATTGGTGTTGATTTTTAATCTCTTCTTCTTATTAATATCACTAATGTACAGTTTCTTTCTGGGAACTCTGGATAATCATTTTCATAATTTTTCTGCATAATTCTGGATGCACATTTTTCTTGAAGTTCTGTTTAACTATTCTTGTAAGTTTTGTAGCAGAAATCTTTGGATTTTTGATTGAAGAGTAGTGGTAGGGATGTGTTGCGAGTTTTGCGCATTCTTCGATCGAGGAATCATTTCCAGTTGGCATTCACGTGTTGCTAGTCTTGCACATTTGCTAATCTCGGTTGATAACGGTGAGTGCTTATCATGACACAACATAATCTTCCTAGCTTCTCAACAAAAGGAAACAAAAATTCAAGTCGTTTGGTCCAATTTTAAGGAACTTATTCTGTTTTAAAGACAGTATGAAGACTTTTGTGACTGACTGTATATCCAGGAGCTGTGTCGATATTATTGGTGGATTGAATCCTTTTCCAGTTCATATTATCCTCGAATTTCTGTACGTTAAAGCCAGCTCTCTTAATCTGTGTTTTTGCTTCCATAAACTCTGATGTTTTTCTGCTGGTCGCTGTGTTTGGTGTGGGTGCAGTGATTTGTGATTAGTGTATGTCACTGCAGAACCATCCAAGAGGAATTGTTGTCAAGAAATATGTAAATATCCGAAGAAACAACGCCCTTTTGATGGCGGATAGCTGCATCACGCTCTGCGGTGTTTGTGTCAGAGGAAATTGCAACAAACTAATTTTCTCGCTCGCAGCCGTAGATTTTTCCAAAAGGGTTTCACTATGGTGGCCGATGCGCATTCGGGATTTTCTCGCTCGCAAAGGTGACAGAAATCGCAAATGTGATAATTCGCCAGAGCGAGACAATTGAAAATAAAATGCTTCTAGTTAAAATTCCGGAACCTCTGTGTCTTTCATTTAATATTAGAATTTGAATACTTCGTGCGTAATTGGTTGAATTTAAATATTAGAAATTTGAATATTTAAATTTGAAAAGTTGGAATTTGATTGGCTGAATTTAAATTCTGAATATATTGAATTGCATTAGGTGAATTTAAATATTCGAATTTGAATATTTAAATTCGAGCAGCTCGAACTTGATTAGCCGAATTTAAATAATTCAATTCTTGTTTCGAATATTCCGGAATCTGCAAGGAAAATAATTGTACGAACGTAATCTTTGACAATTGTCCTCGATAATCTACACGCTTCTAAAATGAAGGATAATCCTAACGGCTGTTTCGAAACATTGTGCAACGTAAGCAAGCTACAACGAGAACTGACAAAAACTAGCAGTGGAGGAAAGTTTGAAACAGAGAGGAGTAAAAGCAATGATCAAAAAGAAGAAAAAATAAAAATACTATACTCCAGGGCTTAATGTCGAAATTCACGTATTTCAATTTCTATCCGAAAAGTACGTCAAAGGAAGCGTGAAACATTCGAGTGGTGGCCCCCGACCTTTTACTAGCTCGATGCTGTGCAATTAAGCTAGTCAAGCCCTGCATCCTGGTTCACAGAAAAACGCGAACGTTTTACCGAACATATTGCCATGTTCACGGTAAAGCGTCCCCGCAGGCACTCTCCGCCCTCTGTAGCCATTTTCTGAATTCAAATGTACCCTTCCAGTTAATAAAAAGCTTTTAATTTCTTCCAAGAGACGAGGAAATTAACCGGCGCCTGTGGCCTCTCTCTCTCACGCTCTCTCTCTTTCTCTCTCTTGGTCTCTCACGCTCTCTCTCTTTCTCTCTTTCGGTCTCTCACGCGCTCTCTGTCTCTCACTCGCTCTCTCACGCTTTCTCTCTCTCTCTCTCTCTCTCTCTCTCTCTCTCTCTCTTTCGGTCTCTCACGCGCTCTCTGTCTCTCACTCGCTCTCTCACGCTTTCTCTCTCTCTCTCTCTCTCTCTTTCGGTCTCTCACGCTCTCTGTCTCTCGCTCGCTCTCTCACGCTCTGTCTCTCTCTCTTTTTCGGTCTCCCACGTTCTCCCAGTCTCTTACGCTCTGTCTTTCTCTCTCTCGGTCTCTCTCGCTCTGCCTCTCTCTTTTTCTCTCTCTCTCTCTCACGGTCTCTCTCTCTTTCCCTCCGTTGTTTCGAATTTCTCTCCGTTATTTCGAATTTCTAGTTTCTGATAGTTCCACCGATTTCGTTTCATTAGACAGAACGAAATGGTAGAGCAGAGCGACCACGTGGTAGAAAGTTACTAGACGGCCGGGTGGGGCGACACATGCAAGATAGTATCGGTGATAAATCTTAAACCAATTAACACCGGCGGAGCGACATCCTGCTCGTCGGTTTGGTCCGCGAGTGTGTCAGGGCCATTGGGATGCGCGCGTTCCCACAGCTGCATATAATTAAAACGCGCTTAAACCCAGCTTACATTTGCATACGTACGTAGCCAGCGGAACTTCCCGTGAAATCTCTTCTCCCCTCGTCCATGTCGCGTGCACACATCCACCGAATGGTAGGAGAAAAATGACCAAGAGAATTACGTCGCGACACGTTCCTCGTACCGCCTAAATAATTACGTTGCCGAAGTTCACGGCGAAGCTGACGAACTGGCCGAATCTTCTATCAACTGTCGCAATTTCGAAATGAACAAGGGAGGTGCATTAACCGAACGGAATAATTAAACTCTTACAGCAACTACGGTTTCTGAAACGCGATAATGTCCATTCTCCTGCCTTCTCGTTACTTATCTACGGATTTACCGATAAAAATTCTCATTGATCAATTGATCAGTTTGTTTAAATATACAACCAGACTGCAATCGAATCACCCTTTGCACCGAATGACAACTAAGGGGTTCTTTTAGTGTGACAGGTGTAAAAAAATCGAATCTTTTTCTTTATTTTCTACAAGTATCTGTCATGGAGAATATGTGTGCGAAAATATCTTATCCAATTCGCAATACTTATGGAATTACAGGCTGTGAAAGGTAGGTATCGGTACGGTTTGTTCTAAGGAGAAGCAGTTTACGTGGTGGGAGGATGAAAACTCTTAAAAAAGGGACGTTCTTGCGAAAGGAGATTAGTTATTGCTAGTTGCTACGAGTAGACGAGTCGATAAGTTGAATCAATTTAGTTGTTATAGTTGTACAATATTTACTCATTTAAGGAATAGTTTTAGTTAACTAGTTATAGTTTTTCTGTTTATTAAATAAAACAAATTGTTTACTATAATATTATCTGTGTCTCACGTCTCAAAGAAATACTGTGGCAACAGTTACATTGGGATGGATTATTTCAAATATATTTTGTATATTTCCGATAAACTGAAGGTGGTGAAATACTTATGGACGATAATTGTTTCGTTTCCGTATCGTGTTATAGACGACTTATTGGGAACGGTGATCTGCGTCAAATTAATCACACAAAACTAATTAGAAAATGATGATTTCAGTGAAAGTAGTTCAAGAATGTTTACTTTTCAATAATATAATTAAATTTCTGAAATTTCCAACAATAATCTATAACAGTAAATCGTGTCTGATGGTAGTAAGTATGATGTATCCGTACTAACTGAAACTGTATGATGGTTGCGTATATATTCAGTTGTCGAAGATGGTGTGATTGTGAGTGCGTTTTTGTGGTTGATGATGATTGACAATTTTTATCTTGAAGAATTGTGGGTGTGGAAAAGATAGACTGATAATAGGGTGACGTTGGCAGAAAGTGATGAGCTAGTGTAGGCAATAAAGTCATTAGGCTGGTAGATTTGGTAGGTTGTGTTAACTAAAATACCCAAAATTGAAATAAATGGAACCTTGCCCCTGAATGAAACATACGATGCTACGACATTGGTTGGCCAAATGTCTATTGGTGTCTTTTTAACGACTTGGGACAGGTTATTGTTACGGAGCAGGCCGTAACGGTAGATATCGTCTTTATTAATCGTTTATATCGAAGCAATGTACGTTTTTACAAAATGAGATGATAAAATTATAATGGATTCTGCTTGTTTCTTGCTAGGAAAAACAACACACACGTTCTCTAGGTTACCGTCGTTATTTTCCCCCGGAAAAACACGAGACGGCCTTCGCTCCCCGAGTATCCACCATTCGCTTGTGACTTGACCACACTACCACATCCACACATTACGATACATTTATTCCTTAGCACTCTCAATAATGTGAACGCACTAACAATAATAACGATGATAATAGTAATAATAACAATAATAACGATAATGATGATAATAATAATAGTAATAATAATAATAATAATAATAATTATGATGATGATGATAATGATGTAACGTGTGTGGAAATGGCTGTGTGTTCGTAACAGTTATAAAAAAAAAATGAGAGACTGTGTTTCTCTTAGAAGACTTTAGACTTTATTGTTCTTTCACGGCGTGGAAGGACGGCTCGACAGTTTCGTCTTTTTTTTTTGTTTTCTCATTTTGTTTATCAAACAAGTGAGAGCCAAAACCCGGAAGGGCCTTGGGTATAAACAGTTGCAGGCCTATCATTAAGAGAAGCAGTGTTTGTCATTCATAACACAATTTATTTTTGCTTTCTAGCTGACGCATTGTTATTAGTAACAATCCAACAATGTCTTTATTGCTGCTACGTGTCTTATTGCAGGATGTTTAGGATTTGAGAAAGGAGAAAATGTCAAATAAATTATGGTTCGGTATCGAACAGTAGTATATGTATAATTCGCGACGTTCTTACAGTACAGAGACAAAGACACGTCTCGTAGATACAAGATTCGCCCAACTTTCCCGTCACATTTCGAAACTTTCTCGAAAATCGAACGTTCACGGAGGAATTCGACGTACGTCGAGAATTATTTCACGAGAACGTTCGAAACGAGAGGGAAAGACACGAGCATCGACGCGGAGAGAAGGCGAACCTTCTGACAGACCCTCAAAGTCGGAACTTCCGATATCCGATCAAACGAACCATTAAACAACGAGCTTCAGGAGGGAAGTTCTTGTTCGAAGTTGCCAACGACTTAAGGACGACTTCCTCAACTAATCGCCGGTTTAAAATTACATCCTCCCTGTATATATCGAAGTTGTTCGCGATTCTTTCCGGTACACGTGTGCCTACTTCCGGCTAGAGACAACCGATCGCGACGAAGAACACTCTACACGGTAGGTAAATTGCAATTACGGGAGGATAAATTCGCGACTCGAGGTTCGTTGCGTTAATCGTGCCCGCGCAGGCTTAATCGTCCGTTAAAATTGACATTTTTACGAGCGCTTCCGCTTGTCGCGAACCGGAGAATTGAAAATAAAGCTACCAAGCGAAACGACGTTACCTCGCGTCGGTCTGTTCGCTCGTTTACGTCATCAACCTACTCACCGTTAACCCGTTTGCCGTGCTTTGACGAGTCTGACTCGTGATACAAAGGGTCTAGCAGGTTAAGGGAGTCAAAAGTGCCCTCCAACCGATTTGGTAGTGCGATACACCATTCGATAGCTTACCAAAAGAAAACATGTGACACCAAGTTTCAACCCTCAAATTCAACCGTGGGGGTAGTTACAGGGTAAATTCTAATTATCAGTTTTTCGACTATTTTCCCTATTTAATGAATCGCAAAACTTCTGAAAAAAATCTGACATATTACACATATGAAGGCACATCTTAAAGAATTTTTTCCGATTTTTTCGTTGCAAATCCTAGCTGTAAAAAATAAAAAACGCAAAAAAATGCGGATATCTTTTGAAAAAAAGATAGTGCTTTTTTTATATTTTTTTAATAGCAGCGTATTAGCATGATCATCATCCTCAATTTTTTTCATATTTTTTGGATTGGTGCGCCGTTGTCAAAAAAATTAAAAACCGATATTTTTAAGGTATTTCGCATGAAAAAGTAACTTCTACTTCGAATTTTTACATTTTCTGCATACAGTGTGTATATCGTGCAACCTCGAACATTTTTACATTCGAAGAAACAGTAAAACAGTATACAAATTGAAGAAATTGAATTAATTCAACTAAGAGCAATGTATGTTCAGTATATGTCAAAAAATTTAACTTCTTTTCAACGGCATCATTGGAGGAGCGGTTAAGGGTTCTGGCTGTGGAATCGCTGCACATTTTTTAGCCGTGAGTTCGAGTCCTGCCCCACATACTCATTTCTTTTTTTTTATATTATTTTTTTCTTTAATTCCTAACTATATCTCAATAAATAGCATTTATTTAAAAACATTTTACAAATATTTTAAGCAGTTTGTACCAAACATGAATATCACGAGTCAGACTTATGGAATGATTTTTCGCCAGTTACAATCGTGGTTTAGTTCTTACCACTACGCCACGAGAGTTGGTGACGATTCTTATAATCTACGTTACAAAGCAAGCGTGCTAGTGGTTTTATACTTTAGTTTTTCAAGTAAAATTTAATAAACCCTTAGAAAATGCAAAATACGAAGCAGTGATAACGAATTCAGCGATAGCGACGTGTATTGATCAATTGGAAAGCGTATTGTTAGAGAAGTCCAAAGAAGCGAACGTTTGAGTTAGGTTAGGTCTATTTCGAATACCTGTCCACTTATTTTTGTCTCCGACTGTATATCTTGAGTAGCGGAGACCACGAGGTGTAAAAGGACGGAGTCGGAGGAGGATATTTTAAAATTTTAAGTATTTATTTAATTAAAAAGTTCAATGGATAACCTTTAAATTTAAATTATTATTAATTTTTAATTTCAATTATTATTACATTCTTAAAATTAGAAATTATATTAAAATATTTTATAATTTAAAAAAACATTCCTCTAAATTTAAAATATTAATATAAAACAATTATAAAAAAAAACAAATTAATTGTATAATGATTAAATAAATAGTAAAAATTGTTAAAATTATTTAAAAAACAATATATAAATTTAAGGAATTAGGCAAATTAAAATATATTCAACTGTTTAACAAAAACATTGTCTATTGAATAATAATTTTAGATAAATCTGCCCGATGATTTTTTATTAAATGGCCGCAGTATACCTGACTGTACAAAGGTAGCATAATAAATTGCCTTTTAATTAAAGACTTGTATGAAAGAATTAATGAAATATATACTGTCTCAATTTTATTTGACAAAATTAAACTTTAAGTTAGGGTAGGCTAGCATAGGTTATGTATACAGGATTATCCATGGATGCGTAGTAGTAGAGAGAGGTTAACTAGCTAGAGGGATTGCAGGTGAAGTTTAGCTAGCGTGCATTCGCAGGCTCCTCCTGCTTTGCTGGACAATTCGGGCAAGCATGGTACGTGTGATTGAAGTTCATCCAGTGGACGAAGGAAGTCTGTGAACGCGAATAGGAGAGGGAAGCAGCCAAAAGGATGCGGATCCTCCGTCCTCTTAAGCTGTCCACAGTCCACGCTCTAAGATAAATCCCTCGACGTGCTTCTCCTACTAACTAACAGGATTGCTTCAAGTAGCACGCTTTGTTACAAGCGGGACTTCTCGTTCGCTCTTTCACTTTTCCTAAAATGCTCCCACGACGATCTACCTAAAGATGTCCTGCATTCGAGCGAGACTTTCTTCCCCGTGACGCACTCGTACTCTTGAGTAATTCATTTTCGTCGAATAGTCTGCCGAGCTTGACGAGTTCAGGGCAAGATATTTTATCGTTCCGGCCCCCGGGTCGTCGTTCCGGTACCGCGAGGCCGTAATTAATTATTCCAATCTCGTTGAATGGGAATTTTCGTTGGGACAGAGCTGGCAAGGCGGATGGAAGCAGAGGAGGAGCGAGACGGCAAGTTTTCCGAGGTACACGTTGCGGGAATACTTTCAGACGATTGTGCTCTCTTTGTTTCATCGTAGACAAGGCTCGAACTCGCGGCTAAAAATTATCCAGCGATTCCACAGTCAGAATAGCTTACCAACCACATTGTTCAAAGTAAATTAAATGTAACGCAAGGGTTATAATATACGTAAAGCAAGTTTTTATTTATTAAGAAGATATCGAGGTCGCTACCTGTATCGTACGCCGAAAAATTAGTAGAAAATACGTCGAGACAGTGCCAAGCTATAATTGCTAATTAACGAGATTGAACCCATTACTAAGTAAGAACGTACAATTAGTGTTTTAGGTGTAGGTTCGACTCATATAAAGTTATTTACAAATATATAAATATTTACAAAACTATCGTCGACATGATCTTATGGGACAGACTGTACCTAACACCCATTGCGTACATATACATTCGCTTTGTGTATCTACGAGGTTTCCCAACGTCATCCCAATATCACGTAGGATTTCGCTTCATAAATCTGTTATTCCAGCTAGTGTATACTGGAGAGATTTCGGGGCAACGATTATCATAGCCCTGGCGCGTTTGCCGCGGAATCTGCGCAAGCTTCCAAGGGTTGCAATGGTATCGTTACTGTAAGGTCGAGGATCTACATTAAACTCCCAGGAGCACGAGGAAAAAAAACAGAGCACTTGTTGGCGTAAGGTGCAAAGTCCTAGATGTTGGTCTACACGAGTTCTCGATCCCCGTTGGGTCCCTTAAATTTTTCCACGGCTCCTACCCTACTTTCATTATCTCCTATACAAGGTAAGTCTCCTAACACGACGACTTCAAATAACTCGTAAGTTATTCGTTGTACGAAAGAATGTTTCAAAGAAAAATTGCATGGTATCTAGGGAGATATACAATGCTCTAATCTGTTTTTTTATTATCTTACTTTTTTATTGAGATATTAGGGTCTTCTTCAGTTTTTTAAATAGACGTCTAATATTTTTTTCTCGAATAAGGGTAAATCATTAAATTATCGAACAGCTGTAAGCTTATCGTGAAGAAAGGAGAGAGCAAACGTATCTGTGAAGTTCCTGATAATGTCGAAGGTTCTTGCAACGCACCGATCGTATTCGTTATACTTTACAAGAGTAAGTACTCTCCCTTTCGTATTTTCATCTGCTACTATTCGCAAGATCGCTAAGATCGGTGATATCGTCTTTTATTGTCCTTTTTTCTTTCAGTCGAGGGCACGAAACAGAGCCAGGTGGAAGCTAAACTGATGAAAGACGGCAAACCGCTGCTATTGGAAGAAGTGGAGGTAGTTGTCGGTGAAGACAACATCATTTTTAAGATTAAGAAACCTTCTCGCGATCAAACTGGTTCCTACAAAGGTTCCTATTAACATGCAAGGTAAGTGTTTTTGACATCTTAACACGTTGAATGCTATGGGGGTCACCGATAAACGAGGTTAAATTTATTCGTAGCACCATGGTGAATAAGAATGCCAAAATGTTTAGAAAAAAATTTCAATATTTTTAAATTTTTCAATATTATCATCGTTACTACAATGGTGTGAAGAAATTAATACAAAGATAGAACACGTAGAAATAGTTTTGTTTCTATATGTAACATGTATGCTTAAATATTATGGGCTCATGTTGTAATGTGCCGTAAATTCATGTTGACGCTGCGGGCAAACCACGCAAAATTAGCGTGGCGTTCAACGTGTTAAGCATTAAACATTAAGCACTAAACATTAAGCAAAATTAACTAAAGCAGTAACACAGCAGTACACATTAGTAATACAGTAGTATAAGTAGCATACAAGATACATTCATTCTCAAACATACAATATTCAAGAATATACATACACTTCAAACATTGTTATACTTGTAAGTATACATTTTAATACAAAGTGTATTACTTCAATTCAATTATAATTACAGTCTACTATTATATAATTTCAGAAACAACTTCAACGAGTATTTACAATTTGTAAACGAATGACAACGACACACATAGTTTATAAAATAGCAGACATAAACGCTGTTAGAGCAATGAACATTGAGAATCAAGCATTAAATATTAAACGCAAACCATTAAGGAAAGTATCGAGTAAAACATTAAGTATACATTAGTGACAGAGTAGTTACAAGTAGCACACAAAATACATTCATTCAGAAAGATACAACATTCAAGAACATACATACACTTCAAACATTGTTATACTTGTAAATATACATTTTAATACAAAGTGTTTTATTTCAAATCAATCATAACTACAATCTACTATTATACAATTCGAGAAACTACTTCCACGAGTATTTACAATTCGTAAACGAATGACAACGACACACATAGTTTACAAAACAGCAGACATAAACGCTGTTAGAGCAATGAACATTGAGAATCAAGCATTAAACGTTAAACGCAAAACATTAAGCAAAGTATCGAGTAAAACATTAAGTATACATTAGTGACAGAGTAGTTACAAGTAGCACACAAAATACATTCATTCTCAAACATACAATATTCAAGAACATACATACACTTCAAACATTGTTATACTTATACATATACATTCTGATACAAAGTGTATTATTTCAATTCAATTATAATTACAGTCTACTATTATATAATTTCAGAAACAACTTCAGCGAGTATTTACAATTCGTAAACGAATGACAACGACACACATAGTTTACAAAATAGCAGACATAAACGCTGTTAGAGCAATGAACATTGAGAATCAAGCATTAAACGTTAAACACAAACCATTAAGCAAAGTATCGAGTAAAACATTAAGTATACATTAGTGACAGAGTAGTTACAAGTAGCATAAAAGATACATTCATTCAGAATGATACAACATTCAAGAACATACATACACTTCAAACATTGTTATACTTGTACATATAGATTTTGATACAAAGTGTATTACTTCAATTCAATTATAATTACAGTCCACTATTATACAATTCGAGAAACTACTTCAACGAGTATTTACAACACTTAAAAGTATCAAGCGTCATTTAATCGTTGCAAACATCATCCGTCAACGCTGTGACGCGCACAAAAACAAGTTTAGCCTATAGTTTGTCGGGTGAGCAACACGCGAAATCAAGTAAAAAGCAAGGGGTGATTAGAAAGATACGTTCGAATGTTTCAAGAGAAAAATAGAGGAGAGGTCTGATAAGCGATATCGGCGAAACAAACGAAACATTCGGTGATTCCGCAAACGCGTTGCTCACAAAGGAAACGCCTATCTCTGACAGGAGAATTCAAAATTATCCCCCTCGGGAGCAGAGGGAGAGTTAATCCATCACTGATAAGAAATATCCGTGCCTATCTGTCCATGAAAATAATCCGGCGTTTCGCATCGCGTACACTCTCGTAATCGTTTCTTTTCCAGCAATACCCGCCGGCCGCGAATAGTCGAGAACGTTTCTCCGGAAATAAATCTACCTCTTCCCGCGGGACTAAACCGGATTTATTTCCATGGCCGTAACATTAGTTGCGCTAGCGTGGCCCGTTCATATAGGTCAGGCCAGTAAGTCTCCATAGTTTGCACGCCGCGCCGCTTAAATCGCCGTGTCGAGACTTCCGACAAAAGCACGCCGCCTCGTTGCACGCCAACCCAACAACGATTATCCAACCGTTTCCTGCGATTTAATCCATCCCGCAAACACCTCTACAACGCCTATAATCTAAAGGCTGTTCGTGTTTATCCACGGTCTATCCATATTCTAAAGTTCCCTCGTGTTCTTCTGTTATCTTTTCTTTTTCGAAATTGTAAGTGAATTTGTACTTCTAACGTTCCCCTACGACAAAGGCCAGGCAATAAAAGAGCACTCGTGGCTTGGCTAATCTCCTGAAGGCCAAGTAAGGGGATGTTAGGAGCCAGAGAATTTTACGGAAGGAGGAGGCAATACCTTACGCCTATATAATAAGGGTGAAGAAGGATTTAAAGAAAAAGAAAAGGAATGTGTACGGCTAGAGAGAGTGAAAACGATTAGAAGAGTAGACGGCTAGAAAGAATACGGAAGGTACGAGTGTCTTACGTCTGACGACACGCCTGAAATATATGTTACCGTTAAATATTTAAATATATATATATACAGGGTGTCCCGGTTAAGTGAGTACAGCAGGATATCTCGGAAGGAGTTGTAGTTATTAAAAATGTGTTCGTACAAAAGTTATTTGGTAGGACGGGCTACATCATGTAGTAATAATTGTTTTCTTGTGGGTGGAGTAGTAGAAGAGATCTGAAGGTCAATCTAATTCTCTTAAATGGAATGCTATATCTTTTTCTTCAGAAAGTAACAGCTGGCACTAATTGTAAGACAAATCCAAAGAAGTGCTATAATGTAGTATTCTGAGTTCGATAAAGGTAAATCGTTAGTTAGAATATATATATCGTTACATATTATCCATTGATTTCATTTAGTAACATCACCGCCATCCCTTACAAAATCTTTCCCCCTTTCTTTCCATGGTTTTTCCCCTGGCAAGAGTTTCGCTCGTAGCAACCTGTTTCGACGCAAGATCTCGCGACAAAAAGTATCGGTGCCGAAACTTGGCATTTCTGGCCGATTGCCCAGCCGTGGATCCGCGATCGTAACGACGCGTAAATGATTTGCGAACACGGTAAGAGGGTGGGACGATCGAGCGAGTGGAAAAGCGGGTAAAGCAGGAGCAAAGTGACGAAACGAGAGGATAGGAGGAGGGACGGAAGAAACATACTTCCACGGTGGAACATTCGTCTTAGGATTATGTTCGCGAGTGATCTCATGCGAGAACGCTATAAATTCGGTGGCTGAGCAGCGAAAGGGGTTGCCAACAAATGGCCCTATGAAATGCCCGCAATTTGGGTAATGTGCCGTTGTAATGAGCCCACCGGCTAGCCTCGATCTACAGCGAATAAATAATGTTCAAAAAGACGCGTCTACTGTCCAGCCACGCTCCTTTCCTCTCTACGTTCGTTTCTTCTTCTTCCGACCCTCGAGCAAAACCATCTCGTGTAGCTCGATAAATCAATGAAATTGCTCGGCCGCGTCTCCAATTTATACTTGAGATAATATTCTCGTTTCAGGGATGAGTTACGGTTGCGGCACCGCCGCGATAAGAACATTTTTTCCCCCGCAAACTTACCACGATCCTGCCATTTAACAATTCCGTCACGTTCATTCTCGTAGATCGCGGAAGCTGTTTCGTTAGATCGTGTCATGCGATACGAGCCAGAGATAATTCGAAATGTCGACCCTTTTAACCCTTTGCGGACGAGTGTCGGATATATCCGCCCAACTCTGGCGACTGGCGTACGTCTGTTGTCGTAAACGATAAGATACCCATGGGTATACTAGCCTAAAAAGTCAACCTATCTCTCAATGAAATTAGAGACTTTTGAACGATGAAGTCCTATCTTCTGTATAATGTAGTAAACTTACGATGCAAGATGATGCAAGTCACAGTGACGCTCGGCCGTCCGCAAAGGGTTAAACGCTACCTACTGTTCAATCCGTAATGCACGTCGCGGAGGGAGAAAGTTTTCGCGTGGAAAATACACATACACGCAAAAGTGTCTAGCACCGGTAAACCTCCCATAGATACATCGAGTTTCCTTCGGAACATTAAATCCGAAGATCATGCTTTAACGCACCAGCGTTCACCGGCGTTATTTCGTTTCCCGGAACGGAAATCCACGGCCCGGGGAAATCGGGCCAGTTGACTAACTCGTGCGAAAGTCGGTGACCTGGATTTACGAACGCGTTTGTTTGAACGGAAAATCGGCAACACGTTCAGATAAAACGTAGTCTCTGTTGACCGAACAGTTGGTCATATCAAAAATGTTAAGAAAAAAACTGGAATTTTACTTAATCCTTATGGAGACAACCTAACCCGAATTTCTATATTTTCATTAACACTAAATCTACCATCTAGTGCAAAATGGTGGGACTTTATGCATTATGCTAACGCGTCCCCTGAATTTATTTCCTCTTTGCTCCTAGAGGTGAGTACAGACGTTGTTTGGATGCGTCACAGCGTTGACGGATGATGTTTTCACCGATTAAATGACGCTTACTACTTCTGAGTGTTGTAAATACTTGTTCAAGTAGTTTCTCGGATTGTATAATAGTGGAATTGTATTTTATGATTGAATTGGAACAACACACTTTTTATTAAAATGCACATTTACAAGTATAACAATGTTTCACGTGTATGGATGTTCTTGAATCTTGTATCTTTGTGAATGAATGAGAGTTTTGAGGCTTTCACGGTCCGTTTCTGTACAATTAATATTGTTTGAGGCTTTCGGGTGTGTCATATCCAGCAAGATAGGTCTCTCAACCTTTCGCTAGCTTTGCAGTTAGAATCATCAGGGGTTTGAGGACGCTCTGATACTGGTGTGGGTCAGAATGTTTCACTCTTTTGTATTGGGTGTCCAAATTTCACGCAAGAAGTAATTTTGATAGAAAGCACAGGTTTTTAATTAAAAATTATAAATTTTTTATTGATTCGCACTCTTTTGTCCAAATTTTCCATGACTCTTTTGCATAAATGTGGCTGAATTTCGTTGATACAGCGCTCAATCTTCTCTTTCAAGGCGTGGATGGTCGTGTGCTCGTTGGCATAAACCTTAGCCTTGAAAAAACCCCAAAGAAAAACGTCTAATGGCGTTAAATCGCATGATCTGTGCGGCCAATTCTGATCACCAAAACGGGAAATTACACGACCAGGGAATGACTCATGCAGTAATTGAATTGTTTCTCGGATTCTATGGCATATAACTCTTAGAGTACCCGGTTGTTCAAACTTTTGTAAACATTTTGTTGGTCCACGTAAGTGTTAATTCGTCAAAAATCTACGTAATCTTTCTCCGTCTCTTTCACGATTAATTTTTTCACGTATCGCCGTTATTCTCGAAAATCATCCTGGTACAATTTCATACAAACTACGTTCCGTCTGTTTGAAATGGTTCGCGAGATGAAACGTAACTTTGTTTACACGAGATTTATCATTCAAAGCGAGCGAATCCGAAGCTCTTCCCGTCCCAATGGCCATAAGTAGACGGTACTATTTTATGTATCGAGAAAACGCCAGGAATATCAAGACAAACTAGCGCGGCATGTGTACATTATTTCAAGAACATCGTCTTGACGTCTTCCTCCTTCTCGTAGTAATATCTCTCTCCTAGAAGTCCTTCGCGTAACTGCATGTAAAACGTATACCTATGTATCTCTACTCGGCAGACAAGACTCGTGTAAAAGTAATTTGCGTGTGCAACATTAAAAGCTCGACGGATTCGCGTGGTTAGGTAACACGGGCGAGTTTCAAACACGCGACGTCGAACGTTATATATTCATCATTCGGCTTCCCGCTTGAAATTTATTAATATAAACGAAGTTACAGGATCGTTCGAGAACGAGGTGATTCTAATCGGTCGAGCAGCAGTTCCGTTGCACGTAAATTCGAAACTCGTTAAGGCAAACATACCGGTCAATGTGACACGTTCCACGAGTACGCAGACTAGCGTGTTAAAGCGAAGCCGTCATACACCGTTAATGTCCCATCAAAAGCCTTATTGATCTTAATTAAGTGTCTCTACTTAATGGTCGAATATCGATTAGTCAGGGCCTCGTACGGCCGTTCCTGTTGGGTCAACGATCCCTTCTTGCGAATTGCGAATGATCGATGGCGAACGTCATCGGGGACCGACCACCGAGTGATTTATTGGTTTCGATAGGCTACCATAATACGATGTCCCAGCTTCGTCCTTTAGGGTACACACCCTGTCTTCGAGTTCATCCATTTTGAACACCCCCTTATCGATCCTGATATTTATAAATTCGCCCAGGCGAAGGCTCTTCACGAATTTACGATGAAAATATTTGTTTGTGAACGGCACTAACATGCCTCGATTAGAAGGATTATGATACGGATGACTCGAAGCGAACCTTTGTACCTAGCCTAAGGGAATTTCACTGTAGCAGCAATACATATGCAAGGAACCAGTACTTTGTATTAGGTTGACAAGAAAGTAATTTCGGTTGTTTAGTGTGAAATAAAATTCAATACTGTTTTTATACAAAGAATGAGGTTTATTCAATTACATATTTCCCATGTTGTTTGGTGACCTTCTGTCATCTTTCTGGCAATTTTGTGATTCCACGCTTATAGAACTTCTGGTCCTTATCAGCAGAAAACTGAACCAAGTGCGATTTCACGTCGTTGTCATTTGTGAAATTTTTACCATTCAAAGAGTTTTGCAAAGTTCGAAATAAATGGTAATCTGATGGTACAAGGTCAGGGCTATATGGTGGATGCGACATCAGTTCTCAATCAAGCTTCAATAATTTTTCTTGAGTTACCAAAGATGCGTGCGGTCTAACATTGTCATCGTGGAACACGATTCTTTTACGGTTTGCTAATTCTGGCCGTTCTTTTTTTTATTGCTTTTGTAGTCAAGCACCTCCCTCATCGAAGTCGAATTTGTAACGAACCAATCTCACCTCGTTGTAGCCTGACTGAGGATTCTTCGACTTTTTCTTAGACCTCGAGAACCAGAATGCATTCTGTCACAGAAATAGAAACTCTAGAATCCATTCTATCATACAAATAGAAACTCTAGAATTCATTCTGTAACAGAAATAGAAACACCAGAATCATTTGGAATAGAATTAGAAACGGTACATTCATTCGGTTAGTGTGTCCATTTGCTCGGTAAATTATGGAAATATAGTTTGGAAATATAGAAATTCGATTAACAGTTAATGGCTTATATTTTACTGGTCGGTATTTTAATCCCGTTTTGTCAGTATTTAAATATTAAGTGTCAATATTTAAATATGAAGGGTCAGTATTTAAATAAGTTGGTCAGTATCCTTTGGTCAGTATTTATACTAAATTGTCAGTATTTAAATAAATACTGACAATTAAATAACGGAGTTACGACCTGAAACAATTGCGTGGACCATCCTGTATGATAGTTTTACAACCTTAACTTGCGTGATTCTTCGACTCGGACACAACGGATGCAATACACAGTGTCCCTCGAGATTGAAAGGGAATCGAGTAGAGGCCAAAACAACATTTCAAGACTCTGGTGGAAACTTAACCATCTTTAAGTTCAGCTTTAAACGTCGCGTCACGTTAAAATCGTTACCAGAACGCCGCTATTCAAATTCCTTGCGATATCAAGCGGAATCTCTTTAAAAGGTAGAAGAAGAATTTCCTCTCGCGCGAAACTTTTACGCGTCTTCCGATGTTCCGAGCGACTACGCCACGACATTGCTACCTTTCTTTCCAATATTCACCATCCCGCATATGTATCGCGTCTCGCGAGTTGAGATACTGCGATCCAATTTGCATATCCCACCGTCTATGCGCGCGTAAACGTGCAACCGAGAATATAATCAAAATCCTAGACGATGATAAACGAAGAAGGAAAAAAAGTACATGCATAACGATGGTAACCATGGTATCGTCCTGTCGTTCGTTCTCCCTTCCCCCGTGGTGAGGGATAGAAAAACTTTACGAAACCACGTTAATCGAGCTCTCGGTAGAATATCGATCGGATACTTTTACGCTGCGTCGAAATCGCGGCCGTTCGAACGCTCGTGAAAATGAAACGTGGAGAAGGAAAATTCCACGAGATCGTGGAGAAGATTCCACGAGGATCAGTGAACGAGAAAGAGAGAGAGATACTACCGGTTAACCCTTTGACCTATGATTTCTTTTGCTGACTATACATTTAACCCATTTGCATCATAGCGCGGAATATTCCGCTAGCCTGAGACTGCTTATTTCCAATCGCTAAATATTCTTCAGATGCCACAGATCACCACGCGATGAAAACGGGACCTTAACACTTTAACGATCGGCTTATTCTATTCAATACTGGCTCGAGTTTTACTATCGCGCTTATTCTTACAGCTTTAAAAATTTTCAATCGACATTCGCGACAGGGCTTCAAGATATCGTTCACTTTTTCTTATTATAGGGTAAGTAAGACGTGGGTCACAAGTGACCCGGCATCGACTAGGCGAGGGTTAATTAATTTGTTGCGTTAGTAGCAAAACGTCGATTTAACAGGCTTCCGGTTGGTAAAGTGTTAAGTAGGGTCATGATATGCAAATGGGTTAAGCATCAGCTATTTACTGTTTTCCTACCATTTTACGCAGAAAACGCTAATGTTGCTCGGTTGTAGAAACTTCTATTTGTTCAAGGTGAAGGTTTAGGCTTGCAAATTTACACTTATTTAGGAAATCTTCTCATCTGGTTACCAGAAGCAGCCTACCGATCGACCAGATGAACCATGACTCGACGCTACAATATAACAAACTGTGATATCGTTATCACAGTTCATCTCCTTATCTATCCGGGGTTAGGATAGGAAAGACAAAGGGGAGTAATGGTTGGAAAAAAAACCGATCAAGTTACGATCTCGAATTTCCTTTTTCCCACCAGAGTCGCGATATCGCGCCATATGTTACGACCCCGATCATTTTTATCCTTCGGTGATATCGATTATCGCTGATACCGTTACCTCCCTAATTCTCCTTGTGCTTTTTTATTTGTTCTTTTCGATCGATTTACCCTCTCGTCGGTTTCTTCCACGTTCACCGGCTCGGGTAAAAGGTGAACGCGCGTAACAGCCGCTCGAAAGAATTCGTCGGTTACACGTGCATCGCAAATTCAACGAATTCCATGCGGAAGGAACGGTTTCCGTGAATTGATTAATCGGCTCGTTACGATCAACAGGAACGTGTATCGGTCCAACGCCTCAAAGCTAGCCTATTTGTGCCTTATTAGCAGCGGTACACATGCCGGTAATTTCATCGATAGCAGCAATTCTCCTCCCTATTTGCATTTCGGTCAAATACGAACTGCGCGCCATTCCTCTCTGCTCTCGTTCTCTCTCTCTCTCTCTCTCTATGCCCTTTCTCACAATTCGTGGATTATTGTTGTATTCAGTGGTGTCGCGTAGCGAATCTCAGACATTCGTTTATTACTCGTTCGAACAGTTTTTGCTCAACAAATGTACCGTAGTGTAGGGATGACCAAGCGTGAATGCGTCGTTTGTATGAATGCGTTGTCTGTGTGAATGCGTGAGGGTCTAGACACTGAGCGGTAAGGACCGGCGCCAGGTTAAGTGTTTGGGATAGCGCGAAAGATATTGAACGAATGTTTAGTTTTAGGAATCAGGCGAGGAGTGCGTGAGTGCGTGTGTGTTTCTTTCCGTTAAAAAGTATGCATGTATGCAAGGCGACAATAGGGTGAATGCGAGGGAGCGAAAGACAGTGTGAATCCAGCGGTCGACTGAGCGACATCATTAGCGTAGAACATAATAAATATAGTATAAAACGAAGTCCGTTCGAACTATCTATCCCTCCACATATAAATCCCCTACAGTAGTAATAAGAAGAGTTCTTTAGTCCTTGAGATGTATATGTGTTTCGTAGTGTGGCAATTTCGATAGATTGCGGATTAATATTCCTCGGCGGGGGTTCTAAGGCCCAGCTTAATTTTACGTCTCGTCGATGGTCGCGACGTTTCGATTTCCAAAATTTCTTCAGAAATCGAGTGATTCGAGTCTCGTCTCCGAACGGTTGAGACTAGATTAAATATTGTGCGTTTCGAGACGAATGGATTCTCGAATTTCGTAAATGTAGCTTCTTCGACGATGTTCGAAGCTCGAGGTACTTGTTAGAAGTCTTTGTTAGAAGTGTTCGTTAGAAAGTCTCTTTTTGAAGTCTCGGTTAGAAGAAACTCGAAGGACTGAATACATTTTACTACTCTTAAGGTGAAATTGCACACTATAAAAAAAATCAACTAAAACTCGAAGAAAGCTAATCGCGAAATTAAATTGGTAGGCACGTGCCGTTCAACCCACGAAAAGAATTAATATTTGAACATTCTCGCCTTTAGCCGTTAGTCCGTTTCGCTTTGCTCTTTATTGTCTCGTTTTCTAGATAGAAGCTTTGTCCTTTTTTTAACGGTATCTTTTTCGTGCCCCAGAAAAAGTTTATACGGTCACCAGAGCTGAAACGCTTCTTAACACTAAACCTACCACGTATGGTCAAATGACCGTTTTTAAAATTTTATTTAGAATTTCCTGCATACGACATTTTTGTATGGCCATTTAACTTCGCGAATTTTCTTGTATTATAAGTAGAATAGATTTTTTAATATTCATTATTTTTCTTATTCTTTATTTTCTGAAAGAAATTTGTAGATTGTTTTGCCCACCGCGAGCGATCATCAGATCATCACTTGAAAGATTTATATTCTTTGCACGAGAAGGTCTTTGATTTCTATTAAATTATCTACGATGTAAAGAAAATTGAGGGTTGAGAGTATGTTTACCTGTCTTCTCGTTGCATTTAATAGTCTTATGATCCGAATAGAGAAAATTAAAACGTGAAACTTACAAAGCGCATATTTGCTAGTCTTGTTGGATTCCGATGTTGTCTATTTATTACGATCAACTTTTACACGGAAATCTTACATAAGACACTTAGTTTCTAGTAATTGCGATCTTCCTATACTGTTCGATTTTTGTATATAATAATAATCATGTCGAAAAATGTCTTTCTAATTCTTTTAAGGGTTCGATAGTATTGTGGAGAAGGTGGTGGAGATAAGGAGAAGGGCTGATGGGAATTCTAGGACTAAAGGAGTCAGGCGTATGATTCAGGATTGGTGAGTAACGGGTCGAAGGGTCGTATGAGTAACTATGTGCAGAAAATGAAACAGGGTTTGGAGTATGAGTAACTTATCTTAACTTAAACAGTAACATAAAATTATTGATTAGTCTAGAGCGATATCCAACAGTCTATTATTACTTTTGTAGGCATTTGAAGCGTTTAGGGGGTCGAAGGCCACGTCAAGCGGGACGATGGCCAGGTAGCGCGTCTAGATGGTCGAAGGACACCATTCTCACTCCTCTTTTTACTTGAGGAAAACCAGGCGTTGGCAAAGCGAGCCAGCTCGGGGTTTTCCCAAGTCGAGGAGAGGGGACAGGACGGTTTCCCTTTTAAAAAGGGAAGACCAGGACGCGGGCAGATAGAGTAGAAATAGATAGAGTAGAAATAGATAGACCGTTAGCAAAAAGTTTGAAGAGTACGCAACCGATAAACGATCATCCGACAATTTGTATTGTTAATTGAAGTCTTCAACCCTTCCATCTTCCCAAACTCCCTACACTTTGCATTTGCTGACGTTTAGATGTATAGTGAGGAAAAGAAATGGTATGCCAAGGGGTTAAGGATTTCGGAACTCGAAGAAACCGGAGATCAGGTAAGAGGAGATGATGAAAATTGTACGTTTTTCGTAGTCAGACAGCTGTTTTTCTTTTCATTTTAAACACAGCGAGCTGTTCAGTTCTTTTTCTCTACGGTCCAGTTTGAAGCTAGGCTACACGGAGGCACCTTCTACTTTCTCCTCGCGTCCTATTTCATTTCAGCATCGCCGAGGGAAAAATTACACGTCTCCCTTGCTCGCTTCTCTTCATTGTGCCACGGCGCATGGTCACAATAGCGTTTCTCCCTGTAGTCTTGCGTTACCTTGTAACCGGTGTTTTTCACCTGTGTTTTCAACGAAGAAACACGTCAAGCCGTGGATCTACACGGACGAGGAACGAGCACGAGTTAAGCTAGCCCGACGACGATAATTTTCCTTCAGTTTTCTCGGTAAACAGGAAAACTTTCCTCAGTGGAATCTTAGAAGCGGGCCACAGCTCCGTTTTCGCAGCTCGTACATTGCCGCGTAAAGGTGCTTTATTACTTGCGAAAGTCTTTGTGAACAAGCACGGATATAATGGATAATAATGGGCGATATTTCGCGTTAAGCGTAGTTACGGTCGAAGGTTGCTTTGGTCCTGTTGCAAGGAAAAACCGATAATAATGCATCTCGAAGGAAATTCTACTTGGATCGTTAGACTCGAAGAATCGCGTGACTTTTATCGATACGTTTTACGCGTTCATTGCTCTTCTTTCTTTCTTCTACCACCTTTGTCCAACTTTTTCCTTCGCATAACAACATAAATTCGACACGTCTTTGCGTACAGTATTTGTATACGGCATATTCAAGCTGTATATGCGAGAGAAAGAAAAATACAGAGAAAGAGAGAGAGAGAGAGAGAGAGAGAGAGAGAGTCAGAGCGCGAGAACTTCAGAGCAAGAGAAACTCAAAGCGTGGGAGACTCAGAGCGAAAGAAACTCAGAACGCGAGAGAGAGTGAGAGAGATTCAGAGCCAGAGAAAGGCAAAGCGTGAGAGATTCAGAGCGACAGAAACTCAGAACGCGAGAGAGAGTGAGAGAATGAGAGAGAGAGGGATAGAGAGAGAGGGGGAGAGAGAGAGATTCAGAGCTAGAGAAAGGCAAAGCGTGAGAGATTGAGAGCGAGAGAAAGGCAAAGCGTGAGAGATTCAGAGCGAGAGAAACTCAGAACGAGGGAGAGAGAGAGTTTTCAAGGGAAATCTTGGGAAAGCAAGGGAAAGGTTCACGTGCCTCGGGGAAACTTAGTGGAGCAATATACGTCGTCGGATAAATTCCCCGGCACGTTCCCGATGTTTCTCTTTAAAACTGTTTAAGATCGCACGAATGGACGCGCCAGCTCATATATCGCCTAGCCGCTGTCACAGGCTTATTATACTTTTAATAAATTTCCTCTCGTGTACCCTTCGACCGGTCGTATATAACACTTTTACCGGCGCGCGAACGACCTTTTCACTCGCCGTCTATTTTTTGACTTTCAGATGAGCACTGCCCATGAATATTTTCCCTGGAACTGTATTATTGAACGCGTACAGCTTTCGCTATCCACGTATAAACTTCTCCGATGGTTTGCCGCCGTGATGGTAAATGAAAAAACCAGACAGAGAGAAAAAGGGAAAGAGATAGAGAAACTGCCACGAATGAAACGGTGTACAATGCCGATGTAGATTTTTAATGTAACCGATCCTTTTTTCTTTTTTCTTTTTTTTTCTGACCCGTAAATTTCGTTCTCCCGATAGCTGATCGATTAAGCGATATTTTCGATAGAAATAATTCAGCGTATTTGTCACCGTGAACGCTGTCGTGCACTCAAATTCGATGCTCGCGCATTTTATACCGTCGAGCGACAATCGATAACGGTAATATCGCTCTGGTAGAATTGGCTCGAGTAAAAAGCGCAAACAAACGATGTATAATCTAATTCCTATAAAAAGGAATTCATTTATCCATGGATTATCTATTTTACCTATAGCTTCTGCCCTCGTTTCGCTCACCACGAACAGCCGAATTAGCTAGGTACCTTAAATAGGGTAATCGTTTCGAGAAACTTTTCGTCGAAAGTTCACACAGTTTTTTCCTCGTTCTCCTGTCAAATTTACCACGAGCGTAAAAGAAAAGGGACAGAAAAAGGGAACGCAAGAAGAGAAGAAAGCATAGAGAATTAGGAAAATTTTAGTGGTATAATAAAGTCCCGTTGCGTTAACCTTAGAACACCGAGGGTTGCGTTCCCTTTCGAAACCACCGTAGCAGAACAAAGATGAACGCGAAAAGTTCCCGCGTAATATCCAATGGAAACTTTACTACACGCTGATATGGATACTTTTCTTCTTTTTCCTTTCCATTTTTTTTTTCCACGGTTCTCTTTCGTTCGTTGCTAGGTGTTTAATACGCTTCGAGGGGTCAGAAGTGGTTGCTGGATGCTCCGGAACAATACACATATTTTATCGATTACACGGCTTACGCATACGGAGAAGCGTTAATAAACCGCCGCAACCACCCTTTCACAAATGGTACCATATATTATCAATGACTCGTCGAGGCGGTGGTTATGGTCGAATAATCCAAACCGCGTCGATTGATCAGACCGTTCTGTCCTTTCGTGTTTTCTGCATTAACGCTTCGAAACACCATCGAGACGCTGTGTCGCAAGCTATGCGGAGCTAGAGAGCGTGACTTTTCGTCACTGAAAACGTTGCCTTTTCATCGGTAACGATCTCTTGTCTGTCTGATTGTAGAGATTCTCGAAAAAAAAAAGGATTCTACAGTTTCCCCGATGTTGCAGGGAATCTGGTTAGATAGGAATGAAAGCGGTCAGATTTTTTTTTTTTCAATAACACAGAAAGGTGGTATTTTCAGACCAGACGTTGGAAAAAACAGATTACGGTTTCATCTCGAGAAAGTTATGTACACAGTACATTCGAAAAGTTCTCCGATTTGTGTTTTCTATTAACACGTTCCGTGCCAAGCCATTTTTGCCTGACTTGTCGTTCAGGCCATTTGATATTTTGACTAAAGATTGATATATTATCACACAATATTTCATTACATCATCAATACATAAGTAGTTCTCTTGTTTAGAGTAGCTATCACATCGTGTACCACTTATGGTACACGTGGCGCTGCGATCAGTTCGATTGCAAAAGTTAGTCGGCTCGAAACTTTTCGATTAATAAAAAACCTGCTGCATTCGAATTTGTTAAATAAAAAACGAGAGAAATAATATATTTAACAAAAGAAGGAGTAGGTAAATATACACGGAGATAACGGTTTTTGTTTTTCATTTGTTTCTGTTGGAAAAGAAGTTTCTATTATTTACTTTCATTAGATTATTGTTTACACATTAGATATTCATATACAAAAAACTATAAGAATAATGACGTATTCAAGCGAAAATTGCCCGAAAAAGCCGTTTTTATGCCTCCCTTGCTTTAACAAAATCCACCATTAAATGTAATTATTAATTATTCTATATATAACAATTAAAGAAACTTATGTGTTTTGTTCTATAGTGCATTTTGTATAATGCATCATTTTTTTGGTTGAAATATATTTTACAGAATTACATTTGTCATAAAATACATGTTTTCAGCGCATTAAATAAATATGACTGCGTGTACCACCGGTGGTACACGTGGCCTGAAGATCAAGTTTAACGTGTACCATCGGTGGTACACATGCCACGGAACGTGTTAAAAAGTTTTATAGGTAGACGTAATTTTATTGTTTAATGTTCTGCGTACAGTGCAGTGCATAACTATAGCATCACCAACTTTTTTAGTTGATTCGGACTTTGGAATAAAAATACATAGAAGGAAACCATATGAGATGAAAGAGTATGATGAACAATGGATTTTATAAAAGTTTTATTGACATCCTCTCATCGTACAAGAAAATATAATATGAAAATTGATTTTTCATCGTTGCATAATTATCGTGTCATATGAATAAAAGTGAAACATACATTATATAAACTGGTTTCGATATTTTGTAGATCCACTTTGTTTCAGTGTAAGTTGAAAAATCTTATTTGGCAACTGTCAATGAATTTCTGAGAAATTCTTTCGCTGATTTCATTATGTGCTGTTATTATTGCGTCTTTTTTAACCCTTTTAGTGCCGATCGAAAGAATTGTACGTAAGCGAAGAATACTGAACCGATTTAACGTAATTTAGCAAGATTTGAGAAAAAAATAAAAAAAAAAAATGTAAGAATGATATTTACAAAATTGAAAAAGGAACATATTACGAAATAAGGGGAGAATGAATTAACGCCAGCTGTATTTCAATATTTGTTGAAAATCATACTAATAATATTTATTCAAAATCATTAGGAAAAATGGAGAAATCAGTATCTCATCGTGCAAGAAAATATAATATGAAAATTGATTTTTCGTCGTTGCATAATTATCGTGTCATATGAATAAAAGTGAAACATACATTACATAAACTGGTTTCAGTATTTTGTAGATCCACTTTGTTTCAGTGTAAGTTGAAAAATTTTATTTGGTAACTGTCAATGAATTTCTGAGAAATTCTTTCGCTGATTTCATTATGTGCTGTTATTATTGCGTCTTTTTTAACCCTTTTAGTGCCGATCGAAAGAATTTTACCTATTCGAAGAATACCGAACCGATTTAATGTAATTTAACAAGGTTTGAGAAAAAAATCACAAAAAAAAAGGTAAGAATGATATTTACAAAATTCAAAAAGGAACATATTACGAAATAAGGGGAGAATGAATTAACGCCAGCTGTATTTCAATATTTGTTTAAAGTCATGCTAACAATATTTATTCAAAATCATTAGGAAAAATGGAGAAATCAGTATCTCATCGTACAAGAAAATATAATATGAAAATTGATTTTTTATCGTTGCATAATTATCGTATTATATGAATAAAAGTGAAACATACTTGACATAAACTGGTTTCGATATTTTGTAGGTCCACTTTGTTTCAGTGTAAGTTGAAAAACCCTATCTGGCATACTGTCAACGAATTTCTAAAAAAATTTAGATAGATTTCATTACGTGCCGTTATTATTACATTTTTTAAATTCTGCAATGGTTTTGATATATATATCGACTAATTAGTGATTCCTTACTGAATCATCTTATTGTTCATATCTACTTTGTTTATATTTTCTTTGTAAAACTTCGCTGAAAACATTTCGGATTTACCACGACGGTTCTGTATATAAACAATTTATGACTAAGATTCTCTCGCGTGAAACTAAAATATAACTACACAATTAAACAATGTCACAGGCGAAGACGAAGGATTTTGGTTTAAAAAAAAAAAAAAACACTTTTATTCACAATACTTAACTGTTACACTGAATGTATGCACTTAAACACTATTACTGATCACTCCAATACTGAATCATAATACTCTTCGTAACAATACTGATCCTAAGACTGAATCATTCCGCTTTGTCGCGTGCCTCTTTTATACCTTGACCTATCGCTTATTTCGTCTGAGATGCTGCGTAGTCTTTCTTATCTTTGTTTAGTCTAGCTTGAAATTGATTCTCACCTTGAGGCAGGTCACAACAACTAACCGACTAAATGACTTAACCACTCCGATCCTTCCAGTCCCACCAAAAAATCCTCCTTTCCGACAAATGCTTCACTTTTCAAAAAAGATCTGTTCCCTACTTCTCACACACTTTCCAATTCATTTCATGACCATACTTGGTCATGTTTTAGTCGCTAGTGTCCATCACAACCAACACGTACCTTCTTTCCTCGAGCAGGCCTCGGACAGAGTGTGACACTCACCCTAGAACACGTCATAAGGATTTTGGAATTGGGACATAGCTTCCCTTATCGCGATTATCTCCCCTCAGTATCCAAATGTGTTAAGAGTATAAACTGGGCTGACTGACTTCCAGGCAGGGCAGTCTTGACCATACCGCGAAATTATAAGTGACCATCGACAACATATTGTACTTAATTGTTGAATAAATTATATAAAGTAGAAACAGTAGTTGGGCTACGGTTCAACTCTTCGTTTTTTATTAATTAAAGTCATTAAAAGTTTACGTGACAAGAGCCTGGGCCCACTAGCCGCATGAATATTTTTCAAAAACCCATACTACAGCCTTCGCTGGTTAATCTCTCCACACGTTACCCCATACGATGCAATTCATCGTTAAACCTCCTCAAAAACTACTACGGAATGGTGCCGATACTACAATTCAAAACGAAGATGTGGCTACTAGAAACAGTTGTACAGTATCAGTCCGTGAACTTTTTGAATAGACCGTGTACACCTCATTTTAAATTCTAACGAGGGAAACTTTTCGCCCAGGGAAAATCGCAATAAACTCGGTTAAACATTCGAGAGGCGAGAGAATTAACGGGCTTACGCGTGAGAGGATTTTCCAGCTGTCACGAGGTTACTCGGTAACCGGTAGATTTTACCTAGCCAGAATTCTCGCGGAAGATTCCAGCGATGGCCAGGTACCACGGTGAAAAATAAGAAAATCTTTAGTGGACGAAGATCGAACGAACGTAGTAGTGGCTCGCTATTAATTTTCATCGACGAGTCTTGACAAAACCACTTTGAAAGCGTCCCGGAGACAAATAACATCGTCGCTCCTTTCGTAAGAGTGATACACGGCCACCATCGCTCCTACCCAGAGCTCCTCGCTGCTATCCTGACACAGAATTCCCGAGGTGAAACTACCCTCAAACCTCGATTCCCTTCTAGCCCCTCCAGACCGTCTCGTTTTCTAGCCTCGTATTTCATTCCTCTGTGTGTAAACGCGCCCTAGTACCGCTCGTGGTCATAATTCCGTTTAAGAGCGTCTCTCGAGTAGCAAACATCACGACGACGACGACGACGACGACGTAACGGAGAAGGAAGAGGAGGAGAAGGACGAAGAAGACGTATACTACGAACCACCATAAGATCTTGAATACAGTGCCTCTCCAGGTCGAAATTTGTCCAGAGGGAAAAAGAAAGAAAGAAAGAAGAAGAAGAAAAAAAAAAAGGATAATTGTATTTTATGAATTCGAGATAAGCCGAAAACAGTTTTCAACTTGAACCTCAAGGAGGATGACTCGATGCTGTAGGGGAAGAGAAAGTCGAGGAGGTCGAGTGGGGTGTTGGAAGAAGAAGGGGTTGGGCCGCATAACATCAACATAATTTTCAAGAGCCGTGAGAGGTCGCATTTCCATAATGGGATGCATCGAAAGCTGGGAGCCTGGTTGGTTTGCTTCTATTCTACCATTTCTACTTCGTTCCTCGGTTATACCATCACCTACGCCTATCTTTCTCGCGTTCCTACGACTTTCTCCGTTTCTCTTGATCGTGGTAATCCGCTTCAGCTTCGCATCTGGAAGCAAAACGCCGAAGAAAGCTTGCTCGAGCCGAAGGCGACACCGCAAAACGCCACCTATGCGATTTCTCGTGTTTCGTACGTGATGGATGAGATTCGCCTTTCTTCTTTCTTCACCTGAGATCCTCTCTTTTTTCTTTTTCTTCTTCTTCTTCTTCTTCTTCTTCTTTTCCTTACCGTCACGTACGGTACGTTTCCAGAGCTATCGTCGGACGCCAGCTACACCATACCACGCTTCTTCGTACCTTTTCTTCGTACCTTCGAGTCGACGCGACGGATCGTGTTTAGCTAAGCTTCGCTGGCCACCGTTCGAAATTAAGTTTCCTGCAAAAATTGCTCGATCGGTGTCGAACGATATGAATGCGCCATATGGAGGTACGCTTTGCAGATGTTCGACCAGGTTTCTGTCGGCCGTGTTAAAGGCCACTCTAGTCGCTGCGTCAGCGTGTCTGCCGCTTTTTTACGATCGGCAGCAACTTTATTTTGTGCACACACGCTACGTTTATTCTGAATTTCTGCCGCGTCATGGGTTTTCGTGTCTTTAATACGCGTGATATCGTCAGTAGGAAGAGAGAAAGAGAAAAAGAGAGAGATTTCGACCTGTTATCAACCTGCTTGATACATACAGTCCGCGACACTTGGTTAAGGGAATGATATTTTTCATGTAATTTTTTTTGGTGAAGTTTAAATTAATAAATTTTATTCTTTATAAATAACTTCTCAAAGTACATGTGCACACTTTCGTCAAATAAGACCTATTATGTCGAAAAAGTAACATTGATCAATTTGAACTTCACTAAACAAAAATACAGTGAAAATATCATTGCATTTAATCGAGAGGCGCAAGAATATTTTTACTTTTCCTTAAAATTACGAATACTTTTACAATAAAGAAATAACTTCTCAAAGTACATCTGTACACTTTCGTTAAATAAGACCTATTACGTTGAAAAACTAAAGTTGATCAATTGAAACTTCACTAAACAAAAGTACAGTGAAAATATCGCTGCGTTTATTCAAATGTCGCAAGAGTATCCTTACTTTTTCTTAAAAATTGCGAATATTTTCACAATGAATAGATAACTTCTCAAAATACATGTGCACACTTTCATCAAGTAAGACCTATTATGCTGAAAAAGTAAAATTGATCAATTTGAACTTCACTGAACAAAGATAGAGTGAAAATATCGCTGCGTTTAATTAAGTGTCGCAAGAGTATCCTTACTTTTTCTTAAAAATTGCGAATATTTTCACAATGAATAAATAACTTCTCAAAGTACATGTGTACACTTTCGTTAAATAAGACCTATTATGCTGAAAAAGTAAAATTGATCAATTTGAACTTCACTGAACAAAGATAGAGTGAAAATATCACTGCGTTTAATCAACTGTCACGGACTGTACATCAATGTCAAAGTGGACGGACACTCGATCGAAGAACCTCACTGTAGGTTGCATCAAACTAAGTTTCATACCATCCTATATGTAGTCTCGCTAACTGTTTCGGGACAAGAATGACGTGCTTGAACTTTGACGATAACTGGTCTTCTGATTAACGTCCGCGACATGCAAATAGCATACCTCTTTTTCACGATATTCCGTCGTACTAAATTCTCGACGATATTACAGGCCCAGTTGCTACGGTTGAAACAGCCCAGCGAGAAATGTGCGTTTTACGCACAAAAAAAGAAAAGAAAAGGAGAAAAAAAAAAGAGAAGAGGGAAAAGAGAAACTAATGCTGTTGTACCTGCGGTAGCGGTTTAAACACTCGCGTATACTATAGGCGTAGTAGCATAGGTCTGGCTTGTGTCGTCACATTTCACTGCCACGCGAAGAACGCGTACAGGCGTTTACGCGAGCGGCGATTAACTTTGCAAATGGTTCAGTTGGTATACGAATGGTCGAATGCGAGCTCTCGTTTATCTTCGAAACTCCACACGGTGTCCCGTTGTTCCAAATAAATCAACGACGATTTCTCTTTGACATGTTCAAAGATCGTTCAGTCTTTTTTTTCCCTCCAAGGTTAGCAAGAACTTCCTCTTCGAGGAACTCGGCAAGGAAAGTTGAAAAATTTCCGAGTAGGTGAAAGTTACGAACGATTAATGGTACGAGGGGTGAAAGTTTGTCACGAACGAAATCATAATTGTCCGAATGAAATATCGATGGTAAAGAGTTATGAAAACGATCGATACGTCTCCCATCTAATTCGCGGTTACTGTTCCAACGAACACCAGAAACCATTGTAGGGATATCCCTTTAAAGGGGATCTCGTATAGGGGCAACAGAACAAATTGCCGAGCTAGTGTACGGTTGCGGTCTCGATATCACGTACACAATTGAAATCGGATCTACCCATTAGTACCTTTCAAACGGGCCGAATCGTCATTTCGAAACGCGAACAGGTTTCGTATGTGCGCGGACTACCAATTGTGATATCCAACGTGAGACAGTAGGAGGACATTGACTTCTGAACAAAGCCACAGAGGAAGAAATGCAAATGTGCAGGGAAAGTTTGCGTACAGTTCGCGGATCGTGTTACCGACGATTTCACGAGAACGATGATCTTCGTTAAACTCATCACGCAAGTGTGTTACTTCAATTCGTTTACAAGTACACTCCACTACTGTACAATTCGACAATACTACTTCAACGAGTATTTACGACACTCCAAAGCAGCAAGCATCATTTAAAGATTGTGTTACAAATCGCGATATGGTCGTCACGAACCGAAAGGTTGTCCCTCTTTTTGAGTGAATCCACTTAAGGAATTTACTCGGGATACGGGACTTAGGTAGTGCACGGGAACTTGAGTGAATAAGACACGAAAAGAGTTTTGTTGTTATAAATTTGTGGTTTATTCTACGAGATGTCTATGTCTATGTGAATATATCTACTGTTCGAAAATCGGCGTGTTTCTGACGTGTTGCTGGAAGGGCTTGTTTTTTTATTAATTCGTACTATTTTTCTTATGGTGGAAGAGTATGTGGAGGTGGATGTGTGTTTTCGTGGTTGGTGTAGGTGTTTAGCTATGGGTGTGGTTTGTGAGATGGTGGAGAGAGAAATTTTCCGTTTTCTTTAGTTATAAATTATTCTGCTGGTCCTTGTAATTTTTCTGCCCATGCGGTGACCGGCTGCTCGAGGGTTTTTAGGCTTTCCGGTGAAATATTGTTTTATTGCGGGTTGCGCTCGAGTACGGGGCTTCCTTTCATTACGCTAGGAAGTTACTTGAGCGACTTCTGTTACGCATGTGACAATTGCAAGCATTATTCCGTCAACTCTGTGACGCACCAAACTAATGTCTCCACAAAGTTTGCTTTTGTTTTTATAATACAATGAAATTGATCAATTTGAACAGTAAATACGAGGGTCATTTGAAAAATTCGTAGTTGCAATGTGAAAATGTACTACACTATCTATTAGGTTGTCCCAAAAGTTCCTTTCGTTTTATTGTTAGACATGATATATAAAATCGTTTATTTTCGGTGTAATTCTATAGAATTCCGATTGTTCATTCTTCTCCTTCTCTTCGGAAGATTTACGATGCGATTTTTCCAAAATTTCTGTGCTTTTTCTAACAAAATATTGTTCAAGGTGGTTTTTTTATCTCGTTTAAAATTTCCGACTTTAAACTTTCTGCGTCAATTACGAAACGTTTGAACCGTTATAGTACGATAGTAATAGACGGTGTAAATCTAATTTGCAGTATTCCGAGCACTAGTGCCTTTTATAAAGCAACATAACGTCACATGTTGCAAATGGATTTCCTGATTTTCCATCTTTCAAGATGGCACAGAAAAATGTAAAAGATACTTTCTCGAAAAAGAAACATACTGTTGGAAAGCTAGAAGACAACTAATGACCATAAGTTCAATTTTAAACAGATTGGACTGCATGTTTACTCGAAACGTTGTCAGACAAAGCAGTGTGTGAATATAACAAAAAGAACTTTTGGGACAACCTAATAGTTGTAGATGTGTTTCATTTATAGATGATGATTAGTGGATATTGACAAAATTTGACTTTAGGAATTGTGAGTTGTGACCAGTATAAGAAGTAAACATTGAGAAGATAATAAACGACTCATAAATAATGTAAAAAAGAGCGTGGCGAGAATAGTTAAAGGTTGATTACTAATCAAGAAGCCTTTGTGTAAAGATCGTTAGTTTCTTAATTCTACAATTACGTGTAAAGTGAAATCTTGCTAAATAAAAGTGATTTTTTTTAAAAACGTGTATTCTTCGTTTTCACCTCTGTGACAGGGTATAGAAGAACTGGGAGTGATGATCTGGCGAGCAATGTAGGCAATAAAGTTAGAAAATCTATAGATCTGGTACTTCATGCTGAATAAAATACCGGAAATGGAAATGAATGGGAAACTTCAGCTTATACAGTGCTGCAGTGTTTATAATTCCCTTATTGCAGAGTTTGTACGATTTCGGAAGTGTAGTATTTAGCAGATGGTTAAAAAATGTTAAATGAATGAATTACGGTTCGAATGTTGAACATTTATGTTGGTTGGTAATCGATCGTGCAATTTGGCAACAGCTGCACACGCGTCACGGTAAAGCGGAAGAGTGTTCATTCCACGCTCGCTGAACTTTCTCTGAAGCGCTTGGTTTAAATCGTATCTGGTCAAGTAAACCAAACTCTGGGAGGAAGAGGAGGAGGAGGAGGAGGAGGAGGAGGCTTGGAAAGACTGAATCGGGTAGAATTGGGTTCCAACGGAGTTCCGATAGCGGTTAAGTACATTTGCGGCACAATTACTCAGCACCGCATCAAAATCCGGCCGAACAAAAGCTGCTGTTATACCGGCTGAAAGGTACTAGTTTCGCGATCGTTTCGACATTCGCTTTCAACGTGATTGCGAGTCATTATTCTTGTACAAACAAGGGAGCGAAAGGGACAGACAGGGGTGAGAGAAGTCGAGGTGATAGAGAATGCTTTTTCCAGGATAACTCTCGGGAAGTTTAGAGAGGAGAAATATATAGGCTGAGGTCGTGGTGGATAGAAGGTGCAGGATGAATTCTCGCTGTGGAAAAGTAACTGGAAGTTTTAAAAGGGAGCTCTCCTTTGCCAGAGGAGAAAACTGATCGTTACGTATGCGAGGAAGGCCGACGAGGAAAGAAAGGAAAACTCATTTTGCGCGCACGTATGTTCGTCGTTCGAGAGCCGATGCTGGTCGATCTCAAAGACACCCGAGAGTCTTCCTCTGCTTTCTACGTCGAACCGCAGCCGAGCAAATAAACTGTCGCACTTAAGAGCCTTTAGAGAACGGGTTGACCCAGCAAGGGTCTTACAGTTTGCCCAAGGCGACAGATAGAGCGAAGATGAAAGAGAACTGAAGTAATTACGTTTGGCTCGTGGTGAGACTTTAATCTTCGATCCTGGGACAGTGAGCCAGGGTGAAGGCGTTCTGGAACGGGGGAAAGAAAAAAAAATAAAAGGGGGATCAACCATCCTCGATATTCTGCGCGTTTCCGTTCTCGCGCCTCTGATCCTTGCACCGAGATTCCACCATTTTTGCCTTTCCACGGATGATGACCACGTCGATCCACCATTCTTCCTCTCGTCCTTGCTTCGTCGAATCGCGCCATGTTCTCTCTTTCTCTCTGGTTTCCTTTTTTTCCTCGACATGACCGCTGCTCCATTCTTCCTGGCATTTCCATTCACGGCGCTTGTCGACCCGAAGAGAGCGTATAATACTTCATAGGCTGTGTAATACGCGCGCTTACGCTCTTCTTGTGGAGAAAAACTTGCCGTTTAATTTATCCAACCGCTGGGATAGGGACGAAGATGGAAAATAATCCAGGTCTATCTGTTATCAGGAAGTGGTACATATTTTACGATTTCGGCTTTCTTCTAAACTATCTATTTTTATTGGGTTGAGTCATAAGTAACGTCGTTCTTTGTATCATTCTAAAAAGATCATTTTCTTGCAAAGAACAGTGTTTATTTATTCCAATATGTAGCGTTCTTTGTCAGATATAACATTTTTCCATCGGTCTCCAAGTTTTTCAATGCCATTTTTATCAAATTCAATAGATTTTGATTCGAAAAATCGAACTATTAGGTATATAAATACATTCTTTCAGACTCAGGTCACATAATCAATACAGTCATTCATATCGAAATATACAAGCTGTTAGAGGGATGGTAAAAGGTAATTGATTAATAATGGATATTATTTTGACGATCTGTCTGTTTCCATTCATTTTGAATAAAACTTTGATTGTACACAAAAGTTGGAAAGAATTTATTTCTACACCTAATATGTGTTTATTTATTTATTTATTTATTGGTATACGGGTTTTCACCCTTTGATTAACAAAAGTAATCTAAGAGACAGTTGGATTATGCAGAAAAGTCGTAGGAGGCCAGGACACGCATAGTATCATTTCTGAAAGTTGTAAGGGAGGAAGAAAAATTGAGAAAAAAGTAAAATCTATTAACATTAATAAAAATTCTATTTAGAGTCCTATGAGCTTCAGTACGAAATATTAAACGGTGTCTCAGCGATGACCGAGATGTATTTAAAGAAAATTTGGATGAAATATCAGGACAGCAAGAGAGACCATTTAATATTTGAAAAGCAAAAATAAGATCAAATACTATTCTACGACGTTCAAGAGATAAAAGACATGATAAAAATAGGCGAATAGTTATGATCAAAACGAGACATACAACAATTAAGCTTTGCAACAACAATGTGTTGCTGGATATCTCTCAAAAACGACTTTACTGGCACGTGTGTCATAAACGTGCTTGCAATCTACACTTCAGATGTTGTCCCTTGTATAAATCGCTAGCTACCCAAGCCATTCAAGACTCCAGCGAAACTATGAAGTGGAACCTTGAAACGGTGAATAGGCTAACAATAGAGTGGCCAATTCGTAGTTTCGTGGAATGTTTGAAGAAAAAAAAGGAATGAAATTTAATGGCAACGGTCCCGTGGGTACGCCACGGAACACTATCAGTTTGCTAAGAATCCTCGTTAAAAGTGTACGCCTCCGGACGCAAAATAGGGATTCGTTTGCTCGATCGGGTTCGTTGAATCGGACAGAGGGAAATTTCTCGTTGCTCTAGTTTCGAACGTTTGCCACGCTCAGGCCAGAAACTTCGGGGGAAGTTCCGACGAGTGGAAGTGTAGAAGTTACTCGTCGAGTGCGTATCGCGCTTTCACGAGTACTAGGAAATACCGGGGAACGTCGAGTGAAACTGGTAACGTGGACAACGTACCGTGGACTTCGATTCGCTTCAAAGCAATTAGTTCCACGCACGTGAACCGTGATATCAATAACGAACGACGATCAGATTTTTAGACCTGTTTGCAGCGTAGCGATAGCATAACACAGGGAACCTAGAAAGCCCGAGATTACACGGTCTCTTCGCGTAGGAGAGAAGGACTCGAAGGGCATGAAAATTAGCCCGGGCTTCTTGGCCAATTTGCGGGCTAAGATACCATGTCGAAGTTGGACAAGTTTATGACTTACCGGAAGATTCACCGTCCTGTCTGTGATAACGTTCGGTGTAGCGTGCGCAAGCATGACCGAGTAGCGATGGTGTATGTAAGCGCTTAGGTAGCTGGTTTCATTAACAGCCGCGGGTATTATCAAATAATAACTCGAATCTCATGGTGGTAGAGTGCCCGTTGTCCCCAAGGGCTACTATCCTAGATCGATAGCAGTTTCGACTCGTCTCTCCGAATAACATTCTCCCGAGTACGCTTACGTCTTATCTCTATGGTTAAATCTCGCCGCTATTCACTTTCCACTTCTGTAACCTGCTTTAGCCAAAGTAATCCCGAGATCGTTGAGCTCAACGTTGCTCCCTTTGTTGAAAATAATATTAGTCGAACAAGGACGCATCGAGTAACGATGATCGTTGTTAGGGCTTTTTTCTAACGATTTATAGCACGATCGCACAGAAAGGCTGTTTTCCAGTTTAGGATTTCATTTATTATTCGCATGTTTTAACACATTCGCGACCGCTGACGTGAATTCACGTTCTGCTTAGTTGGTTCACGTCTTGCTTTAACGATACAAATTTGCGGCAACCAGTTTCAGAATTTCATTATTTTCACCGGTACTCAGTGTTAGAAACGGAAAAAATTTGCCGGTCGCGAATGTGTTAATATTCATCCTAGCGAAGGCCGATAGAATTGCTTTATTAGAGCTTTTAGTGGTTCGTACCTCTCGCGCTTAATAGCTTAAGAACATGCCGTAAATCTCGGGTTCCCGAAGAGTGCATTTGTATGTAATGTCTGCTAGCCGATGAGTTACCCGGAGGAATTTCCCAAATTTATTATAAATATTTACTCACCCCTTGGAATCATCTTCCACTCTTCCAGAATAACACGCGTAAAGGACGCACTGGAAGCATTTGGCGGGAAAATTAGACACGCTGATTGGTAATGAATATTGCAAAACTTTCACCAATCAGCATGAACCTTTCTCAACGCGTCTCAGACGAGGACGAGTCAAAATAAATTAAAAATTGAATAGTCCAAGAGTATAGGCGGAAAAAGTCCACAGTAGAGAAGGAAGAGATAAGATAGATAATTGTAACTATAGTCCGAAATACTTGGATGGTCCTTTGGTTAGTCACATTGGAATCGAAACCAACAACTTCTATTTACAACTTTCGATATTTATATACTTAAAGATTGTTCTTCCTTTAACTTCAATACCGAATGTGTTTCACATACATTTAGCTTCTTTCCACGATCTATTTTAAACACTTTACTATGTATTTTTCTTTTTTTTATCAAATAAACACGAAGGAAAGTAGTGCACACTTTATCAGTTACGTTTTATTAGGTTGTCACAAAAGTTTCTTTCGCTGTAATCGTTTATTTTTGGTGTAATTCTATAAAATTCTGATTTTTCATTCTTCTCCTTCCCTTCGGAAAACTTACGATGTTAGGTTATTCCAAAATTGCTATGATTTTTCTAGAAAAATATTGTTCAAGGTATTCTTTCATCTGATTTAAAATTTCCGACTGTAAACTTTCTGCATTGATTATGAACCGTTTGAACAGTTACAGCTGCATTCGCCAATAATTCCCGTTTAAATATTCCCTTGCTACTACTATTATGGGACAGAGGGAGTAACATATTAAATTATTCATTTTTTCTTTTTCAATTTATAGTAGCAAACAAGAAAAAGTATCTTTTCGTTCCGAAGTGTAGATATCGGTTTTTCTTTCGAGAAGATTTACAGAATCTAGCTTACAACAGGACGAAAACACTTCGCGGCGTGGTCGTCGAAAACGTTCACGCGACGGAGCAAAGAATTAAGCTCGTTTAATACTCAACGGTGAACACGAGAGTAGGCTCGGCGAGACGTGAAAGCGTTCGCCAAAGTCGTCTTCCACCGAGTCACGAATACGCTCCTTTGCATAGCTCGGAAACATTGAGAAAAAGGCCGGCGAAGAGGCAAGAAAAGAGGATGAAAATGGTCGGCGATGGCAGAGGGGACGTTGCTGGAAGGCCACTCGCAAGATTTGCCAAGATTTACGTGCTCGGAATTCCCCGCATGAATGCTTCGAGTGTAAGAAATTCTTCGTACCTTCGAACGACGCCGCTGAAACCCACTCCTCTCTCTCTCTCTCTCTCTCTCTCTCTTGCTTCTTTGATAGCAATTATCTCCGTCGTGGTTGGTTTCGAATCTTGATCCATCTAAGGAACTATCTAACGAAATTTGCCGTCATTGAAGTAGCGGATGTTCGGTATCGAACCATAAATGAACCATATCGAACTTTACAAATGTCCCTCGCATTTAATGTTAAAATTGATAAGTCTCTGTATATTATAAGAAGAAGTAAACTTCGTCGAGATACTATCAACGAGAATCACCTCTCTCTAAATAGGTTTGCGTGATTAATTTAACGCAGCTCACCATTCTCGTCAAATCATCGTTAATACGGTACGCAAACGGTACAAGGGGTGATCTGGTTGAAGTCAAGATGAAGGAGATAAACGAGTTTATTTGCAACGGCTCGATAGCCAAAAGGGGGAAATGAATTCGTACGACAACAATTCGAGTAGAATTAAACGCGCAGCTGTGGCTGTTCGTCGTTCGGTGTCGCAGATTAGCCGAAGTCGTTAAGCCGAGGTTGTTGTCGTAACTCGATTAATGTATACAGGCTGCCCTCGTGAATCGAGACATATACAGTCTATTCAAAAAGTTCTCGAACTCATATTATAGAACAACTTCTAATGACGGCATCGTTGTTTCAAGACTAAACCTAGTTATCTGTAGATCTTTTCTTTATCAACTTCATTTAACCTCAAAATATTTAATCCTTTGTCCGGAGAACACATTTGAAATTTGCTCATTCCTTTTCGTTGTCACTCTTAGCACGATGGAATAGAGCTGAGATACAGTTTTGCTTTTTAATTCGAACCGTACCATGTGTACCATTATATACACGTTCAATTTTCCATTCAAACTCATCACCAGTGGTACACGCTGATATTTATTTAATACACTAAACATATGCTCTCTCTGCCCCATAATAATAGCAGCAAGTGAATATTTAAAGGGGAATTATTGGTGAATGTAGCTGTAACTTATGTTGTAACGCAAAATTGCGAAGCCTTCGATCAAAATCAATGCTTCGTGATATCTGTCGTTTGTTTCGACACATCTTTCAATTTTTAGGGTAACAAATTATTACAAATTATAACTATTTTTCTAATTTCATCCGTTGGATAATGTTTAGGGGGCGTCTGAGGGATTCAGAGATGATAGTTTAAAAAAAACACATAGTCTACTGGTCTCTGATAATTCTATACATAGACAATTAAAAATTTAGCAACTGGAATTATGTTTTATTTAAGAATTATATGAAATAAGAAGAAAAATAACGTAAACTTTATTATTAATATTTCATTATGTGAAAAGAATAGAAAAGTAAGATAAAACGTAGCTTATAAATCTTGTTTTTTAATCAAATAATATTTAAGGAAAACTAATGCATCCAACAGGTCATATTTCATGGATGAACGTAATTTGGTTACGAAAATTACCGCCGATCGAAAAAACTTTTTCACTGTTTATTGACATGGGTCGAATCGATACCAGCGTGTTTAATAATTTTTCGACCGTTATGGATTTTGTTTAGTAACACCAAAGATTTTCAATTCTTTTTGAAAGGATGACTCACAAAAATATCATTGACTTTCAGTTTTTCGAAAAAATCCGGGTTTTACGGTTAGGCAAATTTTAACAACAAATCGGTTTTAATCGGTTTGTAAACTCTAGTCGGTACACTCCTGTGTATAAATCACCGGACACTTGATAAATCTAGGATGCGAATTTCGATAATTTTTGGTTTTGCATCAGATTCTCGAACGAAGACTACCCTTTTAACTTTGCTTGAAAATTTTCGAACGGAAAATTCGTTCAACTTAAACTGGAAAAGAAGGCTTGACCTTCCCAACTCCAGATTTTCAATTATTTTTCACACTAAATCTATCGACATTTCACATATACCTAATCATACCGTGAACATTCAGCAAAAATACAGTAAATTTTTCTGAAAAATATACTATTTACTATTTTGCGAAAATGCTTAAAGTTTTAAATATATTTCCTCTCGAGTGTTCATTTCCCGTAAAAAATCAACGTGACTGAGGACACTTAGGTTTTCGGCTGGCGATATTTCACCGGCGTACAATGTGTTAATATAAAATGATTATTACGAACAATTAGATAGTGTATATACGATGAATAAGGTTTACTAGGCGAGGGATTCAGAGATGACAGTTTAAAAAAATACACACAGTCTATATTTTAATCTACTTTAGCTCTCCTTTACCATACCAGTTGTTCTACCCTCTTTCCTATCACGTATCGGGTTTTATTTCTTTGCCAAAGAAGATGTTTTCCGCCTTCGCCAATTAGGCACTTTCTTGAATCCACGCCTTTCGTCATCCCTTTCCACTACAATTTTGGTGGGAACGTTTTGCACCTCGGATAGTCATCTACCTGCACTTGCTAAAGTGACAAGATTTACGATGTGACTATTTCTATATCTCGGTCGGTAGAAATTAAGGATGCCGTCTCTTAAATAGCTTAACGTAATTACTTTCGCCCCTCAAAATTTAACCTATGGTCACGTTTGCATCATAAACCTCGTCATCAACGCAGCTGTAGAACATGTGGACTATTAAACCTTTATAATTCTCAAAACGAATTTCTCTCGGCGAGAAATACGCGAGAAGGTCGAACAATGATTAATGCTTTCTCAAAAATAAGTATTTTTTAGGATCGTATCATAAACCACGTATGTTTGAAAAGGAATCGGATGAATTGTTCCATTACGGATGGAACACCGTTCGATTTCCTAAATTTTCGTTGAACATTTGTATCGCGTTACTCGCGAGTGAGTAATTATCGTTGAGCAAAGTGCTCCCTGGCGAGGAGAGAATCAAATCGATGTGGGTATAGCTGGGAGGCAGTCATGCGAGCATGGCGTACTATTAGTTGCGAAGTAACTTGCCACACGTAATAAGGATCGGTTAATTGCGAGGGTAATCTCTTGTGCTTGTCGTTATCTGTTGTCCGTTATCTATTGCTCCATAGAAGGGTAGCAAGGAGGTTTTCAAGAGGACTTTGACTGTAGGTTGTGGTCAAAGCGCAATATCCGGCTGGTATTGTAAAACAGTGTTCACCGTTGCACCAAGTTTCTTGCAATTAGGCTGAATCATCGTAAATTTATCGCCACCGATTCACCTCGGTCGTTAACTAACGGTTCTCGAATAACTCCTCTCCGCGTTAATTTGTACGCTCAAAAGGAACGATCAGAGGAATGGGGAAACAATCGAGCAACGGGTTGTGAACCCATCCTCGTAATTTGATTCTTTGCAGATGGTATCGCGTCGAATTCCACGTTTCACGGTAGAACGGTGGATGAGAAGTAAAGGAGAGAGGGAGAGGATAGAATATTCTCGTTATCGCAGAGATATTTGCCACAAATCGGTAAACGATGCCGAATGGCCGACAAAGGAACTGGCTCGCGATACCTTCTCTCTGTATATCTCGCAATCGTGGAGGAATGCTCTGGCAAACGGTGGCTGGAATGGATTCGAGAGAACGTTATTACGTTACTGGGAGTTTCAAGTGAAAACGGTTATCGACAACGCTTATTTATAGACGCATTTACAGGATACTCGCTCGGAAAAAGTTTTACAAGCGTGTCCCTTTTGATTCACGGAGGTTGAAAGAAACCAACTGTGTCTGCCCATCCTCTTTCCTCTTTCCTCTTTCACTGTCCTATTGTAAGAGCAGGTATTTATGTTTTCTCCGAATAAACGACGCTCTCGGTTCATCCTGGGTTAGATAAATAGGTTTTAATTTAAAGCTCCCGGCTGAAGTTAATATTAAACCTACACCGGTGAAACATTATTTTCTTCTTTTTTTTCTTGTTTTTTTTTTTGCAATATCATTCCGTAGCCAGGATGAAGCTTTCCAGTTTTAATTTATAGTTAGAAGGATATGAAAGCGAGCCTTAGCGAGCGTCGTCGACACTTGGCAGGTTCATTTTTGTCTCTATATTAGAAGCCTAATAAATCCTCGTTACGTTCTACCGGTCTCTTTGTAACGTTTCTCCCCCTTTCGTTAACTAGCTTCAGTTTAATGCGTTACCTGGCAAACGTTTCCCACAAATTGAGTTCGTCGTTCCCAGAGCCAATGCGTTTCAAGCTACCGACGATTAAGTGAAACGGCGAGTCAAGACTGCGAGTTAAATCTCTCCTTTCTGACAGAGAAACACGAGACATTCGTTGTTTCACGGTTATTCTTTACGAGCGGGGAACTTTCACGGTAGCTCCACTGTGTTTCGAGATATAATTCCTTTCGAGTGGTCAATTAAACCGAAATTTTCTAGGATCTCTACGAATTTCTTTCTCCTCGTTTTATCAGCGGGAATAAAAAAAAAAATAACAAAGTATTTATCAAAACGTAAAAGCAACTCAAAGGAACTAGCGTGGTGTGTACGTGTTACCAAATAGAAGTTCAAATTTGACAGGGAAATAGCTACTCGTCGCGTGTCCGCGAAATAGAAAAAAAGAATAGAGAGAGAGAGAGAAAGAGGAGTATTTCGATTCAATTAATATTCCATCCCGGAACGTGATTTGAATTAATATTAGTTCGATGTCCACAGATGTGATCTTCGTCGCGGGCACGTCACGTTCCTCGTTCAATTGCTCTTCGTTTTATTGGAGAAAATTGAGAGACGAGTGAACGAACAAGTTGGAAAAAGGGGAGGAAAGGGAGAGATGGAACGGGGAAGTCGAAAAACCGGTGTAGATTTTTCGAATTGCACAAAAAATTTGACTGGATATGAGAGGTAACGGTACGTCGATTGTGTCCTAACGATCGACCCATCGACCGTTAATTTCTCTCGCTTTGATTCCCTCCTCCTCACCCTGAAGCTTGTTACGCACGCTCCATCGAGTTGTTGATCGAAGATGAACATTTTTCGAGAAAAAGCGTGGGCTATAATTTTAATCGGCCACTACATCAATATTCCTCCGCGGAAGGGACGAACGAGTTTTCCGATTCAATTAATATTCCGTTCCGCGGCGCGATTTCAATGAAATTTACTTCGAATCTCGTCGATGCGGTCTTCGATCTGGAGTCGTCACGTTCACCGTGAATCGTTTCTCGTTTCACCGCTCTCCCCATGGCTGGTTGACGGATGAAAAATTAGAATTGTAAAGATTCCCGCGAATTCGATAAATCGCGCGAGTACAAACATCATTTCGATGGAAGATGAGCTATTAGAATTACATGGCGATCGCGTCGATCGATCGTTGCCGCGAGAAACACGCGACGAGTGAAACTTTGTAGATTTATCACGTCGAATCAACGTGCTTTCACGTTTCACAGTTAAGCTTGTTCAATTGAAAATACGAAAAAGGTGTTTAAATAACCGTTCAGTCGTCTTTCTTCTATTTTGTGCGTTTTTCAAGACACGGGTCTAGAAATTATTCGGTCCAGTAGTTGTAAATTTGAGAGGCTATCGGAGTACTTAAACATTTCTGTCGATGTGTGATTTTGCACGTTGGAAGAACGAGTTTGGAACGCGATCCGCGTCTTGGCGTCACGTTTACCAGGACGAAGAGCCAGTGGAGGCAGTTTGGAGCACGGATCGGTCATCCGTCGTTGGTTCACGACGTGTGAACTGTAAATTGCGGTGGCGTAGCCGCTCGAGAGCGGCATTCCGCTCGAGTTCCTAATGCAAACGTAATCTAACTAAGGTCAGCGCATGCTGCTTTGTAAGCCACCGGTCGTTCGGAATTAATGCAAGGCCTACAATCCGCCGCCATTTCGGAATTGTGTTTAGAACCTGTCCAGCGTGTTTCGTTTACCCTTGCGCCGTTACAAGAGGCTAGGTAATCTAGTCAATTACCGTACTTTTCTTCGAATCAACAACGCTGAAATTTCCAGGAATTTAGTTCTAAAGTATCCACGTTGCGGGGCCATGTTGTGCGTCTAGGTGAAACTTGTTCCGCTCAATCTGTGATTGTACGTTTCACAGTGAACGCGATTCGGTCTGGCAGCTCGCGACCAAATATCAATTCGAACGGGTGAATTGTATGGAAATTCGCGTTACGTCATGGCAACTCTGCCGTAGTTCCTTAGGGGAAGCTCTGGATCAGTTGCGATCCGCTGGATAGAGAACGCGAATTGACAACGTCGTGGATATTCTCCTCGACGGCACTCGTCGTTTTGCTAAGGGAGTTGCAACGTATTAGGTTCGAAGGTGCATGCCGGCGGGAAGATTGAATCGGGGTAACGACATTTCGGTTTTCAATTTCGTTTATTCGCGCGGGAGAATCTACGCGAGTTCGGGTAGTACGTTATCGAGGATTCGTGGTATCGTTCTACGCTACTTCTCCTCGCAGTTATATTCACCAAAGGATGTATACACAGCGATAAAGGGTACTATGAAGCGTGCGATATTACTTATGTACATACGTGTTACAGTTTACCTCGCAGTTATGCCGATAAATATCGCTTCGAAGGTTACAGTTCATCGGGCATTGGTTATTCTCGTTAAGTTAGGCGTATCAACGGGGGAAGGTAATCATCCTTGAGCCATGCAAATAATCGTGCCTTCTCTTTCGATGAATCGTGGAATTACCCTAACTACACGTTACTCCCATTGATATTCGGACACATTTTGAAGCAAAATAACTTTCTTTTTTAAATTGAATTGAGTTTTGATTGAGTTTTCGTGAGAAGTTAAAAGGATTAGTTTACTAGATGATGTGGCAAAAACATTTTGAAGAAATGGTAATTAGTCGGAATTGCAAAGAACACAGTAAAGTTCTCTTTTCAGAACTCTTTTATCTGGGCTTGTAATGAAAATGTAGAAAATATGTTTTGTAGGTTTATTTTTCGTTATATACATGCTGAAAATTGCATCGAAATCGATTGATGCAGGAACATAAAGGACAGGCATTGGAAGATGGAAGAATCCACTACACGTTCAGACAGCAAATCAGAACACACACAGAGTTTATTAAATAACACGCACAGACACTCCAGACAGATTTTTTCATAATATATCATTCCATTTCGTTATACATTAGACACTGCTAATATACATTCAAACATTCGACCCACACACTTTAGTATTGTAATTCATCACTGTTAAATATTAATAAGTGCAAATATACAGGGTGTTTCCTGTAACGTTACTCACGGTTTTTCACCTATTTGCAGCCATCTGACAAAAAAAAGTTTACAACAAGAGTTGTAGGGTATGAAGTGCACAATAGATATCAGTAAACAAAATTTCGAAAACAGTTTGTTTTTATGGCGAAGTCAAGGTCACCTTGGGTTTTACGAATAGGACCATATATTTTTGTTGTTTTCCATATCTAGAGGACATCGAGACGAATTCAAAACACGTATTGCATGATATTTTTATTAACATATTACTTGATTTACAGAAGTGGAAATGTGAAATATTTTGCTCAAGGTGGAATGCATTTCGAACATGTAATAAAATAAAGTGCATTTTTCTTATGTTTTAGTCACGTGTTTACATTCGGTGATCTCTTCGGCATCAAATAATGTTCACACTGTCAAAGTCAAATACGACGAAAAGCAAAATATTTCACATTTCCACTTCTGTAAATCAAGTAATATGTTAATCAAAATATCATGTAATACGTGTTTTGAATTCGATGTCCTCTAAATATGGAAAACAAAAAAAATATATGGTTCTATTCGTAAAACCTAAGGTGACCTTGACTTCGCCATAAAAACAAACTGTTTTCGAAATTTTTTTTACTGATATCTACTGTGCACTTCATACCCTACAACTCTTGTTCTAAACTTTTTTTTGTCAGATGGCTGCAAGTAGGTGAAAAATCGTGAGTAACGTTACAGGAAACACCCTGTATATCGCTGTTCAATACGGTGTGTGATTCGTTTAATAAACAATACAGTCCACTATCCATTTTGCATATTTCGAAAGACTTCACTGGAATCCACAAAACAGAAACCAGTTCGAATTCTGCTTCATATTAACACCTAACCAACCAAATGGGGAGATCTCTCCTCGTTTTTGAAAGAACTCGCTGCATGAAGGATTTAAAAAAAATATAAACTTGTACGAGATTTTAACTGGTAGCAGAAGAAAACTTCCTCACCGGAAATATAGGACTCTTTGAGTCTTTCAAGCAATGAAGATTACTATTTCGCGTCGTTTGTGAAAAATACGCGGTTGGTTAAGTGTTAACGTCGCGGAAAACAATCGTCGACGCTGTGACGCGATAACAATGTTTATCAATAAGAAACAAAGAGTCTCGCGAGACGGTAACGGTTCTCGCGTGATCGTTCGCGTTCCTTTTCCCCCATAAACGTTTCCGCCAAGTGTTTCATGTCTCTTGTTAGCTACGAATTCGTCTGGATTTCACGGCAGATTCCTCGACTGTGAATTTCCGTGGTGGCATTGAAACGTGTAGCATGTCGAGGCGGAGCGGACGAGTGCGCCGGTGGTAAGGTGCCTTCCGACTTTGCGATTTCGCGCTGCAGGGAAACATGGGTACTCCCATTACATCCAACGTGGAAGTACCCGTAAGCTGGTCGGTGATGTTTGTAACTGTTACGGATTTAAACCCAGCGTTATATCCCCGCATACCGAAGGCTCTCCAAATTTCACCATGCAACCACGCTTATCCTTTTGACCGTACCAAGGACTTACTTCGCGATATAACGCGTCGCAGTATCCCCGGAAAGCGAATGAAAATGCGATTGCCGCTATCCTATCTGTCCCCTGCTCCCTCCTTTTCCTTTTAATACCTCTCCGTTTCGTACATTCGAAGGGAATTAGAGACAGCTAGTTTTCATACGCAGGAAAGAATCGAGGTTTATACCAGTGCTCCGTAACCTTCTATCTTCTACGGTACAACAACGTTTTTTCGATAATTCCGCGGCACACCACAAGTAAAACCTTGCAAATACATCAATTACAGTAATACCTATATGTTTTTATTAGATAAAATACACAATAAAATAGCTCTATGTATGTAGATATTTACTTTTATTTAAGTTTTGTAAGTAAAAGTGTTAGGTTTTCTTAGTAACGGTTTATGGCACGATCGCACCAACAGGCTGTTTTTCAGTTTTCGATTTAATTTATTATTGTGGGATTGGAAGGTTTGTAGTTTAGGAATATTAAGAATATTTAAGACTTAAGCTAGGTCAAAATGTTCCGATAGTACACTATGTTTTGATACGTTTGTTTCCACACGGCTGCTCAATCTACTCTGCCCGCTTTTCCGTTTCCGGATGCTCTCACCCCGAATCTCTCACACTCTCTCTCATTCGCAGTGCAAACAATAGTGCTAGTACATTTAAAACTAAACAGGCCCCGGTTCTGTAGACCGAGTAAGTTTTATTTAACACGTTGACGCCGGCGCCGATATTCAGAGTTTTCTCTGTTAGGCGGCGTTTGAATGCACGGTCTGCTTCGTGGAGCGATGCAGCGTTAGATTATACTATTGAACACGATTTTTGCGCAGTAATACCCACTAGGTGATTCTTATAGATCTCGATAAGCTAAAAACGAATCTGAAATCAGTGTGTCCCACCGTGATGCACGCTGGCGTCAACGTGTTAACACTTCGACGGCCCTATTGTGCAGAAACCTATTGTATTTTTTACAAGTTTGCAACCTTATGTAGACTAAACAATATGCTTGAAGACAGAACATCGAACAAATAAAAGAAAACAGATAGAATAAGTGCGTTCTTGACCATCCTATATTTATATTTGTATTTCATCACTTATTATTTATAAAATCAGAGAATCTTGTCGCCAGTATTTTTCACAAATTTCAAACGAATTAAAAAAAGAAAGACGCGGTAAATGTGTTCCTGATCATTTTTGATTTTTCAACTTGCATTTTATCACTCATTATTTACATGAAAGTCAATTGTCGTTTGTTCATCTGCTTGTGCGAATAAAATTACAAATATGTAACCCCGGCCGAAAAATCCTGGTTGAACAAAATCACGCTAACTTGACAGCGGCTGTCAAAGTGTTAATACAATTTAGTGCAATGTGAACGCGTGTCGTGTGTTCGTTACGAACCCGAGAACTTTCATTTTTTCTCTCTGGTTTTGCGTTCCTTCCTGTACTATTTTACATGGGCGTAGCACTCTTTCAGGTAGAGCTTGTCTTCGTCAAAAATTATTTTCATTGGTTTTTTGAGAAGCTCTTGGAAGCTCCACTTTTCTGGCAGAGTAGTGGAAAACTTGGGTTTTCCTCAAGTACGTGAATTAGTCGCCACGTGCTTGTTTTTCCGTAAAAAGGTTTGGTTAGGTTAGGTTAGGTGGAATATTCGAGGGGCGCTATCATGGTCATGAGCTCCTTACACGTTGTAAATTAATTTCGATAATGACGGTTCTTAATTTGCAGTAGTCGTGAAATGTCGAAGGCGAAATCTTCGACATCTGCAAGTTTATTTTTCTAGCGGTGATCGTAAACCATGCTCTGTTACAATACGAACGGTGTTTGTACAGCTGGCACGTCGTTCGACGAGATTCGTATATTTAATTCTCCGTGTCTACAGGTGCAATTGTGCCATGATTTCCCGGCAAAAAAAGGCCGGGCTTTTGTTTCGCCATGGCGAAATCGTTTTCGATTATTCGCGACGATTAAAAATCGCGAGCAAGCTACCGCGTTATTCGCCAATCCGGCAGAAGTGGCTGGAACGTGACATCGGCACTGGCAACTCGATCTCGCTTCTAGTCGAACCAATTTAAATATCGGTTGGCCCACAGCTGCACGATAAACGTACGCGAACACTCGCCTCGCTCGAACGGCGTGCAGCTATATTTTCCAGATTTTCGATTTGCCAACGTCCCCGTTGCTTTCGTTTCATCCCTGCTACCACCAATCGTCCCACCACTCTCTTTCTCTCTCTCTATACAAACTTCCGCCACGTTTCTTCATCTCGTTCCCTCTAAATCGAACATTTAATCGGACATTGAAATCTCCCGCCACCCTCTCAGATGTTTCGCGTTCCATTGGCAGCAGCGTCTCCGCATTTTTCTTTCTACCTTTCTATCGGGTCATCCTGAAAGCTCGACGTTACATCACCGATCGAAACCAAGCTTCTTTCCACGTTGAAAGGAATTCCGATCGATCGGTATGAGTGTAAACCTACCCTTTCGTGTTACATCGGAATTTTCACGGTAGCCGAGTTACTTCTATCCGGCGAAATCAAAATTTTTCATCCTATTTTACCGAACACGTTGAAGATACCCATAAAGGTCCTATAAATAATCCGTGTGACGGTGAATGTGTTTGTTTGGGTTAAGTTTGATTACTCGTATTTAATTGTGGAACCGTTACGCGATATATTTTATACTTGGAGATGTACTCGGTGTTTGGGTGCGTCACAGCGTTGACGGATGATGTTTGCAACGATTAAATGACGCTTGATACTTTTAAGTGTTGTAAATACTCGTTGAAGTAGTTTCTCGAATTGTATAATAGTAGACTGTAGTTATGATTGAATTGAAGTAATACACTTTGTATCAAAATGTATATGTACAAGTATAACAATGTTTGAAGTGTATGTATGTTCTTGAATGTTGTATCTTTCTGAATGAATGTATCTTTTATGCTACTTGTAACTACTCTGTCATTAATGTATACTTAATGTTTTACTCGATACTTTGCTTAATGGTTTGTGTTTAATGTTTAATGCTTGATTTTCAATGTTCATTGCTCTAAGAGCGTTTATGTCTGCTGTTTTGTAAACTATGTGTGTCGTTGTCATTCGTTTACGAATTGTAAATACTCGTGGAAGTAGTTTCTCGAATTGTATAATAGTAGATTGTAGTTATGATTGATTTGAAATAAAACACTTTGTATTAAAATGTATATTTACAAGTATAACAATGTTTGAAGTGTATGCATATTCTTGAATATTGTATGTTTGAGAATGAATGTATCTTGTATGTTACTTGTACTACTGTATTACTAATGCGTACTGCTGCGTTACTACTTTACCTAATTTTGCTTAATGCTTTTATTCAAATGTTGCAAGAGTATTTTTACTTTTTTACTAAAAATGCAAATATTTGTATAATGAATAAATAACTTCTCAAAGTACATGTGCACACTTTCGTCAAATAAGACCTATTATGTTCGAAGAATAAAATTTATTAATTTGAATTTCACTAAACAAAAATACAGTGAAAATATCATTGCATTTAATCGAGAGTAGCAAGAATACTTTTACTTTTTCTTAGAATTACGAATACTTTTACAATAAATAAATAACTTTCCAAAGTACATGTGTACAATTTCGTTAAATAAAACCTATTATGTTCGAAGAATAAAATTTATTAATTTGAATTTCACTAAACAAGAATACAGTGAAAATATCATTGCATTTAATCGAGAGTCGCAAGAATACTTTTACTTTTTCTTAGAATTACGAATACTTTTACAATAAATAAATAACTTTCCAAAGTACATGTGTACAATTTCGTTAAATAAAACCTATTATGTTCGAAGAATAAAATTTATTAATTTGAATTTCACTAAACAAGAATACAGTGAAAATATCATTGCATTTAATCGAGAGTCGCAAGATTACTTTTACTTTTTCTTAGAATTACGAATACTTTTACAATAAATAAATAACTTTCCAAAGTACCAGTGTACAATTTCGTTAAATAAGACCTATTACGTTGAAAAACTAAAATTGATCAATTTGAACTTCGCTAAACAAAAATACAGTGAAAATATCACTGCGTTTAACCAAATGTCGCGGACTATAGATACAGTATCTCAGTCTGACGATCAAATGTGACTAATTTTCTAAGGATAATCTGCCAGACCGAAGGTTTCTCACGTTCGCATTGCGATGCAACAATGTTGAAGAAAGCGTGTTCGACGTGCTCGAGCCGATCTCAAATAATTGGAATTGTATCATTACAACGACGTTGGTTGCTCGAAGTTGATCGATGAAAGTTTCCACGTTACGTCGCTCACATCTGTGGAAAGGAACGATTAAAAGTTTCATTATTGCCTCTCCTCTCTGGATTATAGGTAGCTACATAGGAAAGGAATGATCCTTGCGGATCGCTCGAATTCTTTCGATTAATCCTCTACGGACGAACTTGAATCATACGAGAAAAAAAAAAAGGAAGTTCGTTTCAGCAAAAAGTTAACGAGGTATTAACTCCTGACGTGGAATCCCGTTGCCCTCGATACGCGAGGCCCCTTTTATCCTCGGCTTCTCAGCTTCGTCTCTTCGTCTCGAGATTTCGTCGGAAAACAACCGTCCCTCGAGTGAACGTTAAACTTAGGAGCTTGAAAAAATAAGGCCGTTGCCTGGCCTAGAAGCGGTAAAACGTGTCGCTTGTTACGGGACAAAATTCGAGCGCAACTTCTTCTTCAGCTCTGTACGCGACAGGAATGTCTCTGTCGATGGTTATTCAATTTGAAACGCAATCTACTAATGGATTTCGTGAAAAAAAAAGAAAGAAAGAAAAAAAGATACTAATTCCGACGTTACATCGAACTGTTCGTACAGGAAGCTTCCGGATGGTAGGTGAATTTGTTTCGCGTAATTCGCGTTGCGGAAAACTTTTACGAGCCTGCATACACACAAGCAACCTCTCCACTTTCCTCTTTTATCCCTCTCTCTCTCTCTCTCTATCTTTCTTTTTTCTCCCTTTTTTGTATCTTTTTTAATCACACAAAAGAACTCGAGTTTTTCATCAACATAAAAGCGTTTGTTCTGAACACGTGCGAAAAATGTCGCGATTAAATCACGCATCTCACACCAGCACCACGCTTAGGGAGAAGGTATTCAATTAGAATGCGAGCAAGGATTTTCAGGTGAGACTTATTCGACTTGAAATACAATCGGCTAATGGAAGAGGAGCGGGTAGAGATCGGTAGCTGGTGGTTGGGTGAACGAAAATAGGATTGGAAGTGGGTCGAAACGCGGCATTTTCTTCCCGCTCGTTTCTCCTTCTTCGACAAAGCCTCTGGGTATATATATACCCGCTTACCGACGCTGTGTTCTTGGACAAAAAACGAATGACTGGATTTTCGAAGATTCCAAAGGCGGACGGGGCACGTCGTTGCCTCGTTTAAGCCACTATTTCTCTCTTTCTCTCTCTCTCTCTCTCTCTCTTTCTCTACTCCTTCAGCACTCGGTGTGCTGGATTATATTCTACCTGGGTGACGCAGAGCACTTGGTGATAAAGTGGGATCGTTTCTTTACCTCGTTTACCTCTCGCGATGATCGTACTGCTTCTTCTAGCTTCGTATACGCTTTGTCTTTTTTTAATCACTTATAATCGAATGATACGTGATGATTTAATGTATATACACATTTGAATGGTAGTTGTGTCTCCTGAATGAACCTAAAAGTAAGTTAAAATCATGGAAATAAACATTTTTCTTTTTACTGCAAAAAAGAATACAACTTTCTTTAAAATATTAAGCTTTTTGTTCTGAGGTCTACCATTTTACGAATTTTTAATTGTTTTTTTTCCAGTATCTTAGGTTCATTCATTTACTACAGGTATATAGTAATCAGATTTCTTTGATTGGCTGTTTTAGATAACAAGAACCGACACTAGAGTGTACACCATTTTATAAATCGATTCAGGAAGCTTGTAGTGCATCATGCTGTACCTCCGCCATTTTGTATTTTATTTAAATAAAAAAAATTTCAAATTGAAGTTGAAGTATTTATTAAACAGTCCTCGAAACCTTAAAAATATTTATTCATTCCTTATCCTTCAAAATAATTCTTGAAAATCGGCTTAATTTCGGCTTCCTACGTAGAGATCCCACTTAAGTGGATTGTATAAGTTTTGAGTTACTCGACGTATGTATATACTATTACGACTAGTCTAATATTTGAGCCGCTTATTTTGAAAGTGGTCTTTTCAACACAATACGAACTGTTTGGAATTTTTTCAAGCTGTTCTTTGTCATTTATGATTGTTAATTAGTCGTTTGATCACTCACGGTAGATATAGGTATATTATATCAAGTAGATTTAGTAGGTAGATTTAGTATTAAACTACTTGTTATATTGCGGATAAAATTATGTCTCTTCTGGTAGCCTGATGGGAGTTAGATCTGCGAAATTTGGTGTTGTAAACCAATTTGCAGGCCGTGTCGTCTAATCTCTCGCCACAAATTTTAGTCTTTTACGATCGAATACGTAATGACTGCAGGTCGCAACAGTCTTCTTTTCACGAGCGGTCGTGCTACCGTCATAAACACGGCTGACCGGTTAGCAGAAACGTAATTCGAATTCCGCCCCGAGGAAATGGACTGGAAGTATAAACTATCAAAGAAAGTGGATTTCACCGGAGACTGTGCTTAACGAATCGTACGAAGCTGATTTTGCAAGCTGTTTAATTCACCGCTCAGCTAGTCACGTGTGCAATCCTACGTTTTTCCTTCGTGCTAGCGTTGGTATTCCACGGTGATGGATGATTTTACGTAAACAACCGTAAAGGACACAGGGAAACACGATAGGCAATCGGAAGCTTGAATTTAGGCCCGGATTTGCTTGGTTGTGGAAGCTTAAACCGAGGTTTACTGCATCCCTGCTGGCTTAGCTAGTCAGGAACAATCTCGTTACAGACGTATCACGGATTTCAGTTGCTCGAAATCTATCTTTCCCCTTTCTGAACGAGGCACGATAGCGGACGCGTTACGTGGATAACCTTCCTAGAAAATTGCGAAAGCTTGTCGTGCCGTGAAGGAGTTTGCCGCGAAAGAAACTCCACGTACTTCGATCGCGTTTTCTTCGAATACGTCTCGGAGTTTCAAGAAGTCTCTGCTAGAGGAAAACAGTCGAAATAGTCTCTAAGCAGATATAAACGACCGAGTCGTCGCGTAGGCAAGAAGCTGAACGTTCGATGAAGCAATTAGTCGTGCTACGGGTTTCCTCGCAATCTGTACTATTGTGTCGTATAATCGCACCAATTACGCTTCCTATGCACGGTGAATATCGTACCCGTACCTATTGTACATTAATTTTGAAACCTTGAGTGCTGTTACGCACGCGAGTAGGTGGTCCCTGACATTACTCCTAGATACGTTTGTGAAAATCTTCGCTTTTGGATCTTTCCCTATCCCTGCGAAACAATGGCTGACTCGTGCACACGCTGATAAAGCGTACGAATTCGTTGTCGCAACGAAGCATGTGGGTACATCCCGGAGAAGGCACAAGTTAACCAGAGAGAGAGAGATGGTACGCTAAACGTGACGTTTGCACGATTGTAAAATACAGTGGACGAAATAATTATAGGTTCACCTTACTTTTCTGACGTAAAAGTATGTTTTAGGTAATATTTTTTACTTTATCCATCATAATTAATTCTTCTTAAGACCATTTACGAAAAAACACAGTTCAATTGAACAGTGTAACTTAATAATAAAACTTCTATTACAAAAAATTGAAATTTACGCACGAAATGAATATAGGTTCACTTTCCAGGAGTGTTTTCAATTTTAAGAAAAGTAAAAGAAAATGAAACATTTATTCGAACAAAGTTAGTACACAAAGATGCTAGTATTTAGTTGATCCTCCTTTGTTTTCAATTATTTCAAATATCCTCCTTTTTGACATCGAGTCTATTAATTTATACAGGGTCTTCGATTCGATTTCAAACCACGCCTCTTTGATGCCAGTTTTGAGCTCCATGGTGTTAGAATATTCTTTCCCATTGGTGTATACCTTGCGTGCCAAAATTTCCCAAAGGTTTTCTATAGGGTTCAAGTCGAGACTTCTTGATAGCCAAGGCAAAACCTCAACATTCACTGTCTGAAACCATGTCTTAACAGTTTTTGCACGATGAATTACGGCGTTATCATGCTGAAATATAAAATTTGGTCCACCAATTTCGTCACCATATTGGTTTAATGCAATTTTCAGCAGTTCTTGATATTTTCTAGCATTCGCCTTTGATGGAAACCACATTATCTGAGTCTTACTATTGTACTCAATCGCGGCCATAGTTTCGACTGATTTTTACTTCTTTTTGGTCACGCAGATCGTGCCAGTAGTACTGGAAGCCATCTGGGCCATCCAAATTAAATTTTTTTTCGTCAGAGAAAATCACTGTTTTCCATTTTTCATTCGATGCCATATGATTTTTAGCAAATTTTAACCATTCATTTTTATGAAAGGATTAGAGGAGGCTTTTTTGTTCTTTTTGTGTAACCAAGTGTTCCACTCGCTCTTAAAACATGTTGCACTCGTCGAACACCAATTGGCAAGTTTAATTTTGTGTTTATTTCAGACGTATTAAGTTTATTTTTTCGAGTCTCTTAAAAAATCTTCCCTTTATCTCTCAAACAAAGTTTGTTTGGACGGCCTGTAGAATTTTTAGTAACATATTTATTACCTAGTTGTATAAAACGATTGACAACATTTAGAGATCGTTGAACTTTTTCTACAATTTTTCTGTTTGAGAGGCCCATGTCCTTTAAAGCAACGATCTGTTCTTTTCCATTATCATTCAGCGGTTTCCCACGCTCCATTACACTATATAAGCATTAAATGAAACTGATATTTATCTTAAAATATTTAAAAATCATTAAACCTTGTATTTCAAAGAATGTATTCAAAATATGCACTATCAAAACTATTTTTTGAAAATATCACCTTGAACCTAAGATTATCTTGTCTCACCGACAGGATAATTTTCACAAAACTCTTTAGAAATGATGTCTCACCACTTACGTTGTTGAAACTCAAATGATTGTTGGAGCAGTTGTTAGAACAAAAGCTTGCGAAACAATAGCACGCGTTGTCATACGTTTCGAAAAATGGAAATGAAGGTAAAATTCAGTAAGCGAACTGTTTGAACAGTGTACCTATCATTATTTCGGTTACGGTACATAGGAGCGAGTAGAAAGAGGAGGAGATGCAAAGGGTGTGGTTTTGGTTCGCGTTTTAGAGTCTGGCAGGAAGGTTGCTCATTTGCGGCGAGGTGAGGACACGGGACGGAGGAGGATCTTTTTCGTATTCAAAAGCGTTTCTCTGTCCCGTCTGCGGTCGGTCCGCGTCCGTTATCCCGCGGAGACGTTTAAATTCGATTCAGGAGACAGTTCAAAAATTGATTTACACCGTGCTAGGAGAGTCGCGCTAATGTATAAAATATCAGCCGGGACCGATCATCTGTCTCAGGGATGGATACGAAGGTTCGACGGAGGAGGGTGAGGGAGAGATATATTCGGTAGACCTTATACAATTCCGATAAAATCGCACGCGCATGCGGCATCAGTTGGTCGACATTTACCCAAGCAGCGTCGTCAATCGATTTATCGGTCGATCCTGCGGCGTTTCGGGAACAATCGTAGAAGTAAATAATACGAATAGCACGAATCAAATCTGCTTACATTATCAGCCCTATTGTCGGTCGTAATTGCGATAGAAGCTGTTCCTCCCGATGCCCTAACAGGGACAGTCAGACGATCGGGTGATCACCTCGAGTGCATATATACAGTGTGTCATGAAAGAAGCGACACGTTTTTGTTTCGCCGTCATTTGTCTTTTGTCGAGGTTATGTCAGTAATTAGTTAACAATCGTGTAAAGTAGACCATAACAATTGTATCGTGGAACGTTTGACACCTCAACAACGTGTTATTGTGGTAAAAATTTATTATCAAAATCAATCGTCCGTTGTGCAAACACAAAGAGGATTACGAGATATTTTCGGTCGTAATCATGCTTCAAGTAAATTCATTATTCTTTGCATAATTAAAAATTTTGAAACTCTTTTTACTGTGGCTGACAGACCAAAGAGTGCTGGTCCTCGTAGTGCACGATCAAACGAAAATATTGAATCCGTGAAGAATAGCGTTGCAGAAAATCCAGAAACCTCCGTAAGACGTCGTGCTCAAGAACTTGGAATAAATCGGCAAATAGTTTGCACAATAACGAAAACAGATTTTCATTTCTATCCGTATAAAACTCAATTGACACAGGAATTAAAAGAAAGTGACCACGAACAAAGAAGAAACTGGAGCACGAAGCTGTTACAGTTGAATGTCGACGACCAATTTTTGGTAACAGTTAACCTTTTGCACTCGAAGCTTCTGTGCAGAAGATGAATTTTTTTAAATTTCTTTTTAGCACAATTCCTTGTGTTTCACCTATGGTTTCGTCGATTAAAATTCGAAGAATCCAATGGTTCTGTTACAGTTTACGGCTACTTGCGATTCTGTAGTTCCTTTCATCGTTTTTGAACTTTATTCTTCCTGATCTTTCCTCAGAATCTGTAGCATCCATCTGAACTCTGTCTTTCCCGCGTGCTGTTAAAATCAGTTTCACTTTTTACTGCTATTCTAATCTTCCGTTTCCTTGAATCAATTATTTCATTGAAATATCTCTCACTTATGAAATTACTGGTTTGGTCTTTGAATAATTTAAAATCGAACTTATCTTCACTGTTACTAAGTCCCTCATTTGATTCGACTTTTCTAACCATCAAAGACAGACTAATATGTGAAATAATAGTTTCATTGAAACACAGTGCTATACCATGAAGTGCATACACGTGAAATATTTAAAATGTAAAGAGAAAGAATATCTGTTTAAAAAAGAAGGGCTGTTAATCTTCCTTTAATTGTTATTTGAGTTGCTATCTCGAACCAAGTGGCGACTGAGAGTCGCCTCTCGAATATAAAGAGTGAATAATTAGTGATGGGGCTCATTTTGACATGAGCGGATTTGTCAATAAATAAAATTGTCGATACTGGGGTTTAGAAAATCCACGAATTATTTAACAGAGATCGTTACATCCACGTAGAGTTACCGTGTGGTGTGGAATTTAGTCAGAAGGCATTATTGGACCATTCTTTTTTGAAGACGAAGAGGCAACACAGTAACCGTAACTGGCGAGCGTTATCATGCGATGCTGGAAAATTTTCTTCAACCTGAATTGAATCGATTAGGCTTAGAAAACATGTGGTTTCAGCAGGATAGGGCTACATCTCATACAGTACGCGATACCATTGAAATTTTGAAAGAAACTTTTCCTTGTCGTATTGTGTCGAGAAATGGTGATATTGATTGTTCCCCTCGCTCCTCTGATTTAACGTCACCAGACTTTTTCTTGTGAGGGTACTTAACACGTTGATTGCTACGTCACCCAAATCTGGGTGATAGTTATGTTTCCGTAGAGACCCATAAGTGGACGACAAGCTTTGCTTCGTCGAATTAAGCAGAATTTTACGAGAAATTTGCAACAGTTTGCATCAGCAACACGATTATTTATATATATTCAATAAATATAAGTATTTTCGTCGGTTGAATGCCTTTGCATATTACTAGGACTAGTATTTTGAGTACACATAACCTTATTCCTTGATCAAAAGTTTCATAAATTTTGATATTTCAATTTTTTATAATATGCGCATTTACGAGAAAAATCTCAACAAGTAAATGCAACGCTAATTTCCAGGATCTACTTTAATATCTTTCCCATTTCATACTTTTATGGACAAAGTACACCCTTCAGTTGAACATAACCTTGGTAACTTTGTTATTTCATACCTGTGTACTTTATTTTGTATGTATTGTTTAAATACTAATCTACCTTCCAAAGGAATCGTTGTTTCATTAAAAAAAAAAACAAAGATACAAAAATGTGTAAAATTGAGAATCCGAAAAGAAGAAGTTTAAAACAATTCCAATTGTACTGGAAGTGAACTGGTAAAACAAGAATTTGGGTATCTCGGGAAACGTATCTGATTTATACTGGGGACAAGTCTATGCAAACAAGCCAATCACAATTGAGAAGCTGAAGGATAACATTCGCCAAGAAATTCAAAAAATAACACAAGAAACATGTGAAAATGTAACGAAAAATATCGTTGAAAGAGCACTCATTTGTAAAGCAGCTAGAGGAAGTCATGTGGCGGATGTCATATTTCACACATAATTAAACAAAAAAAAGATATGTATATTTATCTTATTTTATTTAAAACAAAATTATTTAGAAACGAAATGGTAGTACTACTTTTATGACACCCTGTAGATACGTATCGCCGCCGGTTTATTACGTGGCTGGCGAATGCATAATATCGGTCGGTACAACCGGTAGCGGCGTGCGATCTTCTATGCGAGCCACGTATGTATGTACCTAAGTACGTCTGTTGGAACAGGGAAATACCGTGACCGTGCGCGAAGATTCGAACCTAACCCCGTAATTCATCGACAATCTGCTTACGAATCGACCGCTCGAATTTCCCGCTATTGAGGCGTTCCAGTGTATAGAGAACGAACAATAATTTCCTCCTGTGTTTGGCTATTGTCTAGAGGATAATTGTGAAAAATGGCTGGCTGGTATCCTGGGGATCAGAGAGAAATGGGGTTTGTAATAGAAACGGTAGATTTAAACTGATCTCCTTGTCCGTTTCAACTGTTTCACGCAGTGATACACGGGGAATTTCGTTTGAAGCATTGCTTTTCAAGGGTGGGACGCGAGGGTCATAGGCATAGAGGCAGTTTGCAGCGTTGGTACGATGTCACGCGCACGCCTAGCGTTTCGCTAGCGTGTTACGCAACCGAGGTTGAACGATGCTTGGTGATTTTGACCCGTTTGTTAGTCCTTTCAGCTTTTACCGAGTTCAACCGGGTTGTGCCTTCTCTACACACATTCCCATGCGGGTTCGTGTTACACAGAAATATTCGATTGTAAACGGAAGTCATCCTGTTCTCGTTCCGGTTACCCGCTTTCTCTCTCTCTCTCTCTTTCTCATTTTCTCTCGATTCGGCCATTGCCGAGGGAACGCTGGGATTGGTCTGAAACTGGCCGCGATAGTTTCACTCGGTGGACGAAGAAATGCGTCACAGGGAGTGAATGATCGCACCAACTACCTTTCACGAAGCTCCGTAATAATTATCGCGCGGCCATTTCGAGCGTCGTTAACGTCGCGATTGCGGTTCTGGAAAAAAACGAATCGATACCGGAACGGCTAACAAAGTTTTTCGACGCATACCAAGTCCGTTTGGCTGCGACAGCCGTTGAAATTACGGGAAATCGAGAGCATTCGAGTCGTTGTGAAAGGTTCACGAAGCATCGACGGACAAGATCGTCTCGCCATCCTAATTAGAGGGCGTCGACGTTTTTACCTCGTTCTCTGTGGCTGAAATCGCGGTACGTGATTCTCCTTCTGTAGACGACTGCTCACCGGAAGTCCCCATAAAAGCCAGAGAGAAGGATAGAGGTCAAGTTGTGGCGAGACGTCGCGAGAGAAAGATAAGTCACCAGGAAATGCAAGTACCTGGTTTTTGAACCGGTTCCTCGTCTAAGCGCTTCTAACGCTAAACGCCTTTGCTCGTCGATGGAAACGTAACGGTGAAACAGTCTCGAATAGCTCTCGTTTGGCGCAAGTAGACGGAAGGAGAAGATAAATTCGAGGAAGAGATAAAATTCAGATACTCAGCTCGTCAGGTTTCCGTGACATTTACGAGCTTGCTGTATTTCTTCCAGCGACTGTACGCGTTCGATTAACGTTAAACCTACCGACATTTCACATATGTATGCCTATTCTTACCGCGAGTGCTCAAATTGATTATAAGAAAAATCAGAATAACGGTAATGAGCGGTTGAATAAGAAATAAACGTGGGCGGTTCAAAAAAGTGAAAGCTTGTATTTTGAACTATACTTCGAGAGTGCTAATGCAATTCTCTTCTTTCTGAAAATCCTAGTCAAGGGGACCTCCTTGACAATATGGCCGTTCTGAGCCTTGAGGACCTAATAATCTAACCTAACCATCCCTAAGAGAAGAAAACGCAGCAAAAGACTGCACATGGTTCATCTAAACCTTCGGTTTTTGGACTTTTCTAACATAACCGCTTTAAAAAAGACGTATTACTCAATGCAGAGTGAAAATTATGAACAATTAGATAGCGAACAAAATATTTTGTTGCTATTAAAAATAGATGATGCTTATTTTATTCTGTTTCACCGCATGTTTTTTACAAATCATAGAATTCTTGGTTGCACATTTTCCACATACACCTCATTAAAGTTTGGCTAAAGAGAAGAATTATAAAAAATAAAGAAGCAGGCAAGGAATGAAACTAAGAAATAATGTATTTTATTTCAAATGCATATAATATGAAAGAAAAATTATTATAAATTAATAATGAAGTAATCAATGAGCTTTTGTAAATTGAACTCATTTTTCATGAAAAAATCCTTTTTTGGCGTTAAGAACTGCCTGAACAACACGCGGCATATTTTAATTAATTTGTGGATTGTTTCGTCCTGTGTATTACTCCATTCATTTTAAAGAGTATTCGAAAGCTGTTGTTTCGATGTAGGACCAGTTTTTCTTACCTTTCTATCGAGTTCGTCCCATAATAATTCGATAGGATTTAAATCCGCGCTTAGAGACTCAAATCATTATTTCAAAAATATTTTTTGCTTTTTTCTTTGCCAAATAATCCTTGCATGTTTTGCCACTATGTTTGGGATCATTGTCTTGCATAAATATGAAGGGCTTTCCAATTAATCGCAAACCACATGGAACTGCATTATTTGCTAAAATTGCACGATAATTTTCTTTGTGCATTATTCCATCATTTTATTTTTTGTAAAAAGAATATAAATCGTTCAAGCGGTCAAATAACCGCTCGCGGTAGGCAAAATAAATTACAAATCTTTCCCGGAAAGTAACTCATAAGAAACAGAGTGAATATTAAAAAATGCATGGTATTTATAATATAATATGAGAAAAGTCGGGAAGTTAAATGGCGATACAATAACGTCATACGCAGGAAATCCAAAACGAAATTTGACATACTCTCAACCATGATTTTCTTTACATTATAAATGACATAATAGAAGTCAAAGATCGATTAACGCGAAGAATATAAATCGTTCAAGCGGTCAAATAACCGCTCGCGGTAGGCAAAATAAATTACAAATCTTTCCCGGAAAGTTACTCATAAGAAAAAGAGTGAATATTAAAAAATGCATGGTATTTATAATAATGAGAAAAGTCGCGAAGTTAAATGGCGATACACTAACGAAATTTTCCAAACCGGTCATTTGACCGCGCGTGGTAGTTTTAGCGTTAAAGATAGGAAGTAGTGACGAAGGAATTTTTGGAGGGTAGGTGGGCGTACAGAACGGTAGCGGAAAGGTAGTCGAAGGAGAAAAAGGAAACCGCAGAGCCCGCGGCAATGCGCAGGAAGGCTGGCGCGGACAGTTGGACGAATTGCGAGTGTGTTGCAGCCCGGGTGCCGTTGGATATCACGGTCGAAAGGTCAGTCGGTGATAAACGAGGTCGTTTGTCTGCGCCCCGGATGTAAGAAAATGAAGTTTCCTTCCCGTAAGCATCGCGCTGCTTTGTTTCCACCGGACGTACCCTTTATCCCCGGTAAATTACCCCGACTGGAAACGTGCGTAGTGGTAAACTGGTTACCACGACCGGCCGCGTGATTTATCCGACATCGTTAAACCCGATAGCTGGACATCGGACGAAATTGATATCGACCTCGTAAACCGCGATTTCCTCCCCCTCGCGCTAGGTTTCGCCTCTGTTTCGATCGGTACGTATCGTTGTAAACTCGAGCCTGGAAAATGATCAAACGTGGCAATTCGATCGATAGCTGTGGTGAAATTCGAATTCACGATGGTATGGTCAAGACAGGCTAGCAGTTGTATAGAGTTCCTAACTAGAGGAAGGAAAGGAGAGATCGAGGAGATTCGTTAGCCACAGGGTGGTTTTTGACAATGGACGAAAAAGAGAGAAACGAGCTGCGGGTATGCAAAAGCGAGAAATTATGCAAAGTACTGGTAGGATTTGACGCGACTGCTCGTGTAGAAGCAACGTAGGCGAAGGAGAAGGCAATGGGAACGGCGACGGCGACGATGGCGACGACGACGACGACGCGGAAAGTAAAGAACGGCTGGTGAAACCGTTGGGGAGGAGAAGGGTCGAGGAGAGAGACTTTGGAGGGTTGTTTTTGCGCACCGGCTTATACGGCGCGAAACTCTGACGCCGCCACCTTCGTCGCGAGCCTTGAATTATCGAGCCACGGAGCAGGATTTCGAGGTCGAAACGTGTTAAATCTTAAGCTCGCTTAATTCCACTCGGAGACGTGGAAACATTCCGACGCCGGACTATGCAAATTCCTCGCCGAAAATTCTGCTCACTGGACGGGATGAAATTCTAATTTAACGGGCATACGGAACTATATACATATACTCTGTTCGCGATTAATCGAACCCACAGCCGCGCTTTCTTCCTCGAAATCGAGTACCGTTCGTGTTGGATCGTAAAATTCATTTTTTCCAACGAGATCTCGATCTAGGGGATTATATTTATGAAATATAAAATCTTGGTTAGTTACATTTGGATAGGAAATTGAGCTGCTGCACCCCTCTCAAGCGTTATAAACCCTCCGTGAAAAGACCGCGGACGAAATTGTTTAAAACACCATCACCACAACTACCAGCAATCCCCTTTTCAGTCACTCGGTCACCCCAATCACATGCTACATCCCCCAATCGTACACAAGCTAGTTGCTAAAAGAGCAAACGCAGTCAAATACAAGGGAGTATCAAGTACAGCACAAACCACCAAGCAATACGCAAGTCGAGTAGTCACAAACACATGTTATAGCCATTGTTTCGTTCTCCTTATTATTGTGTAGGAATAGAATGTTCCAAAATGTACAAAAACTGTTGTACAAAAAAGTATCTCTACCTCTTTATTAGAGTGTTGGAATTCGACGATATTCGACAGTCTTCTGTTTTTTTTTCTAATATAAAGCCGAGAGCCTCGTGGCTCGAACTTATACAGGGTGTTTCCTGTAACGTTACTCACGATTTTTCACCTACTTGCAGCCATCTGACAAAAAAAAGTTTAGAACGAGAGTTGTAGGGTATGAAGTGCACAATAGATATCAGTAAACAAAATTTCGAAAACAGTTTGTTTTCTATGGCGAAGTCAAGGTCACCTTGGGTTTTACGAATAGGACCATATATTTTTGTTGTTTTCCATATTTAGAGGACATCGAGACGAATTCAAAACACGTATTGCATGACATTTTTATTAACATATTACTTGATTTACAAAAGTGGAAATGTGAAATATTTTGCTTAAGGTGGAATGCATTTCGAACATGTAATAAAATAAAGTGCATTTTTCTTATGTTTTAGTCACGTGTTTACATTCGGTGATCTCTTCGGTATCAAATAATGTTCACACTGTCAAAGTCAAATACGACGAAAAGCAAAATATTTCACATTTCCACTTCTGTAAATCAAGTAATATGTTAATCAAAATATCATGTAATACGTGTTTTGAATTCGATGTCCTCTAAATATGGAAAACAAAAAACATATATGGTCCTATTCGTAAAACCCAAGGTGACCTTGACTTCGCCATAAAAACAAACTGTTTTCGAAATTTCTTTTACTGATATCTATTGTGCACTTCATACCCTACAACTCTTGTTCTAAACTTTTTTTTGTCAGATGGCTGCAAGTAGGTGAAAAATCGTGAGTAACGTTACAGGAAACACCCTGTATACATTGTATTTCCATACGGCTCTCGTCACGTATCTTATATTCACTGTACAACGCACTGGAATAAACTGTATTATTTATTTATTTTTTTTTCAAATATATTTTTATACAATTATTTTACAACATAGAGAAGTAATTCAGCGTGGTAATATAACATAAATGGAACCACTATAACGCTAATATATGTATATACAAGATTAATATACAGGATGAGTCACTTAATATTTGCACCGCAAATATTTTTGCTGTTTTTAACCCCTTGCCTTACAATGACGATTCACACTCGTAGTATAGATTATGATCAAGATGTGGGAAAAGAAAAATTATATGCCTATTAAATTTGTACTTTTGCACAAATCTCAGCTGAAATTTAAGACCGAGGATCGCCAAATATAAATCATTTATAATATCCTGACTTTTTTTCATATAAAGGTGCTTAGCTGAGGTTAACATACGTAATGCCTAAGAAATCGTAAGGCAAGGGGTTAAAGATACGTGAAATGTCGTAAAAATAAAATTGAATGGTTCAATGAGGCTCATACGATGCCAAAAATATTGTTGTTTTTGTGTAACTTTTTTTTAAAGATATCAAGGTCATATCTATTTTTTTTTAAATAGGACCATCCTTTTTGAAACACCTGCAATGATAGCCCCTTTCATTAGGAATTCAGTGACTATAATTATTCAAGGTCAGTCGAGGTGACGGACGAAGAAAACGTATAGGATTTAACACGTTGCCATATGTGACTGCAGATTGTTTCTCCTATGGTGGTCATTGGTGACCGGAGTGCTTCAAATGTTTATAATTGTAAAAGTCGAATGAACATTGACAGTTAATGAATTTTGAACATTATCGTCGATTAGAGAATACTTTGAAATAAAATGTGCACTATTGAACAATTAAAAATTTTTATTAGAAGATCAAAAATGAGAGGTGAATTTTTATCACATCTTCTATTTAATAGTGTATTAAAGAAATTATACTTCCTGGTTGAACATGGATATAAATCATTTCGAACTCGATACAGTCCACTACGATGAACAATTGGAATGCTTCACTCGATCCAAATCCAAGCCACGAAGTCTGCTTATGTCTTACTGTTAGTATTATCGTGAATTATAAAAGTGACACAGTGACACGTTACAGTTGATTATTAGATTTTTAGAGAAACCTCTACGGTCTGATCGTAACGAGAATTAATTATCCAGGCGGACAATTGTACCGCCGTGTTCGCGGTATCGTGCGTTTGAGCAGTTTATTTGGGTGGTTTACATGGAAAAAGGAACGCGCGACGAGGCAGAGGCGTTGCCAGTTGCAGAGAGCCCCGGATTCGACCATTTGTAATTTTCCGCTCAATGTAGCATAAGCTTGCTGGCATGATTCAGAGTACTCTTAGTTATTTGCCAAGGCTCGCCAACAGATATTTCATTTCGCAGCGAAAGGAAAGTTGCGCGAACGGATGGACGGGGAGGCGACGTTATCGAGAAGGAGGATAAAGGAACTCCTTCAGAAAATTATAATCCAACCCTAGCAATTTCTGCTTTCATATTTTTTTTCGTGCCCAACGATCGCTTCGATTCGATTCCCTTTGACAGTATTTAGTAGTCGTCACAATTTCGATTACGTTGTTTGAGAATTTCACGGATAGTCCGATTCAGTCCAAGCTATTCCATGAACTATCCTAGGAATAGTATAACTATAAGCTTATTAACTGTTTGCAGTCGAGAGGCGACCATCAGTTGCCACTTAGTTTGATACAAGCAATTTAAACGACAATTAAGAGTCGACAGTAGCTTCTTTTTATTGTTAACAGATATCCTTCTTCTTTACATTTTAAATGCTTCATTAAAATTATTACTTTAATAATAATTTTCTAGTATATATTATAGTATAATATACAGTATAGTAAATTTTATAGTATAACCATAAACTTATTAACCCTTTGCATCAGAGAGGCGACTATGAGTCGCCACTTGGTTTGATACAAGCAACTTGAACGACAATTATGAAGAGATAATAACTGTTTTTCTTTTTTTTAAGCAGATATTCCTCTTTGTTGACTTCTTTGTTCCTTTTTGTTACTCTTTATGTAAACGTTTCTGATTTAAGAAACGCAATAATAAAAATAAGTGAGGACTATCGCATTAAAAAAGGGAAATACAATGCTCTTAGCTTGGAGGAATAAGTATAATTTTTGAGCAACTAAATAATTCTGGAATGACAACTGTACCAGTATGGATGAAAGGGAAATTTTCTTTTTACAAGGAAGTGGTTTTATTTATAAAAATATACATTTTAACATTTTGACATATTAATATATTATAATCTTATAAATATTAATCTGTTACGAGTGCCTTAGTTGCTAATTTCGGTCTTCTCAATTTCCGTTTTTGACCAATTGGTATTTGTTTATTAGTGTAAATACTGACCAAAGGATACTGACCAAATTATTTAAATACTGACCCTTCTGTTAGAAAAGTCCGAAAAGCGAAGGCTTGAGTGGGCCATGTGCAGTCTTCTGCTGCGTTTCCCCTTCCTAGGGATAGTTCTGCCTCAAGGCTAAGGAAGGCCATATTGTCAAGGGGGTCCTCTTGACTAGGTTTTCTCAGGAAAGGGAGAATTGTATCAGCACTCGCGAAGTACAGTTCAAAAATACAAGCTTTCACTCTGTTTTAACCGCCCACGTTTATTTCGTTATTTAACCGCTCACCACCGTTATCCTGATTATTCCTTACACAACAGATATAAAACTATTTTTAAGACAAATTTAACAAATAAAGGTTAATAAAAGTAATTTTAATTGTGCTTGCTTAAAGGAAATGGGTCTCGTATTCGGCTACTTTACCCTACACCTAATTTGTCGGCGTTTGCATTTTGAAATTTGGTTATGGCTATCATGGTTCTCTTTTCCGCGCGCGGAAGCTCGTCTAGGTCCGTGAACGTGTCAAGTGGCCCGCGGCGCCAGCCATTGGGAATAGATGACCGTCGTTTACCGTGGAATTTGCATTGTAAAAGGAAAGCGCGGTTGGTCGTGTGCGGATGATTTCCCGTGAAAATGTCCCGTAAGGAGCGACGAAAGGTCATCGGTGGCACACCACGTCCTCCTGATCGTGCATAATTCAGTTCCTTCTGTCCTTCGACCGTTCGTCCCTTCTCTGTCCTTCTCCAACCCTCACCGCGCGATTCTGCAGCCTGGCAGATAAACTTCAGCCCGTATTTTATTGGCTAGTTGACTTACGCCGCTGGAAAGTAATTTATGTTTTGAATATGCTAAAACTCTTTTCATAAATATGAAACAACCGGTGTCACGGCTGCTACCCCACCGAAGATAACGAACTTTACAAACGGTCTCTTTTGCTCATCTCCCTATAACACGTCGCTTTTTTCCTCGACTTTGTCCGTTTTCTGTTCCTCCGTTATCCTACCACGGTTAGGTCGATATACATTCTGTGTAAAAAGTAGCCTAGATTTAAAAATTTCAAAGATACGCGTAAAAGATATCGTCACAATAGAATTTGAGCTGGATCTGTCACGCAGCGTGTTGACGTCAGATGTTTTTGTAATCATACTTTTAAGTGCTCTGCTATTGTTACAATAGAAAAATTAGTTGAGGAGAGAGTTTGCTTTAAATTTTGCATTTCAAATGAAATTTCGTGTTCCGAATATTGGTGTCTTTTTAACGACTGGTTATTGGGAAAAGGTTATAACAAAAAATTGAGAGACTGTGTTTCTCTGAAAAAAGACTATTTTTTATTATTTCACGACGTGGAAGGACGGTCTCGACCGTTTTCTCCTTCCTCTTTCGTTTGTCTAACAAGTGAGAGTCCAAATCCGGAAGAGCGTTGGGTATAAACAGTTGCAGGCCTATCATTAAGAGAAGCAGTGTTTGTCGTTCATAACACAATTCATTTTTGCTTTCTAGCTGACGCATTGTTATTAGTAACGATCTAACATCGAAGAGTTGAAAATGTTGCAGAAGACCTATAGTGAATCGTACATGTCAAAAACACAGGCATATGAATGATACAAAGCATTCAAAGAAGGTCGAGAAGTGGTAGGTGATTTTCCTTGTTTTGGTCGATCCTCAACTGCTACGAACAACGAAAATATCAACAAAATCAAGAATCTGGTGTTCGAAAATCGTCGTACGAGTCTTAGAGAATTGGCTGAAGAGGTGAACGTATCTTTTAAATCTATTCGTAACATTATCACCGATGTTTCGGGCATGAAACGCATCGCTGCACGACTGGTTCCGAAAGAGCTGAATTTTGTCCAAAAAGAGCATCGAAAGCAGGTCGCTGAAGACACGATTTCCCAAGATTTCTACGGACCCCAGTTTTTATACAGATCGGAAATGTGTTAAATTTACTATTACGCTGTTACCTAGTTGTTGAATATTTATTTTGCTAAATAAATACAACAGAGTTTGATCTAAGTATATATTTATTAATATCTATTGAAATCAGTTTACAAAACGAACAGAAATGTTGTTCTTAGCTTGAAGGTTTACAGCGAACCATGTTTAACTCCTTAACCTATGATTTCTTTTCCTAACTGTACATTTAAGCGTCAACTACTTATTATATTAGTATAGTTTTACATATGAAACGTTTACAATTATAGATTAATTAATTATTTTCTTTTTTATCAGTCTTTGCAATGGCGACTCGAAAACCACGTCAAAGTCGCTCGAAAATCGAAGTCATGTTAACAGTTTCCTTCGATTATCGTGGCGTGCTGCACTCCGAATTCCTTTCAGAGTGGAGAAACTGTGAACAAGGAATATTGTTTAAGCGTCACGAGACGTTTGCGCGAGAATATTCGTCGAAAATGATCAAATTTGTGGATAGACAATTGCAACACGATAATACACCATCGCACAAAGCCATCTTTCTGCAAGAGTTTTTGGCGAAAAACTCCCCAAATGTCATCGACCAAGCACCGTAACTCACCTGATATGGCCCCGTCTGACATTTTTCTGTTTCCGAAGTTGAAATTATCACTTCGGGGAAGGCGTTTTGAGTCGATCGAGGCCATAAAAGAAAATTCGCTGAAGGAGCTGAAGGCCATACCTCAATCAGCCTATGAAAAATGTATGGATTGGGTCAAGCGCTGGTATAAATGCATTGCACTCGATGGGACCTACTTTGAAGATGACAAAACAAATTTTGACGAATAAATTACGGTTTTTTTTTTGTTTTATTTAACAATTCCGGATACTTTTTACACAGAATGTACATAAAGTTGAACTGTAGGGAGAGAGGAGGCGGTAGTGGCGGTAGCGGGGACGAACAGACCGTAATTATTCATGACTGAATCGAATTTTCTGTGGCTTCGCGAGTCGAATTACCGTGGGATCGTATTTTTGCTAACGATAACTTCTGGAATAAGTTGACTCGCGTGGTTATCAATTCGCATGGGAGGAGCGTGGTATGCATAAAGAAAATGGGAAAGGATGAACGTGTCCCGTCTCAAAGGTCCGGGGTAATCATTTTTGCTTAGGATCGATGCGTTTTCCGATTCACGGCGTTGGGATACAATCGATGACGAATGCAGGATACAGGTAATCGGATTAAATAAATTGATGGATGGATTCTGCGGCGGTTTCTAAATCCCAACGGTACGCCTTCGTGATGTACGTTGTAAAATAAATCCACGAGACGGATTACATTGTGTGTGGTACCGCGCACGCGGGACTTGCGATCTCCCTGTTCAGGCATTAATTCTTGCTCTGAAACTGTGTTTACGAACGTCTCGACAGTCGACGCCTTCGACACTTTCCGTTCTATATTATTCGATCTGAGAAACAATTGGCTAAGAATGAGTAGCAGTGCCACATATGTAACTACAGGAGACCGTTCAATGTCCCGCTATTTAACCCTTTGCATTCGAAGCTTTTGTGCTGAAGATGAATTTTTCTTTGGTTCTTTTCAGCATAATTGCTTGTGTTTCACCTATGATTTCGTCGATGAAAATTTGAAAGATCTAACGATTCTGTCAGAATTCACAGCTGTTTACGATTCTATAGTCATTTTCATCGTTTTTCAACTTTATTCTTCCTGATCTTTCCTCGGAATCTGTAACATCTATCCTAAACTCTGTCTTCTTTGTGTACTGTCAGAATCAATTTTACTTTCTACTGTTATTCTAATCTTCTGTTTTCTCGAATCAATTATTTCATTCAAAATTTATGAAATTTATGAAGTTGTTCATTTGATCTTCAAGTAACTTAAAATCGAACTTATCTTCACTGTTACTAATTTCGTGATTTGACTCGATATTTGTAAACATCAAAGATAAACTAATGTATGAAATAGTAATTTTAATTAAGCATAATGTTGTATTATAAAGTGCATGTACGTCAACCGTTTAAAATGTAAAGGAGAGGAACATTTGTTTAAAAAAAGAAACAGTTATTGTTGCGCCTTAATTGTCACTCGAGTTGCTATATCGAATCAAATGATGATTGACAGTCACCTTTCGAGTGTAAAATGCAAACGTAGTGTTGTAACAGACCCTAAATGTCCTTCCTGTTACAACAAAGACGAAAACGTTCGACATATACGTAATTTTTGATTGTAGAGACATTTGGGGACATATGATACAATTCACACAAACCAAATGCAGAGCGTTTATCCACACTGATCATAAACAAGGATGAGTTCCAAAAATTTTCTAATATTGCGCGTGAGATGATCAGACGAAAGGAATGTAGATTAATTTCAATGCGAATTGAAATAAATTAAGTAGGTATACTTGTTATGTTTGCTTTGCTTAGATAGTGTTTTACTGTTTTTGTTACAAATTTATTGTACATACATACATGTACGTGTATATATACATATATGGCTAATTGGTTACTTATGAAATAAGAAAGTGACAGATAAAAGAATGTAAGTGCTTTACATGTATATGTTATTTACCCATTTATTTATTTTAGTTTATTTTGCTTTACTTTACTTTGCTTTGCTTTGCTTTATTTTATTTGATTTTATTTTATGTTAGTTTCTTTTACTTTATTTTACTTTGCTTCTTTTTTCTATATTTATTTATTTACTTTATTTCCACTGGCTTTCCTCTTTTCCCGTTTCATACATTCGTATTCTACATAATTGATTTATTTTGCAAACATTTCTTCCGATCTGTTCCGTTTCGTACGGTATCAAAATAAACATTTCTTTGAGTAATCTAATGCTAAAATACCGCAGTCTCCGGATCAGAAAAGCCTATACATATTAATTATATTATTATCTTAATCGATAATTCGATTAAGATCGGAAGAGATTAGTTTCTCGCCATTTCGACCGGGCAAAGGTTGAGGGTGCTGCATTAGGTATTCAAAATAATGGAAATTTCAATCGCGATGGGATCACGTAGGAAGATTCGATGGTAAATCAAGTTTGGAAAAGAACAGTGCGATAGTTCCATATTTCACGGTTTACTAAATCAAAGAGCGTACACGCGGGTCCGTTGTTGCGCGCATGTGTCGCTGACAAAGTCAAAACAGTCGATAAATTGTCGCTTGTTCAATTACGTCTCTTCAGAAGGTGGGACGAGTGTGGTAGCGTGCGAGTGACGCTTAATCTGACTGGCGGGCCAGTGGGCACGTGCGGCAACGCTACACTTTCCGTTGGGAAAGTGTTGTTGCCAATTAAACCTTTGAAAAGTTTGCTGGTGGTGTAACCGTGGCACACTTCGTCAACCTGGCAGCGCCGAGCGTTCTAACTTTCTTATAATAAGCCCGTATAACGTTCTGAATAAACGCAGCTGTGTCGTCCGTTTTCATTGTCCCATAAAACGTCCCAAGTGGTATATGGCGATAAGTACAGGTGCAACTTCGCCGCAGAACGCGTGTTATTTCTCTGTCGCGGCGAGGAATCGATTCGAGGAATACATTCCGTAATTCGTACTAGGTGTGAAGCATTATTAACACTAAACCTACCACGCGCGGTCAAATGACCCTTTAATCAGTATTAACCTTTTAAATTAATACTGATTAAGTATTAACGACGGTTAAAAAGAGTGAAAGCTTGTATTTTGAACTATACTTCGCGAGTGCTGATACAATTCTGTCTTTTCTGAAAAATCCTAGTGAAGAGGACCCCCTTGACAATATGGCCGTTCTTAGCCTTGAGGACCTAATAATCTAACCTAACCATCCCTAGGAGGGGGAAACGCAGCGAAAGATGGGCAACACTGCACATGGCCAACTCTGAGCCTTCGGTTTTTCGACTTTTCTGACAATATTTTAATAATAATTTACTAAATATCTCATCGATAATGATAAAAAATAATTACATATATCTTCTTTTCATCTACAATGTATCCTGGCTATTATCTTTTTCATTATTTCAGTATCAATAAGGTTCCACTCAGATTCTAAAATTTCCCATAAATGTTTTTCAGATTTGGGACATCGTTTTCGGACTTGTCTATCTATGTGAGCCCACAGTTTTTCTATGGGATTCAAATCGGGTGATTGGGGTGGCCATTTCATTATTTTCACTTCAGAGTTTTCTTGCAATTGCAATAAACAATTTTTACATGTTGCAGAAATGTGCTTCGGCTCATTGTCGTGCATAAATGTAAAGTTATTACCAATAATTCGATGTCCAGATGGAATTGCATTTTCTCTCAGAATGTTCAAATATCCTTCTTTTCTTAAAATGCCATTTATTTTCACTAAATCTCCCATCATATTATTCCCAAATCATCCCCATATAATCACAGAACGACCTCCATGTTTAACTATAGGTACTACACAACTGTCATTTAATGTTTCAGTAACTTTTCAACCAACAAAAACACGTCGTTTGGAGCCAAACACTTCAAACTTCGATTATTAAAATACGTTACATACATATTCTTAATAGAATTTAGCAACAAATATTGTTTAATAATAGAAATATACATTATATATCACAAATTTCACGAACACGGTAAGTGTCTATATATTTTTGAGAGGCAGTATACGTATACATCAGTCGTGTAGAGGGCTTGTTTAATTTCATCTCGATATTTCGGCGAAGCATCGTTCCCCTAGGACCGTAAAAAAACTAGCACATTCAAATAAAGAGTCGCGTGAATCGATCGTGTCTAAAACAGAAAAAAGGGGAAAAAAAGGAAAAACAAAAGAAAAAAGGAGAAAAAAAGCCGAGTATATTCACAGAACGTCGATAAAGGAGTCTCGAATCTAAAAATCTTTCCGTCAATCCGATCCCGACCACGCTCGCGGGGAAAAATGAAATCTACCCAGACTTCTATTTCACAGCGCGCCGATTCATTTGTTGGTTTGCTAAGCGAAATTGCTCGTAGCTCGATAACCGACGTTTATCGATTCCCCTGAATAACGATTCTATTAAAGTAAAGACCGAGCCGCGGCTTCGTGATTAACACGAAATGAAAATCCCTCGTGGCGAAACGACAATATTTCCATTGGCTACAAACCGGTTAATTAAACGTCCTGCGACAAGTACGGTACAAGGAACGAATTTTGTTTATTTCTCCCCCTTGATAAGTTTAACATTTGATCGGACAAAGTTCTATTCGAAGGATCGTTTCGCTAATAGGGAGTAGGATGAAATAATTCGAAAACTCCCGGTAACTCTCCAACCCTGTTACCGTTTCAATAGTCGCGATTATAACTTGTCTCAATCCTGGTCACGTAATAGAGAATTCAGTTTCGCAACGAATTAACCGGCTAAAACACTTGGAAACGTATTCGTAGATGCAAGCCGATCTAACAGTAGGTAAACTCCAAGGAGAACGTGAGGAAATTTTCGAGGTAAGCGGCCGACAAGTTCCATCTGGAGAAATAATTCGGAACAGTGACAAAGACAAAGATAGGTTCTCGAGGATTGCAAACAATAGGTGGACAAACCAGCCTCGCGAATTCCGTTAGTTGTAAAAAGCTTCGTTCTATCTCGCAATCTTATCAACACAGTTTCTTGTCGGTAACAACGTGCCGGAGTGAAAAAGCTAGTTGGGGATGAGTAAAGTGGACGAAGATTTACAACGTTCGTAGATCTTCGTGGCTTAGCATCGCGGACAATACAGGGTGTTTCCTAAAATGTGCATGTAACTTCGAGGATAGTATTCAGTACGCTAAAATAAAACAAAAAAGTTTATATGAGCATGTACAGTCGAGGTCAAGATATAGCGAGGTCGTAAATTAAGCCCTTAAGAAACGGCACCTATCGATGCTGCGGCACTTAGGGCCGTGCGTTGCAGTCTGCTTGAGGGTTCTAACAATAAATGAATGGTAGCATATGATTTGGTGTTTAAAATATTAAAGGCCTCGATAAAACCTTTACCTGTACTCGTACCTCTAAAAGCGGCTTCTCCCAGACGGAAAAACCCTAATTTGTTCTAGCTGTACGCAGTTTTTAGAAAATATATTAGAATCAGTTCGATTTTCAAACTGTGAACATCTATTGGAACTCAATAAATTAGAAAACAAGAAAGAAAAATTGTAATGTGATTAAGAATTTTTTCTTTGATATATCATACAAGATACATTGACGCTGGATACAAAAATTCTTCGTACGGTCCTGACCATGGTTTCAAGCCCTTAACTGCTCGCATTTCTGTCAATTTCCATGTTTCGGCAGCTAAAACATGTTTACTTTCACTCCTGACCGATTTTACGACCTCGCTATATCTTGGCCCCGACTATACCTGATATCACCTTGTTTCTGAATTATAGCTGCTTCTATGTGAAACCTGTTTGTTACAGAACAGGGCCGTAACGGTTCAAATCGTCTTTGTCTCGGATTATAAGAATATGTTTGATTCCAGAATACGGTTAAAGTTGCGTTATTGCCAAAGGTTCGTCCTAATTTTTATGTTTTCCATATTGTAGGCATTTTAAACGTTTGGGAGGTCAAAGGCCACGAGACGATGGCTAGGTAGCGCAGATGTATAATCAAAGTACACCACTCTCACCCCCATTTAGTTTGACAAGAACTAGGCTCTGCAGAACGGGCAACATCGAAGTTTTTCCAAACTCGAAGAGATGGGGACGTTTTCCCCTTTTAAGAGCGAAGACTAGCACTGAGGATAGAGCTTTTTTCTTAGGAGAGATAGTTTGAGCATCGGGGCTAATCTCACGCGAAGATTGTAAGAGCTTGCACACTTTTTTTAAAACGACATTCACTAGTATTGTAATTCTCATTGATTTACCGACCCTCACTTTCCTCCTCACATTCCTTATGATATGGTTTATTAGAAATCGAGACAATCCTTAGTTTTATTACTTGCTATGGTCATTAATAAGGACGTTCGGTTTCCCTCGTGATCGTTGGTGAGGGATGACGCTTCTTATTTACCCCAAACGTTACGCCAGCTTCACTACTTGTAAACTGAAAACTAGAAATTTAGCAAGTAACGATTCCTTGGACATTGATTGCTGCTATGGTAAAACTTCTTTGTCGCTGAGACTCGTAGATAGGGTTCAAGGTACAAACATCCTGTATAACTGACTACCTGTCGTCGTTCCATATACCTCAAAATACCAATGCGTTACGTATTCTATAGGTTTCAAAGTAACTTTTTTAAGCAATAAAAAGAAAAAAGACTTTTTTGACCCCTGCTACATAGAGGTCCCCCCTTAAGAAGACGCAACGTTTTATTTCGAAAGACTTCGAGTAATTAACAGCGGACGAAATGAAATACAACCATAGAGAATACAGAATAAGCTATCACGGTCAACAGATCACTGTCGTTGCGTGTATACGTAAAATTCACGTGACGAGCAACGTTACGTAAAATCCAGTGATACATCCGGCGGATGATATTAAAAAAGACCGATGATGGATACTCGTGTAAGGTGTATAAATCTATAGTTACTCCGGTTTTTCACTGTACAGTGATGAACACGCACCAAGGGTTCAATGTGCACCGTTAGTCGATGGACACAGGCGTGATGAATCGATTCGATATCCAGCGCAATCGTAAAATGTATCTAATGGGTTATCCCATCATGATACTAGCCACGTCAATATTTTTATTCTCCTTTTTTCCACCCTTTCTGCTTTTTTTCTTTCGTATACAGAGTTTCACCAGAGAAATATATCTCCGAACGAAAATTTCGTTATCGTCCTCGCTAACCGTAATCGTCCTCGTCGCGATAAGCCGAACAGATCGTGAAATCGAGGAAATACGGCGTGTCATCCTTCGTATAGATCGTTTTATTCGGTGGTAAACGACCTATCAGATTTTTAAAGACACCAAACACTCAATGAATATGATTTCGCCTAAAAATCGAAGTCAAAGGCTCACATAGCCGGATATTATGTACGCTAAATATACCTGGCGATCAGATTTCCCGTTACTTTCATCCTAATACATTGTGTAAAAAAAGTAGCCGGAATTTGTAAATAAAACACAAATTACATATTTATTCATCAAAGTTAATTTTGTCGTCTTCAAAATAGGCCACATCTGAAGCAATACACATACGCCAATGATTCTTCCAGTCTTCAAAACCTTTCTCAAACACTGAAGAAGGTACAGCCTTTAGCTTCTTCTGTGAATTCTCTTTGATGTCTTCAATCGACTCAAAACGCCTTTCCAGAACTGGTAATTTGAGTTTCAGGAAATAGGAAAATACGAGGTTATATCTGGTGAATACGGTTTTTGATCGACAATATTTGTTGAGTTTTCGCGGCGAAGCTTCTAAAGTATAACCGTCAACAATAAGAATTAAGGTTCACATAACTTTTGAGTAACAGTGTTATATGTATATGTGTATAGGTATACTTCCGCCCATAAGTTGCTGGAACCTTGCTCGTTTCCAGGTAAAATAGTTATTAGAATATAAATTAAATTTTTCGCCTGGAATTTATCGTGTAATTTCGTTATATTTACTTATTTCACGGTTACATTCGATCGCGGAATTAAACGTACACGTATAACTTGAACAAATGTTAACACTTTGACGCCTGCTGTCACGACCGCGCGATTTTGTTTAATCAGCGTTTTTCGACCGACGTCACGCGTTTGTGACAGCTAAATGAGTGCAAGACAAATCGATTTTCTGATTTATTCGTAAATAACTAGCAATGAAATGCACATTCAAAGATCGTAAATGGTCAAAGACTCCTTTACTTCAATTGTTTTTCAAATTCGTGCGATTTTTTATTGATTTGTATTTTACTGATCGATGTTCTATAAAAACGGCCAATATTTAAATAATTCGGTCAGTATCCTTTGGTCAGTATTTATACTAATAAACAAATACCAATTTTTCAAAAACGGAAACGGGGAAGACCGAAATTAGAAACTAGGGCACTCGTAATATATTAATATGTCAAAATGTTAAAATGTATATTTTTATAAATAAAACAATAAGCATGTTTTCTTATTCATTAAGTAAAAACTTGTAAATGTCTAATTTGATTTAATATATAAAAAATAAAACTATATATATTTGTTTTACGTATAAAGACATTTTTAAATGTAATTATTTTTCGACTTACAACGAGTCTATAATGGAATGGGTTTAATACTGTGTTTATTCTGCTTCATATTGTCCGTTTATTAATTTTATACTGACCGCAACGGTACTAGCCAGTAATTAATTCCACACTGACCGTTTTTTATTTATACTGACCATTCGCTATTTATATATTGACCATTTTTTCATTTTTATACTGTCCTTTTTGGTAATAAAATACTGACCAAAAGTTGATTCAAATACTGATCGAAAATAGATTTAAATACTGACCATTTAATTTATTACCTTTTTTTTTTATCTTTTTCGGTGCAGTAGTTCATAGCATGGACGTGCTTAAGAATCTATTTTTGAGATTAGGACGTTGATCATTGTTAGTATGTAATTTTTTAGTAAAAAAAGATGTTCTGATGAGAGAAAATTGGGTTTACAATCCTCTGGTTCAAATGGCCCTTTCTCTCGTTCTCAATAGCCCAGCCATGCCACAATGTGTCTTCCGAGAAGCAAGTTACGAACCAAAATGTAATGGTCAAGAGAGCGAAGACGTAAACCTGGAGGAATTCTCACGTTGTTGCCAGATACTCGTTATTTTGGCGAAGAACATCGTCACCTCCTCTCCAAGGAAACGCGCCTTAACTCTTTGAGGTTAGGTGGGTTAAGAACTGTCTTCACCATTTGCTTAGCTTTTTATGCATGGTGGGATATATTTTAACGCACCTAACTACAAAGAATTACTCATAGTCATACAGTTTAATATTTTATTTAAAGTTTTTCATTCAGTTTTCCCCTATGAACTAACGATCAATGCATAAATAAGTGAAAATAAAAATTGGTACAAGTAAAAACGCGTTAGTAAGTTGTTGAGACTGTTGTGATTAAGATTGACAAATTGTGTGCTGTAGCGAATTTTTGTCTCTCACATTCTGTAATAAAGAAATATTATTATTTTTTTCTCATTTTGAGTAATATTTTATGTTGAATAATTGAAATGAACGCTTTTTCTCACTTTTTTATATAAAAAAAAAAAATTCTGTGCAACTTGGAGTCTTTTTTTCTTTAAAAATTTGCGCCTCAAAGAGTTCAAGCAGTTGTTGCGACCCGAAATTAACCGTTAAGGTACTACTTTATGATACGGAGGACTCATCGGTGCTATTTTTGAGAATTCTTTATTTTCTAAGCCTTTGTCAAATTTTTCCTATTTGCAAGCCAATGTCGGGTTCCAGAAAACGTTTTATAACCGCAGAAACTTTGCGTTTTTGAGTATAATCGTGCGCGGAAAAAACCTCTAATTGACAACCGGTGTAGTGGACGTTATATGTATCCGAAGAAAAAAAACCAAATATATTCTTAATCTGTATGAGTGTTGTGAGGGTTGGTATCAGATGTGGTCAGGAGAAAGATTTTTTTTACAAAATGGCGGCATGCTAAACTTTAATTATCGATTTTTCCTGTGTTTTTGCCCCTTCTACAAGTTAAGAAAAGCAAAAAAAAAAAAATGATTTTGACTCAATTGTGCTAGCATAGTATATTCTATATAGTATCGCTATATTTAGAACGGTTTCCAGTATAATAAAGTCGAAAAAACTGAAACTAAATTTTTTCGAAGTGAAAGCTTCGAGCGGAAAAGGTTGGGTATTAATTATACAAGGGTTAGGTATTAAAACATTAGAGCAGAAAGGACTCGCGGAATTTTAATCGGGACGGTATTGTAGAGGAAAATGATGGAATCAATTACGCGTTGTGCATGGATAACTGAAAAGTCTATTTAACGATCCAGACGAATGCAATAAGTTCGCTTGAATTTTACACGGTGAACACGATTGAATCGTCAAAGGCGCTTGGATCTCTTTGTTTGTCATTTTTCAATATCACCGTGAACGGAACGTAAGCCCATTCATGCTAAAGAACAGTCCATTCGGGTTAATAAATCAATGCAAACAGTAATCGTATGTATGTACATGCGGTATGCACTTTTCGCCGTGCTATCCCGAACGATTCCTGTTCGATTGAATTTACGCGCCGACATTCATCCACTTAGTCAATAAAATTCCGTGCAAATCGATCTCCTCTCCTCCTGCTCTTCAAATATCAAAGTAACGAGGCAAAGTCGAAATAAACTCTATTCATTAACCGACCTATTCGATTCGGTTGATTTGCGTTGAAACGAGCGCTCAATTCAACCGTCAAAATAGTATCATTTTCTAATAAAACCACCAACGAGATTGCGTTGCACGAATTTCTTCTATCTCGATCGATCCTTCATCGTTACTGAAATTTACTATTTTCCACCTCCAGCTCCATCATTCCCACTTTCTCTTTTTCTCTATCTCTCTCTCTTTCCCTGCATCGATTCATTTCACTGAATCCAACGTCAGGAGAGGAAGTTGCCTCGTCCTTTACTTCGAATCTAATTTTCTTTTGCCAGTTATCGGGGGAAGGAAAGAGCAACGGCTCCTTTGAGAAAAACAGAATGTCAGAGGAGACGGGACGAGTGAGTGTGTATATATTTACCTGAGGCCGCTCTGACGCTGTTGCGTCCATCATTCTATGGCACATTTGTTATACCAAGGATGGAGTTTGTCGTCGAAAGGAAGAATACGGAATAATACGCGTCTCCGTCTTCCTCTAACATTGTTCTATTATTCCACGGATTGTTCGAAACACACTCGAGATTGAACTAGCGTATACGTCGGTACTAGAGCTTGCAAAAATCCGATAAAATTTTCATAAAGTGAAAAACCGGTTAACCGGTTTTTAGTAGAGTGTTTTAATAAAGTATAAAAATAGACTATTACTTTAAATATACAATAAAACCTATCTTAAATATAGCGGAGCTATAAATCAAGGAAAATAAAGAAAAATATACGACAGAAAATTTAGCAATTAGAACTATTTTTTATTTAAGAATTATATAAAATAAAAAGAAAAATAACATAACTTTCTTATTAATATTTCATTGTGTGAAAAGAATAGAAAAGTAAGATAAAACGTAACTTATACATCTTGTTTTTTAGTCAAACAATGTTTAAGGAAAACCAATGCGTCCAACAGGTCATATTTCATGAACGAATGTAATTTTGTACAGAAATTACTGCCGAACGAAAAAACTCTCTCACTGTCTGTTGACGTGAGCTGAATCGATACCAGTGCATTTAATAAGTTTTCGACCGTTATGGATATTTTTTTTTAGTAACACCAAACATTTTCAACTTTTTTTGAAAGGATCACTTAAAAAAATATAATTGACTTTTGGTTTTCCGGGAAAACTCAGGTTAGGTTAGGTTAGGTACATTTTAACAAAAAAGACTGGTTAACCTAACCTCATTTGTGTCAATATTTTCACTATTTCTCACTGTTAAACGGGCAAAGAAAGTCCTCGGTGAATGAAAAGAATGGTTTTAGCAATCAGGAGGAATAGAAAAATTCTAACCGTCTGGATTAGGTTAGGATGGACGGAACATGGTGTTCAAAGTGCTGTTCATTACAGTCAATGCACTTACATAATTGAATTATCAAGCTAATCTTTCAGCCACGTTAATTCAAAAATAATTAAAGGTGAACTTTGGATCTGTACCAAGTAACGTCCGCTAGTAAAGGAAAAGATAATTACCTTGGGATAGATGTCGCGAATCGAGGGTGAAGCGCGCGAAACAGGACATGTATCTTGTATCCAATCTACCTGGCGTAGGTACTCCTCAGGGATCGCGTAATATATATTGCAGAATTTAATTAAACCTACGTCAGGTACCTACACGGCCCGGTTAACTCGCAGCGACGTTAGTTTTCGGCATTTTAATTGAGACCTGACAGAAGTTGATTAGAACGATATCGGTGAAATGACTGATTTCTCGATCAAAGAGAATTCATTTTTATCACGCTGTCCTGGTACTCGAATCTTCTCATTACTCAACGAAAGCAATATCATTCGTATGGTGGTGTATGTTGCGTACGTTTTGTCTATTGCGTATAATAGCGCAATTCGTACTTCGTACGGTGAGTTAAATTTTTGCGAATATTTTAATTAAGTGGAGTGTATAAGTTTTGAGTTACTCGTTGTATTATTACGACTAGTCTACTACTTATTCAATATTCAATGCTCGTTATTCTACACGTACATTAGTGGAATTAATTCTGGATACTTTTAAATTTTTACTTAAGTTTCGCATTTATTCAAATTATTTAACCAGTTAACTGCGGAATTTAGTTTTACAAATCTCTCACTGGATGCGTAATTGAAATCGACCAATGACGAGTATACACGTCGAACGCAGGGCAAATGCTTCTATTATAAATTTGAAGAGAAAAGTAGAGCAAAACGAGGTAGAATTACATTTTTATTCGATAAAAAATGGACAGTTCTTTTTGAAAAGGTTATTGTTATTAAAAACATAAAAGTTGTCGAAAAATAATGAAATTCATATAGAAGAAAAATGAAAGAAAAAATATACTTTTTAAAAATTCAATTGATTTCAGTGTGGTAGTTTTCAAAGCAAAATACATTCGGGAAAATAATCAATTCAGTTTGTAAAAAGTAATACATCGTACGGGAAATAATCGATATATCAAAGAGAAGGATCAAACTTTTTTTTATAAAATATATAGTAGTTTGTTTGGTAATATAAAGGAACTATAATAACAAATGACATTTTTATTACTTCTCACTGAAATTTCGAGTTTTTGTAGTAAATGGTAATTTTTTATTTTACATGACGAGTATACACGTCAATTGCATCAAAATAAAGTTTTGGATTGACGTGTATACACGTTGAACGCAGTTAACTGGTTAATATATAATCATTTATATTTTATATTCTAATCATTGTTTTCTAATTTTTTTATATTGTTATATAAAAAAAATCAATAAAGCGACCATTTACAGCCATACTTTTAATATACAATAAAAATTACAATTTCAACACATCAAAGGATGCACAAAAAAATTAATATTTCGTTGGATCTTTCTTTTTTAGAACAGCTTGGATTCGTCGAGGCATCGAGTGCACCAGGTGTCGCAAAAACAAAAATAACAACACACTTTAGGTTTTCTTAAATTAAAATTTTAAAACATTTACAAACCAAATCACTTTTTTCAGAAAATAAACAATAAGAAAAAAAAAGTAAATATCAAACATTCACAATGCCTATAATACAAGAAAAGTCGTGAAGTTAAATGGCCATACAAAAATGTATGTAGGAAATTCTGCACAAAATTTCAAAAACGGTCATTTGACCGCGAGTGGTAGGTTTAGTGTTAAGCGTTTCGACTTTGGTGACCATATGGGCACGAAAAAGATACCGTTAAAAAAAGGACAAAGCTTCCATCTAGAAAACGAAATAATAAAGAGCAAAGCGAAAAAACTACAATTACTGTGGTGTCATAAAGTTACTATCGCTACGAAACGGACTAACGGCTAAAGGCGAGAATGTACAAAATATTAATTATTTTCGTGGATTGAACAGTAGGTATAGGTACTTTTGTTGAGCAAAAACTGTTCATCCTCGAACGAATAATAAATGAATATCTGAGGTTCGCTACGCGATAGCGTAATTGTCGAAAACGCAGCTCGTATCGAATCTTGTCTCGATATATCCACGATTTGCGATGAAAAGCCGCCCTATAGACGAATCAAGCAGAGATACTTACTAATCCCGTTGCTACCTCTGGATACCGGAGATTATCGGCTTTTCCACGGTTCTTTTTTCTCTTCGGTTATCACTCGTAGAGCAATTTAATTCCGTTCGCGAATTGATAACTATTTCACAACTACCGTACACTATATTCCCGGGTTTTATTGATAGAAATCGTTACTGGTTGCCGGCCTTTGGCCATCCTTCTTGAAATATTCGCCGCGCTTAAAACATTCCCCTTTCACCGGAACGTTTACACTCGTATCGGTGAAAGTTCTTTTTTCATCTCGCTGGAAAAGTTTGTCGAATTTCATGGGCAAGGAAAGGGTTTGGTATTAAGCAACGATCCTCTCAGTTTCCCTCCGTCTCTATGTCCGGGCATTTTCTCGATAATTCAACCGGCTATTCCCAAGGAAGTTGTTCCACGTTTATATATTTCTTTTTTCCCTCCATCCTCTCCATTTTCGCCGGTTTTATCAGCACGAATTTAACGAACGTTAAGTATTTTTTTTATCGCGTCCCGATAATATACCCGGATGACTGGTAATCGCGTTCCAAAGTTGGATGAGGAGTGGGCTGATGGTGCTAGCTGGCTGGCTGGCTGGCTGGCCGGCTAATAGTGTTTCGACGGTCGTTCAATTTTCAAGCAATGCAGCTCTCGACGAAGAATAATATTTATCGACGGATATTGAATCACGAGCGGCACATACATTCCGCATTAATGCGTGGTGCCTAGTGAAAATATTTCGACGATGTAATCGGATTGCCTGATAAATTGCATCGACCGATCCGTTATACAAGGCTGGTACTTGGAGGGTATTATTTACTTTTGCACAACGATTCGTACACCCATTGGATAAACACTTGTTCCTGTATCGTTGAGCATTCAATCACCTGGATTCGGTTTTCTATCTGTGCGAGTAAATTTATCCTGGAACAATTAGAAAACACCGTTTAAGAACATGAAAGAGAGAGAGAGAGACAGGGAGAGAAATTGATATATTTCAATGGGAAAAACGAAAGAAATCGATAAGCTCACCTAGCTTCAGCTTTTCGTCTAGCGATGTTTTAACGAACCAGCTATACCACACGAGGGTTCGAGTAATTCAAAATGGAATGGGCGTGTGGCGTTGCCGCCGCGATAAAAGTAACGTTGAACGCGTTGTAAACAGCGAGTAAATGAAAAAGATACGAGACGGTAGTTGGATAGTTAGAGAAGCCTCTTATTTTCCTGGCTGGTTCAACCTCGGTGCCGCGCAAACTCTCATAAACTCATAAACTTTCCTCCCTGCTCGTGTCTGGTCCTCTTCGTCCCTCTCATCATCCCTCCTCCTTCGTTTCCTTTTCGTCGCTCCTCGTTCACTTAGGTATCCTCTCGTGCCCTTGTGCTCTTCGTCATCCCGCTTTCAGCCGTGCCGTTTCCTCGTTTATACGGCAGTTTGGTTAGCTGGTTGTTTGTTCGATGCTGCAAACACGCGTTGGTTAGGGGGAATAAAAGCTCTACTGAGCATCGACGCGGTGAGAACGGTTCGAACGAGCGGTGTTGAAAAGCTCCGGTTGTTTATCCACCGAAGTAATCGGCCGGGTAATAAGGTCAGGAATAACGAGATAGGGAAATCAATCGATCGGTCGGTTTGGTTCGTTCGACGATCGAAATTCTTGGAGAAGGTGAGCGGTATTAAATCGAAAGCCGGTAAATTGGACGCTCGTGTCTTATACGAGAGAAATCCGAGCGGCTGGTCTGGCTGGGAAGCTCGTTAATTCGGAATACCAAGCCGGTGTTGGACAGTAGGGGCTAGGAGAAAGAACAAAACGTTGTCGGTGCTCCCCACGTCCGTCCTAATGAAAAAGTTAATTGGCCTGTGTTCGCGAAATAGCCGATCGCATCGTCTCGTTACGATACCGAACTATTACGGTACACTGTTCTCTCGTTTCGTTAGAGAACCGTTCTATGAACGCGCACTTTGCACGTAATTAATCAGAGAAATGTATTTTTTTCGTTAACCCCTCAACGCAGGGTCCTTCCCCACTCTTTCATCTAATTGATCAAAAGTTTCGACACTTTTCTCGCGTGATAAAGGACAGAGGGTCGAGTGGAGTGACGGTGATCAGCCAGAAATGTGCAGAACTGAGATGAGCAGATGGAATGCGGGTCTGCATTATATCGTGTCTCCACAGGTCCATCTTCTCCGACACATTTGTAGAAATGGGTCACACGCCCTGTCGTTATTTGCCAAATAACATGGACGAATCGGTTCAATTAGCATGGAATTAATCCTGTATGGGCTCGTATAACTTGCAAGTCTAGTATATACCATTATATCGACATTTTATTAACTAATTTAATTTTGTTCCATAGGATGGTATATACATCTTGTCGTATAATGTCTCCTTAGCAACCTGTTAGCGATGATACCTTCTCAAGGGTCGTCGAAGGCAATTTACTCGACGATATTTTGCTTTCATATTAGGCTGTCCGGATAGTTCGTGCCGATTTTTTTATAGATAATGTTTGAATATGCTACAACATATAAGATTGTATGAAAACATGAAGTTCGTATACACTCTGAAAGATTATTGTTTCACGTGTTTTTTGAAAGTCCATTTGTTGCAATTATTAGTTTCTTTGCTATGTTATATTGTCTTGAAGATAGAACGAAATAGAATACATTTCTGACATTGAGTATTTTTCTTTCAACGAAAAGGGAAAAGTACTGGGAAAATATCAAACGAGATATGGCAATGTTTAAAAAGGCGGAAATCTGTCAGAAAAAATTATTCGCAAACGGTTGACAAAATCTAAAAGTGGAAATTCCGATATTAAAAAAAAAAGAATACAGAAACAAAGTTTTTGGTAAAATGGAATTTTTCGATTCCCTGAAAAACAACGAAAAATTGTAAAATTAAAAAATAAATACGTTACAGAATTAAAAAAAATACTTTGAGGTATGAAATTGGCTTATTTACTTAAAAATCGGCACCAATTTTCCGGACAACCCAATAAGATTTATGGCAGGGACTTAGTCTGTGTATGGCCAGGAGGAATGAGAATATGCAGACATCCGGCGATAGTTAGTGACTCGAAGTCACGTAGCTATCGAAAGTCGTAGGTATGTTTGTTTAGAAGTATTGCAAGAGAAAGTTTAGGGGTGGCAAGCAGCCTGACGTTGAGTTGTCTTAACACTAGATATACCAACCGGTCAAAACGAGAGGTTTAAATATTTAACTCATAAAATTTCAAATTTTTCTGCAAGATTATGAAAGTTCTTAATGATCCTACAATTGACGACTATGGTGAATTACAAAGTGAAAAATTAGGGGGAAAAATAAAATTAGGAAAGAGACTACCTGGCAGTGCAAACAATGTCAAGTATCATTGCATTTAACTCCACTTGCTTTGAAAAATATCACACCAAAAATATTAGTAATTTTTCCTTTTTTGATTCCTTGAATTTATTTATTTTTATATTGTTTCTTTTATAAATTTATATTTGTTTTACAATTCTAATTACTATGAGTATCATAACGCTCAAATAAATGAATTCTCGCACAAAATCTACTCCCTTTATATACTATTCTGTGCATCAGCAAATTAAATCTGTTCCAAACGCAGAAATCTTTTCAAATAAAGAAGTACTCAATGGGTTAACATTAGGTGGGTTTAAACATTTGCTTACGAAATTTCTATTTTAAATTAAATTTCAAATTGTTGTTTTTTTCTTTCTGGACCAATTGTTATTTTTCTTTTTTTTTTTTTAAATGACAGCGCTGATAATCTTAACTTCAATTTGTTGAAATAGGACAGGAGAACGTTATGGAAAGCGAATAAATGAAAATGGTTGAAAGAAAAAGGAAAAAAAGAACGACGAAAATTATTACAAACACTTAATACAATTTTTTATTTTTCTTTACGTTTTTATTTTTAACTAATCATTGTATATACATATATTAATTTAGAAATACTGAAATCTTTATTTGTTTATATTTGAATTATTGTAAAATTATAAATAATAAATATTTCGTATTTTGCATTTTGTAAGGGTTTATTAAATTTTACTTGAAAAACTAAAGTAACAAATCACTAAGCATACTTGTTTTGTAACATAGATTACAAGAATCGTGATCAACTCTCGAAGCGTAGTGGTAAAAACTAAACCACGATTGTAATTGTTGAAAAATTATTCCATAAGTCTAATTCGTGATATTCGTGTTTCCTACAAAACTACAAAATGTGTATCACGAGTCAGATTCGTCAAATTACGGCACGAGATTAAAGAAAGAATCAGGCGGAGCGAATTACTTACCGTTCCCTTGTGCCTTCCTGCTAATCATCTTTCCAGCTTTGCGCAGTATCTTTTTCCCGCGATAACGATTCATTGCAGCCGGTAGCGTTTTTAAGCGGACGATATCTTCGAGCCTTGATACCGTACCTCCGAAATATTGACGCAATTCCGCGGCGAGCTGGCTAGATTCATAAAAATAAACGAGCCCTATTCGCGATACCATTCCCTGATTAAGCTCGTTAATTCGCCAGCAGTTGGAGAATCTTGCTTGGCATCCAGAAATTCGGGGAGTTGTCCGGGGAAAGGTCGGGGATCACGGAAAGAGGGCCACTGCGTCCAAGAGGAACGAGAACGTTAATTGAGCCACGAAGCTTGTCGGGAGAATGGGTCGAGAGTAAGCTTCTGCGTGGAATCCTATCGACCGTTTTGGCACACTTATCCAGATTACCGTTCTCCTTTGCAATCGATCTTTACTGTACGATACACACGGCAAACGTGAATATATACAGTCACTCCCATTAACACGTTGAATGCCACGCTAATTTTACACCACATCGCAATATCAGCGCGTAATATTTAAGCATACCTGTATACAGAGTGTTCCACGTCTTAAGCATAATAACAAACTTTGTTAGTATATTCTATGGGTCTAGGTAAGAAAAAAAATGTTATATAAACGTTGGTCGTTGAAAGCTTTGTTAAAAAGTTACGATCAAAATTGGCAACGATCGCTGTTGCTTCCACAAAGTTGGTGGAGCTGAATATAAAGCAAATAAATGTCCTTATTTGCAAGCACAGTTTTTTATTTGAACAATAATAACAATATTGAACGATTTATGTAATAACAGTAACAATGTCCAGTTTGTATAATGTTATTTACTCTGTGTAAATAATTATATCCGTTAAAGGTACTAAAGTCTGGAAATGTTCCTTTTAATAATTAAAATTTCGAAACAGTTAGAGTCCAAAAACGTTCTGCCTGGTCCTCGTTCTGGTCTTCTTCGAGATTCGGAGACATTCCCCCATATCTAGGATGATTTTCCTTCCAAGACACTTTTTTAGGGGAAAATGTAGAAAAGTGGGACTTAAAATTATCCAATTAGGAATATGGGCGGTTTCCTGATTATGCAACGCCTATAGATTACGTTCATCGTGTGGTAAACATGACCTGCAGAACGTCACACAAAGGTCCTTTGTTCAGGAAACCAGCTCATAAATTCTAAGTCCATTTTTCAGTGCGTGTAGGTTTACGATAAGTGAATTGCCGTTGAGGGTGATCTGGCTGGACACTTTTCCGAGAGAAAGTTGGTGTTGTCTTGCAGCCAGACCCAAGTTCTCTAGAGAATTTACAATCCATGGCAAATTGACCTCCTCAAAAACGGTACTGTGCTATGTCGACTGCAGCGTAAGCCCAAACACGTGGCTCTAACAATTTACAGCTTTTTTATTTGAACCGGTAATGAAAATTTGAAAAAGCACGTTTTGTAGATTTATATCAATTGTACATGTGCTGAAAATTTCATTGAAATCGGCTTCTGTAAGCTATAAACGATTAAAAATGACAAAAAAACGAAACCTTTTACTTCTTTTCGCCTATAATCGAAAATCAATCGAAAGATTCTTATATCAATATAAATTGTTCTTATATCAAACGGTTTCGATGAAACTTTCACCATTTATATAACAAACATAAATCAACAATATACATTTTGTAAATTTCAATGTATTGGGTTGTCCGGAAAATTCGTGCCGATTTTTAAGTAAATAAGCCAATTTCATACTTCAAAGTCTTTCTTTTTGTTCTGTAAGGTATGTATTTTTTTAATTTTACAATTTTTCGTCGTTTTTCAGGAAATTGAAAAATTCCGTTTTACCAAAAACTTTGTTTCTTTATTTTTTTCTTCTTTAACACTAGAAAGACGGAAACTTTGTATATACCTAGATTGCCCCAAAGCAGTCAAAATGACTGCATTGTGAAAGAATAACTAATGTGTAAAGAAATTTGTTTAAAATTAATTTTTAATATTTCTTATATTATTTACAGTCATACAACAAGTTATTAGTAAGTATTAACAATAAAGAAAATTTACTTCACTTGGAAAAAAAATATTTTATGCATTATTTGTACATTTTAAGCAAATGAAAGTGGAAATCTTTGTATGTGTACATTTTCCGCAAACATACTTGTGACATTTTTCACATATATTATTTGTTTTGTTATTGTGGCAAAGTCGTACTTGACAAATTTTTCGTTTGTTAGAATATGTTGTATTTGATGTTTGTGGGTCTTCATTTTCTGATGACTTTTTCTGTCTTGCAGCTTTGTAATCGGTGGAAAGCTGTTCTGCTAATTGAAACAAAAACTGTTTTCGTTCTATTTGTATTCCTGTCGCTTCCTTGTAAAGGATCCAAGCATTTATAGCAGCCAAATCTAAAATGTTGAAAAATATTTGGAGGGGCCATCTACGAGAACTAGATTTTACGGTATATTTTCGGAATTTCCACTTTTAGATGTTGCCAACCGTTTGCGAAGAATTTTTTCTGACAGGCTACCGCCTCTTTAAACATGACACACATAATTTAACGTTTTACCAATATCCTTTCGTTGAAAGAAAAATATTCAATGTCAGAAGTGTACTCTATTTCCTTAGATCTTCAAAACTATATAACTATATATTTGCTTAGCAAAGCAATTAATAATTGCAATGAATGGACTTTCAAAAGACAAGTGAAACAATAATCTTTCAGAATATGTACGAACTTCGTGTTTTTATATCATTTTATATGCTGTAATATATTCAAACACAACCTATCGAAAATCGGCACGAACTTTCCGGACAACCTAATACAAGCTCAGATAGAAGAAAACTCTACTATGCTCCTTATAATTCGATTGGAATCGCGAAGAAATTAGCGAAAGTAATTTTTGCAATCTTTTCATCTGAGCTCGTAGTGAAAATTTCAGATATACATTTTGTAGATTCGTGCTAGATGAAAATGGTGAAAATCAAAGATTCTGCGAATACAAACTGCAATAAATCTAAAGATTCTCTTCCAACGAAGATCACATCTTCCAATGCCTGTCGCTTGTTTCTGCATCGATCGATATACAGTGTATCGATGCAAACTATATTTTTCAAATTTTCATTACGAGGTTAAATAAAGAAGTTGTAAAAAGAGAACTCTACTATGTTCTTTGCAATTCACATCGTCTAGCAAATTAATCCTTCTAACTTTTCCCGAGAACTGAATCCATTCGGTTCACTTTAAGAAAAATGAATTTATTTTAAAAGGTGTTCGAATATTAATAGGAGTCGCATGTATTTCATCCGTGTCGATATCGATGTTCTGTTCTCTTTCCTCGCCAACAACGAAACACGATTTCCGTTTGTTTATCCGTGTTACGATTCGCGCAGAAGGTTGATTCGCCGAACGGAAAGCGTCAGCCTCTGGACGGCTGCTAACTGTTTTCTGATCAATTTCCAACCGTGCTGTTCAACATAGAAAACGGATAGCGGTCTGTATTGTTAGTCCTCGCCGGTATTCACGGTTCTATCGTGGACGATTCGTCGTGAAGGCCTTTGTCCCGCGACAAAAAGCACGATTGGAAATCGAAATCGAGAAAGCTATCGGATAAAAGCTGGGAAAGAGCTATGACCGGCCAAGTAGCCGAAGCGCCGCAAGCTTAATATCCGGGAACTAACGGGGAAATGTAACGGTGTACACGTGAACGATAGTCGATGTCTTTTCAAAGGAAACCGGTTAACGCGTCCTTTTATCACGCAACGCTGTTCCACGCGTCGTCTCGTCATTTTTATTCGATCCTGTCTGTTTTCTAGTCACCTTTTTCTCATTCTACTGCTTCACCCAGCTGTTTCTCTGCTTTATCGATCATTATGCAACCTCTAAATGTTGGAAAAACGGTGTCCATTGTGAACGTTTGTCGATTTTACTGGTTTTTCCCAGCAACGTGATTTTGATCGGTTTTATCGCTGCGAAACGCTACCAATTTCGACGTAAAATCGCCGTTCCAGTTGGCTTTTGAATCAGCTTGGACGTCGTAAAAGAAAAAAGGGACGAGCTTTTTCGTATGTTCCTTTCGCACGGAATCGCAAACAGTACATGTCGATGTTTGAAATCCGCCGCTCGCATCGAGTGTGCTCGCACGCGAGCGCCACGCGAGTATACGATGGGAATAGAGTAATCGGTAAACTTTTCTGTTTCACGATGCACGACGATCGGAAATCGAAGTGGAGAGATGGATATCGGGCGGGAATGGTAGGATGGTCCAATACAATAAGTGGGCAGCTTCTCGTTCTCGATTCGATGGTGATCGATGTAGATCACGTTGGACCACGATCGACACAGATTTCCCTGCGCGTAACCTTGTTAAAATGGCTGGATAAATATCGCGAGTGACGAAGTGGAACCAGCTCTACTCTCCGACCTATTTCCGTTTTTATTTCTACTTTCGCTGCGTTTGTAGGTTCGTAGGTTATCAAACCTTACACAAATTGTAAGCATCTTGTTGTAACAGTATTCATTCAACTCGAAGTCTTCTGGGTTACTGACCAGTTCAATTCTTCTTAATTAACTTTTTATATATACAGGTTGAGTCATCTAACGTTTACATCTGAAATATCTTGGCTGTTTTCAAAGATACGTCAAATGTCTTAAGGATAAAGTTGAATGGTTCAATTAATATTTCGTTGGATATTTTTTGTTTTTTAGAACAGCTTCGATTCGTCGAGGCATCGAATGCACCAGGTGTCGCAAAAACAAAAATAACAACATAGTTTAGATTGTTTTTTTAAATTACAATTTTAAAACATTTACAAACTAAATCATACGAAAATATTAAGTATAAACATTATAGATTACAATAAAAATATTACGGTATCAATTTGGCACGATGTCAAAAATATTTTTCTTTTTGACATTTTTTTTTAAAGATATCAAGGTTACCTCCATTTACATTATTCACTTTATGACGATCCTTCAAACATTTTCTTTCAATAGTAGGTACCTTTTTTAAATATTTTTTAAATATCTATGTACAGTTCGTACATTAGCTGAAAGATTAGCTTTTTCGGCAATTTGCTTTGCACTACACGTACAATTTGATGCGATACGTAAAACAGATGTTTTATCTTTTGGCAACAAGACCTCTTTAGTTCTACCTTTGTACAATTTGCCATAATTTTCACTATCTTTCAAGTATGAACGTACAACAAATTCACTTCTGTTTAATCTCCTCGCAATCTTTCTGTTGAAATACCCTTCATCTTTTAACACCTGAACTTTTCCAATTTCTCTGCTGTTTAACTGTTTTGCACGACCCATTATTGCGCGAATACAAAGTAATCTCGTGTTCGATACGTTAGTTACTAATTAAACAATTTGAAACAGAAGAAACTCGAAAAACAGTGCAGATATAAGAAATGAACCGCGTTTATTCAAATGTTGCGTGAGTATTCTTACGTTTTCTTAAAATTGCGAATATTTTCACAATGAATAAATAACTTCTCAAAGTACATGTGCACACTTTCGTCAAATAAGACCTATTACGTTGAAAAACTAAAATTGAACAATTTGAACTTCACTACACAAAAATACAGTGAAAATATCGCTGCGTTTAATCAAGTGTCGCAAGAGTATTCTTACTTTGTCTTATAATTGCGAATATTTTCACAATGAATAAATAACTTCTCAAAGTACATGTGCACACTTTCGTCAAATAAGACCTATTATGTCGAAAAAGTAAAATTGATCGATTTGAACTTCACTAAACAAAAATACAGTGAAAATATCGCTGCGTTTAATTAAGTGTCGCAAGAGTATCCTTACTTTTTCTTAAAAATTGCGAATATTTTCACAATGAATAAATAACTTCTCAAAGTACATGTGTACACTTTCGTCAAATAAGACCTATTACGTTGAAAAACTAAAATTGAACAATTTGAACTTCACTACACAAAAATACAGTGAAAATATCATTGCATTTAATCGAGAGGCGCAAGAATATTTTTACTTTTCCTTAAAATTACGAATACTTTTACAATAAAGAAATAACTTCTCAAAGTACATGTGTACACTTTCGTTAAATAAGACCTATTACGTTGAAAAACTAAAATTTATCAATTTGAACTTCACTAAACAAAGATACAGTGAAAATATCGCTGCGTTTAATCAAGTGTCGCAAGAGTATTCTTACTTTGTCTTATAATTGCGAATATTTTCACAATGAATAAATAGCTTCTCAAAGTACATGTGTAAACTTTCATTAAATAAAACTTATCATCTTGGAAAAATAAAATTGATCAATTTGAACTTCACTAAACATAGATACAGTGAAAATATCTCTGCATTTAATCAAGTGTCGCAGGAGTATCCTTAATTTTTCTTAAAAATTGCGAATAATTTCACAATGAATAAATAACTTCTCAAAGTACACGTGTACACTTTCATTAAATAAGACCTATTACGTTGAAAGACTAAAATTTATCAATTTTTAACTGTTCCAAACAAAAATGCAGTGAAAATATCACAGGGTTTAATCAATAGGAAAGATAAGTGTACTACACATCTTCGGTAGAACGATTCATATGGAAATAACTAACTAAATCTTTCATCCAATACTTGTTCCATTGTAAGATATCCCATAGTTTATAGTCACGGGTGTAGGTATCTGATTAGGGCTTGTCGTGATTAGTGTCATCGTTGCGGCAGGTATTATCGTTAGAGAAGAGAGTTCCGTTAGAGCAATACGGAAACTTGGACTTCGTTACGGCGGTATTTATCTTTAATTCGAGCAAATTGGTAGGCAAATATTCAGCGAGGCGTACTCTCTAACACGAGTGCGTGTAATTAAAATTACAGAGAGTAGAGGAGGCGAGAACGCGTAATGTAATTGGCGAAGTACGCTCGAATCGTCAAGAATCACCGTCGCGTGTAATTCGTCGCAAGCTTCTCGTTCAAGATGTCTTCGAGTGTCGGCATTCTTCCAGCCTAGTGTTCCGTGGGTGATTACGCGGTGGTGAAGTGAAGGTAAGAGAGAAATAGCTATGTTTATCAGAGTTTCATTAAGCAAAGAGAAGGAAAAGAACAGAAAGAGAGCGTCAGAGAAGAAATGATCTACGTCAGTTGCATACTCTCGTGTAACATGGATTAGCCATCGCCTGTCCATTCTGAAAATCGCCTCATTCTCGCCTTTCATTCCCACGAACCATCTCCTCTTTTCCAACGACCACGCTTCACCCTCCGATCATGCATAAAATAGACGTTTACGCTTCTACCTTGAGCTTGACATCCGGGAATCGTTTCACGGCCATGCATACTCGGTCATGCGGTACCTGAGCACGATCACGGTATTCCCATTCACGTAGGCTGCGTCCGCGTGTCTCGCTTGTTAATGCCCCGAATTCGATCGAATTCCGGCCGGTGTGCAAGATTTACGAGGTTGCCTTTAAACTGGAGAGAGGTTGTACCTTTTGTATCATTAGGGAACTGAAACAGCGAGGCTGTGTATGGAAATCCCTAAATAAACTTTGGTTAATGAATTTACTTTGGTAAGCCGCTAGATGACAAGCGCAACCGCATTTATTTGTCATCCGGTTCGCTCTGCCTCCAAGATTTGCCCTTGATATTATCTCGAAATCGTTGGATTGTTTATTATCAGAAAAGTAGGTGGAAGAGGCGATAGGAAACACGATAATTGCGTCGTTTTCCCGCAAATCGAAGGAATTCGTTCCCTTTCCCACGATCCTCGGTTATCCTATCGCGTTCCTTTCTGCAGGGAGAGTCTCTAGGGAGATCTGTTGAGATGATTCTCGCGATTCGAGGGTCAACGTTGGCTAGCAGTTGGAAAGCGTGATAAGTGAAATCGTTCCCAACCCAGTTAGAAAGTTTCCACAAGCGGCGTGGCGCGCGCTGAACTGATTTACAACTTGCGCGGCCGAACCACGCCAGGGAGATATCTTTTCCGTGAGAACGAATTGATTAATTAGTTTGGCGGTCCGTGATAAAATTGTTCGGAGTTTTCGTCGAATGCCTGCCCCGACTATTATCCCCTTTCTCTACTCACCGCCTGTGGCTCGTTCCTTGCATCTTCATGAGAAAATCACGCTGATACTGTGGTATTAGGTTTAGTGATTATAGTTTATTTTAAAAAAAACGTAAGAATAATTATAGAATAAAACATAAATAATTCGACACAGGTTCTTACTTTCCAAAAGCCAACGTCAACTGTCCCTTCTCACAAAAAAAAACCTTCATTCACCCTCTACTCCCACCACCATGAGGAAAAACACTCGCCAGTCCCTTGGGCCTGGTCTTCGTCAGTCCCTTTCTGTTTTACGACCCTCTTCCTGTCTTTACAAATGTATATATATACACTGTCTACGTTCTAAACTACGATACTACAATACTAATAACCATCTCTCGCGTAAATCAATTCACGTTGCGTTTCAACGTTAGTCTTCCTATTTGACGTATATGTATATACACACTCCCGTCCATAAATCATCGGACATTTGTGCTTCTTGATCAAAATGATTATTAGCATGCAAATACAATTTGCTGTTGCGAATTTATAATATATTTTGTTATTTTTATCTATTTTACGGTTATATCTGTTAGAAAAGTCCGAAAAGCGAAGGCTTGAGTGGGCCATGTGCAGTCTTCTGCTGCGTTTTCCCTTCCTAGGGATAGTTCTGCCTCAAGGCTAAGGAAGGCCATATTGTCAAGGGGGTCCTCTTGACTAGGTTTTCTCAGGAAAGGGAGAATTGTATCAGCACTCGTGAAGTACAGTTCAAAAATATAAGCTTTCACTCTGCTTTAACCGCCCACGTTTATTTCGTTATTTAACCGCTCACCACCGTTATCCTGATTATTCCTTACATATCTGAATGCTAAGTTAAAAATGCACATGTATAACATGAATAAATGTTAAGAAAAAGAAGTATTTATTAAATACAGCTCGAATTCTGTACGACGTTATTGTGTATACACATTTGGTTTACTTCGACAATTCAAAATTAACTAAAGAACATATCTGTAGCTTCGTTAAGTGTTTATAAACAATTGAAGAAGGGTTTTTTTTACTAAATAGAGACTAACATGGTGCTGAGAAATTGCATCGTTCGATCTTCTTCATTTTTAGTTCGACAGTTCCTATGATCCCAATAAATACTTCTAGAAAAGAATTATTTATTGAAAAATGTTCAGTTACTGGTTACTGTTGCAAAAAAAGAATGCACTGTTTGAGAAATTACGGTAAAACGTAGAATTTCGAAGTCCGCGTTCTAATTTTAGTGAGTGTCCGGTGACTTATGGACGGGACTGTACATATCTCTGCGCGAGATTCACTCTGCTTGGAAGAGAAGGAGAATCGGTAGCGAGTTAAACGTTTCACCTGCTACAGTGTGTAATATATTCTGTGTAAAAAGTATCCGTAATAGTTAAATAAAACAACAAAAATATTCAACAACTAGGTAACAATGTAAATTTAACACACTTTCGACCTGTATAAAAACTTTCCGTAAACAAAATTATATCTACAGAGATAGCTATTACGTCCACGATGTTATGTTGCACACCGTACGTCTTGCCTCGTAATTCAAATGGAAATGTTCTACAGAGGGAAAGGGAGAAACTAAATGGAGATGGAAAGGTGGTATAAAGAGGCAGGGAGGGTAAAATAGAATTCCAACGGAAGAGGTCATTCTAATTTTGGCATTCTCTGTTACCGGTTAAACGCACGGTCTGTCTGGCAATTATCGCAGGAATCTCGCAGAGAGAAGGAATCGACGTGGGCTAGGTCGATGCGGTGTCTGCAAGGGGACGCCAACTAGGCTAGCACTTTGTCCTGCTGGATTGAACGCACGCGGATCAGACGTGGAAAGAGAGGAGAGAGAGAGAGAGAGAGAGGAGGTAGAACCGGGAAATTAGCTGTTCCCACGATAAATTGGAGTTTCTGATTTTCGTTTTGCGGTCGTCAACGTCACGTCCCCGGTGGCCATCTCTTCCAGCCTCTCTCCCTTCCTCCTTCACCCTCTCTCTCTGCTATCCTGGCCACACTAACTCTCCTCTGCACGTTCTACGCCACCGACCTATTTACCAATTTCTGATAAATTGAGTTTCATCCTCCGTATCTCTCCTCTTCTCTCTCCCTCTTTCTTCCATTCTCTATTCCTCTTCGTCTCTCGTTCGATCCACTTTCTATGTACATCCACGCTAACCGTGACTGTTTAGATCGAGCAGGCGGATGGACATCGACATCGGGCAGAGTATCAGGCCAGTTCCCGTTCGAATGACGTATGCTTCGCTGTCTGCTGGAAATTTCTCCCGGTTTTCCATTTACCTACGGCTAACGCGCTGTGAACGAACCTTTCCACGCGACGACGTTCAACCGGTCTGCCTAGGATGATTATTAGTCGAGCCGGTTAGCCGTCACGCTGACCGTACAACCGGGAAATTGCAAAGCTATCGGTTTTCTCGCGGTTCCTTTAACGATGCGGAACTTTATTCGATTCGAGAGAAGACAAAGATGTACTCTACTGAACGATATCTCGTTCAGCCGCCGTGTCGCGTGAGGCTGTTGCGACGTACGGATTAGGAAATTCAATTTCCACCGTTCGGTTTTCCCTGCGCGTATCGATCGTTCCAGGAATAAAGTACTCTCCGAACGTTTTTTGTTTGATTAACAGGCGAGCCGCTTGTTCTCGCTTTGAACAAACACCGCCTCTATTCTATTACATATTAGCTATTCCGTTGTTTCTTCAGGTGATCATGATTGTTTTTCCAATTTTAGACGTCTCGTTCGACAAACTGATACTTTCCTCGTTTCGGTTACTGTCCGCAGTAGGAGGTGTCCCAGATACCGATGCGTGACATTAACGGAAACGAACACAGAGAGAGCGAGAGAGTGGCGAATTTACATTTCACAGAGAGAATTCAATTTTCGCGATGCATCCCTGGTTTTGAAAAAAAGGGAAAGAAAAGAAAGAAATCGAGGAGCACGTGCAGCGACCGCGAACAATGTCACGCGTGCAATTTCTTTTCTCTCCGTGGGAAATATCGATTTTGAGCAACCGTCCGGGGGAATCCAGCTGTCAGAAATTTTTGCAAACTCGACGATTTTCGTCTGTTGATGGAGAGAGAAAGAGCGCAGAGTGGAATATTTTCGGTGTACAACATATTGGTAATATCGGAGAATCGGTTATTGGTATCGGTACAGGCGAAAACGCAATTTTAGGCACAGACTCGAATCTTGATAGTTTCCGATTTTATCCAACCATGCTTATCCGTTCGACGTGTTCGATCGGTATCTATCGTCGGAACGGTGTCTCGTCGCGTGTTGGTTCGATTTCGAGTTACACGATAAGCTGGCTGCTGCATGTTTTATGCCTGCCCCTAACCAGCTGCCTTCGTAATTTACCGCGGCAGCTCGACTTCGAAAAATTACGCTCGTTTCGAACTTCGGACGACGTCGGTGGAAATTCTGCGAGATATCGTAGGAAATGACGGAACGGCGATTCATATTTGTAGTATCGCGAAAAAGGGACTTGCGAGGAGTAGGAATTATCCGGGTAAAGGCATAAAGGCTGGCCCAAAGGGGCGAAAACTCTTGGCCAAGATTGGGAAATCCCGACGAGTCATCGGGCCCTGTGACGTGTTCGAGGCCCTACGAAAATCGAAGCATGACCATATTTTTGGTCATATGTCAGTGAAAACGCGTTCGCGTGGTGGGAGGACGAAAAGTCCTTAAAAAGGGACGTTCTGGAAAAGAAAAGGGAGTTCGTTGTTAACTAGAGAGAGTCGTTAGTCGTATTTAGCTGTTACGAGTTGATTGATTTAGTTGTTTTAGCATTAATAGAATAGTTTTAGTTAATTAGACATAGTTTTTCTTTCTGTTCGATAAATAAAATATATTTTACTATATATTAGGAACAACTGAGTCTGACAAGAGTAAAGGGAAATACAGGGCGAAGCGTTTTAACACGTTGAACGCCATGGGGGTCATCGATGACCGGCGAAGTCAAAATTACTAGACACCCATAATTCAAATCAATTTCAGTATTTTTAAATTTTTCAATATTATCGTCGTTACTAAAAACGGTGTGAATAAATTAACGCAACGATAGGACACATAAAAGTATTACAAATAAAAACTTCGTAAAATTAGGATTCGGATTTCGAAATTTTACTTTTGACCTCAATTTCTCGAGTAGTATATTCTTGTTTTGCAACAATAACTAGTACGTGAACATTCTTTAATGAATAATTGTTTTCTAAAAGTATTAATTGTAATCATACGAACTGTCGAAGGAAAAATGTGGAAGATGGAACGATGCAGTTTCCCAGCACCATGTTTGTCTGCGTTTAGTGAAAAACCTTTCTTAAAATGTTCATAAACACTTAATGATGCTGCAGATATATTTTTCAGTTAATTTTGTACCGTCGAAGCAAAGCAAATGTGTATACAGAATAACATAGTACAGAATTGGAGCTGCATTTAATAAATACCTCTTTTCCTTAACGTTTATTCACGTTATACAGGTATACTTTTCACTTCGCATTCAAATATAACCGTAAAATAAATAAATATAATAAAATTCACAATAAACTCGCGACGAAAAATTGTATTTACGTTTTAATAATCATTTTGCTCCAAATGTGCAAGTGTCCGATGATTTATGGACGGGAGTGTATATTCTTCATCGAAAAGATGAAAATTGCCATTCCGAAATCTCTGGTACCACTTGTTACATGTACTATACGCCACAGAATTTTCCTTCAGAGCGGAACAAATCATTTCCTTCGCTTCAGGATCACTTGTTTTTAAGTTGAAACGCAAAAAGGATGCAACGTTTAATATGCTGTTTATCCGCTGTTTCTTAGATCATATCGTTAGTCACATCGAGTCCGATAGTGTCTTGTTTTGCTAACAAAAGCAACTTCGAAACTCCAACACAGCGGGGAAGAAAGATTCAATTCAAAGTAAAGTTACAGCTGATCAATCGCAACGGACCGTAAATTAATTTTTATCATAAATGTAAATGTGCAAGTCGTGTCGCCAATATCTTCGCTTTGACCAGATTTAGGTTTTTACAACCGAACAAACGATCCTAAGGGATTTTAAAAGTCAACGTGTATCGAAGGAGATTGTAAATGTTTATGTTAATACAATCTCTCTCTCGTTGGATAGTAATTTTGGCAAATATCGCGTCCATGCTCTTGCGATATTGGCTGCATTAGATTCGTCTACGAAACGCGTGCACTAATCATATTATGCGTGTACAACGTAGAGAAATTCTCGGTTGGTGTAGTGGAATTTTACGTTTGGGGAAGCAAGCATTGTTCGGGAAGCCATGGTTAGGTACGGGTGATACGTGTAGGTTTGCAATTTCGCGAATTCTGGTGAAAGATAAGTAAACTTTAATTGATTTTAGCGAACATGAACCATCGATAGGCAAAAGGCTTACCGCGCAGAGGTATGCCGCGAGCGAACACGTTTCCCTTAATTTTTCCCGGCCATTGTTAGTCTCTATACTATGGACACTCTATACAGAAGATATAATTGAATGGCAGCGTACAATTGAACATAGGAAACCGATGAAATTTCGTATGTACGTACGCGTTGTGTGAAATTCCAACAGAACCGCATCATTCAATTTAACGCTGTATATCACCACCGGTGATTTAATATACATCAGTGCATTAATATATTGACAACCAACTCGATTATGGAAAATTGGATTCCCATGGAGTTGGCTTAATTTCACGTCAACAGTTACAATGAATACAGCTCAGAAATGATGCGTCCGACAATTATCTATCGGCTATCAAACTCTCTCTCTCTTTCTCTCTCTCTCACACACACACTCTTTCTTTCTCTCTCCCCCTCTCTCTCTCTCTCTCCATGGTTGTTCTCTGTTTGAAAATTGCTCGAGATTTCCTCGTGTCCAATCCCTCTTTTCACAGTTATACAGATATCGAAGAGAATATCAATCGGCGGGAAGAGTTTTCTAATTGAGAAGTTACCACGTGCACCATCGATCATTCGCGACTCGACCGTACAGAATTTCCACTGTTCTCGGCGATGCATCGCGGAAGAATCAATGAAATAGCTCGGGCGATGCCAACAGATACATAATAAAACGTAAATGCTTCGTAGACAAGACGTGGCTGTATCAACTGTCCTGAGAACACTGTAAAAGCCTCTCGAGTATTTGCGCGAAATATTTTCCACGGGTAACAAATTAAATGGTCAGTATTTAAATTTATTTTCGATCAGTATTTTACGTTTGGTCAGTATTTTATTACGGGGTCGTAAGTATTTTATTACCATTACAAAAAGATCAGTATAAAAATATTAAACGGTCAGTATGTAAATAAAAGAATGGTGAGTATGGAAAAAAAGAACGGTCAGTATGGAATTAATTGTGATTAGTATCATTACGGTTAGTATAAAATTAATAAACGGACAATATAAAGCAGAAAAAATACCGGATTATACCCATTATATTATAGACTCGTTGTAAGTCGAAAAATAATTACATTTAAAAATGTCTTTATAAGTAAAACAAATATATATATAGCTTTATTTTTTATATATTTAATCAAATTAGACATTTACAAGTTTTTACTTCACGAATAAGAAAACATCCTTATTGTTTTATTTATAAAAATATACATTTTCACATCTTAACATATTAATATATTATAATTTTATAAATATTAATCTATCACGAGTACTCTAGTTACTAATTTCAATTTTCCCTGTTTCCGTTTTTGACCAATTGATATTTGTTTAGCTACCAGTGGAGGCTTCACATATTTTAATCTTATTGCTAAACCTACGATGTGTTTACAAATATATTTTTTTTAAATAGTTTGGACAAGTACACCGACAACTTGTTCAATCTTCCGAAGGGAGATTTGTAATCCATACTTTAAAAGCCTTACTTTTAAATTTGTCAAACGTATTACATTTTAAATTTTGAACATTTTCTACATCTTCCCTCGTAACAGCTTTCTCTTCAGCCGAGCAACAATATGTATTTGGAAAATCTTCGCTAATCGTAATTTCTATTTCTGACTTCCCCTACTGGTAACAGTTAGTCCACTCGTTCAATTGTATTATTTTTGTGGTTTTAAATTGCTTTAGTTCTCTTTGATCATTTTACGACCGTTTTTCTGTTGATCGCAAAGTAATCTCGAGAAATCTACGGAATGGCAATCTCTCGCGAAAGGTTTCTTCATTTTTTGTGTTTAAGTCAAAGGATTCGAGGCCATAATTCGAATACTGACCCTTTATATTTAAATACTGACAAAAACTGACAAAAATCTTCGGAGTGGCAATCTCTCGCGAAAGGTTTCTTCATTTTTTGTGTTTAAGTCAAAGGATTCGAGGCCATAATTCGAATACTGACCCTTTATATTTAAATACTGACAAAAACTGACAAAAATCTTCGGAGTGGCAATCTCTCGCGAACGATTTCTTCATTTTTTGTGTTTAAGTCAAAGGATTCGAGGCTATAATTAGGATACTGACCCTTCATATTTAAATACTGACAAAAATCTTCGGAGTGGCAATCTCTCGCGAACGATTTCTTCATTTTTTGTGTTTAAGTCAAAGGATTCGAGGCCATAATTCGAATACTGACCCTTTATATTTAAATACTGACAAAAACTGACAAAAATCTTCGGAGTGGCAATCTCTCGCGAACGATTTCTTCATTTTTTGTGTTTAAGTCAAAGGATTCGAGGCGATAATTCGAATACTGACCCTTTATATTTAAATACTGACAAAAACTGACAAAAATCTTCGGAGTGGCAATCTCTCGCGAACGATTTCTTCATTTTTTGTGTTTAAGTTAAAGGATTCGAGGCTATAATTAGGATACTGACCCTTTATATTTAAATACTGACAAAAGGGGATTAAAATACGGACCAGTAAAATATATTACAATTAATATTTTATACAATATACAAGCTTTTCCTGTATACAAGCCTTTTCCGCGGTCGTGCACGTACAAGGTAGAAGGGGAGGAATATACACGGTGACTTCCGTGACAGGCTGTCGTTTCGAATTATTCGATCCTCCGTGCAACGCAACCACGAGTAGATGCACCCAGACGACGTATAAATATTTCTAAAGACGTAAAGTGCCTTTAATAGGCAATTTCGAGATGCCTTTCTCGAGCGAATCGAAATAATATCGCCGCTTCAGACGAAATCGAGCCGGAAGTATTGAAATTTTTAGTGCACCTAGCTATTCCGGCTCTTTACTGCTACCGTTTCTTGCTTTTGTCGAGGGATTCTTCGAAGATCTCTCGTGCTACGGTGGAATTTCGCGACGGAAGCTAGATGGGACACGGCCCCCATACTCGTACTTCAGAACCAAGCCACTTTATCGAATCGTATTTCGCGTCCCGTGGCATTCTCGATCGCGAAACTCCGCTGGGATCGTTAAAATCACCGTAGCCGCTGGTATTTCCGAGGAAATACAGCGCGACGTCACGAAACCGCGTGAAAATTTACCCGTTTGGCTGACAGAAACGAAGTAAAACAACGTTAAATTCGGAGATGCGTGTAAAAACAGCAGAGCAAACGTGGTTTGCTCAGCGTGGTTGGTTGACAGTATGGTGGAGAAAGGCGATGGGGGCAAGGAAAAAGAATCGTGATAACTGAAAAGTTTTCTTTGCGGGAACTTTTAACGAGGGTATCCACTCGACGAGTTCTTACGCCTCGTGCTCTGTACAGTTAACGATTCAGCGATGGGAATGAAGAAAGCGTTCATGAAAGTCCGGACGGACAGATATTCTGGTGTTTATAAGTGTAAAGTGTACTCTTAGATGATCTTGCAATTTTTCGAGCTTGGCTGATTTTGCACGTCTATGCTAACTAACTATTAGCCTCGAAGGACCACTTTCGTGTAACGGAAGAATAATTAACTATTATCCGAATGTCTGTATTTTCGTACCATATGAGTGTCTACCGAGCAATGGACACGTTAACTCTTTGAGGCACGGGATTTCAGATCAAAAATAGACCCATGTTGCACAGGAATTTTGTCGGGTTTTAAATGAAACAAAATTGGTATGTTTTTATTAATAAATGTATAACATCATGTAAAAACATAAGAAAATAGTGATAGTTAATTAAATTTGTAACATTGTTTGAAGACATTAACAACTGCTTTACACAAATAGGGCGAAATATAAACCTATGCACATGCAATACATCAAAAAGGTGGGACACTTTAATCCCGCCGTGCCTCAAAGAGTTAACCGACTGAACTCTATCGTTTCTAATTCTGTTCCGAACGATTCTGGTGGTCCTCTTTCTGTAGCAGAATGGATTCTGATTCTCGAGGTCTAGAAAGAAGAAATGGGGATTTGAATATATAAATTTCTTTTTATCACATGCAATAGGATCACATTAAATAAAATTTGTATTCGGTAAACACTTAGATTCTAGTTTCGAAAATTACTTTTTATTTCAATGTTGCCTAACTTATAAAACTAATTGACATATAAATTTACAATCCATGCGGTAAAATTATCCTTTGATGCTTACGTTGTTTTTTCTAGTGAACTTTTCGTTCGTATTTCCTTTTTTCCTTTGCTTTTTTTGACATATTCGTGTGTGAGACGACTAACACATCCTTTTAGTCGATAATACAATTATATGCAAGTAAATATAATCGTTATTATAAGAAATATACTATAAAATATAACGATCTCCATTTGGAGCTCATGGAATGTGCTATGATAAAAATTATAAGTGATTATGTACTTTTGCCCTGGGAATGTTAGTGGCATCCACTATCTTGCGCACACTATATTGCGAATTTTCAGCGAGCATGGTCTTGATAAGGTCCGTATCCATCGTTCCTGGGTCTTCATCTTTCAATTCAAAATTGCCAGCTTTAAATCTCTTAAACCAATTGCAGATAGTTGTAACAGTCGTATCGCCACTCCCGTAAACGATACAAATCTCGTCTGCAGTATCCTTTGCACTGTTACCTTTTTTAAAGCAACGAAGCATAACATGTCGCAAATCTTTCCTTTGGCTATTCATATTGAACGGTGTAGAAAAAAGTTTTAAAACAGACTGTGTCACCAACAAAACGTATATACTTTAAAAGAGGTTTGAGACGACTGAAACCGATGTCATAGACGGCTAATAGATAAGCCTGCATGTGTATATAAAACACAGCCAGGTAGAGTCATGCGAAAGAAACTTATGGGACACCCTATCGTAAAAGATACGTCGAGTTCTCGAGCTTTTGTTTTATTCGCGGACGAGTCAGCTGTCGTGTTACGATAACGATCGCGGAGAGTCTCGAGCTCTCTCGGAGATCATTCAGCGGTGAGAAAATTGACCGTACGGGCGATTTCTTCGTTTAACTAAACGCGGAAAGGAAGCGCGGGTCGTTCGAGGTGCGGTTAACGACGGTTCGCCGTGGGTAAACATTTTCAGAAAATATCGTAAATTGCGGAACCGGCGGAAGACGAACGAGCGGGGCAAAGCGGTTCGAACGCGCTTCCGGGAAATGGACGGTAATTCCTGGTAATGCAGGGGAGCAAAGAGCGATTACGTTCGCTCTTAGTATGACGGGCTTGTGAAAAGGAGAAAAAGGAAAAATGGAAAACACGAGGGATGTATCGAGAAAACGAAATTCGCTGGGACTGAATTTCAAAGGAGGTGCGTGTCGGTCCCAAAGAACAAAGATTTTCCTGTTTCTTAATTACAAATTTAACCGTGAGGTAATTGGAAAACTTGCCTCTTACATTTTCTTCCCTCTTCGAATGTTGCCTGATGCCTTCTTCTTCTTCTTCTTCTTTTTCTCTTTCTTTCTCTCGTTTCTTTTTTCTCTTTTACTCGTTTACCGACAACCAGCAGCGGGCCTTTTCAAATGACCCTTTCATCTAGCCGGTTTCTGTAGTTTCCGGCAGCGACTTTACCGTTTAAAGTCTCGAGAGGAAAGTACTTGACGGCCTTAGTAGTATTATATAGAATTTGCTACTTCGCGCGGACCGTAATTAGATTTCCGTTCAATATTTTATAAGCGGCGTTTCGTTCCGGAAATAACGCGCGGTCGGGTTTACATATTTAATCGGGGTATAAATTAAAAATAGAAAGGGACGGATAGTTGGACTCTGTATAAAATTGGTTCGATGTATAGTCGGAGCCAAGATATAGCGAGGTCGTAAATTAAGCCCTTAAGAAACGGCACCTATTGATGCTGCGACACTTAGGGCCGTGCGTTGCAGTCTGCTTGAGGGTTCTAACAATAAATGAATGGTAGCATATGATTTGGTGTTTAAAATATTAAAGGCCTCAATAAAACCTTTACCTGTACTCGTACCTCTAAAAGCGGCTTCTCCCAGACGGAAAACCCCTAATTTGTTCTAGCTGTACGCAGTTTTCAGAAAATATATTCGAATCAGTTCGACTTTCAAACTGTGAACATCTATTGGAACTCGATAAATTAGAAAACAAGAAAGAAACATTGTAATGTGATGAAGAATTTTTTCTTTGATATATCATACAAGATACATTGACGCTGGATACAAAAATTCTTCGTACGGTCCTGACCATGGTTTCAAGCCCTTAACTGCTCGTATTTCTATCAATTTCCATGTTTCGGCAGCTAAAACATGTTTACTTTGACTCCTGACCGATTTTACGACCTCGCTATATCTTGGCCCCGACTGTATATTATTGTAGCATAAATACATTATTCACATGAATTTGCTAGGTGTCCCGGATACTTATGGACGGGAGTGTACCTCGAGTGGAAAGGCAGTTCGCATGTCTCGCGGTTTAATCGAGCTGAATGATCGACTTGCAACGTCGAGAAAATTGTTTTCATCCCTCAAAGCCTAGGAAACTGTGGCGCGAAGAGAGCGCAAAGCGGACTGGGAAAGGTGGAAGAGGGACGGGGAAAGAAAGAAGGAAGGAGGACTGGCATAATTTTATAAGTGTTCAGGAGGGGAGGCTCGCAAAATAGCGGATGTAAGGCGGTTACGGGGAATGGAGTGAAGCCGAGCTGGTATTGCATTAAAATTTACATAATAGCCGGCTCTAACCCCTGTTGCATTACTCGACCGACCTCCCGCTGTACCGTGCGCAAATACAGATGTATAATATATTTTCGCCGTTTACTTTCATCGCCCTACCCACGAATTTTGAGAAGTTACTGTTACCACTTCTCCACCTTCCCTCCCCTTTCTCGTTTTCCACCTTGCCTTTTGTTCCCTCCAGCCGATTTCGCGGCAATTAATACTGGGATCTCGACAGGTCGCCTCTAACGTTCAATTCTTGCAGGTTTTTCTTTTCTTTTCTTTTAACTACTTGTTTATTTACAATCTGTCTCTCATGACATTAAGTAAATTGTATACAGATATCTTCAGTAACATGAAAGTATTCGACCCATTGATTAATACTTTTACACTCTCCTGGAAGTCAACTGTAGCGTCCCGAAACTCCGTAATTCTTCGTTTTGAATTTCCCTGGGTCGTAAATCCCGGTTACACAGTCGTGCCGATTTTTCGAAACGCTGTCTAGTGGCAGGATGAGTCTTATTTATAGGTAAATAACTCACAACACGTTTTCAAATGAATGTTTAATGTGCTACTCGCTAAATTGTATAAACGGACGCGTTTTTCGGTGTGTCTTTAAGCGTGTTCTTGTCGAATGTCTTTTACGAATGTATTTTTACGAGTGTTTTTCTACGAGTGTCTTGTGAGGGTGAAAATTTCCCTGTTTTATACAATATGATTGTCTATGCTGAGTGTGGTGGTGAAAAGTATAAAAAGAGACGGAAGATGTTGGGTGCCCATCGTTTTATGGCGTCAAATTCGTTAGCTGGCCCCACGCGCAGGTCATCGAAGCGTAGTCATAAACCAGCTTAGGACTATTGTTAATTCTCGGTGCTTGGGCTCGAACAACAGCTCTTATTAAACTGTAGGTGAATTTGTACTTCTAACGTTCCCCTACGACGCAGGCCAGGCAATAAAAGAGCATTCGTGACCTGGCTAATCTCCTGAAAGCCAAGTAAGGGAATGTTAGGAGCCAGAGAATTTTGCGGAAGGAAGAGCAATACCTTACGCCTATATAATAAGGGTGAAGAAGGATTTAAAGAAAAAGAAAAGGAATGTGTACGGCTAGAGAGAGTGAAAACGATTAGAAGTGTAAACGGCTAGAAAGAATACGGAAGGTACGAGTGTCTTACGTCTGACGACACGCCTGAAATATATGTTACTGTTAAATATTTAAATATATATATATATCCTTATATATGATCTATTAATTTCATTTAGCAACATCACCGCCATCCCTTACAAAAAGAATATATGATTTAATATGTATTATAGAATTATAATAAGTATCACGTCTCTCACACGGTACTGTAGGCTAAGGGGTTAAATCATAAATTGGTTTAATCAGGTAATTTTGCAGTTTTTCAGAGGCCATTTCAGGATTCGAATGTCTAGGAAGAACGGCTGTGTCGTCTATATACGTAGATTTGCATGTGTAGGGCCTAACACACTGCCTTGTGGTACTCCAGCACTTATAGGGAACAACTTTGTAACTGTTTCGTTAGTTTGAACTTGAAATGCTCTGCCTGTTATGCACGATTTCAGTAACTTAAATGTATCTTTTGGAAACAATCTTTTTATTATAATTTATGTAGCAAGCCCTTATGCCATACTTTCTCGAAGGTTTGTGCCACGTCTAGAAAAGCACCGAGTGCAGTATTGTTTATTTTCAAAAGCCTCTCTTATCTTTATAGTCAATTTATTAACTTGTTCAATTGTTCCATGAAAGTTACGGAAGTCAAATTGATGATCGGGAATTATCCTCTTGATTCTTGCAGGTGAAAGGTGAATTTTCGCGTAATAGAGAGATAAAGAGAGAGAGAGAGAGGTGGAATTGGAGTGAGGTGAGTTACGCTTTGAGAAAAAGGAGACGATTAAAGGTACGTTAGACGTGCTCGAAGTTGACTGGCGCTTTAAATCACAGTCGTTAAATTTCCCTTCAGTTTCGCTGAAAGCGGAGGAGCACCTGGAAAGGAATAGCCAGGCGCGCATGGATTAACTTGATCATAAATGATTAACGACAGAGTTCCGCTACAGCTACGAGCCGTCTTAACAATGAGGCATCAACTACGCGAAACTTTCTTAGACGATACTGATGTACTTTGCGAAAGGCCTGCTCTCTACCGTGTTTCAGCTGGTTTCTATTTCCAGCTGCTTTGCCAGTCGCGAATTTCGTGTATGTCGCGAATCTGTCTCCGTTGAGGAACGAACAGAATCTTCCTCTGATCTATTTAACTATGTATCGACAGGCTAGAAAATCCGGCATAAACTCGGTGTAGGCGGTACTTTAATGCGGGAAATTTAGGAGCCTCTCGTTTCGAATGAATAAAATTACAACGTACGCGGTAACGTTTCGAGATGGAAGATTTTCATACGAAACTTCCACTTCCAAGCTTTTTCATGCTTATTTACACGCAATCCTACGACTTATTTGCTACGTTACGAGGGTAACGAGAAGGGTAGATTTGCGCGTCGTTTCAACATCGCATGCACAGAGATTATCCCGAGTTTCCAGGAGAGATCGAGACAAATGTGCTTTTAGTTCGTTAAAGAACATCCCTGGCGATGTCGAGCGGAGCGAAAGTAAAAAATTTATAACGAGCAACTGTTTCTGCTCGAGTTCTTTCGAAAATCTCCGATTTTCTCTCTTTCGTGACAGATATTTGCAATTCTCTCTATCTCTGTTCGCTTTTCTTCTCGGGTCATACGCAACGCGCTTCGAATAAACGAGATTACCGTCGAGCCCCAATTTTCTTACCGTCACTCGATCCTTCGAATAATTCGTTCGACGATGATCGAGATAAAATGTTCATAGTTCACTGGACCTGGAGAAGGAACACACCGGAAGGAAATATCCTGATCGAGAGTACCGGCTGAGGAATTTTTTCATATCGATAAAACTCGCTTCTTATCGAGCGATACTTTATCCAACACGCTGAGGCACTTGTATCGTGTATATGCGCACCAGGTTTTCGGTGCTCGACCAATAACGGAAGTGCTCGTACAAAACTGTCAGTCGCACCAGAGGATGCATGCCGTGAGTTGCGTCTGTCAGCAAGCTGGCTGCATTTACCACATGGTGCCTTGACGTGTGTTGCTGTAAACCCTCTTGTCCCGCTACCTCGTTCACGTGTAAGCCTACAACGAGCTACTTTGCTGTATTCGACGCGACTCTCTTGCTAATTTTACAAAATTCTCCATATTCTAGGAGGCCAAGTGAAATTGATGTCAGGATTACGAAATGAATATCGCTGTTGCGTACCTTTTGTCTATTACGTGTAATAGCGCAATTCGTACTTCGTATGCTGACTTAACTTTGTGCGAATATTTGAATAACCTGTTGTACTATATATATTGTAAGGAATAATCAGGATAACGGTGGTGAGCGGTTAAATAACGAAATAAACGTGGGCGGTTAAAACAGAGTGAAAGCTTGTATTTTTGAACTGTACTTCGCGAGTGCTGATACAATTCTCCCTTTCCTGAGAAAACCTAGTCAAGAGGACCCCCTTGACAATATGGCCTTCCTTAGCCTTGAGGCAGAACTATCCCTAGGAAGGGGAAACGCAGCAGAAGACTGCACATGGCCCACTCAAGCCTTCGCTTTTCGGACTTTTCTAACAATATATATATATATATATTACCTTTTAATTGGTTCCGATTTTGATTATTTTGGGCATAAACTATTTCTTTCACGTGACTCCACAAATAACAATCTAAAGGAGGAAGATAGAATAAATCAGTTATTGAAATTTACGACTAATTGTTAATTAAAGTCGTACCATATTCTAAAGGATACTGTTTACAGATGCAAGCAGCAATGAGAATTGCAGGCTGGATCGGGCGAATAAAGTAGACTCTAAGTACACGCTTTTTCAACGAAAAAGCAACGAATTTTCAAACTCAATTTTCTCGAAAATGACGCCCCGTATGAAAAACTATATTCCTTGTTTTCGACTAGATTTTATGTGAGGAATCATCCCCTTACCGGTTGCACCACGATTTCGCAAACACGCTATATATATAGTTTTGTTATATAGTTATTATTGGAAATGGGTTATTAAACAAAAGTAAAGACTGTGATTCTTTTAATAGAACTTTATTAAGCGGCGTGGAAGGACATCAACTTGGAAAACGTCTGTTTATTTTCCAGGGCCTTAGGTATAAACTGCTACAGGCCTATGGACCCGATGACATCTGGTCAGTTCTATTATTCTAGCAAGCAGTGTTTGTCATTCATAACACAATTCATTTTTGCTTACTAGCTGACGGATTGTTATTAGTAACAATCCAACAGTTATATATATAGTTTTATTTTTTAATATATATTTTAATGAAATATATATATATGTATATACATATACGGACCGTAACGATACTAACCACTAATTAATTCCATACTAACCGTTTAGTATTTTTATACTGACCGAAAGTTGGTTTAAATACTGATCGAAAATAGATTTAAATACTGACCATTTAATCTTGTTGAGAATAAGCAATGTATATGTTGAATATTTATTTGTTGAATAAATACAAGGTTTGATCTAAGTATATATTTATTAATTACTAGTGTATAAGTTTACAAAACGAACAGAAGTGCTGTTCTCAGCTTGAAGGATTTCAATGAACTATATTTGTCTCGAGAAGAACCGAGACGCTCAACGGGTGCAATAAAAACTGGTGTAATACCCACTCAGGTAATACTGACAATACTGTATGAATTACATTAAACATTATATCTATATACATTGCTTATTCTCAACAGTATATATATATAATGTTTAATGGTATAGATATTTGCGTTTGTTGGTGCAGTATTACCTGAAGAGTCAGTATTACACCCGTTTATTGGACCTTTTGAGCGTCTCGGTTCTTTTCCGAGACAATGTGAGTTCGTTGAAATCGTTCAAGCTAAGAACAGCACTTCTGTTCGTTTTGTAAATCTATCCACTAGTAATTAATAAATATATACTTAGATCAAACCTTGTTGTATTTATTTAGCAAATAAATATTGAAGAAATCTGTTGCCGAAGAAAAATACAGAAAGCGTGTTGGTATAGAATGCAAAGTCCCGGAGATCGCGATTTCGATTCCCCGGTTGGATCTCTGAAATTTTTCCTCGGCTCCTACAACTATCTCTATATCGATCGTTCTTCCTGAATACATACACGGATTCATCGTCTCCGGAAGATTAAACAGGAGACAAAAGATCGAACGTGTGTAGCCCTGCTATATGAACTTGAAGTACTTCGAATATATACACTTCGTCTCCAATTGACGTTATCGACGAATGTATATCGGAATCGTCGTAAACCTGCCGTTTCATACGTTTCCTATATGGAGAACACCTCCACGAGAACGTAGTAAATATTAAGTAGACATGATAACCTGCGGGATATTCGGTAGGAGGGGAGGGTTGAAAGGTCGCTCGTGGCAAAATATTCGCGAATCGGTAAAAGTCAACGACGCGGAAGGAAAGGCTCGATTCATTGCCCGAATTCGCCGCATGAATATGTTCCGTTGGCGACGGATCAACTATCTCTCCCGCTCTCTCTTTCCCTCTGGGGATACCATCGAACACTCCTGCTATTTCCTACGATTCCACCCTCGTTTCTCTATGTAGAGTCGCGGGAAATACCCGTTCGTTCGATAGGAGCTAATTCAGACGGCTTGTAGAAGCGAAGGAAGTACGGAGGAGAAAATTACTATCGTCTTGGTGTGCGAAGGGAGCTGGAACATGGAGAAGTCCCGAGTCTATTCGTCGGATATCTGGAAAAAATAGGATCTAAGGAAGCTCGATAAAGTCAGAAGTCGCACGCGCGGTGCTTCCGAGAGTTGCGAGCTTTTTGGTCCGATGGGCGACGTAAAGTAGCAGTGGCAGAGACGCTTATTGACTGTTCGACGACGGTAATTCTCGACAGGGAGCGAGCTTCGAAGCAACATAGGCTGCTGCTGCTCTTATCCGGAATTTTCTCCTCTCTGTTGCCACGCCATGGTGAACCGAGCCGAGCTACGCCACGCCATGCCACGCCGGAGTAAAGGAGAAGGTAGGGATGGAGGGTGGCAGAAAGAGGAAAAGAAAATGCCAATAACTTTCGATTCGCGTCGAGTGTGCGAGAGCATTGAGCGGGCACCGCTCGTAAAACGTCGACCGGTTGCTCTTGTAACTGCGGCTCCACCAATAAAGTGGCGGCAACGTGAACGTTACGCGTTATTACGCTCTATTCGCGCTCGCCTCTCACTTCTCCCTTTCTCTCTTGCTCTTTCCCTTTCCTCCTCTTTATTTCGACGTCGTCACGGATACCTCTTGGACCTCCGACTGAGATTTCTCGCGGAAAACACCACCAACAACTATCCTTTCCTACCACCATCAATTCCGTTCCACGTTGTTCCTTGTAACTCTACACGGACACGTGTATGTGTACGATCCTACAGAGATTCGTTCTACTTCCCCACTCTTCCTCTCTCGTAAAACGTACGGTTCAAGTTTGGATCACGCCGCCTGAATGAACGTCGATTAAAAAGGAGGAATTAAAAGACTTTATGAACGTAGCGAGGCTTGTTCGGGATTATTCCGAGTTTACGATACGGGCGAGATGTTTGATATTTTCGTGGATTTGAATGGTTCAGGTTTTACAATCGGGAGGAACGTCGGAAACTTAATTGATATTGTAAACGCTTCAGTCGTAATTGCACATTTCAGGCCGGAGATTAGACCAGGACGTGAACAACAATGGACGATCGTAACGGACTTTGAATTACCCTCGATCGACATATAGACGTCCGATTATGTACATAGGTACATATATAGGCGCCTGTGCTTGACGCATTGACGATCTTACAGGGCGTGAACGACGTCGTCAAGGCGCACTTCTGATATTTCTCGACTTTTCAGCTTTGGATAGGATAGTTGTCGAACTTGAATTTCCATTTGCTGGAATTTTTATTGTACAGAGTGTCACCGATCTGGTGTTACTAGAATTTTTCAACCCTTTAACTGCTATGGATACATATATTCCTTTGGCAATTATTTTTGTCTTATATTACCGATGAAAATAAAAGTTGATATTTTATTTTCTAAAATAGATAAATATTGGGTTGTTGAATTTTTTGAAATCGTGTATTGCGCCACGTGATTTTTCACTGTTTCTAACCTATTTTATATAAGTGTTTGGTGTCAATACTTTGACGGACGCTCTCACGTTTGTATGATTTCTTTCAACCAACGTTTTTGACCAGCATCACATACTTGTGATTTTATTCACATAATTAAGTGAACAAACGACAAATTGATTTTTATGTAAATAATGAGTGATAACGTGAAAATTTAAGAATTAAAGATGGTCACGGACGCATTTGCATTATTTACTTTTATTTTTTAATTCGTTTGCTTTTCTTCGTCTTCTAATATTTGCCTTTAGATTTGTGAAAATTATTGCCAACAAGATTCTCGGATTTTCACGTAAATAATGAGTGATACAATGCAAAGGTGAAAATCAAAGATTGTGAAAGACGATATTATTCTGGGTTTTTTTAAAGCAGAATAGTCTACATAATAATAGTCTGCTGTCTAGTTTACATAAGGTTGCAAACTTGTGAAAAATACCAATATTTAATTAAAATACAGATTCTTTTTTAGAGAAATTAAAAAAAATTACTAAATTTTAAATCTTAAACAGTATCCAGTACCCAGTATCAAATTTTAAACTATACTAATCCGGTACTTACGCCTTTACAATTATCCGTTAAGTCTCACTATTATAGATAAATAAATAAACAGGTTGGCAAAGTACATACGTGAAAGCCCAAGAATGGCAGAGTTTTGAAAGAAAATCGAAAGATCATACACGGGGCACAAGCTCCTTCGGCATTGTAATCTGTCGACGAAAAAGAAGAAGCAAAGCCTGAGAAAAATATACGAGCAGCCGTGTCTTTGTTCGTTTCCGTACGCCGAGCACGAATCTTGTTTATGTCATGTACGCTTTCCCTTCCGATATCGGCGATATTTGTCAGGGCACTGTCCAGAATGGCGAAGCAATGCACGTAGGAATACGTGCATCGTGTTTCACCCAACGATCACTTCACGCAGCCGTTAACTTCTCTATTTTCGGTCCGACTACTACCCCTATAGCTTCCACCTCCTACCATTTTAAACGTGCGATTTCACCCTACTTCCAAATCGTTCCCATTCAACCGAGCAGCTCGTATTAATCGCCAAATTCTACGAAATGGCGTCTCGTTAAACCGCGGTAGAAAGAAAAGAGAATATCCTTGTACTGTAAAATGATCCAAAATTCACGCAAGATTTGAATTTCGCGCCATTTTCGCGGTAAAGTGTTGCCAACGGCAAAAAGGCAGAATGACAGCTGACAGATTAAGGTTATTAAAAATGGAACGCTATATGAAAGAACAACGCGTTGAATGGATTATGGAGCAACGACAAGTGGATGTTGATTTTTCGAACAAAATCATTTTCAGCGATGAGGCTGATTTTCATCTTCATCGTTAATCGTTGAAATTGTCGCATTTGAAATGTTCAGAAAATCCACGAAAGATTGTTGAGGAACAAATGCATTCATTTTATTCAAATGTTGTCTGTTGAAATTCTCTAATTCTCCTAATTGGGACAGATTAGTCTAGTCCCAATGTGTCCCAATTAACCGGGATCCGTTGTATTCCATTATAGGATCAGGAACGAGATAAATACGAAACGACGACCTTCAGAGTCTTCAGAATCATTAACGCGAAGCGAAGTCGACAGGAGTGTTATCGTGGCCGATGTATTTGCCGGAATTTACAGGCGGCTGAGCAACGGGCTTTTCTCAACGCGTAGACTACGAAAAAAGAAAAAAAAGAAAAAAAAGGAAAAAAGAAAATAACCAGCGAACGGTTAAACTGCAGACCAACGCGTTTTATGGACGCGTAATGCATTTAGCCCGGGTGCAATTGCCAGGGAGAAGTGCTACAATCAGCAGGAGGGGACACTGACTCGTCGCGACTAAGTTTCGTTCGGTCGACGCGAGTGCACGCGTTGCATGAACGCTTCTGTACGGTCGAACGCGCACCACCGACACAAACCGGGCTCATTTGCACATCCTGCAATTCGCTCGTGTGCCACAATTAGCGACAGACTTGATCCGATTATCGACTTATCATTTTTCCCAGGCGTGTCTCGGTGAAGCCCTGTAACAGGAGCTTATTCGAGACGTAGGAACATCCCGCGAGCAAACATTCTGTGTCGCGCTAATTGGCAATCTCGTAGAGTTGCATCTCAATGTCACAGGTATTAAACGTTTCCTATTCGTTAATAGAAGTATTACATTTCTCTCTGATATATATTTCTACGGAGAAATAGCGACGGTTACCGTTTTAGTACGTTGGAATTAAATGGGGAAAATGATTGTGTCGAGACTGGTTCGAAGCCAACGCTGCTCGTTCGGTGAACAATGCAGTCGACAGGGCGCTTTCGCGATGACTGCAGAGGTCGAGATGCACTGGCGCAAGAAATTCGCGAAACTAATGCGTCGGTTTGTCATTTTCACCTAGAGCTGTTTGTTTCTGTAATCCAGACGAATCGTTCCTAATACATACGTGTACTTAATCCACCGCAAGCCACTCGAATTTCTTCGCCCCTTTTCTTTTAACATCGACGAACGGAATCTCTGTGTTCCCCATTGTTTTTCCAACGAGCAACGTGTTCGAGATGTTGAATTGTTGTTGTTGTTTCGATGGTGAGGGTTGAAGGTGAGATGTCGGTAAATATTGACACCAAATGTCCCACGGATTTTAATATTGTGGGATTATGAATGGATCCGCCATTGAGCTCTCGGAATATGTATTTTAAAAATATAAAAAAGTTCTGAGAACCTCTAAATTACCATTGGATATACAGGCAATAGAAAAATACTCCCTCTGTCTCATAATAATAGTAGCAAAAGGAAATAAATATAGAACGCAACGTTTATTACCAAAAAAGTTGATTAAATTAAACGATAAATTAAAAATATTACTCCTAATTTTTATTTCGAGTGTTTAGATAGTTTCTGGATTTTTCAGTAATTTCGTTACTGCATTTTAAACTTGTAGATAGGATCCCTTGGCTGCGAAGACAAAATTCTACGCGATCTTTCTTATTCTTTTCTGCAAGAAATGGTTCGATGGTGCTTGAAACTCGTTTTCTGGATTTTCCTTTTCTCAAAATTCGGAATAACGTAGATTTCGGAATTTCAATAGCCTGAACTGGTGATCTTATGGTGCCTCTTCTGCTAAGAGGAATATGTCCAAGTTTTTCAACTTTTTCTCCATAATCTTTGCATTTACGTCCACAGTTTTGTTTTTTTCAAAAAATCAACATTAGCATAAGATTCACCTTGACAATTATTTTCGGAAACACGTTTCCAAATACTTGATATGATTATTCTGTTGCACTTCAATTGTTTTGCACCATTTTCTTTTGATGCATCAAGAACTGAACAATAGCAACTCGATTTTTGCTTGAAAGCTCCCTTTTTTTAATCTTACTTTTACAATGGATTGATATTCAACTGAAATAAAACAACTGATTTCGATCAGCGGATGAAATTAGAAAAATAGTTATATAATTCGTAATAATTAGGTGAACCTAAAAATTGAAAGAAGTATCAAAACAAATGACAGATGTCGCGAAACATTGATTTTGATTGAAGGCTTCGAAAATTTTGCGCTACGACATAACTTACAGCTGCATTCGCCAATAATTCCCATTTAAATATTCACTTGTTACTATTATTATGGAACAGAGGAAGTAGATTACAACACCTCGGTTCTTTTTGTACGGTGCTTAGATTTTTCTGTGGTTTCACGAACAACTGGAGGACGGGTGGATACCCGAGGACAGGCCAGTTTCGCAAACGACATCTCTTCCGTTTTCGTTGTTCTCGCTCTTGACAGTCCCGAGAAGCGGATGTAACTTTGCGATTTGCGTGAACGGGATAACCGTACCGTGAAACGAGCTTTTTTGACAGAGTTACCAGTGGCTGGGCAGCTGACACGCGGCAACAGATCAGAATATATGGTGGAACAAGGGAATTGCGCCGCTGTTCTGTGAACTTCCCTGACAGTTGTTTGTTTCTCGTTTCTCTTTGTCCAAGGGAAGTAAAAAATTTTCCGTGCATCTTCGTCTCGGCTTTCTTTCATCCACCATATTCTATCTCATTCGTGTTTCATCAAACTACAATCATCGTCGACTGTTTTCTTTTTCTTTTTTCAACGGTTCTTCTCTTTTTCTCGCGTTATTACCATCCTTCGTTCATCTCGCGGTATCGCAGAAGACAAATCGAAACGAAGAGATAAGTGAAGAGAGGGAGAGAGAGAGAGAGAGAGAGAGAGAGAGAATCAAAGCGTAAGAGAAAGAGAACGCGAAAGAGAGGTAAAGCATGAGAGATGCAGAGCGAGAGAAACTCAGAAAGAGAGAGAGAGAGAGAGAATCAAAGCGTGAGAGAGAGAACGTGAAAGAAAGACAAAGCGTGAGAGATGCAGAGCGAGAGAGCAAGAGAGAGAGAGATCCAGAGAGCGAGAGAGAGTAGCAGAGAGAGAGAGAGCGAGAGAGTGAGAGTAGCGAGAGAGAGAGAGCGAGAGATTCAGAGTGAGAGAGAGAGAGAGAGATCCAGAGAGCGAGAGAGAGTAGCAGAGAGAGAGAGAGAGAGCGAGAGAGTGAGAGTAGCGAGAGAGAGAGAGAGCGAGAGATTCAGAGTGAGAGAGAGAGCGAGAGAGAATAGAAGATTTCTGATGAAATTCTAGAAAGCGTGCTCGCTCGGATCTAGGTTTTGCTGTTTTTATTCCGGGGTCAACTTACATTTTAAGTTCCGCTTTGAGAGTTCTTTGATGTCACCGTGGAGTAGCCGGCTCTTTGTCTACCGGTTGGAGAGGAATTCTCAAAGAATGAAACGGAGAAGAAAGAAAATAGGGCAGGAGGGAATACCGTGTCGTCTTCTGTTACCAATTGTGTTTCGTCCGCCTTTCTGCGTTCGATTCACATCCCGCGATAGCTTTCTTCGACGTAGCATTCGTCCCGTAACATTTCTCAGGGAAAATAGCCGAACGAAGAAATCTCGAATGTAGGAAATCGAAACGTCGCTGGATATCCAACGATGTCCTCGTATCATTTCACGAATCCATTCTCCCATCAGGAAAATTCGTTTACGCGCGATTATGCTCGTAACATCGATTACCTGCGGAATGCGCGCTGAATTTTCCACCCGCAATTTCTTTTCACCCATCAGCTACCTTATCAGCGATTTCCCCATGCACCATCAATTTCCTTCGATTTTCCTGGCAACATAAATCTTCTTACCGTCGACTTTGCCTCTGCGAGTTTCTTTTTTTCTTCCTTCTTTTTCCATCATCGTGATATTTCTTAATTCCCGCGCATCGGTTTTCGATATTCCTTGCCACTCTTCCCTCTTTCTTCGGCGGAAAAAGAAGTTCCTTCCTGCGAGAGGCATCTCAAAGGACAGTCTAGTCATCTATCGATCTTCCTACTTACTTACCTGCTTCCCTTTTTCGGTTAGGCTTCAAGACAGACACGATCGTCCACGTTCCGTTCGAGGTAGAGTTCACGTGTACAGGTTAGAAACGCGACTACGAAATTCCACCGACTCGTTGTCAGTCGACGAAATTGAATTCAGCCTCCGGGGAAATGTTCGTCTCGTTCGCGAAGAACTGTTTCACGAGCTTTCAAAAAATTTCATTATCAAAATACTTCCTTCCAACATAGACTGAACTGACTGAACAACGATCGATTCGTCGATCCTACGAAACACGAGCTTCTACGAAAAGTTCTCATCTATTCGTTACGAAGTTAGAACAATTACATCTGATATTTTCGTTCCTCTTTGCACCTGCTCGAGCGACAAATTTCTGCGTGAAACGAGTGCAGAATGTAATACTGTTCTTTTCCGTTCGAACAAAAAGAGACAATCGACTGTGTGCCACATATCTTTTTGTGTAACGAGCTTTCCTTTCTTTTTTTGTTCTTCAAATTACACCGCGTTTCGGCCAATTTTAAAACACGCGTCGATGTTTTCAGGCTAAAGATTCTGTTAAGTCGTCTTTCTTTTTAAACAAGGGTCTGGAAATTATTCGACTCTTCCTAGCAGTCGTAAATTTGAAAGGCTATCGAGCACTTTGACTTTTATTTAGAAGATCGATGTTCTTTTCGTGACTATCGTACATATCTCTTTGTTATACTTTAACTTCTCGAGTTTTCGATCTTTACTTTGGCATGTTTTCATTGGCGTCGAAGCGCTGCACAGAATTATTGTCCTCTGCGTTTGTTAATCTCGATTCTAGTTTAATTAATTCGAGCTTGATCAGTATTTGCACGTGGCGTGCCGACTACAGAATTCCAAAGGATCACCGAAGTACTTGGAAACATAATTACACTGATTCCATGTTTCTGCTATTATTACTAATATAATACTAGGTGCTCTACAGTAGTCTTTTCCAATCTGACCATTTTAAAAGTCGTTTAGAGTTCCTTCAGACGCTTCCTTCTCCGTGAAAATTAGTTAATACGCTCTTAATTAATAAATTGCCCAATCTATACTATTAGCGACTATTGATAACGTCTAAGTATACTTTCAATCAACTTTTCATTAGTATGAGACAAGAAAAGACCTCTGTATTTTTCGAATACAACAACTTAGGACTGTTTCGTCTACTCGTGGTCGATCTTTCGAGTTTGGCTGACTTTGCACTTCTGTGCCGACTAATTATTGCCTCGAAGGACCATTTCCCTGTATCGGAAGACTAATTAACATTTTCTTAGACCTCTAGAATCAGAATCCATTCAGCTATCGAAAAAGAAACAGTACAATTCAGTTGGCTATCAATAGAAACACTAGAAAGTGTAAGATTATCTGTTTGCTCGGTAGACAGTTAGATATTGCAAAGTTTAGACGTTCGGAATCATAGTTAGTTAGTCTTCCCATACACAGAAGTGGTCTCTTGGTATTTGTAATTACTCGGCACATCAGATACAAATTCAACCAGACTCGAATAATCAGAAAATAAATCAAGAGCAGGCAAAACAGACTCGTATTAACCCTTTGCAGAACGATTTGACGCTGGGCGCGTTGTAGAAGTTCAACACTTACTTTTTATAAACTATTATTTATGCTACGTATATACAATCGACGATTAAAGGAAAAGGTGGATCGGTAATGGTGTGGTCCGGTATGACCATGAATGGGTCTGGTCGAATTTGTCGCATTCATGGAATTATGGATCAGCACGTGTACGTGGATATCTTAAGCAGATATTTAATTCCTTATGCGAATGAAAAATTGCCCGATGATTGGATATTTCAAGCCGATAATGACCGAAAGCACACCTCCCGAAAAGCTAAGCAGTTTTTAGAGCAACATCACATTAATGTTATGCAGTGGCCAGCCCAGTCACCGAATCTTAATCCTATAGAGCATCTATGGAATTATGTTAAAAACGAAATTGAAGTAAAAAAGCCGTCAAATTGAAATGATTTATACAATGTAATAGAAGAAACTTGGAAAAACATTCCTATTGACCGCTGCATCAAATTTAATTAATTCTATGCCACGTCGTTGTTCAGAAGTAATGAAAAACAAAGGAGGTGCTACTAGATATTAATTATTGTAGGCATTTGAAGCGTTTAGGGGGTCGAAGGCCACGTCAAGCGGGACGATGGCCAGGTAGCGCGTCTAGATGGTCGAAGGACACCATTCTCACTCCTCTTTTTACTTGAGGAAAACCAGGCTTGGCAAAGCGAGCCACCTCGAGGTTTTCCCAAGTCGAGGAGAGGGGACAGGACGGTTTCCCTTTTAAGAAGGGAAGACCAGGACGCGGGGCGAATAGAGTAGAAGGGGATAGAGTAGAAATGGATAGAGTAGAAATAGGAAGAAAGAGCGACTGACCGTTAGTGAAGAAGTTTTGAGAGTACGCAACCGATAAACGATCATCCGACAATTTCTATTTTTATTTGAAGTCTTCAACCCTTCCATCTTCCCAAACTCCCTACATTATCATACGTTTTTTATCAATATGTTGTTAATGTTGTAAAATAAAATATGTTTAGATAAGTAAAAACGTGTTTCCCTATTTAGCTGCTCCCTAAAAATATCTTCTTCTTACAGTTCGTTACATCTTATGAACGATAAAACAGAGGTACAAAGTCAAAATGAAATATGATTGTAAAGCTCAAGAACTATACTTTTAATACCTTAAATGAGAAAACCGGAAATCCCAACCACAAAGTTAAAATAATATCTTATATATTGAAAAATTATTGAGATTTGTCAGTTGTGTTCACGGACAACATATTTGTGGCTCCTGGCTCTCTCAATTTTCTTCTTTAAACGTATAGGAGGCGTTCATCGTCTAAATTTATGGTTTACGTGGAACGTATATATGCGTCGATCGTCCGCAAAGGTTTAATAAAACTTCGTAGGTGCACCAGTGCGTGGCAATAACGATCCCCGGAGTCTCTGTTCTTTCGTTACGTGGCAAACGGAGAAAAATTTCTCGATTGTGATACGGTAGAAGAGAGAAGATCGCAACACGTTCTCGAGTTAGCGACGATCGTGCGACAGTCTGGCTCCAACGATAATGTCGCTGCGATGGAAATAAACTATCAACTGCTACCGTCTGACATTACGCAGTTTTTACTACTTTCAGAGACAATACGTGGCCAGGCAAGTGATTCAATTCTATCGTTCTTCGACCGGCCTTTATCGAAATCTCGGAGAAATAGCGCGAAAGCACAATGTTACGGTTATGGTGTAAACCGTGGAAGTTATTGCTGAAAAGATCAAAAGGTTAACCGTAGAATGAGGCGGCAAGGTTAAAGAATCAAAGCTGGAGGAAAGGAGTTTCCTCGTTATTAAAATTACAGGGTTAACCGCGTTAAGGGGAGAAGCAAAAATTTGGCGTACCGTGAAGAACTTTTACCAAGATTAAAGCACGGGAAAAAGATGTAACGAGCTTGTATATAGAAGAGAATTCTCGAAGGATTCGTAGACAGCGTGGTTCTACTTTTGTTAGAACAAAAATCAACCTCTCAGACAAATACTTGTTTGTTCTTTGGATAAGATATTCAACAACTCGTCCACGATTCGTAGCTCCCAGACGATACTCGACGAGTTCAATCTCTACACCGTTACATCTTCCTCTCGCCTCTCTTTACCTTTGATTCCTCGTGCTGTTGAGAACATTAATCCTGTCGCGGATAGGTACGGAGGTGTTAAAACAAGAACTTCAAGAACGTTCCACGCAACGAGATACACGGTGAGGAAGTAAGGTATTCAATTACGATAGGAATGTTCAAAAATAGGAGTCTTTATTTCAACGCGCACCAATTTTCGTTATACTGGCTTCCGTCGATTCTGTGGTATACAATACAATATAATACAATCAATATGCGCTCTAAAATTCTGTGCTGTAACACAGTGCAACATAGCGAAACTATAGACTGTAAGTGTACACCTAAGTACACGCGTAAGCTAGCTAGTAATAGTGATAGCAATAAATAGTCATAAGAAATGATACGCGTTTTTCTGTCAACGCTGATTGGTTCGACTTTGCCACCCAAAATGGTATAAAAAGGACTGATATTAACAAGAAAACCAGTCGATGTAGACAAATAAACTAAATGAAATCTGCTCTCAAGACCACAACTAGTCTAACCCGTTACATTAGAAGACCCCTTAAGCTCATAATCGTCAACTCTAGCAAACCTCTCTTGTCTTCGGGGAAACCATAGAAATCCTACAATGGGCAAACCCCCACTTACCAAAATTCCTTGAGGGCAATTAGAGCGAAAGACTACTCAAGTTTGATGCAATAAATCGGGTAAGAGTTGGTCACTTCAGACAGTACGAGGTATCGAGGGCCCAAAGCTCAAGAATGCCCATGTGTTAGAGTACCATTGGTCTGGTTCATGTCTTCGATATTCTTCTATGGCCCAAAAAGGGCAATTGTCTAAACTTGGGTGGACTCGTTGTGTTACGGAAAATTTCCCAATTATCTATCCTTGTTTAAGTTTCTTTTTTCTAACTCATTTTCACCACTCCGAGGACGGGAGAGGGAAGCATCGGTTTTGTATCCTCATATAAAGAGACGTGCATATATTAATGTTCTTAAATTTATAAAAGGGAAAATAAATTACTAATACGTGAAATAAATATTTTCTAAATATTTGAAGGGAAATATTTCTTTCTGAATCTAGAATGAATATTGTATATACAATATTTAAGTATGAAAAAGAGATTCAATCTCTTTTTAATATTGAATAAATATGTATTCAATATTTTGTGTTTCTAGGGCTTTATAAGCTTGTGGCTCGTTAAGCCACATAGTTCAATACTTTGTTCAATAATTTTCAATAATTGTTCAATACATTGTTCAATAATCGGTGATTCCTCAGTTCCAAATCCGGACGACACGAATAAATATTTCTGAGCTTCAAAAATTGTTTAAAATAGTTATGGTAGTACTATAAGACACAAGAGCTTTCTTGTCTCATAGACAAGGCGTGCAATATTTCGAATGTTTTATTTTGTTTAGATTTGAAGTATTTATTTAATATTATTTAAATATTCAATTCATATTTTTCAAATACTATGTTCACTCTTTTTGTACTATCTATTTCACATTTGTTAAATATCTATTTTACATTCTATGGATATTTAGATTATATTTTCTAAACATGCATTTTACATTTCTTGTACACGTGTACAATATCCAGATCCAATATTACTTTTATGCTAAAAAGTGTGGCTTCAAAAATATTTTTTGATATACTTAATCAACTTAAATAAATATAATTTGATATATTTAATTGACGGCAGCTCACCAGTGCCAAGATGACGATTGGTATCGTTTCCAAATATCGAAAACGCGAGTTATTATCCTCTGGCGTCGAGTCAAACACAGTCATGTCGATGCTCCATAAGAAAAACGGCTCGACTCAACAGCTACAAAAGTTAAAACACGTGGAAATACACACCAACAGTCATATTCGGCTCGCAATGACTTTTTCTATCGCGACGACACCGCCGTACACGTTAATTAGAACGTCCAAAGATTCCACGCGAGACCTATAGAATTCCCTTTGAGTAAATCGTGGTGGTTTGTGAAAGAATGAGACGAAAATGCAAACTTAATCGTTGGTTATCTGTTTCACGACGAAGAAAAGCTCAGTTTCCAGCGAGCAAAAATCAACTTGCTCCGTGAGATCCTTCCAAGGAAGATGGTTGATGAAAAGGGAAAAGAAAGAGGTGCCAGAGGGAGGAGTCTACCAAGAGGAAAACGATATCTCGGGCGGATATCGACGCTACCGACTTTCCTATCGCATAACGGATTCCTTTGAATGCAAGCAACAGAGAGGGTACCGTAGCCAGGGAGAAAAATTACAATCTTCGGTGCTTCTACGAGACTCCGGGGCTCATAGGTGCTCGAGGAATATCCGTGCGATGTCTGGCTAGTTCGACTGGTCAGAGTACTGGTAGCAGAATCCTAATACGATTTCGAAACCCATTCCGTGCAGAGCGACTCCGAGGGCTAAAGGTTGCGCGAACACTGCTCGTAGGAAGTTCGCTCGTAAATCAATTGAATCGAGCCGATCTCTTGCCAACGTTCCGGTAAAAAAGATTACGCTGTTCCCTTCGTTCGTTCGTTTATTCTTCGATGCGCGGCCGTCGGTTCGTGGAGGAAAAACGAGCGATTCCAAACAATGTTTGCTGGTTGCTAAAAGGTCACACCACCGACAGATCGGGTTTTCATTTTTAATGCGGTCGTTGCAACAGGTGAGCGCGCCTTGTCGTACAGTCTGGCTGAATGGCTTTGTTAAATTGCTCGATAAACGACGCGTTTAGTTTTCAATTCGGAAATTTCGAAACTCCAATGATTTTCCAACTACTTTTAGAAATAATACTATACGATTTCTGCCCTCTTACGATTTTTCTGTATAATTTATTTGTCTATTTGTAGTTTATTGTTATTTTTTGTTACTTTTGTTTACCAAAGGTTTAAAAACCATATAGTAATAATAAATAAATAAATAAATTTCCCGTTGCGGATTATCGTGATTTTTAATCACCTTTCATCGACTCGATCATTCTGCCCATCGATCGAGTTGTGATGCGGAGAAGTTGGCTCCAGTTTCTCGAAAATTGGAGCAGATACTGGGGTAACGCTAATTTTAACACATTAAGAACCGCTCACGAGTTTTCTCGTGTTTCGCGTCCTATCTGTTACGGACCGATCACGAGATAACTCCTGTTTTCTACACGCTGTCTTTAGATGTCACCTATTTTGAATACATTATATCTACTTTGTCTATTTAAGTGTTTACATCAGTAGTTAATTATAATTTGTTGGAATTACAAAGAAAATGGTAACAGAAGATCGCTTTTCACAACTTTTTTATCCCAGTCTGTAACGAAAATTTGAAAAATATATTCTGTAGATTTATGTCAATTATACTATTTCGTAGCAAAGGCGTAGCGCCAGCTTATTGCTGCCAGAAGCCGATTAATAGACTTCCGGTCGATTAATTGTCATTCGAGTTGCGATATCGAATCAACTGGTGACTGATGGCCACCTCTCTAGTGCAAAGAGTTAACCCATTCGAGACGACGATTTTTTTCGAACATAGTCCCCAGGAGCGAAACTTATTATCTTAACCGTTTGAGTGCCAAGCGGCGCGATCGAGCTTCTCCTGTTCAGTGCCCAAAAGTGCCAGTTAATAGGTCTGTAGAATCGAACTAACTACACTTCTGAACTTTGTCAATGCGTGTGTAGCGTACAACTAGTGCGCGCCAATAGAGACTAAGTTATACTTAAACCCGCGCCAATAGCAAACAACATTAGCACGCACCAATAGCGTGCAAGCACAATTAATATATTAGTTACCTGATGCATATATTGAAAGGGCACTCTTCACGGTCCGCGCTCGGAAAAAGGGCGTATATAAGGACGCCCGAAAAAAGGTAAAAACAGGTAGTTAGAGGAAACTCAGTACTCGAGTTAAACTAAGCATTTACCAGCGAACTCTGTAAAGACGAATAAATCTTGTTCAACACAATATTACACGCTTACGATTGGTGTGTGGTTTGAGAACCGACGAACCCACGCGTGTTTTTACTGTTACCATTTATGGATGTTCAACTAAATTAAAATCCATGCTTTCGTAAGTTTCGAGCTGTTGTTGAAAAGAATTGTTTCATTTATTCAAAATTCAAAGTAACGTAAACGAGAAAAGGAAAGAAAAGACGAAAGAAGCTTGGCATTCTTCGACTGAATTTTTACAAAGGTCCGTGGCACTCAAACGGTTAAACTTGATTGCCTTCATATTCTTTTTCGCTTATTTACCGGTGATTCAAGCTTTCGTAAACTACCTGGTCCAATTGCCGACACGGCTCGTTACTCGTTCTAGGGCCATATATGTATATGTAAATTTTGTATGGCTCCTCTTCATCGAGAAAAATCATTCACGCAATATCATACTTTAAGAAAGTACTAGAAACTTTGGTAAAATTGATTTTTAAATAAAATTTTATAATAATTATTAAAAAACAATTTTTTTTTCCAATGATACCTAAAATGCACCCTATTCTACAATTTCTGTAAGTTTTAGAAAAATTGCTTCATAAATAAAAAAATTATGATGATTTTATTAGGTTGTCCGGAAAGTTCGTGCCGATTTTCGATAGGTTGTGTTTGAATATATTACAGCATATAAAATGATATAAAAACACGAAGTTCGTACATATTCTGAAAGATTATTCTTTCACGTGTCTTTTGAAAGTCCATTCATTGCAATTATTAATTGCTTTGCTAAGCAAATATATAGTTATATAGTTTTGAAGATCTAAGGAAATAGAGTACACTTCTGACATTGAATATTTTTCTTTCAACGAAAAGATATTGGTAAAACGTTAAATTATGTGTGTCATGTTTAAAGAGGCGGTAGCCTGTCAGAAAAAATTCTTCGCAAACGGTTGGCAACATCTAAAAGTGGAAATTCCGATATTAAAGAAGAAAAAAATAAAGAAACAAAGTTTTTGGTAAAACGGAATTTTTCAATTTCCTGAAAAACGACGAAAAATTGTAAAATTAAAAAATACATACCTTACAGAACAAAAAGAAAGACTTTGAAGTATGAAATTGGCTTATTTACTTAAAAATCGGCACGAATTTTCCGGACAACCCAATAGTAACGTGCAAGTTTTTTCAAAAACGTGCGGTCCCAAGCGTATGTCTTACAGATTTCTTCACAGTCCTTAATGTGTTAACACATTTTAAGCGGAGAACGTTGTTCGGTTGTAAAACCCAAACTCATTCAAGGCGAAGGTTTTGGCGACACGACTCGCCAATTTGCACTAATAACAGGAAATTTCTTGTCATCTGGCCAGATGAACCATGACTCGACCCTACCAGATGACAAATAGTTAATAACAATCTCCCTACCCTCTCGAAACGACAGTCACCCCCGGAATACTCACAAAAATCCAATCAACACACTTCAACCACCTCCACTACATTTTTAAACAGCGAATAGGAACACAAACCAAGTTGATAAAATAGCATGCACACAATTCATTCATTCATTACAAGCATCAACAGTCACGTTTACAAGTTATCATACACGTTCGACACAGACATAAATATTGTACATATCGTTAAAACTATTTATAATAAATTCCATATAGTTGTTCAATATTGTGTTTGAGATAATCAAAAATTCAATACAGTCCACTCATTATATCCTTCGAAAGACTTCACTGGAGATTGCAAAATCAAGAGTTCGAAGTCCGCGTCATCTTATCGTCGCAATTTCCAACGTTGACGCTGTGACGCAACCAAAGAAACGTCTAAACTCCTTTATTAGTGGAGTGATGTGACTTTATGATACTTTAGCTAACTGATTGGACAATAGTCTATTCTGTAATATTTGTAAAAGTCTAGGTGCCACTAGTTGGCTGCAGACCAGTTTGCTAAATTAAAAATAACAGTTTACCGAAATTGAAATCAGTAAAATCGTCCCGTGTTATTCTAACAATAATAGAGCGATTTTTCGCATGAGACGCCGTGAGGGAAAGACGAGATCGCTTTGGAGATTCTCTTCCGATTCGTTTTCGACTCTGACGAGCAGTTTAGGATCAGGCGGAATCGAGATGACGAGTCGCGTCACCCTTGTTCACGGGCTGTCGCTGTTGCGACTCTTTGAACAAAGTTAATTTTAGAAATGTCGGCTCGACGTTCCCACAAACGAAAGTTCTGTATATGTGTGGCGAGGGTAGAAAAGACGCTGGAAGGAAATGAAAGACGAACGGATGAAACGAGGCGGAACAGGCAGAAACCGGCGAGGCGCGCGACGTTCCGCGAAAATCGGCCCCACGCAAACTTATGGATTGTTCCTGCTTCTAAATAAACTCGTTTCCCTCCTCGCCACGAGCGGAACTTTCGCGAAAGTCTATGAATCCACCGTTGAAAATTATTTCCGGGCGATCGTGAAGAACTAACGAAACGAAACTTTTCCACGAGCGTTCTGTGTCCTCTTGCCTTCCTCGAGTACGCTCGGGGACTCGTCAGAAAATCCATAGAAAAGCTGGTATTCTCGATTGTTCGTTAGCTAGACGCATTAAACGCTCGACAAGCTGACATTCTTTCTCCATTGCCGTGGAAATCCAGGGAAAAGCGTTGATTGACAAACCGAAGGTGGCTCGATGTTTTCGCCTCTTTTACTCGGAATTATCCGTTCCTTTTATTAAAATCCCCACTCCTGCGTTGATTCGAAACGGAGACGTGTTGAAATTGTCACCGTTTGAAAAACTAGAGTGCCCTTTGTGCGAAAAGGAAACGGCACTTTTTTAGGAAATGCTTTCATCTCGAGTGTTTCTTTTGCTTTTTTGTCTTTCCCCCCTTTTGATATCCTCGAACAGAGAGATCGAAACATCTCAGAATATAGGAAATTTGTAATTTCACGCTGACAGTTGGAAAAGAAAGACATATTTCCTGTTGGCGGTAAATTGATCGTGACGCGAAGAACACGGTAAAAGTGAAACGTCGAGGCCTGTCTATTCTGTGCCTAACGCGTTAATCCATTTTCGTGGCTCCGAGTAATTACTGGAAGACATACATTGTCCGTTCTTGAAAGCTTCTCCGCGAGCAACCGCTTCTTTCCTGCTCGAGGCACGATTAACCGCTTTCAAAGGAGCGGTTCTTTTTTCCGCGAGATCTTTCAAAGCGCTTCCCGTTCTCACCTCTAGCTAGAAGTAGAGCGAAGCCACTGAAACAAAGGGGAGAATTTTGAACGGAGATTTTCCTGTTTGACTAAAACCAACCAGGTGGAAAAACAAGTCACTTGTTTTACCGAACGGAATTTCACCTAGTCCAGGGAAACGTTTGGGACACATAGGAATATCATCTTCATTGGTACAGTTACTTGCCTCGTGTCCTGCTAATATACAGTACATTCAACAAATTTCTCCGGATTTGCAGTTAAAAATTTAGTTGAATAAATAATATAAAAATGCACTTAGAACGATATTTTGCTAGCAAACTCCAGAAGTTCTGGAAATATGGTATTACGCGGCTTCCGGAGAGATAGAGAAAGGCAATAGAACAAAATGGATGATACATAATGTTCAGCGCGCATGTTTTATAATTTGTTGTAATTTACAATTATATTTATAATGCACTTCAAGCGGTAGATTAATAACGCCTGAGTATTTTGAGTTTGATACAAGAAAAGATTAATTAACCCTTGAAAATTAACCCTTACACTAATTTTAACGATGATAATTTACTTTAGTCGCAGCACGGACGTACAATTTTTACAAATGAAAGCGTGATTTTATTTTAATGTATACTTTTATCTTGTGTTTCGATTTTTATCTCTCTGTTTTTTGAAATTTTATCCTTATTTATATATTTGCATATAGAATTTTGGATGGGCTGAGACACACGGATTGGTTATTTTAATGGAATCCTGAAAACAGACCAGGAAGGAGTTGTTTTTCTGATTGGTTCCTTTTTTGCTGAAGTTACCAGCAATGTAACCACCTACAATCCATGGTGTACCATCAGGAACCGAGGAAACTTTCGAATGACTTCCGGGAAATTCCGCGTGCCTCGACCGTAACAAGTAATAACTTTATGAAGCGCCTTGACCTTACTAAGATATGCAAAAAATAAAATTGGAACTAGAAAAGACATTAAGTTGAAAATAAACAACTATATTACTTAGGTTTAAAGATGTCGTAGAAGGTAACAGATGGTCGGTGGCTCCATAAACTTATTGTGTTACGGGTTAGCTTTGAATTTCTATTAAAAAATAATTCTAATTCTATGTTGTGACCAGTAGAGGAAGTAAAAACATTGATAAGATAATAATGAAGTAAACATTGACTCACAAATGAGGTATAAAAGAGCGCGGCGAGAACAGCGAAGTAATGATTATTAATCCAGAAGTCTTTGTGAAAACATTATTAGCTTGTAATTACTAGTAAGTTAAGTGTTAGAACAAAAGTAATTTTTTTTTAAAACCGATTTCTTCGCCTGTGACAATGTTCCTTTTCTTCGCGTTATAAAGATGTTGTTACAATGTAACAAAAATAATATAAAACAAAAAATGCTGTACATCCATTATTTCTTTATAAAGTGAAAAAAACTTTTGGAACAATTTAATATAACTTCTGATCTAAGTTCTATCATTCCTCGCGTCTAAAACATAGATTTTCTGAGATATGTCAGCGACGAGTGAGTGAGAAAGCCCAAAGACGCGTATTTTTTTTTTTATCCAGGTTTCTTTTTCTGCTACCTACATCACCACAAACGTATTGTATCAGATTCGAGCCAGACCAGCTTTGAAAAGTTACGGGAAGCAAAATCTTTCTGGATTCTAAATCCGAGCTCGAGAAACGAGCTGATATTTTACGATAAACTCGGGAACGCTGAAAATTTCAACGATCGCCGTCGTTACGAGGCATTTCGATGGATACTAAGCTACTCTGAACGCACCACCGTATCACGCTCTAACATATATCGCTACCTACTTGCATCGTACTGACGAGCTATTCGCCTATGAACGTCGACATTATGTTTTACGATGATGACCGACTAATGTACCACCTAACTTGACTGACGGCAAATACGAGGAGGATGCCAGAGTTCCGAGGAACTCTTGCATATACAGTGACTCCTATTAATATTCGAATACCTTTTAAAATAATGTTCCCTCTGTTCCATAATAAAATTGCGAAGCCTTCAATCAAAATCAATATTCCATATCTGTCATTTGTTTTGACGCATCTTTCAATTTTTAGGTTTATCTAATTATCACTAATTATGACTATTTTTCTAATCTCATACGCTGATCGAAATCAGTTGTTTTATTTCAGTTGAATATCAATCCATTGTAAAAGTAAGATGAAAAAAAAGAGAGTTTTCAAGCAAAAATCGAGTTGCTATTGTTCAGTTCTTGATGCATCAAAAGAAAATGGTGCAAAACAATTTAAGTGCAACAGAATGATTATATCAAGAATTTGGAAACGTGCTTCCGAAAATAATTGTCAAGGTGAATCTTATGCTAAGGTTGATTCTTTGAAAAAAACAAAACTGTGGACGTAAATGCAAAGATTATGGAGAAAAGGTTGAAAAACTTGGACATATTCCTCTTAGCAGAAGAGGCACCATAAGATCACCAGTTCAGGCTATTGAAATTCCCAAATCTACGTTATTCCGAATTTTGAGAAAAGGAAAATCCAGAAAACGAGTTTCAAGCACCATCGAACCATTTCTTCCAGAAAAGAATAAGAAAGATCGCGTAGAATTTTAATAAATCTGGTGAACGCTTCGTCGCTAACGAACATACCGAAGAGGAAACGAAAAACTCGAGGCGTTGAAATATCGTAAACAGATGTGGACGATAGCCACGAAAACAGAAGCAGCGAATTTCTAAATGAAAGCTAATGTGCTCAATGGTCTCCCAAATTTACAACTGTTGCGAAAAACCGAACAATTTCCAGACCCGTCTCTAAAAGACGCAAATAACACACTAAGGACGATGAAATAATTTTAAAGAAACATAATACATCATTTGTATTGGGAATATAAATAAGTTTCCGTCGTTTTTTCTAAAGTTTGAGGCTTTATTACAAAATAATGGTTACAGATAAATTATTCAAAATAATTGCCACAGCTACTTATGACTTTTGCCCATCTTTCAGGCAGCATACAGATATCGCGGCGGAAAAACTCTTCTTCTTTCGAAGAAATCCACGAATCGATCCAATTTTTGGTGTCCTCATAGGATGTGGAGTGTTGAGAAGATAGCCCATGAGTCATTGCTCGAAACAAGTGGTAATCAGATAAAGGAATATCTGAAGAGTACTATGGGTGGAATAGGACTTCCCATTTCAGCATTTCCAAGTAATTTTTAACTGGTCTCACAACATGAGGTCGAGCATTGTCATGCTGAAGAATCACCTTGTCATGCTTTTCGACATATTGCGGCCGTTTATCCTTCAGATCTTGGCTCAAACGCATTAATTGGAGTCGGTAGAGTTCCCCAGTAATGGTTTCGTTAGGTTCATCTTCATCTTCATCCAGAATTGCCTTCGTTTCCTCATCTTCGAATAATTTTGGCCTTCTACTGCATTCCTTATCTTCAACGTCAGAATCACCGTCCTTGAATCGTCGAAATCATTCACGACACGATGATTCACTCATACAGGCTTCACCATATGCTTCTATAAGCATTCAATGCGCAGATTTCTTCAAATTGAAGGAGAAAAATAAAGTTTCCCGCAAATGACGCTTATTTGGCTCAAAAACTGACATTTTTACACAAATAAAAATAAATGATGCGAATACAAAATCACTATTTTAATGTGATGGTGTTTATGTAAGCTTGCTGTATGACACCTGTGATCTGCCATTTATTATTATTATTTGAATACACTTGTGGCCCGACTTGGGCCTATGTGTGCTTCTCTTTATTGTATCTAAACAAATTTTTTTTTTTTGTTCACAAAACTAATACACGACAATTACTTATGTGTCTAAGATAAATTACATTTAATAGGAACTTTTAGTCTCAGTCTGTTGGTACTTATGTCTATTGACCTAACCCTAGCCGTTTACAACCTAAGGCAAATCTATGTCATACTTTTTCTAAGTTTGTTGATAAATACGTTCAGAGTACCGAGTATCCTATATGTTGTTTAGTATGCTCGTCACAGTCTTAAGTTGTTTTTAATCACGAACTCGTCGATGATTTTCATAGCTGAAATGTTTGGTCCCTTTAGGAACATTTCAATTGTATAAGGTGGCAACAGTCCTTTTGCTTCTAGTCGTTGCACCATTTTATCTGACATTTACTCGTACCATTAACTCCTGGAGCAATCTTTTTTAAAACGATGGAAACTTATTTGTACTCCCTATATAAATACATTTTTCTTAAATTTCAATGAAATGTAACATTTCTTACATATATTAATAACATTATCTTTCTTAATCAACTGTTTATATACGCCATTTATACTTAAAATACTGTTCTACTTGATGAAACATAAAAAAATAAAAGTTGGCGTGGCAATAATCATTTCAAAAATGTTACTTCAGATTGAACGCGTTAAGCGAGAAAAATTCCCGTACAGCACGATTTCTTACAGCTCGAATTCACATAGCACGTAACATATTAACAAGTTGACGCCGGCGTCGATATTTAGGTTTCTTCCTATGAGGCGGCGTTCGAATTCGTGCTGTGCTTCGTGGGGCGGCGTGTTGGATTGTTACTAATAACAATGCGTCAGCTAGAAAGCAAAAATGAATTGTATTATGAATGACAAACACTGCTTCTCTTAATGATAGGCCTGCAACTGTTTATAGCCAAGGCTCTTCCGGGTTTTGGCTCTCACTTGTTTGATAAACAATAGAAAAAAAAAAAAAAATCTGTCGAGCCGTCCTTCAAAATATTAACCCCTTGACATACAAATAAAATGGAATTTTGTGTGTCCGAAAAATACTATTTAATTTGGCTCAACTGAACAATTATGTGCAAGCTTAGAAACAGAAGATTTTATTTTGAAATTTGCATTGCTATGTAACATTTAATTAGATTGATATATTCTGTCTTCTTTAGAAATCGTCTCATTATCAACAAAGTGAAGAAAGTACATTATAGACAAGAAACGTCTACAAGGCATAATTTGCGTCTCAGAGATGTTGGATTGTTACTAATAACAATGCGTCAGCTAGAAAGCAAAAATGAATTGTATTATGAATGACAAACACTGCTTCTCTTAATGATAGGCCTGCAACTGTTTATACCCAAGGCCCTTCCGGGTTTTGGCTCTCACTTGTTTGATAAACAATAGGAAAAAAATAAAAAAACGAAACTGTCGAGCCTTCCTTCCACGCCGTGAAAGAATAATAAAGTCTAAAGTCTTCTAAGAGAAACACAGTCTCTCATTCTTTTTATTATAACCTTTCCCAAGTCGTTAAAGGACACCAATATGGCGTAGCGTCAGATTATACTGCTCAACATGATTTTCGAGCGACGATACCCACTAAGTGATTCTTATAAATCTGGGCGATCTGAAAACGAATCTGAAATCACTTTTTGATATACAAACGTGACCCACCGGTGGGTCACGCCAGCGTCAATTAATCATGTTGATACAAGAGTCTACTGTATAAAGTTTCTAGCTCGGTTTGCGTGCCAGATGACAAACCATGATGTAGGTCCCTTAAAGGGAGAGAGATTGCAACGCAACAGAAGGGAACATTAGTCTGTGAGAAACGTTACTTTGTCCATCATTCGTGTGCTTTCTCCTGGAAAAATTTCTCGATTAAAATTGCTAAACTTCGAGAGCAAAGCTTCGGGCACGTTAACGCATAATTGCTTACGGTATCTGGCAATTTTCTGGAAGATAGACAAGGATCGGCTGGAATTACTCTCGATACCGTGAAGCAAAGCGTTATCGACGTTCGTGGAAACGGGGGAAAAATCGTTTTTCTACGTCGGACACGCGGGTAGAAGCAACCGTGAGGTCAGTCGCTGAATAAAATGCGAGCATGCAAAGTATCGGTAGGAAAAAAGAACAAAGGGGCGGCCGTGAAATGAATATTCAACACAGACGATGAAGTTTTAACTATCCGACAGTCTATTAATCTTCCGACGTCATTGGTTGCCTCCGGCAGCGATTCATAATGACGGCAGTTCGTCGATTATGCACTATTGACGTGTAACGACGTTCATTGCTCGACTTCACACGAGCTGCCTCGATGAAAACTCATCTTCTGCGAGATCTCGACAACTTCACGGCCATAGTGTATTCGCTAATATCGATTTTGCGTCCGTTGTTCTTTTCCATCCATTCCAACACCCAATCTGATTGTTCAGCATGTTGAAAAATAACATGGACGACACCGTCCACTTCCGTCGTACGACTGGTCGATTGACTTTCCTCCGGCGGAATTGTTCGGTCGTAAAACGAGCTTTTGCCGGAACACGGTTTGACACCTTAATTAATTTACAGGCGACTTGTATGAAGACCCACACGTTCGTATAATCATAAATTAAACTTTTCACATTTTACCGACTGGCTTGTTGTATTCAATACTGACTCGGTTTTTGCTATCGTGCTTATTCTTACAGCTCTAACAATTTTTAATCGAAACTCGTGAGAGAGCTTACTATATGAGCTCTTTATTTTAACAGTGGTGTCCATTTTTAAGTCCATTTTTAAGAATATCGAGATTATGCGTGAATTGAACGTAAAACATGTTCAATTTTTCTGCTAAATATCATAGCGATCCAAAATAAAATTCATTATGATCAGTGAAGTTAAAGATTGTTAGGTTAGGTTAGGATAAACAAATATTTATTTTGATAGTAGTGTAAGTTCATTTTATAACTTGGAATTAGATAAAAGGTTTAAATAAATGATATAAAACGACATAAATAAGTATCTAGTTGTTGCTGCCTTCTTGGACGATGTTAGTAATAATATTCTTTTTTCAACTCGTGGTTAACCGGATAAAGGGTGAAGATTTTATTTCAACGAAAAACTTAGATATTGTTTTTGAAAGATCAAAAAACACTCAGGGAGAAAAAATTAATTAGTTGAAAATATAGTGTGAAAAATGGTGTTTGTTTAATGTTGTAATGAAATATAAATTACATTGAATATTGTTTTTTTTCAATTTGTAGCATTTGAAATTATATCGAATGGACTTGAGCTGTTTCAAATCTGATGACAAACCTAGTTGTTAATTTTGAAAGTGGCTCAAGTCCTATTATTTTAATAGGAATTGTAAATTGAACTCTCTTAGATACACTTAAGTAGTGTGATACATTGGTATCCTGTACGTATATTTTTCATTTCATTGAAACGCAAACTTAAATATCTCAATTTAAACATAAATGGATTTAGGTCACTTTCAAAGTAAATCATAATCCGGTTTATATTTGACTGGCCCTCGTAAATGACTCACACAGCATCAGCAGCATTAGCATCGCAGTATCCATCTCGACTTACAGAAATATATATATATATCAGTAAATAAATATAGTTGATCAAACAGAGTTTCTCGTGTAGAATGATATTGTTCGAGTTTTCAACGTTATTGTTCGAATTTTAAAAGTTTATTTACTGAATAAATATAGTTGATCAAACAGAGTTTCTCTTGCTATTACACTCGTCATGAATACAGTTCGCTATTTTTAAAAACTCGAACAATATCATTCTACACGAGCAGGGAGCTCAGCGTCGTTGCAAAATTAATCGTCAACGCTGAAACGTAAAACTTTTCTTCGCAGTTATCGTTTTCAACTTCTACAGCGGATCGTCGCGGTAGAATCTATACGCGACTCTCGTGAAATCCTATTCCTCCTGAAGACAGAGTCCACTCGTCACGACCGCACGTACGAATTATACTTCCGTCTATGTACTCACACGTTAGCAAACATCGCTGCGTGTACCCGCAGGACTCGCGGAACAGCTGCAGCGGCCGGTCAAAGGGAATCTAGAATCTACAGCGAGCAGAGATTTTCCCCGTGGGTGTAATCTGCGGAATCGCCGCTGGCCGAGACGAGACTCTCTGGCTCGACTCAGCTCAGCTCGGTGTGTCTGCTGTCGGTCGGTCTGAAAAAGGTCGTGGTAGACGTCAAGATCCTCCCTCCCAGTCGAGAAAGAGGAAGTTCGGAGCAGACCAGAAGGGGGAGAATGGGGGAGTGATCCGCCGAACGCGAGGTAAAAGAAACGGGCGAAGCAAAGGGAAGCTTTAACGAGATCGATGAAGCTGCCTGCCGTTCGAGCATCCCCAGACCGCCGCGACCGCTGCTATCGTGTCTGAGTCGCAAGCCTCGCTAACCTCGAGTCTGTAGCAGAAGCAAGTCACAGCGGCGATCAAATCTCCTTTGTCGAGGCTGGTCATGTTAACATCGGTTTAATGGTGACCTGTTAAGGGGCTAGGCGCTTCTTAAGCGACCAAATAAACTACCCCAACGCTCGGTCACATGCTCCTTCCTTTTCCCTAAAACGCCACATTCTTCTTCGACGCGAGCACGTTGTTTCTCCAAGGAGAGACACCCCTTGGAGAAAAAGTGTCGCGCATTTGCGACATCCAGATCGACGCTCCTCTCTGTTGGCTACCTTTTAACCAACGGAACAGGGGGATGAAGATATAGGACGATACTTTTGTTTCTTATACCTGTGACGTACGAAGTGAGTTTTATTTTTATTCCAAATATCACACTCCGACCTCGAACTTTATCCAGCTTGCTACCCAGCGACGTAGGTATACACACGAGGGCGACAAGGATTTCCATTGTAAGCGCGTCTACGTTTGAAAAGAGGATTCCAGTCGGTTCACGGACTCTCGCTGAACCTTGTCCTTTTTCTCTTTTTTCTTTTTTTTTTTGGCTTTTTCGTGAACGTTCTACGAGAGCTAGAGATCTAATTTCTCTAGTCCCGATGGTGAGAAGGAGTGTGAGAAAATGACGAGCGACTTGCAAGTTTTAACGAGGAGACGCCATTTTCATTGACTTCGTGGTTGGATGGAGAGAAAACGGGTAGGATAAAGCATTCTTAGCCGAAGGTCTAGCAAGATTCGGGTGAATAAAGCGGTCGGTGCGAAGGAAAGAACCCTGGCTATGTTAACATCCATATAATGGCGCGACATTTGTAAGGGATTCGCAGCTTTAAGCGGCAAAATAAAGCGTCGTCGGTCGGTTGGTCGTTTCGCTGGCTCTCCTTCCCCTTGTTTTTCTCCGGCGTTGCTGAGATACTTTCCGACACATTGACTTTTATCGCGGTAGATTTTTCTCTCGGCCACCACGTCCATCTTCTTCCTCTCTCTCTCTCTCTCTCTCTCTCTCTCTCCTTTTCTCCCTCTTCTTTTTTCTCTGCTCGTGGTGCACACGGTTTTCGAGCGTCTCGACGTCGCGAATTTGATTAACTTTCGACGCTCGGTGACGCAGCCGGATAGCCACGTTTAACTCTCCGTATGCAGCACGTGCTCGAATTTAAATGACACATAATAATTGTTCCGCTACTCCTGGCTTGCTGCACCTGCTCTCGCTGAATTCACTTTTACGCGTTCGTTGAGAACGCTTAGCGAATGCTAACGTTCCTTAACCACTTCTGCTGGCAGCTAATTCACAGATACACGTGCCAGAACGCAACACTGTAACGCGCCGTGATGCTTTACTTGAAACCGGAACACTCGGTAGAATCTTACGGAAAGAGTTTTACACAGATACGAACACTAATTTTCTTTATTAATAATGTTACACAGTATGGTATATTTCAAAACAGTCTGGAATATGTAGTGTTTCAAGGCATTTCTAGTGTAGAGTATATGCTTTGCGGTTTTAACAGGCGTATTTAGAAAGGTTTCCAGTACAATGAAATCCGAAAAACTGAAAATTAATTCTTTCCAATTTCTATACTACAATACTGCTTTAACATCGTAATGGTTGGTGATGGAATTTGAAAGCGGTTGACTCGATTAAACGCACAGTGAGATCTGTGCATTTACCGAGTGTATCGAGAAAGGGGTAACCTGTTAATAATGGCAATTTTCAGAAATAAGGATAGACAGGCGGTTAGAATGGCAGATCGATGATCGATGGAACATTTTCTTCGTTCGAAGGAGATTCGTTATGTCGATAGGCTGTCTGCTAATTTACCAGGAAATTGAGAGAGGTTCCGGGTAGTCTGTGGGATTTTCTAGTTCCCTCGTTGAATGTTCACGAGTAGTAGGAAATTTATTAACCGACCACTGATTGAGCCTTCGCAATGGCGTTATCCCAGCTGCATTCGAGCGTTAATGCGAAACGCTTCGATCGTTATAATTGCTACCAGCTCTTGGTTCCGCCGGCTACGAATTAATTCACAGTAAACGTGGCTAAGTCTCTCATTAGTCTCTTTATAATTGATCCCGTTATCCGATTAAATGCCATTACGTCGTCAACGATTACGACCACGTGAAAAATCGGTAAATATGGTTTCTCCTTTACGAATATCATCTGCGATACGAATCTCTCTCTCTCGAAGGAAATCCGCCGAATTATCTCTCGAATTCGAAAGAGAAGTCCTAGGTAGAACGTGGAAGAAACAGATTCCAGGAGAAATATCGACGAGGAGAAGGTACGAATCCAGAAGAGGGTGTAATTGAAATCTCGAGACGTACTTTTGCCGCGATAAAAGGCCCGAGGGAAAAACGCGAATAGAATCGTTTCTAAACTGGTGGTTCTTCGTCTGGGCTTCTTTGTTTCTCGGGGCCATTGTCGCGAGTTCTTTTATAGCGTCCACGAAGGTGTCCAACGTTTACTTTTAAAACATGAAAAGCTACGGTGTATTTCTACAGCCGTCGAAGCAGCAATCGGTCGCCACCTCTCCTCTCCACCTGTTCCACTATTCTCTTCTACCGTTTTCGTTCATTTCGACGGCTTTCCAAAAGCACCGAACCAATAGCCACGCTTTCCAATGGCCATTCTCGCAGACTGCACCACCTTACTACGATCGAAGTTAATCAACTCCAAATTCCCCGATACAATGATCAAACTATCGACAGCTTCCTTCCCTCTCCGCCCTCGTCATTTGCCCAAACGCCCCTGCACGATGTTTATTTCGCGTGGTTTCTTCCTCTCGGGTGAGATTTACCGGCTCGGGAGAATAAAGGAAAGAAGGAGGCGAGCGTAACTTCCGCCCGGGGAGAATCATTTGTACATACTTCGTTTAAAAATGTTCCCCGTCTGGACGAGAGCTATTCTTTCCTGTCGATCCGCCGTATTTCGGTGGAATCTTGTCTTACGAGGAAACGGTGAAACGTTTTAAGAGCAACTTCGGGGGGATTTATGACTTTAGACGAGTGGGAGCCTCTATCGAGCCACTTTTATATTATTGATTTTCTCCTACCTTTTTCTTTCTCGAGTTTCTATGAATCGATCGCCGATTTCAAGGGTGGAATCGCTTCGACGTTTTCGTAAAGGCGCAATCAACGACCTCGTACGTTTCTGTTCGAACGTCGCCGAGCATTTGATAGGTGTAGCGGACGATATGAATTTACGTCGTGAAATCGAATTTCAACAGAGGCAGAGTAACTTAGGGGGAAGAGTACAGCGTGGTGCAAAATAACTGGCAATTTAAAATTGCCGCGCTTTATATTGTCAAGTGTAATCGTTAAATGTTTTTTTCTCAGTTCTTTGCGGAGCTTTAGATTTAATTTAAGAAAGTTTCGTTGTAGGGCAAAGTAGCCTAATATGAGACTCTAAGTCTCGAACGTCGCAGCGACAATCCTTTGCTTCGGAACTAACTGTACTTCTGTTGCATTATTCGAATGTGGCATAGAAAACAACGCAGTGTCTTGAGCAATTAAATTACTAATGTATCCAAAATGGTAAGTGCATAATCACATTCGTAAATAGTGTTGTACAGTGCATGCAATGGAGTTTAAAGTTTAGTAGTTGTGTATTATTAAATGGTAGAATGTTGACCTCAAAATTACTTAATAGTCATCCATTCAATTTGAAATTTCTGCACGTTATTCTCCGTAAAATAATCTACAATGCAGTATAAAATTTTTTTTACATCTTGATACGTTGAATTTTTATGAATGTTTAAAGTTAATTTTCCTCGGCGACGAAGATTGTATGTTTAAAGAATGTCGCTTATGTTGGAACTTGATGAAAGGCGAAAGTTTCGAAAACGAATGAATGTACTTTCGAGAGTCGACAGCTTTGTTAACGACTCGTCGAACTTTGCTACGGAAAAAAGAAAGACTGTTCGCATTCTACTTTTAACTTCAAATAAAAGAAACTTCAACTACCGTAGGATATTGTTGTAAATTACTATTAAACTAAGCAAGTTTTGTGTCTGTTTGACAAACATCGTCTATTCATCTTCATGTGCTGGCTGTTCCGAAAATAATTCAAACAACTTCCAAATAGGTGCGATAAAACTTGTCTTCCGCGAATTTGTCGCTTTTATCTTTCCTTTTTTCTCATTTGAATCGAGCGTGCGGCGCCGGTAAAGGCCGCGGACGGAAAGTTTGTCGCTGAAATTTTTCCTCGGTGGATTTGCGAGTAACGTGCCGTGGTAAAAACTGGCGCAACTTGCTTTAACGCGAAACTCTCGCGTGTTTTTCACAGCTAAGGCTTGTGTGCCTTCCGCGTTCCTCGACTTAACCTGCTATCTCGCTTAATAAGACGGTCAAAGCTGCAACAGTGTCTTGTTGGTAATGTTTCCCCTCTATCGGTACTTTCGAAGTTGCTAGAAACTTTTGGTATCTATCTCTTTCGGTTTACCCGGTTCCCGCCACTTCGCTGGGCCCTGATTTATACAGGCACGCTCGAGGTGTCATGTTTGCAGTTTACTCACCGCCGCGAAGTTCCTTCTCCCTTGCATTTACCCAGGCCTTTCGGAATACGCCTGATTTCTCTTATCGATTTCGAGAATGCAAGGTGGCCGAGAGCGATAGAATAGCTTCGGAGGATTCGCGAGCGTGTGATGTATCGTGTAGTCGATAAATAATGGGTTTCGTGGGACAGGGAGAGCTTGTCATAGATAACAAGTTGTAATAAGTTACCATCGGGGGTGACAAAGCCGATCGTTCGAAAGTTGCCGTGGATGGAGAAAAGTGGCAGAGAGAGAGAGGGGGAAAGAGAAACAGAAAGAGAGAGAGAGAGAGAGAGTGAGAGAGTGAGAGCGTGAGAGAAAGGGAGAGAGAGAGCATGAGAGATGGAGAGTGAGACTGAGAGAGAGCGTGAGAGACTGAAAGAGAGAGATTGAGAGAGAGAGAGAGAGAGAGCGTGAGAGACTGAGAGAGAAGTGAGAGAGGCAGAGCGTGTGAGAACGATAGAGAGAGAGAGAGAGTGAGAGAGAGCGTGAGAGACTGAAAGAGAGAGATTGAGAGAGAGAGAGACAGAGTGTGAGAGACTGAGAGAGAAGTGAGAGAGGCAGAGCGTGTGAGAACGATAGAGAGAGAGAGTTAACGGTTAGGTCGTATTATACAGGATGTTAATTTTACCTTGAGCACTCTGATTTCATGGAGGAATTTTTGCACGCAAGGTATGCATCAATGGGAAACAATATTTTAACATCATGGAGCTCAAAAATGGCATCAAAGAGGTGTGGTTTCAAATCGAATCGGAGACACTGTATAAATTAATAGACTCAATGCCACAAAGGATATTTCAAATAATTAAAATCAAAGGAGGTATAATTAAACACTAAAGTCTTTGTGTACTAATTTTGTTTTAATAAACGTTTTGTTCCTTTTTCTTTCATTTCTGTTAAAATTGGAAACATTCGTGGAAAGTGAACCTATATTTACTTCACGCTTAAATTTCCATTTTTTTGTAATAGAAGTTTTGTTATTAAGTTACATTGTTCAACTAAGCTATATTTCTTCGTTAATGGTCTTAAAAAAAAAAAATCAATTACGCTGGATAAAATTAAAAATATTACCTAGAACATTCTTTTATGTTACAAACATAACCTACAATTATTTCGTCCACTGTACAGATTCTTTGAGTTATGTAGTGTTGAAACGTTTATTTCATTCACGGCACTCTTATCGCGGAAAACTCGTTTTCTACGAGATACACTTTGCAATCTCGAATCCACGAAGGAGTAATTACGGGTCGTAAGGAAACGGTGACGTGAACCGGAGCGTCGCGATGCCAGCGGCACGGAACGGTAACTTGGACGAATAACTCGAATCGAAAGTTTCGTAGCTTATCGGGGGAGTAAACGTCAGAAGGCAGGAGAAATTCTTTGGAGTTTGTGGGAACACGGCAGACGGGGTAGAAGAAGGTACCTGTGCGAGAGATGTTGCTCGAAGAGACAGTAGACGAACTTTCCTTGGGAATAGGGGCCGCGTCGAATCCGGAAGAGAAATACAGCGTAAGGAAAGGCGTGTCTTGTGATGCAACGTCTGGAGGAGTAGCTTGTTTTTTCTTCGAAGATCTTTCTCGTACGCGAGTACACGATAACTTTCGTACTAGACACGAACGAGTGAAAAATTTCTCTTATCTTTCGCTCACCGCCAATAGAGATTATTACAGGGGAACTCGTGCAGTTAATATTTTTTTTTAAATTATTTTATTCCTCGATAAAGATTACAGGTATTTTACAATGTATCTGATTGTTCTCTAATACTACGCGACCTGTAATCAAACGTAAACACTAAATCGGAAGGGTGACTCGTTAATTGACTGACTCTATAGATTGATTGATTCGTCGTCTTCCCGATCGGTTTTTATGTACCCTCTGAACTTGATATCGCAACTTGATGTGTTGATCTGCAATCGATCGCAATCTTCGATCCTTCTCGTAAGAAGATATTAGTTAATTTCGCTTAAGGGGTAACGCCACTCTGGAATTTTGAAAAAAATCAATTTTTGTTTTGCTTAAACGATGCTTTATTATGTGTAGAATATGAGAAAAAAGTTTCAAGTGGGAGAAAAGTCGGAAATATGTATTTCTTTTTTTAAGTAGACTGCAACCACTCCTAGTCCTTGAATATGCATCGAGTATCATCGTTCGTGTTAGGCGTATTCTGTAACAGGGTTTATGGCATCAGTCGAGTGGTCGCGCGTTGCAGGCAATGACTCTTTTCGAGGTTAGGTTAGGTTAACTTTTTAACAAATTTTCATAAAATTTCAGAGCAGTTTTAACGCATTCTATAACACTGAATGAATTTGAAAATATGTACGATAATTGTAGAAACAAAATTGTGTACAATATTTTCGGATACAACTATTAACACCTCCGACAGATGTTACACTCGACATGTAAATGATGTCAAATAAGGAACAATATTTGTGATACATGTAGTAAACGTGTTTATAATAAATATACTGCTAAAAAGATCTATACTTATAAAACTGTGTTCATACATACGTACATACATAACGTTAATAACAACATACATATGAAAATCCTCTTTCCTTGATAAAAAAAAATTTATTTTAGCAAATATTACATTTATTTTCAATCTCCGTTAAGTCAAATAAACAGGTATGTATAATACAAATTCGCATCTCTTTTTTTCGTTTAAAGAAACATGGCATTTTGACCTCTCCGATAGAAATATGTACATTACCGCTCAAAAATATGTGAACACTTATTGTGTTCATGAAATTTCTGATATACAATGTATATTTCTATTATTAAACAATATTTGTTGCTAAATTCTATTATGAATATGTATGTATTCTAATAGTACTAAATTAACAATTTAGTTATTCAATTTTCTTAAATAGATAAAAGTCTATCCGGTTGGTACAAAACTGCGTCATATTTCGTTGGGACTAGAAAGGATCCAGGAGATACGTTTGAACTGTTGAAAGAGAAATATAGTAACATTATCTACACGCTGCACTCCGCAAACAAATCCAGAGTTTGAATATTAGAAATATACAGTCCACTTGCAATTCATTCCAATCATTAGACGGCAGGTGCAAATTTTAACAGGCCCAAGAGAGCTATTGATCAAGGCCCTAACAGTTCATCTTACCAAGCGACGACGTTCCTTTCATCTGAAACCCATAATCGTGCTTCTCCTCGGCTTCTTCTCATAAATCATCGCAGACGCTCTCGAGAACCGCGAACTTGCAGAAATCTTGATCTTTCCGCGGTTCTTCGAGCAAAAACTAAATGACAGCCCCGATAAACCAGCCAAAAAATCCTTGCAGCTGTATATAGGGTGTTTCATAAATGAACGTCGATACTTTATGGGGTAAATCTACGCACTTAAACAAGTGCAAGTTTCGATATATGAAAATTGTATGATATTTGCAATTCACCAACTAATTAGCAATTCTAAAAAAAATTTCAGTTTGTATAAATTGTGCTAAGGAAAGTTAAAAATTAAACTACTATTGCTACCATTTATCGTATCGTGTATAAAAATCTAAGTGAAAAATATAATTTTTTGTTTTTGTTTTTAATTAATCGTTGTTTATATGTTAATTTAGAAATACTAAAATCTTTATTTGTTTATATTTTAACTAATGTAAAACTGTAAATAAAAAAGAAACATTTAACCCTAAATAATAAATCCTTTGCTCTTAAGTGGATTTTGCATTTTGTATTTTGTGTATATTCCTCATTAAATGGTAATTGCAATACAGTAAAAAAAAAATGGATTTACCATGGCCAACGTTATAGTAATAGAATGAATAATGTTCTGTTTTTTCGCTTTATTCCACAGGTCATAAAAAATCGGACAAAAGTGTCATAAACACCTTTCTTCGTTGCTTGAACATTTTTTTATAATGGGGCAATTACTACCGCTAATTATAAATTAGTTTTTTTCTTTCTGTTTCTACCTGGGTCGGGTATAAAAGTATCGACCACAGTATTGAGATCATTCAGTGTTCTTTGAGATTTCAAATCACGAGAAGTATTCAAAATGGAACGAAAACAAAGCAGGAATATTGAGTTCAAAGCTGCTGTCATTGCTCTTCATAAAGAAGGCCATTCCGAGCGATCAATAGCTGAAAAATTGAAAATATCGAAGAGTTCGGTGCAACGGACCAAAAATCAGTTTAGACACTTTTCTTCATTTTACTAAAAAAAGGTGTTGCAAAAAATGTTCCTAAAATATAATATCGATATAATTCCAAGTAAAATTTAATAAACTTTAAAAAACTGAAAGAATTTATTATATATTTTAAAGGGTTGAGTAACTATTTGCAATATTTGTTAAAATTACAAGAGTGGTCCAGAGTGTATAGAATATAAAGAATGTTAAAAAATACAAATGATCGAGAAATCGTGTCAGTATTATGAAACAATATTGTCAGTTCGCGAAATGTAAATGCATCAACTTAAATATCGACACGACTCTATATCCAGTGTACCTTTGTTTTCAAGCTATGAATGATTAAAGGTAACATTCGAAATGACCATCTGGTGGCTCAGCACACTCTGTTATTTTACGTTGTACAGTGAAAATATACTAATGGTTCGCACACATACTCGGTAAATGATAACGGGTCTTTCGAAGTGTAACGATGCCTGCGCAAAAAGCGTGTATCGATTAAAGTTATTTAAATATCACATTATCCGATAAGTTTAACGTATTCAGCATATTTAGCATATTCAGTTGCATTTATTCGACATGATTTTCAATATGACAGAAAGCTTAAAATTTCTCGCAATAACGGTAATGGGAATATTTTTCTGTTTTAAACAAACAGTATTTATTAATTTAATAATGCTGTGTCCCGTCCGTATTTTAACTTGCGTTCTGGAGCGTTCGATTGAATTAGAATTCACTGATTGTCAAGTGTGGGAGGTGATGTTTTACACCAATTAGAACGTGACTACCACTTGGACACTCCTTCAAGGCCCGTGAGCGTACCGCCCACCCTGAAAGTTCCAAGTTAGTAGGGTGGTGGTATGTCGCGATGGTGGGGGAATGAGGCCCAAGGATAGCTCGCTCGTAACGGGACCAGGGTTACCATATCACGTCAGTGGCTCTCTCCCACTCCGACGCCTATCGATTTCCCCCGCTTGTGACACGCGGCGGTCCCAAGCAGCGTCGGGAAGAGGAGTGGGGAGAGTGGACGACCACTCTGGCGGTCCCAAGCAGCGTCGGGAGGAGGAGTGGGGAGAGTGGACGACCACTCTGGCGGTTAACACGTTGAGTGCCACGCGAATTCTTAGGGAAATCCTCGTCAGGTCACGCGCGCTGCTTAGAAGCGCTGGTATTGCGGTATAGCAATGCGAAACGCACTACTAACAGATTGAAATTTACTCTCCATTAAAATGCATTAATGATATAATCCTGTAATAAATAAAAATTAAGTAAATTTTAAATAAATTTTCAGTAATTACTAGAAACAATATAAATTTTTTAGTTTTATATCATATTTTACACTGTCAGTCACCGGTGACTGACGCGGCCTAAACGGAAAGTTTAGTGTCAGTCACCGGTGATTGACGTGGCACTCAACGTGTTAAAGTAAGAGAAGAGGTGGTAACTTCCCCATCTGGTAACATTGAACGGGACTTGAACGGCCAGGGTGACGCGAACGGTTTTATGGCATGACAATAGTTATTGAATGGTCACGATTCAGCACTAAGAAGACATGTGGCCCGCAGAAACTTGTGTTTCTACGTCCATAGAATGCTTCCTAGGTTTCGCTACCAGTTTGAAAAGATATTTAATTAGTGGAAAGTTAGGAATGGAGCGCATTCAAAAATAGTGTAAATAGACGGCCATGCCATAAACACTGTTTATTTTAATTCGTTGTAATAGTTTGGAGATAATCGCGCGCAATTTTGAACGCGTTATGTTTTTGTTTAAAAGTCCGTGGATTTCTCTACATGACAATAGACATGACGTGTTGCTAGTTTTGCATATTATTCGATTGAGAAGTGGTTCTCGCTTGGTAACAGTGAGTGCTTATCAGAACACAACAATAGCGTCGTCTTATAATCCACAAAGAACTACAAAATTTTTATTACAACAGTCTTTTTTATCTCTACTGTCGTTTGAAAAGTATACAGAAAAATAAAGCAACACTTGACTTTGTTCAAGAGCTGTTTTCGAAAAAATATTGTCATACATATTCTCTGGCGGTCGCCTACAAATCTGTATAGTTTAAAAATATTCGAATTTTTTGGTTGCCAACGTTCTCTTGTTGGACATACGTCCATATAACATCTTTCACTTATTTTAGCGTGCAGATTCTCCCTTTGATACGCGTTTACGAAACACTCTGTATAGATGCACACATTGTATGTAATTATTAGCGAGCGGAAACGGGGAATGGTCGTTCCCTTTATTCATCGAAAACACGATGGAAAATATATCACGGATAGAAAGGGTTGCAGAGGTCGAAGTTTGGTACGATTTTCCACATACACCGACGTTATAGTATGGCGTGTGTCGCAGCAAGATGATGGACAATCGTCGACGCATTTTTTCCGCGTCCCTTCCCATCCGTCGAGATTTCGAGGGGAGGGACGTATACTATATATGTATAAATACCGATAGCAATCGGAAATGCGGGTGACTGTGCCCGAAAAAAACGAGCCGATCCGCGCGAAGCTTCGTATTTCACTTTGTGACATTTTCCATCCGCACTCTCTCGTTTCGCTATAATAAAAACGTCGAAACAATGCCGCGCGGACAGTGTTCCGATTTTTATCTCCTCCACGGACCGACCCTTCGAGCTTGTCCATGCTATCTTCTATCCACGAATTTGTCGGCCTATATACCGAAAACGACGAGAAACAATACACGGTTCGCGAGTATTCATTTCACCCTTGCGCGTTTTACTATACGTATTGGAGAGTATTGGAAAGTAATGTCGCTATTCGTGAACACCTTCCCTGTCAAGTTACATTTAGTTACATTACGAAGTATTACTACGCCATGTGTACCTAAAACGGTACACGCTATAAGGTTTAACACTAGATATACTAACCGGTCAAAATGACCAGTTTAAACATTTGATCTTAAAATTTCTATTTCAAATTAAATTTCAAAATTTTTTTGGAAGATTATGAAAATTCTTATTTATATGTATCCGACGATTATTGAAAATCATTCCATTTGTTGATACAATTTTTGCTGATATACTATGTATGTGGTATACCTACATATACAAACTGGTCAAAATGACCGATTAGTATTTTAACACTTCACCGACCTACTCATTCTATTCAATACTCTCTCGGTTTTTGCTATCGTCTTTATTCTTATAGTTATACAAATTTGAAATCAAAATTCGCTAGAGGACTTTGCCATATCGTTTACTTTCCCTTATTATAGGATAATTCAGACATGGGTCAAAAGTGACCCGGAATTCGATGGGCGAAGGTTAATTAATTTGTTGCGTTTGCAGCGAAAAGCCGATTAATAATCTTCCGATCGGTAAAGTGTTAAGTACTAATGTTTCTAATTTTTCAATTTACTTTGAATATTTTTAAATAATATTACAGTGTACTAATACAGCTTTACGTATTCTCCAACGTCTTTTCGAGTAAGCTCCTATTCTTATAATTTTACGTCGTTTCGAGTGTTAGGATTTTACTTTGTATTTTTGGATATTTCCCTGTTTTATGAGAAATCAGGTGAAAGCTCTTTTCTGCCTTCGTATCATCCTTTTTGTGCGTTTCGTATGAGCTGTCTGGCTAATGTAGCTGGCTTCTGTACTAAAAGTTTTACTGAAATTACATATTCACGGGTAATCACTAATTTTATAGTTTTCATTATCGGTCAATTTTATTGCGAGTGATTGAGAAGAATAGCAGAAATTAGGGACTGTATTTTATTTTGTGAAAAGTTAGATTTTTTATTATAAATTCACATTATTCTTGGATCCGTTATAAGTAAATTATTAGTAAATAGTTTGATAATACAGAATTTAATATTCTTGATATAGCTGGAATTAATGCTTAGATTCTATACAAAGAACTTACGGGAACAAATATTATCAGAAAGGATTTTTTATTTCAATTTGCAGAAGAACTTTCTACTGGATATGAAGATTCATCCGAACCAAAAAACCGGAATGAACTGCTAACGGTGGGTAAAGCTAAAAATTGTAGATGAAAATATTGTCAAATCGGATTTTGCAACCAAAATGAAGTCATAAATATCTGTACTGATTGTAAAAAATATGTTTGTTTAAAGCGTAGAAAAAAAAAATGTCAGTTTGTATAAATTGCGCTAAGGAAAGTTAAAAATTAAATTACTATTACTACCATTTATCATATCGTGCTTAAAAATCTAAATAAACAATATAATTTTTTGTTTTTGTTTTCGTTTTTAAATTTAATTAATCATTGAGTATTAATTTAGAAATACTGAAATCTTTGTTTGTTTGTGTTTTAATTAATGTGAAACTATATATAAATACCGTGTTCTCAAGGTGTACACTCAGTTTTGACTCTCACTGTGCACACACTTCTGTTCGTAAGTAATAGGACACTTATTGAACGTGAAGGAAACGTAAATCAAGATCGTGAAAGGAGAGATTCAATCTGGAACATAGGTGCACACGTGTGTCACACCTAACATTCACACGTAAATTGAGTTCGAAAATGAGTTTTGCTGCGGGTGTTCCGCGTCACAGCGTTGGCATTTAAATTTGCGCAACGATTAAATCACACCTGACTTCCCTGTGCTTGAATGCGTGAAGACAGTGTACAGAATTCCTCGTTGTACACAGTGGACAGTATTTCTTCACGTGAAAATGTAGCGTAACACTTTTCTTTGCAAGCCTACGTGTATTTACAAGGTATGAGATACCTGTATAAAAGTTCCTACATGCATCATGTGTTATTTGTGCATGTAATTACTTGTACATCGTTGAACTGCTATAATATATATAGTCGGGGCCAAGATATAGCGAGGTCGTAAATTAAGCCCTTAAGAAACGGCACCTATTGATGCTGCGGCACTTAGGGCCGTGCGTTGCAGTCTGCTTGAGGGTTCTAACAATAAATGAATGGTAGCATATGATTTGGTATTTAAAATATTAAAGACCTGAATAAAACCTTTACCTGTACTCGTACCTCTAAAAGCGGCTTCTCCCAGACGGAAAAACCCTAATTTGTTCTAGCTGTACGCAGTTTTTAGAAAATATATTAGAATCAGTTCGATTTTCAAACTGTGAACATCTATTGGAACTCAATAAATTAGAAAACAAGAAAGAAAAATTGTAATGTGATTAAGAATTTTTTCTTTGATATATCATACAAGATACATTGACGCTGGATAAAAAAATTCTTCGTACGGTCCTGACCATGGTTTCAAGCCCTTAACTGCTCGCATTTCTGTCAATTTCCATGTTTCGGTAGCTAAAACATGTTTACTTTGACTGCTGACTGATTTTACGACCTCGCTATATCTTGGCCCCGACTATATATTAAGTTGACCCAGAGAATGATCGATTCGAGTGAAAAATCATAAACCGGTCACTTTAGCCTGCATTGTTCGTGAAGCTACTGTTCGTGCCAACATTCGCCAGATTACTTATGGCAGCGTACACGAATGGACGCGCGTGCCCGTTAAGGATCGTGTCTCTGCGGTAGAACTTGGTTAGCATGAAATTCCATTAGGAAATTAATAGAGAAGCCTCTTATTAGCCGATCCAACCGATAATGCACTCGAACGAGAGGCGTGCGTGCGTTTATTAGCGGTATCGGCTTCTTGTTACACTTGTGGTGGTCCATCCAAACAATAGCTACCACCATAGGATCTTCTCGATACAAGGCTGTGCATGCAATAGGAACAAGTTGCTTAACAAGTTGCTAACAAAAAGAGAGTAAAGAGAAAATCAGAAGTGGAGAGACAGATAGATAGTAGGGTACATAGTTGTATACCGACAAAATGGCACGAATAGAACTGGATGGGTCTACCGCCACTTGCCAGATGGAGTGGAAAGGAACGTAATTACAAATAGTTGTTCCGCCTTTCGTCTACAGTCGAAGTCGCTTTCCTCGGAGTTTCTCGAACGAAAAACCTCGACTAGGCTACCCGTGGATTCTCGTTCAATTTGATAAATGGCCATACCGATTGTCGAGCTATCCTGTACAACAGGTAATTTCTGTGTTTGCCACGGGATAGCTTGGCTCCGTTAAGTTTACTTCTTCGACGACAAAGGAACTGCTCCTTTCTTATTTTTTCCACTCTTTAAGACCACTTTTCCTCTTCTTCTTCTTCTTCTTCTTCTTCCTCCACTGTATACGCGATTTATTTCTCCGTGAATCGTGACAATTTTATAGACATTAGAGTCGCAACAGTTGTTATTAAATTTGTCTGCGTACCTGTACGAATCAATTTCCACTCTACGTAATTCGAAACGATCGCGTGGACGCGATAGAGAGGTAAGCGAATATTTGTCGGAACGTTGAACATACATAACCGCTACACGAGGGGAAAATAATTTTCAGAAGCCGCCTGGTACGAGATTAACGTTCGAATCAGAACCGCTATCGTAGAATTCTCGTGACAACGTGAAAAATCACGAACGAGCCATTCCACCTGAAATCGCCCACTTTCTGCCGCTGTCACTGATTCGTTTCAAACTCCGCATAATGGTCGGTACGCTTGATATTCGCTGAATTAACTTGGATAAAATTTTAACCTACCCTGTTGGACGGTTTTGTAAGATATCAAATGTTAACCTGGTGAAAATAGATTGACATCCTGTTATCCAAGATAGATATGAAAGGTCTCTGATATGCTCGATGGGGAATTTTTCTCTTTTATTGAATATTTCATCGATTGCCAAGGATTTTATGTCGACTATTCGTGCGCTAGCCAATTAATCCATTGGTTCTCATTAGATTTTTATATGTTTTTCTCTATCAATTTTTTCTTCAAGTGGATTCTATGCATTATGCTAACGCGTCCCCTGAATTTATTTCCTCTTTGCTCCTAGAGGTGAGTACAGATGTTATTTAGATGCGTGACAGCGTTGACGGATGATGTTTTCACCGATTAAATGACGCTTCCTACTTCTGAGTGTTGTAAGTACTCGTTGAAGTAGTTTCTCGAATTGTATAATAGTGGAATGTATTTTATGATTGAATTGGAATAACACATTTTTTTATTAAAATGCATATTTACAAGTATAACAATCTTTGAAATGTATGTATGTTCTTGCATGTTGAATCTTTATGAATTAATGTATTTTATATGCTACTTGTGACTACTCTGTCACTAATGTATACTTAATATTTTACTCGATGCTTTACTTAGTGTTTCGTGTTTAATGTTCAATGCTTGATTCTCAATGTTCATTGCTCTAACAGCGTCTGTATTTGCTGTTTTATAAACTATATCATTGCGATTCGTTTACGAATTTCGTAGGAAGTAGTTGAAGAATGTCGATGACTATTTCTATATTTTGATGCTCGTGTCGAAATAGAGAAATTGTTGAACAATCTATTTGTTGTATTAGGGTGAAATTAAGGATAAATTTGGTCGCGAGGTGCGTTCAACGTATGTGGTTTCCGGTTGTATGGGTCTTCGAGTTCTATTTTTTGGCGCAGTCATAAAATCATTGAGTATTTCGTATTTTTGCAATCTGAGAGGTCGTTTAGAACTGAACAGATGTCCCGATTTCACGCATTTTAGTATCCAATTAAAAATACCACTGTTAGTTCGTTAAAACGATTCCAAGAGCAAGTTAGTAGGTAAATTTTAATCAATCAGAAATATCGAGGACAAAAGTATGGTATTTTACTCGATTTTTTAACACATTAATGTTTAATATCTATCAGATCGTTCAACAAAAGAGATTATAATTTTACGCAAGTTATCTTTCCATTCTTGTCGATAATTGTGCGGAGTTTTGAAAAAAGAAGTCTGTAACACAGTGGTATGAAGCGTACAATTTGACATGGAATGACTCGGACAAAGGGAGAATTTCACGCGTTCACGCGGAATTATTTCATCGACCAACCGCCAATGATCGAATACAAAGCAAATTAGGTCGCAATTCTATAATAAATAACAGTGAGCAGGTATGAATCCACGAATTGCTACCCATTAAAACCATGAAATCGAATACTTTCGATGTTTCGATCGATATTTGTCTTCTGTTATGTTATCTACGATATAAAGAATAGAAAATATAGCAAAACAACTTGGGAGTGCAAAAAATGTAAAGTTGCATTACACGTACCAATATGGTTTGAAAGATACCACGTAATCGAAGATTATGAAATTTTTGTGAATTTGATCAAGACGTTAATAATTTAAAATACGTATTTATTAAGAAACTATAATAAAAATGATATTTTATAATTTATTCTTAATTAGTGTTATTATTATTAATATTATACTATGATTTATTATTCACTTCAAGATAATAAATCTTTCCTGTTCAATGATCAATTGGTAGTAATTATTTATCAATTATTTTGCAAAATAAAATTAATTGTACCTTACACGTGTATTTGCATATCAAAAGACATTTGTGATTTGCACAACTTCAAACGCTCAGCCAAACTGTGAAATGGACAGACGTGTGATTGACGTTGTTGGTACCGCCTTTCCCCTTTGAATTTTATTTATTGCACACTTTTAGTTTAATTTAACGAAACGAATTTTACACTTTTACAAATTTTGAAAGTTACTGATTTTCAAACTGTCCCTAGCGAAAGGGTTAAACACTCGTGACTCGAATAATAGTGAAAGAAAATGATCAAATTCTGAACGCAAGGCATCTTTAGAAATCCTCTTGTTTCATTTCATTTAAAATATAGTTATTACCTTTGCACTTCTTGATAACATTATAATAATCTTGGGGAACAAACAGTAAATTATTTTTCATTAATGACATTTCTACGACGCCAAAATCTCTGTCATTCGGTAAAAACGAATGTCCTGATACTAAGAATTTATAGTCTATGATTTTCACATTATGTTCAACAGTTTGGACAATTTTTAGCCACGTTAAAGCTACTTTAATATTTCTATTCTGTCCTGCACACGTGTCACTGTAAGCTGTAATATTTCAGACATTTGAAAATCCGCAGTTTCTGATATTATCGATAATGGATTGGACTTTGGCCACTTTCAAAGTAAATTTTACAACTATAAAAATTTATATATCCAAAATTATCGTATACTCTGAATACTACAGTTAACAACAAACAATTGACAAATGGACTTAAACCATTTTCAAAATAAAAGGCTCATATATTTGAAAGATATTCTATTCTATATACAATCGTAATTGACTGTACTTTCAATAAAAGAAAGAGATCTTGGAAAGTTCCAAATAGTTTCTATTGTGTTGAAAAAAAAAAAGAAGAAAAACTTGCGTGTGTGTTGTTTGGATGACCCTAAAGAACAGCTTGAAAAAATTCCAAACAGTTGGTATTGTGCTGGAAAGAAATATGCATGCATGTTTTGTGAACGATCCTGTATTTCCAAAGTTACAAAGAATTTTTTTGTTTCGTTTAAAGCGACTGACTTTCCCGCTCCGGAAGCTCTCGTACAGTATAGAAAGAATGGATTATCCGTCTTTCCACTCTACACGCGGATCATAACACAGGATTATCTCATTACGGGACGTCGCGTTGCCAGAGAAAAATTAGTTACCTACACATCTTCGCGATCAGCGAACAGTTACAGAGCTAATAGAAAATTTCCCCGGAACGTTGAGAATGACACGGTGCTTTTCCAATTTAAAAAATTGCACGTAGAAAATCTTTTGTAACCAGGAAGAGAAGAATTGATAAGAGTAATCCATTGTTTCTCGTACGGTATTTTAAACGCGGAGAGAAACTCGAGTGGAAAAAAATATTCCGCGATATAATAGCACAAATGGATCTGTTATTAACACGTTGATCGCTACGTCACCAAAATTTGACGATAGCTATGTTTCTATGGAGTTCCATAAGTGAACGATGCTTTGTTTCATTAATGAGCAACATTTTCGCAAATATGCATATCGCAAAAATTTCGTGCTGATTTATAATAGAACATTCAAGTAATCCGAACTTTATTGAAAAACAATTTTACTTAACAAAATAACTATCACTTATTTCTATAACTTTCTCCTAATACGCTATAAACTGATACATTCCAGTAGTACACAAGTTTTGAGTTTTACTTGGAAAAATAAATTAATTGCTGTGTTGATCTTGGTATCGTTCCTAAATTTCTTATTTGCAAAAATGTTTGATATTAACAAAAATAAGAAATAAGTTACAAGCAGCCAAGTCTCTATTATAAGGAAGATATAATAAAACTATCCGTTCGACGTCCTTTATCGTTAACCAATCAGAGAAGCAATAAGTGGCTGTACATTGTCGTGAAAAAAATACACTTTTCACGTTAATTAATGCTAGTTGAATATTTACTAGTTTAGGACGAGCTTTAAAGACCATTCAAATAAATAAAATCTCCCACTAATATATTTAATAATATATATTATTATTATTATTATATACATATAATATAATTACGTGGAAAAGTCAGAATTGGCACGATAACCCAGTGCCATCAATTCACTTATGTTAAAGTAAGTTAATTCGTGGTCCAATGGGTAAGTTTAACTACCTTTTTCTAATATTAGTTATCGAAATCATTTTTCTTAAAACAATTTACCCACCTGAAAACGTGCTGTTAAAAAGAAACATTTTTTGTATAAGTAATAAAACATATTATTCCTTTCGGATAACGAATAATTCCATATTATTTTTAATTTAAGACGATGTAACATTTGCCGCGATACTCGTGCTGTGCCAATGCGTTTGTTCACGACTAGGACCGAGCGTGACGGTTCAGAGCCACGCTCTCGTGGTTTGTCCAATCTGATTGACCAGCGTTTTTCGTTAATAATTCAGAAACGAAGCTTGAACCAACATTTTGGTAAAGGAAAAAGTTGTTCATAGTCACCTCAGCAACCCTCCATTTCTGGGAGTTACAGAAGTTATGAGACCTCCTGTATAAAGACAGTAGATTTTCTGCAAGAATTCATTTATTTGAGCGAATATAATATCCATAGCAATTAGAATTGTAAAAGAAATATAAAAGAAACACAAAATGAAAATAAATCAATTCAAGGAATCGCAAGAAGCAAATTACTAATATTCTTATTTTCTTTTTCCTTCCAAATCCATTCCCCTGACAATTCTTCACTAGAACACTCATTCGATAAGTGTCTGGTGAGTCTTTGAAATCTTGACATTATTTCATCATCACCATCATTTTCCAGTTAGCTACTGTCTTCGTAGTTTTCACTTTGTAATTTACTATAATCGTTAATTGTACGATTATTAAGAACTTTTTCATCATATTTCTCAAAGTCACATCTTTCCTTAAAACTTTCGTTACCACTTTTATAGAATGCACTACTTATTTCTGACATTATGGGCCAGTGTATCACAAACAAGGTTCATTGGAAAAAACACTCTGTTGCACCTGATACCATTTACTCTTGCATGCACCAGAATGTACATGTTGAATATTATCTAAATTTGAATGACGAATTAAACTCGTCATTCGTAACTTAAGCAAAACAAGTGCACGACGAGTGTCAGCCGTCAAAAGTACCTAAATAAATATCAATCTACATTTCAAAGATGCAAAGCTGTGTAAAATTGAAAATAAGAAAAGAAATTGTATTTGAAACAATTCCAATTGTACCGGAAGTGAGCTGGTGAAACAAGAATCGGAAGTTCGTAGGAAACGCGGCTGATTTACAGTGGACAATCAACGTGTTAACTCGTTGTTCGACTATCAGAATAGTCTCGTGGTTACAGCTTGAAACTTTCCACTCGTGTCGATTTTAATCTCGTCACGATTATAATCCGGGATTACTACGTAGGCTAATTCTTCGGATAAGCGTGTTCATTCAGAATGTTTCCTCGTCGAGGTATCTACACGAAGTTTATCGGTTCCGTTCGACGCCAGGTAGAAATGCGAGCACAGCAATCGTGAATCCGCTTTGCGAGATCCTTTTCTAAACTCCGTAAGCGGCGCTTTGACGAGGGTAAACTGAGTAACGAGAGTGATCAAAATCGATGCAGAGCAGTGACCATGGCCTGTGTGTGGATGAAGTGAAAGTTGGTCGAGTGAAATGAAGGAGAGAGGAGTGTAGACTAGAGGGAAATTGAGGAGCGAGAGAGGTAGAGTACGACGCCGCTGTATTTGCTGATTGCGCGGCTCGGTTGATCAAGTTAGATGCAAACCGAGCTTACAATGGTAGCCCCGTACCTTTGCCTACCACTTTCTAACCGACTTTCAGATCCCGTGTATACATAGAATTAGCGGTACTAGCAGTCCTCTGACCCGGCGAAAGTGCACGCCGCTTCGTTAACTCGTGGATACACTGCAAGACGTGCCTGGCCTGTGAACCAAGAAACAACTAGCTCTGATCCTCTTGCCAGAGACCTACAGAGGACGTGCCTCTTGTCCAGAATATCGCTGACACCGCGAACCATCGTTGCACTCCTTCGTCATGCGAGAACCTTTACCAAAATTTCACGTCGGGACTGTAATATCTGTCTGGCAGAGAATTTTTAACAGTCACCAGTAAATTTGCTCACGAATCAAACGACTTGTTCAAGCACCGATGATCGAATAATACTGTCAATGCTCGCGGTAGTTTTATAGATACTTCCGAGCTTTGTAGCGTTTGCACGTGGTGTCGTGACTTTAGAAATATAACGAAGGATCATCCAATGTATGAATTGGGAACTAGTGCAAAATTTGCTGACTACTGGACTGTTCTAAGATTGTGTTCTTGGTGAACTGTTCTCTTTAACTGTTACATACAGAGCTCGTTCTTGTTCGAGAAGCTTTGGGGTAGGTTCACGCTGATTGGAGAATGTTTGGTAATATTCGTTACCAATTGGCGTGCCTAATTTTCTTGCAAACTCAAACCCATAATACATGCATTTAACGATCAAAATCCTGCGGTGAAAGGAAATTTAATTACGGAATCCACACCTTTAGATGCTTTCCAACTTTTCTTTTCGGAAGAGTTAGTTTCTCATATTACACAGGAGACGAACAATTATTTGAAATTTGTGATCGAAAATACTACACTTAAAACGCATTCTTGTATTAATTTTTGGAAAGACACATCTATGTGTGAGACGTATGGTGTTTTGGCCATCATGACACACCATACGAATGCGACATTGGATTATGTACTAATACTTGTTTTCAGATTTATCATACGCAAATAAACTATTATGTTTCTTATTGTTCTTCTTTCTTAAAATATACGTATTTGAATTCTATAGCTTTTGAGTGTTATCTATAACGTTACTCACGATTTTTCACTCACTTGCAGCCATCTGACAAAACAAATTTTGGAACAAGAGTTGCAGAGTATGAAGTGCACAATAGATATCAGTAAAAAAAACGCCGATGAGATTTATAATGTGGCTCACTCGAAGCATTTCAACTTAGAACAGCTCGCAGTCAAAGAGTTAAGACTCAACATTGGGAAAGATGGAAATATTCGGGAACGACGGTGATAGCGGGTTCTCGGTGCAAAGAGATACGCGTGGAAATGTCAAAATTAGGGAAAATAGAAGGAACATCAGGTGGATGCTGGTGAACATAGATAATACGCGATTTCGCCTCGGAGATACTCGTCATGTCCGGCCACGCGTACGTGTAACTCCGGGGATGAAACGAGGATCTCTCGTGTTACAGGAAACTTTGAAGCAACGGTTGTATAAACGGAAACGAAGAACTAGCTGAATTGAATCACGGAACGAGATACGTAGCTTCTGGAGTCAAGAGTGATTTGGCGTTTGGTAATTACACGTCACGATGTAAAACTTTCGACGCTCTTTTCTAGCGGTAATATTCAAACACTTCGAAGCAGATTTATCATTTCCTCGTTAAATCGAAAGGTTTCCGAGAACGTTTATTCTACGGAATAGAAATCCTGTATAAAAAAGAAACAACGAATCTGCATTCGACGGGATCGTTGAATATTTCCACGAACCTTTTATCCCGCGCGCGGTACGCAAACGCAACGAGAAATCCTGATAAAAGGTGAACAGGACAGTGTGCAAGAGTTACGCAATCTTTTCAATCGTTGCTGTAGAAACACACGGGAAAACAGTCGAAGGAGCCTGGAAGAGAAAGAAGTTGATTCGAACGTGGAACGAGAGCAATTAACGGAATGTACGAGTTTCTTCGCTCTTCGTCCTCTTTCTGAACTCTCTCTCTCTCTCTCTCTCGCTCTTGTTCTCATTGAACGACGCGTTGCCTGGCTTTGAGCCTTTGCATTCCCTTCTAGCCTTCGATACTTGAATCCGGTAATCATTATCTAGCTCTCGAACTTCTTCAATTCTCCCCATTTGTGCACCACTTTCATTACCCTGGTTTTTTCCCCTCTGGTCGCGAGTTCGATTTCTTACGCAAACGTTGCCGGAACAGTTTGCGAAAGTTATTAGGCCAACGCAACCTTCTCTGCTCCTTACTTTTTATTCGCTTAGTCCAGCTCTTCTTCGAGAGGATGGACCCTCGAATTGGATAGGTCTCCTGTCGGAACGATTTTGAAACCGAACTAGTCGAATACATCGCGAAACGGAAGGGGATAAATCGCAAAGGGTGCGTCGTATCGATCGTCCTCGTTATCTCGATGAAAAGCTACAGCGGCAAACAAAAGCGATCCTCCTTCCCTGTTATTTGCCGTGCCGCGTACAAATTTTTTCAAACGATTCGCCGCGACTTGACATTTTTTTTTCCGTGCCCGATCAAATTCGATTCTGGAGGAACAATCATCGGCCTTTACTAATTGCGAAACGTGCAACCTCGTATAGGTGATATCGAAGACTGTAACCGTTGTACAGAAACGAATTATAAATTTGTCGCAGGTATGCTGTAATTAGGATACACGATATCCTGTGGTGTTGGAATTTAAAAGCAAAAGTTTATGATAAGATTTTAACGGTCACGGAAGGGAATTACTCTAATCGAGTGTTTTTCCATCCATGTAAATAGCCTTATTGTATCACCGAGAGTTAACGAACTCATTTGTGACAACGTTTTCAATATCTTTTATCGTTAAACTAGCAAACAAAATCCTCAGTAAATGAAAAGAAAGGTTTTGTCAATCAGGATGGTAGAAAGATTCTAAGAGCTCGGGTTTTTCGTAGAATGGACGGAACAAAGACAGTGCAATGCTCTTTTCTCGTCTAAAAAATGTTTATTAAAGTCGAAACGAATGGGAAGATGAACGAGGAAAAGATGAACGGGTTTGTTAGAGGAGAAGCTCCGATTCGATCGTTTTGTACGCTCGATTAGCGAGCCGCGTAGGGCAAACGGAGGAGGGAACGATCCTAATTGGACTGCGAATTGACGCGCGTCCAGTTTTATTAAATCTCGGTCGGACGCGAAAGAAAAAGAAATCGAATCGACACGGTTCCCATGTCCAGGTCTGTTTCCGTCATCCCCCGGCAACTTCCACGTGAACAAGTTTAAATTATACATACACGTACGTGTATTTGCCTGTAGCGAGAGTGTATTTTCCAGACGTCGCTCGAAATAATTTGATATCGTTGCACCCGCGAACTTTCCAATTTGCCTGGTTCTCCGTCATGTGATGGTATAGATATATTTCCAAATAATTCTATCCCCCTGTTCGCGTTCAATTGGGAAATATATAGGGAAGTCGAGACTTTGAACCACTCTAATTATTAAAAGCATTCGCTAGCGTTACTGTTTGATCAGTGAGAAGCTCATGGAACAAATATCGGAGGCATCCTGTACACCTGTGTATTGCAAACTTAGATCACGAGATGAAAAATCAGATACTTTTTAACCCTTTGACTGCTATGGACGCATATATGCGTCTGCCTAAAACCATCGATGCGAACTATGGGCGCATATATTATATTGTTTCTGTCTTACACCTCTCGTGAGAACAAGAAACAGCAACTTTTAAGATAGATACATATCTGTAGGGTGAATGCCTCGTGGATTAGAGGTTCTGAGGCGTGCGTGTGTGTATTATCGGTGTAAATGAGCGTATGCGTGAGACAAGCGAGCGTATGGAGACAAGCGCGAGTGGAGCGAGGTGTGTGAGGAAAACGAAGTGAGTTTAAAGAGCAAACGAATCAATTGTATTTTCATTTTATTTTTTTCTTTATTTTTATGTTATTAAATACTCTTACATCCTTATAAAAAGGTGTCCCTAATCACTGAAAATCCCTACATATCTTTGTATTGCATATCAATAAAAATAAAAGAATTCTGTTTATATTGAACACTTATTTTTTTTATTTCTTAGTTATTTATTTCTTCGGACGACAGATGATTGTAATTGTTGCAGTAGTATATCGTAATATTCCACTTGCGTGTTACATTAGTTTTTATTATTGTGAAACCTTAAAAATGTGTAGTAGTTTTGAAGAACTTGTTCTAAAAGACGATAGTGAAGTAGGTGAAAAGAGTCATATTTGAGCAGGGATTGTGACGATAAAGTTGGAAAATTAATAATTTCTATTAATAAACAGTATATTTCCGAAAGGAAATGAAAATGGTTCGTTTCAATTTGGCGTAGATAAAGAATTAAAATAGTAACTTAATTGCACATTGTATAATCGATCATAGTACAGCAAAGCTCACGCTACGCGAAAAAGTATTCCGTCCTCACAGAGCGTTTAAGTTTCAAGTACTTCGCAGTGAAAGGGTTAACGAAGCCTGTAGCGGTTCCAGAGTACTTTATCTCGAACGTTACAGTATAAAAAGAAAACTTGGTTGATCGTTCAGTGCTCGGATTGATTGAGTACTTGGTTATTTCTTGGTTGGCGTCCGGAACAGGACTGATTGGAAATTTCGAAGAGAACATGCAAATATTCGTTTAAATATTCACGTGCTACTATTATTATGGGACAGAGTATAAAAATATAGAATAACGTTAGAATTCGGCAACTGTTGGTAGAAAATTCGAGGGGCGATTCTAGAAGTCGATCAAGAATAAAAAATTACGTTTGACTTTTTGTTGTTCAATTATTAACCTCTAGAAATATGACTGTAGACTGGCAAATATCCTTACACCACTGAATACAGGTTGAGGGAAAACAGGGGGGGGATACAGTGATCCTCAAACCCAACACTTAGCAGGACAAGTCGGTAAAAAAGAAAATTGAAAAAGAGATTCAAATACGTTACACATTATTACACACTTTTGTTCTCTCATCTCGAAAAGCTTGAAAGTCAGTGTGATCTTGTCGTCGGGGGAAAAAAGATCTATCGACACTGTAGGGTAGTAGATTCGTGGGACGGTTGATCGAGGAGTGATGGTTTAAACGAATTAAGGATTACGGGAGGTGTTATACGTGCATCTTTTAGCGGGAACAGGACGATAACCATTATCGTGACCGATATCTCGGTTGAAACTCTGGCGTAATATCCGATTAAACGGCGGCGACGGCCACTCGAGGCGATAAAATAGCCGGTGGAACGACGCCTAGGCTTGCACCGATTTACGAGCACCTCGAATTACAACGCCGCCTGTAAAGGATGTAAACCGATTTTACGAGAGTATCAAATCTTTTCCTCGATCTTTCCCCCTTGTTTACGATAATTCTCGGCTTTCCCGCGTGAAAGTTGGCCAAGACGGACGCAACGCGTGTAATAAATCGTTTCGCGGAATTACTAGAGAAGGCACGGCCACGTGAAGATGAACATTGAGCACCAGTGCGGGGAATACGGAAATTAACGCGAGGAGAACGAACCTTATCTGCCTGATTCGCGATGGTTCCGCCTAATTTCACGTTTATTTCCGCGGACTCGTATCTCGTCTCTTCTTCTGCGAAGAAATTTTTCCGTATTCTCCACGTGAAAGACGTTTACAAACTTTTCGCGCAGCGGTTTATGACACGGACACGTCGAAGAGGCTATTTTTGAGTTTAGGACTTTCGTTATTTTTAGTATAAATTATGTCCTGACGAGAAAAAGTTGGATTTACAATCCTCTAGTTTAGAAGGCTCTTTCTCTCGTTCTCAATAGCCTAGCTCTACCATAAAAAATGGGTCTTCCGAGGAGTGAGACACGAATCAGGATGCAACGGTCAAAGGACCGAAGTCGTGAACCCGGAGGAATTCCCGCGCTGTTGATAGACACTCGTCAATTTGTTGATATCGCTATAACTTTGTGCAAATAGTTTAATTAAGTGGACTGTATAAGTTTTCAGTTACTCGTTGTACTATTACGATTAGTCTACTATTTATTCAATACTCGTTATTCTACACGTTATTTGTATGTTCGCTCTACATGTTTAAGGCAACAACTTAAATGCTCAGTATTTCAATCTATTTTCTATTCTTTAGACATACCGATTAGTGTTTCATTAAAACAGCTAATCAGCACAAAATAAAAACAGCAAGCGGCAAGTTGATGAGCGTCATTGACTCGCAAAATTGGTTATTTCCCAGCAAGTGTAGGTCCTAACTCTGCAGTCCCAGCAAGCAAACTAGGCCCATAGTACTATGGCGGCCCTTCTGCGCACCACCGCTAGAGGGACAGACGGACACACATCCATTCTCGCTAGTCCTCGCGAAAGGTCCTATTCCTATATACATATATTAGTTCTAATCTGAGTCCCTCAGTCCTGGATCAAGCCACGGATTTTCTAGGATGCCTTACTGACGAATAGTCCACTAGGAGATCCAGAAAGAAACGCAACCTTTCCTTTTCCGCCGATTTTCTTCGTCGTTCCTCTTCCTTCACCTCCAACTTCTCCGCCACAGTACCAAAATTAATTAGTATCTAGCAGACAGAGGGCGAAGATACTTAAATACAGAGCGATCAGTGCCGTAGACTGATCAATAGTTCTCGGAGAAAATGAAGTTCTCTGGGTGGTCCTTCGAGTCACACTGTAGACGACGGCACAGTAGAGTGCAGCAATATCCAAGGACGCGAGCACAGCGATAGAAAGCTCAACTCCTCAACAGAAACGTTTCGAGAGACGGGGACGACGAGTCGAATCGCACTGCGCGCTATGAATTAGTCATCCACGCGAGCCGAGGAATTTGCGAGGGTAATAAGGCGGGTGAATTCGTTAGATCCGTGCATACAATCGGGCTGTTTTTTAAGGGTACACACGCAAAAGCATAAACGAGCCGCAAAATCAACAAGCCGCGTCACTCGTTTTCCACTGGTGAAAGATATGCAAATTGTGAGAAGGTCGCGGCTGCAAACAGACGAAAAGAGGGATGCATCGAGGGGAACGGTGAAAGAGATGAAGTGGCACAGGGTTGGTGGAGGAGAGAGCGGTGAGGAGGAGAAGGAGGTGGGGAAAAAGGAATCAGGTGGTCGGAGAGGAGCACCTGATCTAAATACGCGCGTGCCCTTAGCTCGGGGACAATTGAAAGAGGCGTATAATGGGGCAGGCTTCTTCTCGTCGTTCCACCGCAGAAGGCCTTGCTTTGCATCCTTATTGTTTATATTCAACTCGAATAATTGCTTTTCAAATTAACCCTCGCAGCGGCGAATTAACATAACAAATGTTTCCCCCTCCAGCTCCGCGTCTCTTCGAATCTCTCGATGCATCTATTCTCCCTTTGAATGTTCTTCAGTGATAGTTGTGGATCAAAGAACTCGTTAAGGGCATCGAGCGAGTAACGAAAAAAGAAAAAACTCGGGAAAAATTATTTTTTCCCCTTTTACCACGCTTTTCCCTCTACATACGTTTCCCCCCCTCAACTGTACGTGACTCGATTGAGGCATCTAACTCGATTTTACCCTCTAGAAACGTACATATTTACCACGTGCAGACGCGACACAGTTATGGATCGACGATCACTGACTTTCGCGAACCTTTGTCGCGAATTTACACGAACGGCGCGGAATTTGATCAAATATCCGAATATCTTTTCAACAGGCACTCTTCTCCTGCTGTCTGTACGGTACGAATAAAATAGGAACGAGGGATATTTAAGGAGATCGAATTGGAAGGTGTTGGAGCAAAAGCGACTTTTATGATTTTCTACCTCGCTTCGAATCGACTTCCGTCGCGAATTGTGCGGGAGCACAATTGTGTTGGTGAATGCTCCGCGATGCGCGAACAACCAGATGCACGACCGAGGATGGGATGTAACAAAAATCGAGAACAGAATTTCTGGCGACCGAGTATCCACTACTTTCTTCTTCGACTTCGAGTTTCTGCTTCGCGGCGAAGATTGGACGTTTCGTGAAAACAAGTAACGAAGGAGAACTACTTCTTCCTCATTTATCACGCAAAGACAATAAAAATTGCAGACGAAAAAAGTCTCTGTCTCCTCTGAAATAACGAGCGGGGCAAAGCATCATTTACACTGGGAAATGAGATTTTTAACGAAACTCGTCGTGTCGCGTGACATCGGAAAGAAGAAAGAAATGGAAGAGGAAGAAGGGGCAGAAGAAGAAAGAAGTAAAGAGCGAAAGGGTGAGAAAGAAAGTTTCGAGGCGTTCTTCGTAATGAGAACGCTTCTGGTACGGATTCATTCGAGTCGCTAGATAGAGAGTACGATCCCGCTTGATGAAAATTGACGAGCAAGCTTCTTACAAGTTAGTATGGATTTCGCGGCGTGTTCTCAATCTACAGGCGTGCTTCTGCGTAAAGGCACTCGGTGTGTATACCCGGCCTTTCACAGCAATTCCGTGTTTATAACGACACGGAGCATCCAGACAAGCGGCTTACTAATTCCTCGATTTGTGAAACTTGGTAAATTAGAGATAGAGGAAGCTGGAACGGGAGGCGGAGGCGGAGAGCAGAGAAGAAAGAAGATCGTGGAAGAAAGTTGGAAGGCGGTTAAAGAATCAAATTGCTCCCTGGGCCAGTTTTATTTCGGTTAGCCGACGGAGGGGATTATTTTCTTGAATTAAAGATGATCCACCATTCTAATTAGACCTTCCGGCTGGTTCGTGCGCGCTCTGGATAATTTCTCGGCAACTCTTTACTCCATGCCACGACGGCCTCGTTCTAGGGCAAGGAAAACTTGCTGGATCGTTGAAAAATTCAATCGATTCACTCGACGAATCAGGACGAACGCGAGGTTCAGCGAGAACGTTAATTCCATCGAGGGTAGAATACTCGGACCTGTTATTATTTAATTCGAGGTAAACGTAGAACGGGGCCAGCGTTGCTTCGTGAATTTACTTTACGCTGGACACGGAAGCCAGGATTAAAAGGAATCCGATTTAGGCGGGTCTTGAGGGTCGGAGTCCCGAATCGTCGAGGATTAACCCAGGGCTCTACTTAAAGAATAAACCAAGACGCTTCCAGCGGCCCTCTTCCACCGAGCAACTTTAATTAAACTAAATTTCGAACTTCTCCAGATTCTCCGCTTAGCAGTTCGAACGGGGGTGGGTGAGGAGGTTGTATTATTAAAATCGTGCCACCCTCGCAGCCAGTAACACGGTATGTCGAGTATACCGCTGGCGACAATACTCAACTTCCTCCGATACTCACAATCTCGAATATTTGGTAGGGCCTTGACCGACAGCTCTATTCAAGGGCCCGTTAAAATTTGCACGTGATGTGCCGACTAATGGAATTGGAATTTATTTGCAACTAGACTGTATTATTAACTTTGAACACTGAACTATATTTGCGAAATGCAGCGAGTTAGGTCCAATGTTACAATATTTCTTTTTTATAACTCCTTGTTTATTTATAATCTGTCGGTCGTGATATTACCCCCTTAATTTATCATTTCTTTTACGTCTAAGGATCAAATACTTATTGTTTTGAGTACCATTTTACGTACGAAACGTTGATGTATCGTAGTTTAATTACAATTGAGAATCATCGGTTTTATAAATTAAAAGGAAGATTAGAATGAAAATTAATGTTTAGTATTAATATTGGACTGTCCGGAAAATTCGTGACGATTTTTATGTAAATAGGTTAATTTCATACTTTGAAGCATTGTCTTTTTGTTCTGTAAATTATGGATTTTTTAATTTTACAATTTTTTTCCTCGTTTTTCCAGCAAATTGAGAAATTCCATTTTATCAAAGCTTTGTTTCTTTATTTTCTTTAAGATCGAAATTTTTATTTTTAAATTTTGTCAACCGTTTGTGAAGAATTTTTTTCTGATAGTCTACCGCCTCTTTAAACATTACATATCTCGTTCGATGTTTTCTCAGTACTTTTCCCTTTTTATTGAAAGAAAAATATTCAATGTCAATGTACTCTAAATTCCTTCCAAATTCAAGACAGTATAACACTGAGAAGAAACTATAATAGTAATTGCAACGAATAAATTTTTAAAAGACACGTGAAACAATAATCTTTCAGAGTACATGCGAACTTTATGTTTTCATACAATTTTATGTGTTGTTATATATTCAAACGCTATCAAAAATCGGTATGTGCTTTCTAGACAATTCGGGCGGAACCAATTTTCAAAACTTGGATATCTTTTCAATTTGTTTCAAATGTCTATGCACAAAGCGCACTGTTGTTATTTCTTCGACTGTTAAATAAGGTTCTACCACAATTAGAGCTGTTAATTTTTCACTATCAAACGTTACTTGTAGACCAGACATTGGTTTGCCTAAAACGTCCAAAATCCCATTTTCAAATCTGGAAAACAACCTTTGACACTTTCTGACACTTAAAACATGTTCTCCATACATGTCACAAATGTTTTTAACTGTACCATTAAGAGTGACGCCTTTTTTAAATTCACCCAGCATGCAAAATTGAAAACGAATTTCGTTGACACTTATTTTTCGACTTTTCCTTTTTTAATAAAAAATATCGTTTCAAATACTTCTAATGCACATTTTACACTGACTAGAAAACACTTCTCGAAATTTACAAGCAAAAGTTTCTGTAAATACTTCTCTTTTATTTATTTATTTATTTATTTATTGGTATACGGGTTTTCACCCTTTGGTTAACAAAAGTAACGTAAGAGACAGATGGATTATGCAGAAAAGTCGTAGGAGGCCAGAACACGCATAGTATCATTTCTGAAAGTTGTAAGGGAGGAAGAAAAATTGGGAAAAAAGTAAAATCTATTAACATTAATAAAAATTCTATTTAGAGGATTGAACTGACCGTAGAAACGTCCTATGAGCTTCAGTACGAAATATTAAACGGTGTCTCAGCGATGACCGAGATGTATTTAAACAAAATTTGGATGAAATATCAGGACAGCAAGAGAGACCATTTAATATTTGAAAAGCAAAAATAAGATCAAATACTATTCTACGACGTTCAAGAGATAAAAGGTTAAGACATGATAAAAATAGGCGAATAGTTATGATCAAGGCAAGACATACAACAATTAAGCTTACGGGAGGCCCAGACTTTTACATAGAATACGATAAGAAACGACACAACTTACGAGATAACCTAATATAACTGTGTCGTGTAATTAATAAAACTCGGCAAAAGCGGTTAAAAAATAATGGTTAACAGTTTCTTTAATTCTACTTATGAAATTCAAAATTCGCCAAATTGTCGGGTCCTGCAAATCTAGTGTTAATAGAATTCTAATTGCAAACTTAGCTCACGTGAGAATTGGAGAGTGAACGAACGATCGCGAGGATAGAGGGCGATGGTTCTCCTAGCGCATTAACAATGGAACGTATCCGGCGTTGGTTTCGTGTAAACACTCGCGCCTCCCGCAGCTTTCAGCATTGAGAAGCTCGGTCCGGGGCTCTGAAAAGCTCTGTAAAGCGTCCGTGCGAATGGTGCGCTAGCCTCGCCGTCTGTTCTTTATTGCAGCAGTTAAACAACCGGCCTTGAATATTTGATTGGCAATTTCACGCTCGTACAAAAGATCAGCCCCAGACTGACTCTCTCTCTGTCTCTCTGTCTCTCTTTCTCTCTTTCTCTCGCTTTCTCGCTCTATCTCTCCGTGACGAGGAAGGGGTGGCTGTCTAAGCGCGTACAATCAACCACGTATAATCAAACGTAAGCCCTCGTCGCTCGAACTTCCTCGCGTAACGTCTTCTAGAGATCTCTCTTCTCCTCTTCCTCGCGAATAATCTCTGATTCGTCGACCTTGAAATCACTAACTCCGACACGCTTGTTACCAGAGAGGAAACCTCTGATTTGTTCCATGGAATTCATTTCTGGCCGATGTTTCGCGGTTGTCGGGAATGTGACGGAGTTTCCATGCGACAAGAACGAAGTAAGAAAGAAGAAAATTTTTCTCGAATGCGTTGGTAATCGGAGAACGACGACGACGACGACGACGACGACGTCGTCTTGGTTGATTATTTTCTTTTTTTCTTTTTCTTCTTCTGTCGACTATCGGGAAAACGGGGATATGAAATTCCGAGAGAGACGGAGAGAAACTGGTATTGAAAGAACGAAAATCTCAAGACTCGCGGTACGTCCTCTGGAGATACAATAAGAGAATATCAAATGAAGACATATCAAAGGAGGCACTCCATTACCAGCCAGCATGCCAGGATGGGAAAACGTGAAACGGATAACCTCTGAGGGATGGAGACGAGTAGGTTGATCTCGGCGACATTGCAAACGTTTTTCTACTTTCCTGCGGTGAGATGAGAAAATGTGGATGTATATACAGTGTGGTTCAAAATCACTTGCAATTGAAAATTGCCACGTTCTATATTGCCATGTATTCTCTCTGGATTCTTTTGCGTGGCTTCACGCTTAATCTAAGGAAGTTTGGTAGCATCTTCTTTAAGGGGTAACATCTTTAGTCCGCGATACTCGATTAAATGCAGTGATATTTTTGCTGTATCTTTGTTTAGTGCAGTTTAAATTAACAAACATTATTTTTTCAACATAATAGGTCTTATTTAACGAAAGTGTACACATATACTTTGAGAAGTTACTTATTCATTGTGAAAATATTTGCATTTTTAGTAAAAAAGTAAGGATACTCTTGCGACACTTGATTAAATGCAGTGATATTTTCACTGTATTTTTGTTTAGTGAAGTTCAAATTGATCAATTTTAGTTTTTCAACGTAATAGGTCTTATTTAACGAAAGCGTACACACGTACTTTGAGAAGTTACTTATTTATTGTAAAACTATTTGTAATTTTAAGAAAAAGTAAGAATACTCTTGCGACACTTGATTAAACGTAGCGATATTTCCACTCTATTTTTGTTTAGTGAAGTTCAAATTGATCAATTTTAGTTTTTCAACGTAATAGGTCTTATTTAACGAAAGCGTACACACGTACTTTGAGAAGTTACTTATTTATTGTAAAACTATTTGTAATTTTAAGAAAAAGTAAGAATACTCTTGCGACACTTGATTAAACGTAGCGATATTTCCACTCTATTTTTGTTTAGTGAAGTTTCAATTGATCAATTTTAGTTTTTCAACATAATAGGTCTTATTTAACGAAAGCGTACACACGTACTTTGAGAAGTTACTTATTTATTGTAAAACTATTTGTAATTTTAAGAAAAAGTAAGAATACTCTTGCGACACTTGATTAAACGCAGCGATATTTTCACTGTATCTTTGTTTAGTGAAGTTTAAATGAATAAACATTATTTTTTCAACATAGTAAGTCTTATTTAACGAAAGTGTACACATGTACTTTGAGAAGTTACTTATTCATTATAAAAATATTTGCATTTTTAGTAAAAAAGTAAGGATACTCTTGCGACACTTGATTAAACGCAGCGATACTTTCACTGTGTTTTTATTTAGTGAAGTTCAAACTAATAAACTTTCTAATATATAAACATAAAATATAAACTTTCTTATTTCCATTTAAAGTCATTGTTTTATTTGAAAAACAAGAAAGACTTAAATATCTCAGAAAAATTACTATGTTGCCACTGTATGAAACTCCATGACCAGTAACAGAAGAGAAATATAGCGATATGATGAATTTACTGCCTTGCATACCACCAATTTATCACGAATACTTCACTATGCTAAGTGTAAAGGAGAAATAAGTTTATATTATAAAAAGGTTTTTTATTCTTACTTATCTTAACGAAGTAATTCAGTTTTTACACTTGTTTATTTTTATTTTTTTCAATACAAGTGAAATTAATTCTTAATAAATTTGATTATTCGTGTACTTACATGTCTTGATTTTATTATTATAGTTTACATTAAAAAATCCATTTCTGTAAAACCAATGTTTATTAACTACGAATTTAAATTTCCTCTTGTTTTTATTTTTATAATATATCATTATTGAAAGTGGTATAAGTCCCTTTCGAGCTAAAAAATCGTTTATTTTCTTCAACAATATTCATAATTACTATTGCATAATAAAATTCAACAGGTTTATAGTGTTGATAGCATCACCTGAATTGCTTAACGTTTTCCAATATTTTTAAATTGATTGAAACGTAAACCCTTTAAATATCTCGATATATGAAAAAATGGACTTACACCGGTATAAAAAATAACGGTTCAAATGTAACGGTGGTCATTTTATACAAGTGTTGTAATAAATTCTCTTCTATTTATATTATTACCTGATTAAAAAGGAAACAAATAAAATTCGTCTTTAATTAATTAAGTTATTTAATCTCCAAAGTTATCGCCAGATATTTTGGAACCACCCGGTGTAGTTTCTCAAGGAGTATAGCAGAGCTTGCTGGTGAACCGAGGGTAATTTTTCATTCGCGTGTCGTTAGCGTAGCTGGTGGACGAAACGAAGAGAAACGGAGGAGATCCGTCGGAGTCTCGAGGAACAGGTGACGCGACCATCAACGGAAACGATACTACGGGAAACCAGGTGGAAACATCGGAAGGAACTTTCCCCGGAATAAACTTGGAAATCTAGAATCTATTCAAAACGAGAGAAGAGAGAAGCTGTCGGGGAGGAAAATTTAGAGGGAGAGTTAAAAGTTGATTTAGTCGAGAGTCAATTTGCATGGGTGTTGATCGGGGTGTGTAATCGAAGCCGAGGAAACCCGAAGCCGTCTGTGAAAGCTGATTAGAATCGCGACCGCTCGCGGCGTTCCTTCTTCGTTCAAACACCCGACGAAGGTATCCCATTAACGTTTCGCGCCCTTCCAACCGGAGAATCAGATCTTCCACAGATGTCCCGTAACTTTCTACGCCCTCGCCTAATCTCTCTGCGAGCGAAACTTGTCTGCGACGAGCTGACGCGAGTTCTTTGCTAGCCGGACGAAAAGTAACCGATCGTCGATTCTCCCACGTGTCACGGTTGGATTTAGAATCGATCGAGAACAGATGGAGCAACTGCAACGCTATCAGTAACCTCCTTTTTCACCTTGCAACTGTCGATTCTTGCTCTCGCGATTAATTTCTCTGCGGAGTGCGGGATAATCGGAGAAATTAACGCTAGAGGGTAGCCAATTGAACGCAAGAACGACGCAAAGCGATTCGGATCGTTAGCGAATCCTCGTTAAAATTCGACGAAACGATATTCCTTCGTTAATTTATGACCACGTTACACGGTATGTTCAATTTCCTGAGTAAACGACGCTTCGTTCGGTATCAAATTTGCCGAATTAGTTACTCACAGAAATGTCTGGTCACCTCTAGAAATCGTTAACGGAATAGGTGATTGGATTTCATTTTATCATTCGCCAATTGGTATCCCGCTACTTCTTTTTTTACTCCGTATTACTCGAGGACTTACTTTAGCACTGATTGCTGCTATCGGTAATATCGATGATGGAAGTAGCCATTCGGAAAGATCTCCTCTCTTCGTCTCCCTCGGCTCCTCGTGAAACTTCTTTAATATCCAGTTCCCTCCTCCGATCGAGAGGAAAAATGTAAATTCGCGGAACGTTTTAGCTGTAGAATCCTCGGAGAGCGGTAAAGTCACCCAGGTGGAGCAGCTGGTCTCAGGAATTCGATCGAATTACAATAGAACGGACATGATTTTATGGAAAATTTGTCGCGCCGTTTCGTGTTTCCAGTGGTTCCAGTTGCGACGGGGCAAACGCGAGTGGATCTTTCGAGCAACCTGCAGTCTTGCTCTATTCCTCGTGGCGCAGCGTGCTTATGCACGCACCACCTTCTATAAACCGCATACTTGCCGCACGTGTTCCACGGAATCTGAAGTAGGGAATTTTCGCAGAAGGTATCGGGATCGATGCAAACGACGCAGCGCGGCGGGCTGATTAACGGGAACCGTGGTCGGCGGTTCGCTTGGAACGATGGGTCGCACCTGGCGACCAAACTTTCCAGTCGTTTCGAATATTGTACCAGGCAAGGAAGTTCGCGAATGTCTTTCCGGTAGAGAGGCAGTGTCTCGCGAGAAAGTTAATGCGGCGTTTGCACGAGAAACAAAGAGAGAAAGAGAGAGAAAGCGCGAGAAAGAGAATGCGTGAGAGAGAGAGAGAAAGCGTGAGAGAAAGAGAGCGTGCGAGAGAGTGAGAATGGGCAAGAGAGGCAGCACGAAACAGAGAACGCGAAGGAGAAATAACGCGAAGAAAAGTGAACGCGAAGGATAGAAAGCGAGCGAGAGAGAGAGCGCGAGAGAGAGAAAGCGCGAAGAGAGGGAGCGGTAAAAGAGAGAAAACGCAGGGGGAAGAGAGAGAGAGAGAGAGAGAGAGAGAGAGAGAGAGAAAATGATAGAGTTTTGAAGGACGATGTTAATCGGTAGCTATGGCAGCTCGATGTCTCGGCTGTTCTCGAGAAGTTGGAATACTCGGTGAAAGATCCGAAAGAAACTTTCGAGATATCTCGAGTAAGTAAAGTCAATAGAGACGGCTGGTTTAACTGATTTTACAGGATTCTCCAGTTTCGAGGGATACTCGGCGAAGAGTCGCCAGCGCGAGACAATCCAACATAGAGGTGGGAATAATTTTCGTCTGACGTTAGAGAAAGATTTAATTCCCCTGTTGATCGCGAGGACAGGGGCGTTTATGGATCCGGTAAACCGTGAGTCGTATATTTCCGCACGCTATCCGCAGCAACCCTTCGTCAGGGTATTTCACACGCTCACGACAGGGAAGATGATAGGGAACTATTTGCACGGTCCTTGCGGAGTCAGCAATAGCTGAGTCGATGTCATACGGCCTGACAATTGAGCAACCGCTCGTAAAACGACCAGCATCGCCGTGTTTCCTCGTACGAGAAATATCGCTGCCACATTTTCCCCTCTTTTTTCTTTTCTTTTTTTCCTTCTTCCTCGAACACGAGATCTCTCGTAGCAACGACGAGGTTTTCTTTAACGCAACGAGAGAAGAGGAAGCTCTCGAGAAAAGTAATCAGAGTCGGTTCGCCGGAACGACGTTGGAAAAGTTGGCTGATTTCTCAGTCAGTTTAAGGTCGAATCGGGTAGACGACGGTTACGGTTTGATCTCGCCCCGTTTCCATTATCCACGGACGTCGCGCGCGATTCGGCGATGTCGTTGAATAATTAACGAGCAGCCGTTACACCGAGAAATCGGCGACAGCGTCGCGACAACGTCAGCTTCAGCGACGTTGACATGTCCTGACCCGGGTAACCGCGATTCCTCTACACTTCACCCGTCTCTTCCTCTCTCCCTCTCTCGTTGCCTCACTTCTATTTTCGAACAATCACATCGGTCGGGGTGATATATAAATTCGACCCAGTGAAACTTTAATATCCGCTTGTTACCGGTGGGAAAAAAGAAACGGAAATGACAGGGGGGAGGGTAGGGCATCGATCGAGCCTAGCACCTTCGCCAAATTAATCCTTTCTACCGCGAATTTGCCTCGCACCGCGTCAACTCTTGGATTTCCTGGACGGGGAAATGAAGCTGGAACGATATTGCTCGCAACGGGAGGGGGGAGACGGAATCGAGACTGATCGAACTTGTGCTTCGTTCAGTTTCCACGTTTTATTCCCTCTTATCGGTACGCTTCCGTCACGGATGTAAATTAACTCGACGACTAGTCGTTAAAATTATCGTCGACAGATGTCTGGTTGCTCTTACAGCGAAATTCAACGAAAGAATTACACCACTGTGTAGGTGTGGTGGTTCTCTCCCATGGTGTTCTTTAGGTCGTGTAATGGCGCGCGATTTCCGTCATCGACGTCGATGACTTATCGTCTACGTCGTACGAGGGAAGATCTAGAAACGAGAAGAGATAGAGAAAGAAGGAAGGATGTTCGCTTGCGGACAGTCGAGGAACGGAAAAGCGACGAGCGTTTCTTTTTCTGGGAAACGGCAGACTGTCCGCGATTTATCTTGGACGCGTCGCCGTTTTCCGCGTGGACGGCCGCGGGGAACGCGAGACAGAAAATGTCGGAGTTCCTGGGGCATACCGAGCGGAAAATTACAAATAGTTGGCGGATTCTAGAATGCTCAGCAAAGAAATGCCGCGAGACGTACGAGCGTCGAAGTAAAACAAAGAATAGCGCATACGATCAGCGGCGCGTAGAACGATAAATAATAACCGACGATTCGGTAAACATATTCCTCCGTTTCGTAAACGCATCGAGGAGGAGGAGAATATCGACGGGGGAAATGAATCGTCGCACGGTCGTTTCGCATTCCGTTCTCGTCTGGCGTTCAACGATCGTTTCGAGTTGACAGGGAAGAAACGTAGAAAGCATCGCCGGCTCGATTCAATTTTCCCTCCGTTGGATGGGAATTGGGAGAAAGAAATCCAAAGAGAACAGCAAGAGAGAGTCTAACTGTATTAACAATTGTTAAACAAGCCACTCTCGGTTCCTGCAGTAACTTTCAGCCTGGATAAGAAAAGGGAGAAGGAAACGAAGAAGTTGCCGATTCCGTTTTCTCCTGGCAGAAACGTCGGCGGACACGGGCGGGCACAAAGCGGCTGGAACAGCTCGGAATGAAATTTAATATTTCACAAAGAAAAGCTGGCCGGGCAAAAGTGGATGAGCTCGATCGTTGTTTATTCTAGAACGATTGTCAGGAATTTAACGTTGCGCCCGAATAGCTTCTGTTTTGCAAGAGAAAACATCCTCGAACGGTATATACAGGAGTTTCCGGTTCGTAAACTTTCCGGATGACGGCCACACCCAGCGTATGCATAACAGGGAATAGGTCGAAGGGGTAAAGAAGGGAACGTAGCTCGCGTAACGTGGAATCGACTGCGATAGAAGATCCTCCCGTTTCTTTTAGCCTTTTCCATCGTTTCTCTTCTTCGCTTACGTTTGCGGCGTGTTCCCTGGAATAGGGCCAAATAAAGCGTCGCGCGACAGGTAGAAACGACACCAAAACTCGTCGAGCAATTTGCCTGGATGCTAAAAGATCCTTAAACAGAGGATTTTGCCACGCACACGCGTTCAGATTTGTCGTGAGAATAACAAATCTAGCGGAAGTTGTAAATCTCAACATCGACTATTATCACAACGCGTGATATGACGACTTCCTATGATTTTTTAAAAAATAGAGATTATTTTGTAGGTATTAACCGTTTGCAGTCGAGCACTTGTTCAGGTGTACTTCTCGCTGAGTCGAATATATTTTTTGTATAAACCGATATCGTTTATTGAAGCGTGAAATATATGATGTTAATTGAAACATATTTTGTTTAATGTAATTTCAGAGTTTATCAAAGAAGAAGAATAATTATTGTTTGAGAATACACATGTTTTAGGTTTTGTGTTTGTTCAGAGTGTGAAATTTCTCGAAGTGAAATTACTGAACGCAAATTCGTCTTCACTGCTGTTAACGTAGTTATTGACAATAAAATATTTTACGATATATTTTAGGCATGTAAAATAAATTTTAGTGACACTAATTTTGATTTTGGCAAATGCAAACTTAAGTCATTAATCTAAGCAAGACTGCGATGTGCCTCTTTGCTACATCTACCAACGTCGATTGCAATTCGTGTAAAGCAAAAAGCAAAAAAGTAATGGTTTATAAAGTGTGTGACGCAATAGTAATAAAAAAGTATCGCCAAATAGGAAAATATTCCCAATGACGAAACAGATAACGAAACTGCTGCAAAGAGTTAAATGTTCTGATTTCTAATTTAATCAATATATTATTTTCCTAAGACTATTTAACAAACGATGACTAACTGATTCTAAATTATAATTTTTGAACGAGATGCGGTGATTTTAGTGATTATTACTCGGTGACGATTGATAGTAGACTGCTCTAAGATTGCTCATCGAGACTTCCAAGACAGTCAGGAAGCTCTAAGAGTTGTCTATGATTCGATTGGTGATTGACAAGAATTAATCAAATTGGGTGAAAATTGCCACTACTCTGTTCCGTGCGGCCTTGACGCGTTTCATGAGGAATATTAGGTGGTATGTGGAAGTGGAAGTGAAAATATGAAGTTTAGCAACGGTGCGGAATTTCTGCTGGGCCTGGTACCTGCGACGGGGTCAGGAATGACCCGAGCTAGGTATGGTTGAACCCTCACGCAAATCTCGTTGGAAATTCACGTTTTATGACACGGATAATTAGCTGTTGAGATCGTGACCGACGTATTAAGAAACTCAATTCTAAAGAAATTAAAGAACAAAACGATTCCTCAAAAACAGCCTTTGAATTTCTGTGTCATGAAACGTGCTAGCCATCTGCGTGTCAAAGGCCTTCCTTTGTGCAAATTGCTAGCCCGCTTCGGCCCGCAGGACGGCTTAAAACCTATCGATTGTAAATATTAAATAGTAACGGTTCTTCTATGGGTAATTCACGGAACACAGGAAAAATCGAGGAGGAGCTTCAGGAGGGTAGAGGCAGTCCGCGTACAAGCCGCCGCGAAGAAACGAAAAAAGAACGTTTACGAAGAAATTCACGGCGTCAAAGAGAAATATTTGAAGAAAGGAAATCGTAACGAGTTTGCTAAAGTTGATGGGGAAAGTTGCGGGCACACCGAGTCATGGCATTTCCAAGCGACCGGCTCCCGGGTAAAAGCACGCACCACCTAGAATTCCAGCCGCAACATGCCGCGAGGTCTCGACGATCTTTCTCCGTTTCACCAACGGAGAGAAACTTCCGAGCACGTGCCTCCCGATCGAATTTTCTCCGCTTGCCTACCTGCGTCTCTCGACCTTTGCAAACATTGCTCCCTCGAATCGAGCGGTAATATCGTTGTCCCTTTGTATTATCACGCAGAAAGCGTCTCTTGTTCTTGGAAAATCTGTAGGAGAATCTTGTGTCTGACTGGGGCTGTCCACTCTATCACCTTTAGCTGTTGAAGCTTCTATCTTGGAGCTCGACGAAACTTTCGGATGCTGGGTATACAGGGATGAGTCAAAGCTGAAACTACTCGGCGAAGGGACTCGATTAGCCGGTCGTTAAAGGTTAAGGGGACTTGGACTATTGGCGTGATTCTCCATGCAGAAGGGACAGGAATTCCAGCCGCTGCGTGCCTTCTCTATTCCCACGGGACTACGTTCTGATTGCGAGTAGCTTCTCTCGCACGCGCGCCGGAGGATTGAAACGTTTGTCCAATCTTTTTCCCAGGATCGTATAGTAAAATTATTCAGTGTATACACTTTAGCAATGTTCTTCGCCTATCCCTCTGGATAATGAAATTTTGTGTCTATTGCGTCTCTCTACGTCGTTATTCTCTTATGGAATATATCAGGAGGTTGTAAAGACCGTACTTGCTTGTGCCGGCTTTAGAGACTTTGGTTAGCGGGTAATTAAACCCTTTAACCTAGTTCGTTCTGATGTTACATGTTTTATGTGTGTTCTTCGTGTATTATTTGCTTCTCCATGTATTAATCGATTGCGATTTCAATGTGTTATTTGCTGATACTGTGTTGTTTGCTTACTCGCTTCACGCTTACTGCTTTTTCTCCTCGTGTTTGACTGTGTTTGCTCTTTTCTAAACTGCACATATGAGCCGGTTCTATTTTTTCTTTTTTTTTTTTTAAGGTGGTTTAAGTCCATTTTTTGGTAGAAATGAGGTAATGGTAGCTTTAGTCAGATATAGATATTCACTTTTTATATTTATAATCACACAGTCAATGGTACACAATATCGTGATAAATTAATCAAACAAAATTGAACTGTAAAAACATCGCAGGATGTTTTCGTTGAAAGTGGAATAAGTTTATTTGTAATAACGATAAAGCTTGCATTGACGTGGTTAAGAATTGTTCAATCAAGAATTGACAATAACGTAAACGTTATTGACCATAAATTTCTGTTGTCGGATCTTTCATTTCTTTCAAACGACAGAGATTTTCAGTTGTGGAAACAGCACTAAGAAATAAGGAGCATTTATATCTGCTCAAGACTGTTATAATGTAATAAAGAATTACTGGAAAAAATAGCTTCCTTTTATACGAAATGAAGCGAAAAGGTTTTGTTTCAACCAAATCCTTATAACAGACAATATCAAACAAACCAAAACAAAAATACGTACGGAGAAATTATACATTGTGACTTTTATTATGATAAGTGGCTTTTCAAATCTTTCATTTAACATTATGAAAAATGTAAAAATACTGTTGAGTTTATAATTATTCACAGCAGTGCACGAATAAATGGATTTATACCAAAAATAACGGCTCATATATTGTGTTACAATTGGTATATGTGTTATGTGATCGAGATGATTGAATATTTAGAGGTGGATTGTTGCTAGCTCTGTTGTTGGTAGTTTAAACAATTTGTAGATGTAAGAGCCTCAGCTACTGCTGTCGTAGGTTGTTTCAAAGTGGTTTTACGATGGTTGCGAGGTATACATAATCTCGGTTTGTGTTTTACGACTATAATCCGCCAGGCTGAAGCATCTTTACGTTTGATTACAACAGTGTCTCTCTAACATCTTCAAAATTCAACAGGAAAATCTCATCTACTCTCAAGATTCGCGTCGTGCTCATTTGATTAATTCAACGACTAAACTTTTTCTTACGATAATGACACTATTGCTTTCTAAAGCACCGGAAAAATTGTCCACTACGTTTTAATCCATTTACCAATCAAGGTGACCAGTCCGTAGCAATCAAGTAACCTTTCAGCAGCGTCACCACGGTGATCGATACAGTTGGACCGAAATGGAGTTGGAACGGAGTGGCCGATCGATTCGCCCTGCGAAATCGAGAAGTTCCGATCTCGTTGAGGGCACTTTGTATTCCGGTGTCACGCGTCGTCGAACCACGCGACGCTCCAGCTCGTCCATAGAGATAAAGCGAAAGAGATAGAGTGGAAGAGAGAGGAAGAACGAGAGAGAGAGAGAGAGAGAGAGAGAGGGAAAGAGAGAGTACACGCCGTCTAATTTGCCGGCGAATTTTCCAAAACGCGACCATGATCGCACGATGATGGAATGGAAATGAGCAGCGCCGTTGGGCTCGAGGGAGCTCGTACGGAGCGACACGGCGCGGCGTCGCGACGCGACGTCCCGACCATCTAGCCAGCCGGAGCGAGACCGATAGAAAAAGGGGACAAAGAGTGGGAGGAGAGAGGAAGAAGGGGCGGGTCGGCTAGGGGCCAAAGACATGTCCTGTGGGATTAAAGCAAAGCTCTGCGAAATTGCACGAAAGCCACAGAGTTTCAATAAACCCGACCGCCATGGTTAAAGGCGGCTCGTGATGGATATTGATTTTAATTTGAAATAAATCCGTTCTCTTTCGCGCACCGCTTAACGCGACGAAAACTGCTAAAGGGGAGAGACGGATCGGCTGAGAGACGGAATCGAACCGGGGAAAAGAGAGGAAAGGAGAGAGCTCTGTGAAGCAGATTATTCCGAACGCGATATATGAAAATAAATACTCGATCGGTGTTAAGACAGCATTCGGATGATTTTATGATACGTGATTTTCATTTTAGCAAATCGTTACTTTTAATCTGGCAGACCGGTTTGCAGCCAACATGCGGAACTTAGATTCTAAGATATTAAAGAATAGACTATTGTTCAGTTAGTAAAGCAAGGTATCATAAGTTTAATTCCGAAAGAGTCTTCGAAAACAGACTATACCGAGATCAATCGGTACCTTTCTCTTCGAACGAGACGAAGAGTCATAGCTGACCTAGCGAGATTTTCCTTCTTTTTGCCAAATTTCCACCAGGAAAGGATCAACTTCGTCATCCCCGCTTTAGCACATTTCGCGGTTCAGGTGCAATGAAAAATAATGATACGGGGTTGGTCACTTAGCACTTTTAGGAACATCCTTTAGCATCCCTTCTTCAAATTTTTGAGGAACTGGAGAAGGGACGAAATCATAAAGCAGCAGGTTTAGAGTTGTCAGCGTCTTGTCTTGTTGAGTCAGAAACATATTATTAGTAGTCAGAACATAGATCAGAAATTAGTCAGAATCTCGAATTAGCGAGATTCATTCAAACAGAAATCTCAAGTTACATTTAAATGACACCAAGTGCAATAATTCGGAAGCACCCAGTGTACAAGTGCTTAACAATCGGAGTGTTACGGAACATAATAATAGTAATAATAATAATATAATCGTATTTTATAATAAATATAATATATCTAATTATGATATTAATCTTATATAATTGTTGGTAAATTATTAAATAGTTTTCGTTTATTAAATGTAGATAATCGTATAGTAGTTCCAATGAATATTCCAATTCCGTTAATTTTATCTTCTACTGATGTTATTCATTCTTGAGCAATTCAATCTGTATGTTTTAATTAAAGCAGATGCTATTCCTGATCGTATTAATCGATCTAATTTATATTGTACACGTCCTGGTTTATTTTTTGGACTATGTTCTGAGATCTGTGGTATAAATCATAGATTTAGAAAGAACTAATTTAAAATTCTTTAAATAATCTGTTTTGAATTAAAAAAAAAAAAAAAAATTAATCCTTTTGTAGATAGATTTTAAATGAATGAAGTTAAATCATTAGTTTAAATAATAAACATTAGATTGTCATTCTAAAAGTACCTAATATTATTAAATTAATGTTTTAAAGAATTTCATGAAATATCTGAAGAGTAGGAATTGATGTTTTAAATCATACTATAGTAAATTACAATTACTTCTAGCGATTTCTTTTATACCTCTTACCTAATACATGATTACTCTATATAATGTTACGTGTGAGGGAAAATGGTAGTGTGTTTGTAACAGCGTTCGTATAAATTCCGAGTTTCTCTCGGAATTTCCAACCTCGAGTGGACTTCGTGGAGGAAACGAAACTCTGAATGGACAAAGGATAAGAACGACTTGGTTTAATTAGCACACCGAATAAAAATTTCACACCAAGACAAACTGATCCAAGCTTGATTCGTGCCTGTTGCGGAGGAATTCTCGTTAAACCAACGTTTGATTAAAAATCAGTTTCCACGAGGAAGAAGGGTGGAAGCAAACAAAGTCACCGCAGCCGGGAATATTGAGTATAATTCGTGGTTAAAAATAAAGGATATCCCGATTTAGCGAGGAAGCGAGCCACACTTCTCGAAAAACACCGCCACCAGGCTGGCTTATCTGTATTTGCACGTTGATTGGCTAGCCGCGTCGGTCAAACGTAATGCAAATCCTGCGGTTGAACCGTGCGCGGCCATAAATTGGCTAGAAGGCCATTTCTATCAACGATTCGTCCACGAGAAACCATGCGTGGGAAGACAATACAGAAAGATTCGTGAAATCGTCGAGATATTCCACCAACAATCTCGACACAGCTGTGGCATAAGGAATCTTGGCAATGTCGACAATAGAAGAGAAAAGCGAATTCTACCTGTTGGACCATTGGCCATTCCACGGCATCAAATTCAAATATTCAACGATGGAATTCAAAGGTCTGTTGGACCGTTCCACCGATTCCTTTGTAAAACGAGCAACGTGCCGACGGTTCACAAGCGACGAGCCCTACTGTTTCCACCTACGACACGGTTCATAATTCTTCGCGTACTTTTATTAAAAAGTTTCGTTCGCTACGCTCTAAATGCGCGTTCACGCTCTTCGCACACTTTTTTTTCTCTGGTTTTTCCGGAATGGAAAATCGAAAGAATTCGCGTAATTGTTGGAAGAAGGTCGAGAGCAGAGAAGAGACATTAGCAAGTGTCGACGTTCAACCTTCCTCTTGCTTGCATCAAAGTCCCATTAATCATACTCTCGCCTTGACTCGACGCTCAAACGACCACGTTTTTCTTCCCTCTCCGTCCTCTCACTCGATTTCGTCCCCTGTCGTCGATTTAAAGATCGAATTAGCGAACCTTGCGTCGAATAATCGCCGAAAACTTATCACTTTTCCCAACTTTTCACCTTACCAACTTTAATTGCCTTTGGAATCGAATTGATCAGGCTGCTCGAGGGTCTCTGAGCAGCAATATCGCGTAGCAAATTTCCAATTTAGTTTCCCAAACAGAGAACGCATGAGAGAGAGAACGCGAGAGAAAGAGAGAAAGACGTGAGAGAAAATGCGTGAGAGAGAACGCGTGAGAGAGAGAACGCGCGAGAGACAGAACGCGAGAGAGACAAAGAACGCGAGGGACAGAGGGAGAGAGAGAGAGAGAGCGTGAATAAGAGAACGCGTGAGAAAGAGAACGCGTGAGAGAGAGAACGCGCGAGAGACAGAACGCGAGAGAGATAAAGAACGCGAGGGACAGAGGGAGAGAGAGAGAGAGAGAGAGAGAGAGAGAGAGCGTGAATAAGAGAACGCGTGAGAAAGAGAACGCGCGAGAGAGAGAACGCGCGAGAGAGAGAACGCGTGAGAGAGAAAATGCGTGAGAGAGTGAACGCGTGAGAGAGAGAGAACGCGTGAGAAAAAGAGAACGCGAGAGAAAGAGAGAAAAAACGTAAAAGACAGAGCGAGAGCGAGAGAAAGAGGAAGAGAAATTCATAAGCGATCGACGCAGCAATTTTCCTTGGTCGCTTGATGGAAAACGATGCGGCAAACGGTCGAGTGTTTACTAGTTGGCGTTCGATTAGATTCGAGGCACGCCACGCGGTGACACAGTGCCAGCAACAGCACGTCCTTGCTAGTTGCGGTCACGCGGCCACCTTTCCTGTTTCCTCTCGCGAACTTAGTTTCCTTCGCCGCCGACTCGCCGTAGTTACTAATTATTCTTGGAGCGGTCGCGCCCCGTTCAGCTATACGAGCAACGGCTCCAAAGGACCAGTCCGACACAGTTACACGCTAAAGCTCTTATAAATGGACCAACTTCACCCTCTTGAGTCCGTCTTTGAATCGAATAGTATACAAGATGAATCACCTTAGACAACACACCTGCTTCTTTCTTTTCTTAAAAAGGTTTAGTAGCGGGTCATGGTTTATGGTGGTTGTTGGGGCAACACATTGTCCTACGTTTACGATACGGTTGACTAGCTTCTATTCCTGAACAGATTTATATTTTAGTTTACAATCAAGGAAAATGGTCAAACGCTTAATCGTTTTTTAAGTACTTGGCCATTTCTGTTCAATAGAAATTGACGTATCGTAATCGTATTTTTTGTGAATAAGGACTGACTAAAGTGTGGACAATAGGACGATCTGGAAATACCAAACGACCATCTACGGACACCCGAACCGACGGCATCATAGGGCGGTGACGAAGGAACTTCGTTACCCCCGACCTTCCTTACTTATTTTCATTGGACCGAACATCTTTCCCACTTTTCTTTAATTTTCATAAGACACTCCTCCGAACAGACAGACGTGTATAAAGGGACTGGACAATGAGGGACCGGGGCTTTTTTGCTTTCGTTTGCTCTTTCGACACGAACTTTCACTCACATTACATCAAATTACAAGGACTTTACTACATCTAATGGACTTTATATCTGTTACGAACTTTTCAATACATTGTACATCTACACGGACTAGATAATAACGTATGTTATTGTTAGTAATTAATTCGAGACGTTTGTTATTAAGTTTAATAATAAAAATTGTGTTTGCAAATAAGTTTTTCATTATTTCCTATATAATCGGCTGTCACGATTAGTGTGAGAGCCAACAGTGGTAGTATATTCGAGGAACGTTATCGTTATCATGAGGTCCTCACGCGTTGCAAACTAATTTCGACAATTACGGTTTTTAACTTGCGGTAGTCGTAAAGTGTCGAAGGCGAAATCTTCGACATCTGCAACTTTATTTTACAGATGCATTGGAGCAGAAACTCAGAACAACAATGAGTCTTTGAATTGGATAATATGGATGCTTAGTACCGTGATCTTATTCGTTCGGTTTGAAAATATCACAGTGTTTGTTCACCCCAATGAGGGATGGAATAAAGGTGATAATAATTAACCCATTTGGTACCAAATTTTTCTAGAGTCCTTTAGATATCATCTCATAGCAGATATCAAAAATTTGATAAAAGAAATATTACATCTCCAAGAAAAACTATGACATCTGTGAAATACATATTAAACTAAAATACAACATTATAAATTTATCATTGGTGCACGTTTGTGCAACACAATTTAACATATTCTGTAAGATATACAATTGTTTTTAATTGTTTCCATTTGGGAACACTGGCTACGAATGGGTTAATGTTTAGTCGAGGTTGTAGTTTTTTTTATAAATAGCCGATTCTAAATACAGTGTCTTGCATACTGGTTCAGTTTTTCTGGTTCAGACTGATTGTTCGATTTTCGTTGACTACTTTCTGACTCTTTTTCTATTGGTCTCGACTGGATCGGGTACTACCTTATACAATTTTCCGGAGCTACAAATTGGAAATTTAATAATTTCCAAATAGGAAACGGGAAAAGGGTCAATCAACTCTTTTCCCAAAACAGGTCCCTTTCGCTAACTTCTATTAGAAAGTAGGTACAGGCGACGCAGGTCAACGATGAGGGTGCTTTAGAATTCGTGTTTAAGGACACGATAATGGACATTCTCTCCCAAACATATCCATTCTGGAGCTGAGATCATAGAAATCGCTAATGTTTCCCCAGTTTAGTTACTTACAACAAAACATAGGCACTTATCTTTCCATACACGGAGGTGGTCCTAGATATTTGCAATAATTCGATATTCAAACTTCAGTCAGACTGAAAAGATTGCAATCACGAGTAAACCAAAGCCCTAGGCATTAAAGAAGCGACGGAGAAGTTTCCCTGCGGGGAAGGTGATCTTAGAAAGGAACAGTCGCAGGGTTTACAACTCAGGTATGCTATTTCACCAGGTAATTTCGCCGAGTGATTTAGCAACGCTGAGACTGGCCATCAAGGGTACGCGAATTTGCCGAGTTTCCGTTTGCAAGAGCATCAAAACAATTTCTGTTCGCCGAGTTGTCCGACTTGGTCGTCGTTACGTTAGTAATTATTCTTGGAAACGCGGTAGCTGCTACCGCCGCTGTTGCTGTTGCTGCTGTTGCGAGCCACGAAGTGTGGTCCACCGCTATTACATTACTGTATACCGTGGTTCGGCTAAGGGGGAACGAGAATTGAGGATAGAATGGAAGGGAGCGGAGAGACGAGGAGAAGGAGCTAAACAAAGTAGCATCTCCGAAGCTTCCTTCCTATTATCTGTGCTTGGCGGTCCGCTCAGCCGGCATGCATACAAAGCAGTATTTATAGGCAACGTAGCGCCACATGGCCCTAAGGGGCGAGTTGAACAAATATTCATCCCCTAGAGTCAAAACACGATCGCTTCGCTTGCTTGCCAACCCTCTAGGAAACCATCCTCGCAGGTCTTTTGGTCAGTCGATCATGGATTGCCACCTTCCTTCTCTCCTTTGCTCGTCGCTCGCAACAGGAAATCGCGATGCTTTCCGGAACCGTTCGTCGACAGTGTGTGTCCGGCGGCGTTTCGTGACACGATCGATGCTACTGGGAAGTTTCGCGAAAGGAAGACATAGGATAAAGTAACCGAATATGAGACCTATTTCTTTAAGCAAGCACAATTCTTGATTGAAGATACTTTTATTAAAATACGATACATAACTGAAATGCAAGATATGTACACTTTTGCAATAATAATAAAATAGATAGAGTTTCATCGTGATAAAATAAATATGAAAAGTATGCAAAACCATGACTTGAAAAAGTGGTTGCCTAATATGAAACCCAGGTTTCATTTTGTCAAAAGATATTTTACGATTGAAAATGAATGACGAAGGTTGTTACTAATAGCCAATTCAAAAGCCATTTGCTACACATTTGATCTTCGTAAGCTAAAATATTTGTTATCTATGGCAAGACAGTACTGAACTAGTTCAGCTTCATTTTTTTGACCTAATACAGGTTTTTTGCCAAGAGACTTTGACACCAAATGTTCAGGAGAGAAATCGGTATTTTTTATATACCACTCGAGAGTTCCTTCGGGAACAACAAAATGTTTTCCCGCCGTTTTATAGCCCATAATATGCTCTCTAACTACTTTAACGGCCAATACCATCTGATCTTTATTCCACTGTTTACGTTTTTTAACAGAATCCACCTAAAACGAAATTAGATACCTAATATGAGACCTGTTTCATACTAGGAACTTTCAAGGGTCTCAAATTCGGAAACAGTAGTATGATAAATATTGTCGCCGAGGAAAATCAACTTTAAACATTCATAAAAATTCAACGTATCAAGATATAAAAAAAATCTTACGCTGCATTGAATGGATGAAAAGTTTCGGAGATCTGCTAGGTGCAAGATCGGAAAACACAGGTTAACTATTGACATGATAACTATTAAGTAATTTTGAGGTTAACATTCTATTATTTAATAATACACAACTACTAAACCTTAAACTCCATTGCATGCACTGTACAACACTATTTACGAATATGATTATGCACTTACCATTTTGGATACATTCGTAATTTAATTGTACGACTTGAAAAACTTTTTGCAATGTGTTTCACGCATATGCTTGCTCAAGACACTGCGTTGTTTTCTGTTCCACATTCGAATAATGTAACTGAAGTACAGTTAGTTCTAAAGAAAAGGATTATTGCTTCGACGTTCAAGACTTCTCCATAACGGAGATAAGCTGGGGTCTCATATTAGGCTACTTTACCCTAGAACTCAAGAATTTATCTACAAACAGGTACTCGTTTTATTACTTGAATAATAACTTGAAAACGTCTTTCTGTTTTCGAGATAGCCGTTTTGACCCAAAACTTCAAGGGGTGGTTTCACCCCTTAACCCTTTGAGTGGTATGGGCGCACATATGCGTCCAGCGAAAACTATCGATATACATAGACTATGGACGCAAATACGCGCTCGGCAGATGCTATCAGTATGGACAAAATAATCATTCAATGTGGAATAGACAAAGGAATAGTAAATGGATTGTATACTATATTATAATATGTCATTACACCCTCTACGAGATCCATACTGCGCGAAAAAGTATTCAGTCCCCAGCGATCGTCAGCGCTAGCCATGCGCCGTCCATACGGACTGCATAGGCCACGAGTATTCAGCACTCAAAGGGTTAAACTCGAGTTACCGCAGCTAAAAAAAAATACGTGTCGATTATTTTTGGCTGCTTTATAAGTGTACAAAGTTTCATCAAAATCGAAGCCGGACCGTTCGCGGACTTCCCTTGTTAGTCGTCATCAGAAACGCCCGCGTAAAACTCCAGGGCGCCGTAGCGGCGCCTCTCGTGTGCAAAGGGTTAAATTCGATCTTCGCTAGGAAAAAGTCGAGAAGGACGGAGCGATGCAAACCGAAATTGCGGCGGGACGTGGTCGTAATCGATTTTCGGTAAGTGACAGCCGGTGAATAGTTGTGTTGTTGAACGGCGAGCACGGCCGCGTATCTCCAATTCTCGTAAATAGTTGAATTTTATTCAACCGGTAGTTCGTCGCGCAGTTTCGTCGAATTTATTCTGTTGGTGCGCGGCGTAGCGGAACTATCGGACCATAGTCGGAGTCCAAGCCATACACGCGCCGTTATAAAGCGAACAGTTACGCGATTCCATGGCTACGTTTTCAAAAGGGATCGGCCGTGAACGATAACGCGTCGCTGTAACGATCTCGCGAATCGGATAGAGCCGACGATCGTTGCGTCGACGACGACAACGACGACGGCGACAGCGACAGAGGTAAAAGCGAACGACCGATAGAAACGATCAGGGAACAAACGTATCTTCTGTTTCTCGTTGTTTCCTCGTGAGAGGGGAAACTTTTATGCCACGGAGTGCAATGCCAGCGCGATTCTTATAGGGTTGTTGCAAATTTTTTTACGACCATCTACGATCTCGTTCCACGCCGCCATTGCGATACGATCGGTTGAACGCAGAACCACGCGTACCGGATGCTTTTTCTTTTTTAACTCCTTGTTTATTTGCAATATGTCTCTCATGACGTTAACACTTTGACGTTCACACATTTTTCGCATTGCCGTTAGGTTGACGCCTGTGAGTGTCACATAAAATCTATATGGTGTTCCAAAATTCATGCAGGATTTGAATTCTGCCCCATTTGTGTGGTAAAATGTTGCCAACGAAAATAAAAAGACAGCGTGACATTTGACAGTTCAGAGTTATTAAAAATGGAACGCTACAAGGAAGAACAACGTGTTGAATAAATTATGGAACAAGTGGATTTTCATCTTGATGGCTTCGTTAATCGTCAAAATTGTCGTATTTGAAATTTAGGAAATCCACGAGAGATTATTGAGAAACAAATGCATCGACAACCAGTTGGATGAAAAGTAATTTGAAAAATTTGTTGGTTCAAATACAAAATTCAAATTGGCTGTAGTTTTTTCATTGTTTTTGAACTTTTTGTTCTTATGCTATCAGAATCAGCTTTCACTTTTACTTTCTGTTATTCTAACCTTTCGTCTTATTCAAACAATTACTTTATTCGAATCTATTATTTACATTACTAATTCGGTCTCTAAACGACTTGAAATCAAACTTGTCTTCACTGTTACTAGTTCCATCGTTTGGATCGATTCTTGTATACATTAAAAACAGATTGAATGTATAAAATAATCATTTCAATGAAACGTTTAAGATGTAAAGAAGAAGAATATCTATTAAAAAAACAAAAGAAGTATCGTTCAAGTTGCCTGTATCAAACAAAATGGCGACTGATGGTCGCTTCTCGAGTGCAAAGGGTTAATATACATTATACAATTATAATTTTATATGTTTCAAGTCTTTGTATTTTGTATTTTGAGGAAGCTGAAGGTTTATTGTACGGTGCTGGAATAGCAGACTAACTAGTAAGTCACAAAATCATACATTTTTCTTTTGCCGAAACTTTAAACGCGATTATCTCGAAAGCTTTTTTTTCGCAAAGTTGAAAATCGGTGTACACGATTACTCAAAAGCTACTCAACTGATCGGACTGAAATTTTGTACACATTATAATGAGAGTACTGTCTCCTGGATGAACCTAAAAGTAAGTTAAAATCACGAAAATAAACATTTTTTTTTGTTGCCGCAGGAAAGAATACAATTTTTCTTTAAAATATGCAATCCTTGTTCAGAGGTCTGCCATTTCCACAATTTTTAATATTTTTTCAATATTTTAGGTTCATCCATTTACTACAGCTATATACTAATTATATTTCATTGCTTGGCTGTTTCCAATAATAAGAACCGACACTAGAGTGTACACCGTTTTAGAAGTCGCTTCACGACGCTTCCAACAGATCATGCTGTACCTCCGCCATTTTGTATTTTATTTAAACAAAAAAATTTCAAATTGAAGTTGAAGTATTTATTAAACAGTCCTCAAAACCTTAAAAATATTTATTCATTCCTTATCCTTCAAAATAATTCTTGAAAATCGGCTTAATTTTGAGGTCCCCCCTTAACTGGGGGAATATTTAAGTCTTTCCTAATAATATCATTGAAAAATGCTTGAATATAGTTTTAAATTTTACTTAGGGGAGCAAATATTAATACTTAATTATCGTAAAAGAATTAGCTAATAATAATGTGATAGTACAACAATATAGTGCAATAATGTAACAATAAAGGAATAAAATGGAACTTATATGGATAATTTCCCAGTTACATGGAAACAATGAAAAGACGAACCGATACAATCTTCATTTAAAAAAATGTTTGGAATTTGTTCTAATGGTTCTTTTCCTTCGTAAAATGTGAAACATAGTGCACTGCAGCGTCGTGGTGGTTATCAACGTGCCACAGTAAAATAAATTCATAAAATATGATAATACAGTTCAACTTGACTGTTGTAGATAATATTTTATCCATAATATCAAACAAACCAAGGGGCATTTTCTAGGTTTCTCAGAGTTTTCGATTGGAATCTTTCAATTATCTCGATGTCAGAGGTTGATACAGATCCTCAAAGCTGTATTCCTTACGTCCACACAGGTTTAAGAATACTTTTATAGATAAGCAATTTATTTTCAAGCGTTAACTTCGATTTATTTCATACTATCCAGTCACATATTTCTTAGTTTAAGATTTAGCTGTTTTCGTTTGGTTCATACATGTTTTGTCCAAGTCAAACGTCGATCTAGATGCATTCCCAAATATTTGACTTCTTTGCTTTGCGGAACAACTTTATCATTTAGAAACACTGGAAGACAGGTTATTTTACGAAGTGTAAATGTAGCATGAGTTGATTTAGTTCCATTGTCTTTTATTCTCCATTGTTTGAACCATAAATTGTTTCTACATAATTAGATAATTTTGCAGTTTTTCAGAGGCCATTTCAGGATTTGAACGACTTGAAAGAATCGCAAACCAAGTGGCATTTACTAAGTTCCTCAGAGTTTTCAATTGGAATCTTTGAATTATTTCGATACGTACCGGATGTAATAGAAGAAACGTTGGACAGGTCTGTTTTTTGCTCTTCTGTACAAATCATGGTGGTACAGAGAGGAAAGAAAGAAATTACCCTTTTACCGAATGATTTACGACACGATGTAGATAGAAAGGAAGGATTTCTTTATTGATTCGTGGATCGGTAACAAGCTATCTCTTTTATCCGCGGATTAAATCGAGCACGTGAAAGCACGGGGTAGGTTAAACTCGTGCGTGAACGGAAGCGAAATAAATCAGCCGCGTGACGGGATTTCCGGCGATCTACTCCGCGGCGGAACACGTCCTGATAACTTTGCAAATTACACCGTCAAAGCGACGTAGCATGGTTACGGAAGCGGAGAGGAATAAATACGGGGGAAACAATATCTGGAGGAACGAGGAAAAATACGGTTAAAGTGACTTTCTCCTGCCGCCACGGCAGCTTTGGTTATCATATTTCAACTGGCATAGCCGCCGACGTAAATCCGCGTAATTTAAATTTTAAAGTGCAAAACAGTTATGCCGGTGTTTTATTTCGTCCAGCCCTTCTCTTCCTTCCTTCCTTCCTTCCTTCCTCTGTTGCGGCAACTTTACCGATTTCCCAGCTTGTTCTCGTGGTTACTCGTGGCAAACGGGTCGCGATAGAGGAATCGTCGTGAAAGGAGAGATGAAAAGCTCGAGGAGAAGGGAGAAGAAAAGAAAAAGAAGGGAACGGAGAAGCCACAATGGCGGAGAACGAAGTAGGGTGAGAGATTGAAACGCAAACGGAGGAAATGGTGAGGTTGACAAGGGGTGAAGGAAAGAGAGAAGGGAGATCTCGAACGACAAGTGCTACTTCGCACGTAGATTCCAGCTGGAAATCTCCTTAGCGATGCAGCAGCATCGGGAGAGGACCGAGGGTCTAGCTTCCGCTTTGCATCGGCCGGTTTTACCGCTTTGCATCGCTTTCACGGGTAACACGGAGGGTTGGCCGCGTCGCGGCTTGTTTCTAAGTGGAATTTATCGGTCCCGTTGCGAGCAACAACGACCGAAACCTTCTCCTTCAGATTTCAACGGCTGAGACTTTTCGGACAGAGAATATCGCTTGACCGTGACCAAAGAATACTTTGCTATTTTGATTATCTCGATGGGAAGGCGTTGATCACTGTTCAGAAATTACCGTGTGTTGAGTTGCAAACTGAAGTTTTCCAATGACGAGGTTAATTGCAAAATACGAAGTCTTCGTTGGTTACATTTTGCTACTAGAACGATAAACCAACTGTTTGGGTGCGTCACAGCGTAGACGGATGATGTTCGTAACGATTAAATGGCGCTTGCTATTTTTAAATGTTGCAAATACTCGGTGAAGTAGTTTTTCTCGAATTGTATATATAACTAAATAATGTAATTGCCGAGAATTTGGCTATTGAGAGCGAAACGAAAATTAGTCTTGACTTTAGGATACAAAAGGGAAAAAATGAAAATTATTAGCGGCAGAAAAGATTGAAAAAGATTCTCGCTCAAGAATGGCCTCTAGGATCGGTCCCGTTATAAATTGACAACGAAATACTCGCGTATTGTGTTCCATCGAATGGAACAAATAACTGAAGCGTTGCAACGTACACTTTGAAATGAGCCATTCTTTTTTTCTGTTTTTTAAGTGGTATAAGACCACTTTTGGAAAAAATTAATTAATGGTAATTTTAGTAAAATATAGGTGCCCTCTTTTTATTTTTATAATCACACATTCAACCGAGTACGATTTCTTGATAAAGTAATCAAAAGAACTTTAGCTATAAAATGTTGTCGCAAAAATCTTTTTTTTAAAAGTGGGATAAGTCCATTCATAATAATCTTGAACTTTTTAATTGCAATTATCATTGATTATAACGACATCGGTGTGCAGTGTCCTACAATAGCTATTTAGTGTTGCACTTTTGAGATTTTGTCTCAACCAAATCTCTAGAAGAGGCAATATCAAACAGAGAAAAAAGAATACAAAAGGAGAAATTATAAATTGACTGAAAATATGCTGGATCAGATTTAAAAGAGATGAAAGAAGAGATCAAAATTTTTTACAAAACTAACGTGGAACAAAAAGGTTCCATATAAAGTAATTTTTTTATTTTGAAAACAAGGAAGTCCTAAATATCTCAGCAAAATTACTATGTTAGCATTGTACAAAACTCCAAGACCTATAACAAAAGAGAAATATAGCGATACGATGATTTTACTGCCTTACACACTAATTTATCACGAATACTTCATTATGCTAAGTGTAAAGGAGAAATAAGTTTATATTATAAAAAGGTTTTTTATTCTTACATATCTTAACGAACTAATTTAGTTCTTACACTAGTTTATTTTTATTTTTTTTAATACAAGTGAAATTAATTCTTAATAAACTTGATTATTCGTGTACTTACATGTCTTGATTTTGTTATTATAGTTTACATTAAAAAATCCATTTCTGTAAAACCAATATTTATAAAATATGAATTTAAATTTCCTCTTGTTTTTATTTTTTATAATATATCATTATTGAAAGTGGTATAATTCCCTTTCGAGCTAAAAAATCGTTCATTTTCTTCAACAACATTAATAATTATTATTGTATGATAAAATTTAACAGGTTTATAGTGTTAAAAACATCACCTGAATTGCTTAAAGTTTGCCAATATTTTTAAATTGATTCAAACGCAAACCCTTTAAATATCTCGATACATGAAAAAATGGACTTACACCATTTTCAAAAATAACTGCTCAGATAGTAACACTCGTCCAGAGAAGCATCTGGAAATCATTCGTAGTTTTTTCCCTCTCGGCTAGAACATTACGGATACTAATAGGAAAGCGGTGGAAAATTGATGCCGGAGGTGGAAAACGCGTCCCAGATGAACCAACCGGTGACCCACGCTAAATCTTCGACCGTAGCGATATTTCTCGCGTCGTGGCGCGGCGCCTCTACGCACAATTACCCTCTTCCTCTTACATCTTTCTTCTTCCGTGATAGAAAGAATTATATTAGATCTTATCCGTGATAGAAAGAATTATAAATAGGTGAATAAAGAAGCGGAAGGATAAGGTTTAAGAGACAGCACGGAAAGAACATCGAATAGCGATGGTAGTTCGATTTGATTCCCAAGCGAGTAGATTTGAATAACGACGGGAAGCCAACGCGAAGAAACTCTAAACTAAACTCGCGAACGTTTTCTTCGTAGCTCGATAGAAGCTAGCTGTAGCAGAGTCGTAGTCGATGGAAATTTAAGCGGAACAAAGTAGAGATACCGGATTGTCACGACGGTATTCGATATTGACGCGAATAGAGGCTGCTCCCTTCCAGTTACAGGCTCGATTACGTTTGAACAGCAACGAACGGTACCGTTCAACTGGCAGTTGCCTCGACAAATGCGAATATCCTCTGTAGCCGTGTCCGACTTGCTACAGACACCGATATTATAGCAGTTTCGCCTCTGCTACGCTTCCATCTGCATCGATTAATTAACCCTAGCATTCCCAAGGGAAGTGTTCCTCGAACCTACAAGTTGGAGAACCTTAAATCTTATATTTCTATTTCTCTTGTGTAAAAAATTCTATAAAAATTATTTATTGTCGTGTGCAGATTTAAGTTCAGTATTTATGTTACGTTGTAACAATATAATTACGGTGCAGTCCTGTGTGTGATAAAACAGGGATACATCATGCATAATTAATATTAATACTGTAAAGAAACTAAGCTAGCACTTAGTACAATAAGTTTTGTGAAGCTACTGACCATTGGATACCTTTTACGACCTTTTTAAACGCGAGTAATATAGTTTTCTATTTTCAGCCTAACACTAAACCTACCACGCGCGGTCAAATGACCGCTTTTTAAATTTCGTTCAGAGTTTCCTGCTATTTCATCGCTGTTTAACTTCACGGATTTTCTTATATTACACGTACAATGCATTTTTTAATATTCACTGTTTTTTCTTATCGTTTATTTTCTGCAAAAAAGGTTGTAGTCTGTTCTGTCTACACGCCCTTCGCTAACAATGGCACGAAAACGATGATTCTACGTATGAAACGTTCAAGGAGAAAGATTTAAACGTCGTGATAACGAATGTTCTCGCTTAGAACCGCAAGCAAGCGACAATGCTTTCTGCCTGAACAACAGTTTTGCAAAATTTCACTTCGCTACCAATTCTTTAAGAGTGATATGAGGGTAAAACGCTTAAACTGTTTTATTTAATTTCTCAGTTTCTACTTAGGATGTTTAAATAAAAAAAAATATGTACAAGAGCTACAGACCAGTTTTACTGAAGATATTTTTTTCAGAATTGTAGATAGATTATTAAGGGCAGAAAAAAATAATGATCTTTACCCCCTCGTTTAAGGGTGATACAAGGGTAAAGCTCTTAAACTGTTTGATTTATCTTCTCAGTTATTACTTGAGATATTGAATTGAAAAAAATATGTACAAGAGCTACAGACCAGTTTTACTGAAGATATTTTTTTCAGAATTATATATCAATTATTAAGGGCAGAAAAAAATAATGATCTCTACCCCGTTCTATCCTCGCGAACGGTCATATTTGATCATTTGAATGATTTTTATTTTCTCCACGAGTCGATATTTGCCTTCTATTACGTTATTTACAATGTAAAGAATAGAAAATGTAGCAAAACAACTTGGAAGAGCAGCAGATCTAAAGTTGCATTACACGTACCAATAATGCTTTGAAAGATACCACATAAATAAATTTTTGTGAATTCGATCAACACGTTAATAATTTAAAATACATATTTATTAAGAACATATAATAAAAATGATATTTTATAATTTATTCTTAATTAGTGTTATTATTATTAATATTATACTATGATTTATTATTCCCTTCAAGATAATAAATCTTTCTTGTTCAATGATCAATCGGTAGTAATTATTTATCAAACATTTTGCAAAATAAAATTAGTTGTACCTTACACATGCATTTACATATCAAAAGACACGAGTGATTTGCACAACTTCAAACGCTCAGCCAAACCGTGAAATGGCCCGACATGTGACCGAACTTGTTGTTTATAGCACTCGCTATTGGAACTTAAATCGTAAGGCAAGAAGTTAATACCTCTTCGAACTAATTACAAACCTAGCAGAGGTATAATCTCACGAAGATCGTCGACGTGTTTCTTTTCCAAGTTAAAAACCAAGAGAGGAAGTCTCAACCGTGATCTACGCTCGTCCACTTTTACTTATAGCTTCTTTCTCGACGTCCTTTTTCCCTCGAATCCTTCATCGTGCTTTCTTATCGCGTCAGTCATTTTTTTCAATGTATCGGCGCACGTCATCCCGTTCTTTCGTTCAACGCCGCAGTTTTTCCATGCTCGAAGAGAGGAAATTTATCGTCCTGGAGAAAAGAACAATATCTCGCCGTGGTAACCGACAAGATGAAAGCCTGCAACTCCTGAAACCGAGTGCTCAACCGACGCTAGCGTGACACAGCCGTCCAATTTAGCAATTAGGCACGCCGTGCGAGATAATTAGATGACTGGGTTCGTGGGTGTGTATGTACGTTCCGTATCGACGAGCCAGCGAAAATGGAAACGACACACGGCTTGCCTCGTGGCAATTACCATCGAAATTCACGGTCGTTCTTTCCAACAGCGTAACCTGAAACTGTCCAACATCTCGTAAAAGCTGGAAATAAAGTAGCGAAACCTGGTGAGAAAGATTTACGAGTGGCGCGATCGATAAAAGGGATTTCCAGAGTTCCCGAATTGATCCCCTGTTTTTCCATATTGCGACCAGGAAATCGCATAAATTTCGGCGCATTAAACGCGAATTCGCCGAACGTTTAAAATATGGAAATTGAGGGATGAGCAGTCGGCGGGAAAATACAGAGTAAAAGCCGATTCTCGAGAGGAGAATCGTAAATACGTCCGCGGATCGACAAGGACGAAGGCCTTTCCCTTCAAGGATACTCTCTCCTCGGAGTGTTCGAGTATTCACAAAGAGATCCGAGGAAGAGCGATGGAGAAGATTTCCCGTAGAAACCACCGAGAGTCTATTTTAAGGTAACTCGAGGAAAAATCTCGAGAGTTGAAAGTCCCTTTTCTTTCTTCTCCTCTTTCCCCATTCTGGCTCCTTTGTCTGTGCAGCGTTCGAGTGCCCCTGTGGCAAGTCTCGTCCGTGCGATCCTCGGAGGGCGTTAAACGGCTACGATTGTTATTCTCGCGTGAAACGTTTGTCCCGTGGACCACGGTGAAAAAGGCACGGACTGCCGAAAAATCGAATCGATCCGCGGGATTACCGGTTGTAAAGTTAGTTAGTTCGCGCGAAACGCGTTCGTTTGTCCGCGATGTTTACACTGTCCATTGAAAATGGGACGTCGAGAATGGATTCCAATTAAACGCGCATCGAAAATACAGAGAGGAGGGAGGGGGGGAAAAAAAAAAGAAGAAAGAAAGCACGGTGGCAAAAATAAAAAGAAAAAAAAAGAGAAAGAAAAAGAGAAAAATAGGGGTGGAAGGACGATGATCGTGATTCGATGGAATAATAGTGCTCTCGATACGAGTCACTCGTTCAATGGAAACTCTCCTCGACGAATTTCGAAGACAATGGTCCGAACAAATGGAAAAGTACCGGTTTTCGTGGGGGATTCGGTTCCAGGCTCACGTAGCCAGACGCGGCAGCCAATTAATTTCACCTGGCTCGAATCGAATACCTTTTGTTTCCGATACAAACGGACCGCATTGTCGCGGATTAGTCGCGCCTCGATTCCGTTCGATTCATTTCGCGAACGCTTGACCGCGTTCTCCCGCTTGTACCTAGCCGAGCCGACTCGCGTCGATTCAGGATAGGGCAATGGCGCGCCATTGCTCCCCGAAAATCGTTGACTTAAACTCGCCACCGAATCGACCGAGTGCCGGTAATTAATTCATTTCCCGGCAATTAACGCTCCGAATCCGGTCAACGAGGCTTGAACGCGACCTCGATGGGACACGAGATAAAGCTCGTAGCCCGTTATGCGCTCCCGAAATCAACGAGATTATGTTCTAACGGTTATGACGATGCCTTAACATACGCTCACGCACCTACTCTACGTACCTGAGTACGTATGCACGTATTATAAAGGATCTTTCAACAAGAGCTTCTGGAACTTGTTTGTAAATAAAACGTTTACATGCAGAGAATTAGCAACATTTTTATGGGAAATTGTAGTACGATCTTATGCAATTAAGTATGGAATACAGTAACACGTGAATGACCATATGTGCCCATAATTATGAAAGTGGTCTAAGTGATATATTTCTTGTGTCGAGATATTTAAAGTCTTTGTACGATTCATCTGAAGATGATAATTTTCTTATTCTTTTCCATTTCTTTGAAGTATTACGTGGTTGTATAATATCTGCAGATCACATCATATTATCCGAATAATAATTCATATATTAATATTCACATAATAAGTACGTTGTCATTAACTTACCTGAACCGCTATCTGTTGACATAGTAGTAAAATATAATATATAAATTATTTGCCGCCAATAATTAGTTCCGAAGAGCCCAACTGAATTATATTGTTAGATAAACCGGAATGAATAAGGCGTTTAAGTCATTATTTGATTGTCATTTATTTTAACGGCTTATTATGTAGTTCAGAAACGCGTCAAAGAGGGCCACGCGCCATTTTCAAGTTATGTTTATATAATTTCTTTAAATTTTTCACTTAGACCACTTTCATAATTAACGCTAAATGAATTCCGTATAACGTTGAAATTACAACCACTATCTAAAGGTTCGTTTTTGACGATATCGTAAAAATTACATTGAATAAATTTAGTTTAAAAATAATGTGGTGTGAAATAAGTGATAAACTCATTTTTTAAAAATTTTGACTTAGACCACTTTCATAATTATGGGCACATATAAACTCTTTTTACATGATATTCTTTTGTCAAAAATTTGCTGCGTACGTTTTGTCTATTACGTATAATACAGCAATTAACTTTGTGCGAATATTTTAAACAAGTGGATTGTGTAATTGTTTGAGTTACTCGATGTATCGTTACGAGTAGTCTACTATTTATTCAATACTCAAAGCTCGTTATTCTACGCGTTATTTGTACGTTAGCTCTATATGTTTAAGGCAACAAATTAAATGGTCAGTATTTAAATCAACTTTCAGTCAGTATTTTATTACCAAAAAGGACAGTATAGAAATACTGTTGTGTACTTTTTGTCTATTACGTGTAATAGTGCAATTCGTACTTTGCACGCCGAATTAACTTTGTGCGGATATTTTAATTAAGCGGACTGTATAAGTTTTGAGTTACTGGTTGTACTATTACGAATAGTGTACTATTTATTCAATATTCAAGGCTCGCTATTCTACACGCATATTTGCTCTAGATGTTCAACTTCTGCTCCTTTCTTTACTAGGTTTTGCGAGTAACTATCTCTACTAGATTTTGCAAGTAACTGCCTCTACTAACGTTCTTGAGTAACTAGCTCTACTAAGGTTCTTCGGTAACTAATTATTTTTCCTAGCGAAAAGATCCCGCGATACTTCAGAGCAAAGACGTATTACAGAAGTGAGGCACTCGGATTGGTGGAAATCCATTTTCCGATTGTGGCGGGGAAAGGTGGCTGACACAATCTATTGGTCAAAATTATAAATGGGAGACTGAACAAAAATTGCTAAAAAAACAGACTATTCGTTACTCTCAAGTACCAAGCGTATCCTTGAGTGACGCACGCGGAAATTCCGAGTGTCTCGAACAGTGATCGTAGCAGACAATAATCTTAAGAAGCACTTCGGCTCTGGTGACTGTATAGGCACGAAAAAGGTACCGTTAAAAAGGGACGAAGCTTTTATCTAGAAAATGAGACAATAATGGGCAAAGCGAAGAAACTACGATTGCTGTGGTGTCATAAAGAAACGGACTAACGGCTAAAAGCGAGAATATACAAAGTCTGACGTGAGAGTATCTCTTCGTGCAAGAGTATACCAGAGTATATTAGAGTATCGCTTCGTGCAAGAGTAAACCTTCAAATCATTCTCAAGTTTTACGACTTTTTCAAGTCGCTCGAGTCTTTCGAACCCGTTCAATCAAGTTTCAACTTAGTTTAACCCTTTGCACTGGAGAGGTGACTCTCAGTCACCACTTGGTCCGATACAGCAACTCGAATGACAATTAAAAGGCGATTAACAACTGTTCTTTCTTAAACAGATATATTTCCCCTTTATAATTTAAATGGTTCACTTATATGCACTTGATAACACAGCATTGTGTTTAATTAAAATTATTATTTCATATACTAGTCTGTCTTTGATGTTTATAAAGATCGAGCCAAATGACGGAATTAATAACAGTGAAGATAAGTTCGATTTTAAATTATCTAAAGACCAAATCAATGATTTCATAAATGAGAGATATGAATGAAATAATTGGTTCGAGAAAACGAAAGATTAGAATAACAGTAAAAAGTGAAACTAATTCTGACAACACACAGGAAAGACAGAGTTCAGATAGATGCTACGGATTCTCAGAGAAGATCAAGAAGAATAAAGTTCAGAAACAATGAAAAACACTACAGAATCGCAAGTAGCTGTAAATTATAACAGAGCCATTGGATTTCTCGAACTTGAATCGACGTAACCATAGATGAAACATAAGTAATTATGCTGAAAAGAAACTAAGAAAAATACAACTCCAGCGCAAAAGCTTCGAGCGCAAAGGGTTAAACCGTATTTCAAACCGAGTTTTCAAACGAACGTTTCGAAACAATATTCGACTAGTGAGGAACCAATCGATACACGATTATCTTAACTTATCGTCAATTAAACATCAAATCAGCTGCTCATCGTTAAATTAACGGGTAGCGTAGCAAGAGCACCGACGTATTTTTAAATTCATCCCGATACGACGGCTACACATGTTTTAACCCCTTGCCTTACGATTTCTTAGGCATTACGTATGTTAACCTCAGCTATTCACTGTTCCAAAGCACCTTTATATGAAAAAAAGTCAGGATATTATAAATGATTTATATTTGGCGATCCTCGGTCTTAAATTTCAGCTGAGATTTGTGCAAAAGTACAAATTTAATAGGCATATAATTTTTCTTTTCCCACATCTTGATCATAATCTATACTACGAGTGTGACTCGTCATTGTAAGGCAAGGGGTTAAACTAATTTCGACAATTAAGTTTTTCAGTTTGCAGCAGTTGTAAAATGTCGAAGGTAAAATCCTCGACAGCTGCAAGTTTATTTTTACTAATTTTAATAAACCATGCTCCGCTACATATGTTTTATTTATAAACAACTTCCGGGAGCTTTTGTTGAAAGATCCTTTACCAGTGTCAACTCTGGAAATAAAACGCAGCAGGATTGAAATGGGTGGGAATAAAAGATGCTAATAGATATGTTCGTTTATTCCAGTTTTATTATAAAATATAATAATACGTCGTAACATTTACGCCATGTCGAATATTTACTTACTATGTATATATGTATATATGTATAGTATGTACAGTGAGTAGAGAGCTACACGAGCGAGTTTCGTCTTCGACGGTTGTCGTTTAACGCGAATAAACTCGCTCGCAGGAATACAATGACCATTTCCGTACCAACGCTTAAACGTATGGTGTACACAGGGGCGAAACGATTCCAACTTTGACGATATTCCGTTACGGTCGAATCTCTGCGATCGAGCGGATGAAGAAGCGCGAGCATGTAATTAACGAACGTTTTTCCAACGTTGAAACGTTTTCGACTTCCTCTGGAAAAACAGAGAGAGAGAGAGAGAGAGAGAGAGAAAGAGAGAAAAAAAGAAGAGTAACGTTAAATTTCGAGCTTCGACGAGACAAGCTGTTTCCAACTCTGTCGACAGAAAATCGATCGAATTTATATCTCTGATCGCCTCGTCGTTAATTGACACGGTTACGTTTACCAAATATCACTTCGTGGCGAGTAGATTTCGTTTCGCTGGAAAATTTCCGAATTCCAACGTTACTTATTCGCGATTAACAAACTATCGCGAACACTCGAGGTCAAAAGTTAAGCTTAGAAAGCATCCAGACACGCTGCTAGCTTTCGAGTCAACGACCACGCTTCCTTTTTTTTTTTTCCCCTCGCATCTCCCCGAGAAAGGCTAGCAATTTACATGCAAATACGGAACAAAAGGTCTAGGAGGAACGTTACAAATCGATTCACCGTTTACCTGGCCCATCAAACACTGGCTCGAAAGTTTACGAAAACGGTCGTCTTTGAGCAGAGCCAATCGTGATTTCGCGTTTCGTCCCGAGCAAAGGTAACGCTCGACGAGTCAACGAGAACTTTCCACAGCTGTGAGAAACCTGTTAGTTTTCCACCCTTCGATCATTTAATTGCACATCGTTTCATCCGCGATACGGCTTACCCTCGAGTCAGTGAATCGAGTTCCTCGAGGGATTCCTTTTAATTATTCGAGGAATCGTTAGAACACTTTCAACGCCCTGTCTTATCCAGATCATCCAGACAACTCCTCGACGATGCCCTCTATTCTCCTTACCCGGGTTGTCAATGTTTCATTTCACCGCTCGACGCGACGTATCGATCGAGGTATTTACAATGAACTTCGAAACCCTGTTTGACGGGAGCGGCATTTGTGAAGCGTAGAAATTGCTACTCTCTGGCAACGATGTTTCCCAACTGAGACAAGATCGTCGACGTTTTCAGCAACTGTGCGCGGAGTTGGGCCAAGGAGTTGAAGTGATCGATTAAATTGTTAACGCGGGAACGAGCGGTGAGTGAGTCAGTGGGCGACGAAGTGAAAGAGGGTAACGAGGCTTGACTCTATAACGCTGAACAAACAAAAAAATTTCATCCACACGTAAATGGAAATTCTTCGAAAATTGCATTTCGTTAGATCACGCGTATACCAGGGAGAGGTTCGTTCGTACGTTCGTACGTTCACGTCTGGCTCGTTCACATTACGCGTGACTCCGCGTGGAAAAACGAGGTCGCGAGATATCCGTCAGGAATTCAGAATATCCGCCTTTGAATCTGCTCTGGAACAACGTGAGAGTGAAACGCGAGGGGAAAAAGAGAGAGCGTGATGGGTTCTTGCAACAGGTCTTGGGAAATCGTGGAAATCGTAGAGAGAACTGGATGGCGACTGTGCAGGGAACAACAATCACGGAATCGGTAGATGGGGGTGGATCGACAAGCGGAAACTCCCGGTCGAACGAGTTTTCCAACTTTTGTTTCACCCAACTTTCGCCGATAACTCGCCCCCGGGATGGCTGTGTTGCTCTCCGGCTACTTTCATCCCTCTGCGCGTATTCGCCGCGCTCGAACGAATGTCGCGACATACACACACCCCGAATAACCCACGTGCTCGATGAGCAACGCGGCACGTTCGATGGAGAAAGAGTCAATAGGAAGCGCGACCGCATCGAACTGGAACGAAACTTGCGTTTGTTCCCAGCTCTTAATGGACCAACCGTGCTGCTAGCTTTATAGATATGCACACTCTCCGCTTTTCCCTCTGCTTTTCCATTTCATATCTACGAGAACCCGGAGGCTGATGTTCCGAGAGAAGCTATTCGCGAAACACTCGTTCGCGATGGATCGCGATTGCTTCACCTTATTTATTTAACCCTTTTACCGCTGATCGAAAGAATTGTATCTAAACGAAGAATATCGAACCAATTTGATGTACAGTGGGTGATTAAATTTGTTTAGATTAGAAAATTTTGTATAGTTTAGAAAGTAGACAGCGTACATTTGTAAAGACTGGAAGAGGGTCGTAGAAGAGAAAGGGACTGACGAAGACCAGGCCCAAGGGACTGGCGAGTGTTTTTCCGCATGGTGGTGGGAGTAGAGGGTGAATGAAGGTTTTTTTTTGTGAGAAGAGATAGTTGACGTTGGCTTTTGGAAAGTAAGGACCCGTACACTGCGAGGTATAGTCGGGGCCAAGATATAGCGAGGTCGTAAACTCGGTCAGGAGTCAAAGTAAACATGTTTTAGCTACCGAAAAATGGAAATTGACAGAAATACGAGCAGTTAAGGGCTTGAAACCATGGTCAGGACCGTACGAAGAATTTTTGTATCCAGCGTCAATGTATCTTGTATGATATATCAAAGAAAAAATTCTTAATCACATTACAATTTTTCTTTCTTGTTTTCTAATTTATTGAGTTCCAATAGATGTTCACAGTTTGAAAGTCGAACTGATTCTAATATATTTTCTAAAAACTGCGTACAGCTAGAACAAATTAGGGTTTTTCCGTCTGGGAGAAGCCGCTTTTAGAGGTACGAGTACAGGTAAAGGTTTTATTGAGGCTTTTAATATTTTAAACACCAAATCATATGCTACCATTCATTTATTGTTAGAACCCTCAAGCAGACTGCAACGCACGGCCCTAAGTGCCGCAGCATCAATAGGTGCCGTTTCTTAAGGGCTTAATTTACGACCTTTATCTTGGCCCCGACTATACATACATCGGTGTCGAATTATTTACGTTTTATTCTATAATTATTCTTACGTTTTTTAAAATAAACTATAATCACTAAACCTAATACGACAAATTATTACGGAGAGATGAATAAATTAAATATTTTGTTTTTTAGTAATACTACGGCTTCAACAATAGTAAAACCATAGTCTTTTTTGTTGTTAACGTATAGAATTTTACTATATTATGACAGCTTAACTGGCTAAAGAAAATTCAAGTTTCATTTTGCAATTTACCGAATACAAATCTAACGGAAAATCTATGGGTATTATTGAAGTGTTCAATTGAATCGGAAGTAATAACGAATACACAGCTACTGATTGGGAAATTTGTATCGTTGTGGCACCATAGGAATAAAAGAAAGCTGTAGAAAAAATAAAGAAGTCTTCGAGGAATAATAAATGTGTAGAATGACGAAATATTAGTATATGTAGTTTAAAATTTTTTCATAATTTGCAGATGTTTTAAAACCTTTGCTACATTCCATTGAAAACATGACAATACTTTTTATAATAAAGAATCGTTTCATTTTAAGTTTATTTCCAATACGATTGTTGTTCAAACTTTAAAGAAGTGACGTAGTCACAGAAATTTCGAAGTGATCATAATAATTTGATCACCCACTGTAATTTAGTAAGTTTTAAGAAAAAAATCACGAAAAAAGACGTAAGAATGATATTTAAAAAATTCCAAAAGGAACATATTACGAAATAACAGGAGAACGAATTAATGGCAATTGTATTTCAATGTTTGTTGAAGATCATACTAATAATATTTATTCAAAATCATTAGAAAACATGGAAAAATCAGTTTTCTTTTATTAACGGTATTTGCAAGTAAGAAGAATCATCAGGTCATAGTTTGATGCAGAATTCGTAGTATAAAGCATAAAAACTGCATTTTCGATTATTTGTAACAAAATGACTACTATCAAAACATAAAACTAAATGATAATCCCATGATGCATAGCAAGTATCAGGAAATTAAATAATCAGTATTTAAATCTATTTTCACTCGGCATTTAAATCAACTTTCGGTCAGTATTTTATTACCAAAAAGGTCAGTATAAAGATACTAAACGATTAGGTTAGGTTAGATTATATATAAATATTTAAGACCATATTTATTTAACACGTTAAATCGGCGGTCCTTGTGGACCGAGACTTTTCGTTTAGGCGACGTTAATTCTCAAAAAATTAGTAGCTTCAAATTTAGAAAATAATTCCCTATCATTAATTCCTGTATTTCATTTCAAAGTTTAAACAAAGGTATCAAAGTATAGTTTTCCCCTGCAGACGTTATAAAGTTACCACTTCCTTCGTTAAATTTATTGTAACATTCTTCACAAAATTTTCAAAACTGAATCGTCGATCGAACAGTCGACCGAAATCGGCGTGGCGCTTAACGTGTTAAATACTGACAATTTAGTACAAATACTGATCAAATTATTTAAATACTGACGCTTTTTATAAAATACTGACCAGTAAGATACAAGCCTTTATTTAAACACTTTTCGTCATCTTTTCCCTGTAAGATGGTAGGGTAATTAGTCACGAGAATAAACGTGCCTCTACTTGGACGTTGTTCCTTTCGCTCGACAAGGTGTTCCATCCTTCCAGGCAGGATGAGTCGATAAGAGACGAACCAGGGTCGCGGACAAGCTAGGATTTACAAGGGAACTTTGCTTCGAACCTCGAGCGGACAGCTCGAGCTAACGTTGTCGATCGATCACTCACCGATCCTCCTCGCTGTTCCTCGGAGAAACCGAATCGTTCTATCCGCCGGGAAACTGTATCCCGGGGAAAATCGGGGAAACAGGCGAACAAGTGAAAGAGGGTGATAAAAGGAACGTTAAAAACCGGAAGTCGAGCGTAATAATTTTCACGAGGAAGAGAGTAACACGGCGGAAACACGAGGAAGAACGTATGGTTCCTTCTTGGATGGAGAAGATGGAAGAAGCACGTGTTCGGAGGAGGAGAAAAGGTGCGGAGTAGAAGAGAAACGAGTACTTTGTTCGATTGTTTCAGGCCGGTTCTTTAAATTCTCAACCGCGACGGTAAATCTCCAGACAGTGGAGGAGTCACGGTTTCCACGCGACGGAAGTTTCCCGTTCGAAGAAGAACGCCGCGCAATTGATTCCTCGGGCGATACGAGCGGAGAGACGCTCGCGCAACTTTTGACGTTTTAAATTTAACTTGGAATCACTGTGATACGGTCTGGCTCGATTACCATTTAAATTACCGTTCGTTTAAGCGGTCCACGGAGTTTCGCGTTCTTCCTCCACAATGTTACCGCTCCTAACGAAATACGGATTCACCGAGACTTTGCGTAACAACTTTGCGTTCTTCTTTACCCGGAGCGATCATCTCCGCGCTCTCTTTCTTCCATCGCTGAAACAATCTCCTCGATATTGTTTTAATAAGAGACAGAAGGCGTCTAATTCGTAATTCTTCGGGAAAATATGCATTATACAGCCTGGAGAGGCAAGAAACGCGAATGGAGGAGGAAAGAACCGGAGTTCCTTGAATGCCTGCACGTTCTCGGTTTGAGCTGGCGAGGAATAAGGATTACCGGTGGACAACACGCGACGCAATTAGTTGATACGTGGCCCGTTAACGAGGCCACAGAAAAACCTAGGGGAAAAGCACGGTTGAGGTAGCTTTCGCGGAGTTTCACAGTTACATTTTCCGTCTGGCGTTACACTCTAGAGGCGGCGTGGTCGAAAATTCTCGCAGCTACAAAAGCGTACGAGGCACGCGAAAAGGGACGCAGCCGAGGATGGAACGGGTAGAAGCGTGAAAGAGTAGTGAAAAAAGCGGGCAGAAATGGAGGCCACGGCTTTTAGCGATTTCATGATACATTCAAAGGCAGCGTTGTTTTTGCCGCGGTCGGGAAATCGTATGACACGCGATCTCCCATTCATTCTATCTCTCTCTGTTTTCCTCTTCTCTATGCGCTTCTCGACTCGTTCTTCAGCGAACGTGATTTTGATCCCATTGCACTGTTCGAAAGGAATCGGTCACCGATTCCCGCGCGGCATCGTGATTGTCGAACCAATGCTAGGTTCACGTTGCGTAGCCGCATCGAAATCGGTTGAAACGCGTGGAGAATCGACGATGCGTGCAACCAGAACGAACTAACCCTCTTGGCTCTGTTCGTGCAGCATGGATTTAACACTAAACCTACCATGCACGGTCAAACGACCGTTTTTTTTTAATTTTGTTTAGAATTTCCTGCATACGAGATCTTTGTATGCCCATTTAACTTTGTGGCTTTTCTTGTATTATAGCCACAATGAATTTTTTAACACGTTGAGCGCGGTGATATTGCAGACACTCCTTTCTGTTCAGCCTTGTTCATGTTTCAAGAAATAATAGGGAAAAAAAAAATGTCAGTCATGGCATTTTGGAGACAATGGGCGGATGCACTCACATGGCAGTTAGATGAGGAAATTCTAATCCATATTGAAAGAAGAATTGTTCATCAATTACAAAAAAAAAAAATAAAGACGTGTATAAACTCCTCAACGTGTTAACATTCATTTTTGTTCTTATTGTTTATTTTCTGAAACAAATTTGTAGACTGTTTTGCCTATCGCGAGCAGTCAGTTGACCATTTGAACGATTTATATTCTTTCCACGAGAGGGTCTTTGTTTTCCATTATATTATCTACGATGTAAAGAAAACCGTGGGTTGAGAAAATGCCTAGTTGTCTTCTCGTTGCATTTAGTAAAGTTTTGCGATCCTAAAATCGAAACGTGAAACTTACAAAATGCATATTTTCAAGTCTATCGTTATTTTGCATTTCAATTCTATAATTATTGTACTATTATTTTATATACTACGTGTTATAAGTGCCATTTGTAAAAGCGTAAACAAATTAAGATTTTGTAGTAAGTTTTACATTTGATCTTTTGTCCCATGTTTTTTATCAACTTTTTTACCCACTTTGATCTACACTTTTGTATTGTAATTTTCATTTTATCATTTGTATATTCGTCCCAAAAATATTAAGAAATTCGAAGAATATTCAGTTATCAGAGAACATAGATAGTATTGACGAAGATTATTCCGAAAATGAGCAGGAAATTTGTGATATCGAAGATGATACACAGGAAAATAATTACGATTTATTTGACGATGACTCACAGACTCTGAAATGTGAAAAATACGTAATCAAGAATCCTATACTTTGTGAAAATATGCGGTGAAAAAGAATAAAATAAACATTACTTATTTTTACATATAAGAAAATATTTTGCTCGCTATCTAGTTGTTCGTAATCTTCACTCTATACTAAGAAATATGACTTTTTCAAAGCGATCATTGACCGCTCACGGTAGAAATAGGTATATATGAAATGTCAGTAGGTTTAATGTTAACTTCGACAATGCCAGCTGCCTTCGTGGAACGCCTTTCTGCCTCTCAGCTTCGAAATCAATCCGTAGCTCTCCTCCAGCTTCTTTTTGTTCGAAATGGCGTTAGTTCTAGGTATGATACGCGCGTAATTTTAATTACGGTTCAACCGTGACTGTATTCGTTCTTTTAATTGGAAATCACCGGCGACAAGTGCCGGATGAATAGAACCTTTTGTCGCGAGAGTACTAATGAGCTGAGTTCTCCCGTGAATGTGTCTCACAGACGTCACTGTACCACAGCAACGTAGCACAGCTTTAAATATACTTTCCTACTAGCTTTCCTTGGTAATCCTTCCGAAATGAACACTTACCGTGATTGTCCAGGACAAACTCGAAGAAACGGGGCAAAAGTGAGCGCGCGGCGAAGCTCGACGTTCTCAACGGCATGGAATAAACAAAGATTTGCTGGCTGCCGCTGGCTCTTCCAACTCTGTCCGAATTCAAATGCAGCGCAAAGAAGAGTAGTTAAGATCTCGAGGAAAGTTTCGACTGGCAACAGCGAAGACTACAACTGGAAGAATCGATCGTAAAAGCAGAGCGTAGAAAGAGAGAGAGAGATAGAGAGAGAGAAAGAGAGAGATTGCGGTAACGAACGGCTAGCCAAAGTCCGCGTTCACCTGTCGAAAGCATCTGCAACTCGCCCAGTTTCCCCGAGCGTTCTACTCCCCTATCTCGCCGCTCTTTCTCAACGAAAGTGGAAAAAAGTAGGTCGTGTATCTTTGACGTAGAGCGAGTCCGCATGCTTGCTCGAGTTCACTGAATCGAGCGACCGAAAAGCTAGGTGTTTTCAACCGTTTCTAGGTCTGAACGTTCCACCGGGATCGGAACAAATTCGAAACCACGCGTCCGAGTTCTCCTATTCCCCCTCTGATAGAAATTAATCGCGAGGAGAGCTCGTAATTTAATCTAACCTCGAAACGGTAGACCAGTAACACGGAACGATACGAGCAAACATAGAACGATCTCGCGCTTTCTACATCTGCTCGCTTTTCCGGGCGCAAGCTGACCGTCTATTAGGAAATTGAATCGCGCTCGGTGGATTCGACCGCGGTGGTTACGCCCTCTTTTATTCCGCGTACGATCGCGAATACGACTCCAAGGAACACGCGCGATTCCCCGTTTTGCTTAAAACGTATCGTAAGAAAGTTCCTGCGTTCCATTGGTGTGTTTTGTAGGGGCAACCTTTCGCGAAGGTTTCGATTGTAATGTATGAAACATGGTTTCATGCCTCGTTCTATGTCACATCTGTCGCGGCAAAGAGCAAAGGTATTTTGCACGGACAACCGGGGTACAAACGACGGGAAAATTATTTCGGGAACCTTCGAAATTTCCAGCAGAACGCGGAAACGATCCGACGAGCTAACGCTACGCTATACACATCAATTTTCGTTCGTAATTAGAGTGTACGTGCAAATTTGTCCCTGTATGTGTATGTGTGTGTGTGTGTGTGTTGAATGTGATGAAGCAGGTAGTCGTCCATGTGGTGCAGAAGCGCGTGGAATAACCCACGTGATGGCTCGTTCGGTAGGATCCTCTAGATGGTCTCGTCCAGCTCGCGAATTAACAGACCGTGACGAAAGAGAGGGTTGTCGTCTTCGGCGAGGCATAGGCATGAATCGATTGGGAGTATCTCGATTGTCAAATGCGCAAGGGATCGGTGTGTGGGTTGGACGGCTTGTGTCGTGCGGCACAGAAGCTCAGACCGAAGCACAGCATTAACAGCGCCACCGAGCCTACCAGCAGGTGGCTCGACCATGACACGGAACACTTTCCTGAAACAGATGCGATACGTCTGTCAGCACGTTGACATGGCTCGTTCACCTCCTGTCTGACCGTAATACCGCCTACTGCCTCTGTTATCGGATTCTCACCACCTGACAAGTTGCCTGTTTCTACGTATCTTTGCTTCGATTGTCCCTCATTTCGCTGGATTCTCTAGTTCTCTAGTTCTGTTCAGTTATGCTACCTCAGATTAGGTTATATTCTAGTTGTAAAGGTCAGCAGAAGCCGAAGTAACGTGTATCTGGTGTCGGAACAGGCAAATTGACAGTAATAGGGACGCTCGAGGGCATCGAACCTTGATTAGAACTGTCAGAAACAATGTTTAGTCGACGGTCGATGTATATAAGTTACCTACAGGGAGTCACAGAGGTATTTGTATTTCTTTTGAAATTGGACTTGAGTCTTTTTAACACTAGATTTGCGGGACACGTCAATTTGACGGATTTGAGATTTCACGAGAGAAATTACAAAAACGATTGTTATTGTTTCCTAGCAACCTTTTTCTTACTTTTATTTATGGAATGATACGAAAATATATCCGAATTTGTAAATATGTTAGTAATATACAGTTATGTTGTCTCTAACAAATCGATTTCTGGAAGGAAAGATTCAGTTTCTGGTTCACACAAGAAAAGCCCGTAAATCTAGTGTTAACCTATTGCGTATGGCGTTCTGCTCCTCCAACGTGTTTCCAAAGCTTGTATAGTTTGAAGCGCGGCAGTAAACTTGATACAATACGTAAAAGTACATTTTTAATTAATATTTATCAATTTTAATGATATTACTTATTTTAGGAAAGTTGTTATTATCGCTAGGTTCAGTTTCACTTGAAATGTCATTCAGTGTATCAGATAAATCATCAAACAATAATTCATTTTGACTTCCATTCTCTTTATTACTATGGGAGATTTTAGTATTCTATTTAGAATTAGTGTCTCTCTAATTAATTTCATTTAAAAGCTATTCCTCGACAAACTAGAACGCTAATGTTCAAATAATAAAATGTTGTACAGTAATATAGCGAATAAAATGCTAAAATGAATAAAAGACTTTCTTAATTAGCATTTATAAATTCTTAATAACATCGCTTATTCCAGAAATGTCGCTATTATCGCCAAGTTCATTTTTACTTGAAATGTCATTCGGTATATCCGATAAATCATCGAACGATAATTCAATTCGACTTCCATTCTCTATATTGCTAAAATATTTTTGTATTTTTCTAGAATTAGTGTCCATCTAATAAATTAATTTAAAATCTATTTCTTCACAAATTAGAACGCTAGTTTTCCAATAATAAAATCTTGTACAACGATAAAATGAATAAAAGACTTTCTTAATTAACATTTATAAATTCTTAATAACATCGCTTATTCCAGAAATGTCGCTATTATCGCCAAGTTCATTTTCACTTGAAATGTCATTCGCTATATCCGATAAATCATCAAACAGTAATTCATTTTGACTTTCATTCTCTTTGTTTCTATGCCATTCAACATATTTTTTATACTACTAGATTGTAGAGCATATGAGGCCATCAGATATGATACAATTAAAAAAAAAAAACAAAATACAGAGCTCTTATCCATACTGATCACAAACCGGTAGGCGTTTTTATAATACCTTAGCCTACCTGTCCACAATCTTAACACTTTACCGACCGGAAGTCTATTAATCGGCTTTTAGCTGTCAGCGTTTATCGAGCTAGGGCTAGCTTATTAATCGGTTTCTTACTTTCACAAATTAATGAATTACCATATAATAAGAGAAAGTGAACGATATATAATAAGCCCTCTGACGAGTTTTGATTGAAAATTTTCAAACCTGTAAAAATAAGCGCGACAGCAAAAGCCGAGTCAGTATTGAATGGAATAAACAGTGTTAATAATAAAGTGTTAATATTCCAAATAATAATTATTAGTAAATACTGAAGTATCCTGTTGTACAGTGCTGGAAAAATATCTCAGGGGACAACGCAGAGGCAAGAGAGGTACTCCGTTTACACAACGCTATGTGATTTAATTCATCAATGTTATCGCATTCGACCAATAAACAATATACGTGGCCCATTTCTACAATTGTGTTAGAGAAGGTGGGTCTATTGGGATATAATCCAATCAGACCCTGGTACTCCTTCCGCTAGTCTTTCCTATACCGCACAATAAATGAAATACTACTACTACTCGTTCCTTTATTGTACGGAACCGTAAAACAAAATGCAGGGTGTATACAATTGGTCCTGTATTTCAAGGATTTATCTCTCGGATGTCAGATATAGGATCATTATTGAAACTAATCATTTTCGTTGCAATATTTCTTTATGAATGTATCAAATTTTTTTACTATTTCTTCAGGAAGTTGGTCAGAATTATCGGTTCTTTCAAGATTGGATTATGAAACAAGGTCGAATCATCGAATTCCGATCTTATCACTATACACTGGATGTGGATTCTTTATGATTTTGTTTATTTATTACAAATAACTATAATGTACTGTTTAATTTTTCTCACACACGCTTCTCTCACGCTTTACTCTCGTTTCACTCTAGCTCCTTTCTCACCTCACACTCGTTTGTTTTTCCCCACTCATTCGCACTGTTGTCAAATTCGCATCGACATGCATGTCATCATTCATACCATAAGACCAAATCCACAGTGGACTCCCGTACAATGTGGGGGGATACGTTCCTTGTAATAGGAAATCGTGTTATACGTTTATCAGACCAATTTATGTAACTTCAAGCACGCCCAGCCTTGAAAATTTAGTGATTGTCTATCCCCATATTTTCAATCTAAAAATGATCTGGAGAAAGAACTGTTTTTAATCAACGATAACAATCGAGACGAAATTATGGACTATTCAAGCGATGAATCTTTACAACGAATATTAACAAGATGTCGTCGTTGGAACTTATTTGTTGATACTTCCCATAGTGAATAAATGTTAAATACCGAGGTGCATACATGTATTTTTATTTTTATTAAAAGTTGAATAAAATTAGTTTTCTCTTATATCTTTAAATGTGTATTTATTACTATTCTTTTTATAAGAAATCAGAAACTATGTGAAAATGTTAAATTTATCTTACACGTTGTACGAGACTGTTTATCGCGCTATATGAGTACTAGTCGCAATTTTCTGCGACTTCTAATCAGTTTTCGTAGTTCAATTGATGTTTCTTTACCTTTTCTACCCATTTTGCGTATTAATAAACAGATTGCTTTTGTTGAAACAAAGAAACAACTGTCGATTGTCTGTTGCTTCGTGCAGAATAAATAGGAAATTCCGAATAAAGTATAAACATTCCTTTGTACATATATTTTTGTTTGTACATACGTTGGCTGTACAAATACAGCTGAGAGATGATTTTTATCGACAGTTGCATTCTTTTTCTAATTTTTGTGTTTCTAAACAATGAAAAGTAAAACTGTTTTGTAAATAGATGTAAAAGGGTGTAATAATTAATTTTGATGACAATAAATAAAAAAAGTATCCCTAAGAAAAGTGATACTTTTTCATTTAGAAACTAAACGAACGTATGCTGTACAAATACGAGTGGGAGTAACTGTAGGTAGAGGAAATTGCTTTAAGAATTTTTTTGTTTAAAAGAGAAACGTGTTTGGAAATTCTGGAAAGGTTTCTTTTAACATGCAGTAGAGTTCCAATTACCTGGAATGCACGGTTTACCGGTATATTTGCCTCGACTATTCTTCGGCAGCCATCGCAAATTATATTCCGCACAAACAAAGAAATCACGGCTGCATGCACCCAGCAATGACATCGGTACCAAATAGCCGACGAACAAACTGAAGGAATTCACGTGTTTTATGAAGCGTGTATTTCACAGGACGAGTATATGCAGATATCGTAACTTGTAACTGCTTTTTAAATCTGATTCGCAACTGTAGTCCAATTATCCGACATATTTCATTATCCAACCCTGCCTGGGTTCAGAGTTTGTCGGATAATCGGAATTTCACTGTAACAAGCATTGTTCTACATATCTGCCTATGATATTTTCAATCAAAAGTCTCTGCTTAACCCTTTGACTGCAACGCATTCTCTCACGGAATTATCAATACAGGGTGGTCCAAAATAACTGAAAGTAACTTTATGAATTAGCAACGAATTTTCATTGTTTCTTTTTAATTAACTGGTAATACAAATAGAAGAAGATTTATTACAATATATGTTCAAAATGAACAACTTTATGTTTAATACAAGTGTCAAGTTCTTTTTTTTAATTTTTGAGGATGCTCGCACAATCTTTCACGGTTATTTTAAGCCAAGCCTTCTCCAAAATTTATATTCGACTCCATTAATATTCGGACACTTTTTCATCCTTTAACTGTGGGTACTTTTAGCACAGCCGATCGCTTTAAACGCAAAAAAGAGAAGGAAAAAAGAATATTTTATTAAAACCAAATTATAGTACTAAACAATATAATTCTAATTATTTTATAAATTACAAAAAGTATACAAAGTAGGAAAGTATCATATTCTAGTTTAACCATTTAGTTGCGAGTACTTTTAGCACAGCCGATCGCTCTAAACGCAAAAAAGAGAAGGAAAAAAGAATATTTTACTACAACTAAATTATAGTACTAAACAATATAATACTAATTATTTTATAAATGACAAAAAGTATACAAAGTAGGAAAGTATCATATTCTAGTTTAACCATTTAGTTGCAAGTACTTTTAGCACAGCCGATCGCTCTAAATGCAAAAAAAAAGAAAGAAAAAAATATATTTTACTAAAACGAAATCATAGTACTAGATAATATAATTCTAATTATTTTATAAATTACAAAAAGGATACAAAGGAAGAAAGTATTATATAATGAAGCGTAAACATACAAATTGTTATTACAGAAACCTAAAATCTCAAAATTTATACTAAAACTAAGTTACAAAAATAAGTATGCATTTTATAATCAACGATAAGAAAAATAAAATGAAAATAAGTATATACATTCTAATTTTAAATTATATTACTGTAGTGATATTCTATTTTAAAAGATTTTTTTTATTGTATTTGTTGTTTTTTAGTTTTAGTGGTATATACATAAGCCACAGCCGCTATTTGGTATTAACAAAAATTAACACGCTGTTCGTGTACCACATCCGCTTCTTGCTATAATTTTAGTATGTGGTTTATAAACCACAACCACAGTCAAAGGGTTAAAACACAATAACATTTTCAAAATTGAACCAAACGACGTGCGTTATTTTATGGTTCTAAAAGGATCAATTTACTAGATAATGTATGTACAAAAAATGTGAAAAATAGGGGAGGTCACTTTTTGCAACCTTTTTGCCTGAGTCCCTAATGAAAATTTAAAAAATACGTATTGTAGACATTTTGAAGGAATATAACTTCTTCAAAATTGAACCAGACGACGTGAAATGGATTAGTTTACTAGATCTTGTGATACCATTTACATTGCATTAAAAATATCTATTATGTCATCACAAATAAAGGATATGACGCGGGTTATAGCGTCTTTGGTTTGGTGGAGTTCTGGCCGACTATAACTAAATATCGCGATCTCACGAGAGCACTGTGCCACTTATGTCTGCAGCGTTAAAATGTCTATTTGTCTTTGTCACTCGTTCACAAACGGGCGCGGAAACGTCGTCTTGGTAGCGATGGGTCTAAACGTTGCCTCGTGGTCCGGGTTTGTCCTCTCCAGGGAGCAAAGTCAGAGCCAGGCAGGATTTTTGTCCGTTCGATGTCCACACAAAGGAGCATCTTGGAGCAAGTATCCGTTTTTCCATACAAATCATGGGTCGGCCGTCTTTTTATCCTTGCTGGGGGTCTTTTGGGCCAGCGAGAATGATTGGAGTGGGATAGTGGGCGTGTCGAGGGAACTGACGAGGGCGCTACTCTGGTGGCCGCTCGGAGCACTACTCTCTTTATGGGGTGCGCTACAAGGAGATATTCAGGTGGCTACATTTAGGTGGACCACCCTGTATATTGATTTCGTAGTAAAAGGGTTAAACCTGGTAGAAAAAAAGATTTGTTGCTATGGATCAGTGATTCCCAAAGTGGATGCTGCAGCGATTCAGGGGGACGGTGATTGTATTACATTCTATTCTAAGTTCAATAAATAGTTTCATAATTTCAAAGTTCAATGTTTCTAATTTACACCTTTCTTTACTATATTTTACGAAAAATGTAGAAACATTAATACATATATACTTCCCATTAATTGCTATTAAAATTAAAAAAAAATTAATTTCCAGAGGGCGTTAATATTTTTTCTAGAAAGGAGGCGGTAGGACAAATAAATGTACCTCTGTACATTTCTACAACACGAAAGTGTTTCACAGATGTGGAGCCTTTATGTATTGTCAATCTGCAAAACACTTTCGTGTTTTAGAAATGTACAGAGGTACGTTTATTTTTGTTCATTCTAATTTCACAGTTTTTCTGATTTCGTGGTATAAATGAATGTAATATTAGATTTTAATTCTTCAATTCTTCGCTAATCAACCGCTTCTGCATCTCACTTGACGTAATTTTATCAGAAATGTTGTCGGTAGCACGTATGGTTGAATACTAACCTCTTCGTTGCAGAGCGAACTGAACCTAACCTAACTTAACCTCTTCGTCGCAGAGCGTTTCATTTTTTAGCGTTACATTTTCTGAAGTGGTCCCCCATTAACTATAAAACACTTTCGTGTTAAAAAGTTTGGGAACCACTGCTATAGATCGTGCTGTCTCTGTATCTGTCCGCATCACTGATCGAAGCATTCGTCATCCTAGGATCAATTTACGACCTCGCTATATCGTTGTCTGTGTTATAAACGGACCTAACCGTTCAACGAACGCGTCTTACAAAAGGGATCATTTATATTTCACGTTCCATATGGATAAGCAACGTATTCGCAAGTGTCCCACCGACGATAAGTTCGATCATTTTCTTCCGGAGCGACGTATAGTAAAAAGAAAAGACGAAACGGTTCGTCTGAATCGCGAGAAAATCAAGAGATACTCGTCGCGCAGATGCGGCATGTAGTTTCGCGAAGTTACAGCTGCCATAAATCTCGGGTAGGTTACGTAAGGTCCCAGGAATGGGTGTAGGTCGACGTCGTTGAGAATGTCCCGACTATGGCATCAGAACTCATCGCCGAAATGTGGAAACTTCCAAGAACGTCGTTACATTTGTAAGAGTAATCCCGGGGAACGTTGCTTTTTCTATACCTCGTCAGGAGGAAGAGAATCTCGCTTAACGACACTGTACCTACGGATGACGTCGAGCGATTCGTGGTCTTATCGTGAAAAGTTTCCCTCGCTCGAAATCACCCTTTATTCAATGTTCTCCGTTTAATTAAATTGAACACGTCTTACTTTGACAATCGTCGCTCTTATAAATCGTAGTTTTATCCCCTTGCACTCTAATATTCTGATATGATTTACAATCTAAGTATAAGCGTCAGGACTTATTTATTAACCATTTGATTGCTATGGACTATAATATATGATATATGAACCGTTTATTTTAAAAGTGATGTAAGTCCATTTTTGGAGAAACGAGCATGGACAGAATAATTTTTCAATAAGGAACACGAGTTAGATTCGTTGTATATCAGACTAAACGTGAAAAGTACGAGTCTTATTCATGCGGCTCAGATTTTTGCAATTGTCGTACGAGTTTTAATCTTTTAATATTTTACACATGCTTTTTGAACACTTTACCGACTGAAAACCTATTAATCGGTTTTTTGCTGCCACTAGGAAGCTTATTAATCGACTTTTTACTACCACAAAATAATGAATCACTCTATAATAACAGAAAATGGATGATATATAGTGAGCCCTCTCGCGAGTTTTCATTGAAAATTTTCGGAGCTGTAAGAATAAACGCGATAGCAAAATTCGAGACAGTACTGATTAATATAAGTCAGTTAGTAAACTGTTAATGACTACGTTATACGTGATCAGTCGTAAAAATAATATTTCCTTCCTTTCTAACTTTCTTCTGAAAAATCTCTCTCGATCTAAACTGTTTGATACTCGACGCTCTAAGACTCACTCGGGATAGACTATCGAGGAGTTAATCACATTCGTACACACACACAAACGTTACTATTCTTAAATTCTAGTATTCTTATATTAAAAAAAAAAAAAAAGAAAAGAAACCCTACCATGATACCTTCGAAAATAAAAGTTACATTAACACGTTCGCGGACGTGAATGCTATAGCATTCATTTTCATGATGATGCAGAATGACATGAATGCTATAGCATTCAAATCTTAAAGTCAATTATTTTGAATTTAATTTTATATAACCTTAAGTTTTTGTAATTATTAAAATTTGATCTGCATTGTCGTGGATGGTATAGCATTCGTTGTATATAACGATTGAAATACGATAATCTGACTACCCTTATAAACTGTGTTTAATCAAATTTCGGATATCACAACCAATTTAAAAATAAAACGACTGTCCATTTGTGCACCTCGCTGAAAGTTTTACTGTCCGCGAACGTGTTAAGAAAAATCGACGAGAGGAAAGAAAAAAACATTAGTCACTTAAAATAATCATTTCGTTGCAAATTGAAATAAAATAATTTCCATATTATTCACTTTTAGACCAAAAAATTATTTCCGCGAATGAATTTTTGGTAAATAAGAAATGAAATCCTAAACTGAAAAACAGTTCTTCGGTGCGATTGTACCATAAACTGTTACTAAGAAACCCTAATACATAGTGCAAGGGGTTAACAGTCGAGAATAAGTCTGTCATAAGAGAAAGGGAATGTAAAAATGGGAATGAAAGATACTTACCGAGATTGTACACGTTGGCACCTTTGCCGCAAGACTCCCTCACCTCCCGATTGTCCCAACCAATGGGGTACATCACCAAACCGCCGCATATCATCACTGCTGTAACGAGACAGAGAATAGGGCACGTTTAATGGCAGCATCTTTCGATCGTCTCGTAGGTTAACACTTTGACGTACGCGCGTATTTTTCGCGAGCGACAATTTACAGATTTTGACGTTACGAAATATAAAATTCGTCGATGTACACCATTCCTTTGTCTTTAACACTAGATTTACGGGCTTTTCTTGCGTGAACCAGAAATTGAATCTTTCCTTCCAGAAATCGATTTGTTAGAGACAACATAACTATTGTATATTACTAACATATTTACAAATATATTTTCGTATCATTCCATAAATAAAAGTAAGAAAAAGTTGCTAGGAAAGAATAACAATCGTTTTTGTAATTTCTCTCGTGAAATCGCAAATCCGTCAAATTGACGTGTCCCGTAAATCTAGTGTTAATAATGTTCAAGGTGTTAATTTCAAATATATTCATTACTTTCTACTTTGAGGATAATTTTTGCTGTTCCATTGTGAACGATTGTCGATAAAAAAAGAAAAAGAAGGAATAATATCTGTAAAATATTTTTTTTAGAACTACTGCATACCAAAGTTTCATCAACATTGATGATTATCATTTAGGAATGTTTTCTTGTTAGCAATATTCTTATATTTGTTCACCTATGAAGCGTGCAAGTAATTAAAATTGTTCAATATTTCAGAACACTTTGACAAATCAAAGTAATTTGTTTAGTGAAATGTTGAAAACAAAAATAAAAATGTGTTAAACAACAGAGCAGTTTTTAAAAGTGTGCTAATGCTCGAAACGGTAAATTTACGCAATTGTATTGGGTTGTCCGGAAAATTCGTGCCGATTTTTAAGTAAATAAGCCAATTTCATACTTCAAAGTCTTTCTTTTTGTTCTGTAAGGTATGTATTTTTTTAATTTTACAATTTTTCGTCGTTTTTCAGGAAATTGAAAAATTCCGTTTTACCAAAAACTTTGTTTCTTTATTTTTTTCTTCTTTAACACTAGAAAGACGGAAACTTTGTATATACCTAGATTGCCCCAAAGCAGTCAAAATGACTGCATTGTGAAAGAATAACTGATGTGTAAAGAAATTTGTTTAAAATTAATTTTTAATATTTCTTATATTATTTACAGTCATACAACAAGTTATTAGTAAGTATTAGCAATAAAAAAAATTTACTTCACTTGGAAAAAAAATATTTTATGCATTATTTGTACATTTTAAGCAAATGAAAGTGGAAATCTTTGTATGTGTACATTTTCCGCAAACATACTTGTGACATTTTTCACATATATTATTTGTTTTGTTATTGTGGCAAAGTCGTACTTGACAAATTTTTCGTTTGTTAGAATATGTTGTATTTGATGTTTGTGGGTCTTCATTTTCTGATGACTTTTTCTGTCTTGCAGCTTTGTAATCGGTGGAAAGCTGTTCTGCTAATTGAAACAAAAACTGTTTTCGTTGTATTTGTATTCCAGTGGCTTCCTTGTAAAGGATCCAAGCATTTATAGCAGCCAAATCTAAAATGTTGAAAAATATTTGGAGGGGCCATCTACGAGAACTAGATTTTACGGTATATTTTCGGAATTTCCACTTTTAGATGTTGCCAACCGTTTGCGAAGAATTTTTTCTGACAGGCTACCGCCTCTTTAAACATGACATACATAATTTAACGTTTTACCAATATCTTTTCGTTGAAAGAAAAATATTCAATGTCAGAAGTGTACTCTATTTCCTTAGATCTTCAAAACTATATAACTATATATTTACTTAGCAAAGCAATTAATAATTGCAATGAATGGACTTTCAAAAGACACGTGAAAGAATAATCTTTCAGAATATCTACGAACTTCGTGTTTTTATATCATTTTATATGCTGTAATATATTCAAACACAACCTATCGAAAATCGGCACGAACTTTCCGGACAACCTAATAGATCGCAAAATTCACAAATAGGTTAAGCATATTCATTTTCTTCGTAACACGAGGTCGGTTAAGTGTTAACACTAGATAAACCAACCGGTCAAAATGACTGGTTTAAACATTTGCTAATAAAATTTCTATTTTAAATTAAACTCAAAATGTTGTCAAATCGGATTTTGCAAGTAAGATAAAGCCACTAATATTTCTACGTGTTGTAAAAAATATGTTTGTAGGAAATGTGCACAAAAATTTCAGTTTATATAAATTACGCTAAGGAAAGTTAAAAATTAAATTACTATTACTACCATTCTATCGTATCGTGTATAAAAATCTAAGTGAAAAATACAATTTTTTATTTTCCTTTATGTTTTTATTTTTAATTAATCATTTTTTATATATCAATGTAGAAATACTGAAATTTTCATTTGTTTACATTTTAATTAATATAAACTATAAATAAGAAATACACATTTAATCCTAAATAATAAATCTTTTATTTTAAAACACGACAAGGTCAAAATGACCGGTTTGGTAGAGATAAGTGTATATCAATTCTTGGTATATCTAATGTTAATCCCTTGGCAGGATCAGCGAAGGATCCTAGACATTCCTCGGATTTTCGATGGCTATGCCATGGAATCGAGACGGTAATTCGAGCCTCGTTTCGGTTTACACGAATCCGCCCAATCGAGCTTGCAAACCGTGGCAGACCACGAGTATTTCCCTCTTAATCTCTCTTTCTCTCTCTCCCTTTTCCTTCTCGTTTGCCCTTCAATCGACAAAATCAGACGAACTCGATTTTCCAAAGGTTTGTTGGAATGTTTGACACTCTGATGCACAGAGGATGCTGATTCTAGATATACAGGGTGTTTCATTTTTATTACGTGAAACGGTATCTGCGTGTTCTATGATTAAGAGAGTATAAAACCTTGTTGGTTTCAAAAATTAGAAATCTTTCTTGTTTGCTTTTTTTTTAATACTCGTGAGAGAACTTACTATATCGTTCATTTTCTCTTATTATAGGATCATTCATTAATTTATTGCTGGCAGCAAGAAACCGATTAACAGATTTCCTAGATCGAGAAGCGTTAACAGCGAAAAGCCGATTAATAAGCTTCCGGTCGGTAATGTGTTAAGTTGACACTTGCTGAAATCAAAATTAGTTTCGCTAAAATTGATTTTGTAAGCTTAAAATATATCGCAAAATAGGGAAAAAGAAGATTTTGTTGACGATAACTACGTTAGGAGCGGTGAAGACGAATTTCTGTTCAGCAAATTCACTTCGAGAAATTTCACACTCTGAAAAAATACAAAAACTAAAATATATTTGTATATTCTCAAATAATAATTACTATTGTTCTTCAGTAAACTCTGAAATTGCATTAAACAAAATATTTTTCAATTAACATCGTATATTTAACGTTTCAGTACGTGATATCGCTTTAGGCGAAAAAATATATTCGACCCAGTGAAAAGTACACTTGAAAAAGTCTTCGACCGCAAAAAGCTAACTTCTCTCGGCGAGAAGTACACAAAATTTTGCTCAAAAAATAAATATCGTCTGTTCATCCACCATGTTCATCTTACTCAGCTCCCTATGATTATTCTTAAATTTTTAGACTCGCTATAAAATGATATTTCAACAATATATGCAGCTGTAACACGAGTTCCCCAAAGCAGATCTGCAGAAATTTATTCGTTCCTCAATTTAATCATACCTAATGTTGCATTGATGTCGAAGAAACGTAATTACGAATAAAATGAACGATTTTCCCAAACATGGTCAGAGTTTGTTCAAAAAAGTATATTCGACCCAGTTTCAAGTAAACTTGAAAAAGTCGAATACGTCAGCACCTAACTATTTGGCGTAATAAAAGTGACACACCCTGTATAATATAATATTTCAATATTACATAGACGCGTCGCAGGGTGACCTCGTTTTTCCCCTCTCTTTTTCTTCGTTCAAAATGAATTATTGCCTGGCGCGTCAAATATTTGCAAGCGAAACGGTAAAATTGCAGACGCGGAAAGGACTTTCCAGTTGGATGGGATCGCTAATAAGCAAATTACGGCTGGTATGCGATTTTCTGCGAGTTTGTTAATAACAACACGCGCGAGCTCGCTCGGCGGCGTTGTTACGGTGGAGGCGTTTTAAAGGCGGCGAACGGGAAAATGGAACGTGTCAACGTTTGAAAGAAGAATGATATTCGAGTAATATCCGTTTTCTTTGTGGACAGTCCGTTGCCTAGCTGTTCCTGTGAAACGTCGCGTCGCGTCTTTCCATTAGGTACTTCGCAAACAGTAGACGTTCCTATTAACGTCCTCTCTTCCGCTTCGTTCCAACACTCGAACGTTTTCACACCACCCATCGCTACCGCCACTTTTTTCCCTCCGTCGATCCACCCTCGGATCGTTTTCTCCTCGAAACTTTGCAAAACGGTCAAATGTTATTCCGCGTTCGAACGATCCTGCTCTAGAAAGATAATACTCTGGGATCAAACTCTGAGAGTGAAACGTTGAAAAATTTGTTCGCGAAGGTTCGAGACGAGAATTGGCTCGTAAAATTAACTTTTTCAGAAGACCAGGCATCCAGTTTACGAGCGAAAACCTAACATCGCGTGCATTAGACCCATCAAAGAGGGCAAAATGGATCCTAAAAGGCATCGATGTATCTAACAAATGCATTACTCAAATTTTTAATAATAATTCCTCGCTATATAGCTATAATAGGCATACTAAAACACTGAAACTCCAATGAATCGGCTATTTAAACGAGAATAACATTAAAACCAGTAAATAGTCCTGATCTAAGCCCAATAGAAGATTTATTGGCAACGTGGAAAAAATTGTTACATAGGAAAAACTCCTACAAACAAAACTGAACTTCTCGAAGCTATAAAAACATCGTGGAATGAAATTATCGCAGCAGAATGCGAAAATTTAATGGAAAGTATACCGCGACGCATACGAATTGTTATACGTGCATGTGGAAATGTGACTAAATATCAGGTAATGTGAATTTTAAGTAAATTATCGTTCATTTCTTCATTAGATTAATTGTAAATTTATATGGTCGAATACTTTTTTCCAGAGTTTCCATTGGCCAAAAGATTATTTCCAAGCATCATTTTGTTTGTTCGTTATTTTCGAGTGTATAATAAACAAATCTTGTAATTATTTTCTTTATTCTTACATTATATTAAACCAATTTAACAAAAATATGCGGTTCTTTTATATACGTTGCTCTATAACATATAAAAAAATTTGGTATTTCCTATTATAACTTCGTACTATTGCGTTTGGTCAAAAACTTATTGCCAGAGGTAGTACAACACTCAGAAAGCGTCATTTAATCGTTGAGAATATTATCTGCCAATGCTGTGACGCACCCAAACATCAGGGTAAATATAACACTATAATTCTTAGATCAGATTATATAATTATATATGTAGATCATAAGACTGAAAGAATAGGATGATGAATGATTGCATGGATAAATGTGTGTGGATTAATTTAAGACATAATTGTAAACCAAATCGTTTCTTTTGACCACGAGGCTGAGTAAATAAATACATTAGTAAACCTTTAGTTTGAACATCCTGTGCAACCTAACCTAACTTAACCTAACCTAACACAAATAGAAGTCGAGTAGACACATGATACAAACAAATTCATGTATTTTGTTAACTATTTGCTACGATCTCGTAACGTGACGAGGCCTCGGTCTGATCTGATTATAAACAAATTATAAAACACAAAATCTTCGTTAGTCACAACTATCGTAATCCTCTCTCGAAGGAACCTATATTTGCGGTTGTTGAGACCTTTACAAGTTAGAAATTGATTAAAGTACCATCATAGCTAGTAAAAATCTCCTTCCTAGATACTCAGTCGCCCGCATTGCATACCATATCTCTCAATCGTACACAAACTAGTTGATAAAAGGGAAAACACAGTCAAACGCAAGTTCGAGTTCGAGTCAATAACACACAGAAGTATCACACAGTACGAGTTCGAGTTCGACTGCGAGTCAATACCACAAACGAGAATCAAACACAGTTCGAGAACATCGGGTAACACACGAAGAGAGCAAGTAAAGTAGCCACAGAACATACCGCGGATTCTACAACGTAAAATCACGAGAAACACACTCATTCCTGTAACAACACTGTTCCCTACCAAACGTTTCTTTCAATCCGGATCGAATCTTCCTTTTTCTTGTAAAGTGTACAATTCAAGACTATTGGTCAAAAGATCCCTTGATAGAAACAGCAATACTTGCAAAAATGATCAACAAATTTGGACATTTTTGCACTTTAATTACAACATTTAAATAAAAGATGATTCTGACAGTTTAATAAAAATTCAGGCTATTTTGAATCACTATATTCCAAAATTTCGAGAATGGGGTAAGGAGCGAAACACGATATGTATGCAAATTCTGTGAAGCACCATTACACAAAGGAAGCTGTTTCACAGATTATCATACTAAAACACAATACTAATACTACTTGTGTACAACTCCTGAAAATTTCAATAAAATATATTAATTACACAAATAATTATCGCAGTTTTAATGCATGTATGTTGAAATATCTTTATATCACTAAAATACCCCGATTTACACTCCCGTCCATAAATCATCGGACACTTGTGCTTTTTGAGCAAAATGATTATTAGCATGCAAATACAATTTGCTGTTGCGAATTTATTACATATTTTGTTATCTTTATTTATTTTACGGTTACGTCTGAATGCTAAGTTAAAAATGCACATGTATAACATGAATAAATGTTAAGAAAAAGAAGTATTTATTAAATACAGCTCGAATTCTATACGATGTTATTCTGTATATACATTTGGTTTACTTCGACAGTTCAAAATTAACTAAAGAACGTATCTGTAGCTTCGTTAAGTGTTTATAAACAATCTAAGAAGGGTTTTTTTACTAAACAGAGACTAACATGGTGCTGAGAAATTGCATCATTCAGTCTTCTTCATTTTTAGTTCGACAGTTTCTATGATCTCAATAGATACTCCTAGAAAAGAATTATTTATTGAAAAATGTTCAGTTACTGGTTACTGTTGCAAAAAAAGAGTGTACTGTTTGAGAAATTACGGTAAAACGTAGAATTTCGAAGTCCGCGTTCTAATTTTAGTGAGTGTCCGGTGACTTATGGACGAGACTGTATATGAAAGTTTTAGGAAATGTGAAAATGTTAAGAAACACCCTACGATCAATAATCGATTTTTATATTCTCCCATTTTTTTCACCTCCCAAATTTAACTTCGCCTTCGATAACTCAGAGGCGTGTCCTCTTCCAAATTTTCAATCAGTCTTGTTCCGAACGCCTAACAAGAAGTAACCAAGTACTCAATCAGTTCGAGTACTGAACGATCAACCAAGTTTCTTTTTATGCTGTAACCTACGAAATAAAGTACTCCGTGACTGGTTCAGACCTTGTTGAAAAGTATTCGATTCTTTTTTGCTCATAATTCAAGTACATACAACGTAAAGAATGCACCATAAACCGACACCAGTTCACGACAAACACGTATCAACCAGGTTCTAAGAATCTTTGCAGATGGTAAAAAGTTGAGAGAGTCTATTGTACCAATTGAAAAATTGAAAGGTGAAACAGAAACGCAGAAGTTGCTCCAAGATGTACAGCGAATCTACGAATCAATTTGCCGCAGGGTTTAGGAGGTCGTGGGGGTCTATCAGAGAAGCTGGCACAAAACCTATTGTAGAGTCTATTATACCAGCTATTCGAGAACTCGGCGTTGAACTTATTACAGAACTTGCTTGTTAGTATGGACCGTGTTACGAAGAGCTCATTGTCGATTCTGGTACGAGGTGCTGCCTACCCGCGAAGTTTATCGCGAACGCAGCGTCTATTACGAGCAACATTAATTACAGGTCACGTTCCGGCATGAATCTCTCGAGCGCTCTGGAGTTCGCCGTTTGCCAATCCTCTTGGCTGGATTTTTCGGGGCCGAGCTGGCTTCGCCGCGATCGCGGTTATTGCTTTCAGCTCTTCGCCAGACAGCCGAAAAGGGAGGAAAAGAGAAAGAAAGAGAGAGAGAGAGAGAGAGAGAGAGAATGAGTAAAAGAAGAGAGAGAGAGAGAGAGAAAGAGGTTGGAAAAGTAGGTTCTCGCGCCGCGGTAAACGACCCAAAGAGGGTTCCAGTCTCAGCCGTATGTTATTTAAGCTTTACTTTACGTTTATTGCCGATCGATGAAGCAAAAACTCCTGGTGAAACGGTTCCCCGGCAGCGCAAAGGAGGCTTGGTGCACAGCCACGTTCTTTGCTACTTGCTCCCGAAATTCATCGAGGCGAAAACGAAACTCGTTTAACTGGCCCTACCTGCCGCATGGAATTCGCGCTCTCCAAGCCTATCCTGTGTATCCATGGCGAGAAACGGGAGCACGTCTCTGCTCTCCATGGTTTGCCTCGAAAGAATCTCTCGTCGGTTGCTCTCTGATACTCGTGGCAATAAAGTCCGCGGCGAAGAATGCCATTGTTCGTTCTGGTAGCGCTCGAGATTAAAAACCAGCATCGCGTTGACTACACCAGCAAGTTTTACGATAATGAAAGGAGAACCATGCTGGGTTGAAACTCGCCTGGAAACGTGTTACGCGTGGGGAACTGTTCGAAACGATTGCGCGAAAGAACTAGCCATCCACCTTTCAATTTCCCGCGACTAGTTTCGCAGCCGCTTTTACTCCTTCCGCGGAGAACACGTTTCCTCGGAGGAGAATAAATTTCGAACTGACCGGTTCTAGATCGCAACCGGGCTATTCTCTACGCTTGAATCTTCCGCAATTTTTGAAACAGGCGTTGTTTGTACGCAGTCTGTCTGAATATTAACACTGAACCTACCATGCGCGGTCAAACGACAGTTTTGAAAATTTCGTTTAGAATTTCCTACATATGACGTTATTGTATCGCCATTTAACTTCACGACTTTTCTTCTATTATATAGAGTGCTTCAAATTTCACCCATGAAGTAATTTTGATAGAAAACACAGGTTTTTAATTAGAAATTGTGAATTTTTTATTGATTCATAAAGTATAGAGTATAGAGTATAAAGTCTCCACGACTTTGCTGGCACATACGCACTCTTTTGGCGAAATTTTCCACTACCGTTTTGCATAAATGTGGCTGAATTTCGTTGATACAGCGCTCAATTTCCTCCTTCAAGGCGTAGGTGGTTGTGGGCTTGTTGGCATAAACCTTAGACTTGAAAAAACCCCAAAGAAATCTGATTTGGGTAGCTAATTCTGATCACCGAAACGGGAAATTACACGAGCAGGAAATGACTCGTGCAGTAATTGAATTCTTTCTCGGGCTCTATGGCATGTGGCACCGTCTTGTTGAAACCACATGTCGTCCACATCCATATCTTGTAATTTAGGCACAAAAAACTGGATTATCATGTCACGATAGCGAGCACCATTAACTGTTACTGCCTAATCAGCCGCATTTTCGAAGAAGAATAGTCCGATGATGCCTCCAGCCCAAAATTCACACCAAACAGTGCCACGTTGTGAATGCATTTGTTTCTCAACAATCTCTCGTGGATTTTCTGAACCCCAAATGCGACAATTTTGATGATTAATAAAGTTATCACGATGAAAATGAGCCTCATCGCTGAAAATGATTTTGTTCCACTTGTTGTTGTTTCATAATCCATTCAACGCGTTGTTCTTCCTTGTAGCGCTCCATTTTTAATAACCCTGAACTGTCAGCTGTCTTTTCTTTTTCTAAGATTAGAACTCTCATAGTCTACATCACTTAAGAACTCAGTCATCTTTCTTACAAATTAAACACTTGTAACTTACTCGACTTTAGCAAACTCTCCGAGTATTAATTGATCGGGAAAGCGAAAGATACCACAAAATTTTCGTGTAGCAACACGAAATGATTGTTTTAGCTTTTGTACACAGTACATTGAAAAAGTTCCCAGATTTATGCTTTCTACTAAATGGTTTTCAACTCACAGTCAGTCTCATCGACACACGTGACAGTTATGACACACATAATGCGGTAAAACTCCAAAATTCTTGAAAATTGTGATGTTTCAATTATGCTCCGCAGTGTATGTAAAGAGTAGAAGGGTAAACGTGGTGAAAAGGACGTGGAAAAAGATACTCACCAGCGAGAAGCTGCAGAGATCCAAGAAGTCTGGTGTGCTTAGGTGTCTTGAGTATGTGCGGCAGAAAGCTGGATGCTGCAGCTAGCAATGTGAGCGCACCGATCACCGCGATCGCCACACCGATTCCCATGGTGACTGTGCTAGCCTGCCACCAGGCGCTAGGTATATCCCAGAAGCTGGAATCAAATACCGGCAGCATTGTACCATGTCGGAACGTTCCTCGTTAAACTATATTGTTGACAAAATCCCCGAGAAAATTGAATTTCAAGTTGTAAATTAACGGTTCCAGTTTGCGCCAGGAGGAAGAACGGAAGTTTGATTTCAAGCTAAACTGGATTTTCCCGCAGACCTCGCGTTCTGCTCGTTGATCTGACCCCGAGAATACCAGGTTCGATGCATGAAATGCTTTTAATTATTTTGCACCGTTTATGTTCGCGTAATTCCCAACCCGGATAGTTTTCGAGAGTTTCGACGTTGAATACCGAACGACAGAGATTGTCCATTGAAATATGCGTTACGGTAAATCGAGAAACGATTACGTTTTTATAGGAACAATAAGGAAAAGTTGCATAATTTCCCAGAGTGTAAGCGATGAAAAAAAAGAAAGATGAAGTATATACGAAATAGTCGAGTAACATTTTGTTCGTAATACGAGAGTTTTTAACTTTGGAGTGTTTGCTACTTGCGAGGGTTTCACTCAAGGATGGAAGAAATATAGCGAGGTCGTAAAATCGGTCAGGCGTCCAAGTTTATACGCGCAAGCATATCTGCGAGCAGATCGACAGAAACCTGGGAAGATAAGAATGTGTAACCTCAAGCTGCATGAAATATGCCTTAGATTTGAAAGAGTTCTAATCGAGGAAAGGAAAAATACCGCTTTCAACCTTGGCTGACACTGTCTCAATAGGTATACCCCCTTTTAGTGCTTTAATTTACGATCTGACTATATTTCTTCCACTGGCTATACATACGTATATACAACTGTTCGTAAAGTATTGGCTTGTCGGATAAGTTTTAAACCTTTTTAGATATGAATTATAGACTTTATTTCAACGCTTTGAAATATTACAATTAAACCAAGTATGCACCATTTTTGGTCGATTATCTTTTGCCATCTATCAAGTAGTGTCATTATTCCACGAGTGTAGAATTTTTTATGTTTTTGAACAAACAATTCCTCCAGATGATTTTTGCAATCGTCCGTTGAACGCAAATTAGGACCATTTAAAGAATTTTTTTTAGAAAGTGGTGTAAGTCCATATTCCGTAGTCTAATTAAGCACTAAATATGTATATAAAAGAAGTACAAAACTATGGTAAATTAAATGGATGAAATTAAAAAAAAAAAATTTGTCACCTCTGCATTCATTTATAATATTGCATGTACTAATATGTCATATAATTGGAATAGTATACAAGTAAATAATTAATATTTAGCATAAATAACACTATTTTATTTGCTGTTCCTTTTTATAAACAGAATCCGAATAAAACTACTAATTTCAAGTGAACATGAATGTTGGGTAACTGAAATTTAACGATTTTTACAGTTTGATAGCTATGAAAGTGGTGTAAGTTAATTTATTTAATCAGGTAGATTATATTAATTGAATTAAATTCGCATAGAAGTCATTTGTACAATCAATTTACATATATTCAAATTCACAGAAACATCGACGAACTTAATACACTTCTTTGATATTTTTCAATCAACTAAAAAATGCAAATCGTTAAATATCACAATTTAAATATAAATAGACTTAGGTCAGTTTCAAAATAAACGGCTCATTTAGAAATTTCATCGCACCACGAAATTCCATGCTAAATTATTTCTTAATAATTCTATTTATATTTGCTTTCACGGTTCATAAATGTCCTGATGGATACTTATGAACAGGAGTGTACGTATAGGTAGCAGCCTCACAGTTTGCACCTTTAACGTTGACTATCCCCGTTTACACGTAGCTCGTGTGCAATGCCGCATGAACGTAAATGAAAAAGAAACAAAAAAACCAGGAAACGCATGCTGTTGACAGTGTTACGGTGAAAGTTTGAAGGAAAACACGATGTTCCCTTTTCAGCGATTTGCTCGCGTTTCTCGAAGGGATGAGAGGAACGTGTTCTCTGCGTGTACGTTGCATTAGGCCGCGTTAGAGCCAGCTGAACGTGCAACGTTCCAGCTGAATTGAGTGACCTGGAATGCAGCCGGCTACCCGCAGCTTTTCCAATGAAATGTAAACACCGTGTGAAAAAGCGTGTAGAACGCAGCTCTCTATCTCTCTCCTTCTCTCCCCCTTTCTCTTAACCACGTTACTTTTTAATTAATGGACCCACAGGCGCGAAATTTTCGACCGTGTCCACTAAGATCGATCGCGATTTAAGGGAACATGCAACATTGTAGAGGCTTCAAAAATTCGAAATTCTTTTTTCTTCCACATTTCTTTTTTTTTACAATTTTTAGATTAGAATTTACAATTTTATAGATAACGACTGAAAAGGTGAAAAATCGAAAGAAATTAGTCGCGTTAAGAGATGAACGAAAGGGGAAAGAAAATTTGGTTTGCAAATTAAGAAAATTGATTTTTAAAGTTTGAGCAATTTCAATATTAAACTCGGTTTATCGTATTTACTTTATCAAAACGTAATCGTGAGGATTATTTATATGATATTGTATTTCGAATGATCCATCGCACAACCAAATTGATTGAAGAGCACTTTTGACTCCCTTACTTTGCTAAAATCCTTTAAGGATACATGCAATCTTGTCGGCTTCAAAAATTCGAAATTTGTTTTTCTTCAGCTTTTTTTATCATTCTGTGTAGAATATTATGGTAAAAGGATTTTTGGAAGTTTTTAAAAATAGCGAAGTTATAAGACTCCAAACGACTGCATGTCATGTCAAGCAAGAAGTGTCATTTCTGGCGGGAAAAGATTTCGGTTTGATTTCTTGTCGTTAAACGCGACTTTTTACGTTTACTTATTGAAATAATTTTAGAAAAAATATCTTGGCGTATATTTTTACGTAAAATGAGAGCGTCAATTCTGTAATATGGACCATTGTTCCAAAGACATTTTGTGGCAAAAAAAATAGTCCACATAGCGACATTTGTCGATGCTAGTATTTTTAACGATAGCTACAAAAATATTTTATTAACCTTTTCGCTACTGTTAGCACCTATAGGCACTTTCAAAATTTCCTCACACTCCTTTGTTACTGCTTTTTTATCATAATTTAATCTGTAATTTTATCCTCTGCGCACTCCCGTTTTAATTACCGAAACAAACTTGAAATTTGGACACCTTTAGAAACAATCTAACAAATTTTGCGTCTGCGAATTGAACATCTACCTTTCGCTATGCACTTTATGCGCTAAAATCTGCCGTAACGAAAGGGTTAATGATGAAACTTGTGAATTTGAAGATTGATAATAGAGAGTACAATATTTGTAAGAAAATAAACGAACGTTGGTTAATGGAACAGGCTCAACTAAATTCGAAAGAAGCTCGACAACTGTTAAAGAAAACTAAAGGACAAGCAGTTGACAAATTCTTCGAAGTAGAAGGGTCACTTTATGGCCCCAGAGTTGCAGATTAAGGGTAACTTTGTAAAAATATTCGTTTATTTCAGAAAAAGATTAATTTGAAACTTTAAACGCGTTCTTCTCGAAACTGTGTTTTCAGGCGGCAGCAGATCTCCGAAACTTTTCATCCATTCAACTTGAAATTCCTACACATTGTTCTCCATAGAATAATCTACAATATCGCGTAAGACTTTTTTGATATCTTAATTTGTTGAATTTTTACGAACGTTTAAATTTTATTTTCATCCGTGAAACAAAATTTGATGTTTAACAAACTGCCATTTTCTTATTTTCCAAAATGATCGAAAAATCGTACGTTATATTGGAGATAATCTATTTTTCTTTAAGCTGACTGAAAAACTTTTTATTTTTTCTATTCCAAACACATCTGTCGGTGGATACAAACGAACAAGGTTTTACTAGACACGAAGTTAAATTACGTTATACAACTCTACCATTTTCTTATTTTCCAAAATGATCGAAAAATCGTACGTTATATTGGAGATAATCTATTTTTCTTTAAGCTGACTGAAAAACTTTTTATTTTTTCTATTCCAAACACATCTGTCGGTGGATACAAACGAACAAGGTTTTACTAGACACGAAGTTAAATTATGTTATACAATTCTTCCATTTTGTACTTTTACACAGTAAAAAAAAAAAAATGGAAATAGAGCTAAGATGTTGCTTAAAGACCCTTATAAAAATCTCGGTTTTTTGCTGAATATTTATAGGCGAAAAATAAAATGTGAGATTCGTTCGAATTTTTTAAACTTCCAGGGTTGCATATTCCCTTAAAAAAGAATTCGGTTAGCTTCGACTGCTTTTCGATTGCCAATCTTTCCACTCCCGGTGAACGAGATTGCGAAGAGATAACAGGGACTGTATGCCGTTCGCATCTGTAATTCGTGATTCGGTTAGAGTTTCGCTGCACCGCCGTTGCCCGATCACAGGTGAACGAAAATAATCAAGTCGAGTGGCTGAAAGATAATTGCAATGCTGGATTTTGCGTGGCTCTCATTGAAATGCTGCGAATTCGTTTGAAGCACGATTACCGCGGATCACGGTACCCCGATTAACCTAATCGTTCCGTGATTTCATCAGGATTAGGCACTTTAATCACTTTGGAGGAGCGATTCGCTAAAAGTCCTGATTAAAACTAACGTTCGAAACGTGGCGAACGGTTAGGTTAGGAAAATCAGCGGGCCCTTTGAAATATTTAAAGCTCAACGCGACGGTAAATTGATTCGAAAAACACGAATGCACCTGCGTGTCTAGTCTGTCGAAAAACGAAACGTAAATCCTGCGCTAAAAATAAGAAAAAAACAAAAATAACTTCACACTATTGCATCGATGTAGTAACACTGATGCTTCATATGGTTTCCAACCGGTGTTTCGTGAAACACTGGTGTTCTATAAACATTTCACAAGTGTTCCGCGGATTTAGTCGCGAATCAGAAGTGTACGACAGTATTCGAACGACCGAATATCAAAAAATTGAAATTATAAAATTTTCATAAATAAATTCATATTTTTTGTGGACACAAAATGATCATTCTTTGGAAAAAGAGAGCAGAAGAAAATAATCTCAGTATGTTTCCATCCGTACATAACAATAGTATCGATTGTGTTTCCTTGATATCGAAACATTCAACAATATTAGACAACAACGTAAGAAAATATTTTCCCTCTCTCGACCCGGACAAATATGACTGGGTTAGGAATCCATTTTTTCTTTTTTAAAGAATTATATAATAATTCTGAATTTAGTGTCTCAGAGGAAGAGGAGTTTATATCCTTATCATCTGACCGCACCTTGAAAATTAAACACACTGAAACGAATCTTCATGAATTCTGGATATCAGTCCAATAAGAATATCCACTGATATAAAAAAAAAAAACCATAAAAATTTTAGTATGTTTTTCAACTTCATATTTAAGTAAAGTAGGGTTTTCCACATTAACCAATATAAAATCGAAAAAAAGGGAAAGACTGACAAATTTAGAGGAAGAAATAAGGGTGGCATTGTCTTGTATACGTAGAATATAGAAGAAATATGTAAAAAAACATCAGGCATAAATTTCCCATTAAAGATATTTAGGTATCTTCTTTTTCTGTTTCAAAAATGGCGTTAATAATATAAGTATAAGTAGCGATTTTGAATTATAACTGAATTATAATTCTAATAAAATAACTGATGACAAGCTTATGTATTTCATATTAACATAAGTAAATGTTCTGCTAAAGAAAATTGCTCACAAAAGCGTTTTGCACCCTAGAAAAGGTTGGAAACCACTGCTCTATCGACATGTGGTCGGAAACAAGCTTCTCAGTAACAACCGGTTTAAAATAATGGAAAGAAAGATACTCCCTCTGTCCCATAATAATAGTAGCAATTGACGAATTTAATTTGTCCCATAATAATAGTAGCAAAAGAAAAGAAATATAGAACGCAACATTTATTATCAAAAAACTAGATTAAATTAAAGAATAAATTAAAAATATTACTCCTAATATTTAGTTTGAGTGTTCAGATAGTTTCTGAATTTTTCAATAATTTCGTTGCTGCATTTTAAACTTGTAGGTAGAATCTCTTGACTGCGAAGACAAAATTCTACGCGATCTTTCTTATTCTTTTCTGTAAGAAATGGTTCAATGGTGCTTGAAACTCGTTTTATGAATTTTTCTTTTCTCAAAATTCGGAATAACGTAGATTTGGGAACTTCAATGGCGTGAACTGGTGATCTTATGGTGCCTCTTCTGCTAAGAGGAATATGTCCAAGTTTTTCAACCTTTTCTCCATAATCTTTGCATTTACGTCCACAGTTTTGTTTTTTCAAAGAATCAACATTAGCATAAGATTCACCTTGACAATTATTTTCGGAAGCACGTTTCCAAATTCTTGATACGATCGTTCTGTTGCACTTCAATTGTTTTGCACCTTTTTCTTTTGATGCATCGAGAACTAGACAATAGCAATCCGATCTTTACTCGAAAATTCTCATTTTTTCATCTTACTTTTACAATAGGTTGATATTCAACCGAAATAAAACAATTGATTTCGATCAGCGTAAGAAATTAGAAAAATAGTCATAATTCGTAATAATTAGGTAAACCTAAAAATTGAAAGATGTATTGAAACAAATGACAGATGTCACGAGACATTGATTTCGATTGAAAATTTTTCGCTACAACATAACTTACAGCTGCATTCGCCACTAATTCCCGTTTAAATATTCACTTGCTACTATTATTATGTGACAGAGGGAGTAGATTTTAATTCGTTGATTTCGTTGTTGGTCAAACAACACGATCGAAATAAAATCGTCAGCGAGCAAGGATTTTTAATCGCGTAAGAAAGAAAGAAAATCGATACATAAAGCTAGAAGGAAGAAATGGACGGTACGAGGTCCGCTATAATTCTCCTTTCTTCAATAACGATCCAGCAACTGTCAGCGGCAAGGATTTTACGAGGCCGCGGATATGGTTCGGGACGTTCGGTCGCGAACCAAGTTTTTCCAAGTTCTCTTGTCCCGCTTCCGCCAACTTGGCGAAATTACTCCGTTCCCTAGGCGCGAATTATACGAGCTCTTACCTATCCGTGGAGCGAAATTAACTCGGCGATTGTCGTCGCGTCTGGAAGCATAGAGACAAAGAGAGAGAGAGAGAGAGAGAGAGAGAAGGGGAGTTAGGGAGAAAGAGGTTGGGTTATCGAGACACTTTCGAACGCGACAGGCGAAATTGAACTTTTCCGACAGACTGCGTTCGAATGATCCGCGGCGGTGCACGCGAGAAGGTGATCGAATAATGGCAGTCTCCTCTTCAAGAGAGACACCGCGACATTGGTGTATTTAAAATGGCGTAGGAAAATTCACCTCTCTCTCTCTCTCTCTCTCTAATTCTAACTCTCAATCTCTTTCCCTTTTCGGTCTTCTTAATAAACAGCGAGGCACCGCAAAGTTCGTGTTCACCGAGATATGGCCACTTTAAGTTTTACCGGTGTCTCGTTTCATCGAAAAGTGGCTCTTTGCGAATGAGAAGACGTGAAATTCTGGGCGTTTCCTTAAGCGGAGCCGGAGAATTTATATCGGCCGGAGTGGTTCGGGGGCAATAAAAAAGGCTTAATAATCGCGGGCCGAGCAACTTCTTGTTTCCGAGATACGAGACCGTCTTAAATTTCGCGAAACTCGTCGAGAACCGCTTATGCGCGGCTGCAAGCCGTTCCCTTCGTTTATCTCGCGACGTACCGCGCGCGTTTAACGTCGACCGTTTTCTGTACCTAGCAAATTCACTTAGCAGTTTCGTCCTCGTTGTCTCTCTCTCTCTCTGCCGGCGAATTTAGGAAAGCTCCGCGTTTCATCGCGTGCAGAAATTTCGAATTTGCGAGAATGTTCGGTGCCCGAGAGGGATTAAACGAAACAGAGATCAGAGCGGTAGTTTATAAAAGTATCTAATAAAAGAACGTTACGCCGTTCGTTGAAAATAACAGAAATAATGGAGAATGTACGTACCTGGAGTACCTGGCGCACTCGTAAACTATTTCGGGAGCGGCGTTCGGCGCCTTTATTCGTGGATAGTTGCAGCGTCGAAAGGAACTAAAGTACGCATCCGCCTTTCCCAGCAGTCGTCCCTGAAACACACAGTGCGCACCACGCGCGTGCAGACATTGAGAGAGTGAAGAGTATGAGAGAAAAGAATAGAACACGTGAAAAACTGAGCGAGAGTAGCAGAGAGAGACCGCGAAAGAGACTAGGCCCGGGAAAAAGAGTCAGAGCATGAGAGAGAGAACGCGAGAGAGAGGCAAGCGTGAGATTCAGAGCGAGAGAAACTCAGAATGCGAGAGAGAGAGAGACAGCGAGAGAGTGAACGTGAGAGAGAGGCAAAGCGTCAGAGATTCAGAGCGTGAGAGATTCAGATCGAGAGAAAGTCAGAGCGTGAGAGAGAGAACGCGAGAGAGAAACAAAGCGTGAAAGATTCAGAGCGTGAGAGGGAGAGATAGAGAGAGTCAGAACGCGAGAGAGAAGGAAAGCGTGAGATTCAGAGCGAGAGAAACTCAGAATGCGAGAGAGAGAGAGAGAGAGAGAGAAAGAGAGACAGCGAGAGAGAGAACGTGAGAGAGAGACAAAGCGTCAGAGATTCAGAGCATGAGAGATTCAGACCGAGAGAAAGTCAAAGCGTGAGAGAAATAAAGCGTGAAAGATTCAGAGCGTGAGAGAGAGAGAGAGAGAGAGAGATAGAGAGACTCAGAGTGTGAGAGACAGAACGTGAGAGAGAAGGAAAGCGCGAGGGATTCATTACGAGAGAAACTCAGAACGCGAGAGAGAGAGAGAGAGAGGCAAAGCGTAAGAGATTCAGAGAGCGAGAGAAACTCAAAACGATACAGAGAGAGACAGAGGAGGGAAGAGCGCACATCGCGAGACGCTTTTCACGGATTTCCACCAAGAGCGGAGAGACTAAAGAGCGAGTGGCCAAGGTTAAACATCCCCTCGGAATATATTGCTAGTTTCGCGGCGGAAGCTGTTGCCCTGGGTGTATTTTCGTCTGCACTCGGCTCGCCACGTTCCGAAACCGAGTTAAAAGTTCGCTCGACGACCGATTCGAGTCAAAGTCGAGAGAAAGTAACGAGATTCAACGAGGTGTTTTCGTTGAATTTCACCGTGAATCGGAGCTGTGGTTTTCTCCCGTGCATTTTCCAAAGGGTTTTTCCAAGTCGAGCTGGTGGTGCACAGCTCGAAGGAAGAACCGAGAGGATCGTTACTCTTTACATAGATGGTTTTCGCGATGCTTTTGTATTAGAACTCGATTCACGAGAAAAACCGTTGATCCGGTGCCAAGTTGTTTCTTCGTTCGAGAGATTCGGGTTTTGCGCCTCTGTCCTGCGCGGACGCGCTGTATAAACTCGCCTCGCCTCTCCGTGCCACGATTCGCAGTAGAATAAGTGGTTAAAAGTCGGACAGGATTTCCTGGGATATTATTCTTCGCGGGAAATTCGATTGTTCGTTGGAAAGCGGCCGATCGAGAAGCGAATTCGCCTCTCTATCAAACGACAGGAATGGGGATGAAGGTAATTTTCGCGAGAATTTCAAGGAATGGAACGAGTCGCGCTAGCGAGGACGAGAGGAGATAGTGTTTTCCCACGAAGAGGAGAGAGGTACGAAACGAGATCTCTTTTAACCCTGTGCCTCGCGAGATTTCTCCTTAAATGAACGGATCCAACGTTCGCTTGCTGCTGTTGCTGCTTCTTGGGGCCATGTAGACGTAGTACACGAACGAAGAAACTAGCGAGAGAGCAAGCAAGCGAGTGAGCGCAGGAAGGCAAATGTAAATTCACTTATGCATTTATTCATCCCGCTACTCGAGTATTTTCAAAGCCATTTAGAGGCCCCTTCTGCGTTCCGTTGCCTTCAGAGAAGGATATACATATACGTTTCGAAGGGACACTCGTGCACGGACGGTGACGTCGAAATTATTCATCGGCTGTTTTTACGTCCGTTTCCAACCCGTCTCGTCGCGTCGCGTCGCGTCCTTAATGACGAGCACTTTGTAGAAACGAGTAATTTAATGAAGCGTCTCATATTTCGAATTTCTGATTTCACTCTGCCATTTCAATCCGCCCCTGCTTCGAGGACTTTCAGTCGAAAGCAACGCATCCTTTTACGAGATGCCAACTGCAAAAATGGACGAGACCTCGATACAGAACGTTTTCCCCGTCTGTTTTTCCAGGGAAACGTATGCGTGGATATTGGTCAAAGAATGCGGAAAGTATTTTACTACTCCACATGTTACATGGTTCACAAAGCCCGCGAAATTTCGTTCGAAAGCTCGGAGGGAAAGTGTATACAGTGACTCTAGTGTTAACATTCGGACACCCTTTGAATAACTTTTTTAAAATTATACCAAACGATACGAGTGGTTTAAGGTGTTAGATGAATTAGGTCACTAAATGACGTGTAGAAGAATTTTTGAAAATGGTCAGAATTGTAGTTGTACGTAGTATCATGGATCAGTAAAAATATGCAGAGATAAAAATAGAAAGCAAAATTTCATTATACTTTTATGTGTAATACGACGAGTTGGATAGATTTTTTAAATTTATGATTTATAATCAATTTCAAGTTACGTTATAAATATCATTTTATTGTACGAATAAATTTCTCGTAATTTTAGTTTACGTAAAAAAGAGAAATTGTAGTTACTCGTAAAAAAGACACAAGTGTTATTGAAAAAAATCATTTAAAAAGAAAATTTCCCTCCGATTCAGCTCTGAAAACTACATTAATTACGTCACAAATATTGTTTACATCACAATAACTCGCAGAGATATCTATATATCAGCAAAAATAGTATCAATAAATGGAATTATTTCCAATAATTGTCGGATACATATAAATAAGAATTTTCATAATCTTACAAAAAAGTTTGAAATTTAATTTAAAATAGAAATTTTAGTCATTTTGACCGATTAGTATATTTAGTGTTAACCCTTTGGGTACTTCTTTATTTGAAAAGATTTTTTGCGTTTGAAACAGATACAATTTGCTGATGCACGGAACAGTACCTAAAGGCAGTAGATTTTGTGCGAGAATTCATTTATTTCAACAATACGATATCCATAGTAATTAGAATTGTAAAACACCTACAAATTTCTAAAAGAAACAATATGAAAATAAATAAATTCAAGGAATCACAAATTCAAATTACCAATATTTCTGGTGTGATATTTTTCAAAGCAAGTGGAGTTAAATGCAGTGATACTTGGCATTGTTTGCACTGTCAGGTAATTTCTTCCTTAATTTTCTTTCCTTTTTCCCTAATTTTTCACTTTTTTCACATTGTTTGCACTGTCAGGTAATCTCTTCCTTAATTTTCTTTCCTTTTTCCCTAATTTCTCACTTTGTAATTCACTATAGTCGTCAATTGTCAACGATCATTAAGAACTTTCACAATCTTACAGAAAAATTTGAAACTTAATTTAAAATAGAAATTTCACGAGCAAATATTTAAACCGGTCATTTGAACCGGTTGGTATATCCAGTGTTAATGGGAGTCGGTGTACCTAATTGACAGCAAGGAAGAGATATATACATTCCTGTGAGAAATTCGCAGAGCCAAGGATGAGGGTTGTAACTTGTTAGAGAAGTTTTTCTAAACTTGTACAAGTTGGCCACGGAAGGAACACACGGAGGAATTTGCCTGGCTCCTGTCAGAAGCCAAACACTCGAGCCCAATTTGCGAAACAAGCGTCGTTCTCCGATGGTTAGTCGAGTTAAGTGGAGGAGCCGTTTTTCTTCCCGTTGGGACGCGATCGCGAGATCACGATGACGTCGCGAGACTCTGCACCCAGCCAATTTCGTTTGCAATCTAATTCGACTGGCAGAGGAGGATGATCAGGAATGACATTGGCCAGGTAACAGCTAGCAATTCCAGCCAGCTGCAAATGTTCGCCCTCCTCCTTCTCTGACAAACATTCGTCTCGTCGTTAACCACTCGAGACTTCCTCCGCTTCTTACCGCGATTCTATCGTTCCTGGTCGTTTCACCTCGTTCTTTTACATTACTCGATGATCCAAGCTGAACGACACTCGTCGATTATCGTACCACTAAGAGGAATCGATTCGGAATCAACCGACTGAATCTGTTTTGCATCTACGGTTTAATTTCGCAACGAACGAATCACGCTGAGTTCGTTGCTCGTGTTGAGCGAAGTCGTTCGAGTTTGTAATATAGCGAAGTGTTGTTTTCGTGTGTATAATAACAAGTAAAACTTGTGTTTGATCGACTATGTAGAGAATCACGAGAGAAATATGGACACCGTGATAATTAGTTGCTTCACTCTCTCAACTTTCTTCATCTTACACAAATTTTGACTGTTTCTGCTTATTATTAGTGTCGATTGAACAGTTTTAACACTTTGACGTCAGCACGTGTTGTGGAAAATCTTTCGTCTGTCGTTGGGATTTCGCGAGATCATTCATATCGTAATTAGAATGCATCGTATTAAAACATGAAAATTTCAACGACTCTTGCTTGATTCTGTCACGCGATTTACACGAAATCCTGAAGATACGTATAAATCAATGTAAGCATTTTTATTGCAATAGAAATATTTTTACGAGGCACCAATGTGGTGCCACCGGACGACATAGTGTTGTAGCCACGCCATTAAAAATGCGTTTGCCCTCCGCCAAGGCCGTACGAGTCTGGCTATGGTCAGTTCTCGCATCTGGTAGCCAGATTTGTACGGATCAGGCTTTTTCCCTGAAAAGCCAACTTTCTACTGAAAGTGATATTTCTACAGGTTGCTCCCTGTTCTTGTCTAAGGATAGGGGCATAAAAACCGAAAAACCGACGAAAGCCGGGACAGAGTGACAAGCGACGATCGGCAAAACGTCGTGCTGCTCGATCGTTCACCTCACAGCGTTAGTCTATTTTATTGTATTATATTTGTTAGGTTTTCTTAGTAACGGTTTATGGCACGATCGCAAAAACAGGCCGTTTTTGAGCTTAGGATTTAATTTATTATTTTTATGCTTTAACGTCCATCCTAGCGAAGGCCGGTAGAATTCCTTAATTAGAGTTTTTAGCCATTCGTACCTTTCGCGCTCAATAGCTTAAGAACATGCCATAAACCACGGGTTTCCGAAGGGTACATCTGTCTGTAACGGTTCGCTAGCCGATGAGTCACCCAGGGGAATTTCCCGAATTATTATAAACATTTGGCTACCCCTTAGAATCATCTCCCACTCCACCAGGGAAAGGCGCGCTAAGGGCGCACTGGAAGGAGTTGGCGAGAAAATTAGGCACGCTGATTGGCGATGAATATTAGAAAATATTCACCAATCAGCGTACTTTTAACCCTTTGACTGCGGCGCGCTCTCGGACGAATCCATCGATATAGACGGCGCGTTTTTCGCTTGTCGGTCGCCGCGACTAGTTGTCCACTGACTAGTTGACACTGACAGTGACCAAAACAGTACCCGGAAATTTGATGTTATTCTAAGGGTTTAAAAAATAATCATGGCAAAAAAATTAAAAATATCAATTTTTTTTATTAAATTAAGTAACTTTTTAAGCCATTTGAATTTACTTAACTTTTGTACATTCCTTCAATAATAATCGGCAAATAAATATTAAGGAAAAAATCCAAAATTTATAATGTAATCAATGCACGAAGAGATTATACTAGAGCGTAATGTAGAAGAGCAGTGCAATATAAAGGCAATTTATTGAATAATATTGAGACAATTGCCGATATTTAGTTGCTATGTTACATAAGACAACAAATTCCATGTTGAATCAACTGGTAAAACAGTAATAAAATTGTTACCGCTAAAAAATACAGAGGGCGTATATATACGCCTTTCGTATATATTGATGGACTTGCGAGGGCGTATATATACGCCTTTAGCAGTCAAAGGGTTAATCAAACGCTTCCGAGGGCTAAAACAAGCACTCGAAAGACGAGCAGTTGAGAAACAGTCACCGTAAAGAAACCATCTATCAGTAAAAGCGACCATTCAGTCTTACACAAAATAAATTACACAAAGTTAGAAAGGCAACAAGCATTTGTCAATCATTCAGTTGGCTCAGTACGGCAGTACACACGAGCTACATCAAATTCATATTAACAATATTTGTCACTATTATATGTATCACTGGTACTTGCGCTAGCAAAATATTATTCCTCGATCTGCGTCGAATTAAAACGAGGTTGAAAGTGTACCGAATACGGCTTTATTAACCCCTGCCTTCTCCTATCACTTCTTCTCAGTGTTAATGTGAAGTTACTCACGTTACGGAGGTAAACTTCGTGAAATACATTCGATCCCTATCTTATAATACTTGTGACATAGTTTTTATGGTATCACGTATATTTAACAGTACGGTCGACTTTTCAATTTTGAAAATTTTACTGAAAAATTACTGTATTTGTCTGGAACAAATATTACCAGAAAGGATTTTTCATTTCAATTAGCAGAGGAACTTTCTACTGGATATGAAGGTTCATCCGAACCAGAAAACCCGAATGAACTGCTAACGGTAGGTGCAGACGAAAATGTTGTCAAATCGGATTTTGCAAGCAAAACAAAGCCACGAATATCTGTGCTGGTTGTAAAAAATACAAAAATGTACACAAAAAGAAATTCTAAAAATTTCACTAAGGAAAGTTAACAATTAAATTACTATTACTACCATTTATCATATTGTGTATAAAAATCTAAGTGAAAAATATAATTTTTTCTTTTCCTTTATATTTTTATTTTTAATTAATCGTTTTTTATATATCAATTTAGAAATATTGAAATCTTTGTTTACATTTTAATTAATGTAAAACTATAAATAAAAAATAAACATTTAATCCTAAATAATAAATCTTTTACTTTAAAACACGACAATGTCAAAATGACCGGTTGGTAAAGATAGGTATATATCAATTCTTAGTATATTTAGTGTTGACTAATAATACAAATAGAAGACACTCTATTACAACACATGTTCAAAATGACCACCGTTACATTTAATACAAGCATTAAGACGCTTTTCAAAGTTTTCGACGATGTTCACACAGTCTTCCACGTCAAGATTTCCCTCGAACCTTCTTAAGTTGTTCGAATATAGTGTATTTTTGAATGGGAGAGCTTTTGCTGCAGAATTGACTTTTTAATTAACTAATAGTACAATAGAAGGCAATTTATTAGAACATATGTTTAAAAAATAACCATCTTTACGTTTAACCCTCTGCTGTATAGTAGACTCGAGTCAGACTCGTGGCACAGATTCTGATTAAGATTCAAGAGAAACAATTATATTAATAATAAACATCAATTTTAATTCCACCTTCTTTTATAATATATAACACTGAGAATAGCCAATTGTGATTAAACTGTAATACACTAGCATTTTTTGAGTAAAATGGTAGGAAAACAGTAAATAGCTGATGCTTAACCCCTTGCCTTACTATTTCTGAGGCATTAAGTATATTAACCTCAGCTATTCACTGTTTCAAAACACCTTTATATAAAAAGAAGTTAGGATATTATAAATGATTTGTATTTGGCGATCCTCGGTTTTAAATTTGAGCTGAGATTTGTGCAAAAGTAGAAATTTAATAGGTATATAATTTTTCTTTTCCCATATCTTGATCATAATCTACACTACGAGTGTGACTCGTCATTGTAAGGCAAGGGGTTAAATGTATAATCAGCAAAAGAAATCATAGTTCAAGGGGTTAAAATAGGATTTCGTATATGTAAAACGCTCCGTTGTAAAAATCTGTCAGAGTTTCTGGTAAACAATGGTAGAGAAACAGGCGGAGCGTTAAAGATTAAGTTGACAAGCGTTGTTCCAGCAAAAGTTCGTTTTACAACGGAGCAGAATCTGTTGATTGTAATATGCGAAAGACGAGAAGAAACGGGACGATTTTCGATTATTATTCCATGCATATCGCGTGTCGCATTTACATTTCATTCGAATCCATGGATCCGCGTGACCCTTGCTACGAATGCTGGCGTTGATCATTAAACTTTTGCCAATGAAAATCGTAGGACAAAGGAAACGCGTGCACTTGTTGAATTCATTGCGGCTCGTCTAAACGGTTCGTTACATATCGCAACTGTGTATGTTGACTGCGCGCGCGTGAGAGAGAGAGAGAGAGAGAGAGAGAGAGAGAGAGAGAGAGAGAGAGAGAGAGACGGTCTAAACAGCTTTATGCAAAACTCGTAATTCGCCAATTTCGGAACTCATCAGTATGCTAATGTCTGGCTGGCGCAGCACGTATCGTCTAGTCGCGTTCCTCCGGCCTTTGGCTTTCGGTCCAGCGGCCAGCAAGACTCTGAATCGGAAATACTCGGAAATCCGCGGGCGAACCGACGCGACGGAAGCGGAGGAGGAACGGTTTCGCTCGTTTCAGAATAATTTTCCACCGGATCCCATCCGTTTCACCGTTCAAATGAAAGTATTCATTCCACGAATTCCTTCGTTTGTTCCTTCAATTTGTCAGATTACCGGACGATCGAAACTTTCCGAAACGGGAATCGAATTAAGTCGTGATAATTCGTACGCAGCGATGCTCGACGAATGAAACTGTGATATTTCATCGAAATATATGCCGGCCGGCGTGTAAACGGATCACACTTAATTACGCAGGGAAAATCAACAGTTAATGGGGAGAATTAGCGAACCGTTTACGATGGAAACGAAAGGGGAACGAAGAGGAGTGTTAGAGAGAGGTTAGGTTAACGAGGTTCGACGGGAAGTCTTGAATTTCGTCGCGTTCCCAAGTTTCGCCGTTTCGTTTGCCGCGCAGGAGTCAGAAGACGAAAGGAAAGTTGCCCGCTATTTAACTGCAACGAGTAATAGCTGGGGGAAGTTGGTCACGTTACACGTGTAAACTTCGTCCCATGGGGAACGAGCATTTATCGTATTCGTTCAATGTGTTACCGCACTTACCTACTTTTGTCGGTACGCGATGCGTCAGCGATACGTCACGTTATAGATGCGTGTGATTTATCGACCGCGTGTTTAGCCCTTTGCCCCATTAATCTTCGTATCTTGTATATACGAGGCGTTTTTAAGTGGAATTCATGTTTATATCAAGTACAGGGTGTCATAAAAGAAGCGCTTGTTACGGAGCAGGCCGTAACGGTAGATATCGTCTTTATTAATCGTTTATATCGAAGCAATGTACGTCTTTACAAAATGAGATGATAAAATTATAATGGACTCTCCTTGTTTCTTGCTAGGAAAAACAACACACTCGTTCTCTAGGTTACCGTCGTTATTTTCCTCCGGAAAAACACGAGACGGCCTTCGCTCCCCGAGTATCCACCATTCGCTTGTGACTTGACCACACTACCACATCCACACATTACGATACATTTATTCCTTAGCACTCTCAATAATGTGAACGCACTAACAATAATAACGATGATAATAGTAATAATAACAATAATAACGATAATGATGATAATAATAATAGTAATAATAATAATAATAATAATAATTATGATGATGATGATGTAGCGTACAACTAGTGCGCACCAATAGAGACTAAGTTATACCCAAACCCGCGCCAATAGTAAATAACATTAGCACGCACCAATAGGGTGCAAGCACAATTAATATTAGTTACCTGATACATATATTGAAAGGGCACTCTTCACGGTCCGCGCCCGGAAAAAGGGCGTATATAAGGACGCCCGAAAAAAGGTAAAATCAGGTAGTTCAGAACAGCGACTGAGGAAACTCGGTACTCGAGTTAAACTAAGCATTTACCAGAACTCTGTAAAAACGAATAAATCTTGTTCAACACAATATTACACGCTTACGATTGGTGTGTGGTTTGAGAACCGACGAACCCACAATGATAATGATGTAACGTGTGGGGAAATGGCTGTGTGTTAGTAACACGCTACCATTTTATTTTTCTAAATAAAATTTCAATAAAATAAGATAATTACAATTGTAGCGTATAACTAGTGCGCGCCAATAGCAAATAATATTAGCACGCACCAATAGGGTGCGAGCGCAATTAATAAATTAGGTACCTGAAGCATGTACCGAAAGGGCACTCTTCACGGTCCGCGCTCGGGAAAAGGGCGTATATAAGGACGGCCGAAAAAAGGTAAAAACAGCGAACTGAGGGAACTCAGTACTCGAGTTAAACTAAACATTTACCAGCGAACTCTGTAACGACGAATAAATCTTGTTCAACACAACATTGCAAGCTTACGATTGGTGTGTGGTTTGAGAAGCAACGAACCCACACAATTCACAATTATGTGGGTAATATGACATCCGCCAAATGGCTTCATCTAGCTGCTTTACAAATGCGTGCTCTTTCAACAACATTTTTCACAACATTTTCACATGTTTCTTGTGTTATAAAGAAATATTCAGGTTACCACACAGATGGGAAAAGGTTATACAACAAAACGGTGCATATCTCGTTAATTAGATAAGTCTGATATTAAAATAACCAAATTTTATATTCTTGTGAATCAAATTCAATGGGTTGAATATTTTCATGTTATTGAAAATATCTGTACACAATTTACTTAATGTTATGAGAGACAGATTGTGAATAAACGAGGAGTTAAAAAAAATATTCTTGTGAAGGAATGCGAACAGATTATTTAGACAACTTAATATATAATTTCCTCCTCTGTTAATCCACTTCTGGTTACGTTCATATTTGTCGCAGAGAAACATCAGAAACATCTGAAAAATTTGTCATCTGGAATACCTTTGAAAATCGTTGTCAATTTACTTTTCATTGCTTCCACATCTTCGAAACGAGTTTCTTTCATGGGTAATTTCAATTTTGGAAACAGGAAATAGTCGGCTGGAGCCAGATCCGGTGAATAGGAAGGTTGTCAGAACCGTGACAGATTTTTTAGATAAAAAGGAAGAGAAAGTTAGAGACGTGTGAGACGAAGCGTTGTCGTATAACAGAAAAAATTGATTGGACTGGTACAATTCTGCTCTGATTCGTCGAATCTGCTTTAGAAGTCGATCCATTACTTTTCGATCAAATTTTCAACTCCTCTGACAACATTTCAATAATTATACGGCGGTATTTCATGAGAAGCACACGCGCTCGTTCTATTAGGTTGTCCCAAAAGTTCTTTTCGTTATATTCGTGCACTCCTTTTCCTGACAGCGTTTCGAGTAAACATGCAGTCCAATATGTTTAAAATCGAACTCATAGTCTTTAGTTGTCTTCTAGCTTTCCAACAGTATGTTTCTTTTTTGTAACATGTGACGTTGTGTTGCTTTATAAAAGGCAATAGTACTCGAAATATTGCAAATTAGATTTACGCGGTCTATTCAAACGATTCATAATCAATGCAGAAAGTTTAGAGTCGGAAATTTTAAATGAAATGAAAAAATACCTTGAGCAATATTTTGTTAGAAAAACCATAGCAATTTTGGAAAAATCGCATCATAAGTCTTCCGAAGTGAACGAGAATAATGAAAAATTGGTATTCTATAGAATTACACTAAAAATAAACGATTCTACATCTCATGTCTAACAATAAAGCGAAAGGAACTTTTGAGACAACCTAATACATTTTTGTCCATTTTGCTTGTCGACGAACATTTTTCTCTTGGATCGTCTTCCAGCTCTTCATGCTCGTAAGCATTCTTAAAACGCGTATACTACTCAAATAACTGCGTACGACCAAGAGAACCATTTCCGTACGCATTTTACATCGTTTGGTATGTTTCTTTAGGACTTTCTCCACTTAAAAAGCAAAACTATATCGCAGCTCTTTGTTCCATCGCGAAAACTGTGACAACGAAACGAAACTGACAAATTTCGAACGCGCTCCGCAGAAAAACGATTAAATGCTTTGAAGTTAAACGAAGCTGGCAAATAAAAGATCTACAGTAACTGAATTTAAATTTAATACGAAAATGTCGCCACTGGAATCTGTTATATAGTATCAATCCAGGAACTTTTTTAATAGATTATGTAGCACGGTAATTAATTTCGAAAAAAATGACGTGTTTTGAGAATCCGTGTTAGATTAATTCGATAATAACCGAAAGCAGCGTTTATAGGATTTCGTATTTTTCATCCAAAATCTATCTCTCACATCCTTGTTTCCTTCTGTTTATTTGTCTATTCGTAGTTTGACAAGATAGACGTGAATACGTTTTTCATTATGCTTCGGTATTGTCGTCGCAATAAAAAAAAAAAAAAGAAAAAAAGGATCAGCAGAAGATATTGGGTACATCCAATTGTAAAAGACAGGTATCGATTGGATTTCTATCGCATTCTCATGTTTCAAGCTATATTGAATCCATCAATTCATATGTTTCAGAGTTCATCGATATCTTTTTTTCTTTTTTTTCAAATGGAACCACATATTTTTTCGTTTATATTTTTATGGCGGATAGAATGACAAATTCAATCGCCTAAATGATATATCGGTTCATTCATTTGATATCAAAATGTTTACATTTTACTTATATTCAGTTGCCGGATAAGTCTTAAATCTTTTTTTAAATATGAATTATAGACTTTATTTCAACAGTTTGCGATATTGCAATTAAACCAAATATGCAACATTTTGTTCAATTATCTTCTATCATCTATCAGGTAGTTTTACATTATTCCATCCGTGTAAAATTACGAGAAAATTTCCGAAACACTCATAGACGTCAACAGTAATGAAATTAACTCTGCGAAAATTGGCAGAGAGATGCAGCATTCTAATAACATCGTAATAAGCGTACGTTTCAATATGAATTCATCAAGCGGGAAAGAAGACTGTGGGAAGTTGATACAGAGGCAGTTTGGCACAGTAAAAATCAGTTTAATTATAAAATTCAAAAAAACATCGAAAATTTTCGCAATCATTTATCATTTATCAAAATCACCCGTGAGATAATATATTTTAATCGTTGCAATATTTCATTTTTTTGAACTTTGTATACAAATTGATATCCCTGTATCAACTTTCCCTACTTATTTCATAAAGTTAAGAAATATTACTGTATCTTGAGACCAGATGAGCAGAAGGATACATTATTTAGACGGTTGAAGTCCTCATTCTATTTCAATTTGACACAATGGTAAAATATGAACGAAATAAAAAGATGAATAGTTAATTTTGTAAATTCTTTTATTGAGCGTAAGGAAATAAACATTACACTGTACACTATAGACATTTGCATCTTGCTGTTTATCACACATATAATAACGAGTTCGTTTTTTCGTTGGAGTTGCATGTTTCAAATGATAATTAGAAGACGTCGCTTTGATCGATGTATATTGCATATTCTACGTAACTGGCGAACGATTAAGAATGTGAAGAATATGTATGTATCGTTCTATGTATGATTGCATAGAATATATAATGTCATTTACAGCTCTGAAGTTATTTACTATATATATAGTAATGTTATTTATATATTTAGAAGTATTGTTTACCAATAAAAGTGCGAAATATATATTCCATTAAAAAAAAAGAAAAAAGGAAATGAAAGTGTAACGCTAGGGTTACAATATACGTAAAGCAAGTCTTTATTTATCGACAGTTTAATATAATTTGAGCACGTGTCGTGTGTTCGCTAGGAAACTGAGAACTTCTTTTTTTTTTCTCATTTGCACTCCTTCTTATATATTGTTTTACATAGGCGTTCTTTCGGGTAGAGATTGTCTTCGTTAAAAACCATTTCCATTGGTTTTTTGAGAAGCTTTTGGAAGCTCCACCTTCGCTACTTTTCTGGCAGAGAGATGGAAAACTTGGGTTTTCCCTTAGACTCGTGAATTAGTCACCACGTGCTTGTTTTCACTTCAGAAACGTTTGGTAGCGAGCCATGGTTTATGGTAGTAGTATATTCGAGGAGCGCTGTCGTGGCCGTCACACGTTGTAAACTAATTTCAACGATTAAGGTTTTTAACTTGCAGCAGTCGTAAAATGTCGAAGGCGAAATCTTCGAGATCTGCGAGTTTATTTTACTGGAATTGTTTTTGAAATTATACTCCCTCTGTCACATAATAATAGTAGCAAGTGAATATTTAAAGAGGAATTATTGGCGAATGCAGCTGTAAACTACGTTGTAGCGCAAAATTGCGAAGCCTTCAATCAAAATCAATGTTGCACGACAACTGTCATTTATTTTGACACATTTTTCAATTTTTATGTTCACCTAATTATTACGAATTATAACTATTTTTCTAATTTCATCCGCTGATCGAAATCAATTGTTTTATTTCGATTGAATATCAACTCATTGTAAAAGTAAGATGAAAAAAAGAGAGTTTTCAAGCAAAGATCGAGTTGCGATTGTCCAGTTCTTGATACATCAAAAGAAAAAGGAAAAGTTGCAGAAAGGTGCAATTACGTTAGCTGCAAAACAATTGAAGTGCAACAGAATAATCATATCAAGTATTTGGAAACGTGCTTCCGAAAATAATTGCCAAGGTGAATCTTATGCTAACGTTGATTCTTTGAAAAAATAAAATTGTGGACGTAAATGCAAAGATTACGGAGAAAAAGTTGAAAAACTTAGACATATTCCTTTTAGCAGAAGAGGCACCATAAGATCTGCAGCTCACGCCATTGAAGTACCCAAATCTACGTTATTCCGAATTTTGAAAAAAGGAAAATCCATAAAACGAGTTTCAAGCACCATCGAACCATTTCTTCTAGAAAAGAATAAGAAAGATCGTGTCGAATTTTGTTTCGCAGCCAAGGGATCCTATCTACAAGTTTAAAACGCAGCAACGAAATTATTAAAAAATCCAGAAAGTATCTGAACACTGAAAATAAAAATTACGAGTAATATTTTTAATTTATTGTTTAATTTAATCTAGTTTTTTTGATAATAAATGTTGCGTTCTATATTTATTTTCTTTTGCTACTATTATTACGGGGCAGAGGGAGTATTACATTTTTGGAATCCGGAAGATCCCCTGCTAGTCTGGTCATAAATTAATGCTTGCTCTCGGTCTCTCTACGAGAGATATAGCTACGATACTTTGGCCTGACGGTCAAATGTGACTAACTAATTTTATAACGATAATCCTCCAGACCGAAGGTTCGTCACGCTTGCAATGCGATGCAACACACGTAAAAATGTAAAAATTCATATCGAGCATATGTTTATATAAACCTTTTCTCTCTTATTTTATCATACTGAATCTATCCTCGAAATTATACCCACATTTTCGGAAGCACTCCGTATATTCACAGAATATTCCCAGGAGCTTTAATATGCATAAAGCTGTAATTCAGAATAGAATTCGATAGGTGTTTCAAGGAGGATGCCTAAAAATTCTCGATGATTCGCGGCAATTTAATACTCGCGCGATCTTTGTCTCTTCGTTGGTTTCCAGATCGCGCTGTTTTCGTCGATTTAATCGGAAAAGTATAGGGTGTACGCGAAAATGCAGGCTGCACGAAGCAACGTAGCAGTTTCTCTCAGTTTCTTCACCCTCTCGGCCTCCATGCGTCTAGACGCGTTCGTCCCCGAGCAAAAACGACGTCGTACGGTTTTACGACTACGAAGCGAGATGCTGGCGGCTCGATGAAAGCTCGATACTATCAAAGAACATCCGGAAACGTCGACGTCTTTTTAACGCCTCCTTTCATCGAGGAGCAAGAAGCTCCTTCGCGTCGAGCAGGTGCTTTAAATAGGCGTTCCTCTTCTTTCTCCAAACTAAGTTCCTCGGGTTTCATCTGATGCCAACCGTGTGAGGAAAATGTGTGCAAACGATAGAATAATCCTGATACGAATTGTATCTTTGAATCGCTTCGATAGGGATCAATTCGGTGATTATCAGGTAATCGTGGAAAACCGATAATTCCAGCGGATAAAATAATAAAGTGTAAATTAAGCAAATATAAAGCGCGCCAATCGAAAGTCGGATTAACGGAGGATCAGCTGAAGGGATCAGTTAGTCGCTGTTAGCCGTTTTGAAATAGCTCGAGTTGTAATCTCGAATTCTCGACACGCTCGAAAGAACAATCCACCTTCCGATGTATATTAATCCATTGAAATGACCGCGTTTAATTTACGAAACACGTCGCCAGCGATATCTGGCCTGATCGTGCGGTACAGTTCACATCGCGAATTTGATATCCTCCTCCAGCTTCCCTCGCGGTCCTGCGTTCGATTTATTCTCATTCAGCGATCGCGACGTTTGTTACGCAAGCGTTAATTAACAAGTGTATCTCGTTGCGTTCGATAACCAGGTCGTCTGTACGAAATGAATCGTACCCTATTGGAAATGGGTTCTTAAACAAAAGTAAAGACTATGATTCGTTTATCTAAACTTTATTATGACGGCGTGGAAGGACGTCTTAACTGTTTGAATATTATAGAACGAGTGAGTGAAAAACCCGTAAAGGAGACCTGGAAAACGTCTGTTTATTTTCCAGAGCCTTAGGTATAAACTGCTACAGGCCTATGGACCCGATGACATCTGCTCCGTTCTATTATTCTAGCGAGCAGTGTTTGTCATTCATAACACAATTCATTTTTGCTTACTAGCTGACGGATTGTTATTATAGTCAAGATATAGCGAGGTCGTAAAATCGGTCAGGAGTGAAAGTAAACATGTTTTAGCTGCCGAAACATGGAAATTGACAGAAACACGAGCAGTTAAGGGCTTGAAACCATGGTCAGGACCGTACGAAAAATTTGTGTATCCAGCGTCAATGTATCTTGTATGATATATCGAAGAAAAAATTCTTAATCACATTACAATTTTTCTTTCTTGTTTTCTAATTTATTGAGTTCCAATAGATGTTCACAGTTTGAAAGTCGAACTGATTCTAATATATTTTCTAAAAACTGCGTACAGCTAGAACAAATTAGGGTTTTTCCGTCTGGGAGAAGCCGCTTTTAGAGGTACGAGTACAGGTAAAGGTTTTATTGAGGCTTTTAATATTTTAACACGTTGAACGCCACGTCACCCAGATCTGGGTGACGGCTATGTTTCCACAGGGGCCCCGTCACCCGTAAACGGGTGACGCTATTTTTCGTCCAATTAAAACAGGATTTTTGAGGTAATTTATAATAGTTTTATTTGTAACATAATTATGATGAGTATAAACAACAGAAAGTAACAATAAACTATAAAATAACCAAAAAAACATTATAAATATACTTATATTTGGTTTTATATAATATACTCTTTGGTTCTAAAATATTATAATATTTTATTAGTTATCAAAAATATGCAAAAAATACTGTTTGACTGACTGATTTGAAGAAACTGAAAGTTCTGAGACAACTAATGTTAGAAAAGTCCGAAAAGCGAAGGCTTGAGTGGGCCATGTGCAGTCTTTTGCTGCGTTTCCCCTTCCTAGGGATAGTTCTGCCTCAAGGCTAAGGAAGGCCATATTGTCAAGGGGGTCCTCTTGACTAGGTTTTCTCAGGAAAGGGAGAATTGTATCAGCACTCGCAAAGTACAGTTCAAAAATATAAGCTTTCACTCTGTTTTAACCGCCCACGTTTATTTCGTTATTTAACCGCTCACCACCGTTATCCTGATTATTCCTTACACTAAAGGTTCTGAGGAGACTGAAAGTTCTAGTGTAAATGCCATGAGATCTGTCATAGTGAATTTTGTCCGGAACGCTGATCGCATTTCCCACTTCGAGGCCCTTTATACCTTGTAAGTACTTTCTACAAAGTTATCTTCTAATACTCTTTCAAAAAAATAAACTGTGGTTATATTTATACGACGCATTGCATTGTATCGCTCTTCCTTATCGCGCTGTTTACACTCCCGGATTTGGGCCCCGGGAGAAACTCCACCGATTTACGCTGGGCGTTCAACGTGTTAAACACCAAATCATATGCTACCATTCATTTATTGTTAGAACCCTCAAGCAGACTGCAACGCACGGCCCTAAGTGCCGCAGCATCAATAGGTGCCGTTTCTTAAGGGCTTAATTTACGACCTCGCTATATCTTGGCCCCGGCTATAGTAACAATCTAACATACCCTTTGCGTTCGATGTGAATCGCGGAACTGATAAATTCTGCCCCTCGTTAGGTGGCAAAAAGAAAATGGAACATAACGGAAGAACATTGACGAATGTCGTCCGGCTCTTAGCTGGTGAGTTACTAGGCGACGAAACGGTTACGCGGATTCGGTTCGTTTCGAAAGGCGATAAATTCCATGGAACGGTTTATCCGTCATCGCGTCGCGTAGCGTCGTCACGCCGCAGGCGTTCTGTCACCCTCGACGCTTCGGAAACGAAGTGATTGCGAGCTAGTGCTCGACGCGTCCATCGCTTCGTCCAATTGCTTCGAGAACTCGTGAGCAAAGAGACTAACGACGATCAACGTGTCGGAAGTGAATCCGTGGATTATTATTATTATTTTTTTTTTATATTACAGGAATTAGATTTTTCCAAATTGTTAACCACTTCTATCCTAACTCCAGAGATAATCGAATATAGGAAATATCTTTGATTCGATCGGTTGTCGAAATCCGTAAGTGAAAGTCGATCGAGCGACGCTCTCCTACCGACGCAACCAGCTTCTGTCGGCGATAGAACTCGAAGAAAGAAGAATGTGTAGACGGTGTGTAACGCTCACCTGGATCCAATAGGGCAGGTAAAATCCAGAACAGGCGAGGATCGATGCCACAGTGGACAGAGTCGCCCACAACACGCACAGCAATGTCATCTCATCGGTTTAAAAGCGTCTCTCCTCTGTCTCCTCCGCCCTGCCTCCGCTGTCTCTCTCCTCTCGCCGTTATCCTGCACTCTACTCGCGCATGGTGAGCGAACGCACCGAAACTGCCGCTTAATCTCGAGCAGGGTTCGAATTTTCTCTCCGGTCTAGCTTCCCCGATGTTTGCTCTGCTCGTCGCGCACCGCTTCTCTTTGTCGACACTCGCGGAACGCACTCGACGCGGATTGGGAACCTCGAGGGTCCTCCTGGCTGTTCTCTTTCCGCGCGGATTTCACTGGCAACGCGAGAACCCGCTATGGTTTTTCACTTCTGACCACGTCCTCGTAAAACCTCTTTATTTCCATTCGAAGTCACTTTGCACACTGGAAGAAAGGAGCACACTATTCTCTCTCTCTCTCTCTCTCTCTCTCTCCCTCTTTCTCTCTCTACTTTCCGTTGCATGTGTTTGTGTCTGTCTGTCTGTGTGTGTTTGCGAGTGTACGAATGTGTTTGCGGCTAGATTTACAGGCTCGTCGCGCGAGAACGTCGCAGACGCCGGCAGAGATGAAAATAGACCGGTTAATAGGTCGTTCGACGCAGAGGGCCGAACAGACTCACGGTCAAGGTTCGCGGTGACTGTGTTTGCGCGCACTTATTCGAGTCCCTTGAATCACACTCTAAGATCCATATCACGATCGATCTTTCTCCTTCCTTCTATCCTCTCGTCCTCGTCGCACTGTCTGTTAGAATTTGTCACCGATTATTTCGAGGTTGAATCGGTTAACGCACACGTTCCTCGAGAGCCGGCATGATCACCAGCCGCGCTCGAAAGGAACCGAAGAGTATCTGGCGGCCGCGCTCCGGCGAGAGCAGCGTCGTTAATTATAGCCGGAGCGCGTGGAATCACGCGGCACGTTCGTCGACACCCGAGAAAAATTCACCGCGTCGCTGCTCCATCCCGTGCGTTCACGCGCCTCTCGTTTCGCCTTTGGTGAACCGGGAGGAGGACGGGTTAGGTTCTAGGGTAAAGAGAAAAGGGGGATCTCGAAGAAAGAGATCGGAAGGGTGCGGGATGGGGAGGAAGAAACGCTCCTTCCGGACTCACCGGGCGAAACTTTAATTATAGAACGCGCGACGGACTCTCCTCTCGGGATTTTTTCTTTATTTTTTCTTTTCTCTCCGCGTCGATGACTTCGAGGGAGCGAGCGAACGAACGTACCGGAGATACGGAGAACAGAGAGAGAGAAACAGAGAGAAAGAGAGAGAGAGAGAGAGGAGAGAGGCGGAGAGCTCGAGGCGGCCGAGTGATGGTGCTCGGCGCCGCTTCGTGACTGCGACTAAACCGAGAACCGACGCTCGTTCCGTGTCTGACGGTCTCGCGCCGCGACGCGGCGCGGCGCGCGCTCCACCTTCCCACCCCCTGGCCATCTGGCGAACATGTGTGCGCGTGCTGTGGCCGCTGCGGCTCCTTCGCCTCCACCTCTGCCTCCGCCTGCGCCTCGTCAGAGACTTGCTGCCCCTACCGATACCAACGGATACTCGTCCTTCGTCTTCTCGTCGCTCTTCTCCACGCGAAAAGACTGTAATTCTAAGATGACCAACTAAACAGTTTTACCATTTTCCCTACCTGTTGATGACTTCCTTCCTTTCTTCCTTTCTTCGCGTTTGTTGACACGTTGCACGCCACGCTAATTTTACGTGGCACGTCGAAATACGAGCCCATAATATTTAACCCTTTGACTGTGGTGCACTCTTGCGCGGACCCATTGATATATACAATACGGTATTCGCATGTCAATCGCCGCGATTGATTGCTATTATCACTATTGGAAATGGGTTATTAAACAAAAGTAAAGACTGTGATTCTTTTAACACGTTCCGTGCCATGTGTACCACCGATGGTACACGTTAAACTTGATCTTCAGGCCACGTGTACCACCGGTGGTACACGCAGTCATATTTATTTAATGCGCTGAAAACATGTATTTTATGACAAATGTAATTCTGTAAAATATATTTCAACCAAAAAAATGATGCATTATACAAAATGCACTATAGAACAAAACACATAGGTTTATTTAATTGTTATATATAGAATAATTAATAATTACATTTAATGGTGGATTTTGTTAAAGCAAGGGAGGCATAAAAACGGCTTTTTCGGGCAATTTTCGCTTCAATACGTCATTATTCTTATAGTTTTTTGTATATGAATATCTAATGTGTAAACAATAATCTAATGAAAGTAAATAATAGAAACTTCTTTTCCAACAGAAACAAATGAAAAACAAAAACCGTTATCTCCGTGTATATTTACCTACTCCTTCTTTTGTTAAATATATTGTGGCGACCCTTCTGTCTACCACCGCTAGAGGGACAGAGACACAGGAGACCATTCTCGCTAGCGCTCTCGAGAGGTCCTGTTTGTATATATACACCTTCCAACCTAACTCCTTCAGTCCCCCGCGTCTAAGGCACGGGTCTCCTAGAATGCCTTACTGACGAGTCCACTAGGAGGCCCAGGACGAAACGCAACCTTTCCTTTTCCTACGATCCTCTCTATCATTCCTCCGCCTTCTATCCTCCGTCAACATAACAGCCCACAATATTATTTCTCTCGTTTTTTATTTAACAAATTCGAATGCAGCAGGTTTTTTATTAATCGAAAAGTTTCGAACCGACTAACTTTTGCAATCGAACTGATCGCAGCGCCACGTGTACCATAAGTGGTACACGATGTGATAGCTACTCTAAACAAGAGAACTACTTACGTATTGATGATGTAATGAAATATTGTGTGATAATATATCAATCTTTAGTCAAAATATCAAATGGCCTGAACGACAAGTCAGGCAAAAATGGCTTGGCACGGAACGTGTTAATAGAACTTTATTAAGCGGCGTGGAAGGACGTCTTAACTGTTTGAATATTATAGAACGAGTGAGTGAAAACCCGAAAGGGCGCGCAGAAAGTCCGCTGCCCACTTAAGAAAAAAGAAACTTGGAAAACGTCTGTTTATTTTCCAGGGCCTTAGGTATGAACTGCTACAGGCCTATGGACCCGATGACATCTGGTCAGTTCTATTATTCTAGCAAGCAGTGTTTGTCATTCATAACACAATTCATTTTTGCTTACTAGCTGATGGATTGTTATTAGTAACAATCCAACAATCACTTATCGTATTTACTTGTTATCCTTTCTTCTGACCAAACATTTATAGGGTACACTATATTATTTTGAAAAATAACAAATGAATAAAGTTATAAAACTGATCTAAAATCGAAATAAATGAACATTAATTTATGCAGAAAAGGAAGAATTTTATACGATTTCATTCACGATACGATTTTACGAGAAGAACGAAATTGAGACTGAACAGTGCTAGTAAAAACATGCGAACATTGAAAGACTTGCCAGTATTCAGCTATTTACAATTTAATAGGTTACATGTAACGATAAATTCTATGTTAGAAAACAGTTGTAGTAAAAAAATTTAAAGAGCGTATATGTACGCCTTTCGTAGTCAAAGGGTTAAGTATACATGTTATATGAGCCGGTCTTTTTTAAAGTGGTATAAGACCACTTTTGGAAAAAATTAATTAATGGTAATTTTAGTAAAATATAGGTGCCCTCTTTTTATATTTGTAATCATACATTCAACGGAGTACGGTTTCTTTTGTTAAAGTAATCAAAAGAATTTTAGCTATAAAATGTTATCGCAAAAATCTTTCTTTTGAAAGTGGAATAAGTTCATTCATAATAATCGTAATTAAAACAATTTTTTAATTGCAATTATTATTGATTATAACGACATCAGTGTGCACTCCCCTACAACAGTTATTTGCTATAACGGTATATATATAACGAACTATATAAAGAACTCTTCCTACTACTACGGTAAATTTGTTGAGATAAAAACTGTTCGTCCTCGAACGAGTAATAAATGAATATCTGAGGTTCGCTACGCGACAATCTCGGTTTCGTCGATCACCATTGTTCCCCATGGCGTTCAACGTGTTAACCGTCTCTACATGGAGTTCCACGAAGAGAGGCAACAAGTCACGTTCAATTCAACGCTCTGTTTTCCTATGCAAATTTCCCATTTTTGCCCAAAGAGTCGCGCTTTCCGCAGCTCATCCGGCAAAATGAGAGGAACAAATTCGATGAAACGGCTCGTTAACGTTAATTCGTAACGGCTGGTACGTTCGTTGCATTGTTTTGCGATGAACCGTTAGTGGACGAGGTAACGGTGTAATCTAAACACCCACTCGTAGCGTAGTTTCATCGTTGTTCGTTACACCGAGCCAGGTGAAAAAGCCGAAATTGCGGGAAATAATTAGCGTCAATGTTACAGTTGCTAATGACTGTATTGTTTCGCGATTCCATGTCGCGCGACGTTAAGCGCGCCTCGTCACAATATCGTTAGCCCAATTCCACCACTGCTCGCGATTGTTCCCGACAGTTTTGAAATACTAATCCATACGATTGACGTAATTTTTCCATTTCTGCGTACGAGCTTTGCAAATTCGCCCAACTGACACCGTGAAAATGTATCGTGTGTTTTATGATTCTCTCTTTACTCTCGTTTTGGCGAAAGTTCGAGGGAAATTCGTTGGTTCGCGACCTGCCCCACGCGTCGCGCTGTTGGAGGTTCACAGGATGTACTCGCGGAACGGTGTATTCGTCGAGCATGTCGGGAGTGCGAAATTGAATTTTCTTCGTCTGTATCACAGAGGTGCGCTCGACTGGAGCCATGGAGCACGTAAAAGCGTCGCGAGGACGCTCACAGGAGGTTCACGACCCAGACCAGTCACGTTCTACTGAAGAATAAATACGAAATAAGTAAATAAACAGGGCAAACGTTGTCCTAGCTACCCTGCTTCGGATAGATCTCGATACAATTCGAAATTTTGATGCTCTATGTGTTCCGTCCATCCGATGGAAAGCCCAGGCCATTAGAATTTTTCTATTTCTCCAGATTGCCAAAGCCTTTCCTTTCATTTAACCCTTTAACTACGCTTGTAGTCAATAGACGACGGTACTGTTTGGTTGTGTCACAGCGTCGATGGTAAATTTTGCAACGAATAAGATGACACGGACTTCGAACTGGTATTTTTGTAAAGTCCAGTGAAAACTTCGGAGGATGTATATATACAACAATCAGTTACAATGTAAAAAGGACGAATATCTACTTAAGAAAAAGGAAACAGTTATTAGCGCCTCTTAATTGTCATTCGAGTTGCAATATCGAACCAAGTCGCGACTTATGATCGCCTCTCGAGTGCAAAGGGTTAATTTTCGACACCATGGGACACCGTGTATCCTAGTTACAGCCTATCTGCTTCAAATCAGCCCTTGTAATCTTTTGGCGCTCGCCATCGTGTCTCCCACCAGCGTGTCACCACGCTTTCCCTTTCTCTTCATTTTTAGAAGATTGGTTCAGACGCAAACTAACCAATCGCCGCATTTTGGAGCTTTTCTCCTACCAAACATTATCCACCAATTGCAACCTTGCTTTGGGTATTCTGAAATGTATAAATTAATGTAACCTTTTCTTAAAATATTCAGAACTCGGTATATAGAGCACACAGTCGACAGTCTACAGACGATCAAGCAAGTAACTCTTCGTGCAAGAGTAAACCTTCAAATCATTCTCAAGTCTTACGACTTTTTCAAGTCGCTCGAGTCTTTCGAGCCCGTTCAATCAAGTTTCAACTTAGTTTAAACCATATTTGAAACCGAGTATTCAAACGAACGTTTCGAAACAATATTCGACTAGTGACAAACCAATCGATACACAATTATCTTAACTTATCGTCAATTAAACATAAAATTAGCTGCTCATCGTTAAGTTAAGTCCTGGTGCGACGGAGATAATGTATAACGAGCATCGAAGTCGAATTTGTTTTCTCTCTTCCTTCCATTACACGAAATATTCTTGGCAATTCAATTCCGAATGGAACACCTTCTCGTCTAAGGACAGAAAAGGAGGAGACAAAGAGGAAGGGTGCGGTTTCCCTTGAATTTTTCACGTTTCGACGCGGAGAAGAGATCACAAGGCAAGCGGATGATGGTTCGTATAGACAAAACAGAAATACGAAACCCCCGTGGTGGTCGTGGTCCGCTGGAATTTTCCTCGCGTTCCGAGTTGCGTCGACTCCTATAGGAATACCAGGTGTATGCATGTGAGTCGCGTAACCGAACGAGGAACAGGCTGCTCTGCAAGTCCAAGTTGACCTGTCGCGAATTTTTTTCCCTTCGTTTTACGCGAGAACTCTCGAAATATACACACGCGTAGAGAGAGAGAGAGAGAGAGAGAGAGAGAGAGAGAGAGAGAGAGAGCATACAACCCTGTGGCAGCATCACGGGGTTGCCAGCGTGCCTATTGGCGTGTCGAAATTCGACGGGGAAACGGTGTCGACGTAATTGGTAGAGAGCTGGCAGTACAAGCATTGATGAAAAGCCAAACAGCAAAGCGCTAAGCGAAACGTTTTCAAAGGGGTGAAATGGGGTTGAAACTGGTACTGCGAAAAGGGACGATAGGGAGAAAGAACGGAGAGGATTTGAAACGTTGAGCGGTTACACAGTGGCAAACTCGTCAGAAATTATAGATAACGACTGTTCGATGGAGAGGTGAAAAGGAGGGAGGGAAAAATTGCAGGATTAATCCGAGATTTCGATCCGTGATCGTGAATTTCGAAAAGGGGAGACTTTTTTTCGGAGGAACGGTAGTTTAACGCGCGGTTATCGACGAGGTACGTCACGTTGCGGCAAGCTAAATGTTTCCGAAACAAAGGGAACGTGAATTACGATGCAACGAACGGCGCATTATTTTTTAGAGTGACGGCAGGCCGCCGATGTTTCGACAAAAGCGACTTGTCCGCAACAATATTTTGACGTTGTAACGCGTTAGCGAACAACGTGACCGATTGAAAAGCTGACAAGCTCTGAATTTTTTCCGGGAAATCCGTGTACACGTTTCTCTCGTTCCCTTTCTCTCTCTCTCTCTCTCTCTTTTTTTCTGTCAATTCTAGCTCGCTGAAAAGGGCATTGTATACCTTATTGCCGCCCGTATGCCGTTGAATTACTATCAATGAAATACCGTTCTAAATGAAGCGTACCGGCGCACCGATTTTAGAAAAAATTGTTTAATCATCCGAAAGGAAACGACAGCTTCAGAGGAGGAAATAATTGCATCTAATACGACGAAATACACGCAAATCCAGAAAATACCGCTAGAAATCAAGGCGTTAATTAGTTTAAATCAATCATATTCAACCTTTTTCCTTCCTGGGCCGCATTCATATGTTTGCTACGTAACTAGTAACTTAGTAAACTATACTAGATAATACTCCGTCTATCTCATAATAATAGTAGCAGTTAATGAATTTAATGTGTTCCATAATAATAGTAGCAAAGGAAAATAAATATAGAATGCAATATTTATTATCAAAAAACTAGATTAAATTAAACAATAAATTAAAAATATTACTCGTAACTTTTATTTTTAGTGTTCAGATAGTTTCTGGATTTTTCAGTAATTTCGTTACTGCATTTTAAGCTTGTAGGTAGGATTCCTTGGCTGTGAAACAAAATTCTACGTGATCTTTCTTATTCTTTTCTGGAAGAAACTCGTTTTATGGATTTTCCTTTTTCCAAAATTCGGAATAACGTAGATTTGGGTATTTCAATGGCGTGAGCTGCTGATTTTACGGTGCCTCCTCTGCTAAGAGCAGTATGTCTAAGTTTTTCAACTTTTTCTCCATAATCTTTGCATTTACGTCCACAATTTTATTTTTTCAAAGAATCAACGTTAGCACAAGATTCACCTTGACAATTAGTTTCGGAAGCACGTTTCCAAATTCTTGATATAATCATTTTATTGCACTTAAATTGTTTTGTAGCTAACGTAATAGCACCTTTCTGCAACTTTTCCTTTTTCTTTTTGATGCATCTAGAACTCTAGACAATCGCAACTCGATCTATGCTCGAAAACTCCCTTTTTTTTTTCATTTTACTTTTATTACATTGGGTTGATATTCAACTGAAATAAAACAATTGATCTCGATCAGCGGATGAAATTAGAAAAATAGTTATAATTCGTAATAATTAGGTGAACCTAAAAATTGAAAAATGTGTCAAAATAAATGACAGTTGTCGTGCAACATTGATTTTGATTGAAGGCTTTGCAATTTTGCGCTACAACGTAGTTTACAGCTGCATTCGCCAATAATTCCCGTTTAAATATTCACTTGCTACTATAATTATATCATAATATTATATATATATATACATATATGCTTTAAAGCTTTGCACATTCCTTGCACACTACGTCTGTATGTTTCGGACCGGACACAAAATCTTGGCGAGCCGCTGGTTGAGTACGCATGGTCTAAATAGACTTGTAACAATACTTTTCCCACAATCTCCCACGTAAAACCAGTTCTATGGACTCTCGAAAGTTCCTTCGACGATACATTATCGCGATCGTGTAACGCAGCAGGTACTTACTATCTGTGCCACGATATCGCCGCTACCGTATCGAAGCGATAATGTTACTCGAATCCAGTTTCCGTCGAAGTTTCGGCGCGAACGTGAAAATGGAACGACGACGACGAAGACGACGACGACGGAGAGATCAAAGCTCGAGGAGACAGGAAGGAGAGTTTGAAATTGAGGGTGGAAAGGTGGAAAGAAGCCGTGGTATGGGGGATCAAAGTGGGAAAACTTGACAAACGAGGAAAGAGCGAAGGAAAGGGGAAAGTTGGTGGGTTGTTGCGAAAGAGAAGAGAGAAAGAGGGTTGAGGAAGGAACCGACGAGCATAGACGAAGGAAAATGGGCCGAGGGACGAGAGGGTCCAGTTGCAACGGCGACGTACATATGTATAAGAGAGTGTGGCACGATGTTACGTTCCATTTCGTAGGACGAAATAAAACTTTCCATTCTGGTGTGTGGCGTACGCGAGAATACTCGCTTCATCCGGCCTCTTTCGAGGCTGTGTGTCGTGATGTTGCACACACGTCAGCGGTCACCGGGCTGAAAGCCCAGGGAAACTCTCGTTTCCCTGTAAAATCCGAGCGAGTTTTATTACTCTCGACTACAACGAAGGGAAATGGTGTAATACGAATCTCGTTTGGATAAGCAAATCTGTATGCAGGCGAACGGTAAAGCTTTTCGGACGCGGTGAATATTATCTTAACCAGTTTCCTTTTCTTTTTTCTTTTTTTTAACTTTAATACACCAGTTCGTCTTCAGCCGTGTAAAATTCCTCGAAGAAGCGCAAACGATGTGAAGTAAAGACACAGAGAGAGAGAGAGAGAGTTTTCAACGTGAAAAATACATCGAAGTTGAGAATTTCTCTCGTTAGCCAGCGCTGCAAAGTTTTCACGATAGCTGGTACTTTCCACGGCAATAGCGCGTGTCGGCGTGGAACTGCTCTCTCCTCCTTTACTTCTTTTCCTTCTTTCTGACCAGCTCCGGTGAAATAGAGTCCCGCAAAGTCCGGCTGCTTTATCGCGTGCCAAGGTGCCGCGAGAAATCGCCATCTTCCGAAACAGATTACCACCGGCGGATTTACTTTTACGACCGGTCAAACGTCCAGGATAGGGCCACGACCGCCCAGTTCCACGGGGATCGACCAACCGATAACGGCTTCAATCCTCCTCCTTCGATATCACTGGCCATTGAGTACGTGATTCTTCGTAAAACTCCGAGGAATACGAATATTATTCAATGACCGTTCGAAACGATCCCGAGGAGAAAGTAATGCCGAAGTTTTCGCGAATTCTCCGAGGTTTTCTCGTCGAGGAGAAAACAGAGATATCAACCTTCGTTGGTAGGTAATTCGAGAAGCAAGTTAAACACGAGTATCTGACAGACGTGAATCGAACAATTCCGAAAAAGCAAATTCTGCCGAGCGAGATAAGAAACGACTCGGTCTTTTAACCTCGATAAGAATTTGGCCAAAGTGGAGGATCAAGCTCGACCTTTGCACCAACTAGAAGTTCTCGCTAGCCTGGTCCCCATCCATTATTCATAATTCGAGGATTCCCGGAAAAGCGACGTCAACAAGTTGCGGTCGCGTTCCTCTTCCGGTGAAATGAGCCAGAACGCTGGCGAAACGTGGTCTGCAACATCTGCTCGGCCGCCTGTAAACGTCGGTGCTCGTTATCGTCTGGATCAACCGTCGCGAAAGAATATCAGTTTTTCGATCGACCTCCATGGCGAAACGACCACGGGTTTCTCTATCGAGCCAGATAAGAAGTAGCGTTATTACTCGTCGCTAGAGCAACCAACGTCGAGGCTTTAGAGACATACAGGATGCTCGAAAATAACTGGCAATCACTTTATGAATTACTAAGGAATTTTAATTAACACTAGATATACCAACATTTTCAAATATTCATATAATCGTTCTTTTCAGATTTTCATTTTTAGCTTTCCTTATACATAATTGTTACTCGTTGGTTCTACTTTTCTATCTCAGAAGTTAATTAAATTAATTAATAAATCTCGATCCCTGTGAAACGACATGACTTTTCGTTTAGGTGACGTTAATTCTCAGAAAATTAGCAGTATTTCCTTGTTATTCATCAGTGGGCTCCGTTAAAACAGTTTAAACAAAGATACGACTTCCCACTGCAGATGTTATAAAGTTACCACTTTCTTCGTTAAATGTATTCTAACATTCTTTACAAAACTTTCAAAATTGAACGGCTAAACGAGAAGACGACTGAAATCAACGTGACGCTTAACGTGTTAAAATTAACATTACATTAACGTTCTGTAGCTTGACTATAGTCAGGTGAAACGTTTCACTTAAAGCTTCATAAATAAATATCTGATATTTCGAAAGTTATAACAATATTTGTAAAGCGATGGAATATATTAAAAAGTCTTAAAATATGCCGGGTATACGTATCAATTTTCACGCAAACAGCCTGGACTGTAATGTGTTAAGTATGAAGCTACGCAAAGAATAAAAAAAAAAACACTTGACGATTGCAATATAATTTGGAATACGACAATTTATATAATATACGATAATTTGGATAATTTGGATTGCACTTGGAAATATAAAATGTGGCAATTTTAAATTGCCGGTGATTTTGGAGCACGATGTATTGATCTGTGCAAGGACACTAGGATTAAGAAATAGGATTAATGCTGGTGAACCTGAACACTTTACCTAACTCATTCTATTCTATAGTAACTCAGTTTTCGCTATCGCGCTTATTCTTACTGCTCGAAGAATTTGCAATCAAAATTCACGAGAGAGCTTTACCATATCGTTCACTTTCTCTTATTATAGAGTAATTAAGACATGGGTCAAAAGTGACCCGGCATTGGCTGGGCGAGGGTTAATTAATTTGTTACGTTGGGAGTAAAAAGTCGATTAATAGGCTTCCAGTCGGTAAAGTGTTAAGTTTTCATCTTCTTCTCCGTGTTTCACTTTGCACTTCTTCTACGCTTTGTTTTTCTTACCACCTCGAGTGCGTTCTGGTCTCTTCTCCTCTCTCAGAGACGTTCTGCGTTTACGTTTGCTCTCAAAAAGTAACATCGATGTCTTTAACCCTCCGAGTTCTGCAGCGTAGAGTTCTGTGTTGGAGTAATTTCTCACTCGTACGTATATTTCACTAATATCTATACATATTCTATTAATACACTGTTTGAAAAATAGCGGGAATAGTGTTTCAATAAGAGCGATAGAACTTTGAATTGAAATAAATCAAAAAATACGAAAGGTAATCTAGCATTTCCTACTTTCTTTTAAAGTACATTCAATGGCATTGTACATGAGATAGTATGTCATATAAATGACCATCGTGATTGCTTTTAGTGCAGTGAATACGACAAACTCAAGTTTCTACTGAAATTGTATACGTCGCAATTTTCATTTAATTTGTGAAACAAATTTAAAAAATTAATTTTGCTACGTAGTTTGCTACCAAATTTTCCTTCTTCCCTTTTTTGTAAAGGTTACTGGATTATCTTTCGTACTTTTCGTTTCATTTCGATTCAAATTTCTATCGCTCTTAGTGGAAGATCTTATATAAATGGTAACATATCTAATCTTATTTATGAGATATTAATGCATTGTTATATATCTTATAACTTCTTCAATTTCATGTTTGTTCTACCAAAATTTATTATACTAGTTCAATTTATTTATCTTTTTTTTTTTTTAATTTAAGGTATGTGTGTATAGATACAAATTTGTACCGATAATAAATGTCATACGAAATTAAATAGAGAAAGGGTATTAATACAAATTTGTATATGCACTTTAAATTATGAAAATTGTGCATATGTATATAATTTTATGAAAATTATACGAAATTTATAAATTCATTTTCAG